>CM062815.1:160115133-161449110 GCA_031772625.1 Pinus tabuliformis | reverse complement strand
ATTATTTATTTTTACTAATTCCAAGGGTGCCAAGCTTGGTTGTGCCCTTCAAGAACTTCCCTAGAAGTTCCAAGGGTGCCACACCTAATAGTTTAATTGCGATGCCAAGGGTGCCAAGTTGGTCGTGCCCTTCAAGAATTTCCCCTGAAGTTCCAAGGGTACCACACCACTTGCCCTTCAAGCATCCAGTGACTACGAGGGGAAAGTATAGTGCAACGTCATATACCACTATCATCTCTTATGTAGCCTGCTATAGTGAAACTAATGGTGTTGGGGATCAAGGAATCCGCCTTGATGCGCGCCCCCAGTAAACTCCTCATGAGCGACCCAACTTTGGGACCTGCCCTCATGGCATCGTGATCTTCAAGGCAAAGGTGTTTCAACCCTTCCAGCCCAAGTCACGGGGGGAGTGCTAGTGGGTGAGATCAGGGACTCTGTCCCACCCCTCCCATGTAGTTCCATCCACCTGTACAACCCCATCACCCATATGTGGGTCATTCGGTCAAGCAACTAATCTGTGTGTGCAACCATTAACATATCATCAAAATATAGTTAAACATATATGGCAGATTTCAAGATCGACTTAGACTTTAAAAGATAAAATAATATGAATTTTCATCAAACCAGGTGTCATCGACATGTCATATGCGAGTGCCTCTGATGGTTTCCTGCCATACTCAATAATCATCAGTAACAAGGTTTCTCAATGCTAGTCAGTTATCATAATAGCATCATTAACAATTCCTGGTCATTCACATCATTGTCCATTGTATGTCTGAACTAAAGGAAGTAGGTAACATAGGGGACACATCCCTCATGGCTATCATCAATAATCATCAATGGAAACATACATATTCATTAAGCTATCAACATCGTAACATCGTAGAAATATACCTATCCATCAAATTTATCCTCATTATGCTTTTGGTAGAGCGCATACATATTCTTTACTACCCTCATCATAAATTCAAATAGAGACCAACTTAACTATTTAATATTGCAATCATCAGAATACTGATAGATAAGATACATAACCATTCATGCTATCATAATATCAATGGAAAGCATTCATAAACATCACAACCATGAATATCTCAATCGCTAATAATAGTGTCATGGGTCCAGATCCTCAATTTGAGGTCCTCGAAGAATAAAGTGTCTAAGATAATGTCGTATTAAGGTCAGGAAACTAGAGTGGGCACTACATACACCCCCTCTTAACAATGGACTTCGTCCCGAAGTCCTCGAAACATAAAGGAAAACGACGACACATATCCTAGGAATCCTTCTTGAAACTCTTGCTAATCTTCTGGTAACAGGCATCTCTGATTTTTTAAATTAAGCACATTATTTTCTTAAGGAATTAAAATCAATTAACAAAATCGTTTTCATCTTCTGGATTAAGTAATTTTCTCAACTAATTTATTTATTTATTTATTATTATTATTTTTATCATTTTTACCTAATTAGTTCTATTAGGCCCTCATGGAACATTGTCATAAAATCTAATGCTTCTCATTTTCATTCCTTTAACCTCTTGAATATTCAAGAGTGTCTTTCAGGTATAGTTCCTTCAAACATGAGCTTGAGATGTAATGCCCAACAATTGTCCTTGTTATGATCATCCTTCATACTATGTTCATAATGCAAGTCTTTTTTTTTTTTTGCATAATATAACTTTAAGTAAAATGTCAATATGTGGATTTACTAGCACAAAAATTTAAATAACAAAAAATATTAGACTGTCATATATTCAGAAAACATGATATCAAGGTCCACACAAACTAATTGCTTTGAATTTACAAACTAACTGATTTATCATAGCATTACACCTCTTACTTACTATACAAGTCCATGCTGACACTGATTATTTCAAAAGAAGCACGTGTTACTAAAATATCTGAAGGAAAGTAACTTAGAGCAATGCTTTTCAGACTATAATAGCTTAAGGTGCGTTGATATTGCCCTTAGTAGAAATAACATATTCTGGATCAAAGAGACCAGTTGAGGATTTTGAAATTAGTGAACCAAAATTCTCATTCCAAGTTCCTATTCATCATCTTAAAAGGAGATATCACTTATAAAAGCTTTGATATAAATTTTCATTCTGCAATACAAAATTTTATTTCCTCAGGCACTCCAAAAATAAGCAGAATGTTTGTATCATATTTTAATAATCATTCCCAATGACTACTTTGTTATCTGAACAATTTTATTTTAATTATTTATTTTTTATTTTTATTTTTTTATCATCTAACAACCCAAAAACTTGTACAAGGAACAAACCAAAAATAGATTGCTTCAGTTGATAACTCTAAAGCACTGGTGTAGAGAATTGAAGCAAGATAATATAGATTCAAATTGTATTAGTTAAAAGCATAGAAAGGATTTTTAACGATTAAGGGTGTTATTTAATACTAACATTGTTAAAATATCTGTGTTATGACAAATTGTACGTGTTTGGAATCCCGAACCTCGAGAAAGCCTTCAATGGCGTCCACTGCTTTAGCAGGTGCGGTTGTCTTCGTTATATCTTAGTCCAGCTTCAAACCATCTCGAACCAAGCTAAATCCTTGTTCGCAATTCCGAATTTCTGTTAAAAACAGTGGACAATTTACTAAGAGAGCTGCCATGGGATTTGTACCGTTAAATCCCGTCAACAGACGACGTTCGAGGTTCGTTGTGTACCAAAAGGTTGCAGAAACAGAGTCGAAGTAGGTGGAGGAAGAAAGTGATGACGAGCTTGAGGAAAGTGATACAGAGGAGTCCAAGGCTGCTACTACAGAGCAAAAACCTGCATCTCTTGTTTCTACTTTGTTGGATGCTTATAAAGAAGCCATTGCGAACAGTGATGATGTTCAGGTTTCTGAAATAGAGGTACAGCTTCAGGCTATTGAGGATGAGAAGATTGCTTTGTCTAAGCTGGTTGCAACTTTAACAGAAGAGGCATCAACAGGAAAGGACAAGTTACTACGTCTAAATGCAGATTTTGACAATTTCAGGAAGAGAGCAGAGAAAGAACGACTAAGTTTGGCATCTAACATTCAAGGTGATGTAATTGAAAATCTGCTGCCTATGGTGGACAATTTTGAAAGAGCCAAAACACAGATTAAGATACAAACAGAAGGGGAGGAGAAAATTGATAAAAGTTACCAGGGTATTTCTAAATAGTTCGTAGAAATCATGAAAGGATTTAATGTTAATGTGGTCAATACTGTTGGAAAAACATTTGATCCCATGCTACACGAAGCAATTAAGCGTGAGGATTCTACATTATTTGAAGAAGGCATAATTATTGAAGAATTCAAGAGAGGATTTATTCTTGGCGACAAGCTTTTGCGCCCTGCTATGGTTAAAGTATCAGCAAGACCAGGTCCTGCAAAAGCTACAAAAGATTGTGAAAATGCTGCAGAGCATTCTGCTAAATCAGGTGAAGACAAAGCACATCGAATGAGAATGGATGGTTTGACGTATCACTGCCACTACCAGACATAAACGAATGTATCTTCCACGAAGTTGGACCATGAGGAAATTTGACGCGTGTTTGGTCTTCCACCCATAATTCAATTCAATCTGGCTTTGATGACACAGCGCCAGCATCTATCTCCAACAGTCGGTAATGAACCTCTTATGAGACTTATTTATTAGTAGCAATTTATTAATTTAAGGGTTAATTATGTATTTTGGTCTAAAGGCGTCCTGAGAATATCGACCCTGTTTAGCATATGCACTTTGGCTTATAATATACTCAGCGACTATGGGCTCGGTTAAATACTTGGTTGTGAATGTTATATATATATATATATATATATATATATATATATATATATATATATATATATATATATATATATATAAATTGAAGTCGACTAGGGCTGTGTTCGATTTCTTCTCTTTCCTAGCCCACCCGGTTGGATTCGACCAGCGGTCGTGTTTGTAAAGCCTAACAGGTCGGAGATGGATACGACATCACTAATAGGTAGTCATGGATATTGTGTGCGGAGATCTTCTTCCGTAGACAGTCCCTTCAGGCAGCCCAGGTGGTTTCCGCGTTGTGGCTCTCAATGGAAGGTGATGAAAAGCTCTGTATGGCCCCGGTCAAACCATCTGAATGCTACTACTATATTGAGCGTAGAAACATATTTATGAAGTGTACACCTCTAAAATTAGACCGCAGAACTAAGTGATGAGGGCCGCAAACCCAAATCTATGTATGAAAAGGCCTAAAGTAACTGTGGCTAGGAAGAACGAGTACCCTCAATCCACAACGCAGAAACAGAAGGTCATTTAAGCTGAGTACAAGTGTAGTAGAGTAGGCCATAAATATGATTGTAGGTAAATGTGAAGGCCGAAATATTTAAGGGTCTAGAATCACCTCAAAAGAACCAAAATTCTTTTATCATCTCACAGTATTATTCACAATTGAAGGATGACCGAATCATATATAGTCCTTACAAGCCAGGAAAGAGCCTACTTATAGAAAGGGGCCAAGATTGAATAATTTAGAGGCATTTAAAGACTTATTTGTAAAACCTGTTATGAAACTACTGTTGCTAGAATCTTGTGAAAGAAGAAATTATAAGCGAATTTCAAGCTTTGTTTGCTAACTAAGGGAGTTGTCATAAAATCTAAGGCTTGTAAGATCCCAAGGTTTGAAAACTAGCTCTGATACCAAGTGTAAGGACCGCATCTAGACTATGTACATATCTTCTTCTTTTTTTAAATCACAACAAAAAGCAACTAGAAGAGAAACACATTAGGAATTCATTTCAAGAAACATATCATAACATTTACATATGTTTAACTAAGATCAATAGTAATGAAATACATGTGTACCGTTCACCAGAAGGCGAGACTCCACTTGCTCTGCTATTACTGGTATTCCCTTGTAGCCACCGCGAGTGAATGATGACGCACTTGATCCAAATGCGAAGACCCACCGGTTAACCTCCCAGCCTACTCCTTGGGTACTCTTCTTCCCTGCGGACCCCCGAGCTGCAATGGGGTTGTACAATGGAGGAAAGCACTAGCTGGTAGCGGAGAGCACACCTTAGCTCAAGAGTCCCGTCTCTAAAATCCTCTACCTCACCAAACTCACTATAGCTTCGTAATCACTGCTCTGACATCATCTCATCCATCCAACGATAGGGATCCCAAAAAGTCCCTTCTCCCATGGCTTGCCCCTTCTTTTATAGGAGTCCTCATAGGTGACACTTGTCATGTCATGCATAATTAATTATTTTTTTATAATTCAATAGCTTGATTATTCACCCACCCATGTGTCATTCTCACATCAAGGGTCTCCCAGAATTATTTACTTAAATTTTTATTTAAAACCAAAATTTTCCTCACCTCAACAAGATTCCTATTTCTTCTCCTAGTTGTCTCTTTATTCCCCCTTTTTATTCCTTAATTTGTGTTCATTACTTAAAGTCAATTAATAGTCAAGATTTGATCCCCTATTTACTCCCTAATTTAACTCAGGTTATCTCTTAGATGGATATTCTTATGTTGTTTGTTGCCACATGGAGGTTCTTTACATTTCTCTAAATTTAATTTATTATTCTTATTTTAATTCACCTTCCTCTTTTCTTAATTAGGTTTAATTAGTTTAGGATTAATCTTTATCCTTACAATTATGTCCCTCTTTCCCCTTTTTACCTAATTAAACCACATAATCTTCTTAGTATTTTCCAACATGGAAAGGGTAGAGTTTTTAAGGTACTCTATTTTATTTCTACTTGTGATCCTCCTTATTCCAAGTTTTATTTTTGATTTAATTACCTTGGTTTCTAATCATCATTTACCCTTGATGTAACTTTACCTAGTTTTCATTCCTTACTTATATTTATTTATTATTATTTATTTTTACTAATTCCAAGGGTGCCAAGCTTGGTTGTGCCCTTCAAGAACTTCCCTAGAAGTTCCAAGGGTGCCACACCTAATAGTTTAATTGTGATGCCAAGGGTGCCAAGTTGGTCGTGCCCTTCAAGAATTTCCCCTGAAGTTCCAAGGGTGCCACACCACTTGCCCTTCAAGCATCCAGTGACTACGAGGGGAAAGTATAGTGCAACGTCATAGACCACTATCATCTCTTATGTTGCCTGCTATAGTGAAACTAATGGTGCTGGGGATCAAGGAATCCACCTTGATGCGCGCCCCTCAGTAAACTCCTCATGAGCGACCCAACTTTGGGACCTGCCCTCATAGCATCGTGATCTTCAAGGCGAAGGTGTTTCAACCCTTCCAGCCCAAGTCACGGCGGGAGTGCTAGTGGGTGAGATCAGGGACTCTGTCCCACCCCTCCCATGTATTTCCATCCACCTGTACAACCCCATCACCCATATGTGGGTCATTCGGTCAAGCAACTAATCTGTGTGTGCAACCATTAACATATCATCAGAATATAGTTAAAAATATATGGCAGATTTCAAGATCGACTTAGACTTTAAAAGATAAAATAATATGAATTTTCATCAAACCAGGTGTCATCGACATGTCATATGCGAGTGCCTCTGATGGTTTCCTGCCATACTCAATAATCATCAGTAACAAGGTTTCTCAATGCTAGTCAGTTATCATAATAGCATCATTAACAATTCCTGGTCATTCACATCATTGTCCATTGTAAGTCTGAACTAAAGGAAGTAGGTAACATAGGGGACACATCCCTCATGGCTATCATCAATAATCATCAATGGAAACATACATATTCATTAAGCTATCAACATCGTAACATCGTAGAAATATACCTATCCATCAAATTTATCCTCATTATGCTTTTGGTAGAGCGCATACATATTCTTTACTACCCTCATCATAAATTCAAATAGAGACCAACTTAACTATTTAATATTGCAATCATCAGAATACTGATAGATAAGATACATAACCATTCATGTTATCATAATATCAATGGAAAGCATTCATAAACATCACAACCATGAATATCTCAATCGCTAATAATAGTGTCATGGGTCCAGATCCTCAATCTGAGGTCCTCGAAGAATAAAGTGTCTAAGATAATGTCGTATTAAGGTCAGGAAACTAGAGTGGGCACTACACCTCGCTAATGGGAAAGCTAAGGACATTGAAGGTTACCAGGCGGAAATCTTAAAAATTGAAGGTCCTATCCTCATCCCCCACATCCACAAGCTTTTCAATCAAGCAGTCAAGCAAGGGTTCCCTAAACCTTGAACCGAGAGCCTCATTATCCCTATTTTTAAAAGTGGGGATACAAATAACCCCTCTAATTATCGGACAATTATGATCAGCCCTATCTTAGCCAAATACAAATATTAAAGAGTTATGAGGCTCGGTGAAAAAGTTAAACACGTACTTTTATATATTCTTCGCATATATTCTTCGGTGAAAGAGTTCTAAGGCTCGGTGAAAGAGTTAAAAGCATACTCTATATATTCTTGGAATATATTCTTACTCTATATATTCTTCGCATATATTCTTCGATGAAAGAGTTCTGAGGCTCGGTGAAAAACTTAAACACGTACTTTATATATTCTTCGCATATATTCTTCGGTGAAAGAGTTCTGAGGTAGTTTTATGGATCTTAAAAAATAATAAGAGTTCTGAGGCTCGGTGAAAGAGTTAAACACGTACTTTATATATTCTTCGCATATATTCTTCGGTGAAAGAGTTATGAGGCTCGGTGAAAGAGTTAAAAACATACTCTATATATTCTTGGCATATGTTCTTACTCTATATATTCTTCGCATATATTCTTCGGTGAAAGAGTTCTAAGGCTCAGTGAAAAAGTTAAACACGTACTTTATATATTCTTCGCATATATTCTTCGGAGAAAGAGTTAAAAACATACTCTATATATTCTTGGCATATATTCTTACTCTATATATTCTTCGCATATATTCTTTGGTGAAAGAGTTCTGAGGCTCGGTGAAAAAGTTAAACATGTACTCTATATATTCTTCAGTGAAAGAGTTATGAGGCTCGGTGAAAGAGTTAAACACGTACTTTATATATTCTTCAGTGAAAGAGTTCTGAGGCTCGGTGAAAGAATTAAAAACGTACTCTATATATTCTTTGCATATATTCTTCAGTCTGCGGGCTGCGGTGGGCACGGGTGATCTGCAGTCAGGTTTGCTGATATCAGGTGCACACATTCCTTATCTTTTTCTTTTTCTAGTACATATTTGTTCATATAATTTTCAAGTATGAATATTTCACCACAGTTACCAAAGATTACCAAGGGCAGACCTAGCACAATTACTCTACAAGGCCTTTATGAGTATATAGAGTCTTTAGAAAAACGTAGAGAAGAAAGAGAAGCCAAGCTACAAAAAGAGTTAGAAGCCATGCTGGAAAATAAATTTGCATCTCTTAAAGACACGATCCAAAAACAAATAGAAAATAAAATAGAACTACTGGAGAATAAAATAGAGGCAATGGAGACTAGATTGCAGGTTATAGAAAAACAAAACCAAGATACTAACCAACCATCCCAGCAAGGAGATGTTGATACTTTAGAGAGTCTTAAAATGAAAAACATGATTAAAGAACTAGAAGAAAAAGTTAATAGCCGCCTCACCCTAAATAATGTGGTAGATAACTTAGATATCAAACCAATTAAAAATGAAATGAAAAAATTAATAGAATTAGACCACGAACGTAACAAAAGGACCTTGAACCTTATAATCTTCGGTTTAAAAGAGGAAGTAGATGAGGATACTTTAGCCTTAGCCCAGACAAAATTACATAATAGATTACAAATTGTAACTGTGTGTCTCACAGAAGCAACAAGGTTGGGGAAATTAACCGAGAATAAAGGAAGACTAATCCACATAAAGGTGAGCTCCACTGATCATAAGCACGACATACTTAGTAAAACCTCAAGTCTAAAAGGAACGGGAATATTCATAAATGAAGATCTCATTCCAAAAGATCAAGCAGAATTTAGAAAGGAGGTTCAGAAGGTAAAAGAAGCTAGAAAGGAAGGAAAATGGGCAATAATCAAAAATAGAAAAGCATTTATTCGAGATAGAAACCAAAAAGATAATAATCAATAGCAATTAAACATGCTTCGGATCCTTTCTTGGAACTGTCGGGGCTTCCCATGGAACAAAGGCCCCAAGCTAAGTTTGATTTCAAATGATGTTGATATTATTTTGCTTGTTGAAACTTGGGAGCACGAAGAATCTAAGGTCCCTAACATAGATGGATTTACGCTATGGTCTACCTGGAACAACCGATCCTCCCGTAGAGGCATTGGGGGAATAGCTTGTTACATTAAGAAGAACATATCCCCCCATGTTAGGATTTATAAAAACGACCCTCACAACCAATATAGTTGGATAGAGATCAGAGACATTAATAATAAAAAGTCCTACATAGCAATATGTTATTTCCCCCCATCAATTCTGACTTCTATAAGAAGAAGAATCTAGATAAAACTAACCTTACAATGGTTTAGAGAATGATATTTCTAGCCTGAGGAATGACGGTAATATCCTTTTAATAGGTGACTTTAATGCTCGAACTTCAAACAACCAAGTTATTATTAAAAAGCAATCATTCCAACCCTAATCCTCTTTGGTTAGACGAAGACCCTACTCTAGCTAGCAGGTACAAAAGGAGCTCTGAAGACCTCGGGGAAAATTTGTTTGGGTCGGAGCTAGTCAAGCTCTGTAGTGCTCAGGATCTCATAATTTGCAACAGTCTAAAGAAGTGGCCCAATTCCAGCAAGATGCCCTGCATCCATGGACTTGGTAGCAGCATGGTAGACTACTTTATTTCCGATATCCCATTATACAACGAAATAATAAATTTTGACATCTTAAACGACCACGAACCTGACTCTGATCATAGGCCTTTACTTATAACTCTCAATTTTGTCATGCATAGAGTTCCCACAGAAAATAATACTTATAGCCAAAAGAACTTAATATTTGATAGAAATAAAAATGATTTCTTTCTAAATGTATTAAAAACTAATTTGCTTCCTTTGTTTAGCATAGACAACATAGAAGACCTCTATCATAATTTTACTACAACCCTCTCATATTCTATTAACAAGTTCTCAATTGAAGTTTCAAATAATAAAAGAAATAGCAAAACCAATCCATGGTATGACAAAGATTGTAAAAGTGCGAGGAGAGCAATTAAGGAAGATGTTGATGAATCTCTTAAAATGGACAAGATAAAAATATACAAATCCCTAACTAAAAGGAAAAAGAGGCAGTACATTCGTCAAAGACAGGAGAATCTCTTACACCTCTCTAAGGTAGCTCCTAAGAAATTTTGGAGGCATATTCTGACTAGGAAGACTAAGGATAATAATAAAATTTCTCTTCACGATTGGAATTCCTATCTTAAAAAGCTTTATGAATCTCCAAATGTCATGGATAATTTGGAAACCCTGCTCACAATGAAAGAAGTTTTCTCTTTAGAAGACATTAAGTTTGGGGTTAATCGCCTCGCTAATGGGAAAGCTAAGGACATTGAAGGTTACCAGGTGGAAATCTTAAAAATTGGACGTCCTGTCCTCATCCCCCACATCCACAAGATTTTCAATCAAGCAGTCAAGCAAGGGTTCCCTAAACCTTGGACTGGGAGCCTCATTATCCCTATTTTTAAAAGTGGGGATACAAATAACCCCTCTAATTATCGGACAATTATGATCAGCCCTCTCTTAGCCAAGTTATATGGTAGTATTCTGGAAAAGAAGTTAAGCATATGGCTTGAAAGTCAAGGTAAGTGGGCTAAAGGCCAAGCGGGTTTCAGAAGGCATCACTCAATAACAGACCACCTTGTTATGCTTAGGATCATTGCGGAGGAATGTAGTAATGATAAATCCAATTTATTTTATTGCTTTGTGGACTTTAGAAAGGCTTTCGATGCGGTTCCTAGATACAACCTTTGGAATAGGTTAGAAGAGCTAAAGGTTCCTCTTGAGTTGAGAGCTGCTGCTATAAGGTTATACGAGAATGTAATTGCCAAGCTAAAGAGCAATGAGGGGTGGTCGAAAGATATTAAGTGTAACATCGGAGTTAAGCAAGGTTGTCCCCTCTCCCCTACCATATTTGGCATTTACATCAATAAGCTCGAAGGCTATTTAGAGGAATCATGATGTGATGGCACGATCTTAGCTGGGATAGTCGTTATCCTTCTTCTCTATGCTGACGATATTGTTCTTTTGGCAAGGTGCCCATCTGATCTTGATAAGCAACTCAAGCTTCTTAAGGATTTCTGCTCTACCATGGGTATGACTGTTAACACTGACAAAACAAAAGTTATGATTATCAAATCCAAGAAGGACACTTACGCTAATTTTTTGTATGACAATAATAACTTGGAGGAAGTGTATTCTTACAAGTACCTAGGAATTGATATCCATCACATGCTCAACTGGAACCATAGCATTGAGAAAAGGATTAATGGCGAGTGGAAAGCTAATATTTTGGTCTTGAAAATAAATGTAAAACAACAAACCTCGTAATGTGGGATAAAAAGAAGTTCCTCTTTGAAACTTTAGTCACTCCTGTTATCTTATATGGCTATGAGGTTTGGGGTTGCGGCATCTCCAGAGAATCATGGAGAAAGATTGAGCAAATCCAGAAGCGTTTTATAACTTATAACCTGAAAATTAAAAGTAATACACCCTATCCTATTCTCCTTATAGAAGCAAGTCTTTCCCCAATTGAGAGCCTAGCTATGCTTAGGTTTCTATTGTACAAGCACAAACTCAATAACATAGACGATCATAGACTTCCTAAGCTAGCTTTAAATTCCAGCCAAAACCACCTAAGGCTCAATCGAGGGTGGCATAAAGACACAAGGGCCTGGTTAAACTATTGGGAGATCAACGAGAATGATGCATTGCAAAACATAAATAACATTAAAGATATTGTTACTTCTAAGTTCAAAGAAAAATTGTGGTGTGAGAAATATTTAGCGGCTAAAAGAAAATTATGTTATTATAAGAAGGCCATCGACCCCACCCTAAAGGAGCAAAAGTATCTCTCTATTTTAACTAGCTCAAAGAAGAAAATTAATATAGCAAAGATTAGAACGAATTCTCATGAGCTCCATAATGAAACAGGTCATTGGGCAGTTCCTAAAACGCCATGGACGGAAAGGATCTGCCATATATGTGAGAATAGGAGCATCGAGGATGAAAACCACTTCCTCTTAGAGTGCCCTGCATACAACCACATTAGATCTTAGTTTCACAATCTTTGTTACAATACTGACCTTCCTAGCCTTTTACAATGTGAAAATTATAGTGAGCTCGGGAGGCTTCTCTCCAAGCTTTTTGAGCATAGGAATAAAATCTTAAATCAAAATAAATAATTTGTTTATTTAGGTCCGATAGATCATTATTTGGTCTCAGCGGACGTTAACCATCATCATCATCATTTTATTTATTGTTTATCAGTTATTTGCTTATATTTTAATATTATATTATATTTATTATTATTATTATTATTATGAGACATTACATATTATTTACTATTATTTATTTATTATTATTATTTATTATTTATTTGCTTATATTTTAATAATATTATATTATATTATTTATTATTATTATTATGAGTGATTACATATTATTTACTATTTTTTTATTTATTATTTATTTACTATTATTATATTTTATTTATTGTTCATCATTTATTTGCTTATATTTTAATATTATATTATATTATTTATTATTATTATTATTATGAGACATTACATACTCCCCTTCTTTAAGGAACTCCGTCGAAAGTTAAGTTGAATCATTTAACATTTATTATTTATTTACTATTATTATCTTTCATTTATTGTTTATCATTTATTTGCTTATATTTTAATATTATAATATATTATTTATTATTATTATTATTATGAGACATTACATACTCCCCTTCTTTAAGGAACTTCGTCGAAAGTTAAGTTGAATCATTTAACATTTATTATTTCTTTATTATTATTATCTTTTATTTATTGTTTATCATTTATTTGCTTATATTTTAATATTATATTATATTATTTATTATTATTATTATTATGAGACATTACATACTCCCCTTCTTTAAGGAACTTCGTCGAAAGTTAAGTTGAATCATTTAACATTTATTATTTCTTTACTATTATTATCTTTTATTTATTGTTTATCATTTATTTGCTTATATTTTAATATTATATTATATTATTTATTATTATTATTATTATTATTAGGGGACATAAGTCAAAAAATAAGTAATTACTCAAATTAATGGCACACAAATTAGTTTTGAGACTAACCCAAGAGTTTAGAGTATCACAAATACAATTATTTGGTGACTCACTCGTGGTCATTCAATGGTTGTGCAAGGAAACAATTGCAAGAAATTTCACCTTACAACCATTATATGATGTTGTACAACTTTAAATGATGGCTTTCTCGTATTTTTCTTTGTCTCACATATATATGGACATGAAGATAGAAAATGTGCTATCAAAATATGGATTAGGATTGGATTGAGGAACTTGGATGGCATCCATACTCCGAGATGTCACATAACGTAATGTACTCATGAAACTTGGCTCTGGTTAAATATTACTATATAATTTCTATTAATGCATGGGATAGTTTTAGGTTTATAGTTCAAATGATTAACTTATATGTTTTTTTTAGTGTGTGAAACTGACTTAATATTATTGCTACAATTTTTCTTATGCTTAAAAAGGCAAGTATGAAGAGTCATTTTGTCAAGTGACTTAAGCACGCTCTTGAATGTATTTGGCATATGACTATGTAATTTGGTTTACATCTAATTAAATTATAATTTTTCCCCTTGGGAAAAAATGTTTCTTATACTAATAAAAAATTAGAAGTATACACATTATTAGATCATAGAGCTACATGGCACATGCATTTTGTAAGTGTCATTGGATTAAAATTAAAAGATTATGGTCATAACTTTTAAGTCTTTAAAATCATTTAATAGTCCAAGAAAACAATTATACAGAAAGAGGCTCTTATATAATTAGCCTTGTGATTACAATGACAGCATGTGAATGAATTCACTGGAGTGTCCCTCCACTTTCTCCTAAATGATCAAATATCCTTCAGCTAAGAGCAATGCAACTTTCAACATCAACTTATTGATTCCTTTCTCTATACATGTTGAAAAGATATAAAGTTAAAGAAAGACCAAGCAATTTGAATCTCTTCCAATATTGATGAGATAATCTATTTCCCCAAAAAGGTTATTCCATTCATTCAATTCATCATCATTTGAGAATCACCAAAGATCTACTAATGGAAACAACTTTAACGCCATTAGTTTAGCTTGGTAGCTAGTCCCCATACCTAATCCTACTTTGAAATATATTAAATGAAGATCATTTAAATAAATGATGTCTCTAATGTCATAGAGTGGTGGATCACCTTTTCAAGCTCTAACAAAATAGGCCCAATCATAGCCCTTATCAGATTCTTTCTAGGTGGTTTGATCTTTTTGGCCTATGCAAATCTATGTAGGACATACATCTACACACTTTGTATATTTTTTCAAGAGATGTAAGAAAAAATTATCTCCTTTAGCATCATTGAATGAGCTTTCACACAAATACATCAAGGCCAAATTTTCCCTTGGCATTAGTTTGCACATTCGGGCATAATACAACAAAAAGCTCAAAGACATAGTTGATGTCGACCAACAATATTATCTTCTAGAGGATGCTTTGTTCATCGACTTTGAAAGATCTCCATAGTATGTTCTATTATTGTTCTATTATTGAGTATCATCAACGTAATTTTGTGGACCACACTAGTCTCTCGCCCATGGAGAATAAGCCTTTAATAAGGTACATATTGTACAAGTGTAAGTTGGTTAACATGAAGAAATAGAGGCTTCCCATCATGACTCATATTTTATTAAAAAACACTGGAGGCTAAAGAGAGGGTGGACTAAATATGCTACTTCTTAGATCCATTATAGTTGGGTACTAGAAGAGGACGCCCTTTGGAATATCAACACACTAATAATATTATCTAACTAACTTTAAAGAAAAACTATGGTGCTATAAGGAAATTAAGAGTAAGAAAATATGGTATGTTACAAAAATACCATTAATACTAAGTTAGAAGATTGAAATTACCTCTCTATTGTTGCTAAGGTAAATAAGAAAGCAAATATTGTAAAATAAGAAGCAACTCCCATGATATTCATAGTGAAACTAAGATGCATACAATACCTAAAACTTCACCAAGAATAAACAATTTGTAAAGTTTCCAGTTCTAACAAAATAAAAGACTAAAAAACATTTTTCTTAGAGTGCACAGCGAACATGAAGATTATATCTCATTTTTAAAACATTTGCAATACTACCTATATTTATATTGTTTTAATCCATGAAAGTCAAAGTGAACTCAATGATTTTATAACTAAACTACTTCATCTTGGAAGTAGCATAAAAAAAAAGAAAAAAGGAAAGAAAAAAACTTTTCTTGTTAAATTCCAATAAACTAATGTTGGTCTCAATGGATGGTATCATCATCATCATCATCATCATCGTCATTGTCATCATCACTATTGCTTCTTTGCAAGTAGTGAGGTATAATTTAATTTGTATGATATAAGACACTTGTCATCTTGTATTTGACAAAATATAATGTTTGACTTGCAAAATAAACAAAGAGTCAACATTCAAACTCTAGTTGGTTTTCATTGAACTAGTAACCATCGAGCCTTTTAACACATCATAATTCCCAATGGAAAACACTAGAGGGTAGCAAGAAAATTTTAATCTATTTCTCTCTTTCTCTACTACATTTCAAGATATGTTTCCTCATGTCGCTCTATAACACTTACCTCATTGATTTGAAATCAACAAGGGTGGTCATTGGTTGGTTGTTTGAAGCAATCCAACGTGAAGAAGGGGTGATTTCTTATAAGTTTGACCACCTCTAGACTAACAAAATTTAAAAACACTTATGAATTAACAACTTTATAATTGGTAACAATTAAGAAACCCACACTTCTAAAGAGATTTTTTGAGTTGATCACAATATCAAAGGTGTAAGGGACTTTTATCTTATCTATTATATTGGTTCATGATAATGGAGCTTAGAACTCATTTCTCATGGGCACCTCAATATCAATAAAGGTAAGGCCATGAATCCATTGCTCAAGTGTCTTGAGAGATGGGAAAATGCCCCATTCCCATTTGACTCAATTTAAATTATGGTTGTCGTTGGTTGTAGCAGTGTGCAAGGGCACTATAGACATGTGTGTTAATTGAGCCTCCATAGAGGATTCCCCCCTTATTTATAATCTTGTATTTTTGGTACACTTGACAAGGTATGGAATATGAGATTTTAAACTAGGTAGGTATGCAAATGATGTATGTTGAAGGATTTTAATGAAAGAGGCACTAACTCTAAGTTATGGGTGATAAACAATGTAAACTTTGAAATGGGAACTATAAACTCAAAACGGGAACTTTGGCCAAAAAACCTCGAAAAAACATCAAAAACAGTGCTAAAAACGAAAAGTGTTGATGCTGGAATAACACATTTTTTTTTTTTTGGTAAATTGTCAACATGTTTTAAAAATGGCGGTCAAAATCAATTTTTTGCGCAAAAATTATCTAAAAAACACCCTCAAAACGAATAGTGTTAATGTTGGGAGAACACTTTTTTTTATCATGACCCCGAAAAACATTAAATTTTAAAAAAAATAATGAAAACATAAAATAAATAAATAAATAAATAAAATTAAAACAATGAAAAAACACTTTAAAAAAAAGTTCAAAAAAAATATACAAAACATAAATTAAAATATATACTAAAAACAAAACATAAAATAAAAATGAAAAAAAAATCAAATAAAAAAAAAAAAAAAAAACCAAAAAAAAAAAAATCAATCATAAAAATGTAAAAAAAGAAAACAAAATTAATGATAAGAATTAAAAAACTAAAAAAAAAAAAACATTCAACAAATAAATAGTAAAAAAAAAAATATTTAAAAAAAAATGGGAAAAAAAAGGTTATCTTCTAAACCATAAAAAAAAAAAAAAAAAAAAAAAAAAAAAAAAAAAAAAAAAATGGCCAAAAAAAAAAACACACACACACATTAAAAAAAAAAAAAATTTAAGTAAAAATAGAAAAATTAAGAAAAAAAAATATTAAAAAATAACAAAAAAAATTAAAAACTACTAAAATTAAGATTAAAATGTTGATTATTTAAAATATATATATATATATATATATATATATATATATATATATATATGTTAAAAAATATATATATATATTTATATTTATATATAAAATTAAGTAAAAATAGAGAAAAAAAAAAAAAAAAAAAAAAAAAAAAAACTGAAAAAAATTAAAAAAACATGTAAAATTAATATTAAAAAAAAAAAACAAAACAAAAATAAATTTAAATTATAAAAAAAAAAAAAAAAAAACCAAAAAAATGTGTATTTTATATTAAAAAAAAAAAAGTGTAATTATTTTTTTGTTAAACTTACATATTTTATTTACAAATAAAAAATTAAAATCTATTTTTCTTTTCAACAAGCTTTTTTTTTTATTAAAAAAAATTATGAATTTTTTTTTTTTAATTTATTATTATTATTATTTTTATTTAAAAATACAAATGATTAAAGTTACATTTTATACTTTAAAAAAAAAAATAAAAAAAAAAAATTAAACCTACATTTTATACTTTAAAAAAAAATAAAAAATTAAAATTAAAATTTATATTTTTTTTAACAAATTTTTATTATTAAAAAAAAATTATTATAAAACCACAAACCAATTTAAAACAAACTTATTTTTCTAATTTAAAATTAAAAAAATTATTATAAAAAAAAATTTAAAGTTAATATTTTTTTTGTTTTTTTTTTTTTTTTAAAAAAAAAAAAAAAAAAAACGGTGGCCATTTGCCCCCCGGTCGCCCGTGGTGGCGCGGCGGTGGGCGGAGTGGCCTGCCTGCAGGCCCTCCGCCCACCATCGCGCCACCACGGGCGGCCGGGGGGCGGATGGTCGATTCCGGGAATCGACCATCCGCCCCCCGGCCGCCCGTGGTGGCGCGGCGGTGGCGGAGTGGCTTGCAGGCGGATGGTCGATTCCGGGAATCGACCATCCGCCCCCCGGCCGCCCGTGGTGGCGCGGCGGTGGGCGGAGTGGCCTGCAGGCGGATGGTGATTCCGGGAATCGACCATCCGCCCCCCGGCCGCCCGTGGTGGCGCGGCGGTGGGCGGAGTGGCCTGCCTGGGAGTGGCCTGCATGCAGCAGGGATGCGAGTTTTTGATGTCTTTATACAGGAGGATAAGATTCTTTCTGAGCTTGACATTTATGCTCGGGTTGGTTCAAACACTCCACTTGTTCTGATGGATGCCCCGGCACATGTTATCGATGGGGGAACTCTAACTGTTAGATTTGAAGCAGTCACTGGTAGCCCTATTGTCTGTGCCATCATCATTAGAAAAGCACAATCTTTGGGTCATAAAGGGAGTAAACATCCTATCGTGATTGCAGAAGAAGCTGATTTGAAGCAAACGAACCAGGCACTAGCAGTAGGTGAAGAGGGCTATAATCAGAAGAGTAGAGGCAGGAGTTGTAAGTCTGTTTTGGAGTATGAAAAGAAAATAGAAGAGCTGCGTAAAGATTATGAATTGAAGAAGAAAGAATGTCATGAGGCATGGATGTCCCTGGAAGATTCCAACCGCCAACTTGAGAAACTCGGGAATGAACTTATGCGCAAGTCTTTGCATGTTGGCTCTTTAGCTCATGCTGTGGAGGGCCAAGTGAATGAGTTAAGAGACCTTCAGGACCAACACGAGAGGGAAAAGAAATTGTGGGCCTCATCAGTCAACCATTTAAATGACAAAATCAAGGTACTGAAGAGTGAATATGTTAAACTTTTGGAGGAGGCAAATTGCTATGCTTCTGCGCTACCTAATATCAGTGAAATGACTTCCTCTGTGCAAGCTCTGGTTAATCAGCACGAGGAACTAAAACTCCAGTACACTGAACTGAAAACAAAGTTTGTAGAAGAAAGCAAGGAACGCAAACAACTTTATAACAAACTTTTGGAGCTGAAAGGAAATATTAGAGTCTTCTGTAGGTGTCGTCCATTGAGTGCTCAAGAGGTTGCAGAAGGAGCTGTTTCTGTGGCAGAATTTGACACTGCAAAAGACTCTGAGATCAGTATCCGAACCAATGGAGCCTCCAAAAAGGTCTTCAAATTTGATTCAGTTTTTACTCCAGAAGCTGGTCAAGTGGATGTTTTTGCAGATACTGCACCTGTTGTGGTATCAGTTTTGGATGGGTACAATGTTTGTATATTTGCATATGGACAAACTGGAACTGGAAAGACATTTACAATGGAGGGAACAGAAGAAAACCGTGGTGTTAACTATCGAACATTGGAGGAGCTGTTCCGAGTAGCTAATGAAAGGAAAGGACAATTCAAATATGATATCTCTGTGAGTGTGTTAGAGGTTTACAATGAACAGATACGTGACTTGCTTGCATCTCCTCAGCTAGGACAAGCTGTAAAGAAGCTAGAGATAAAACAGATGGCTGAAGGGATTCATCACGTACCAGGTCTTGTTGAAGCACAAGTGCACAGTATGAATGAGGTTTGGGAAGTGCTGCAAACTGGAAGCAGTGCTAGGGCTGTTGGCTCCACTAATGCCAATGAGCACAGTAGTCGTTCTCACTGCATACTTTATGTGATGGTAAGGGGGGAGAACTCAATTAATGGAGAATGCACTAGGAGCAAGCTTTGGTTGGTTGATCTAGCTGGAAGTGAGCGAGTAGCAAAAACTGATGTTCAAGGGGATCGTCTTAAGGAAGCACAGAACATCAACAAGTCACTCTCTGCTCTTGGGGATGTGATATCCTCTCTTGCAACTAAAAATAGTCACATTCCCTTCAGGAACTCCAAGCTGACACACTTACTACAAGATTCATTAGGAGGAGACTCAAAAACACTTATGTTTGTACAGATTTGTAAGGTCTTCGCAACTCGAGCAGACGAGCGTCGGGTGCGACGGGCGCACGGGCACAGCGAGCGCACATCGGTGCGACGAGCGGGCGGACATGCGACGGGCGGGCGCTCCTTATGCGACGAAGTGCGACGAACATATGCGACATTAAGTGCGACGATAGGGAGAAACACTTAAATAAACTAAGTGTTGGACTCTTGTTTATATGTGATGGCTAGATGGAGCTAGGCCGACTTGTGGAGGAGCACATGTGGGCGTGTAGTGTTGGTTTATGGGGCCGGCCTTAAGGCTGGACACCCCCTCCAAACACACGCAGAAATGTGTATAAATGCAGAAAGACTTGAGCTCATTTGGCATCAATCCAACCAAGGAACTTCGCATATCTCTTCTACGCATTGAGCAGGGGTAAAAGGGCGCAGATAAGTGCGCATAGCTCATGCGCTCTAGGAGGAAGTGTGCAGTTTTACCGGAGGTCAGTCGTAGGTCGACAAGAGTGTGGTTTGAGGTGGAAATCGTGCAGAGTCTAAGGGGGAGTCTTAGGTGTCTCAGGTGAGCACCCTCCTACCGTGTAGATTGGCATTGATGTTGTAAAAGGTTGTTCTATGCCTTGATTGTAAATTATTCTAAGTATAGACTTGGAGTTTTGCCAAGTATACTTGATGATGTATTATTGAAGAACTGTTATAATATATTGTTGGGCAGACTGTTCGGGAGTTTCCCCTCCCTTTATACTTGTTTGCAATTGTTGATGTTCTTGGTTAATTGCATATGGATAATGAATGAGTATGGGCTTCATTAAGTATAAAGGATAAATGCATTTTACTTGGTTGCGAAACACAAACTAAGTAAGGACAAGTGAATTAGGCGTAGTCCACGAAAGTGAGTATTGGTGAAAAGAAAGCGTTCGGTGGTGCCGCACCTCGCTATAAGCGGTTGGAAGAGCACCGCAGGTGTAGGGGCGTGACAAGTGGTATCAGAGCAAGGTTTGCTCATGAAGGTTTGAAGTTGATGACAGGTGATATCGAGGCTTGAACAGGTTCAGGTGTTGAAGCATTTGAAGGTAATTTCAAGACTCGGTTTGAGCAAGGTTTGCTCGTGACAGGTACTGCAGGTGAAGGAAACCGTTTCACACAAAGTGGAACAAGGGTTGGTTCTAATTGCAGGTGACTTGGTGAAGCTGTTGAATGGTCGAAACTAGATTGCAAAAGGGTAAGAATTTGTCAGAGATGGCAACTGAATCTCAGGCTGGGTCTAGTCATGTTATGAAAGATACTACTATTGGGTTCATTGAGAAGGTGTTGGAAAAAATGGAGGCTATGGAGACTTCTTGGGATAAGAAGATGGACTTGCTTGCTAAGGAGCAAGAGATCAACTTGAAGACAAAAGAAGAGCTCGAAGAACTCCAGACACAACATGATGAACTCCGAACACAGTATGAGTACACTGATATTATGTGTACACAACTTGAAGTAAGGGTCAAAGAGGTTGAAGAAGCAAGGGATCAGGGTCTTGCAGAGATCGTGAACTTGAGGAAAACTCTTGACACAGCCAATGATGAGATAGCGGTGTTGAAGAAGGCAGTGAGGCACAACTCAGGTGGAGGAGTACCTCATATGAAGTTCAAGGAACCGGAATCTTATGATGGCACAAGGAATGCAAAGACTCTTGGCAACTTTCTATGGGACATGGAGCAATACTTGGAACGGTTGGGTCTATCTGATGATGAGACAAAGGTCAAGGTAGCTACTCAGTTCTTAACAAAGGATGCTAAGATGTGGTGGCGAAGAAGGTTAGATCATATTGCCAATGGTAGTGCTGATGACATTACTTCGTGGGATGACATGAAGAAGGCTTTGCAGACTCATTTCAGTCCTCGGGATGAAACATGGGAAGCAAGGACGAAGATTAAGTACATAAAACAAACCGGAAGCCTACAAGCATATCAGTGGGAGTTTGCAAGTGCGGCTCTGGAACTTCCTGACATGGCAGAGAGGGACAAGGTGTTCAACTTCATTATTGGGTTGAAGCCTTGGGCACACAATGAAGTGAAGAGGCAGAAGATTAGGACACTTGAAGAAGCTTTTGCTGCTGTTGACGGGTTGGTGGAACATTATGATGAAACTTCTGATGATAGGAAGAAGAAGTTTGAGAAACCGAAAGAGAAGAAGAAGGAATATGCTTCGAAATCGGATCATAGTTCGAAGACGAAGAAACCTTTGAAGTATTGGATATGTGCTGGTCCACATACGGTGAAGAATTGTCCTTCCAAACCGAAAGTGGATGCTATTGCACAATCTGATGGAAAGAATGAAGGTGCTTCTGTGGGGATGATGCAGATACTTGGTGCTTCTGCTACTACGGAGGTGGTCTCTAGGAGAGATCCTGAAAGGAACAGATTGGAGTATGTTCAGATGAAGGTTGGAGGTGCTGATGTACTCACTATGGTGGATAGTGGGGCTTCTCACAACTTCATGAGTGAAGATACTGCAAGAAGAATTGGGTTGAAGTTTGTACCGGTAAAGGCACAAATGAAGACAGTGAATTCTCCTCCTATGGAGATTCTTGGTATAGCTGAGAAGGTGGACACTACACTTGGTGAATGGACCGGGAAGGTGGACTTCACTATAGTGTGGATTGATGACTATGAAGCTGTATTGGGGATGGAATTCATGAAACAATTTGAGGCTATGGTTGTACCACATTTGAGGAAGCTCTACATTTATGATGGAAGGGAAGATGTACCCATTGGTGTTCCAACCATTGGTGTGACAAGGCCTAATTGTAAATTAGGAGTGATGCAAATGGAAGATAAGGAGAAGGTGAACAAGCGGTTGTCCACTATTGAGGCAAAGCTTGTGGAGCAATCATTGGTCATTAGATCACTTTCAGATAGCATCTTGGATTTGACAAGAAGGCTAGATTTGGTGGAGGATGATGATGATGATGTTGAGGTATATGTGAGGCCGGATGTCCAAGACCGGGTTGCTTATCTACAAAGGATGGAGGTTGAGGATCCTGATAGATGGATTGAGTTGATTAGTGAGGGAGAGCCTTCAGGCTCTACTCCCTCTACATCTTCTTAGATGAAAGGAGAAGATGGGGCTCATTGTTAGCTGCTCATGGAAGTGAGTCCTTAGACATGTTTGAGCAGGTATGATTGCTGGTGCAGGGATGGCTTGGCATCAAGCATCATGGCATGTTGCAGATGGATGGAGTTTCCATGGACCTGAGCATGGATTGTAGAGATGGATTCTTGATGAGTCAAGAATGTGGCAGATGTTGAGGAACAACAGATGATGGCATGAGGATGTTCACTCTCATGGATTGGGCGTAATGGTTGGATTAGCTACCCAACTAGTTCAGACATGGGGTCGCGAAGTGTACAGAGATGTGTTGACATTTTGTTGGAGTATCATGATAGAGGTTCACATGGTGACACATGATGAGGTTGACACGAGTTGTTACAATGGAGATTGTGACAAAGGAGTCAATGATCATGGATCGAGATGATATCTGATGGAGTACATACCGTAGAGGTGTATACCTTGGTATGGTTGTCTTGGTGACAGTTAGTCACTAAGGTGGAACATGATGGAGATGGGATTCTACATATGTTGCAGGGATGTTTGCCTTATGTGGAGGAGTTGACATCATGGTTGATGATGATCTTGGTGGAGAGCTACCGAGATGGTATGTTGTCGAGGACGACAACGATTTCAGGTGGAGGAGGATGTAAGGTCTTCGCAACTCGGGCAGACGAGCGTCGGGTGCGACGGGCGCACGGGCACGGCGGGCGCACATCGGTGCGACGAGCGGGCGGACATGCGACGGGCGGGCGCTCCTTATGCGACGAAGTGCGACGAACATATGCGACATTAAGTGCGACGATAGGGAGAAACACTTAAATAAACTAAGTGTTGAACTCTTGTTTATATGCGATGGCTAGATGGAGCTAGGCCGACTTGTGGAGGAGCACATGTGGGCGTGTAGTGTTGGTTTATGGGGTCGGCCTTAAGGCTGGACACCCCCTCCAAACACACGCAGGAATGTGTATAAATGGAGAAAGACTTGAGCTCATTTGGCATCAATCCAACCAACGAACTTCGCATATCTCTTCTACGCATTGAGCAGGGGTAAAAGGGTGCAGATAAGTGCGCATAGCTCATGCGCTCTAGGAGGAAGTGCGCAGTTTTACCGGAGGTCAGTCGTAGGTCGACAAGAGTGCGGTTTGAGGTGGAAATCGTGCAGAGTCTAAGGGGGAGTCTTAGGTGTCTCGGGTGAGCACCCTCCTACCGTGTAGATTGGCATTGATGTTGTAAAAGGTTGTTCTATGCCTTGATTGTAAATTATTCTAAGTATAGACTTGGAGTTTTGCCAAGTATACTTGATGATGTATTATTGAAGAACTGTTATAATATATTGTTGGGTAGACTGTTCGGGAGTTGCCCCTCCCTTTATACTTGTTTGCAATTGTTGATGTTCTTGGTTAATTGCATATGGATAATGAATGAGTATGGGCTTTATTAAGTATAAAGGATAAATGCATTTTACTTGGTTGCGAAACACAAACTAAGTAAGGACAAGTGAATTAGGCGTAGTCCACGAAAGTGAGTATTGGTGAAAAGAAAGTGTTCGGTGGTGCCGCACCTCGCTATAAGCGGTTGGAAGAGCACCGTAGGTGTCGGGGCGTGACAAGATTAGTCCAAATGAAAATGACATAAGTGAAACACTTTGCTCACTGAATTTCGCCAGCAGAGTTCGTGGAATAGAGTTGGGTCCTGCTAGGAAACAGTTTGATTCTACAGAGCTAGTGAAGTATAAACAGATGGTCGAGAAGGCCAAACAAGATGGAAAATCAAAGGAGGGTTCAATGAAGAAAATGGAAGAAACCATACAAAATTTGGAAGCAAAACTGAAAGGAAGAGACCAGGCAAACAAACTTCTTCATGATAAGGTAAAGGAACTAGAAGGACAACTTGCAAATGAGAGAAAGGCTCGATTGAATTTGGAAAACAAACTCAAAGAACAACAGCAGCAGGCAGGAAAAGTGGCTGAAAAGCCACCCCTCCTCGTACGTCAATTTGGAGGTGTAAACACTGTCAATGAAACAAATGTATTGTCTAAGGACTTGGTCAACCTCTCAGACGCTTTGACTGAAAATAAACAAATGCTGAATGCTATGGAATGCAATGGAAAACCACAGGAGGGTGAGCTCCTTTTGAAAAATGGCCTGATAGATCCTTACTCAAAGGGGCAGAAAGAAAATAAGTCTGAGCCATATGATGATCAAAATGTGAAGCCCATTCCAAGGAAAACAGGCAGAGCTTCATTGTGTACAACTGCTAGAAGAACATCACTAGTTCCTCTGGCTGCAAGACGAATTACCATGGTCCCTTTGCCAGTCACAAGGAATGATGGCGTATTAGATGGGAATATATCATCTTCTCAAACAAATGAGGATGAACAAGCTAACAGCAAAGAGTATAACAAAGAACCTTTTGCTGCTAATAACAAAGAGCCTTGTACTGCTAATAAAGACCCTGTCTTGTTTCCAACTGCCACACCTATTAGCTTAAGGGGGCTAAGGAATTCTAACACACTTAATAAATTGCGACAAAGTATAAACAAGAAAGTTCACCTCAATTCTCCTGTGCTCAAAGGGCCAAATGATGGCACCTCAATGGCTGCTCCCTCCTCAACATTCAGGGGGCAAAAGCTTCCACCAATTGATACCACTAGAGTTAGGCGTGTAAACTCCACGAACAATTGCGCAAATTCTAACATAATTTCCTTCTGCAACAAGTCAGCTTAGTTATTCTATTCACACAGCCCTCGTTCGATGCCTACCTCGGTTGCAATGTTATCTCATGGTCAAGGCGGTTTGAGTTCCGTAATTTACTAATTTGAATTGTTCACTCGACCCAGATGGTTGAATACCAAGACACCGTCTTCTACTACACACACACTTAGTTGGGTTCTATTCTTGGTAAAAATCCAATGGGGAATGACTCTCGTTACGGGAACAAGTATTCCTTCGATGTGGTTTTCATACTTTGGAAGCTATGTTCTTCGGACAGTTTCAATATATATATTTTAAATTTCATCAAATCTATCTCATAGAGAATTCAATTCAGTCCTGACGTAAATCCTTTATTCTCTGTTCAGAAACAAAATTATATATTCTTATTTTAAAAGTATTCTTGTTGTTTTTGTTTTGTAGAATCCTTAACTCACTATGCACTCCAGACTCTCGTATATCCCTTTCTTATAATTGGTTTATACACTATGTATTCGATCTGAGATCTGCACTTCGATCTTCAGTGAGATCAACATGTTGAATGTATATCTTGTGGCACTACAATATTAGTTATATGATGTCCATAAAAACTTAAAGCAAAGCTCGAGGCATAGCAATAGTCATACTTATAACATCTTCCCAGTTAGGCGTGTAAACTCCACAAGAGCCTGGGGAAGGATTTCTGGGACAGGTAATATATTTGCCCAAAGAGTTTTATGTGCAAATAGAGGTGGCATAAAGCCAACTGTGCAGCTGAGAGAAAAAGAGAGGGGATGGAACAAGTAAAGCTGAGAATCGGAAAATCTTCTGCTTCATTGCAGGATCAAGTGAATTAAGTTGACTTTCACTGCAAGTGTTTTTATGGGTTTACACTTGTATACCATGGGACATTTATGGGTTAAAATGTAACTTTAATCATTTGTATTTTTAAATAAAAATAATAATAATAATAATAATTGTTTAAAAAAAAAATCATAATTTTTTTGAATAATAAAAAAAAGCTTATTGAAAAAAAAAATAGATTTTAATTTTTTATTTTTTATTTGTAAATAAAATATGTATGTTTAACAAAAAATAATTACACTTTTTTTTTTAATATAAAATACACATTTTTTTGGTTTTTTTTTTAATAATTTAAATTTATTTTTGTTTTTTTTTTAATATTAATTTTACCTGTTTTTTAATTTTTTTCGTTAATTTTCTATTTTTTTTTTTTTTTAAATTAGTTTGTTTTTATTTTTTTTCCCAGTTTTTTTAATGTTTTTTTTTTTTTTTTTTAATTTATCTATTTTTACTTAATTATATATATAAATATATATATATATATTTTATTTTTTTTCCAATTTCTTTTATGGTTTGTGAGATAATTTTTTTTTTAACATTTTTTGTTTTTTTTTTTAATATTAATTTTACTAGTTTTTTTAATTTTTTCGTTATTTTTTTTTTTTAACTAGTTTGTTTTTAATTTTCTTTTTCTTTTTTTTTCCTAGTTTTTGCTAATGTTTTTTTTTTAGTTTCTCAATTTTTACTTACTTAATTTTTTATATATATTTTTTTAATTTTTTTTTTTTTCCAAATTCTTTTATGGTTTATGAGATAATTTTTTTTTTACATTTTTTATCTTTTATTTTTGCCTTTTTTATATATATTTTTATTTTTGTTTTTTAGAGACAATTATTTCATGTGGATTGAAAATTTAATTAACGATGTATAAATATGTAGAATATCGAAAATAAAAAATATCGACCTTCTTCTTTAAATATGCAAATCAATAAAAACCTCACTACAAAAAAAAAAAAAAAAAAAAAAACAACAAGAAAATATGAAGAAGAAGATGATTTCCAAAATTATTAAATTTACAAAATAATTATTTACATTTCATACATTAGAAAATTTAAAGTCAAAAAATAGGTCTTTTAAAAAAAGGGTGTGATGCAGAATAACCACTTTTTAAAATCAGCATGAAAATCACTACCATTCACTACCATTCTAAAACGTAATGTACATAAAAAAAATTAAAGTGCCAAAAACTATGCTTTAAACAAAACATGTGTGTTCTGCATCACCCCTTTTCAAAATCGGGTCACTTTTTTGCTATCTCTACAAAACGGGTAACAGTAACAGTTCCCGTTTCAAAGTTTACATTGTTGATATTGCAAAGTGTTTTAGATGGAATTCCATGGAGAAGCTCTTTATCATTACCTAGACAACTATTGAGAATATCATCATTGTTGATCATCCACACACAAATATCTCAATGTCCACGACATTTAGAAGTGTCTAGATTTCCCAAGCACTAACGTAGTTGTGTACAACATCAATTCAAAGACACTCAATGTCATAATTAGAGTGCTTAGTTCACATCAAATATGGAAGAAACAAAATAACATGTTTAGGAGTAATTTTCATTATTTATTATCAATTCCCATGTATGCAAAAGAATGTTACTAACCTTTTCGAGCTTTGAATTAAAGGGTTTGAGATTAATTTTTCACCCTATAATGCGACTTATTTGTGGTTTGAATCTTTGATCAAAATGTTAT
Source organism: Pinus tabuliformis (assembly GCA_031772625.1). Classification (NCBI taxonomy): domain Eukaryota; kingdom Viridiplantae; phylum Streptophyta; class Pinopsida; order Pinales; family Pinaceae; genus Pinus; species Pinus tabuliformis. The sequence goes on along the minus strand of CM062815.1, from coordinate 161,420,805 downwards.
ATTTAGGTGTTCGACAAGATACTCATGTTATTGTTAGAAATTCAACCCTTTTTTGGGGATATATTGCTTGAGGAAACCCCAGCAACTACTTCCTATTGTTTTGAGGAAAGTACCCAATGTAAACCTTATGGGCCCTATAATTGTCTATTTTATTATGCCCATTTCATTATTTATAGACATTTAAAACATGTATCTAACCCCCTTACTTGCACATCATAGAGTTAATTCGTAGTATTAATGGGTCCTTAGGAATTTGGTTTATCCTTGCTTATTATGTACCTAATATTATTTATTTTGTAGAATATTGTGAGAGTATTGGGCAGATTATGAAGATTTGGAGGATGAGATAATCTAGGGACTTTCTCCCTACTATAGGAGGACCAAGATTGGATAATAACTGAACATGATATTATGAAATTATTGCACAAATTATGGAACTTGAGTGATTGAGAAAAACTAGGAATGTGTTCCCTGTCATTTAATGCAAATTCTTAGTGTTGGGAACTATATCCACTATTTGAGGGATTTTGGAGGGGAAATCTTCCTCCTTTCAAGGAGAATGCTTCCCCGTCAATTTGTATAAGTACCAATTCGAATTTTCCTCTAGGGGCATGTATTTCTTAGTCTTCTTGTAGAGAAAAACTTTAGCAGCTCCACTTTCATTTTTAGGAGGGATGTACTTGGATGGATTCAAATAATGAAGTTTGGTGTCATTTTTAGCTTCTAAAACTTGGTTTCTTTCATAGGACTCTGGTTTTCCTTGGGCTTGGCCATCCCAGGAGCCTCAGACCCCTCTTATACAATTTAAATATTTTCTTTGAATGTGTTTGTCACTTGCATCTCGTATTTATGTATTTACTATTCATGCTTCTTTTGTTGTAGTCTACATTGGTTAAATGATTGAAGTGAGTTGTTTTGTAGGTTATTTATAGATTCACAAGCATGATGCATCCTTATAAAAACTTTGAAAATTCATATTTATCATTGAGCTACTTGGATTGGTCTACTAGTTCACAAATCTAGAATTTCTGGAAATCCCTTGTAGCAAAATAGTAGTAATTTTCGGCTATTTTTTAGAACGTGTTAATGAGATTCATTTGAGTTGATTTCACTTGTATTAGGTCATAAAAACATTTAAGTTAATAAAATATTTTAGCCCATATCATTTTCACTTGATTAGTTTAGGCATTTGGTAGCTTAACTAGCTCACTAGTTCTTGAATTTCCAGTTTTTAGAATAGTAATTTTCTACGATTTTTCAGCACGTGTTAATAGGGGTATTTTGGAGTGATTCCACTTGGAATGGAGTCGTAAGACATCCTAATTAATAAATAAAAATCTCATCCCATTTTCATTTGATTTACTTGGGCATTCGAGAAGTTATCTCGCTCCTATGGCAAAACAGGGCCTCCTATAGCCACCTCATGTAACACTCATGTAGCACTCTTGTAGCATGTGTAAACTTAACCAGATCTACTCCAAAAGCTTGTTTTTTGTCCCTTAGGCTTGAATAATGACCTCTAGGCTTTGAACCATGATTGAGTAAGACCAAAAAACCTCTAAATCCTTGTCTCTTCTCCATTGCAATTTACCTTTATAATTATGGTTAGTGGACAGATTCATGACTTGAAGAGCATAATGATGATTTTCATGATTACTTTATGAAGCACCTTGTGAAACCTATATTGAATGTAGCAATTGAAGAATGATTTCATTTTGTTTTATTCATCTTAATTTTTGGTCTCCATTTCCAACATTGTTATTTCTATTACGTAGACTAGGCTTCCTTTTGATGTACCATTTACACTTTGCAAATAGGTTAATGCTTACATTTCTGCAAGTAATATTATCATTTACATTCATGCAAAGTAGAATAGCATTTCCTTTCTGCAAAGGTAACTAGTATTTCATCTCTACAAAAGTAATTAGGTTTCCTTTCTGCAAACAGAGTGACATTTCCATTTTTGTAATTAGTTTAGGCTTAGATTTCATGGCATTCATTTAATTGCATGAGATCAACAAAATAAGGGCACATTGCATGTTGCACGTATAATGTCGACACCTCTTAAGTCTGTACGAACCCCAGGTTGAAAATTTAAGTTGGTAGCCTTGGGAGTTGTAGCATTCTTGTTGCAATACTGAGGCTTGTCACTTTTTAGCGTCGTCGTCGAGGAGATGTCAAAGCATGCATTGTTTTCTTCCCTAGTTGATTCATTTATTTTACTTTCTGCAAAAACATAAAAAGTTGCATTAGGCATATTCCATTTCAAAAACGGAAAATTGCATTGCATTAGCATTTTCATTCAAAACAAAACAAAACAAAATCAATACCACAACCCCCCCCCCCACTTGATCACGTGGTGCAGTAGGAACCACATCACCATCCACTTTTGCAAGTAGAAGAAGAAGAGGTGGCAAAGAAGGTAGAATAAATGGATGGAGATGATGAAGAAGATCCTCTTGGATTTCCCATTCAAGATATTGATATCAATGTTCTCTTGAAGAACATCCCTCGATATTTCCTTCCCAACTTCCATGGTATGAGGTCAGAGGATCCAGAAACCTTCCTCTTTGAATTTGAAATCCTTTGTATATCTTATGGTTACTTATTAAACACTCAAAAATTGAGATTGTTTCTGACAACATTGGAGGATAGAGCTCTTAAATAGTTCATGATTTTAGGGACTAATTCAATAAGATCATCGGATGATATGCAAAAGATATTTTTAGAAAAATATAAAGATCATAATATTAAAGAAGAAATCTTTAGAATGACTCAAAAATAAGATGAGAGCATTGAGGATCTAATAGATAGATTTATGTATAATATTGAGAGGGAAAAATTGCATCATTTAGGATTTGACACGCTAAAAACCCTCTTACTTAGAACAATTAGGGATGAGTGGATTGATCTCCTTGATCTCATGAGTAGAGGTGATGTATACCAATTATCATTTGAAGAGATTTGTGAAACATATAAGCGCATCTCAAGAGGAAGGGCAAGGATAAGTAAATCGGCCTCAAGATTGGTAAGTCAAGATGAACATGGAAATTTACTTGATAACTTTAAAACAAAAAATCTTGGCGATCTAAGTGAACAAGTAGAAATGTTAAGAATGCAAAATGAGCAAAAAGAGCATGTTGATATTTGTGTTATCCATGCAGAATTAGACGCTACTAAATATTTCCCATCATTACCGAGGTTAAAGGGAGTTTACTAAGAGGACAATGGAGCAATTCAATCACCAAAGCAACTATGTTATGTAGCTCCAAGACGACCATGGTGGCCCAGTCAACCTGGTATGATGCAAGAAACTAATTCACAATTTCAAGGATATGTGTAACCATCTAAAAGTAATTGGAACACACCCTTTCCTTGGCAACCTTGGCCATATCAACCCCAAAACCAATCTTAGAAACAAGGTTAGCAAGGACCTTATGGGAGAAATTCACAATATCCTCAATATCCTCCATAGCCAAATCCATGTTATCCCTACCATCCACCTCCACCACAACCAAAACCCAAACCACATCCATCTCAAAGATACACTTCCACTCATCTACATGTACCACCATTTTCAAACCCACACAAGGAAGTAACTCAGCCCGCTTACAATTTTGAGGTACAACACTTTCAAACATCTCCTCTTGATCTAAATGGTATTCATCTTATCTCAGGAAGAGTATTGAAAAAAAGATATTATCTTGGTTTCATTGAAGGAAAAAATTTAGAAAAATAAGATTCAAATGAGAAGACCAAAGAATCATGGGTTGCACTTGATGAAGAGAAGACATCAGAATCAGAGATTGAGAAAGTTCCATCATGTTTACCATCAGATCCTCCATGTTTTCAAGAGAATAATCAACAAAAAGAGGAAGATTTGAATGTCATGGTAGAAGAAGACATCAATAATGATCTAGATGAGCAAGCGAACCAAGGGTATCCAATCTCTATTGAGGTTTGGTTCCAGAAAATTAACAAGATGGAGCATCACTCTCTTCTTCAACAGTTCTTAATATCGTAAAAGTCAAATCATTTGGTCTCTAAAATTTAGGTACATGTAAAAGAATATATTTTGAACCTACACATGAGTTTATCTGTCATCTTGATGTGCACACGGCTCAATTGGAAGTATTCCTATACTTGAAAGAAATTTTGTTTTTTCAAGTATAGTAGGATAGAAAAAGAAATTAAAAAAAAAAAATGAAAAAATAAGAGGAAATATAAAATCTCAGGTGAAAACCTCCTTTGAGGCGCCTGAGATTGGCTCATCGATTGAAAACCTCCACGAGGCGGTCAATGGGTAGGGAAAAAAAAAGATCTTAGGTGAAAACCTCCTTTGAGGCACCTAGGCAAACCTACTAGTTGAAAACCTCATTGAGGCAACTTGTTGGGTTGTGTTATATTCTTTCCACGTAGTTAACAGGGGGTTTGAAGGGCACCCGTAACCCCACTTTATGGGGTCCGGGGCAGCACCTCGGAAAATTTTGGTTTTGGACCCTATGTTAGGTTGGGCGGACCCACCTATGGTTTTGTGCATGATTTTCGCACATGTTTTTTGGATGCGATGGTTTTCGGTCCATGGTATTGGATGCGATGGTTTTCGGTCCATGGTATTGGACGTGATGGTTTTCAGTCCATGGTATTGGATGCTTCGGCATGTATAAATATGTATTGTAACATTGAAAGGAACATAATGAAAAGTCAAGCTGGTAGTCCCGGTTTTGGGATCCAGGGGAAAATCTTTGTGTATATGTGTTTTATGTGTTATGATCTCGCATTGTTTATTTTCTGTGTTTTAGAAGTCGTATGCAGCTAATTTCTGTACCGGGTTAAAATGTACATTTGGCATTAGAGTTGTTTTGGCTTCAAGGGGACACCTTTGTTGCTGAGGGGTTTCGCTCGAGCCTGTGGTAGACCCTGTTCAGTGGGAGATCTACGAGATCGATTCTGGTGGTGAAAGAAGATGGCGAGCAGTGGAAAGATAGAGATCAAGAAATTTAATGGTCATAGTTTTGAGTTGTGGAAACTCAAGATGGAGGATCTGTTGGTGGATAAACACCAATGAATTGTGGTAGATCCGGGTACTAAACCAATGGGAGTGTCCGATGAAGAATGGAAGAAGTTGGATTGGAAGGCAAAGAGCACAATACGATTGTGTGTCTCAAATTCAGTATTGTTGAATGTATCAGGGCAAGCTACGATGAAGGCTTTGTGGGACAAGTTAGGGACTTTGTACCAATCTAAGTCTCTGGTGAATAAACTGTTCCTGCGGAAAAAGCTATATAACTTGAGGATGAAAGATGGAGACTCGGTGACAGAGCATTTGAATGCGTTTAATACTGTGGTAAGTCAGTTAACATCTGTTGATATTAAAATTTCAGATGAAGATAAGTGCATCAGGTTGTTGTGTTCTTTACCAAATTTGTGGGATAGTCTGGTTATTGTAATAGGTAGCAATGCAACTACCTTGCATTTTGATGAAATAGTCTCATCCTTGTTGATGGAGGAGATGAGATGGAAAAATATGGAGAGCCAAAATGGTGATGCCTTGTCTGTACGAGGGCAGATCCAGAACAGAAACAAAAATAAGTCATCTAGTGGGAGATATAAATCTAAAGGGAGATCTAAATCTCCAAGAAAACCTGTAAAGGTGGTGTGCTAGAAATGTGGAAAGGAAGGGCACTACAAAAGGACTGTAAATCTAAAGCTCCTGACAAAGGAAAGGGATCTGATGAGGATTCTTCTACAGAGGCGAAAACCACCACAGATGAAGGTGGGGATGTGTACTTGGCTTCTTCAAGTACACATGTAGATCATGAGGCATGATCGATTGACTCAGGTGCATCCTTTCACGTCACTCCCCATAGAGAGTGGTTCTGCAAGTATGAGAAATATGATGGTGGTGATGTCTTCTTGGGGGATGACAAGAAGGCTAGAATCGTTGGTCGCAGAAAAGTAAAGTTGAAGTTGAAAGGTGGAAGGGTTAGAACGCTTCCAGGTGTTCTACATATTCCTGCATTAGCCAGAAATCTAATTTCTGTTAGGAAGCTGGATGATGCAGGTGAAAAAATAGTGTTCGAGAAGGATACCTGCAAGATGGTTCGGGGAGCACTAGTATTGATGCGAGGATTTTGGATTGGAACTCTGTACAATTTGCAAGGTAGCACTGTTATTGATGGGTGCAATATTTCTGTGGTTCCTGAAAGTGGAGCAGAAAATCTAGTGGTCTTAGGAGAGAAGACCATGCTGTGGCATCCAAGGCTTGGACATATTGGAGAAAGGGGCCTTTGTATACTTCATGGTAAATGTATGGTAGAAGGTATGAGTAATAGCTTTCTGGATTTTGATTTCTGTGAAAATTTTGTATATGGGAAGCAGAATCGGGTGAGTTTCCCCTCTGGTAGTAAGAGGGCGAAACAGATATTAGAACTTGTGCACAGTGATGTGTTTGGACCTGTGAAGGTTCCATCACTGGGTAAGTCTTTGTACTATGTATCATTTATAGATGACTTCTCAAGGAATACATGGATATATTTCCTTAAGAAGAAATCTGAAGTCTTTGACAGGTTTAAAGAATTTAAGGCTCTGGTGGAAAACCAGACAGAGAAGAAGATAAAGGTGCTGAGGACAGATAACGTTGGAGAGTTTTCCAGTAAAGAATTTGAAGAATTTTGTAAGAAGTGTTGTATAGCACAGCAGAAGACTACTCCATATACACCTCAGCAAAATGGAGTTGTAGAAAGAATGAATAAGACATTGATGGAAAGGGCAAGAAGCATGCTAAGTGGTGCCGGGTTAGGACAGGAATTCTGGGCAAAGGCGGTGGATACTGCATGTTACCTGGCCAACAGGTCACCTTCATCAGTGTTGGAGGATAAGACTCCACAAGAAGTATGGACTGGTAAGAAACCCTCTCTTTCACATCTGAGGGTATTTGGATGTGATGCATATGTACATGTTCCAAAGGAGAAACGAACCAATTTGGATAGTAAATATGAAAAGTGCATCTTTATTGGGTATAAGGATGGTTTAAAGGGTTATAAGCTTTGGAACCTAGTCACACGGAAGGTTTTGTACAGCCGAGATGTGGTGTTCAGAGAGGTGAAAGATGTTATTAAACATGAAGTCCAACGAAAGGAACCTGAGAAGATAGAGTTTGAACTAAAGGAGGAAGAATCAGACTCTACAGCAGAGGAGGAATCAGAAGATGAAGAGCCACAAACTTCGGCTGTGAGAAGATCAGTTCGAGAAAGAAGGCAGCCTAAAAGGTATAGTCCATCTGCTTTCTATTCAAATTTTGCTTTATCTATTACTAACGATGATCCCAGAACTGTGAAGGAAGCAGTAGATTCAGAGGATGGAAAACTCTGGATAGAGGCCATGGTTGATGAAATGGCATATTTACACAAAAATGAGGCTTGGGATCTGGTGGAGTTGCCAGCTTGAAGGAAACCCATTGGTAGAAAATGGGTGTTCAAAAAGAAGACAAATGCAGACGGAAAATTGGAGAAATCCAAAGCTCAGTTGGTAGCAAAAGGTTATTCCCAAGTGCCAGGAATTGATTTTGGTGATATTTTTTCTCCTGTTGCCAAGGTAACTTCTATTACATTACTTTTATCTGTTGTTGTTGCTTTTGATTTTGAGGTAGAACAAATGGATGTGAAGACAACATTTCTTCACAGGGATCTGGAAGAGGAAATCTACATGAAGCAACCTGAAGGCTTTGTAGTGAAGCGTAAGAAAGAACTGGTATGCAAGTTAAAGAAGTCTTTGTATAGGTTAAAACAGTCACCAAGGATGTGGTATCAGAAATTTGATACATTTATACAGGGACTTGGCTTCACCAAAAGCAAAGCAGATCACTGTGTGTATTTTAAATTAATTGGTGACCATGTTATTTATCTAGTCTTGTATGTGGATGATATGTTGCTGGTTGGAAATGACAAAGAAATTATCTAGGATTTGAAGACACAATTGTCCTCCAAATTCGACATGAAAGATCTTGGTGCTACAAACTATATTTTGGGCATGGAAATTAAAAGAGATCGAGCAAAGAGGAAGCTCTGGTTAAACCAAAGGAAGTATATAGAGACAATATTGCATAGGTTTAATATGCAGGATAGTAAACCGGTGAAGGTTCCTATCCCTGTAGGTGTGAGGTTATCTGCTCAACAATGTCCCAAGACACAAGAAGAGGAAGAGGACATGTCCCGTGTTTCATATGCAAGTGCAGTCGGTAACCTGATGTATGCAATGGTTTGTACTAGACCAGACATTGCACATGTAGTGGGAGTATTAAGCAGGTTTATGTCAAAACAAGGAAAGGAGCATTGAACAGCATTGAAGCGGGTTTTCAGGTATTTGCGTGGCACTAGTGATTATGGTCTCTGCTACAAAGAAAGACCAAGATTGGACAGAGTGTTGGATATTCATGGCTTTGTTGATGCGGACTGTGCTGGAGATCTGGATCAGAAAAGATCTGTAAGTGGGTATGTGTTTAACCTATTTGGAGGTGCGGTCAGTTGGATGAGTGAGAAACAATCTGTAGTGGCACTATCAACTACAAAGGCAGAATACATGACAGCTACTCATGCAAGCAAGGAAGCAGTTTGGTTGCAGAGATTGTGTTCAAGTATGGGGTTAGTACAAGAAGATATAAGGATAGACTGTGACAACCAAAGTGCAATTTTCTTGGCAAAGAACCCTACATATCATTCAAAGACAAAGCACATTGATGTTCAGTATCACTTTGTGAGGGATATGATAGAAGACAAAAAGGTGTTGCTGGTAAAGGTGGACACTTTGAAGAATACTGCAGATGCATTGACAAAATCTGTGAACTTTGAGAAGTTCTCTTGGTGTAGAGAAACAATGGGCATTTCAGGGCTGGGAAAATGACTAAGCTCTCTTGTGGCCCCCTGTGGAAAGAAAACAACAAGTGGGAGAATGTTGGGTTGTGTTATATTCTTTCCACGTAGTTAACAGGGGGTTTGAAGGGCACCCGTAACCCCACTTTATGGGTTCCGGACCCTATGTTAGGTTGGGCAGACCCACCTATGGTTTCATGCATGATTTTCGCACATGTTTTTTGGATGCGATGGTTTTCGGTCCATGGTATTGGATGCTTCGGCATGTATAAATATGTATTGTAACATTGAAAGGAACATAATGAAAAATCAAGCTGGTAGTCCCGATTTTGGGATCCAGGGGAAAATCTATGTGTATATGTGTTTTATGTGTTATGATCTCACATTGTTTATTTTCTATGTTTTAGAATTCGTATGCAGGTAATTTCTGTACGGGGTTAAAACCTACACAACTAGTAGGCCTAAAAAAAAAATTAAATAAAAAAATATTTGCTTCATGTATCTCTCTCTGGTGAATGTAGGTGCTCTCCAACCTTTGCAAGAAACAAGAACAAGTTAGCGCTAAAAGAAAAAAAGTTGATCAAAAATCTAGTCAAAGAAAGTCAAGCTTAGGCTTTCTCCTCCTTTGCTCAGATGCTCCAACACGACCGAGACCATGTCAATCCATCACCCTCATCCATTTCTAAAATTCCACCCATTATTTTCAATCTTTTCCCATTTCTTTTCTTCGTTTTCCTAACATGCTACAGGAGGGTTCTATTTTGCAACAGGAGGCCAAAATACACATGGCAAAAAATTATTTTTACCATATCTCAAAAATCGTGCATCCATTGGATGATATGTTTCATGGGGAGATTCATATGGATGATGGTAACATGCTCAAGGAATTTCAGCAAATTCCAGTGCACACTTTCGAGAAATTGACCTCCATCACCTAAAGCCATTTTCAATTTTTCTTAAGATTTGTGCATCCGTTGGCCAATAAATTTATGGGGAGATGCATAAGGATGATGGAAACATGCTCACCAAATTTCAAGTCAATCCAATCTACTATTTGAGATATATGGATAAAACAATTCTACTACAGGAGCATTATAGAATTGCTACATGAGTGACCAGAAAATCTAGAGGAGTGTGATTGGCATGGAAAAGGGGTTTGAATCTTATGTTTTTCATCTAGGAACAAGAGTAGGGCTCCACCATAACCTCATCATTCATTTTCCACACCACTTGGCCTCTTCTCCACTCTCATTTTCATCTTTGTCCATGAAAAGAACCCATTTTCACCCCTTCTTTCATTACTTTCACCACAACCAAGGATTTTGATCCTTTTTCATAGATTAATCATGAATTACAATGTTTTTGGAAGCATTATCTAAAGTACATTGTTGTCATAGAAAAAAAAATATGACTACTACAGGAAGAAATACATTCATGTAGCAGTCTACAATTACCCTACAGGACACAATTGGAAGCACCAGATTAAAGAACCAACCATCATGAAGGCAACAGAGATGCATTTCCTTGATTTTGAGCAGCTAAAGGACCCTTTGTCAATTGCTACCAGATTCTTGAGCACCCAGCAAGAAACAACATCTGATCCCAAGCAGACCTACATGAATAAAGGACTTACATCATCAAGCTTCAGTCAGAAAAAGAACATAAAAAATGTATATACCTTTCTCAAGAAATTGCAAGAAGACAAAGAAATGACATCTCAGAAGACACTCAAAAATAGCCTCACTCATGTCCAGATCTACCATGCAGCCATCAAAGGATCACATCAGCAAGCAAACTTTGACAACAGGCACCAATGATGAATCAGGCCACCATGCAATACTTGCAACACAATCTTTGGCTCCAACAGCACCTGTAGAACAAGTATTCAATCCAAAACATCAACACCATCAAGCAGCTCCACAAGCAGACAAGGTATATAATCGATTATTTTGGGCTTCATAAGTGCTATGTAATTGTTCTATTGTGTGTCTAAGTATCGAGGGTCAATAAAGGCAGCCATCCACAAGCTAAATTATTCACCAAAGTCAATCTTTAACTAGCCTCGTTTCATCTCCCACTAGCCTCGTTTTCATCTCCCACTAGCCTCGTTTTCATCTCTCACTGGCATCGTTTTCATCTAACTTTGTTTTCATCACCACCAACCTTGTTTTCATCACAATTAGTCTCATTTTCATCTAGGCTCCTTTTCATCACCCTCAACCTCCTTCAATAAGTCCCCATCAAAATTGAAGTGATATCTAGCCAACAACAAAAGAATTGGGGTCAAGGGAAGGGGAAATTGAGGGGGTCACCTCCCCCAAAGCCAAGGGTAAACAACCTGTGACATCCATGACAAGGCCAACCACTAGATCAGCCATAGCTAAGAAACTAAGAGCACAAACAACCTTACTAAAGGAGAAACACAATTGCCACAAGAGAAACAACCCTACTACAGGAGAAACAAATTTTCTACAAGAGAAAGACAGGGTTGCTACAGGAAAGAATAGATCAAGAAAAAATGCTACAGGAGGGTGAAAAACATCAAAAGAGGTATAAATGGGCCCTGAGGAACTCCAAGAGCTTGAACCACAACCTAACCTAGAGTCCTATTATAAATTTGTGGAAGTAGGAAGGGTTATTCTTGGCATACATTGGAAGCAGGAAGGGTTATTCTTGGCATACTTCTTCAGAGATTTAACATGGAGAATTGTAAGCCTATGGACACAACTCTAGCTACAAAGTGGAGGAAGGAGAATTCCACTTCAGATGAAGAGGTTGATGCTACGATTTACAGGAAGGTTGTGGGGTCTTTGATGTATCTTGTGAACACAAGACTTGACATGTGTTATGCAGTAAACCAGCTTAGTCAAGCTATGGTGAGGCCTACCAAGCTATATTGGAAGGCAGCAAAGCATGTGTTATGGTACCTCAGAGGCACTGTCAAGTATGGATTATGGTACAGGAGGAAAAAGGGAGTGAAGCTCCAAGTCTTAATCGATGCATATTGTGCAGGGAGTCCATTAGACAGGAAAAGTACTTCAAGTGCTATCTTCAGTGTTGGGTCAACAACTATTTCCAGGTATAGTAGGAAGTAGAGGTTTGTGGCACTTAACTCAGCAGAGGCTGAATACATGGTTACAAGTCAAGAAACATGTGAGGCCATTTGGATGAGGAAAATACTTGTGGGTCTTTTTAGTTAGGAGATGGATCCGACAATGATATATTTTGATTATCAGAGTTACATTAATCTCTCTGGGAATCTGGTATTTAATGATAGGTCCAAGCACATTGATATATGGTATCATCATTTATGGGACTGTGTGAAGAGGAGAATTATGTTGCTACTGTACCTTCCAACTGAGGAGTAAGATAATGGCATATTGACAAAGGCATTTTCAAGAGGTAAATTCGAATTCCATAGGTGTAGGAGAGGGGTGGTGAAAAATCACTTTCTTGCTAAGAGGGAGTGTCAGAAAATGTAGCAAGAAAGGCTCAATGTGACTTTAACATTAGTAAAATTGAATAAATCAAATTTCCACATCAACGGTACAACTTGGAGGAAGTTAACTAGTGTGACATGGCCCTTGTTACTCATTTAGCTCAGTAAATTCGAGTTAGGGGCTTGGATTTTAGTCATGCGTGTGTTGATTGCTAAATTTTAGCAATCTAGTTCAATTATTTTTAGTTGTATTCAATTCACTTACCTCTAACTATTGATAGAGTAAGTTGACTGTCAGTTGTGCAATGGGACAACAATCTAACTCATAGATCTATTAGTTAACTGATCAATCAACCCAAAATAGCTCATGCATGCATGGAATTCGAATCACTCAGCTGAGGTGGAGGAGACAAGGTCAGTGTAACATGAGTTGTATACTAGTTGAGTGTACAGTTGCTACATGCAGTCAAGATATCAATTCATTGGGAATTGCGCAAGGAAAGAGGGACTTCCCTATTGTTTAGGAGATAATATTTTCTTAGATTTTTGCAAGGAAATAAGAGGCTAGAGGAGCAAAAAATTGTCTAAATGTTGGCTAGAGGCTCTCATTTAGTAGAGAGAACAATTATTCTTTTGCAGGTTGTGCTGAGAGTTGGAGAAAGCAATTGTAATAGTTTATTTTTTCAACTGGTTAAAGCAAAGTGGCTTGAGGGGTTTTTCCCTGTTGTTCCCCTAGAAATTACTGTGTACTTTTGGTTTTGCTTGTTGCATGTTTATGCGTGTTGTTCTAAAGTGTGATTTTTATTCCGTAGATTAGCAGAGTAGAATTGTGTCTCTTGTTTCAAGTTTGAAACCTTGAGCACTTACAATTTCTATAAAAATTATACATACTCGTTGCCTTTAATTTGAGCTTCCCTCCTCCTAGCTTATTTTACATCTTTTGAGACCTTTTCCTAATTAAGGAGGCTTATTTTGTTTCTTTATTACCTCATATCCCTTTGCGGGGTCATCAGTTCCTATGTATCCAAATCAACTGCAATCATGATTTGTAAATGAGAGACTTATTGCTCACTCGCTTCATCCACATGGATACTATGTGAAAATAAACTTTGATCTTTATTTCTTTACCACAAACAAACATATTCATTCTTTGTATAGTTGCAAACTCTATAATATGCCAAACAATGAGCCATTGTTGACTATTGAAACCTAAACACAACAAATAGCTACCAATGTAACAACAATCAAGTATTTGAATTTAAGAACCTTTCTTGTGAGTCATACTAGGGATGGCTCTACCTCCATCTGTTAATAGGCCAAAAAAAGAGACTTGAGATTGGTTCACTAATCTCTTGCTTTGAAATTATGGTAGCCAAGTATCAAGGTCACTTCCAATCAAGATTTATAATGTACTTGATTCCACAATACTCCAATAGAAAATGGATTACTCCCCTCTATATTTGTAAATAAAAGAATGATCTACTATTGTCAATGTGTAGAGCACTTTGTTACCAATCTAATGTTTTAATTGCAATATATCATTCCAAAATAACCAAGTCAATCAAACGCTCGATAAAAAATATATCGCTCCAATGAAAAATAGATTTATTATTATTCTACAAGACAATGCTAGTTCTTTTACTTTCTCAATTAAAAACAAACCATGGGGATATAACCAAGCACTTGCTTTGAATTGTAGTAGCTAAATTCATCATTGCTTGTACTAAAGGTTCCACCAAACATCAAAACCTCTATGTCATCATATTTATACCAACATCCTTTATCAAAATGATTCAACACTAAAAATATATCTTGTTGAAATATATTGATATAGAATAGAACACTCCTTTGTGGGAAAATTACTCTATTATTAAATAATTTTAGATAGGCTTGGTTCCATGGCAATGTTTTCAACCATCCACAACAAGGAATATATGTAAGTCACTTCAAGTAATGCTAATAGATATGAATGAATTTTTGGTTCACTTGTAATTAATTCCCCATTCATTATCATGGCCTCATAAATTCTAATTTATATATTTTTTCCTTTACCTAGAAGACATTTTGCTAATTGAAACCATATGCTAATGCTTAATCGAAATTGGGAATCAAGGTTGTCTGAGATTAGTTCAATGAAATAAATGTTGGTTACACGTTTTACTTCAATGAAGAGCATTGAGGGAGAAGGTAATATAGTCAAAATTCATAGCTAACCCAAACACTATGCTATGACATATCTCTAGCATATATCATATAACTAGAAGGGTCATATTGGGTTTGGAATCACCTTTCCAAGCGCCCAAGCTACAAGAGCTATCATCTAGTAGATTGTAAAGCCCATACTCCCACATATTGGTATGATTTTAGAGAATTAGAATTGGTTTAGGGAATGCATTAGACAACCAAAGATAGCCCTAGTTTCACCCACTTGTAAAAGAACATTTCTCAGAGAAAAGGGGTATGGCCCAAGTAAAGAAAAAAATGCCTAACAATGATTAAAAATGCCCAACAATCCATTAGACTCAATTAAACCAATTTTAAGCCCTCGTATAGAAGTGAAATGACTCTAAGATTATGACATTGATGTTCAATATCTAAGTAAAATGGACATAAGAGAATAGAGAGCTATCAACATTCATTAAATGATAATGCAAATTGGTTTTTGAGTGAATTAATAGTATATAACATGGGATTCTTCATTGAAACCATGGATGTAATTAACAATAGTGATTAAATCATGAACAAGCAATCATAATCTCACACACAAAACTAAATACTATAACACAGAAATCTTAAATAATTTCAATACAATGTACACTATATTTACCCTAAAAACCAAAATGGGAAAACTAGCATTTATTGGTTTGTTCAATGAACTTATTTGAACAACATTTGCTTACAATGCAACTAGTGGCTCTTTGTGCATCCTCATCTCCTTGGCCAATATACCCTTTGAGGGTAAAAATATGGGAACAAATGGGAGAGTTGTGGTGATGAGAAAGGAAACATGCATGACTTTTCATTTCTCATTTCTCAACCTTTTCTCCCCTGTTTTATTTTCCTTCCTTATTTATTTCTTTGTCTTTCACTCTTGTGTCTTATTTAGTTTTACATTTACATTGGCTTTCATTTTTCTCTAACCTTCATTAATCATTGAATTAGTCTTAATTGTAGATATTGGGTCTTATAACCATGTTGTTGTTCAGATCCATTTTAGATCGAGTCATGATGCTTTTGTGTTGGACTCAACCCTTTTGATCTAGGAATATGTATACAAGACCACTCATCTTATTGTATTATATTCTCGAACCTTTTCACCAACCACATATTATATGGTATTCCGACCCAACCTTGTTTCATTTGCCTAGCCTATTTATGCCATGGCATTCCATTATATAATTGTTACAAGATATCTCAATGACTAAGAGTATGCCTACTGTAATACACCAGGTTGATCCCCATGTTGTAAATGTATGTGTACATTTGATGTATAGGTTGGTTAGTCAGTGTGCTTCTAGGCCGAAGCACTTGTAATGTTTTTAGGGCTATAGAGTGTGTATTGTAATCTATACATGAACATTGATTAATAAAATACACCATTTTGAAGACCAAGTTAGAAAAAAGAGTATGGGGGCATAGGAATCCATGAGAAGGAAAGGGGGCTAAGCATTAAGTTAAGGGGCTAAGGCACGAAATATTAAAATATTCAAATTTCCTAAGTTATGATATCGTGATTTTTTACTGAGTTCCTAAGTGGTGGAAAAAGGGTTACTTGAGTACCATTTATGAAAAGGAACCATGCTTATATAAAGTATGGGCTTACTAGACAAGTCATTCATTCCATTCCATACTATATACAACACTAAACATGTTTGTGCATATGGGGTGTAACCCTAAAGAGGAATTAAGACCTTATGACTTGAGTACCTTGAGGATTCTAGTTGAATATTGTGTGATTACTAGAAACAATTCTTCTTAAATTTCCTTGGGGAAGGATAGAGCCCTAAAGGGAGAATTCCTTGGGATAGGTTTCCCTTAGTCTGAGGCTTGGTAGGTACTTAGGGACTACATGACATTAGTTGGACCTTTTGGAGACACAAATCTAAGACTTCATGCTTGACCTACGCTACATCCTTGGAAGGGAAGTGAGATGGCCTTGGGACTGTGATCCAAAGAAGGGAGTACACTTCATTGGGTAGTGCAAGTTCAGGGGAATGAGAGATTGTTGATTGGACTTGTTGTTGGAGTTTGGTAGCTTAGCCTAGTTTAAACACAACTATGAGACATTAGTTAGCTTACAGATAGAACCTATCCCCTGGCAAAGTCATAGCTCTAACTTGGGGGTAATATGCTATTGAGAGGTTTGGAGCAACAAAGTATATGACTAGGTGGAACATTTGAGGTCTACAACTAGTTGGTGCCATTTTACCCAAGATAAGTGGTATGAATATGGTTTATGTGATTAATGTTATATTTTATTTTGTGTGCATATGTTTTTTATGATTTCTATGTGCTTATGCATGTTTACATTGTTGGTATTGATATGTTATTCATGGTAGTATGTATATGCATTTATAACAAGGCATAATTATGGTACCAAGGATTCCTTGTTGAAAAAGTATACCTAGTAAGGTGACCAGGATCTGCAACCAATTGTATCAAAGTTCTTAAATTATGGTAAACACTTGTTAGGTATAAATAAATTTTAAAATGTACATAAAATCATAGATGGGATTTGTAGTAATGTAGCCAATAACCAGTTTGGTATGTTCCAATGTGGTTTCAAATTAAGCGTTACAACACTTTAGATATACCAACGATAATTTAACTTATAAAGAAAAAGAAGAAAAAAGTGCAAGTTGCATACCAAGTGCTTTATGGAATGTCTTAATAACATAATCGGAAAATTTGTCATCTCGTGAAGAAAATTGACACATAGAACTTTCCTTGTAGAAATGTGAAAGGAAATTTTATGGGTTGAATTGCCTAAATGTTTTTAGGTAGAATCTACATGATAGAATAAACGCATGAATTTTACAAAATCATGGTTATAGAATTTTTTCAGTGTATTTTTTTTTTTAAATCTGCGATTTGGTGAAAACCCCTTATTCTCAATGAAATTCAACATGAAAATTGGTTTATAAAGGTCAATTATTGAGCACAAGTGTTGAATTGATAATTGTAAGATATAATTCAACAATGCAAAAGGATAATTGTATTGTTGAGCTTGCAAATTTCATGGTAGATTTAAAATTTTAAAAATAAGCATTTCTCACGAACTCGATTTTTTTTTTGAAGAATAACATTCTAGGATTTCCTAATGATATGAAAAATGATGACGTGGACAATTGAGTTGACAAGGGGCAGGACACATGTCATCCTGAGACTTATTTTAGGTCCAAATCTTGTCACTAACATATGAGCACTTGCATTCCCAAATTAGATATATTTTGTCCAATTAGATCATCCCCAATCATTAGATATTTCAAGCACAATATCTTAGTCACTATGTTAACATCTTGTCGAGTATGTGTTATATTCTTTGCAAGAATATCCCTAGCATTGTGCAATACGTGATGTGTAGCGGGGGGGTCACAGTTGGTTTTGGGGGCAGTGACCTCGACTTTTTTGTCTGGTTCTTTGCGTCTGTTTTTGGCATTTGTCACATGTGGTTTTGTGGCACATGGTGGTTTTGCCTATGGGTTTTTAGTTTTAGATAGGGAGCAACAATTGTATTCTAATCCAAGGTAAATGGATTGGAAATTCACAAATTCCACAGGATATATATGTTTCATTGGAGAAACGCGACAGAAGAATATATATTGAAAAAATCTTGTTGGTTTTCCCAATTTGGGTCTCTAGGATAAAATCTTTATGTTAATGTGTGTGTTTGCCATTGTCTCTTTTTTGTTTTAATTGAGAATTAGTTTGCAATAACTAATCATGGTAGGTTAAAACCTATACATATTTAACCCCAAAATGAATTTGAGTCATTAATCACAATCAACATCAACTGTTGGATATTTTAGGTGCAGGTATCGTTATTAAGAGTCAATCAATTTCAGCCTAGAAATAGATTTGGATCGTCAAATCAGATCAAAATCCATTATTCGATATTCCGAAGGCAATTCATTATGTTAGTGACAAGCACGTTATGCTTTGAAATAATCCAAGCTCTTAATCATGATGAATGTGAATCATTGAATCTTTCAATTGCAAGTTACCTTATTATTTACCAAGAAACTTCATATCCAAAACCCAATTTTCATCGTTGATCATGATGAACACTAATCATTATATATTTGGTTTTAAGTTACCTTACTAATCGATCAATTGTAACTCCAAATTAAACCTCCACCATTGACCAAAATGAATCCTAGTCATTGGATCCTTTACGTGTAAGTTACCTTGCTAATGGGTGATCATTGCTAACTTCAAAGTCAATTTCCACTATTGATCGTGATGAACGTTGGTCATTGGATATTTTGGAGTAGACAAGAAATGTTAACCTTCCATCACATATAGCTCCAAAATTAATCTCCATCATTCGATCACGTCCATTCATAGCCACTTAATATTTTAGAGTGATGGAAATCCATTATCACTTGTTACTTCTAACTGTGAAATAAGTTTGAACCATTGAATCAAATCAATCTTCATTGTTTGATATTTCAGGGGAATCTTACCTCACTATAAGTCAAACACTTCTCATTCTAAAATGAGATCTCAACCATCTAATTCCACGACAACATATTGATGGCCAAGATTATGCCACATGGTAGAAAAGATGAAAAGGTGTGGATGGGCCATGACTTCAACAAAGTGAAGTGGGGAGAGAGAAGAAAGGAAGGAAGAGGAAAAGTAAGGAACTAGGAGCGTGATGGGACACCTAGGAGGCCAAGTGGATGATATGGAAAATATGGGTCATGAGACATAGGGCTCAACTACCACACTATTAGACACATGTCACACTATGTCAACAAAGATAAAGTCAAGTTGTTGTCTAAGTCTAGAGCCAAAAACTTGTTTTGTCCATAATAGAAGCATATTAACTCCAATTTGGATGAAATTTCAAGGCTAAGCCAACAATAAAAATGCCTACAAAAGTGCTAGTGAGGGCCAGTAACCAATTCAACTCCAATTTTTTAGAAAAAGCAAACCAATACTTTTCGGAAAATGGGGCGATGTATATTGATAGAGACCCAATGAAGGTGAAATTTGAACAAAATGGAATAAAACCAAGCACAAAAATGCCTAGTTGGTATTTTGGCCAAATTACAAAGGGTGTGAGTGGATATTCCAAAAGAGGGAAAAATCTATAGTTCCATACCATCATTTGGCAATTTTTAGATCTTTAAGGGAAAAGTGATCCCAAATCTCAAAAAATGAAAACTTTTCCTAGTTGACATTTTACCTTCTAGGCAATCCGAGTAACTTTGTCCTATGAAATATTTCTTAGTTTTGTGCCATTTTTTAGATAACCAATTTGGTTGAAATCAATAAGTTAAGGAAAAGTGTAAAAAGAACAAAGTTGACAATTTCATATTGCTGAAAGAAGTGATGAGAGCATAAGATCACAAATCTAAAGTATATTGTGTGTTCACCATTAGGAATAATACCTAAACTCGATAGAAGTTTTTCTTGTTCTTGGCAATTTTTCTTCTACAAGTAACAAAAGGTGGCCTCCAAGATTAATTTCATTAGTGAGACAAGTGCATTAAAAGGGGCAAAATTGTTAATTTCAAGGAGACATAACTTTGAGCTCAAAGATTAGATTCAAGTAAGAAAGCAATTAATGGAAAGCTAATTCAAAGGAGTTTATATTTGAAGGCTTAAAATTTGTAATGCATTAGTGTTCCTTATAAACTAAGATGAAGAAGGGCCTATAACTTAATTAACAATAAATTTATATCATACATACTTTTCTAACATAAATGGTTGCTTACACACTTTATAGAGTTAAGAGTACATGCAAAACATATCAAGTTCAATGTAAGAACCACTGATATGGAGAATGCATAAGACCCGCTTAAAACCGTGAAAAGGAAGTCATGGGCCTAGATATCATTGTGGGAAATGTAGAAACAAAATCTATTGGGCATAGAAGCAAAGTGGAGCCAATATAGCTAGTTGGCACTATGAATAGTTTGAGGATGGAAGTGCAGAGTTACAAGGTGTTGTTTTTTGGGTAGTTGTGGGAGGTATTCCCCAACTACACAAGTTAAAAGAAAGAAAGAAAAAAATTAAAATAAAGAAAATTAAAAAGAAAAGAAAAAATGAATTTTAAATTTAATTTACAAAGACACTGTCTCTTGAGGCAACCTAAAATCACTATAAAAAGACAATTGAACTTCTCATTTACTCACACACACTCATCACTCAAGTATTTCTATCTCTCACACATGTGGGAAGAAATCTAAGGAAGAGGCTGAATTTTCTAAGAAATTGAATTTTTTGAGTGTAATTACTTAATGATGTTCTAGGGTGTGCCAAAGTAATATCTTATATCATTAGAAGTAATTATAAATAACATAAAACTGTGCTTGTCTAATTAGCACTAGAAAATCAACATAATTACTTAATGATGTTTTGGGGTGTGCCAAAGTAATATCATATATCATTGGAAGTAATTATCAGTTACAGAAATTTAGTTTTTATGTACAACATATTTAGTTTTACTCCTACCTAAATTTATGCAAAGCACTGAATAAATTATGGTGGGTAGTGATCCTTAGTAAATATGTTTAATTACCAAAATATAAAGAATGTATTGCATATTTACTTTTACTTCTACCTAAATTTATGCAAGAATCACATAAATTATGGAGGAACAATTTAACAAAGTCAAACACTATGTGGGTGGATTATAGCCTAATTCCAATGGAGTAAAATACAAATTTTAATGTGAGGAGAGATTTAACCTCATAGCACCAATGAGTAAATGGTTGGAGAATATGTGTGGGGTGAATAGCGACATAGATCCACTAGTGTTCATAAGAAATTAACCTAGGAGATTTAAAGGGCATCTTAGAGGATTCTCCCAAGATCGAGCATAAACTCAACAAGAGTGATTTGTGTTTGAGAGGGAGAAATTGTATAGACATATAGAACCATGCTAGAGGAGTGGAAGAGATTCTAGTTCAGAGGGAGCAGACAATCAGGTAAAGTGGAAGGACACGACCTACTAAATATCCAAAGGGACTCTCACGATGATGAGGAGAAAAAGGATCCTAAGGATGTGGGTTCATGTCCTTTTGTATCTGTGGAGCTACCTTTAGATCATTAAGGGTCCATTGATCTAGTGGACCCACTTAGGGTCGTTGTTCCAAAATCCAAGAAAACGTCGGCATGGTTTCGAAGTACATTTCAGAATGCAAAGGGGCATGCATCTCCCTGAGGCACAACAATGTTGAGATTGTTGAGAGAGCATAACTTGTATGCCAAGCTCAACAAGTGTAATTTCTTTCAAACTCAGATTCATTACTTGGGACATGTTGTTTCCAAGGAAAGGATAGTGGTGGATCCAAAAATGATTAAGGCTATCTTGGATTGGCCAGCTCTGAATAATGTGAATCAGGTCAGATCATTCATGGGACTAACATGTTATTACAAAAGGTTCATCAGGAACTTCTCTAAGATTGTCTATCCTATCACATCTTTGCAGAGGAAAGAAAATAAGTTTGAATGGATTGTTGAGTGTGCAACTAGCTTTGATCAGTTGAAGCAATTTCTTATAAATGCTCCACTTTTGAGGATTGTGTGTCCTGATAAGGACTTTGTAATTTGTACAAATTCCTGCAAGAAGGGACTTGATGGAGTCCTGATGCAGGAAGGGAAGGTGCTTTGCTATGAATCCCAGAAGTTGAATGAGCATGAGCAGAATAATGTGACTCATGATCTTGATTTGGAAGCTATCATTCATGCATTGAAGATATGGAGACATTATCTCCTTGGAAGGAAATTCATTTTGATGAGTGATAATAGTGGACTAAAGTACGTGTTTGACCAATTGTTGACAAGCGGAATAATTCCTCCTTCAAGGTCCCAACTAGACACCTTTTCATTGAAATGGTTGTATACTCTCCTAAACCAAGCCTCAATTGCATGTTATAAACTAAACTAAAAAAAATTAAAACCAAAAGAAATGACAAATAAAAACTTTTAGAAAGGGAAAATATATGACATAATTTTATATTATTTATAGTTATCTATAAAAATATAAGCAAATTATTGAGTGTGTGTATGAGATTTGATGAAACGGATCCAGACAATAGTTGACTTGGGGAGGAAGGGTTTTATTCAAACATAATAAACTTAAAGAAATATTATGTGTGTCTGAATCTGGCTGAAATTTGGGTCCAACTATCCACATAAGTTGATTATGAAAGAGCTTTTATATAAAAAGCGCAAAAAGGATGTTCATAAGATTTTCCTTTCTTTCAAAGTGAGATTTTTTTTATTATGAGAGAACTTTTATATAAAAAGCCCAAAAAAGATGTTCATAAGATTTTCCTTTCTTTCAAAGTGAGTTTGTCCAACTAGCCACATAAGTTGATTATGAAAGAACTTTTATATAAAAAGCGCAAAAAAGATGTTCATAAGATTTTCCTTTCTTTCAAAGTGAGACTATTTTTATCATGAGAGAACTTTTATATAAAAAGCCCAAAAAAGATGTAAGATTTTCCTTTCTTTCAAAGTGAGTTTGTTTGTTTGTTTGTTTGTTTATTTATTTTTTTTATTTTTTATTTTTTTTATTTTTATTTTTGGTTCAGAAATTTATATGGATGCACATTAACAAGAATAAAAAAATACAAAAAAGATTACCATCTTGAAAATGAGAGCAACTTATATTCTAACTTTTGAATGTCAAATTTCAGCCACAAAACATAAATAAAAACATATAGCAGTTCATAATTTTTTGTTGATAATAAATATAACCTGCAACATATCTTAACAAACGTTAAGCATAATACTCAAATATTCATTAAAAAATAATTATACACAAGTTAAAGATAAATACCATAGGCATCCATTAAATAATTAAAAAGATGACCACGCATTAACAACATAACTCAAAAGCACATTTGATTATGAAATTGGTCTTCAAAAAAGTCGTTACATCAAAATTTGATTGAAAATTACAAGTATTGAGTTCGTCGCAATTTCTGAGGATCTGAAAATAATTTGTTTAAAGTCAATTTTTAAAAATTCAGAAGCTTTGAGTTTTTGAACTGGGATATTGGTATGGAGACTCTTCTCTTTTAGAAAATCCTCAAAAATACCTTCCCTAAATACTTGCAATTTAGCCCTTTCTTCATCATTTAACAACTTCCCTCTATCAAAAGCTTGTTGGAAATCAGCTATGGATGTAAAAACATCATCAAAAGAGGGATTAATTTGATGTGTGAAGATTTTGACATAGCTCACAACTTTATAATGATTGCTGATAATTCCATGGGGGGCATACTCATAATGAGGTAATGCGTAAATTCAAAAATGTTGGAGTTTTTCTGCTTCTTTAAATGCATATCCTCGATCTTTTATATTCATTTCTCCAAATATAATTGGAAAAACTAGCCATATTTCTTTTGAAGTTTGCTCATTTTCCTAGCTTGGACATTTAAAGCAGCCTGAATTTCCACCTCCCTTAAAGTAATTCTTTGAGGAATATATTTGGGTAGAAGAGGAGGACCAACTTCACTGCCATAGACTCTTAAGTAAGAGAACAATTCTTCTACAAACCTGTGGCCTATTTACTCTAGAGATTCTTTGAGACTTTCACTAACTCAGGGAGGAGCTTTGCCAAAACTAATTTCATGGAGGGGAATCATTATGAAATAGAAAATGTCATATAAATGGAATTTGAAATTGCTTTTGCATAGGATTGGGGCGTAATTCTAAATGGGGAGTTGTTGATTAACCGGATAATTCCATTTCATTAGGGGAAATGGAACTGAAGTAATAACAATATCCATAAGAAAAGTGGACATACGAAACATATGTTTATAGTTGGGATGAGATGTCAATGATCATTTTAATGCTTATGTGATGTTTTGAGATAAAATATCGTCCCAATTAAAATCCTTTGAATCATGATGGATACCATGGATTAAGGGGATCCAGTGCACTTTACAGTGTTCGAGATCCTTTTCTCCATACAATTAGGATAACATTTTGATAATGAATATGAAGGGTTTCTTAAAAATAATAATGGGATATTCTTTAGAAGACTTAAGCTTAAACCCCTCTTCCTCTTCGCGTAACCAATATTCGATTACCTTGTCGTAATTCTCTTGACATGGTTTGGAAGCTATATTCTGAAAATTGTTTAGAAACTCAATGATGAAAAGGATTTAAAGAGGACTAAGCTTGTAAATGGATGATAAGACCTCAGGCTTTCAAGAAGCTATAACATTTTTATTATGATCTGACACAGTGTGAGTTGGGATATCCACATGTGCCCAAAATCCAAGCAATCATATCATAATAAGTAAATATCTTAACCCTAGTTGGTACCCAATGCAATTCAACTTTTCTAATAACCTCTAAAGGATTATTTTTTAACGAAGTTCTTGCTGATTTTAACCATTTTTTTTTCTCAAAGAAATCATAAATTTCCTCCCACTTCATTGTACCTCCTTTTTGAGTTTTGAAGGTGGAGTCAGAAATCATAGATGGGTTGAGGTTATATTCTTCAGGTTTTGGATTGTCTACCTCTTTCAACTTCCCTTTTGCATGTTCGGTTACTTGCCTTGTTGTAGTCAATTTTCCTTTCTTTCCCATCTTATGGCCTGTAAACAAAAAAGAAATAATGAGTTTTCTATAGTAAAAATCATGAAATAAAAGCCATATATCCTTAAAAAAAACACAATTTTGTCTAACTGTAGTCACTGAAACTTAATCTTTTCCTTTCCACAATTTAAGTTACTCTAAAAAAGGTCTAATAGTTTTAGCCAGCATGCAAACTAAAATTGTGTCAAGAAGTTCTGAATTTTAGTAGAAAACCTCGAGAATAAGTGAGTTAATATGTATGACTTGAACATTAATTTCTTGTAATGTAACCCAAATGTATCCTCCGAAAATCGAGACAGAGAAAGAGAGTTTTAGTGTCACGATGGATAAAAACCATTTAAGCATGTAAAAGCGAAAAACAGATTTCAAATCAATTTATTAACAATAGCTAAAACCAAAAATTCGCACATATCAAGGAAAAATATTATTTTATTGGTTGGTCGGGAAGTTGGATGGTCGGGTGGTTAGATGGTGAGTATCCTAAGATGTTAATTACCTCTGACCCTGACTACAATGAATTTGGATGATACTGTAAGTTGGGAAGTCAGAAGTCGTCCAAAGTTGGAAGGTCGAACAGTTGGAAATAAAAAATGAGTTGGACAGGATCTGGGCGGACCTAGTGTGTACTCGAAAAGTCGGGGTTGACATTTTATTTTTTAGTACTTGTACAATAGAACATGCTTTGACCTTTGACTTTATTTATACTTAATACTTTATTTTTCTTTTAATTAGGGAATAAAAGAAAAAATTATATAGGGTCCCTCGTTCTTTCTTTTGCAAAGGCTAAAAATAGAAATAAAAAGAAGGGTTGTTGTAATCCTAACAACAAATGACGACACATTGGAAGAAGCATTTATTTCTATCAGGATTAATTTAAAATTCAAATACAGGAAAACTTTTAGAATATTTTTCTAATTTATGATCAATCCTGAGATACTTGATATTTTAAATGAAAAGCAAACAATCAAATAGAAGTACTTATGAAATATAAGATTTTTTTATGAAATAAGAGTCAAATAATGATGTTATTTCTATTTTAAAACCTTAAAATTCACTCAATTTTGAATTTTTTAAAGCTAAGTTTTAATATTTTAATTCCATCAAAGTGTTTTGCTTTGTGTTATAATCATCTACCTTTAAACTTTTGACCGCTTCACTTTGGTGAGCGCAAATATCCCCTTTAGCTTAACTACAAACATCAACCCGCTCCCAGAAATAGTTTATAAGCCCGTCGCGCTTATTTGTTTTTCCTTAAATCGCTTTAAACTTCATGATTTCACTTCAAAGCTTATGACTAATTTGAAAATATATCACATGTAGCTTAGTGACAGAAGCGGGGTTTTAGAGAGTTGCTTTGATAGCAAATGCTTTAATTTATTAAAAACTCAAACTTTGTATTTTATTATTCATTATTTGAGAGAATTTGGTTTATTTTTTAATATGTGAAAGTGATGGGACTCTCATAACATAAAACAATCAATCAAACACTTTTCTACTATTGAGAGTTTATATAAAAAATAAAGTAATATCAAGCATACCTAGATTTTTCATATTTTGAGAATACTTTGTCCTTAAACTTTGATTTATTTGAAAAATAAAATAATTTACTGATAAAAATATACTTCTTGAAATATGTAATCATAGTTGAAATTCTGCAACTAAAGAAACAAATAAAATAAAATTGTGCACATAAATTTTGAAAAGAAAAAAATAAAAAAATTTAAGGACACCCACGCCCTTTAGTAAAACAACTTATTTACATATGGTCAAGAGAGATTCTCTTATGAAAAGTGTATTTTCAAAATTTTCTCATTTAAAGGAAAAGTTTCCACTTGCCCTTGCAATGTTTGTAAGATGTAAGTTGAAGGACCAAGTTTTGAAAAGATTTGAAAAGGGTCAATCAAAAGATGTTGAAATTTAGAGTGTTTTCCTTTCTCCTCATGGTTTTTGTCCCACTTAACAACTAAGTCACCACCAACGAAATCTCTATAAGATGTTAGATGTTTATCAAACTATCTTTTAATAATTTATTGATGATCATGAAATTTAGATTTTTCTTTTTGTCTTTCCTTTTGCAATTTTAGCAATGTATATAATCGAACATCCATATCTTTGATTGAATTATGCTTTATAGATTGAGCTAATTGGATTGATGGAAGAAAAATGTTTGGTGGTAGTATAACCTCCTTACCATATACCAGAAAATATGGGGAGTTACCTAATTCTCTTTTAGGGGTAACTTTGTCAACCCACAGGGCATTGGATAATTGGTTATGTCAATTTCTCTTATGATTTTGGATAGTCTTTTTGAGAATTTGGATCAAATTTTTGTTTGTGGACTCT
Organism: Pinus tabuliformis; assembly: GCA_031772625.1. NCBI lineage: Eukaryota > Viridiplantae > Streptophyta > Pinopsida > Pinales > Pinaceae > Pinus > Pinus tabuliformis. The sequence continues at coordinate 161,393,361 of CM062815.1, read as the reverse complement.
GTTAAGCCATTACCTTGAGGGAAGTATTTAGCAGAAAATTTAATTTGATACCTTTATCCAAACAAAATTCAATCGTCTTAAGAGAAGAGAAATATGAAGCATTATCAAATACAAAAGATGGTAGAACTCTGAACTTGGTAATTATATGAGTATCAAGGAAAGATCTCGCATGTTCATCGTTAAATATTTTCAAAGGGAATGCTTCAATCCATCTTGTAAAATAAACAGTGGTTGTGAGAATGTATTTATGTAACTTCAAAGAGTTTGGATTAATCTCACTAATGATATCTAATCTCCATTTCGCAAATGGTCCTTCGACTTCAATAAGTTGAAGAGGGAGAATTGGTCTTTTGTCTTTTCCTGTTGTTGTTTGACATTCTTTAGATTTCCGTGCATATACATATGAATCTTCAAAAAGAGTGGACCAGTGATAGCCTGCTCATAAAATTTTATGTGCAGTGGTTTCTTCGCCAAATGCCCACTAAAAGGTTCATCATGTAAATCTGCTAGGACTTTTTCTGCATTAGATTTCTCAAGGCATCTTAGTAATACATCATCATAATTTTTTCTAAAAAGAATGTCATCAATTAATTGATATTTGGAACATTTCATATGTAAATCTCATTTTTGTTTAACTGATAAATGATCAGGAGAAGTACCATGAATTAGGAAATGCTTTGTATTCGTATACCATGTATTTGTCAGTACAAGTACATAAAGGATTTGCTTTTGACTCATTTCAAATTAATTGTACCATCCTATTTCTGAATTAGAATTTTCGTCTTCATCAAAATAATATCCTTTCTATTAAGTTGATAATTTACATAGGCCATGTCCCCTTGTGACTTTAGATGGTTTAATTTCTAAATCATACTCTTGTAATGCAGTCATCCAAATTGCTCTTTTTTCTCCTAAACCTTTTTGTACCAATAAATTTCTTACTAAAGGGTGTGGAACTATCACTTTAGTGTGAGATTTCAACAAGAAAGGTCTAAAGTGTTTGATAGATTTATAAACAGCATATGCTTGCTTGTCTATTTCTGGATAATTTAATTCAACACCCTGAAAACCAGAACTCATGAAAGAAATAGGAATTTCGATATTTTTAGAATTTTTCTGAGTGAGGATTGTTGCATATGAAACATCATATCCAAATGTGTATAATAAGAATTCTTTATCAAAATTAGGGTTGATTAATGTTGGGGAAGCAACAATATCTTTGTTGAAATTTGGTACCGGAGGACAGGTGGTTCCCTAAGGCTTTGATCTTTGGCCTAGGGAAAAGTGTCCAAAAGAATTTAATTTTTCTCCTAAAGTGACTTTATAATTTTTATAAAGTCAAATATAATTTAAAAGTGACTTTAAGTGATAAAGTTACTAAAGTCTAATTTTAAAGTGACTTTTATAAAGTCAATGAAAAACTAGAAAGGAAAAGTGACTTTGGAAATAAATGACTAAGTGGGTCTTTATTAAAGTGGGGTGAATTAAAAAATAGAAAGTGAGATTTAAATATGCATTTAATCTCAGCCCTAGATCTCAATCTATTTCAGCCATTGGATTTAGGGATCACCCAAAAGTCACTTAGGGTTGGATTAAGGGAGGAAAAGGAGGAAAAGATCATTCATTCTTTCATGAGCAGATTGAGAGAGAGAGAGCAAGAGAGCAAGGGAGATTTTTGGACAAGGAGGAGAAGGAGGCAGCAGCTTGGCACACATACCAAGGCAGCATTTAAGCAAATCCTTACAGCTGAATGAGCAAGCAGTAAAAGGCAGATTTTTGCTGAGCAAACAGTAAAAGGCAGATTTGTTTTTGCACAGAAATCGAGGCAGCTAATTTTTTGCACAAAAATTGAGGTTCGTACAGTCTGTTCGTACCGTCCGTACAGTGGCCATACAGCATTGTGTTGCTATTTGGAAATTTCCAGTGGGCTGTGAGGCTCAGAAATCGAGATAAGTTGTAAATTTGCTTGCTGATTTTTGTTGAAAATTTCTCACTGTAAAAAAGGCAATTTTCAGAAATAAAGAAGAGCTCTTGAACTGGTTTTCCCCAAGAGTTGTAGGGGTTTTTTCCAGGGTCACCTTGACCAAAAACCTCTGTGTTTAAATGTGTTTTAATGGCTGTTCGTAACCGCTGAATTTTATTTCTGCATTTTCCAGCATTCTGTAAAATTTCCAGAATTTGTGTTTTCAGCAAAAATCTATTTTTTCAGTGTTAAATGTATGGATATGGGAATGGGCATTTAACTATATGGGAGAAATAAGGTGAAACTGAAAACTGGGGTGGGAAAACAGAAATTTCTACATGGTATCAGAGCTTGAGTGATAAAGTGCAGTTTGGGACAGCAAGGAGAAAAAATTACAGCTGTTGATTTTTCACTCAGAAAATTCCAATAAGCTGATTTTTCACAAACAGCAGTTTTATCTTTACTACAGCAGTGCTATTTTTCAGTTTTAAGACAACAGGATGTCATTGGGATTGAGGGTGGATGATAGGTTGGATGGGCATACAAATTACAGCGTTTGGAAGGAGAGAATGCAAAGTATCTTTGAGAAGGCAGAAGTCTGGGATATCATGGTGCATACCACACAGAACCATGTTGTTGTACCTACTGATGCTACTCAGTTAGCTGAGTATAATAAAAAGAACAAAAAGGGTAAGAGGCTGATTCTAGACGGAGTCAGAGACCATTGCATTCCTCATGTGGGAGGAAAGAGAAATGCCCATGAGATGTGTACAACATTGTCCAATCTCTACCAGAGTACCAATGAGAACCGGAAAATGGTCCTGAAGGAGAAGCTGAAGAACATTAAGATGGGTAATGATAGTGCAGTTGGAGAGATGATTTGGCAGCAATTGGAGATGCCATTCAACCCACTGAGTTGGTGCGGATTGCAGTGAATGGCCTCCCCCGTTCATGTATGAACTTTGCTGATGGGTTTTGTGCATGTGAGACCCTTCCCACATGGGAGAGGTTTTGGGATGATTGCATTCAGACAGAGATCAGGAAAGGTCAGCTTGAGGCAGCCAAGCCAGTTGAGCAGGATGAGGATGGAGCACTATGGGCAGGAGGCAAGAAAAGCAAAGGAAAGAAGCAGGCTTCCACAAGCAATGGTGGGGGCAAAGGCAAAGGTAAAGGTAAACAAGGTGACACACAGAAGGACTATTCCAAGGTGAAGTGTTGGAATTGTCAAAAGATGGGACACTATGCAGTTGTGTGTCCGAGAAGAAGAAGAAGAAGAGGAAGAACCAGAACGTGGCAGCTTCATCAGAGGTTGAGGACTTTGCAGTTCGTTTTGATCGAGAGTTTGGGTTCACTGCGTATGAGTCCCCTAGTGCAGGATCACCTGCCACACAGGTTCAGAGGGAGCATGCTTTTCCCTCGATTAGCGGAGCATCTTCAGGTATCTGGTATGTGGACAGTGGGGCTTCACTTCACATGACAGGAGTCCGGGAGTACTTCTCAGAGCTTTCATAGAGTGGCACTGATATTGAGGTAGTACTCGGTGATGACAGAGTTGTCAGAGCAGTCAGGGTGGGGACACTGACATTTCAGAGGGAGTCCAAACCTCCCTTGAAGGTGTCAGACGTTCTTTATGTGCCAGGGATGAGGAAGAACCTCATATCCATCTCAGCTTTGGAGGATAGAGGATATGAGGTACAGTTCAGGGGAGGAAAGCTGTTGATGTATCCCAGGGGCACTCCAGCTGATTCAGCTAGAGTGATAGGTGTACGCCATGCAAAGGTGTACAAGTTTGCATTCCAGCCCCTTGTGGCATTGAGCAGTAGTACCGACAGTAGAGCTAGCAGTTCTGAGCTGTGTGAGATTTGGCACTGCAGGATGGGACATATGTATCATGGAGCCTTGAGGACATTGCGGGAGATCACTACAGGTCTGCCAGATTTCAATATTGATCACTTTGATACTTGCAGAGGATGTGCGATGGGCAAGTTTGTCAAATCTCCTTTTCCCAGCAGTGACAGCAGAGCGACTGGGATACTTGATTTGATTCATTCTGATGTGAGCAGTCGGATGTCTCATGTTTCCTTGAGTGGATATGAGTACTATGTTTTATTCATTGATGATCACTCCAGGAGGACCTGGATTTATTTCTTGAAGACCAAGAGTGAGGTCTTCAAGCGGTTTCAGGAGTTTAGAGCTCTTGTGGAGACACAGACAGGTCGGAAGATCAAGTCCCTAAGGTTGGACAATGGGGGAGAGTACACCCTTGGAGAGTTTGTTGACTATTGTGCGGAGGCAGGCATTAGGAGGGAGTTCACTGTTCCTTACAACCCCCAGCAAAACGGGGTTGCGGAGAGGAAGAATAGATCCATCGTAGGGGCTACCAAAGCCATGTTACATGATTAGGAGTTGCCATTGTTCTTGTGGGCAAAGGCCTGCAACACAGTTGTTTACTTGTAGAACAGGAGTCGGCATCGTGCCTTGGGGCACATGACTTCTGAGGAGGCTTTCTCTGGGAAGAAGCTTGATATTGGTCATCTTCGTATCTTTGGATTCATTACATACTCCTACATACCCAAGGAGAAGAGGACCAAACTAGAGCCCACCGCAAAGAAGGGTATCTTTGTGGGCTATAGTGAGACCTCAAAGGCCTTTCGGATTTACATTCCTACACAGAGGAGAGTTGTTGTTAGGCGGGATGTGAAGTTCGAGAAGGACAGGGCCTTTAGGAGATCACGGGAGTTAGAGTATCTGGATCAGCCAGACCCTCAACAGTAGTTGAGTCAGTCGCAGGGATCCAGTGGGTAGGGATCAGGAGGATCTGGAGGTACATCTATGAGGATGTCAGGTCCGTCAGTGAGCAGTGGCTCGCAGAGCCAGAGGGGTGGTGCTCCGGGCAACATACAGAGCAATTCACATAGCAGTTCACTAGGGAGTCCACTGATGGACAATGCACATGGTACCTCAGCTTCTACAGGTTCAGGTGCAAGCAGGAGGATAGCAGACAGACAGTCAGGAGTTCAGGCTCCTGATGATGATGGGGAGGAGGAGTTTCATTCTCCTATGGGAGAAGTGCACTCAGGGAAGAGGAAGCCCAAGTGGCTTCAAGACACCTTGAGAGATGCCACATCTGTTGCTGAGCCGAAGAGGCCGGTCAGAGAGAGTAGACCACCTGAGAGGTTTTGTAGCTATATGGCAATGGTTACTAGCATCCTTGACTCTCAGCCTTCTAGCTATGAGGAGGCAGCTAGCCAGCAGGTCTGGAGAGAGGCCATGCAGGAGGAGTATTCTTCTATCATGAAGAATGATGTTTGGGAGGTGGTGCCGAGGCCTGAGGGCAAATCCGTGGTTACTTCCAATGGCTTTACAAGGTAAAGCATGCTGCAGATGGCATCATTGAGAAATTCAAAGCGAGGTTTGTGGCTAGAGGATTCTCCCAGGTAGAGGAAGTTGATTATGAGGAGACCTTCGCTCCCGTGGCTCGATATACTTCGATCCGCTCCATTATATCGATAGTAGAAGAGATGGGTTGGAAGATCCACTAGATGGATGTGAATACTGCATTTCTCAATGGCTTCATACAGGAGGAGGTGTACATTGAGCAGCCACAGGGCTTTGAGGTGCATGGGAAGGAGTCCCATGTATGCAGACTGAAGAAGGCCCTCTATGGCCTGAAGCAAGCTCCCAAAGCTTGGTACTCCAGGATAGATACATACTTGCAGGGGTTGGGTTTCACAAAGAGTGAGGCAGATCCGAACCTTTACCTTATTGTGATAGGTGAGGAGCCTCTCATTCTGGTGTTGTATGTGGATGACTTGGTCATTACAAGTGCAGAGAGACTCATAGAGCACTGTAAGAGAGATCTTGCGGCAGAGTTTGAGATGAAGGACATCGGCTTGATGCATTACTTTTTGGGTTTAGAGGTGTGGCAGGAGGAGGGGCATTTCTTCCTGGGGCAGGGGAAGTATATTGTGGACATCCTTGGCAGATTCCACATGGAGGATTGTAGACCCATGTCGACACCGATGATCACCAACTGGAAGAAACTTCATGCTTCGGATTCTGAGTTGGTGGATCCCACATTGTACAGGCAGCTGATTGGTTCCTTGATGTATTTGGTCAACACTAGACCAGATATTTGTTTTGCAGTCAACACGATGAGTCAGTTTATGTGTGAGCCTAGGAAGGTTCACTGGGTGGCTGCAAAACACATTTTGTGGTACTTGCAGGGGACAATGGATTATGGTCTGGACTACAGGCAGGGGGATGGAGTGAGATTGGCAGGTTACACTGATTCTGATTGGGCAGGTTGTGCTTCTGATAGGAAGAGCACTTCAGGGTGCTGTTTTGGGTTGGGTTCGGTAGTAGTGTCATGGTTCAGCCGGAAGCAACAGTTAGTAGCATTGAGTTCAGCAGAAGCAGAGTATATGGCAGCCAGTCTAGCTAGTTGTGAGGCCATCTGGCTTCGCAAGATGTTGTTTGGCTTATTTGGTCAGCCGTTGAGACCTTCAGTGATTTACTGTGATAATCAGAGTTGCATTAAACTCACGGAGAATCCAGTATTTCATGACAGGTCAAAGCATATCGGGATCAAATATCATTTCATCAGAGACTGTGTTCAGAAGGGTGCTGTGAAGCTTGAGTATATTCCCACTGATGAGCAGGTTGTAGATATTCTTACCAAAGCCTTACCATGGGGCAAGCATGACTACTTCAGAGACAAGATAGGTGTGGTGAGGAACACCTTCCTCGGTAAGAGGGAGTGTTGAAATTTGGTACCGGAGGACAGGTGGTTCCCTGAGGCTTTAATCTTTGGCCTAGGGAAAAGTGTTCAAAAGAATTTAATTTTTCTCCTAAAGTGACTTTATAATTTTTATAAAGTCAAATCTAATTTAAAAGTGACTTTAAGTGATAAAGTTACTAAAGTCTAATTTTAAAAGTGAGTTTTATAAAGTCAATGAAAAATTAGAAAGGAAAAGTGACTTTGGAAATAAATGACTAAGTGAGTCTTTATTAAAGTGGGGTGAATTAAAAAATAGAAAGTGAGATTTAAATGTGCATTTAATCTCAGCCCTAGATCTCAATCTATTTCAGCTATTGGATTTAGGGATCACCCAAAAGTCACTCAGGGTTGGATTCAGGGAGGAAAAGATCATTCATTCTTTCATGAGCAGATTGAGAGAGAGAGAGCAAGAGAGCAAGGGAGATTTTTGGACAAGGAGGAGAAGGAGGCAGCAGCTTGGCACACATACCAAGGCAGCATTTAAGCAAATCTTTACAGCTGAATGAGTAAGCAGTAAAAGGCAGATTTTTGCTGAGCAAACAGTAAAAGGCAGATTTGTTTTTGCACAGAAATCGAGGCAGCTAATTTTCTGCACAAAAATCGAGGTCCATACAGTCTGTTCGTACTGTCCGTACCGTCCGTATAGTGGTCGTACAGCATTGTGTTGCTGTTTGGAAATTTCCAGTGGGCTGTGAGGCTCAGAAATCGAGATAAGTTGTAAATTTGCTTGCTGATTTTTGTTGAAAATTTCCCACTGTAAAAAAGGTGATTTTCAGAAATAAAGAAGAGCTCTCGAACTGGTTTTCCCCAAGAGTTGTAGGGGGTTTTTCCAGGGTCACCTTGACCAAAAATCTCTGTGTTTAAATGTGTTTTAATGGCTGTTTGTAACTGCTGAATTTTATTTTTGCATTTTCCAGCATTCTGTAAAATTTCCAGAATTTGTGTTTTCAGCAAAAATTTATTTTTTCAGTGTTAAATGTATGGATATGGGAATGGGCATTTAACTATATGGGAGAAATAAGGTGAAACTGAAAACCGGGGTGGGAAAACAGAAATTTCTACAATCTTCTTTGATCTTTTCAAAAGCATCTTTTTCTAATGGACCCCATTTAAAGACATGATTTCTCTTAATCATACCTTGCATTGGTCTGACAATTTTTGCAAAACTAGGAATAAACCTTCGAACAAAATTGACCTTTCCTAAGAAAGATGTCATAGATCTTTTATTGCAAGGAAGAACAATTTACAAGATTGATTTGATTCTATCTGGATCAATAATACTATGAGCTTTAAAAACTATGAAACCCAATAACTTACCTTCAAAGGCAACAAATGTAGTCTTTTTAGGGTTTAATGAAATCCCATACTTGCAACATCTTTGAAAGATCTTCCTTAAATGATCGACATGTTGAGTTATTTTCTTAGAATAAATTGTAATGTCATCCATATATACCACCATGAAATTATTAATAACTCCATTAAAAGTAATACCCATTGATGGCATTATTGTCATTGATGGCAAAGGAGCAGTATCAAGTCAAAGAAGCAACAAGGCAAGGATGTTACAAGAGACTATTTACAAGGGTACAACAAAGGAGACGCAACAAGGAACAATAAAGGAGTAGCAGCAAGGAACATAAAGGAGCAACAAGGAACACTAAAGGAAGCAAAGGAACAATAAAGACGTAACAACAAGACAATGTATGAAATGATAATGTATGCGCTGGTGAACAAGATCAATGAAAGTATGCAAAGGAGCAGAAAAATAATCGTATGGCCTAGTTGAATGAACACGTTGTTGCATTTGGGTATATTGTTTTTATGGCTTTGATAAGTCATGATGAGCTGATGTAATGAAAGGTAAAGGAATAAAGGAGTTGTGATACATATGTGGCATAGATTACTATGTTGAATAATTTGTTGTGATGTTAAATTGTTGTGACGCAAGGCAAAAGTAAGACTCCATGAAAACAAAGGAAAAACTCTATGACAACAAAAACAAGACAAGACTCAAGGTTATTGAGGAAATGGCAAGAAGAAAAGATGGCTTTGATCAGATATATATATATATATATATATATATATATATATATATATATATATATATATATATATATATATATATATATATATATATATATATATATATATATATATATATATATATAAAGGGTGGTTCATGAACATTGGGTGGCCGCTACATACATAGGAAAATCCAGACAGATCAACCCGAAGGGATCTACTCGTCAGCCAAACAAGCAGGGTCTAACCCCAATGGCGTCAAGGATATTTGACCCCATGACCTTCCAACAACAAGGTACTTAGCAACGGGAACTCGACCAACTAAGCTAACCCTTGGGGCTTATAGATATATATATATATGTGTGTGTGTGTGTGTGTGTGTGTGTGTGTATAGATATATATATATATATATATATACCTCCCAATGTAAGGTGCTTAACAACGGGAACTCGAACAACTAAGCTAACCCTTGGGGCTTATATATATATGGTTTTGGAGAGTGAATGTTGTATGCATATCACTTGTTATAACGTGTTGTTTTTGGCATTATGTTGATATTGGTGTACTTACTCATTATAGATAGATGAAATAATATTTTGAGCACTTATGTGTGTTCTTATATTCAAAATATGAAGGGTTTGGAAACGAATGAGTGGAAGGCAAAGAGTCAAGATCCTTATGTCGAATACAAACGACCAGCAAAACTATCTTTATAAAAGATGTTATTTTGAAAGGTAGAGTGTGAGAGAAGGTGTGAGAGTTGATTGAGGCATTCTTCATTAATTACCTGGCGCATAGAAGAGTTGATGTGAAGTAGATTTGAGGAGGAGGAGAAATAAAGGCAAAGATGAAGATATGCAGATTTATAGACCAGGTAACCCACACATTGTTTTCCTTATGTATCAAGGGATTGTAGTCTCCTTTCAAGTTCCATCTTGATATATGATATGTTGGAGCTTGTTGAGGTAGGAGCCTCTTGTGGGTTGTAGCCTACAAAAAACTAGGTGGAGTTGGAGATTTCTTGCATGTTGTAGCTTGCAGAAAGATTGAGGTAGTGGCCTCCTATAGGTTGGAGCCTACAGGAAATCAGATGTAATAAGGGAGTAGGAGCTTTCCTTTGCATCACAACAATAAAAAAGTCTTGGTTTTCTCCCTTTATGGGTTTCCACTTATATCTAGTGTCCATATGTGTTGATGTGACGTTTTTGGTTTATTTATCACCTTTTTTTTGGCATATTAAATCTGTAATCGTTATGTATCAATCTACTCATTTAATGGTTCAATTATTGAGTTTAAAGACAATCAAATTAATGTCCATGAATGTACTAAACCAATTCACCCCCACCCCCCCCCCCCCCCCCACTAATTTAGTCAAGTTTTCATTATCCATAGCTCGTTGAAAAGTAGCTCCTGCATTGATTAATCCTAAAGGAATTTTTTTATAAGCATATGTGCCCCATTTATTTCGAAAAGTGGTTTTAATTTGATCTTTTGGTGTAACCAAAATCTGATTGTAACTAGAGAATCCATCAAGAAGAGAAAACATCTCAGATCCTGCAATAGATTGTAAAATATGTTCCATTGGAGGAACAAGATAATGATTTTTTCAGATGATTTGTTTGGATTACATAAGTCAATGAAGATTTCGATATCTTTCTTTTTCTTTCGAACTGGGACTATATTTGAAACCCATTGTGAATGTCTAACAAGAAAAATAATCTGAGCTTTCAAGAGTTTATTAAGTTCTTCTTTGATTTGACCCTCAAGTCTGTGATGCATTTTTCTACTTTTTTGTTGTAAAGGTTTAGTATCTGATTTGATTGAAATTACATGTTGAATGATTTTAGTGTCACATAATTTCAAATCATCATAAGTCCATGCAAAAACATTGTTGTATTGTTTGAAAATTTTAATAAATCTAGATCGTTCAACAAGTGTACAATTGCTTTCTAAGTTAATGTTTTGAAGTTGTTTTTTGTTCCCAGATTTACAACTTCAAATTGCATTGAAGAGCTATTTGTTTTGTAATTTATACTACTTTTGAATTTATTTTGAAATTCATATAAATTTTCTAATCAGACTACAGATTTTGGAATTGAATTTTGATTTCTTTGATCATCTGAAAAATCTTATTGCAAGTGAGAATAATGTTGGTCTTCATTAACAATGGATTCCTTGAAAGTATCTGCTAGAGTTAAAAAATCTTTGATTTGATCGTCATCATCAAATACTCTCCAATTTTGAATGTTTTTAGGGATTGAAGGTCTAAAAAGATTTTCAACCGAAAATCGTTTTAGAGAAAATTCTCAACTGGCAAAAGTATTGATGAAACATTAGTAAGTAGATCAACATCACTATTTTGAGAACGTCGTGTGGAATTTAATTCAAATCTATCAAAAATTTCAACTAAGTTCCATACTTCTTGTCTGTAATTTCTCAAAAGAGTATATACGCAATGAATAGTTGTATTGTCTTGTCCTACTGTTATCTCTGAATCACCTAGAACTTTCATATTTCTGATTTCCATTTCGATAGCCTTATGAATACCTTGAAGTAAAGCCTCATATTTAGCCACATTATTGGTGCAAGGGAAATTTAGTCTGCAAGATAAGAGAAATTTATTCCCTTGGGGGTCTATTAACATGCATCCAATACCAGTCCCCTCATTTGATTTTGAACCATCAAAATATAAAATCCAACTGTTAAGTTGATCAATTGTAACAATAAATGGAACCTCAACATATGAAACTTTCCTTGAATTCAAAGTTGGTACCTTGAGATAATTTAGGCTTTCGATTTGAGTTTCCAATACAACATATTCTTCATATGAGAAATTTCCAAGGTAGGTATCAAATGTATAATTTTCTAATGAAAAATCAGGAGAATTGATTAGTTCATTTGGATTTTCAATGTCCGTTATTATATGTTTCATGTGTTGTTCACGGTCTACCTTGAATTTATTTGGTTTACCATTTAAAGGTAACCATAAATGAGACCAATCTGCTGAAATATAACCATTAAGCTTTTCGGACCAATCTCGACTGAGAATTCATCCATATGATTCTAGAATATTAGTCACAATGATATCGATAATTTGAAATATTTTTGGATTTAAAGCAAGTCTGATAAGCACATTTTTCATTTCTCCTAAAACTTCCACACTTGATTTCTCAAGTTGCACAATATGAGTAGATGAATTCGTAGGAGGTAAGTTTTATTTTTGAACAACTGATAATGGCATTACATTGGATGAAGCCCATAAATCGACTAGACAATTATGTACATTTTTGTTGTAGATTTTAGAAGTCAAAAGAAAAGGAGGAGTTCAAGAAGATGATCTATCTCCAATTAAAGCTGCATTGATATTGGAAATCTTCTTAGTATGAGCTTTATTGGAATTTGGATTTTTAGATGGGTTGTTTTTAGAGCTTTGATTAGTTTATCTCTTTGTTGAGTAAGTTTTGATAATTCAAATAAAGAGATATTAGTTTGAGTTTTCTTCATGTCTTCTACTAAATCACAATCTAAATGTTCACCTGAAGGAACAATATTAAATGTAGAAGTAGCTTTATCAAAAGTTCATGTTTTTTTGGTTTGAGAGGAAGGATTAATATTTGACGGTGACACTTGAATAGGAGAGGGATTTTGACTTTTTGATCTAGTTTGAACATCATTGACTTCTTCTTCGTCTTCAATGGAATCATTATAAATTAATCCTCCCTGTGAAACATCCCACAATACATTAATTTTACTAGACTCTACTCCATTTATGTTTTCTTCTTGTGGTTGTTTCTCCTCCTCAACTTCTACAAATAATTTAAACATATTTATAAAAGAAGCACAAGTTTTTTCAGAATGTTTATCATTATGAGCTTTACAAAAGTCATCTTGAGCATAATCATCAATATTGAACTCTTCAATATTGGTTTGATTAGGATTGGACCATGGATTTCTTCTAAATGGTCTCCACGATTTTTTAATGACTGGTGTTTTAGAAAGAACATTTTTGACATTAGTGATTTCATTAGACATCTTTTTAATTTCCTTTTGGATTGGATCTAAATCAATATTTTCCTTTATTTCTTATCTTCGACCCTTTTACTAGTTGAAGCTTTCTTAGAAGTAGATATTGTTTTGTTTCTTTCTTGTCCTATTGCTTGTTTTGCTGCAATTTTTAGGATTTGTTTTTCAACATTCAAAGCCTCATCCATGTTTAGAGCTAATGTGGCTTTTTATGCTCTATTGACAGCAAATACAATATTAGAAGGAAGAGCAGTAGTATAGACTTCATTTAAAACATCATTGCCTGGTCTAGAAGTTGCAAGGATTCTATTGAGGATAGAGAGCAGTCTTTGATTAAAATCCTTGATTGGTTCTCTAAGATTCATCCTAATATTTGAGAGTTCTACAATTAAAGATGCTTTGGTTTTATCTTCACCGTATTTTTTGATAAATTATTTTTCAAAAATCTTCCAACTTGTGATGGAACCATCAGCTAGTGTAAAATACCAAGTTGTAGATTTTCCCTCAAAAGTGAACAGAAATAAATTGCAAACTTGATCTTCATGTTGTACTGCTCCTAATTTCAATGATAACATGAATTTTTTAACGTATTCTTTAGCAATAATAGGTCCATCACGATTATACTTGGGAAGCCATCTTTCAAAATGTTTTGGTAGACCATGTTGATCTCAAGCAACAACGATGGGTCCAACAAATAACCAAGGTTGACCTGCCATATGTGATCTTGGGGAAGATGAAATTGAACTTGTTGTGTGTGGAGATGAGAGACCTAGACGAGATGATCCTATGGGAGGGATAAATAGAGGTGGAGGAACTAAAGGCAGAGGAATTGAAGATGGAGATTGAACTAGTGAGGTAGAAGCTGAAGTAGTTGAAGCAGTGACTATTCGAGATGCAATGGGATCAATTTCCTAATAAACTTCTTCCAAAGGAAACACAAGATTTATATAAGCAGTGAATTCATATGAAGCTTCAAGTCTAATTTTTGCTGATGATCTAGGACTAGATTCTGAAGAAGAAGAAATTATAGCTTCGACTTCCTGCCTAGGTATTCTCCTTTTAGATATATCAAATAAAGTAGGAGATAGACCTGAAACTTTACTTTGAGATCGAGTATACACTCTTGAAAATTGTAATTAGGGATGAACAGGGACCAACGAAACTTTAGTTGATTCTTCTGGAAAATATGTAGTTGTTGATGAAATAGATTGAGTTTCGGTTGGATGAACAACTGTGGATGAGGTACTGGTGTCAGATGATGCGATAGGATGAATATAATCAGTAGGTTTATCAGCCATACAATATAAGTGGCCCTCCTTCTAGAGCCAAATTGTTGATAGGCGAAAGAATTCCTCCTTCAACGAGTGAGTATTAGCTCAAACAGGGTCCCAATTAGACCCCTTTCGTTGAAATCGTTGTATACTCTCTAGAACCAAGGCCCAATTGCATGTTCTAAAAAAATGCTAGATAAAAGCTTTCAAAAGGGAAAATATATGACATAATTTATATTTATAGTTATCTAAAAAAATATAAACAAATTGTTGAGTGCATGTAAGAGATTTGATGAAACAGATCTAGACAACGGTTGAGATGTGGGGAAGGGGATTTATTCAAACATAATAAACTTAAAGAAATATTGTGTGTGTTTGAATCTAGCTGGAATCTGGGTCTAGCTAGCCACACAAGTTGATTTTGAGAGAACTTTTATATAAAAAGCCCAAAAAAGATGTTTATAAGATTTTTCTTTCTTTCAAAGTGATAATTTTTTATTTTTTAGTTTTTTTTTAAATTTATATGCATGCATTAACAAGAACAAAAAAAAGGGGAAAATATTGCTATCTCGAAAACTAGAGCAACTTATATTCTAACTTTTGAATATCATATTTCAGCCACCAAACATAAATAGAAACATATGACAATTCATAAATTTACATTGATAGTAAATATAAACTGCAACATATCCTAAGAAACGTTAAGCAAAATACTCAAATATTGAATCAAAAATAAATATGCACAAGTTAAAGATAAATATTAGAGACTTATGTTAAATAAATAAAAAGATGACCAGACGTTAACCACACAGTTCAAAAGCACATTTGATTTTGAATTTGGTCTTCAAAAAAGTTGTTACTTCAAAATTTGATTGAAAAATACAAGTTTTGAGTTCTTCACAATTTCCCAGCTCTTACTCCAATGTAAGAGGTCGTATAAATACTTCAAAAATAAGATGAGTTTATTTGACAAATTAAAACTAGAAAAATCCTAAATTTTTTTATCTAATAAAGCAATAATTCTAAAAATAAAGGTTTTATGCTTCTTAATTGATTCCTTCCTCAAAATATGACAAGTTTTTTCAACTTTCTTCTGTATCTTCATAGTCTCTATCCTCCACGTGGAGTAGAAGTGATGCATTAATTTGGATGTGACTCACCCATTTTGAATATATCTGACAAACAACTGAGAAATGAATCAGATGAAGATAATCTGTGTTGACCTGAAACAAGATTGAATTTTGAATTATTTTCTTCCCTTTTCTGATATTTGATACCAAATTTAGAAATAAGCTTGATCTGCTCAAAAGGAAACTGCGAAAATTTATAGAAAGTTTGTTGTGTCCATATTTTGATTTCGCTTATCTTTTTGGTATCTAGTGATGTTGTCCTTCAATGACTTTTTGAACTCTCTTGGAAGAGATTCTTTCAATGGTTTAGAACCTGGAAGATCAAATTCTTCAATAAAATCAGTTCAATTTTCCCATATTTATAAACATTACTAAAGGGCTTCCTTATCCCTTTCCTTGATTTCTTTGGCTTATGTTTCTCTGCAACTTAAAGATGCATGCATGAGTCTTCTGTCATTTTTGGAAACCTTTGGAATTTTTTCTGGCTATAATTATTCTTCCCATTCAAAAATGGACAAAAGATTCACTTTGATATATTTATCTTCTTTCACCATGGATTCAATATTTTAATTAATATTTAAGATCTCTTGACAAAATCTTGAGATTTTATCCATTTGTCCGTAGATTTTGGATTGATCCTTCCTCAATATTGAGTTGCTTTGTAATGCTTGTTCTCTGTAAACTTCAATACTTTGTTTTTTTTCCATGGATTTGATTCAATTGAGATTGAAGATAATGAACTTGTTCTTTCAAAGTTGTAGTCATGATCTCAATATTATTTTCAGCTTCTTCTTTCAGAATTCTATTCTGATTCTCATGACCTTCTCTTAATTCTTTAATGTGTTGGGCATACTTTCGGTTTTAACTCATCCAATTCTTTTTGGAATTGATTATGTATATTTTCTCTTTCAATTGCAAATCCTTGGACAAGAGTTGTAGAATGGTTTTGCTAATATTCTTCATTGAATACCTTGCCTTTCTTTATTTGCATTTATAACTCCTTAATCTTCCGTAAACTATTTTCATAAGAAGTTACAAGCTCATTGAGATGATATTGATTGTAATTCACAAAGGCACCCAGGGCTTGTGAATATTCCTTTTCTTTTTCCTTAACATCTCCTGAAGCTTGCCAACTGTATTCAGAAACAATTTCAAGAGAATCAAGCTTTCTTTTCTTAGTCTTCCTTACAATTGATTTAGTTTGGGAATTAAAATAATACTATGTTAAGGAATGAATAGTATCATCTATTGTTTCAAGTTCAGAAACAAGTTTAAATAGAAAGGAATCCCAAGGAATTTTAGTAGCAATAGGAGTCATTAAAGTATCATGAGATGTTTCAATTGGGAATTTGGTAATCTTTGCATGTTGCTCCATTGTTTCTTTATCTTTTTTTTTTCAGAAAAATTAGTATCATCCATTTGCTTGTCTTTTTCCACATCAACTTCCATCTCTTCAAAGTCTTCTTCACTTGCTTTATCCTTTCACTGCTTTTGATTTGTATCTTCAGGTAGGTGAATAACAATAATGTCTTGATCATGTGACATTTGTTTCTCTGTTGAATTTATCGTTTCTGGTTCTTCTTTCTTTTTTCTCTTAACTCTTTGTGATCATATCTGCACTTGCAACTGCTTCTTTACCCGTAATAGAAAAACTTTCTTCTTTTTCAATTAGATCATTTTTCTCTTCTTGAGAGGTAGAGGGAGGATATAAAATAATATATTTAAATTCAAATTTTAAAAATTTAGAAGCTTTGAGTTCCTGAACTAGGATATTGGTATGGAGACTCTTCTATTTTAGAAAACCCTCAAAAATACCTTCTCTAAATTTATGCAATTTGGCCTTTTCTTCATCATTTAATAGCTTCCCTCTATCAAAATCTTATTGGAAATCATCAATGGATGTAAACAAATCATCAAAAGGGGTATTTTGATGTATGAAGGTTTTAACATAGCTCACAATTTATAATGACTACTTATAATTCCCTGGGGGTCATACTCATAATGAGGTCATACTCATAGGAGTAAAGCCAAACATATTGGAGTTCTTCTGCTTCTTTAAATGAATGTCCTTAGTCTTTTATATTAATTTCTCCAAATTTAATTGGAAAAACTGGCCATATTTTCTTTTGAATTTTGGTCATTTTCCGAGCTTAGCCATATAAAGCAGCCTCATTTGCCACCTCCATTAAAGCGATTCTTTTAGGAATACATATGGAATATGAGGACCAACTTCACTGCCATAAACTATTATGTAAGAGAATAATTCTTCTACAAACCAATGGCCTATTAACTCTAGGGCTTCTTTAAGACTTTCACTACTTGGGGAGGAGCTTTGCCAAAAATAATTTCAAGGAGGGGAATCATTAAGAAATGGAAAATGTCATACAAATGGAATTACAAATTTCTTTCCCATAGGATTGGGGCATAATTTTGAATGGGGAGTTGTTGATTAATCAGATAATTCCATTTCATTAAGGGAAATGGAACTGAAGCAATAACAATATCAATAAGAAATCGAACATACAAAATATATGTTTATAGCTGAGAGGAGATAACAATGATAATTTTAAGGCCTTTTTGATGTTTTGAGATAAAATATTGGTCCAATTAAAACACTTTGAATCATGATGGATATTATGGATTAAGGGGATCCACTACACTTTACAGTGTGCGGGATCCTTTTCTCCATACAATTGGGATAAAATTTTGATAATGAATTTGAAGTGTTTCTTAAAACTAACAATGGGATATTCTTTAGAAGACTTAAGCTTAAACCCTTCTTCCTCTTCTTGTAATCAATCATTTATTACCTTGTCGTATTTCTCTTGACATGGTTTGAAAACTACATTTTGGAAATTATCCAAAAAACTCAATGGTGAAAGGGATTTTAGGAGGACTAAGCTTGTAAATGGTTGATAGGACCTCAGGTTTCTAAGAGGCTATAACATTTTTATTATGATTTGATACAGTGTGAGTTGGGATATCCACATGTGCCAAAATCCAAGCAATCGTATCATAATATGGAAATATCATGGCCCTCGATGCTACCCGATGCAATTCAATTTTCCTAATACCCTCTAAAGGATTATTTTTCGACTAAGAAGCTCTTATAGATTTTAACCATTTTCTATTCTCAAAGAAATCATAAATTTCCTCCCACTTCATCATACCTGCTTTCTGAGTTTTGAAGGTGGAGTCAGAAATCATAGATGGGTTGAGGTTATATTCTTCAGGTTCTAGATTGTTTACCTCTTTTAACTTCCCTTTTATATGTTCGACCGCTTGCCTTGTTGCAGTAGATTTTCCTTTTTCCCCCATCTTATGGCATGTAAACAAAACGAAAATAATGAGTTTTCTATGGTAAAAATCATGAAATAAAAGCCATAAATCCTTTAAAACACACAAATTTACCTAACTACATACGCTAAAACTTAATATTTTCCTTTCCACAATTTAAGTTACTTGGATAAAGGTCTTACAATTTTAGCCAACAAGCAAACTAAAATTGCATTGAGAAGTTCTAAATTTTGGTAGAAGACCACGAGAATAAGTGAGTTAATCCATATGAATTTAACATTAATTTCCTGTAATGTAACCCAACTGTATCCTTCGAAAATCAAGACAGAGAAGGAGATTTTTAACGTCAGGATTGGTAAAAATCATATAAGCATGTTACTATACAAGTAGCATATATATATATATATATATATATATATATATATATATATATATATATATATATAAGTGAATTTGATTCAACCAACAGATAAAGAAGGATATAATGTCTGCATCTGATAAGTCATCTCCCATGTAGCTTCATCGGGCCCAAAGTGCTTCCATTACACTTTACCTTGCTCTATTGCTCGGTTCTAGAGTGTGAGCTTCTTTCACTCTAGGATGCATTGAGGCTTTGGCTAGAACTCTCTTTTTGGTTCCACCTGCAATACAAACCAGTGAATCACATGAACAACATCTTGTATATATGTTTTAAGTGGAGAAACATGAAAAACATCATGGATTTTCCCTAATGGAGGAAAATCAAGTTTGTATGCCACTAGTCCAATCCTCTCAACGATCTCAAAAGGCACACAATACCGAGGTGCCAACTTGACACATGACCCAATCTTCAAGGAGCTCTTCTTGGGCTTGATATATACATATATATATATATATATATATATATACATAGTTTTTCCATAAGAGTCATAAGAACACCAAGGATGGTGTTCCCCCGAAGGGGATGGGTTTGTAACAACCCTGGGTTAAATTTCCATGTAAATAAATAATGTATGAACATTATGAAAGAAAAAATAAAACCAAGTTCATGGGACATGTATTCCAAGATGAATGAGGGGGAAAACATAACAATGGGATCCACTTGTTGTTAATGATTTATTGGTTATTGAAATTGGCATTGGCAAAAGGCAAGAGGCAATAAATGAAAAATGATTTATTCGTACTAGCAAGGGCATGTGGCAAGGATGCAAAAGAAATAAAGGAAAATGAAGAAATTCCACTTCATCAAGTGGGGAAGAGGAAGAGACAAAAAAAGAAAAATGAAAAGAAAGAAAATTGGAGAGACAACATTCTAGCCTTATCTTTTGGAAAATAAAGGAAAAAGGAGAGAGAACACTACAACACTTGGACACAAGGAAGGAATACAAGTGAGGCACACACAAGGAACAAGCAAGGAAAGCAAGCAGTGGAAAAGGGATTCGTTTGGCATCCAGGAAGAAGGTTTGGACATCAGATAACAAGGACAGAAAATAGTTGTGGATTTTGCAAGTACCATTGTGCGTGTTTGATTATCTTGTTGGGATTTGAATGCATGGTTTATACATTGGTTTGTTGGTCATTTTGTTGTCATTGGCATGGAGATTTGCCTGGATTGGGAGTCATGTACAACCTTGCCTTATGTGATTTCCTCGATAGTTATGATGTAGTGGGTTCCCTGTTTGGTTGAGCTTTGGATTTCTAATAGATTTTGGATCATGGTTGAGGTGGTCTTAGGAAAATACCAAGGGTTGAGGGTGGAGATGGTTTTCTTCGAGAAGCTCTTGACAGGTGGGTGGAGATGGTTTTCTTCAGGAAGCTCTTGACAGGTGGGTGGAGATGGTTTTCTTCGGGAAGCTTTAGATAGGTGGGTGGAAATATGAAAATTCCTCTGGGTATGGTGAAGAAATTTTAAGGCATCCAAGCTTGTATTGGTTCTGGTGATTTCTAGACCTTTTATTAGGTGAAATAACTGTGGCTTGAGGGTGGAGGTGGTTTCCTCTTGATTCCCTATTTGGTTATGTTTTGGTTTATCCCATGTAATCCCACGTTCAAGCTTGGCATATAGCACAAGGGTGATTGGGCTAGAATAAAGAATTGTTTCAGCCCCAATCTATGGTCGGGTGGTACGTGGAAGTCCCTGATTTGGTTGACATTATACATATGTTAATATGTGTTATTCTTTAATGAGATTAATGAGAACAAGTTTTGGTTTAATGTGTTGATTATGTGACTAGTTTTTCATGGTTTCATTCTAGTTAAATGCGTATTACATCCATGATATATTTCTTTTTATATGATGTGCACCCATTATTGTTCTTGCTCATGATTGACAGGCTCTTGGATGTTTTATATGGATGTATGAGCTAACTTGTGGTTTATGTAGCTAGTATGTGAGGGTAGCAAGCCTTCTTGATGAATTTCTAATAAAACTAATAAAACTGTGAACAAATATGCATCTAAACCTATAGGCACCTTGGTCACAACATGTTTGTAAAAACAAATAACTTGTATTAGGCAAGCTTGAACAAGACCAAGGTTTATAAACAGAGCATGAAGACTTGTACTTATCATTGATAGCGTTTTGGAGAATTATTGGTAGTTGGACTGTAGGTTAGCCCTAAAATTATGGAACTGAGTCTGTGGTCGCATGTACGGAAAGAGGAAATCTTGGCCACAATCGCATGGAGGATGGGTTATGCGTGCGGATGGAGCCCTCTAGCTGCACTGATAGGTTTGCATGCATGTCGATTGGAAGTGATTGGGTTAAGAAGTGGTCTAAGCTTTGGAGAAATGATCACCAAGGAAAGATACTATGATGTCAAGTTGATTATGTTTCTTTGAGTGTTTGTAGTAAGTTTTGGACAAGTGGACCCCATTTCCATAATTGAATCTTGGAAGTTGGGTCATGCATAGTAATTCTCAGTTGATGTTTACCTTGGTAAGTAGGTTAAAGTGGGTAAATGTGGGGTTGGGTGTTACAACAAGCATTCTTTCTAGGTTAAGGGTATTGACTAGGTGCCATGTAATGTGGCTAGGGAGAATGGCCCATATAGCATCAGGGCCTAGGGTACTCCCTCGATTATAAAGCTCTGACCATATTGCATGGGGTTACTTGTCTAGTGGGCAGTGTGAGTGCCTTAAAGCATTAGGCAAGTATTTTAACCATTCAAGTTCCATGTGACAACATGGGGGAATGGTAAATAGGCCTAATATTTCACCATTGATTAGGGAGAATTTACCTAGTTCCAAGTGACGACTTGGTTAGTTGGTGGCCCAGGACTAGTTTTAACCTAATCAGGGGTTATCTGACCATATTTCCAAAGGGTATTTTGCTAGTGGGTTACTAGATGTTGATGCATGATGCTTTGTGCATGGTTCTAGAATGGAACATGAAGTGGATGGATGCATTAACATAATGGCTCATTCAATATTTTCTTGGGATGGAGATTTTTTTTTTAGCAAAGTGGACATCTAAGGAAGTTAAGGTGAATGCCTTCCTAACTAAGAGGGAGTGTTGATTTTTGGGTAGCTGCAAGAGGTATTCCCCAGCTACACAAGTTGAAAGAAATAAAAATACAATTTTAAATTAAAAGAAAGAAAGAAAAAAATTAATTTTCAAAGAGATGTGTTTCTCAAGGCACCCTAAAATCACTATAAAAGACACTTGAACTTCTCATTTGCTCACACACACTCATCAATCATATATTTCTCTCTCCCTATCTCTCTCTCTCTCATGTGGGAAGAAAACTAAGGAAGAAGCCTAAGTTTCTAAGAGGTTGAATTTTTTTAGTGTAATTACTTAATGATGTTCTAGGGTGTGCGAAAGTCATATCATATATCATTGGAAGTAATTATCAATTACAAAAAATTGTGCTCATCTAATAAGTACTAGAAAATCAACACAAGGCTTATAATGGAAGGTTGATAAGATCCTAAGAAGAATAAAACTGTATTAATGCTCAATCGTTATAAAGTTTAAACAATTTGTAAAATTAAATATATAAGGAATCTAATATAAGGCATGCAATGGAGCAAAGACCTCACTATATGTGGGATGATCATAGAGAATAAAAGAATTCAACAATTGCTAGTAGGCATTAGCATTCACCTAAACATTCAATTAGGAGAGGAAATACATCCTTAGAGTAAGTAGGCAACCCAAGTATATCTCCTATTAAGCATTGAAGTAGAGGGTTTGAGTTGGACCATTTCTAAGGAGAGCTCATGAAGCTCAAGTCACCTATAATTCATGGGGAGAATAGGAAAAATGAGGATGTTGAAGCATGTTTGTTGGGAATGGGAAAATATTTACAGCTTCATAAATTCTACTTAGGCCTTCACATAATAATTGCGATCTACCATCCTCAGGGGAAAGCATCCATGCGGTGGGATCAATTGAAATAGGTTAAAGATTTGGATGAGAAAAGATTCTCTTTGGAGCAATGCAAGATGTAATTTCAATAACAATACTTGTTAGGGAATTATTGTGACAAGAATATGCAACAATTCTTTCAACTCAAGCTTGGAAATAGAACCATGGAAGAGTATGACAATAAGTTTTTAGAAATTTTGAGGTATGTGGGTTTCATCAAGGTTGAGAAGGTAAAGATGCAAAGATTCTTAAGTATATTAATTTATTTTTACAGGGATAATGCTCAATTTCATGAGATCAAGGCCTTGGGGGAAGCCATAAAGAAAGTTAAGTCTTTATAAGGAAAAAAAGGAAGGCTATTTTTTCAAAAGGCTTGGGATGATAAGAATAAAGGATAGATGGAGTAGAGGAAGAAGGGACACAAGGAAACATTTTTCAAGAACAACTCATGGTATACTAGCAAGGGAAACAAGCACAAATTGAATCAAAGACACCATATCCTTTGGAAAAAAGGCCATGATAATAGCCCATAAAGTGGTGAGCTTTTGAAGGAGACTATATGCACAGGATTGTCCTTGTAAGGAAGAAAGGATGAGAATTGTTCACAACATCCAAGAAGTTGATATAGTGGAAGACATAGGCAAGAGCTTGATAAGGATCTATGCAACATTGGGAGATAGGTAAATAGGCTACCAATCTTGCAAGATTGAAGTGGAAGGTAAAATAAATAATCAAATCATATTTATTTTTATTGATTATGGAGCTAGTCATAACTATATAAATCCTAAGCGAGTTGAAAGGTTTAAAGTGAAGAGACGGAAGCATGAACAACCTTGGTCGGGTCAACTGGACACTAGAACCAAGAGAAGAATCAATGAGTTTATCAAGGATTGTCCAATGGACACGAATGGAATCAACACTAAGGAAGATTTGAACTTCATATTGTTTGGTTCATATGAATGGTTTATTGGACAAGTGTTTTGTTGTCCTAGATTGCTAAAAGAAAGATTTCACATGCCTTCATGAGGAAAGGAAATTAAGAATATTTCAAGCTATTCCAAGGCTTGTATCAACCATAGAAATATTAGACTTGTAGATGAAAATAAGCTTCATGAAAGGATGTCGAGTATATGCAAATCATATGGAAATGGAAACCAAAGAGAAGGTGCCAGATCTCAAAGATTATGTAGCCTTGAGGTAATTTGAAGATGTGTTTGGTGAGATACTATGATTACCACCAAAGAGAGATATTGACTTCTCCATTTATTTAATGCACAAAGTTTCCGTTGTGTCTAAAACTCCTTATAGGATGAACACACTAGATTTGAAGGAATTACAAATGTAACTAAAATAACTCTTAAATAAAGGGGTATATACACCCAGGGGTATCATCTTAGGGTGCCCTAGTTCTTTTTGTGAATAAGAATGATGGAACCTTAAGGTTGTGTGTTGATTTTAGAAAGTTTAATAAGGTTGCCATAAAGAACAAGTATCATTTGCCAAGGATTGATGATCTTCTTGATTAGATGAAAGGTACAATGATGTTTTCCAATATTGACTTGATGTCGAGCTACTATTAGGTGATGATCAAAGAAGAAGGTATTAGAAAGGTGACATTTCAAACAAGGTATGGCCATTATGAGTTTGTAATGGTTCCATTTGGGTTGTCAAATGCATTAGTTCTCTTCATGTGTCTGATGAATGGAGTATTCAAAGAGTATCTGGACAAGTTTGCGACTGTATTCTTGGATGATATTATCATATACTATAGGATATAATAGGAGCATCAATAACACTTCATATTAGTACTACAATTCTATATGTAAATTAGTTGTATGCAAAGTTGAGCAAGTGATCATTTCATTAGAACTATATCCATTATTTAAGCTATATTATCTTAGAAAATGGCATAACAATGGACCCAAAAAATATCAAGGCAATTAGAGAATGGACATCACCAAATAACATTTCAAAGGTAAAATATTTTATAGGGTTGGTTGGGTACTGTGAGAGATTTATTGAATGTTTCTCCAAGATTTTTCACATATAATCACTTTCGTGCAAAAGAAAGGAGTGGAGTTTAGATTGAATTCAAAGTGCATCCTAATTGTTATTCTTGGCATTAATTTGGTCATCTTTAAAAAAAAATTGAAGATGATGTAAAGGGTGTCTAATTTCCCTATTTATAAAGTCTCAAGATCACTCCACTCGTTAACCATCCATTCATAGTAAGGACATGTTGAATTCACAATAGAAACCTTGAGAATCTCTTCCTCTTAATAGTGAATTTCATTTTTAGTTACTTTGCTCACACATTAAGGAGGGGATCTACACACATTAAGGAATCCATAGACCCATCACAAGGGGGGAGGGGTTGGAGTCCACAACTTTTCAACAAACTCTCTTCATAGGTGTATTATTTGGCCATTTTTGTTGGATAATGGAAACATTTTTTTATTCTTTGTATGTTTTTATTCACTTGCTTTGTCTATTTACTTCATGAACAATGGAAGCTTGGGTTTGGCATACATAAATTAGAGCTATGATTTCTAGTTCTTATTTCCATTTTATTTGTGCTTGATACACAACCAATAAGTTAGTATTATTTGCACACTCTCACAACAAACCATATCCAACAAGGAGTCAAGATTGCACTGTAAGGACACATCCAATATTATTGTGTTGAGAGGCGCTCTACAACCTAGTATGGGGGAGATGTCATAGTGATGTATAAGTTTGCTTATAAACATTTACATTTCGACTCAATTAAAAAATAACTACCCTAGATCTATCTGAACTCTAGATTTGCCAAGCGTTGAGAGGGATCAAATCTCTTTTCATTCTAAAAGAGGTTTGCATCTCAAGAGATTTGATCCCTCTCGGCACTTGGTAGATCTAGAGTTAAGATGGATATAGGTTGGGGTTGGATGTTTTTTTTTTTTGACCAAGTTAAAATGTTAACCATTACAACATCTCTACCATATTGGTCTAGAGAGCGCCTCTTGGCACAATAAAAGGTTACAAGTAAAATAAAGCCCAATATGGGGAAGATGCTGTAGTGTCCATACATGAGTGTAAACATTTAAAATTTGGCTCAATTAATAATAAAAAGATAAAAGTAATAAAATATAAAATTCAATTTGTTATATTGTAATTTTGTTTTTCTTAATAAGATTAAGAACAATTTTTTAGATAAAATAAAATCATAATATACATATGACATTAACATATATAACATATTTAAATTTAATTAATAAACACATAAAAAATTAATACTTACAATACACTTACAATATAGCAAGATTCTTAACCATAGATATTTGCCCCCACTTTACCATGGATATTATTATCATGTAAATAGAGTATGTTACAATACCATGGCTTATCAATACCACATGCTCAAAAACCATAACTCGTTTCACAATCAAAATATTTTATTTTAATTTTAATTTTTAACATATTTTTAATTAAATCTAAAAATAAAAATAAAAAAAAAAAAAAATAAAAAAATTCCCCTTGGAAAAATCATAATTTTATTCATAAGACAAGATTACATGTTGTAGATGCTAATATAACATATGAAAAATAAGTTGATTATGTTAAATCAAAATACATATAAGAAACTAGAAATTACAACAACCTATTCTTTTCTACCTTTCTTCTTTTCCACTTTTCTCCAACCTCCAGTGTTGAGAGTGGAAGTTACAATGGACATTTGATTTTCATCTGTGTATAGGATATTCTTTGTCAGAATCAGATCCCTCTGATCCATGAGTTCGTTTGCTGTTGTGTACTTCCATTCCTGTTATTTGGGGCTCCTGATGCGACAAGGGGTTGTTGGGCCTCAAAATGCAGGCAGTGGTATGGTCTGTCTCCTCCTTTTGTGTGTTGTTCTGGTCCTTCTGTAAATCCTTTTCTGCATTATTTTCTCTTGCTTCTGCTTGTCCTGCTTCTTCTCCCAAAATGTCTGTGCATTGCCAACGACTTGGTTTTTTGGGTTGCTTTTTGTTCCTTTCAGGATCTTTTTTAACTTGTGGGCAAGCACTGTGAAGGTGGCTTGTCTGCAAACATCCACGGCACCGAAAAGCTGTATTTTTGTAATCCAGAGGTTATGTCCAGTGTGTGTCATTGAAGATCAAAGTAATACTGTCGGGTAGTCCTTAACTAAGGTCTACTTCGACGCATATCCTGGCAAAAGTGAATATGCCCCTTGTGAATCTGCCTTGATCAATCTTTATGAACTTCCCCAGGGAGTTTCCTATACCTTCTAACACTTGATGATGCTAGAAGTGTAATGGGAGGTTGTGTAATCTGACCCAAACTGGCATTTTTGATACCACCATTGTGTTGGCATCAAATTCTGGGAACCAATTGTTGGCATTATGATTCAAGTGTTGTCCTTGATGGAAACTCACTCAGAGGTATGATACAAGTGTTGTCCTTGATGGAAACTCGGAGCATAGTGCAACAGGTCAAGAGAGAGGTATACGCAGGTTGACCGTGATGAAAGTGCGTATACACGCGGGTTAGAGGAGCAAAATGCGCGTACACGTACACACGCAGGTTCATAGAAGGAAAGGCGCGTACATGTCGGAAACCATGGTTTTGGTCCGTGGTATTTGGTCCATGGTATTGGTCCGTGGTATTTGGTCCGAAGTGTTGACCCCAGATATTGGGTCCAAGGTATTGGTTCAACATGGTTTTGGGCCATGGTATTGAGAGAAGCCTAAACCTATATAAGGAGAAGATCATTAGGCCAAGAGAGGTGTGAGAAGGTGATGAATATCTGATGAAGTGTGAGATCTAGTATGCTGGTTATGGGTTTGTGATGCTTAGCTTGATCTGAATCAAGGATGCACTTATGGGGATGATGATGGATGATGGATCAGGATATTAAGGCTTGGAATGTTTATGATTATATGTATGATTATGGATAGACTAGATCTGAATTATTGGCGCATGTTTATTCTGTAAATGTTATGTTCTGATGTCTGAAATAGCTGCAAAGCTATAAGTTAGAATTTGCAGATATGTATGCGGGTTGTCTTTGGTAAAAGCACGTATACATGCAGGTTGGGTTCGTCCGAGTAGCGTATACAATATGAAGTATGATATTTGAAGTTGAAGGTTGGTTCTGAATATTGTTGCAGAGTTCAGTGTTCTGTTCTGTGTTCTGGTGACGGTGTTGTTGACAGGGTTTCAGTATTGGGTGATTTAGAGATTGATGATTGTATTGCAATGGTGATTGTTTTGTGGATCCAGTATGAAAATGTATGAAACGTGGTCCCGGGAATATTGTGGAGTTCAGTAGGCCGGCGCCTACGTACTGGTAAACATATCGGCCAGTACAAGAGCCAGGGGGTTGTAGCTCCCTTCCAGGAGCAGCTGGAAAATGAGTGAAGGTTGGAGCCTTCAGTAGGCCGATGCCTATGCACTAGTAGATGGATCGGCTAGTACAAGAGCTAAGAAGGTTGTAGCCTTCTGCAGGTTGTAGCCTACGTGCTGGTAAAGGACTACACCAATACATTGTAAAAGAAGTTTCTTATTAAGGGAAGATAGAAACAAATTGCAGCAGGTGGTTTTCACCCACATTGGGTTTCCACCTTATATCATGGTGTTCATGTGTGCTCTTTATGTGTGATGATCTGTTTTGTTTACTGTTCATATGGTTAACAATGTTCTGATGCATTCACTGAAGATGAACTAACTAAATCATAAAGTTTACTGGATGTACGCTAGTTGCTTTTAACTCAGTCGCGTATATACATGGATATCTTTAACTGAAGTAGCGTATATGAATCAGAATATGAAAATTGAAAAGTGGTTGATTTGATAATACTAATTCACCCCCCACACCCCCCTCTCAGTATTATTTCCAACAATTGGTATCAGAGCAGGTCCTTTGGTAGAAGCTTGATCGCTTGAAGGAGATCCGTAGAACAATGGGAAAGAAAGCGCGTCAAAAGAAGAAGACAACTCAAAGGAACAATGACAGCCTGCTATTGAGTGGAAGCAAGTATTCAGAGCCTGAATCACCTCAGGTTGAAGCAAATGAAGCATCAGATAAAATCATAGATCAACAAGATCTAACTAGCCAATGGGAGAATGCCCTCAAAGAAGAAATTATCAACTTAAAAGCTCAGTTGGGATGTACCTCCAGAGTACGACAAATGCTGCAGGTGCTGAATGAAGAACAAGAAAATGAGATTCTCAAACTAAGGCAACAAGTGGAAGAAGGAAGAAAGTCTGAAGAAACTTTGACGAAGCAATGTATGGAAAAGGAAGAACAACATCAAGTTGAGGTAAATATCTTGAAAGGTAAATTAGCGGAAAAAGATAAGCTATTACGATTTCAAGATAGTACTAAGATCTTGGATGATATTCTTAGTAGTCAAAGGTCGCCTGCTATCAAAACTGGTCTTGGTTTTTATGAATCTGCTAAAGGTGAATCTAGCTCACAAGGTGAGGCAAGGAACTCTAATGAGAAATAAAAAATGATCAACAAGGAGATAAGTAGACAACCCCATCAACAGCCAAGGAAAGGAATTCCTTAAAGAAAATCTTTTGCTCCTAACTTTGGGAGTGATAGACAATTATTTCCTCCAATGAATAATGTTGAATGTTATGTATGTCATAATCTTGGACATGCTGCAGCCAGATGCAGAAGTAGAATGTTTCAAGACCGTCAAACAGAAAGATCATCACGTTCCAGGTTCTTTAAGGGATATTGTTTTGCTTGCAATATGTTTGGTCACAAAGCCATTGACTGTTTTAGGAGGAATATGAAACATGTAAGATGTTATGCATGCAACAAGCTTGGACATATAGCGAAAGAATGCAGGAGAAGATTGTGGACACCAAACCAAAAGAAGAAAACATCATCATAGTTGAAGATTTGGAAGAAAAAGGAAGTACAACCAGAAAGATGTGGCATAGCAGAGTACACAGACATGACAGATTCAGAGGAAGCTAGAAGTGTGGAACATCAGTGTTCTAAATCTCATACGCAGGTTTCATGAAGACATGTCGCGTATATACGCGAGTTATATGCTGCACAGTCACATATATGATGTTCTGAATAAAAGCAGCAGTATAGAAGTCTGATATGATTTAGTCATTGTTTTGATGATGGCATGGCACAGGTTCAAGGGGAGCATATACTTCAAATAATGCATTGTTGTCATTATGGTTAGAAGTCTATGGTGATGATGCTTATTGACATATCTTGCTTGGCCAAAAGAATGGATTGCAGGTTACAAGTCTGGATGCTAATGATAGATCATATGGTGTATGATAGTTGCTGATAACTATCATGGTCTTGTTTAGGTCCTTGGTCTTTGTGAGTCATATGATGTATTGTGTTACCCCACTATGCATGGGATGAATGATGTAATTTGAATCATGTATATCCCCACTTGGTTGGGTGGATGAGTCAAAACGGTGTATTCCCACTTGATTGGGAGACTGATGTATGTATAGAGTCATGTTATGCCTTTGCAGACCTTGCATGTGCTCAAGGGGAGCATGGACGGATTGGAACATCTTGGCATGTACAAAGGGGGAGCTCAATCAGAGATTTCAGCAGGTACTCAGGGGGAGTATGGACAACATATGGAGATTAAAGAAGAGAATATCTTGGTCCGCCCTTTGCCCTTGATGTCAAAGGGGGAGAGTGACTTGGTATGGTTGTTGCCATCAAGTCCAAAGGGGGAGATTGTTGGCATTGTGATTCAAGTGTTGTCCTTGATGGAAACTCACTCAGAGGTATGATACAAGTGTTGTCCTTGATGGCAACTCAGATCATAGTGCAGTAGGTCAAGAGAGAGGTATACGCAGGTTGACTGTGATGAAAGTGCATATACACGCGGGTTAGCGGAGCAAAATGCGCGTACACGTACACACGCAGGTTCACAGAAGGAAAGGCGCGCACATGTCGGAAACCATGGTTTTGGTCTGTGGTATTTGGTCCATGGTATTGGTCCGTGGTATTTGGTCCGAAGTGTTAACCCCAGGTATTGGGTCCACAATATTGGTTCAACATGGTTTTGGGCCATGGTATTGAGAGAAGCCTAAACCTATATAAGGAGAAGATCATTAGGCCAAGAGAGGTGTGAGAAGGTGATGAATATTTGATGAAGTGTGAGATCTAGTATGCTGGTTATGGGTTTGTGATGCTTAGCTTGATCTGAATCAAGGATGCACCTATGCGGATGATGATGGATGATGGATCGGGATATTAAGGCTTGGAATGTTTATGATTATATGGTATGATTATGGATAGACTAGATCTGAATTATTGGCGCATGTTTATTCTGTAAATGTTATGTTCTGATGTCTGAAATAGCTGCAAAGCTATAAGTTAGAATTTGCAGATATGTACGCGGGTTGTCTTTGGTAAAAGCGCATATACACGCAAGCTGGGTTCGTCCGAGTAGCGTATACAATATGAAGTATGATATTTGAAGTTGAAGGTTGGTTCTGAATATTGTTGCAGAGTTCAGTGTTCTGTTCTGTGTTTTGGTGACGGTGTTGTTGACAGGGTTTCAGTATTGGGTGATTCAGAGATTGATGATTGTATTGCAATGGTGATTGTTTTGTGGATCCAGTATGAAAATGTATGAAACGTGGTCCCGGGAAGATTGTGGAGTTCAGTAGGCCGGCGCCTACGTACTGGTAAACATATCGGCCGGTACAAGAGCTAGGGGGTTGTAGCTCCCTTGCAGGAGCAGCTGGAAAACGAGTGAAGGTTGGAGCCTTCAGTAGGCCGGCGCCTACGTACTAGTAAATGGATCGGCTAGTACAAGAGCTAAGAAGGTTGTAGCCTTCTGCAGGTTGCAGCCTGCGTGCTGGTAAAGGACTGCACCAATACATTGTAAAAGAAGTTTCTTATTAAAGGAAGATATAAACAAATTGCAGCAGGTGGTTTTCACCCACATTGGGTTTCCACCTTATATCATGGTGTTCATGTGTGCTCTTTATGTGTGATGATCTGTTCTGTTTACTGTTCATATGGTTAACAATGTTCTGATGCATTCATTGAAGATGAACTAACTAAATCATAAAGTTTACTGGATGTACGCTAGTTGCTTTTAACTCAGTCGCGTATATATGCAGATATCTTTAACTGAAGTAGCGTATATGAATCAGAATATGAAAATTGAAAAGTGGTTGATTTGATAATACTGATTCAACCCCCCCCCCTAGTATTATTTCCAACACCAAGGGGTCATGAAGAGCCCTGCGTTGCCCCTGAACCATGGTCCTTTATTGAGTATATATTCCTTTTCTTGAACTGTGGTGAATCTAACAATAAAAAAACCCTTTGGAACATAAAAGGATTCACAGGTTTGTGACCAAGCAACAAAAATCCATTGGTGCAAATGATCAGATTTGGGACATAACCCATTAAATTTGCATATGACTGCTTTGGTAAGAAAATTAGAGTACAACCGATTTACCTTAGGTATTGAGACTGTGTAGGTGGGATTATGAGATTTTTGCTCCATTATGTAGGGCCTTGGTAGATTAGGGGATAATATTGGATTGGTTTAGGCTTTTTCCTTTCCTTTGACTGCGTCCTTAAACGTGCCAGTGCCCCTTGCACTGATACCAGAGCATCCTCCTCGCAGCCGCAGATTGACCATGATATTTGAGTCTATGTCAATACCATAATCCTATAGTGTGTGGTTATCTTGTAGGCCGTGTCCTGTGTAAATAAGGTTTTGCATGCTTGCTGGTATGCCTAAGTTTGTCTGGATTTCGTGTCTTAAATCTTAGATCCATCTCCCTCTCGTGATTCTCCTGCAGATACTCTTTCCTTAAGGTGATTTTATGAAGATTTGGATCAGATCCAGGTCAGGATTGATTGGATTTGCTTGGTGTTGGGCTCGATCTAGCATTTTCTCTGTAGGCTCGAGAGCACCACAGAGCTTCAGAATCTGCCTGCGCCTTGATACCGTAAGAAGCAGCTTGTAGAGATCATCTTCCGGAAACTCAACGACAATGCCGAAAGTAGCTACTAGCTGCAGGAATGCCTGTACCTGCAAGGACTTGGCGTTATTGGCGGGATCCACATCAACATCGATCCTCGACTTCCACTCTTTGGTGATAAACCTTGCCTGCTCCTTAGTTCTCTGAGACACAACGGGTTGCTCGGCTCCCATTATAGAGTTTGCCAGGAGGGGAAGAATCAATTCTAGCAACAAAGAACAGGCTCGTCTCTGGTGCCCAAGACCCGAGTCCTTCTTCTCTATTTTTCTATTACCCTTGTCATAAAAACCCTTGAGAGCTTGTGAAACCAGCCGAGCAGGATCAATGGCACTCTCTAGCACTGACAACAACTCGACCCTAAGTGCTGAAACGACTTTTCTCGGTTCCACGATGAATCTCCAGAGACCCTCGGCGTCCATTTTCTCACAGAGGAGCTTGTCGGCTGGATCAGGCCCTTTGGGAGCAGTGGCACATATTTGCTGGTTAGGGCACCCCTCACAAGCGTCAACTTTTCCTGCCATTTCTGCGTCTGGCCCTGGGTAATGTTTGTTGGCATTCTCCAGAATTTCTCTCACAGGCAGGGGCTCTCCATTGCCATACTCAAGAACCATGCCAACCTCCATAGCGTGTGTTTACAGTGTGTCTATGAGAACCCAGTTTTCAGTCAGAGTAATTATCCTAAAATCTTCTAAAAACAAAAAGGTTATAATTACTTTTGAGATATATTTAAACTCTCTATCCTCACCACTACTAAAAATATTTCGTGGATATTCCATAGAGATTAAAGGAAAGTTTTAATAAAATTAAAAATGAGAATACTTTTATATATAGAGATGCAAAAATAATATAATATAAATAATATTATTGAGAACTAGCATAGATTTATCTTAACTAAGGATCTATCAAGCGAAGATAGGAAGCAAATCTATCGGGGTGCAAACCTTTCCTTAAGTTTTGCATTCAAAAAGAAGTTTGCACCTCGAGAGATTTGATCCCTCTCAATGCTTAGTAGATCCTTAGTTAAGACGAATCTATGCTAGTTGAGTCGAGAGCCTCATTCTACAACCCAGTATGTTGTGTAACGCTGTCCGTCCATCATCAAAGTTAAAATTTTGAAAATTTTCTCATGCTGACCATTTTCTTTTTTTGAAAATAAATAAATAAATTAAATAACTATACAAAACATTTAAATAATGTCAGCGCATAAAAAACATGCACATGAAGAAATTTGATCCCTCTCGGCTCATGTTAGATCCGTATTTAAAATGGATCTATGCTGGTTTATTTTAATCCCTACCATTCAATACTTTAATTGTTCAACTATTAATTATGAAATTAAAAATGTCTATATAGTTGGTGGATGAGAAATGTGTAGTTGATGAAGGAGAGATGTTTACATGGTTAATAATCCTTATGGGCATTCACTATTGATGCAGATGTGCTATTAATAATCTAAAGTATGATTCCGAAATAGTGAACAACAAATTGATATGCAAGACACCTTTATTGATGCATATGTGCTATTAATAATCTAAAGTATGATTACAACATAGTGAAACAACAAATTGATATGCAAGACACCTTTATTGATGCATATGTGCTATTAATAATCTAACGTATGATTACAACATAGTGAAACAATAAATTGATGTACAAAACTCCTTTATTTACGAGACAAGAGTCTCATGTATAAAAATTGAGATACATATTTTATGAAAATATACATACCATACCTCTCTAATAAGAAAACATATATTCTTAATCATTAAACCAGCTGTACAAATATGATTAAAGTCCATTAAAACTTGTATAGTCTATTAGACTTTAAAGAGATAAAAAATTATTTATAGAAAAAAAAATAATAATAAAAAATATGTATTTCATTTCAGGTAGGAAATTCCAAACATCTATGAGAATAAAATTGTGACATAAAAATTATTTAAATTGAATTGAATAAATTTTAATGAGGTTCACGAGTTTAAAAGACCTATACTACAGACCAAAACAAACATCACGATCTCTAAGTTTCCCTCCCAATAAACCTACCTTTTTTACCATGAATCTTGATCAAGAAATTAGTAATATGATTGTCATAGTGGTTGGATTAACCCTTACTATGACATAGCAATTAAATTAAATTCAATCCTATCCGGATCCGGGTGACCGAGGACCCGACCCTGGAAATCCAGTACAGCCTATATATACCTAGTGTGCCCACCTTATCTGAAGACAAAAATGACGTTATTTACCGTGTACCCATCCCGATCCTGATCCCCCGTCGTCTTTAACGAATGATGTGATTTGTAGGGAAAAAGACAGGCTACATCAGGTGGCCACGCTGGTAGTTCAAAACATAAATACCCCTCACCACCACCGTCAGCATCTACGAAATTGGCATGTCAGTTTCCAGCGTGGCACAACTTTCCTTTCCACGTGCCATTCGACAGAAACGGAGGTCCGTCATCGTCCGTCAGGTTCAGCTGACGGATCGGCCGTGGTGGTCGTCACGTCGTGCTGCACTGGTGATCTCCTCGTCTGGTGGAACTGGCACAAGTCAAGCAAATGTATCCGCAACACAAAATTAATCACCAAAAAAGGCACAGGGAATAATTTAGTACACGCCCGAGAAAAGTACTGAGAAGGGGCTCGCAAGCCTTCGTCATCGGCACACGCAGGTTCCAGGTTCGATTCTCAACAGAGACAGTCATCCGTTTCTTGACTACGGGAAAGCGCTTTCACTTGCAAGAAATTTTCAGGAAACAGATGGGAAAGCGATGGCATCTTCGATCGCGGAGAAAACCGCGAGAAGAGCAAGAGTGGGACCGATAACTTTCAGATGAATGGTTATCTTAAATATGTCATGATTTGGGGCCAGATTGGTGTTTCAGATGGCGTATTTTGAGTGGATGTCGAAACTCTCTAGGGTTTACATGGGGGCATTGCCGAGGTAAGAAAACCCCGACTTGCTTGCTTTAATTTGCTATTTCTTTACTAGTGCTGCGACGCTAGAGATTTGATCTCCACTTTATGTTTTCCAAGGCTAGAGTTTGAGGAGGAAATGCTGGTTGAGTGTGCAAAATGGCAAGTTAAAGGAAATGGCTTTCAATCTCATGTTATTTCAAATTCCAGTGATTAATACTTTCTGGCCTAGAACGGAAGGTGAGGAGATCATTTCCGGGCCTCCAATTCTTCCCTGCTTCTAGATTTTCAGTGCTTTGCTATCTTTATCTTTGATGCTGGTATTTTGAGAAATCTGGAGATTTATGCATTTACGATGTTGTTTTAATCCACAATTATGACTTCCAACCAGCCTTTACTGCTGTCGTCGTCACCTCTCACGGTGACTTCCGTTTCTCCTCCATTGAACAATGGAAGCTTTGATTGCCTTCGTAATGGAAATGGTTCCTGTATCTCTCCTCCGATTCGATCTTTGAATTCGAGCAGGGATGAATCTCAGTTTCTCTTCGAGATGCCTTCCTTTGATAATACTAACGGTCCTTCGATGCCTGGAATACGGGGTTCAGGTTCAAGCCCTAACAAAAATCCTGGACAGAATCACAACCCAGATGCGATTCGTGTCAGTGAATTATATGATTGGGAAACTCAGCAGGGTGTCTTTTCTTTAGGAGACGATTGGCAGGCTTTAGAGTTGGAACAGTGTGCGAATGCGAATTCTACCCAATGCCATGCCTCAAAGTCAAAGCCTGAAAGTTATTCATCGGAGCTCCACGGCGGTCCTCCAGGGTTATCGAATCGAGGCACATTTGAAATTTCCAGCACAACAAACATTCCTTCTCCCCAGAAAACCGAGGCCGCGCGACGGCAAGCAGATTTAGCAAAGGGGCACCACGGATCAAAACCTTCGAGGACAGAAAATTCTACTACAGGTGATGCAAATGAGAGGGTGATTCATATCAATGATCCGGAGTTCACAAATGACAAATATGAGTTCACAGGAAATGAGATCCGGACTAGCAAGTACACTGTCATCACATTTTTGCCAAAGAATTTATTTGTTCAGTTTCATCGTGTTGCATATATCTACTTTCTGGTAATTGCTGCTTTGAATCAGCTTCCTTGGCTTGCAGTTTTTGGGAGGACTGTATCACTTTTCCCTCTTCTGTTTGTTTTATGTGTGACGGCCATCAAAGATGGGTATGAGGATTGGCGCAGGCATCGTTCTGATAGGAAAGAAAATAACAGGTTGGTAGAGGTGCTGCAGGGCGGTCAGTTTCAATACAAGAAGTGGAAGGATGTCAGGGTTGGGGAAGTTCTAAAGGTATATGCGACTGAAACAATTTCTTGTGATATGGTTTTGTTAGGAACAAGTGACCCGAGTGGAATTGCATATGTTCAGACCATTAATCTCGATGGGGAGTCAAATCTGAAAACCAGATATGCGAGGCAAGAGACTGCATCGAAGAAGCCTGAAACGGAACCTCCTTCGGGCATCATTCGTTGTGAACAACCAAACAGAAACATATATGGTTTTGTTGCGAACATGGAAGTTGAAGTTGGTGGGAGAAGCATTCCTCTTGTACCGTCCAATATTCTTCTCCGGGGTTGTCAGCTGAAAAATACTGATTGGGCAGTGGGGGTGGCTGTTTATGCTGGCCAAGAAACAAAAGCAATGCTGAATAGCTCAGGGACACCCTCGAAGAGAAGCAGATTGGAAGCATACATGAACAGAGAGACATTGTGGTTGTCTGTCTTTCTATTCATTATGTGTGCAGTTGTTGCAATAGGAATGGGTCAGTGGCTAGAGCGCCACAGGGACCAACTTGATACTTCTCCATATTTTAGGAAGAAGTATTTTACTAGCGGTGATGACAATGGAGAGAAATGCAATTATTTTGGTGTACTCATGGAAATCCTTATCTCATTTCTGAGTTCTGTGATAGTTTTTCAGATAATGATTCCAATATCCCTATATATATCCATGGAATTGGTCCGTTTGGGGCAGTCGTATTTCATGATTGGGGATACAAGGATGTATGACAGCAATTCAAATTCAAGGTTCCAGTGTCGTTCATTAAATATAAATGAAGACTTAGGTCAAATAAAATATGTATTTTCTGATAAGACGGGTACTCTGACAGAGAACAAGATGGAATTTCGTAATGCAAGTATATATGGGGTGAATTACTGCAATGGGAAAGTTACGATGGACTCTGTGGGCCAAGAATCAACTGGCAGGCATGAAGAGAAGGAAAGCATCGCAGGTTTGGAAAATACTCCTCTTTGCATTTAATCCTCAGCATGTTTATTTTGAAAGGTTCTTATGTTATTTTTTTATCTTTTTGGATACTTTCTGGGGAGGGCAATGTTTGTCAAATGCAACTCAAACATTTATTTTTTCGTAGATCTGCACGTTCAACCAATCATCAGCACTGGATGCTTAAGCCTTGTTTGAGAGCATGCTTTCCTCTACAGAGACCATTCTAAATTATCATGAAATAACGTTGCAGCATTAAAATTGGCTTGTAAAAGTTTTTCAAGTGTGTGAATGAGTGGACTAATTTATGGTGTCTATTTCAGCACGAAGGCTTTTGGTACCTAGGATTAATAATAAAAAAAATAATTTAGAATTGTTCTTCATGTATTTGGAAAATCCGTTCTATTTTAAATTCTACCAAACTTTAATTGTAAACATAATGTTTTTTCTTAACAAGAAAGCTTCTGAGTCCTAGAAGTAAGAACCCGGATGGAAATTTAGAACCAGTTTTCATGTCCTCGATAAACTTCCTTCCCTTTTATCATGATTGATTCATAAACATCCCTTGTTGTAAACATTCTACTATATCATCTACTCTGGAACCTGTCACATAATAGTGTTCCTCTATTCACCATTCAGAAAATCTTAGTGCAGGCTATTTTGGACTTACCTTATTAAGCAGTAGGTTCATCTTCCCTGTATCCAAAAAGGAAATACACCCAAGACCATGCAGGAGGCCAGGCACGGGGTAGGAGCTGGGTGGGGAGTTGGGGGTTCCCTAGGTGGAGGGAAGTGGATAGCGAGTTAATTGCTTCCATTAGGCTAATATCAGTTTTCAGTGCTGCCCATTCATTCTTGATGAACCAGTCTGATGAGAGCTGCAACTCAAGATAAAATCAATATTAGTTCTTATGATAGAAATATTAATGCCATACAAAACTACTATTGATGCAAAAGGTTAGGTGTGTTAACATTTCTTTCTTGCTAGTCTAAGTTCATATAAAAGCTTCATTGATTGAATAGAAAACTTAGATCTGTCAAGTTGAAATCCAGATGTGATAAAGAAAAGATAAGATAAGATAATTATATTTATGTCCAACTAATGACCACAAAGTAGGCCAAAGGGACTGTTGAGTACAATGATGTCTATACAAAGCGGAAGAACCAAACAGTCTCCTATAAAAGATACAATGCATGAAGTAAATCAACATCTGGCCCTAACGGAGAAGATCCAGGAGCTAATAGGTCTGAGGATCAGACCCATTTCTCTTAACATCCGAGGCTGTATGAATAACACTGAAGAAACTCAACAAAGTCTGTTAGCCCGATGAAGAGCCGGTGGCAAGTGCGTACTGTCCACTAAATCGTTTCCTGGGGGGCTTCACGCGCTGCTGAATGCTGTAGGACCTAGTCCGTCTCCCAGGAACAGATCTGAGACGGATCTGTTGCTGAGATCTCGTGTGGCAAGGTGAGGTCCCACGGATTCTCATTGATCTGGAGTTTGGATACGTACTGATATCAATCAATCTCTTGGTGCCTCTGTGTGAAGGTAGTACCCTGAAAAATGTCGTGATTCTCTGTGTGGGGTCTGGTCTGATGGGAGGCTGAAGAATATGTGCTCGGAACTTGAGAGCCTCCTGCATATATAGGGCCAAACATCTTTGATTGGGATACCTGAAAAAGTTGGCGAGGGTCCGAGAATCTCTAAACAAGCAATGAAATCTTCCTCTGATCTCGTAGTAGACAGGGCATCTAAGAATGAACTGCACCTTGGTCTCCACTTCCTGTAAATGACATACCTGGTAAAGTATGTCTGGTCTATCCACCTAGTGGTCTGTCTCTACCCTAAGTCTATGAGAACCTACTCTCAACTGGCTTAGAGGAATGCGAAGAGCATGCATCTAATGGTAAAAAGTATACTGGGGTCGAACAATGAGCCCATCTCTCAACTCCAAGAAGTGCTCAACGTAGAAGGCCATCTTTAGGTGCAACCCTCTTGGAGGATTGGCCCAGGTGACCTGGACGCCTGTAGATGTCCTCCCTGATGATCTTGTTTAGCTCCTGTCTAGTAGGTAAAAGGTGACCATGAGCATCTAAGGAATATCAAAAAAGAGGGAGATGATCCAACTGAATTACCACTGACTCTAGGAGATTTGAAACTCTTGTAAATCAACATCTGGCTTGGCCTGAGGGAGTAGAACGTGCAATAGTCTCAGCAGAGCAATATGCCAAGTAAGGATATCTGTCCCTATTCTGTATCGAGTTTGCAAAGCCCTAGACACGATGCAATAATGAAACCAATTTGAAGACCGTCTTAGGCCGAAAGGGCTGAGCTCCAAACTCTGCAAGGATGATGTGTTGCGGTACTGTCAGTTTGCACCTAATGATGTGGCAGAGAAGAAGAATTTGGACTCTCTCAGCTGAAGCCCAATCTGACTCAAGTAAAGACGGTCCCCAAATCTCTGAGCCATATAGAACAGTGGGACGGATCAAGGTGTCCATGAGGCTCATCTTGGACGAGATGTCTTGGAAGTGATGTCGAAAGCACTGTCTCTCGAGAAGGGCTAAGGATCCATATCCTTTGTTGATCCGAGGCTGAAGCGCTAGTACTGAAGCGGGGACCTGAGAATTGCACCCCCAAGTAAGTATATGTGCTGGTGATCTCAATCTCCTCCCCTTTGAATAGAAAGTGAAGGTCTGAGGTTTTCTTCACCCCATTGAAGATCATAACCTTGGTTTTACACAGGTTGACCGTCAATTGTCAATGATCACAAAACAAAGCTAAGGCATCCAACTGCCTTTGTAATCCTTCTGGTGATGAGGAGAGGAGGACCATGTCGTCAACAAAGAGTAGAATAGATATCAGAACCTGGTGAAGAAGGCAGCCATCGGTGTCTTGGATATGCTCGTGTAGAAATGCTTCCAACTCATCAATATAGATCCCAAACAGGGTAGGGCATAGTGGACAACCATGTTTAACCCCAATAGTGCTTCGGATGAAATTAGACATCCCATGGGCTGCGTGAAGATGACCAAGAATGAACTCATATAGGTGCATAATAGCGGTCAATAGGGTTGCAGAGATGCCAATATCTTTGAGTCTCTGGAGCAGGGCCTCCCTCGGAATAAAGTCAAAAGCTTTCTGAAAATCTACGAAACAACAGTAGACCTTCGAAGAGTGGTGTCGTGCCTCTTCAATCACGGAGCAAAGGGTGAA
This sequence comes from Pinus tabuliformis, assembly GCA_031772625.1. Lineage (NCBI taxonomy): Eukaryota > Viridiplantae > Streptophyta > Pinopsida > Pinales > Pinaceae > Pinus > Pinus tabuliformis. The sequence continues at coordinate 161,352,102 of CM062815.1, read as the reverse complement.
GATGTGGTCAATGGTCTGATGAGCCGGTCGAAAACCTGCCTATCCCCTTGCTCTGAGTTGTCTCTTCTCAAGTTCAGTGGAGAGCTTCTTATGTAGAACAGTAGCATACAACTTCGAGAACGTGTGGTCTACCATGATCTTTCTGTAGTTATTGAGATTTGAGCTGGAACCTGATTTGTGGATCGGATGGATGATGTGGTGTGACCATGTTGGTGGAAAACCTTCACGGACTACATGGTTGAAGAGATCAACCAAGTAGCTAACCAAAGCACAGAAACCGTGCTTAAAGAACTCTGCTTTGTAGCCTTCCTCATCAGCTGCTTTGCTTATTAGTATGCGACACTCTATCACTTACCCATGTTTCCTATCTATAGATGAAGCAAAACTTTGAACTATGTACAAAATAAAGATTCTCTCTGCGGATGAAGCAGAACTTAGAACTATATACTCTGCAAGATGTTCTACATTTGAAGTCTTATGTATCTCAATTTTGAAACAACTATAGGTCTACAATTATTGATGCTAGTTAAGGAAAACACACCACCTCTAGCACTCTGCCTGAAGTTCCCTTGCCTTTTTAATTTTCAAACAAACTAATGACAATAGGTGCAGAGGTGAGTTTATTATTTTTTGTTTTGTGCTATAAATCTTTGTTTTGAGGTTTCCCATTTTCCGAATCTTTTTGTGGCTAGAAGATTGTATGTTCTTTGTGCACACCTTCAGTGGTTGGGCAGTAGCTATAAGTTGTGACATCTGTTTTATCTAGTGCCTGTGTTGCATATTCACAAGGTCCTTCTTCCCAAGTAGTACTGCCTATTTTCCTGTTTTGCTTTGGAGGTCTCTTACATTTATCTAGACCTGTATGCATGGTCTTCATTTTAAGTTGAAATTTGTTTACATATACCTGTTGTGTCAGACCTTGGTTGATTTTACACTTGTGACAATTTGTGTTGTTGGTTAGATCAGGTGTCAGGCTAGGGGTAACTCCAATTTGGCAGAAAACTGATTCGATTTATTTCATTAGGTAGCTATTGTTATATACAAAGGATGTGACTGCTCAGTTCATCTCCTGATGACTGTTCACATTCCTAATTTAACTATTTACACAAATTCACCCAATCGCAGAGGATTAGGTGTCAACATTCCCCCCCTTAATCTGAAGGGATGTTGGTGAGTCCAAGCATCGTTCTGAATCTTTCAAGCTTTTCTCTTCCAAGCGCTTTGGTGAAGATGTCTGCAATTTGCTCATTTGTGGAACAATGACGGAGATGGATTGTTTTGGCCTCAACATGATGTCGGATCAGATGATATTTAGTATTGATGTGCTTTGTACAATCATGGAACTTTGGGTTCTTGGCCAACTTTATTGCAGAGGTGTTGTCAATCATGAGTGGAGTTGATTGTACTTGTTTTACCTGCAAATCTTCAAGAATTTTCCTGAGCCACACAATTTCTTTTGTTGCTTCAGCTGCTGCCACGTATTCTGCTTCTGTTGTGGAATCTGCTCGAACTGATTGTTTGCGTGATCTCTAGGAGACAGCTCCTGATCCAAGACTCATAGCATATCCTGAAGTAGATACCCCAGTTTCTTTGTCTCCATCGAAGTCTGAATCAGAGTATCCAATCAAGCTGAAGTCGTCCACCTGTGTATACTTGATTCCAAGGTCTTGAGTTCCCTTCAAGTACCTTAGAACCCTTTTTGCAGCAGACCAATGTCCCTCACAAGGCTTTTGCATAAACCTGGAGAGGATTCCAACAGCAAATGAAATGTCTGGTCTAGTAGTAGTGAGGTAGATGAGACTTCCTACAAGCTGTCTATACTTTGTTGCATCCTCAAATTCCTTTCCTTCAATAGATGTGAGCTTTAAGTTTTGTTCCATTGGAGTAGAAAGAGGATTGCACTCTGTCATGCCAAATCTGTTTAACAAATCTCCAATGTATTTTTTTTGAGAAAGAAATATGGATTTTGGATGTTGGGTTACTTCAATGCCAAGATAGTAATGAACATAGCCCAAATCAGTCATTTCAAAACTTTTCCCCAATTCCTTCTTTATGGATGCAATGTAGCTTTCATTGTTCCCTGTCATTAAAAGATCATCTACATATACCACAAGATATACAGCTGTTTTGCCAACTTTCTTGACAAATAAAGTTGCATCATCAAGATCAAAATGATTGAAGTTGAGTTTCAGAAGATGCTCAGTTAGTTTTTCATACCAGGCTCGCGGTGCTTGTTTGAGGCCATACAAGGACTTCACAAGTTTGCATACTTTATGTTCATGTCATTTCACAACAAATCCTTCAGGCTGGGACATAAAAACATTCTCTTTTAGATCTCCATTCAAGAAGGCAGTTTTTACATCCATTTGATGGACTTTCCAACCGTTCTGAGCTGTTAGTGCAAAGAGTGTCCGAATGGTGGCCCATTTTGCTGTGGGGGAAAAGTTTCCTCATAATCGACCCCTTCCTTCTGTGCAAAACCTTTTGCCACAAGCTTAACTTTGTGCTTGTCAAGTGAACCGTCAGCTTTGTACTTGTTCTTGTAGACCCACTTGCAGCCAATTGGTTTGGTTCCAAATGGAGGATCAACCAGCTTCCAAGTGCCGTTCTTTATGAGGGCATCATACTCCTTTTGCATCGCTTCTTTGAAGGAAGTTGGTTCAAAATCTGTAGACAAGTTCAATTCACAATCATAAGAAACATCCATATCAACAGGTGAATTAGAGTCATCTACATCACCTCCATTTTGTCAGTTTGAATCTCTGGTTCCTGTTTTTCCAATTTCATCAGGATGAACACTTTCAAGTGTCTTTGTCAGCCACTTTGGGGGACCTTTCTGAGATGGTCCAGGCTGCTCTGTTGATTGAGTTGGGACTGAATCAAGATTGAGTCTCCCAATTCTATCAATTACATCACTTAAAGCATCATCCGTTGTTGGAGTTTCATTCGGGTGAGAGTGTTCTTCAGAAAAAGATTCCACATGTTGATCTAGAATAGGAATCCCCCCTTCAAGATGTGGAATCTGATTATCAAATTCTTGAAATGATTTTGTTTTAGCGTATCTATCCAAGCGATCAAGTTGTCGCTCAACAACATTGTCAGTTTTGGATGATTCAAGAAAAATTACATCTCTAGATACAAGTTACAACAAACTTTTTATTTACTTCATCATAGAGGTGGTATGCTTTGGAGGTGTTTGAATACCCCAGGAAGATACACTTACGACTTCTAGCACCAAGTTTGTTTCTATGTACCTTTGGTATCAAAGCATAACAGGTGGAACCAAAGACCCTGAGATGTTTTATCGAAGGAACATGTCCATACCACAATTCATAAGGAGTCTTGTTTCTTATAGCATTAGATGGACACCTATTCTTTATATATGCAGCACATAGAATAGCATCAGCCCAAAACATTATCTTTACATTTTTGAAGAAAAGCATGGATCGTACCATATCAAGATTGTTCTATTCATTCTTTCAGCTACACCATTCTGTTGGGGATTATAAGGCACAGTTGTTTGATGTTTGATCCCATGTTGGCGAAGATAGTTTTCAAATTCATTTGATGTATATTCTTTTCCATTATCAGTGCGAATAGACCCAATATGAGATTGTGCATCATTTTCAATCCATTTATGAAAATTCTTGAATGTTTGAAAAGCATCCGATTTGTTCTTCAATAAATAAACCCAACACATTCTGGTGTAATCATCAATAAATGTCATGATATATTTATTTCCATTTGCAGAAGGAGCAGGAATTGGACCACATAAATCTGAATGAATGAGTTCAAGCTTCCTATGTGCTCTTGAATGTGAATCATGAAAACACTGTTTTCTATGCTTTCCTAGAATGCAAGCATCACATTGCTTATGTTTCCTAGGAATCGTAGGCAAACCAGCAACACCATTTTTCTTCAATAAGCGGAGATTGTCATTGTTTAAATGTCCAAATCTAGCATGCCATAATAAACTTGATGGAAGTGTACCTTCTTCATGATGAGAAATATATGAGAAATGTTGTGTATGAGCAGGGGTTCCTTGCAGTTTGAGAAGCCTTTCTTCTTCTATTCCCCTCACGACAAGTGAGTGGTTAGATGCTTTTCTTACCTCAAGCTTGCTATCAAACATATGAATGGAGTGACCTTGCTGGCGGATGTGGACCAAGGACAACAAGTTTCTTTTGAGCTGTGGGAGATATAGAACATGATCCAGAAGAAAGTCTGGAAGACCAGGCAGTTTAAGCCTGATTGTGCCGAGCCCTGATGGCTTGATTTTTGACTGATCTGCAAAGTATACTGCTCCATCAACATTGTAAGTGAAATCTTCAAAAAAATCTTTTCTATGAGTCATGTGACAGGTTGCTCCTGAATCAAGCAACCAATCATTTTTTGAAGAAGCAAGTGAAGCATTAAACAAATCTTCATTTACTCCAATGTTACATTGTGCCTCAATATAGTGAGCGGATTCAGGTGCTTTACCTTTGTCTGTATCATCAGTTTTACCTTTCTGTTGGTTTCTTTTCTGCTCAATTTTGTCCCATGGAAGCTTGCATGTAGAGGCATCATGTGATCCATTTCTTTTGCAGCGAATGCAGTGTAAGTCTGCCTTTTTTCCTTGAGAATGTCTGCCCCCCCTGCCTCTGAAATATCTTCCTCTTCCTCTTCGTCCACCTCTTCCTCTTGTAGAATCTTGATCCGGATGCTTTTCTTTATGAGCAAGGCACATAGTCTCTTCAGAAGATTCAGGGGCTGTCTTCTTTCCAAAAGCTTTCTCTCTTTCAGCAAACTTTTTCACAAGAGAGTCAAAGGTTATATCTTTGAGATTTCCATTTTCTTGCAAAGACTCAAGATAATTGGAGTAAGTAGGATAGAGTGCCTTGAGAAAAGCAATAAGAGGGATATCCAGCTCAACCTTAGTGGAATTGATATCATGCATTATAGACTTTACTTCAGATGCAAGAGCAAGAGGATCATTATTTTTTAGTTCAAGAGTGAAGAGTTTAATCATGAGCTGAACAACTTCAAGTGCAGAATGTGAGTCATAGAGTTCTTTCAGTTTTTGTAAGGCTTCAAAGGCAGTTGAATATGACGAAATATGGTGACTCACCTCTTCATTTACAGATGCTGCGATTAATGCATAGGTTTTGCTGTTCTTGTTTTCCCAAATGACGAGCTCTTTATCTGAGGTAGGCTGTACGGGGTCTTTGTCTCCTTCTATGACACACACTCCTTTCCACAACTCATTGAAGATGAGGGTGTGTTTTATCATCCGGGACCATTCAGGATAGCTCTCCTTGCCAGTGAGAACTATTCCTACCATAGAGATGATTGAATGCATTCTGTAAAAAAAAATACTTCTGCTGATAGAAAAAATACTTCTGCTGATATACAGTGAAATTGTACTCAAAAGGGCATTCTCAAAAGATTTCAAATGTCTTCCTTACGCTACAACTTTATGCACTATATTTTCTTCAAATCCCTCCAATGTTTGATAAAAGCATCCAGCATTTCATTGAAATATTATGTACATATCACTTCAATGTTTTAAAATGTAATATATTTATATATTACATATCACTTCAATGCTTTAACTATACAACGCAGCAGGGTAACATTACCATTCAAATGATTTAAATGATTTTAAAAAACTGCGCATTGATACTATTCACCTTCTTCAACACTTTGTTGGACTCCACATAACTTGTGACTATGCGGCTGTTGTGGACTCTTCTCAAGCCATAGACAAGTGCGGCTATGTCTATCAACTGCTCAAGCGCGGCTCTGTCTCGCAACTGCCCCCGACGTGCAATTCTCCTTAGCAGCTGCACCACATGTGCAACTCTGCGTAGCAACTGGGACAACGTTATCAAAATATATGGAACAACGTTAACAAAAATTTATGAAGCAGTTTGAGTTTTCGCTTCAAGTCCAGAGGAATGGTCATACGATGTTCCCGCCGCGTTCCTTGAGGATTTAATAATGGCCCAGAGGTATCAAACCTGGTCTTGAACGGCTGGGAATCGATCCGCAGACCTCGAGCAACCTCACAAGATTTTTGGAATAAATTCTTTAAATGACAGAGTTGGTCTTCGCATCTCCTGCTATGAGAATCCCACGGCCCCTCTCCGTTGAAGGAACGCAGGAATGAATCTCAATGAGCTTGGCCATACTAATATCCGAAATCAATCAACTCGTATGCGAAAATTAAGAGAAAACAGGTTTATGGGTAGGATTATGGGGCCGTATCTGCCAATTTTTGGTTAAATTTGAAGGAAAAGGAAACCAGAGGGATTGGGCCTTTGATGGCTTGTCTCATAGGGGTCGATTTTTATGCGATAGACTTCAAAGCCTCAGCAGAATGAGAGAGACGAATAGACTACGCAGCAGTGGACGAGATTGGAATCTAGAAAGGGCTCGTACACTGCAACTCTCTGGCAAAGCCCGCGTCCATGGCAGAAACGTTTATGAATCAGTCATCCGCGCAGTCATAGTATGCAATGATACCATGTCAGGCGCAGCTACCATGTCAGGCAGGCACTCAACGCATTCAAACGGATGGTCAGTGGTCAGAGAATATGAAACGTTTATGGAGTCTGAGCGTATTCAACTGAACAGGGCGCAAGAATCATAAATAGAATATGTCAGGGCAGCGCAGGTGTGGCAGACAGAACGCAGGTATGGCAGACAGAATTATAGAGAGAGCAATGGAGCAGATCAGGAGTTACAAAGACATAAAGACTAAACAGGGAGCTGGCTCTGATACCATGTCAGGCCAGGAGTAACTCCAGTTTGGTAGAAAACTGATTCGATTTATTTCATTAGGTAGCTATTGTTATATACAAAGGATGTGACTGCTCAGTTCATCTCCTGATGATTGTTCACATTCCTAATTTAACTATTTACTCAAATTCACCCAATCGCAGAGGATTAGGTGTCAACATCAGGGTCTACTGTATTTTATATCTTTGCTCTAACATATCTCTTAAGTTCTTAATCTGTGTACAGGTTTGATTCAGTTGCAGACTGTCTCATCTATTTTATCTTTTGCCTTATTCCATAAAGTTTGATGATCCTCGTTATTGGGTATATGAACTATAGGGACTTACTAGTTTTAAAAGAACTTTTTTAAGATTGGGAAGATTATATACCTCACAACTAAACAAGGCAGCATGGCCCTTGCAAAGGAATTTTGAATCTTGACTATGTAATACATATGTCCACTAAAACAAATCCAAAGAGAAATCATCATCATAGAAAATTTTGTAATCTCATCCTCTCCTACATCTGTCAGTCAGAATTTTATGGTTTGTGGTAAAACCAATCAATATATCTAAAATCGAAACAAAACTGTTGTTCTAACCATTATCACTAACGATCCTGTTTGTCACAGCCACTGAGTGCAGGATTTTGACAGTTAGAAGATATTTGCAATTGAAGTGTGCAGGCTTAGCGACAGTCATCATCAACTTTCAGGTCTGGCAGGAGGGGTGCCTTGGCTGGAAGTCACCTTCTTGTTGTTTTTTCTTCTTTGTATTATGCTTCTGCTTATGGTCCTGTTTTATAGTCAAACATGCCTCTCAGTAGGGACTGTTCTAGCTGTGTTTGTACCACTACCCATTGTTAAATTGATTACATTAAATGTTACAGGCTTAGTTGAATATTTTCTACTTGGAACTCATCTGCTTGAAACAATACTTAGTGAGACTGGTGAATAACAGTTTAGATAATATATAAGATGTTTTTTCACAAGGAAATCTCTCTAGGAAAACCCCGGGGACTGGGCACTTCCCTGTCTTTTGTGGATGGTACCTAGTGTAAATCTGTTGGTGCTGGTTATGGTGACTGGCCTGACATTGAGTGAGGCACACAATAGAGGCAGCCAGCCTGAGGTATTGACCTTGAGACTTCCTGTAAGCTGCATAAGCTCAAAGCACTCAACCACTGGAGTTACCATATATGCGTATGAATACAATAATATGGGAGTATACATCTAATATACAACTGGAATATGACTGAGAGTATTCATTCCCTTCGAGATCTCAATGTCTTATACAAGATGAGGTGGTATTCTAATGGATATTTCATGACCACTTCCAGTGAATTCACTTTGATGGGGTCTGACGCTTTGTTATATGCTTCTCTAGAGCTTGTTAAATAGTTGCTCTCCTAGAAGGTTGTGAGAGGATGTTTCTTTCTTGGCCACTTGATTCAGGTGGATATTGGTGGCCACCTGCCTATTCCACTTGGACCCCCACCATTGTTTCTTTCAGTTTTTCAGTTTCCTTATTTGTAGCACAATTTACTATTTTTGGCAGTTTTTCGAGTCCTGAACTTTCGGAGCCGTTTTGAGGCCCTAAACGACGTTTTTTTTGGGAAAAATGGGATCAACATGCGTCGTAGACCCATGTTGGTCACTCAAAAGTTGTAGTCCTCAGATAGATCTTTCTAACGAGGTATTGTGCGCGTCAAACGAAGATCGTATGCCAAAGTTATGACCTTGGGAAGTTGATGTACCAATTTACCCAAACGGGGCCCATAGTTTGGCGCTTCATCTCCTAGGGTTAGGTTTTTGGATGTTTAGGGTTTTCCATTATTTCTCAACAATAAATAGGCCTTTGAGCCTCATTGTAACACAGTTCAGAGGCATGTAGCCGCCACATCTCTTCTCAGAGATAAGCTACCATCGCTCGAGCTAGTCTTATTTCCATTCTGTTTGTAAGCATATTTCAGTATTTGATATTAATGAAATGAAGTGTTATTTCTATTGCATCTTTGTATTTATGGTTATATTTGTAATTTGTTGCATTCCTGTTTAAATCCGGATTAGTGGTATCAGAGCAGTCTGCTCTTTCTCTGTTTTTCTTTGCATGTCCCTAACGAGGTCGGGATATAAGGAGCTAGGGCTCGATCTGGTTGAACCTTTGCAAGATCAGCCTCGCAAACCCCGACAGCCGCCCATGGGGGAAGAAAAGAAAGATGAGGGGGCAGGAGATCCTATCAAAATATTGCTCGAGGAGGCCCTCGAGAAACAAAGGAACGCGATGATGGATAACTTTGCCCAGATCCTTCAACAGTTGCCCACTGGCGGTGCATCCACATGCAACAGCGACTCTGGAGGCTCCACTCCTTTTAAGGTACAAGTAAACTTTGACCTTCGCTCACCTTCAACCCTACCAAGATTCAAGCCATGCCATAATACCTAGCCTCTTACAATGACTATTTGCTTTGTAAAAAAGTACCCAAAGTGCTACAATTTTTGTCGAACACTTCTCGGACCATAAAATCAATGGCAATCTTGGCATACAAACCCATATTAGGAGAATGTGGACACTAGTTGATTGAGCATCAAACTCTATATGCCATTTTTCAAGAACAGGGATTGAGACCCCCACTTTCAATGTTAGTGTAGTATTTTGTTTTTTTGTTTTTCCATCCGTTCTAAGAGCCCAAACCAACCATCCTTTTGCTAGAATCAAGGTGCATGGAGAGGCTTCCACCACTTGCTCGAAGTTGATTTTTGTCCAATTCTTCAACTCCTCACTACTTAGTCTCTTCTCAAGAAAATATCCTACCAATGTTCAATCCCCCAATTCCATTGTCATTAAATTTACTTTTACCACCCAGGCTCAGGTTGATGGCCTACTTTGTCATTTTGATGCATTTGTGCCTCTTTGGCTTTCTTGAAGCCTCTTGAGATTGAATCCCTAACACCTTCAAGTTTGAGGATGGGACACCACTTAGTAGCTTCAAATCTAACAAAGTGCCAACAAACCTGAATTGGAAAAATAATCTTGTTGATTGATAGCACAATTGCAAAGGAAATCAATGTCTTGACATGCTTCATTCCATGTGTTCTCAATTTCAAGTTTGGAGTGTAATAAAGTGTTCTCCTCCTTTGACCATGCATTTAGGGTTGATGGATCCAATATTGGGTTTGTAACTCTAAGCATGGGGCAATGTACTTAAGCAATTGTGTTCCTTGGATTGATTGCTAGTGAGTCTCGTCACCCTTTTCTATGTCTTCTGTGAGGTTTTGGCACCTTATGCACTCAGTGGGTGCGCCAAATCGGCCAAAATTGTTATTGTCACCTCCTCCAAAGATTCAGACCCCATATTGTGTAGCTTGTTGGAATCCCGCATCACATCCAAACATCCTACAACAGTTCTGGAACAAAGCATTTGTTCCTCTGGTGGATCATTGATGAATTCATTAGCTTCCTCCTCATACCCCTTTCTGCCTTCCATGTAGTGTAATTTAGACATCATTGTTGACATGTCCACCCTACATCTGTTGAAAAATGTGTAACTAGGTTCGGTCTTCATAAATATGAAATGTACTTTTGATTCTTGTATATTGTAAAATGAAATAAAAATTATTATTTCTATTTTGAAGCATGGGTTTCATGCTCAAGGTCGTTTATTTAGAGGCCAAGCACCCATTGAGTGCTTCTAGGTTTTGTCGTAGGTTAAGAAGTCAAAAGAGTCATTGTCATATGATGAAGAACCCATCGGACACATTGTAACTTGTAAAAAGATTTTTTTTTTGTATTTAAAAATGTCAAAATATACTCCAAGACAAATTCGGCCTGCCAACTAAGAAGTCGGTTTAATTTGAGGTACTTCGTCCACCTTGGAAGCCTATATATAGGAGGGAACTCGACCTCTTATGGACACAATTCATTCTCTCATCAAGCAAGCGAAGGAGAAGAAGAAAGACGCTTGCAAAGAAAGAAGAAGGAAGAAGATCAAGTGATTGGGTCATTTCTCTCTCTCTTCACACGTGCGGAGGAAGGAAACTAGGGTTTTCATTGTTGGGTTAGGGTTTTGCTGCTGCAGGATCGAATTTGGAGAAAGTGCAGAAAGAAGGTTGAAGGAAGGCTCATTAGGTCATCCTCAAGCCTTAGTAAAAGGAGAACGTCAAGCGAAGGTCTCAAGAAGTCTTGGAACTCGAAATAAGTTCACACCTGTGGAAGCAACTATCGTTGGGAGGGCCAAAAATCTTAGATCTGCAGTAGAGGCCGAAATTCTATTGCTGGGGTTCGAAGTTGTGCTGCTGGAAGAGATTTGACTGGGTTTGTATTGGACAAAGGAAGCAACACATCATCAAGAAGGCTGGACTTGGTCTTGGAAGGGTATTGGTCTTTGTCTAGAGGTCTTGGAATATGTCAATTGAAGAATCTATAAAAAGAGGAGATTTGTATGTTTTCCTCTCAAGTGGAAAGGTTTTGGCCCTGGTTTGCAGCCTATATCTTGTGTTCGTGTATTGTTGATATTCTTGTTTTGATAGCTGTTTGATGATAAGAACAACATAATATAAAGAGAAGAACCTAATAAGGAAGAAAAAGTATGAAGACATCACAAGCAGTTATCAAGTATAAGAGAAATCATTCTAACTATCGCCCTCCAGATTTCTCAACAACATCCACCTAGGTTGCTCCTTTAGAAACCCAACTGTGGAAACCCCATCAAGTTGAAGCTACCAAATGGCCCTCTCCCTATCATTTTGACATTGAGAAGCTAAGTTCGTCTTAGCGAATTTGTTCACACACACACACATATATACATAAATTTGTATATATGTGTGTATGTGCATGCTTCAACCCTGGATTTGGAAATAAGATTTTTTATCATCTCTAAGGAATGGTATGATTCTGGCTTTAAATTGCTTCAATTCAATATTTATTCCTCACTGTAATTTGGGCTGTCAATATTTGTTGGTCTCTGTAGTAAATTTGAGTCAACCATGGTTAATGCATGGGCACATATAGGCTGTGTCTATGTCTTGAAATTTTCTTATTCTCACACAAAGTTTGGTATGGCTGTCTATTTGCATCAGAAACCTGACTAGATTGGATTCATCGTTTGAGATTGGATTGGGGTTGAACCCTTACCTATTTGACCAATCAAATTTGTGGTTCAAATCCTTCAAGCTGCCTTTCACAGAACTCTTATTTGTGAACTTGGTCAAACACCCAGATGCCCCACTCTTGGGGAAATGTGTCCCTCACACTGTGGACATGTTTCCCCAACAGAGGGATGTGAAGAAATATTTCCTGAGGTGCCTGCCCCATCCCTGGAGCATGGGAAATGTGGGCGATGTGTCTCCATGGACCACTGCATATTATTCTTAATGCCTATATAGCATGGCTTTCCTCATTACCCTAAGCCACATTTGTTCCTATATTCTTATGGAGAGGAACTTAGCTTATATCCTAACTGATAGGTACACAGTAATGACAATCAATATTCTGATAACTTGGGTTATTGTTATTAACAATTCTCCATTGTAAGGTCTAATTTCATTCTTGTTCATTGCTTGTTGAATCGGTATGACAGTTGGTTAGCTTTAAAGAAAGGAAGAAACTGTACTGAACTTCTGAGGTTGTGGAGTTTGATAAATGATTTTTCATTTATGAATATCAATGGAATATCTCATTTTACATGTTGCCATTCTTAGCAATGATTTAGTTTTCAATTTCTTGGTTTCAAGTCTGTGTCATGCTGTGGTTTTGTTTCTGATGTTTTCTTTGTCTTGTTGGATGCTTGCCTTAGAGACACTACAGAAGTACTGGATAGACAGGTTTGGAGGCCAAAGATGGAGGTAAAAGTGGATGCTGAGCTTGTTCGGTTGTTAGGTAAAAGTTTTTCTACACAGGAGAGAAAGGTTGCATATGAATACTTCCTCACTATGGCAGCTTGCAATACAATAGTCCCTACCATAATAGAAGGTGAAAGATCGATTGATTATCAGGGGGAGTCTCCCGATGAACAGGCTCTGGTATCGGCTGCTGCTGCTTATGGATATGCCCTTATTGAGCGAACTTCTGGACACATTGTGATTGATATATTGGGTGTAAGACAAAGGTACTGTTTTCTTGTATCTTCATTGGCTAGGATTTTTCAGGTGGTCTACTACACTCGATTGGGATATTTTCTTGCCAGTTCATGTAGAATTAATCTTAATTAGCAAGCAAATCGAGAGTTTATAATGCAATAATTTATATTTTCCTCTAGATAATCTTAGAGAATGTGTCCTTCAGAGTAGTCCATTTATTCGCTTTCTCACTTTGACACTTTACTTTTGAAAAAACAGATTGGATGTGTTGGGATTGCATGAGTTTGACAGTGTGCGCAAAAGAATGTCAGTAGTAGTTCGATGTCCTGACAATACTGTGAAAGTTTTGGTAAAAGGGGCAGATAGTTCAATGCTTAATATTATGTCCAAAACTCCTAATAACAATCAAGTAACCTATATGGAAGCAACAGAGAACCATCTGCATGAATATGCATCACAGGGTTTACGAACACTTGTTGTGGGAGCAAAAAACCTTAGTGATGAAGAGCTTGAAGAATGGCAGCATTCTTATCAGGAAGCCAGTACAGCATTAATTGATAGGACAGCATTGCTTAGGGAAGCTGCAAGTCTAATTGAATGCAATCTCAACCTACTAGGGGCCACAGGGATTGAAGATAAATTGCAAGATGGGGTCCCAGAAACAATAGAATCATTGAGAGAAGCGGGGATTAAGGTTTGGGTTCTGACTGGAGATAAGCAAGAAACTGCAATTTCTATTGGTCTTTCATGTAAGCTTCTTACTCATAATATGCAGCAGGTTATTATTAATGGCACCTCTAAAGATGCTTGCAAGAAACTTTTAGAAGAGGCAAAAGCTACATACAGAATAAGTCGAGTAGAGACAAGAAAAAGCTTTTCAAAAAGGCAGAAAAGTATTGATATTGCTCAGGCTGAGGGTATACAAGAAACTGAGGGTATACAGGCCTTTCCTGAGTCCAGGTCACATGTTATCAGACAGATTACAGATATCAATGATATCCCTAAGGACCATGGTACGGTAGGTGCAGCAGAGAGGCATCCACCCTTGGCACTTATAATTGATGGCACCAGCCTTGTCTACATATTGGAAAGTGACTTGGAGCAAGAGGCATGTGCCTTCTGAATTTAAGCTATCAAGTTTGTTTTCATTATCTTGTTAGCAGAGAAGTTAAAACTGTGCCTATAAATGATTTTATATGATGGACCCTGTTTTTGCTTGTTTTGTTTGCAGCCATTTCACTTGAAAATGGATATGTGTATGGGTTTTTTAGGATCTCGAGAGTATATGTGAGGCATTGCTTCAGATTTTTTGATCAGTAATAATTTATTAAATGATTTTAATCTTATACAATGGATATTGTTTGTGATGTTTTCAGCTCTTTGATTTGGCAATATCATGTAAAGTAGTTCTTTGCTGTCGAGTTGCTCCTTTGCAAAAAGCTGGTGTTGTTGACCTCATAAAGAGCAGGACAAGTGACATGACACTGGCCATTGGTGATGGTGAGTACCCTTTTTGTTGGATGTGAAAATTCTTATTTGTTATCCATGATGTATCAATTGTGCAGATTCCAGAACCTTGAAAGTTGAAACATTACTGCTGCATGATATTATGATTTATCTAGGGGCAAGAGGTCACAGGGTGGCAGCTTATGTGGCATAAGGGTAATATGCCCAAAACTACTTGCAGCCTATTCGATTTAACTCCTTGGTTCTGGTCAAGGAACCATAACGGAGGAAATTTGTATGGGTATCACCTTTTTTATTTTTCATGTACAGAGTTTTGTGATGGGATGTGTGCCTGAAAATTATGCATGTAATTGTCGATTGTATTTTAAAGAACTTGCTTCACCCTCATTTGTGCAAGACTTGAGATACTTTGAGAATTGTGATCCTTCACAGCCCCTTTTAAGTAGGTTTTAACTCTGTATATGTATAGCACGAAGTCATGGTTGACACGTGTACATATTATTTTTGTAAGAGTATAATGGCTGGAGATATCAATGATCGATGGAGTTTCCATTGTGGAAATGTTTTTATAATACCTACTTCTAGTTCTGTAAATTTATAATGATCAGATTTTGAATATTGAATTGGATGTTTTCATTTGAGTATTCCCAGATTAACTTTTCCTTGCTTATCTTTTTCACTTACCTTGACTAACTAATGCTTATTGCCCAGGTCATCATTGCAGTTTGCTTGTATGCAGTGATTGCTGTGCTGCTACGAGTTGCAGCAGAGTGTCTGCATGAATTTTTAATTGCTTATTTCTTGTTGCTGTGTCACTCTGTTTCATCATATTGTTCCTGCTGTTTTCCGTGTTACGCTGGGAATTCTCCATCACAGTTTTTCTCCCTTTTTTGCACCTGCTGATCTGTCCGCCATTGTTTGTATCACCTCATCTAGAACAGAATACTTACATTGTTAAAAAAATCTAAATGCTTTTTTTGTTGCCATTGTTCTCTTGTTGCAATTCTTTGTAACCTTTCTTGCTTGTCTAGTATCTCTTCTTCCAAAAGCCATCCAAATAGAATTTTGAGCATTACAATTTGTAAGTCACAACCAGAGGCTATATTTTTCACGTTGCCTGTTAATTTACCTGCAAACCTAGCACCTGGCAATCTGTTGATCTAGCAGATTACAGATCTACTGAATGAATGCACATCTAGCTTATTAACATTAATTGGCGGAATCAAAATATAACCAGTCTCGCATAAAAATGACATAGATTCTGCCCTAGCATATCAGTTCATCATTAAAATATTCAAAACCTACTCGGGCTTCTGTCCTGGGATAATTGTTAGGATATTCCGACACATAGGAAATAGTTAAATATAACTTGGTCTAGTGTAGAGTTAGGTAAAGTGTATTTCTTTACTATGTACTTTTGTAACTTACAATCCGACGGTCACAATATGTTCTAGACATGAAGTGATCCGATGGCTCATTTTCTCTTCGGTATTACCGACACTTGATCCATGGTTTAACACCCGATTGGTCCGTGATCCCTATTTAAAGAGCATGGAGGTTCATTTGTAGTGTCAATGTTCATGAGAAAATCTTATGTAAATTTTCTTTCTTTTATTAATAAATTGTTTGAAGTGGCCGCGTTGGCTCAGGCCGTGCACTGTTTCCTTCTTTGAGGGTTTTAATCATGTCAAAAATACTGGTGTATTGATCTGTGATCTATTTGTGAGCGGTGTCCTTTGGTGTTCTATCTAAGGAACTTATCCTGTAAATTCCTACATGGTATCAGAGCTATTTGAGGGCCACATCTGTTGGTGATCCAAATCTGAAGATGGTAGAACTTCATCCGACTGTCATTTCGTAGATCTATTGTTTTTGACTGCTTTCAGGCCGAGAGGACTGCTCTATTATGTTAGAAGCATCTCTGTTCCAGTGAGGAACTTTTTTCGTTTCACGCGAAAAGGTTTTTGGTAGCCTTAGCTATGTCATTTTTAAGATCTGGAGGTATACAATTTTTATTTGCAGTTTTAGTTATTCATCTCTGTTTATTTCAGTTTATTTAGCTCTCTGTTTTTTTATTACCGGATTTATACCTTTCATTTCTACGTATGCTTTTGCGTCGCAACTCTGTGCGATCTGGGCAAATCAGAAACGGGGAGGAAGGATTTTTCTCATGTGTATGCTTTTTTCCGCCGCGCCTTAGTGTGATTTCGGAAAATCAGAAACATTGAGGAAAATATTTAGTTACTGACTAAAGCTAACTTCAAGCCATAAGGTTTGGTTTGTTTTGCATGTCCGTGTTGGGTTGCGTGGTTTTTTGTTTTGTAGGCAAAAATAGTTTTTTCAAGTGAGCACACACTTCAAAGCTTTAGTGACTAAAAAAAAACCCCTTCCTCTTTTCCAAAAATTACTAACCTTTTGAACTAGCTCACTTGGTCCAAAGTTACTTCATGAGAATAGAGGTCTTGGGTTCAAGTCTTTCTTTTTGTTGAGTTACTTTTTAAAAAAACACATGTAACTTATGTTTTAAAGTTACTTTATGTAAAAGTGTTCTCACCCATTATAAAAAATGAGTCACTTATAATTCTAAAGTCTCTTTATCTTTTATTTAAGTTACAATTTAGTGGGTAGCTCATAAAGTACCATTGTAAAAGTGACTTTCACTTATTTATAAAAGTGGGTCACATATTTTTTTTTTTAAAGTGAGCTAATTAGATTAAGTTTGGAGGGGGGGTTTAAATATAATAATATCATTCACTTCCGCACATTCACGTACTTCGTCGGCACCTTCAACAACTTTTCTTCAAAAAGCCATAACTTCTTCATCCGTAAGCCGTTTTCAGAGCCGTTTTTTTTGAATCAGCCTAATTTTTCGAGATATTTCCATTGGAACACTTCAGTTTCTGTTAAAATGGAAAGTCCATGCCAAGTTGTTCTTGACAACACCAACTACTTCCAATGCTAATTCTACATTGTGGATTTACTTAGAAGTAAAGGTCTTTATAGAATAGCCTCAGGCCACGAATCTAAACTTAAATATGAAGATAAGGCAGCCAAATGGAAAATTAGGCAAGATCAAACACGTGGGTTGATAGGGATGTCTATTTCTCCAGACTTTAGAGTCCATATCGCAAAACTTGATATCCCTGATGAAGCAATGAAACAACTCAATAAAGTTTTTGGAGTTAAAAATGAAATTAGAGTTCATCAACTCGAAAATGAGTTGCTTACGTTGGACTCCAATAATTTTTCTTCCATTGAAGATTTTTTGTCCAAATTCAAGACCTTTAGACTTCTCTTGGAAGGTGTTAAAGTTAAGAAAGAAGATGGTAGTCTTATCTATTCCATTCTTACTAAATTAGGACCAGCCTGCTCTGTGTTTGTTTCCACCTTCCATTCTATTAGATAAGCCTTTATTTCTTAAGGACAAGCCTACAAGTCCCCCTTTTTTGATGCCTTTTGTGATTCTTTAATAAGAGAACAAGAAAAACTCTTACATCTTGGTCTTCTTAATCTTGGAAACTCTTCTAAGAAAGCCTTAGCTGCCCAGCAGCAACCAAGTTCAAAGAATCTTAAGAAGCAATATCCTAAAAAGAATGGTTCTAAACCAACCAAGGGTCCTAAGCACTTTCAGTCTTAAAATGAAAAATTAATTCAACAAAATGATAAGGCAATAAAAACAAAGGAAAGAAGACTGATAGACATTGCAACTTTTGTAATCGAGATGGCTACTTAGAATCCAAATGCTTTAAGAAGATGGATGCCTTGGAAGCAACAATGAAGAAACATAACATCCATTTGGAGCACTCTTCAACTTCAACTTCATCTTCATCTTCAGGAATAACACTTTCTGCATGTGGTTGTCAAGCATCTCGGTTTTGTTATGCACTAAATGTATCTTTTTCTTCTCATTCTCATGAGTGACTCATCGATTCTGGAGCTTCTTATCACATGGCCAAAAACAAAGCCATGTTTTCTTCTTTAAATGATTGTAACACCAAAAATATTTATGTTGGTGATGATAGATCTCTTAGTGTTGTAGGGACTAGAACTATTCATCTAGACAATGGTCAATTTAATGTGTATTATGTGTTCCTACTTTATCCTGCAACCTTGTATCTGTATATCAGATAACTCATTCAGGTGAAGGTAAAACCGTTGAATTTTAACCTCATGATGTTGTAATTAAGGACCTCAGAGATCTTAGACAGATTTTAGCTACTGGAATTACTGACGATTCTACAAGGTTGTATAAGTTTAACAACTTTAGGTCATCAACTCTTCTCTCGGTATTTGTTGCTTATAATGATGAAGTGAACAAACTTTGGCATGAGCAATTTGGCCACTTAAACTATCGCTCCCTTCAAAATCTATGTAAAGAAAATATGGTGACAGGTCTTCCTATGGTATCTTGCAGAGATGGTGTTTGTTCTGGATGTGTACTCGGAAAACATCACTGGGATAGTTTTGAAAAACGTGCCTCTTGGCATGCCTCAACCCCTTTACAGCTTGTGTATAGTGATTTATGTGGTCCACTTCCAGTTGTTTCATTCTCTGGCTACAAGTATTTCTTAACTTTTATTGATGATTTCTGCAAACGCTCTTGGGTATACTTCTTAAAACTCAAAAGTGAAGTATTTAACATGTTCTTGGCCTTTGTTGAGAAGCAATCTGGACACCAAATTCTTAAGCTAAGATCTGATAATGGCAGAGAATATGTTAACAACAAATTCATCAACTTTTGCACTGAACATGGAATTCAAATGCAACATATTGTTCCATATACTCCACAACAAAATGGTGTAGCTGAAAGGAAGAATCGCACCTTAAAGGAAATGGCTAATTGTATGCTTCAATCTAAAGGACTTAGTCTTATTTTTTGGGCAGAAGCCATTAACTGTGCAAATTACATAGTAAATCACACTCCTACTAAGGTTTTAAAGAGTATCACTCCAGAAGAAGCATGGAGCTCAATTAAACCAGATGTAAGTCACTTTCGTGTTTTTGGAAGTGAAGCATGGGCCCATATTCCCGATGAGAAACATAAAGCCTTAAAACCTAAGAGTGAAAAATGTATTTTTGTTGGATATTCTGAAGATGTCAAAGGATATGGACTTCTTTCACCTAAATCAAAAAATGTTATCATTAAAAGAGATGTAAAGCTTGCTGAAAATATATCGGCCTACGAGTGTAGTTCAGCGGATGTGCCACCTCTCTCTATCCCTTCTACTTCTGAAAATATTTCTTCTTCAGATGATGACGATGATGAAAATCCTCCCCCACCTTCTCAGGGTCTTCCTTCAGCGTCCAAAATGGGTCCGTGCTATTCGGGATGCAACAGGTTCTCTTGCAGGTGATCCTATAGGTCAGCGATGTACACGTTTTCAGTTTGATAGAGCCTCTTCTTTACTGGCTTAGGCTTCAAATAATTATGATCCTGACACCTTTGTAGAAGCTTCAGGCCATCCAGATTGGGACGCAGCTATGAATGAAGAATATCGTTCATTATTGGCAAATGATACATGGGATCTCGTTCCTCTTCCAAAGGGAAGAAAACTTGTTAGATGTAAATGGGTTTATAGAACCAAGTTTGGACCAGATGTAAAAATTGATAAACATAAAGCTCTTCTTGTTGCTAAGGGATTTTCACAAGTTGAAGGCATTGACTATACTGAAACATTCTCCCTTGTTGGCAAAATGAACTCTATCCGCCTTGTTCTTTCCCTTGCTGCCTCTTTCAAATGGGAAGTCCATCAGATGGATGTTAAATCTGCCTTCTTACATGGGGACTTGCATGAAGAAATCTATATGGAACAACCTCCTGGCTTTATACAAATAGACTCCAGCCTTGTATATCAGCTTAAGAAATCCATTTATGGTCTCAAGCAAGCCGCTTGGGCTTGGTATGCCAAAATGGATAGCTTTCTTTTAGATACTAGCTTTTCTAGGTGTCATTATGACAATACTGTCTACACCAAGAAAGTGGGTAAGTCTCTTATCATTCTTGTTCTTTATGTTGATGATCTTATCCTTACTGGTAGTGATCCCAACCTTATAAACCATGTGAAGTCTAGCCTTAAAAATCAGTTTGAAATGACAAACTTAGGACCCTTGCATTATTTTTTTGGTCTTCAAGTCTTGCAATCCAAGGAAGGTATTTCTCTTTCCCAGTCCAAGTATGTCTGTGATCTTCTACATCACTTTCACATGGAAGATTGTAAGCTAGCCCCTTCTCCCTTTCAGTCTGGAGCCAAACTTTCAGTCACTTGTATGTCCCCTGAAGTTGATGCTACCTTATACCGTCAGCTTGTAGGAAAACTTTTGTATCTGACCCATACCTGTCCTGACCTTTCCTTTGCTGTTGGCCTTATTGCTCGGTTTATGCAAAACCCACATGAAAGTCACTGTAAAGCAGCTAAAAGAATACTTTGTTATGTTCGAGGTATAATTCAATTTGGGATTCATTACAGTGCAGAAGCATCTCCTTTATTGGTTGGTTTCACTGATTTCGATTGGGCTAGTGACCCTGATGATTGGAAGTCTACTGCAGGTTATGTCTTCACTCTTGGTTATGGACCTATTACATGGGCTTGTAAGAAACAAAGTGCCATTTCTTTTTCTTCAGCAGAAGCAGAGTATCGTGGCGTTGTAGAAGCCAGTAAGGAAGCCCTGTGGCTTCGTCAGATCCTATTAGAGTTTGGCTTTCAGCAGCAGCATCCGACTACACTTTGTTGTGATAATCAAAGTGCCATTCAACTATGCAAAGATCCAGTCCAACATCAGCTCAACAAACACATTGAACTACACATGCAATTCATCAGAAAGCTCATTCATGACATGTTCTTGAAGTGCAATATTGTACAACAGATGATCAAGTTGCAAACATCTTTACAAAGGCTCTCACGGGGGCGAAGTTTAATAATCTTCGATTTATGGTTGGAGTTCAAGAAGTTGTCACTAAGGGGGGATAGGCTCTAATGCCTCCTTCCTTCTCGTATTGTGTCATATTTGTACATCCGTCAATCCTATCCCAAGTTGTTCTTAAGGGGGGATGTTAGGATATTCTGACACATAGGAAATAGTTAAATATAACTTGGTATAATGTAGAGTTAGGTAAAGTGTGTTTCTTTACTATGTACTTCCTACAATAATGGCCCAACTGAGGAAATATGTGTAAACGCTAGATCTGATCTAGCTGAGCAAGCCCTCATTGGCTGATTTGGATCTCTTTGCTGCCTCCCTTCCGCAGGCCCAACACACTAGAGTATTATACTCCTTATTGAGATGCCTCTCTTTGTCTTGTGCTACTATATAGTGTATCTTCTCCTTGTCCTTAGTGTTGTTTTTATAAATTTTTGTTGGGCTAAAGCCCTAACCCTAATGTCCAAAGTTATTGACGACCGAGATTAGATCTCGTGTCACTTGAGATTAAAACATAATTACTAAAGTAAATACTTTTTCTAATGTTTCTTTAGCTCAATTAACCAACATAACATTTATGTGCTTTTCCTAAGTCAAAATTTAGGCTAAGTTACAATTGCACCTTGTTCACACTAGAGCAAGTGTCGAAGAAGACTTTGGGTGACTTCTACCCACCTAGACACTTGGGCCTGTGCAGAAGTACCTGCTTGAGCTACAAAGATCAGCATTACCTTCTATTTCCGTTGCCTTGGTTATATGTAGGTTCATATTATGTTGTCTTTGTCAGAGTTCTTTGACCCAAGAGGCACTCTACAACCAGTATGGGGGGTGATGTTGTAGTGGTTTAAATGTTTGTAAATATTTACATGTTGACTTACTTAAAAAATAATAAAAGGTTAAA
Organism: Pinus tabuliformis; assembly: GCA_031772625.1. Lineage (NCBI taxonomy): Eukaryota > Viridiplantae > Streptophyta > Pinopsida > Pinales > Pinaceae > Pinus > Pinus tabuliformis. Next base: position 161,329,978 of record CM062815.1, on the reverse strand, counting down.
AGTAATATAAAACCCAATATATGGGAGATGTTGTAGTGTTCGTAAATGAGTGTTAAAATTTAAATGTTGGCTTAGTAAATATAAAAAGTTAAAAGCAATAAAAATAATAAAATTTAATTTGTTATATTGTAATTTTGTTTTATTAATAAAATTATGAATAATTTTTTAAATAAAATAAAGTCATAATATACATATCACATTAAAATATATAACATATAAATAGTAGCTACAAATTAAGATCCTTTTTACCATATACATTAAATTAATGATTTTGTAACCGTATTTAAATTTAATTAATAAGCACATAAAAACATAATAATTACAATAAACTTATAGTATAACAAGATTCTGAACCATGGATATTCACCCCCACTTTACCATGGATATTATTAATTTGTAAGTAGCTTTGTTACAATATCATGGGCCAATACCATGGCTTATGAAGACCACATGCACAAAAACCATAACTCATTTCAGAATCAAAATATTTTATTTTAATTTAATTTATAACATTTTTTAAAATAAATCTAAAAGAAAAAAAGTTTTTTTTTTTTTTTTTTTTTGGTTTCCCCAGGAAAAATCGTAACTTTCATTATATAAAATATTGTAAATTACATGCTGTAGACACTGCATAATGAGCATATGCCAAAATTGTGACCATGGTCCATGAAAGCCACTTACTGTTTGAAGTCTAAAGAGTAGCTGTTACATAACTGTAACTGATAAAGTGAGAAACAAAATGATATATACCTTGTCATAGTTCTGATAATCCACACAAAAATACAAAAAAGGAGGTCCATCTATAATTTGTGAAGAATTATGTAGTTGCCGCCGAAAGCTGTTGGTCAATGAAAGGTCTGTGAAAATACTGATAGAACTCCTGTCCATCCTGCTCCTGTACCAGCAAAGAACCACAAGGTTGCTGCGTTGCTTCCTTGGAAAGACTATTGGAAATCTAGTTCCTTTCCTTGTATATATGATGACAAGATATATAGTCAAACTACGATTTTAAAACAATAATTTCATCCAACAAATTTCTGAGTGTGTGCATGTGACATTTGTTGATTTTGGGTAGCATCGAATGTGCTCTAGTTTTGAAATTTTGTGGAGGGGCTAGAATACATAAGATCTCCAAGACCCATAAATCGTTTGGAGAAATTCCACCCGGATTGTGAGTTATTAAAATAAATAATATTTTTAATGGGGTTCCTAAGTCTAAACTTAGGAAAATAAAAATATTAATGGGTATTAATAAAAATATGGGTGAGAATCTTCTAAGAGACGAGGATCAAGTATATTTTAATCTTAGCTGTTGATTAGGGACTTAATCTTGACCATTGATTCATCAACATGAAAAGTATAAGAGGAGGCTTGAGGGTCAGTTGGAGATACACGATATTGATCAGTCAGTTCGATTTTTCTGGGGCGAGGTTTGCTGAGAAAATTGAATAGGTGATTTGAGTTGCAATGAGAGGGGCAGAAGCAGAGAGTTGGATCAGAAAGGAGTTTTGAGCCAACGAGTACTAGGCAGAGAGGCAGCGCAAAGGCCTACGTAGCCCAGGAAGGGGCTCACGTAGAGTTGACACAGGCCAAGAGGGTCTCTTGTAGTGGCAGTGCAGGATAATCATCAGAAGTTCGAGATTTTGTCAGAGAAGAGAGGTTTTGATCCGGGAGGGCTGAACAACAGTCTTCCTCCAGCAAATCGATTTAGCAGAAGGAGTGACACAGTCTCCCAGAGGCAAGACGCTGGCCCAAGCAGAGATTGCGCTGGGATTTTCGCAGTGCTTGCCGGAGTTAGGTCACTCAGTGGATCAGTTGTGACTTGGAGAACGAGGTAAACTCTCGTATGTATTTCTTGCTGCCGAGATTTCTCTGAAAGGTTAGCTAGTGTGAGAGGCAACCTGTTGTACTTAGATTCTGCTTGCTTAATAATACAAATCCTTTATATACTGCACTGGTTTTCCCGCATTGGGTTTTTCAGAGGACGTTTGTCCAAAAATAACGGTGTCCCTTTTGTGTTTGTCTCATATCTATTTCAGTTTATGATCTGTATGTCAGTGTAGTCTGCAGTAGTGTTTTTCATCAACGTTGAAATAATTAAATAACTTGTTGAATGTAAAAACAAGTAGGAGATGATAAACCAGTGATTGCAGTAGGGTTTCTGATGTGGAGATTCATAAATTTTCACAACATTGTGATTGAAGGTTGAATCAGTTAGACAAGGTTGGAATCACCAAAGATTTGCAGCTGCTGACATCCTTTATTAAGGGAAAATATAAGGAGAAGTCTGAGACTATTGAGTTCTGAGTAGTTATTTGTGCCTCTTCCTAAACCCATCTTCATCTTGAAAAAATATGTAGAAATTCTAACTGTAGATTAACCTGATTATGCAATATAACTAAAGCAAGATACTTAATCTACTTCCACAATCAAACTTGCAGAAGCTTAATCGATTTGAGCAAGATCAAGCAGAACACATATAACAGAGAAGAAGAATCAATACACATGAAACACAGAAGAATACTCTGGGGAAAGCCTCAGCGAAAAACCCCACTATCTGTATTATCATACAAGGTGGAAATATCTAAGAATTACACAAAGCCTTAGCTCTCATAGCTAGCCAGCTCTCAGTACAATCCTCCTGGATGCTCACAGGCAAACAAGGCTTCTCACAAACCTTCTCCTCTGCCCTACAAGCCTCCTATTTCCTTGCGTAGTTTCTCCTGGGTGATCTTGCTGTTACCAAGTGTAACACTGATCTCTCACACTGATCTCACACCCTGTAAAACTGCGCAATCCTCAAGGAACCTTGTTCCTTTTGCATGGATGAGTTCTTTTATAGGAAAATTCCCCCAACTGATAGTACAATGTCCTTGTCTTTAATCTCAACTGGGTCTTTCTTTGAATAGACATGCATGAGTTATTTATGAGAGAATCCTCAGTTATCTGGAATACACTAGTTTGATGCATGCATGCATTAACTGACTGAACTCACAATTAGTTCCTCAAACTGTTTGGAACTAATTTAACTGGACATAACTCAGTTAACTGAACTAACTAATTACAACTCATCCTTATCTCCTTAATTAAGGGATAATCTCCTTAATTTAAGGGATAACCGATGCATGACTTTACAAAGGCTTCTAGCCTGAATTTCTCCAACTAATTAACTCAAGATGAATTAATTAATTATTTTTCAAGCAGCTGGTGAGACTAAATTTGAATTTTAATTCAAGGGCAAATCAAATTTGGAATATTCTGAATGCTATTTTTAACATTTACTATTGCTATTTTCAACACTCCCTCTCAACAAGAAAGGAATTCAACTCGATCCCGATCCTGAACCTTTGGAATGTTCTACATGCAGCGCTTTTCTCTAGTGTTGTTGCTCCAGAAAGTTCAAAAAAAAAACATCCAACTTGAATCAGTATGCTGCATCTGTCATCAATGTCTCTGTCTGCTATTGACTCTGTCAACTGAAAACTTTGCACTTCGGCTAACTCTGCCTTTTTGCACTGTTGTCAATCCTTCTCTATGCTCTTCAGTGTCTGACTGCTTTAGCCTCTGTCACTTTCATCTTTGATTGCATCAATCCCACTGATTCCTCCCGCTACTATGTACTTTGGGCTCTCGTAGCAAGGTACGATCTATGAGATAAAACCTCTCAATGGACCCTGCCCAATTTCAGCCTTCTTGAGACTATCACTTCACATTGCCCCATCTCACACCTGGAGGTATGGATGCATGTGATCCCTCTGCTAACTTGGCTCGAAATTTCCCCCTACTGGAGGTCTCTGCATGAGCGGATGCTTCCACTCGGTCTCCTCTCAGCATCTCCAATTGTGGCTCCTCCACAATTATCTGAGACTTCTTCTGGGACTGCATGTTGAGAGGTAATTTACTCTCCCTCTCAACCACCAAGTCTCTAACATTTGCCTTGCTCCTCAAGGCTTTGCATGCATCTTGAACCTCAAGAGCATATAGGTTCTTGACTCGTGAACCGATTTGCTTCACCTGTCTCGTGGTGATGTGTCTAAGGAAAACCTTTCCCTTATTGAAGACAACATCGTAGCCTTTGTCCTCCAACATCGCGATCGATACCAAATTCTTCTTCAGTCCAGGCACATACTTCACATCTGTCAAGGTGATAAGAGCTCCATGCTCCCTCTGAAAAGCAACCGTGCCCACTTCTGAAACACTATACCTTTCATCGTCACCCATCTCTATGAGTATCTTGAGGTCTTTCTCCTCCAAGGTACTGAATAAACTTTTATTGCCGGTCATGTGGAATGAGGCTCCACTGTCAAAAAACCAACCACAACCCTTCATTGATGACACCATGCATGCGATGAGAGTAAAGTCCATCTCGAACAGAGAGGCTAATGCCTCACCTTCAAATCCTTTCGAGGATCCCTTCTTGGACTTCTTCGATGGGCAATTAGTCGCATAATGACCCATCTTGTGACAATTAAAGCATCTCACTTTAGACTTGTCAACCTTCTTCCCTCCATGAGAAGAATTCGATTCAGAATGGGACGCTTTCCCCTTTCCTTTCCTTGCATTACTTGCTAAGGCCAGATTTTCTTTATCATCCTTGGATGAAGAACCATCTCGTGTGCTCCTCTTGATCTCCTCCTGCATGAGATCTGACCACAGTCGTTCCCAATCCGACAGTTTCTCCCTTCCATTCACAGAGTCCTGGTAGCTATGCCAGCTCTTTGGAAGGCCAAGGAGAGTGAGGCTCGCCATATTATCAGCAATAGTTACTCCCACACTTCCAAGCTCATCTCTATAGGGGGTGAGCTTGTTCAGATATGTGGAAATAGTATCACCGTTCTCCATCTTGATTCTTCAAAACTTGTCCTTGAGCGCCAATTTCCTCTGGTCGCTACTGTTCTGGTAGAGGTCTTTCAATGTCTTCCACATTGAATATGGAGTATCCTTCCCATGGAGACTCGAGACATTATGGTCTTGAACTCCCTCAAGGATGATCCGTCTCGCCCTCGCCACACACTTCTTCCATTCAGCCAACTCTTGTGCATTAGTTGAACCTGGCTTTGGGATTTCTTGATCAATGAAATCCTTCAAGCCGTTGTCTTCTAATATAACCTCCATGCGATCTTTCCATGCTATGTAATTCGAGCTGCCATCCAAGTCATACTCGAGTCTCAAGCTATACAACGCCATTGACCAACCTGAAGTATGAGATGAATTCGATTTGTACCTGCAATCCCGAAATTCAAACTTCGAATTCGCTTCTCCGCATACTGTTCACAGCTCTAATAACCTTTGCTCTGATACCATGTAGAAATTCTGACTGTAGATTAACCTGATTATGCAATATAACTAAAGCAAAATATTTAATCTACTTCTGCAATCAAACTTGCGGAAGCTTAATCGATTTGAGCAAGATCAAATAGAACACATATAATAGCTTAGTTGATTTGTCTGATAGGATCACTATAATTGATTAAACTGATATAAGTATCTCCATTTTACTTGATGATATTTGCTTCATAGCTAATCATCTCGAAGGCTGCATGTCTAATTGTGATCAATGTTGGAACTTGGTCCATCAACTCCAAGCCAACTCCAAGCCTCCATACAGGAATCCAAGCTGCCCTGTGCTATATAGGGCTTGATGCCCTCCAAGATGCAAAATACTCCTCCTTGGTAGGGTGTTCTCCAAGCAAGCAACCATATTCATGTGGCCATCATGTAGCACATCAGCAATGTCGTAAGGAGATTCTTCAATGCCCTAGGGAAGAATATCATGCAAGCACCCAACTAAGATTAAGCAACCACTATGTAAACCATATCTAGTGTGCAAATCAATCATGGGCCATCATTCATGTGTAAATCTTTCACGGACCATCCAAGTGTGCAACATACAACATGTACACCAAATCTCATGAAGCACCCCCAAACATGGTGTAAACCAGTGTTGATAATATCGTCGAGATATCCGCGATATTCGGAAATATCGCGATATTTTCGACGAGCCGATATATCGCCGACAAAATATCGCGATATTTTCAGCTTTTGAAAATATTGCGCGATTTCCGAAATATCGCCGATATTTCGGAAAATATCGCGCGATAATCGAAAATATTGCCTGGCGACTGTAAAAAATTTCTGCACGGCCTATAAAAATCCGATTTTGGTTTTTTTTTCATATCATTTTCATTTCTGATTGTTGGAGAAGGAAGGGGAGAGCTATGTGGTTGTTGCCAAGTAGGGTTTGAGCGTTCTAGGCCCTAGTATTGATATGCTATTCATGGTAATGTTAAATTCTTAAAGTAAAAGTGACATTCTCCTTAATCTTCATTTTCATCCTTTTACTTAAATTTTTAACATTACCATGAAATGACTCAGGATGTTTGAGAGTGGTTCCGACCTCATTGGATTTCATATCGAGAAAGTAGAATTTTAGATTTCATTCAAAATGCAGCAGACTTATCAGTTTTTTAGGATTTCAGGATTGGGAGATTGTAATGTTTCCAGGTGACACCACCTGCCCGAGCTACCCCTGCCACCAGTAGAGGACGTGGTCTACCTCCTATAGCTCCTACTTCTAGTTCTTCAGCTTCTAGAGCATAGCAAACTCCACTGCCAACTCCACCAGCACCAACATCTACATCTAGAGGGAAAGGGAAAGCTGTGGCATTTTCTCACAAGAGGGGCAGAGGAAATCAATAGGATTAAACTTTAGTTATTTTCTTATGTGCTTGTAAGTTGTACATGAACAATGAACATTGAATATTCAAGAATCAAGACCAAGCATATCACATTCTAATTTCTAAATAGTAAATTTTGATTCTATTTATTTTTTTAAAGTGAACTATGAAATTTGAGAGGTAATTATATTTTAATTTGATTAGATAAGCTGCAACCTGCAATTTAATATGGATAATAAACTATATTTTGGTATATATATATATATATATATATATATATATATATAAAACGTGTCCCCCGTGTCTTGTTTCCAGGTCGTTGTGTTTCGTATTGAATACTCGTATTTACGTGTCCTCCGTGTCTCGTGTCCCCGTGTCATGTGACTTAGCTTAAACAATATTGATGTATTGTCTCCGTGGAGGGTGGAGTCTGAGGAGCCCCTCTTGGAGGAGTCACCTTCATGGTTAGAGCCAGTGGCAGATGATCCATTAGCGCAGGGGCAGCAAGAGGAGGACTCAGAGTCAGAGGAGCAGCAGCAGGAGGAGGACACTGCGGGAGCATCAGCATCAACACCATCTGCTATAGATATAGGAGAGCATAGCCCCATACCTAGCACTCATTATTTGACATTAGGTGCAGAGGCAGGGTCAGGGCCTCCTACTACTAGGGGCAGGCCTGGCAAACAGCCCATCATGTTTTCCCGTAAAAGGGGGAGAGGGCAGTGATTTCAGATAGATAGTTGCTAGTTTTATTTGTTGTGCTACATATAACTCATGATGATGAGATACTTTTATATATGTGATGTTATTTTGTATTGGTTCTCCACATTTGAGTCCTTGAATGGACAATTATCAGGGATCAGCAGGATTTGGTATCGCCTTTGATGTATCATTTCTATTTGACATCATATATATCAGTGTTTTCTTCATATTTATGTGCCAATGTGTTTATTTCATGTTGTTAATGCTTTATATGTTTAAAAATCTGAAAAAAATGAATATATTATGCATTTTTTATGCTTGCCGATATTTGCCGATATTTTCGCCGATATTGCCGATAAGATATTTTCTGGACCCTCGCCGATATTTTCCTGATACCGATATTATCAACACTGGTGTAAACACTTTTGGAGTAACCTTGAAAGATAACACTCCATATTTATGAGAAAAGTGTTTTCACCAACACTTGTTGATGCACCAAACATGCCACTTGTTGCAATCTCGGGATTAACCACTGTTTCCCAAACATCACACCCCTCCATCAATACATCACACCTCTCCTCCTCAAGATAACTGGAAGGTTTGTGAATGGAGGAACCAATGCAACATGACGAGCAGATCTCCTAAGAGGAATACTTGGCCTCACTAAAGATCTTGGCACTCCTACATGCCCTTGTGCATCTTGTAATGTTTGGGTGAGCCATATTGGACAACTGCATGCTTGCGTAGAAGGTGAGTGCATATCTAAACCCAATTTCACCCCATTTCCATCTCAATTTGAATCATCTTGAGTTTCTAGAACAACATCTTCCTCATTCTCGTCAATCATTGAAGAAGAATCTTGTGAATTGGATGATCTCTTGTCTTCATCTAACATCACATCTTTTTTCACTGCAGTCTCCAATTGTGGTTGAATATTGATCTTGTAAATTGTGGATGTATTACCGCTTTCATCAATACATGATGCTATGGCAACATCTTGAACCTCCAAAGAACACTGACCACTTGTAAATATGAAGGAAGACTACCCTAGATCATAAGCAACCTGCCAAACTCCATCATCTCAAGTGTTTGGGAACCACATCATGAGCTATTTAGGACATTCTGCAAAGTTAATCACATCTCCATACAAGACCAAGACAAGTGGATCAAATCTATCAAAATCACAAAGATAGAAATCTGCACAAGTCAACTAATCGATCTTGAAATACCAAGTTAGTGGTATAGGTAAGAATCCACATAGGGCTATGAAGTTGTAAACAACTTGTCAACATGAGAATCCTTCTTATTCACCTCAAACACTTCCACAATTGAAATAACCCGAGCTACATGAACTCCCTCATCCCAAGAGAATCTTGAAGAAAGAGTAACATCTTTGTCAACTCCCTATGTTTGAGAGAAAATCCATCATCCCTATCCTTGTACTCTACAATACTCCCATTAGCAACAAGCCTGGAATCAATCACTAAAACGACAATAGGTTCTAAGCGTTTCTTCATGACTTTAGGCCATGCATGTGCCTCTTCAAAGCTAGAAAGCTGTTTCAACACCCTATTGGAATGTACAAATTCTACTAGATGAGCAAGTAACCTACAAAGGCCACCCTCTTTAACCCTCTAGCCAAAGTCCTCGGACTAGCTAGACTACAATCACTAATAATGCACTGCTGTCCCTCAAATGCAACTATCCACTATACATTTGTTGTACTAGAAAATAAACGAAGTTTTTTCTTCAACTCGGGAAAAACAAAGCATTATCCAATAAAAGAACATCACTTGAAGGCATCTAAAAGGAAATGGAGCCATCTCCTCTCATAGGTAAGTAGCATCATTACTAAGATCCATACTCATGCCCCCTCTTGCTCATTAAATTTGCTGAATAATGACCTATCTTATATCATATGTCTTGAAGCTCCATTGTCCACATACCATCCAACACTTTACACCGTGTTAATAGACAAACAAGAGACCATAGCCATATCCATATTGAAAAACATGCATTATGAAGAAGATCATCCATCTATCATAGGTGAAAAATACGTAGGCATCTATTGTTGCAAATCAACCACCTATCGTCTGGGCATCTCACCTACTGAAAATAAAATCTTACTAGCCAATAATCACATAGATCTACCACCTATCGATGGCAACCATTGGAACAAATTAGCCACCTATCATAGGTCCTAGGCATCACACTAGCTGAAACTACATCAATAGTAACCATCCGTGTAGTAAGATACATCATCTCTCATCACAAGAGAAACTAGTCAAAACCTCTCCTATGTGCAACTTGCTAGCGTTTGTCTCAAGCAACCTAGGGTTTCACACCCAACAACCGCAAACAATGTCAATAGCTCTTGCAGGTAATCTTCAAATGAAATACAAGCTACCACTTACACCTAGAGTGATCTCAGTCACAAAAGCTCTCATACCATATGGAAATTTGTGCTCAAACGGAGTCATGAATTTCATCTCTTAACTAGAGGTTTCTAGGATTGTAACCTTGTGAATTTTCATCCTCTGGGCTGTTATGAAATATAAACAAAACAACAAAAACAATGGACAGTATTTCTAGGGAATTCAAGAAAAAATATACCAATGTGTTCCGATTAGTTTCAGCCCTCCAGGGCAATCTTATCAAAGAACAAACCAACTCTAAAAATTATTATTATAGCTGCATAACTAGCAGCAAATCTACTTTTATTCTTCAATTGCAATGTTAAATTAATTAACATAATCACTCTTATGTCAAATCAGCAAGACATTTAGAGCCAGAAATTATAGACCATGAAGAATATAGATGAATGAAAATTAAATCTTCAATTACCTAGCTGAAAAATTTATTAATATGCATAAAGATGAAGTTCATGTACATACCATAGCCTTATCACATGGTTAATACACTCCTCCAATTCTCAAAGACACTAGCTATGGAAAACCACGATGTGTGTCCAATGCACCTCATACAAGCCTCCAAAGACTCTATCAATCTTCCTAAGCCATGTACTTCATTGGGCCCACTGCCCCTACATGACCATTGTTGCAATCTAGGCATCCTTGAGCCAACTCCAAGTCTCTATATAGGAATCCGAGCTACCATTTGGTGTCTAGGGCCTGATGCTCTTCCCCATGATGCAAAACACTCCTCCTGCTTACTAGGGCGTTCTCCAAGCAAACAACCACATCTCCATGTGGCCATTGTGTAGATTCTAGAATGTCACCAAGCTGTTAGAACTTGGGAGATCCCCAACACCCTAGGGAAAAATATCATGCAAACACCCAATCAAGGTCAAGCAACCACTAAGTAAGCCATCTCTTGTGTAAATCTATCATGGGCCATTTCTCACGTGTAAATCCATCATGGACCATCTATGGGCTGAACATACACCATAGACCTCAAATCTCATGAGTCATAAGGCACCCCCAAACATGGTGTAAGCACTTTCAGAGTAACCTCGAAAGCTAACACACTTGAAAAATAAAGGTACACTTGCTTGTAAGAATGAAGGGCCTCTCTTAGACAAGGGACATTACTCCACGCAAATGGGAGCGAGTCACATTTGAGCTTAAGCTCATACTGAGTTTTCTTTTGTTTCTCGAGAATGAAGTTAGATCAAGTACATGAGCTTATTATTCCAAGTCTGAACAAGTTGACAGGATCCAATTTCTTGTTTGTCTCCCCATGTCACAACCCTAAAATGATGGGTGGCAATATGGTTGGGCAAAAAAAGGGAAAGAGAGTGATAAGGTTTCTCTTTCAATTAGATAATTGATTATGTTTCATAGTGGTTAGGGGATGAGAGGATGGAGGTGCGGAGGGAAGAGTTTTGAAGATCATCAGTGACTCCCCAAAATTTTAGAAGAGGTATTGGTCATTTTGTTTGGCATTTTAGTGGTTTCAGCTGGTGTTTTGGTCACTAAAAAAAATAATTCTAACACTAATATCTTACAATAAATAGAGAGCTTGTGTCTCCCTTAATGATGGCTCTTTTTGGCTTTATTTCCAAATTTGAAATTTATGAATGGTGGTTTGAACTTTGAAATGCATCACAATTTTTTTTATCGTGTTGGTCGTTTTGTTTGCATTTTAGTGGTTGCAGTTGTTTCAGCCAGTGTTTCGGTCACTAAAAAGAAAGATAAATTCTAACCCTAATGTCTTATAATAAACAGAGGGTTTGTGTCTCCCTTATGTTAGAATTCCATGCACCCCAGGCCTGGTCTATGTTTAGAGTCTAGAGAGAAAACATAAACACACTGAAATGCCTAACGTTAAAACAACTTTTGCACGGGAATATACCAGCAATTAGATCAATGCACTAGATTTCTTATAATTCCATTAATAAGATAATCCATAGGGGTGCTGTAGATGTCTCTTTACTACAGCATCTCCCAAAAACCTTCCTGTGGTCTCCTAGGGCTTTCCCAGCCCTTCCAAACAACACAGTTCGCCTTCAACTCAACACAGGCTACTCCTTAACCCTACTAGCAACCTTTGGTGCTCTTTACCAGCCATGGTCTTGCCCCTTAGGCCCTAAAACACAACGGTCTGCCACTTTTACCCTTTCAGCAGGCCCGGCCACTACACGGGCACCTTGGTCTGCTCCAAAACCTCATACAAGTCTTCCTCAACCTGCAGCCTGTAGCTTTCAACAGATCCCGCCCTTTCCGCAGGGTCAGGCCTCTTCCTTAACCAGCTTGGATGGCCCCAAAACAGGCCCGACAGCTTTCCTTCTGATGTGGCCTGTAATCTTGATCTTCAAACGACTCAGCCAACCAGCTTGGATGGCCCCAAAACAGGCCCGACAGCTTTCCTTCTGATGTGGCCTGTAATCTTGATCTTCAAACGACTCAGCCAGCCTTCTCACAGGCTCGGCTCTCTCTCTTATGCCCTGCAGGCTGCTACAGCAGCCCTAAACCAGCTCATCACTTTGGGTACAAAGCTCACAACTTGAGTGCAAAACCCACACACTCATAAAATTACACTTTATGAGTTTCTCTCACAAGCCTAGCACAAAGGGCATGTGACAGTACCTCTCAATGCTACCCAATTTCAACACCTTAATGATAACTCTTTTTGACTTTATTTCCAAACTTGAAATTTATGAATGGTATTTTAAAATTCTAATTTCTAACATCTAGTGTTTTTTTGTATAAATGTATACATACATATATGGATGTAGAGCTTGAATGGGCTTAATGTTTAAGAACGTCTGTTTCCTCCTAGGATGTCATTGGTTCAAATCCAGAGAGTCTAGAGTATGTACATCTCCATAGACTTTAGCAGTCACCCTGCTTAGAGGGGGTTCCCTTGTCCTACGAACAAGGGGGTTTCATACACCAATATGGTGTCTGGATTGGCTGTGACCTCAAAATTAGATTATGTATGTATTTATGTATATACTTGCTGTATCCTAGCAATATTGTATTTTTTTCCATATTTATTCTCGATACAATATCCATAACTGTGCAACTTAGTAAAGAATACTTAGTGTTTTGTGTAAGAATTTATGGAAGGATGTATATTTAAAATGTGTTTAAACTTTAAATATTCTCCTTTAATTCTGTGCCTTGCAGGAGCAAATGACGTTTCTATGATTCAGATGGCAGATGTTGGAGTAGGTATTAGTGGTCAAGAAGGACGGCAAGCTGTGATGGCATCAGATTTTGCTATGGGACAGTTTAAATTTTTGAAACGGTTATTACTTGTTCATGGTCATTGGAACTATCAACGTGTTGGGTATTTGGTGTTATACAACTTCTACCGCAATGCTGTTTTTGTTCTGATGCTTTTCTGGTAAATACTCTTGCCATATTCTTATTTTTCTCAAAGAATATGATTTTTTCTTCTGTAAACATGGATTTAGTGATCTCCAAGATATACATTTGAAGTTTGAGTCATCTGATTTACTGCTTCTTTCTGTTTTTTCTACTTTGTTTAGTTCTCCGGCTTGTGCTGCTTATATTGCTTACCTGGCCTTTTCCTCCTTACCTCATGCCTGCTTTGTATGATTGCCTGGAATCATTATAATAGCTTTGTTTTCAAGTGAGACCATTTTCATTCACTTTCAATTCCTGCTTCATTTTCAGATAGCTCTTTGAAAGTTTCTCTATTTTTTCATTTGATGACAATTATTACTTCTTAATGTGCATTATTTATATTTTGTTTTAGTACTTGATAGAGCTGTTGTCTAATTATGACAGGGTGAAAAAGTCATCATGCCTATCATAAGGAAATAGTTGGGTTGCTGTAATCTTTAGTTTCCAAAGAAAACCTCATGAGGAAACTCAAGGGATGCTTCTTCGCATTAATGGAAAGCATCCCTAGTAAACCTGTCTGCGTAGACTACTATGCACCACTGAAGGGGATTTGAACCAGGCACCTGCTTACACGGAGCTGTACAAATGCCTAACAAATATTGGAGACAACTGGTCTAGTTAGACCCTTCAGTGGTGCATAGTAGTCTATGCAGACTGGTGTGTATATATATATATATATTACAACCATACCAACCTCAAGGGTTTAACTCAACCAGTTGTCACCAATATCATTAGGCGTTTGGCTAGCTTGCACTTTGACTGTCACAATCTAACCTTACAACTTGCTATACAAACCTAATCCCTGAACCCAATTTGTAACCTTACAACTTTCTTAGTTGCATTAGTTGCCATGTATTCACCTCTATAGTTGAGAGTGCATTTACAAATTGTCTCTTGCTCATCCAATTGATTGCTTCTCCAAATAGGTTAAACACATAACCACTTGTATATCTTCTATATGTTGAGTTCTTTGCTAGGAAGATTGCACTTTGACTACCACAATCTATCCCCATAGCTCGTTGTACCAACCCAATACCTAAACCATAGTTTTAAAAACTAGAACCGGGGTTTGAACCGGCTGCCTATCTAACTGTGATTCGAACCGGAACTGGATCAAACTGGATCGAGTGGGATTCAATAAACCGGAATTGGAAAAAATACATAAAATAATTAATTTTAATGAAAAAATATTATTTTAAAGATTACAAACCATGATTCCAAACCATTATTGACAAAATATGAAACATCTTTTCATCTATATACCATGTAAGGTTGCATATATCAAAATGGTACTGAGTGCAATACATACCAATGATATCATTGACAAAATACATAACCAATGAGGCTTTAAATGGCCTCTAGAGTCCCAAAACAATGCTACAATGAGGCTCTAAATGGCCTCTTGAGTCCAAAAACAATGCTACAACTCAAGTTACTAGGCCACTAGCCTACTAGAAATCACTGATCAACATGATCACTCGTCAAACTCATCACTAATACTACACATGGGATCATCACTAGGAGCTACATAAACATCATCTAGCTCAGAGTTTGAGGACTCCTCAAACTCCTCTCCAACCTCAATAGTAGTACTAGTAGTAGCATGAGCAACATCACTAGGCCTAGCAAATATAGAAGCACGAGTTCACTAAGCTGCACGACCATTGCTTCCCTCATGAGTCACCATGTGCCATGCTTGGTCTTGTTGGTTCACTTCTTTCAGCTCTTGGTTCAACTACTAGATCTGCATTGGGATCAACACCCCCAAATCTATTAGACAACTCCAAACTAGCTCCAAGATGACAGAGAACCTCCAAACTTGTTGTGGCTCCAAAACTCATTGTTGTTTTAGAATTGTCCAAGCTCTCATATGCACACAAACACTAGAAATCAAATGTGTGAGGCAACTAGGAGTTTAGGCATCCTTTTATAAGCTTAGGGGGCCAAATTTAGAAGGGAACTTGCCATGGTTTGCCAAAAACCACCTGGGAGTCCAATTGACATGCCCAACCATGTCGCTTTCTAATTGACCAGTTTTTTTACAAAAATCAGTTGGTCAATTACAAATCTGACCGATTTGGTACCCAATCGGTCCTGACCAACCAACCAATCAAATTTGTTTGGCCGGTTTTATATCTCAGGGAGCTAACCGTCCGGTTTGAACGATTTTTAAAACTATGTTAAAATTGGCAACTAGGGCCAAACTCCATGTGGGTCATCTTATTAATGGCAACTGATATTTTTCTTGGATCCTTCTCATGGAGAGGTGTAGGATTGATCTAAAGATCATCCGATTTCGATAAGTATTCATGGAGATATGAATTTATTTGTGTTATGGGACAATTCGTCAAGGTCGGCCAACAACCAAATAAACCCCACATGTGCTCAACGTTTTAGTATAAATAGAGGTGCCTTGAAAGTCATTTGGACACACTCACTTGGGATCTCTTCCTCTCTACTTGTCTTTGGGTTTTAGTAGGAGAGATCTTAAGGGATAACGCTTCCCTAATGGAGAAAGGTTCTACGCTATCTAGATGGAGTGCCCTAGGCTCTATGCTGCCCTAATGAAGAAGCCCTAATCAGCCTTAACGCAGTCATGGAGGAGACTACTATAGCGTAGCAAGGAGAGGTTCTAAACTACCCTCAACGCTGGTCTAGAAGAGACCTAAGCTGCTGTCCTAAAGAAGAGACCTAGCCCTAGCCGTAGATCTAAATGGAGCCACAAACTAGCCCTAGCCGCAGTCATGATAAAAGCCCTAGCTGTAGGTAGAAAGGAGACTCAACCGCAGATGGAGGAGAGCTCTAACAACAGTAAAGGTAGAGGTCTAGCCATAGTTAAAGAAGGCTTAAATCCACAGTTAAGGAGGCCTATAAAGAAGGCCTAAATTCGCAGTTAGAGGAGGCCTAAGTCCGCAGTAAAGAGAGGCCAGATTCATAGCAATTGAGGAGACCTATACGGGGTACACAACTAGAAAAGGAGACCTAGCCATGTAAGAAGGACCCTGTGTGTGCTGTAGGTGACAACATGGAAATCTGTGTGCTGTAGGTGTTACAATGGGACAACAGTATAGCTGTACATGATGCAATACATGGACAACAAGGACACGAAACAGTAAATAGAGTAGCAAGGTACAACATGTCTAGTTGGGATAGCTAGTGCATGGAGCAACAAGGTACAACATGTCTAGATGGGACAACTAGTGCGTGGAGTAGCAAGGTACAACATGTTTAGGTGGGACAACTAGTGCATGGCGCAGCAAGGTACAACATGTCTAGATGGGACAGCTAGTATATGGAGCAACAAGGTACAACATGTCTAGATGGGACAACTAGTACATGGAGCAACAAGGTACAACATGTCTAAATGGGACAGCTAGTACATGGTGCAACAATGGTACTTGGGACAACAATAAAGCTTGATGGAACAAGCAAATGGGACAACAATATGGCAAACATGTAATGGCAATGTCACTAACAATGGGACAACAGTATGGTACATGGGACAACAGTGGCAGCATAAGGTGCAATAATATGATGTGTACATCATGGTCATGAGGTCCAACAATGTGATGATGTGTACAACATGGTCATGAGGTCCAACAATGTGATGATGGGTGCAACATGGTGCAACACGGTGAGGTGCATCATGATGACAAGATACAACACAATGACAGGTGAAGGAGTCACCTTGGAGAATCAGTTGAAGCAGCATGTATTCAACTGATCTTATGTAGAGATGATCTATTCTCTTATCTATAAAGTCTAAGTGTTGACTTCGGTTGTAAATGTACTATCTCTCTTTCTCTCTATCTCTGCTGAACTATTGAAGAACATATAAGAAGAATTGATCAAGGGTTTCCCCACATTGGGGTTTGTCCCTGGCTAGTGTCACATCTTGTGTCCTCTTGTCTTGGCTTGTCTTCTGCGATTTATGTTTATGTTCTATCTGCAGTTTACTTTAATGCTGATGTGATTGCTAATCTGGAAAAGATAATGAGCTAACTATGAAAATTAAAATAAATTGGTCTAAGCATAGAACATACCAAAAATTAACATGGTATTAGAGGCGAGGTGAAGACAAAGCCCAAGCAAGAGTGGAAGAGCCATCATCGAAGACAGTTGGGAAAGGACAAAAGGATCAGTGGATTCCTCATTCCTTTTCAAATTCACCAAGGGTGAAGTCAAAGCAGAGAATATTATCAGAATGGCGCAGCGGAAGTTTCTGATGGCGTACCTAAAAGATCACTTCAATGGGAAGACCAGATCTAAGGGTGGAAGGAAAGGCAGATGCCTTGGTTGCAATAAGTTCGACCATTATGCGAAGGAGGGTCCGAATAGTAGGGACACATCACTTGATGATGATAACAATCATTCCAGGGACATCTTCAATGATCAGAGGAATGATAGGTAATGCAGGTCATCAAGGAAATGGCCGACTCTTCAGAGAAAGCAAGGAACCCCAGGTATGAAAAATCAAATGTTGTTTTTGATAAGATAAAGAAGTGTTATCTTGTATTGGCCCTCTCCTTCAGATTCTTTAGGAATATGGCTTATTGATTGTAGTGCTTCAAGGCACTTCATCAGATAGAAGGGTGCTCTCTCTAATTTAGTAGAGATGGAAACAATCGTGGGATTATACTTGGATCCCTTGCCATCTATCTCGGAAAGGGTGTAGGAATTGTTACCCTCAATTGAATGAGGGTAACTCGATTCATTTACAAAATCTCTTTTATGTACTTGATCTCAAGAAGAACCTGGTGTCCATTTCGGAAATGGAAGTCAAAGCTTTCAGGGTGGCATTCATCGATGGAAAGGTACGTGTTTGAAAATAGAATTTTCAAAGACGCTTTTTCTCATGGGTTCAGGGTTGGCAATTTGTATCAAGTTGCAGGATGGTCCATTGGGGATCATGTCAATTGAAATATCTCATCTATAACACCAGAGGTCTACTTATGGGGCCCTACCCGATGTGAGTCAAATGGTGACAAGGATGCCTGAATTCAAGAAGAGCATGAAGGTACATGTCTGAGATGTACCAAATGAACATCCTACAAGGGGACCATTCCCCTTATGTAGTAGGTCCACAGGTTTGGAACAACCCGAGGAGTTTGAGATTCATGATCGGGAATCTCATGTATACAGGTGGAAGAAAGCCCTCTATGGCTTGAAGCAAAACACCTCGGGCATAGTATGAGAGGATTGATAGCTGCCCGATGAAGCTGAGATTCACTAAGAGTTGAACCGATCCAAACCATTGCTCGAAGGCTGTGGATGATAGACCTCTCATACCGGCACCTTCTAAGGACGACCTATTTCTTACAGGTGCAGACCCTCTCATTTGCAGAAGTAAGAGGGAGTTGGAATCCGAATGTGGAACGAAAAACTGCAAGCCCGTGACTACCTCGAGGATCTTAACTTTCAAGAATTTATATGGTAGTGATGCCGGACCAGATTTGGGAAATGCCTCCGAGTTTCATAAACTCATTCGCATTGATGTTCTTGGTGAACTTCTGTTCGGACATATGTTTTGCAATTAGCATGATGAGCTCATATATGGTTGAGCCTCATTGGATTGGTGCCAAGAATCTTCTGAGATATCTTGGGGCACAATCTCTCCTGAATTGAGATACACTGCCGGAAATGTGAAGCTGCATGATTATTCGAATGTTGACCAGGCAGGCAGTGTGGAGGATTGCAAGAGCACTTTTGGGTGCTGGTTCTCTTTGGATTTTGCTTCGATATCATGGATGAGCAGGAAGCAGAAGTCGGTTGCTATAAGCACCGCTGAGACCAAATACATAGCTACGAGTATGATCTCGTATGAAGCTACCTAGGTTTGGAATCTCTTGAGTGAGCTGTTTGTACACATGATGGATACCACCGTGATCTTTTGTGTCAACCAGGGGGGATTTGATTGTTGAGGAATCCCGTATTCTATGATTGCTCTAGCAGATAGACATCAGATACTACCTTATCAGGGATATGGTATGTCGATGAGCGAGGAGGCTCCATCGCATTGAGATTGATATACAGGTCTCAGACATTCTATCAAAGCCCCAGGGAAAGGTCAAATTTGTGACTTTCTTGAACGACTTGGAGTCGTTGAGAGACCCTCTTATCAGGGTTCTGCATGTTGCATGCATTGGGCCCTAGGAGCTCCGGGGGCTTGGAGTACTACTGGAGCAACACGCGACCATAAGGTGACTCACCCTCCCCTAATGTTGCGCTGTGTATAGGGTGAATGGCTCAACCTTCCCCTGTGATACCCCGAGGCGACTTAGGGACAGGATGATTAGTTCTCCTGTCGAGGCATCCTACCCATGCAGTTGGGACTCATGGGAAGTACCTCTCATCTGATCAATGAGCAGGGAAATGGGTTAGGGACCATAGTAGTACTATTGATGGACACATCGTTGTATCTACCGTACTCCCTATGCTAGGATGACCTCCATTGATCTGGGATTAGTATGAGTGGTTTGAGACACTCTCTTGTGATATTGATCTGGGATCAATAAAACTGACTTCGGGTCAGTAGAGAATGCTATGAGACATTCTTGATCAATTTTTCTTCTTCATGGTTCAGCAGAGCAGAGCAGTGCAGGGCTCTGATGGTAGAGATAGTACAGTAGGACATGTGGATAAGAGGATGGAGTTTTCCCTAGTTGAGAGGGAGTGTTAAAATTGGCAACTAGGGCCAACTCCATGTGGGTCATCTTATTTATGGCAGCTGATATTTTTCTTGGATCCCTCTCATCGAGAGGTGTAGGATTGATCTAAAGATCATCCGATTCCGATAAGTATTCATGGAGATATGAATTTATTTGTGTTATGGGACAATTCGTCAAGGTTGGCCAACAACCAAATAAACCCCACATGTGCTCAACGTTTTAGTATAAATAGAGGTGCCTTAAAAGTCATTTGGACAGACTCGCTTGGGATCTCTTCCTCTCTACTTGTCTTTGGGTTTTAGTAGGAGGAGAGATCCTAAGGGATAACGCTGCCCTAATGGAGAAAGGTTCTACGCTATTTAGAGGGAGTGCCCTAGGCTCTACGCTGCCCTAATGAAGAAGCCCTAATCAGCCTTAATGCAGTCATGGAGGAGACTACTATAGCGCAGCAAGGAGAAGTTCTAAACTGCCCTCAACGCTAGTCTAGAAGAGACCTAAGCTGCTGTCCTAAAGAAGAGACCTAACCCTAGCCGCAAATCTAAATGGAGCCACAGACTAGCCCTAGCCACAGTCATGATAAAAGCCCTAGCTGTAGGTGGAAAGGAGACTCAGCCGCAGATGGAGGAGAGCTCTAACAACAGTTAAGGTAGAGGTCTGGCCGCAGTTTAAGAAGGCCTAAATGCACAGTTAAAGGAGGCCTATAAAGAAGGCCTAAATCCGCAGTTAGAGGAGGCTTAAGTCCACAGTAAAGAGAGGCCAGATTCATAGCAATTGAGGAGACCTATACGCAGCTAGAAAAGGAGACCTAGCCACGTAAGAAGGACCCTATGTGTGCTGTAGGCGACATCATGGAAATCTATGTGTGTTGTAGGTGTTACAGTGGGACAACAATATAGCTGTACATGATGCAATACATGGACAACAAGTACATGAAACAGTACATGGAGCAGCAAGGTACAACATGTCTAGTTGGGACAATTAGTGCATGGAGCAGCAAGGTACAACATGTGTGGATGGTACACTAGTGCATGGAGCAACAAGGTACATGTCTAGATGGGACAGCGAGTACATGGAGCAGCAAGGTACAACATGTCTAGATGGGACAACTAGTACATGGAGCAACAAGTTACAACATGTCTAAATGGTACAGCTGGTACATGGTGCAACAAAGTGCAACAATGGTACTTGGGACAACAATGAAGCTTGATGGAGCAAGCAAATGGGACAAAAGTATGGGAAACATGGAATGGCAATGTCACAAACAGTGGGACAACAGTGGCAGCATAAGGTGCAACAATATGATGTGTACAACATGGTCATGAGGTCCAGCGATGTCATGATGTGTACAACATGGTAATGAGGTCCAATAATGTGATGATGGGTGCAGCATGGTGCGGCAAGGTGAGGTGCAACATGATGACGAGATGCAACACAATGATAGGTGAAGGAGTCACCTTGGAGAATCAGTTGAAGCAGCATGTCTTCAACTGATCTCATGTAGAGATGATCTATTCTCTTATCTAGAAAGTCTAAGAGTTGACTTTGGTTGTAAATGTACTATCTCTCTCTCTCTCTCTTTGTTGAACTATTGAAGAACATATAAGAAGAATTGAGCAAGGGTTTCCCCACATTGGGGTTTGTCCTTGGCTAATGCCACATCTTGGGTCCTCTTGTCTTGGCTTGTCTTTTGCGATTTATGTTTATGTTCTATCTGCAGTTTACTTTAATGCTGATGTGATTGCTAATCTGGAAAAGATATTGAGCTAACTGTGAAAATTGAAATAAATTGCTCTAAGCATAGAACATACCTAAAATTAACAAACTAGGACCTAAACAAAGTCTCTATAAACATACTAATTCCTTTATTGCATAAGTGACTGTGATGTATTCAACTTCTATAGTTGAGAGTGCCACTACAAACTTCCTTTTTCATTATATATATATATATATATATATATAGAGAGAGAGAGAGAGAGAGAGAGAGAGAGAGAGAGAGGTTGGAGACAACTCAAAGCACTGAAAATATAGAAAAACTCTATCACAATCCTCTAGCATATTTTTTATCATTAAAGGATAATGTGCTGGTACCGAGCCAACACAATTACATTGATTCTAGGAAAGAACGTTCACAAGGACACAAACTAGAATGCAAACAAACATAATTGACCCCTTTTAACTAGGGAGGATTGCTACCACAAAATCTAACACCTTAGTGCAAAGCCTCACTAAGTACTCTAGGTTAAGGGAAAAAATTGTATCGATCACCATTGTCACCTTAGTAACTGTTCCCTTACTATTTTGTGGTTGGACAATATCCTCCCAGGCAGGCTTCCCCAACAGGTCTTAGAGAATAGATAACCCAAGTACTCCTAGGTTAAATACCTGCTAATGGTTTAGTTAATAAAAACACCAAAGGATAATGTTCAGTGAGTAAGGCTTCGAGTGAGATGAGCTGTATTTCCAAGGTAACGAGATCAGAGGACCCTATGGTCAAATCTAGAGGGTTTAATGAGTCTTGGAGAGGCTCAAATAAGTTCCAAAACACACGCCACATTTAAATTACAAATTGCTAGTATAAAATAGGGTTTTTAGCAGCACAATTTACAACATGCAAGATTTACAATATCAATAAACATAATAGTCCAAAAGTGATAATAGACAAGTGGGAACAAAAGGGCTATTTAATGAGTCAACTAGGAAATAGATTACAACAATATTCAATGGTTGAAAACACATGAAACAACAATAAAACCCTAGACGACAGTCGTAATTAATAGTTGAAGAATGCATGTAAAATATTATTTATGCATTTCCAATTTAGTACATACAGGGCCTAACCCTAATAGTATAAGGTCCAAGGTATCTTATGCTATTAAATGTAGATTTTGGCATAACCTAACCCTAATTTACCCTATAAAATGTAAAAGATAAAATTTAGGGTTCTAAATTTAAAAAAGAGGATTGACACACTAGTGGACTAGTGCCTTTCTCAATCAAGGGGCTCATGGAGTCTAAGGCAAGGTTGATGGAAGAGGACTAATGGAAGAGGGTTATGAGAGAGAAAAGGCTACAATGAGGTTTCCCTTCATCACAAACCCTAGCTTCTTTCAATCAATTGGAGATAAAAAAGCGAGGAAGCTATACTAGGGTTCCTTTATGGGAGCTTGATGATAATATTGCAAAAGGATATGTTAGAGACATAAAAAATTGAACACATATGGGTGGAAATTCTAGTGAAGCCCTTATTCACAACAAATACAAGATGGAAGAAGTTGCTTACAATAACTTGAGATGTTAGAGATGTAAAAAATTGAACACGTGGGTGGAAATTTTAGCGAAACCCTTATTTTACAATAAATACAAGATGGAAGAAGTTGCTTACAATAACTTGCACAAAGTCACCACAAAATCACCAGTCATCATCCAAGATAAAAATCCATCTAATTACAATATCCTCCCCAAGACAATTTGGTCATTCGATGCTCCATAGCGACGAAGGAAAAAAAGACAACTAGTGCACACTCTCCAAATGTGTGAATGAGTGTGTTACATTGATCTCTCACTAAATTGACTTCCCTATATTTATATGAGTGCAACCAAGTCAATTTTGCTTTAAAATTGACTAAAAGCCCTAAAATAATAAAATATGTGATCACAATTTTTTGAATTGATTTACGCAGTGCATTATATTAGATATCATTTTTGGGATTCAAGCCCTGGAAGTGATTATTGACGCTATGCGATTTATTTCACCAGTTTCAATCCCGCTTCTTCACCCCTGTGAGCATCACCCGATGCAATGAGTGCTAAGTGAACTATTCAAATCATGAGAAATTAGTCACTTACGACTACCTCTCATGGAAATGGTCATACGTGAATGACTTACTTAACGTAGTTGAATCCCAAAAATGATATCTAATATAATGCATTGCGTAAATCCCCTATACTTAAATTCAAAAAAGAGTGAAGGGATCTCTACTTGAATGGTTCATGAGGCACAATACTTGCTAAGGTTTTGCAAATGGGGTAGCAAGCTAAGTGGGCTTGATTGTGGGGAAAACTCCACAGTTAAGCGCGCTTGAGCCAGAGGAGATCTGGGATGGGTGACCTCCCGGGAAGTCCTGGTTACCGGGTGCAAGCCCCGAAAGTGATGATTGACGCTATATGATTTATTTCACCAGTTTCAATCCCACTTCTTCACCCCTGTGAGCATCACCCGATGCAATGAGTGCTAAGTGAACTATTCAAATCATGAGAAATTAGTCACTTACGACTACCTCTCATGGAAATGGTCATACGTGAATGACTTACTTAACGCAGTTGAATCCAAAAAACGATATCTAATATAATGCACTGCGTAAATCCCCTATAATTAAATTCAAAAAAGAGTGAAGGGATCTCTACTTGAATGGTTCATGAGGCACAATACTTGCTAAGGTTTTGCAAATGGGGTAGCAAGCTAAGTGGGCTTGATTGTGGGGAAAACTCCACAGTTAAGCGCGCTTGAGCCAGAGGAGATCTGGGATGGGTGACCTCCCGGGAAGTCCTGGTTACCGGGTGCAAGCCCCGGAAGTGATGATTGACGCTATGTGATTTATTTCACCAGTTTCAATCCCACTTCTTCACCCCTGTGAGCATCACTCGATGCAATGAGTGCTAAGTGAACTATTCAAATCATGAGAAATTGGTCACTTACGACTACCTCTCATGGAAATGGTCATACGTGAATGACTTACTTAACGCAGTTGAATCCCAAAAATGATATCTAATATGTGATCACAAGTTAAGTAGGTCACAAACCGACTTCAAAGATAGCTATTTCAATGATAAAACATAAAAATAAGCCTCTTTTTGACCCATGCGTGAGCAAAAAGGGCCCCAAGGGTGATGCCATCCTCTAAAAGTGCATATTTCCACCAAAATATGCCATGGATGAGTCAAAAAAAGGTTTCCTCACCAAAAGAAAGATCTCTTCATCACAAGGCTCCCTCAATAAGACATCATCATGAATCAAGCCCACGCCCTCAATCCCAACCGCATGAAGAGGACATTATAAGGCTAGGGCATGATAACATCATCTAGGGAAATGTACCATACCCTCCAGAGGGATCTTAACTTTTAAGTCATCATCATCATCATCATCAAATCAGCACAAAAACAAGGCAATGTCCATCAAGAAAGTGCAATGCCAGCTTGGGGATGCCCTATCATTTTTGAGGCACATTAGATCTCTAGGTAACGTTCTAGCTTAGATGTGTAGTGTTTTAGGTTCTGGAGGGAGAGCATAGTGTCACCAACAATGTTGGATTCACTCCAAGGTCAATGCTTCTCAAAAGGCGGTCAATGTCTTGGCTCTGGTGCCAAGTGTGGTCATCAAATGGGGCTGGATATCCTGTTTGAAGTGTTGGAGAAGCTTCACACAATTCCTAAAGGGATGGTAGTTGTTCATGGGAGCAAGCATCTAAAAAATACTCAGAATCAAGTGAGTTTGTCATCATGGGTGAAAAAGCCATAAGAGTATCATAGTGGGCCATATCTGATGCAAAAGGCATTCAAGTACTTCATAATAAACAATTTTTTTGTCATATGCCTCAAGGCATTCAAAAATGTTCTCTATAGCCTGATTGAGCATAACAATTTTGCATACATGCCTTACATCTCATTGAACTAAATAAAAACAAAATTGTTTTTTGATTTGGAAGGACACATATTACATCTTTCAATGGTGGGATCTGAAAACTGTCCACTATTACAAAACCATGAGTTGTATTAACCAATTTTGCACAAAGCGGGGACGCTTTTTGGAAGCGAAGCATCATTTTCCAAAAATCTAGGAAGCGAAGCATCTACTATATAATATATATTGCATTTATAGTAAAAAATCCAAAATACCAAATTAGTTGTAGATGTGAAAACATGCATATTTGTACATAAATCAAGATAGATATGGCATCCATTGTACATCAATGATTAATTATTCAAGCATCAACCATATAGAATCTAGATTCTTCTCCTCTTGTCTAGCCTTTTGCCTCTGTGGTGGATTGTCTAGGGATATTAGTTAACATTGCCCAAGTTTGGTCAAACTACCTAATACAAGCCTTAAAATATGGTAGAAAAAGCTTAACATGCTTGATCAATGATTCTGACTTGATTGAAAGGTAATTTTTTGCTAAGGCCATGACAAAAGAGCTCAACAATTAACACCACACGCACTAGGGTATATATAGGGCTTTGTGCTCTTGATTAAATGTCAATCACATACCCTCATACATTATATAATCTAATGAAATGCCACAATCCCATTGATCCTGAATTCTTGAAAATTGTTAAGTCTGTTGAATTTTGAATAGGATATGAAATTCTATTTTCTCCGTATGAAGTCCGATGACGCTGGAACCACTTTCAAACATCTTGTGTCATTTCATGTTAATGTTTAAAGTTTAAGTAAAATATCACTTTTTCTTTGAGAATTTAACATTACCATGAGGGAGCATCTAGGAAGCATCTAAGGAGCATCAAGGGAGCACCTTGGGTGTCTTGGAAGCCCCAACCCAACTTAAGTCAAAGAAAAAATAAAAAAAATTTAGAAATCGGGTCCTTGCGGAACCGCCTGTCTCCCTCTAGATCTGCTCGCGATCCGCGCTTGAACCTCCACAGATCCGCGATGGATCCTTTTTCGGATCTGCAGATTGGGAATCTGCAACCACGGATCGGGCCAGCGTGGTTCTGGATTTCCAGGAATCGCCTCAAAACGGCAAAATCAGATCTGCGGTTCTGCTGGACGATCGCCTAAGGATCAGTACGGGACGTTGTTCTGGCCTTGGATCCTCGGGGAGGGGGAAGGGTTGTGCAACACTGGTATTAACAACAAATATGACTGTTCATGGCCTTAAAAGACAAATACATCTTTCAGAAGATTGGAAGCAAGAATCTGTCCACTTTAATAATTTTATACCCAAGGTGCATTAGAGAAACCATTTGTATGCCCATCTTGAACGATGGAGATGGTCCACCGCACTTGAGTCTCAATGCCTTTTTTTAAAGGCTATCAGCTACGTTATTCCTGTCCCTGTGTATATGATACAAAAAGATGCGTGAGAAGGCTGGCATTCTTGTTGTATATCATCAAAAAAAGCTGTAAGGTGAAATTTTTGAGGGATGCTTCCTTTCTTAAGGATTGCATAATGAAAAGAGAATCCCAAAAAAATTGCAACTCTATAATACGATATTCTTGAGCCAACTGTAGGGTTAACTTGATAGCCATCAGGTCACAATAATTGTCAGTTTCCTGCCCAATTCTAGCTTTGAAGGCTATACTGTTATTTGAGGAAAGATACGGGATCCCTCCTGAATCTCCTTTTTTGGGGTTCCCTTGAGAAGCACTATCAAATTCTTTTTCTGTATACCTCCCATGAATGAATTTTTATTAAATAGTAGTTCTATATAAACAATTATTGTTAATGTATAAACAATTATTGTTAATGTAATGGAGAAAAAGAATAGAAGAGATGACTGTTAGTGCAACTGTTACTTGCACATTCAAAAGCCTGAAGGCCCTGCAGTGTTACCTGCTCGGGCATTGCTTTCATCAGGAGTTTTCCTGTTATGGAAAAGCTTCTTTCCTTGAATAGTTGCTCCATGCAATGAGACATTACATTAGTCACCTCTATACCTTTTTAGACAATCAGAAGCAACAAATCTAAGCATGAATTGGTCTTCCATTTCTACCTTGTTTGAGTGGCAGAATATATCTATATATTTTTTATACAGAAATATAGTCCCTCGCCCACTTGTTAGACATTCCAAGTGAAGGCACTGGTGCCATTACAGCCCCCTGTGGATTCCCTTCCTTTTCCTCAGTTTTCTGGATGGAGGATGGTAGTAACTGTCAGCCAAAATACCGGCTGGTAACCCAAGGGACTCAATGAGATTTGATCCCAACATCTCTATGAACTTTTGCAGTAGAACATCTACCAATTGAGCTAACCCTTGGGGCAAAGAGGGCATTTAAAACCAGCAAATACAAGACACAAGTTGTCTCCTGAAAATACAAAGCTGTGACTGTGTAGATTTCACAGAGGTCTATCTTTAGCAATAACCAGCTTTAAGTAGAACAATGAATAACTTCCTTCAGTCGAGTATATTGAAATAAAAGTTGCATTGTGAAGTGCTGTACTGAGAAAACCGCTTTCATCAATTTATGATCAGCAGGGAATCACCATGGATTTGTAAGTGGGAAATTCCTTTTACCTGAGCCAAACACGAAACAAATTCAAGTGCTAATAATTCGTGGAAATTATTTTATTCATTGTCAATACCAGCAGAAAAAGAGATGTGATTATTTGAGAGATTTAGGATTCTTTCTGCTCCTCTGGAGATTTCCGTGGGAGGTCCCATCAAAATATTCCAAAGGCATTTCCTTGTTTGTAGTTTCTTGGGGATATGTTTTGGAATGGGAGAAATCTTTTCTGGAGGGAAGGCAAAGAGTATATTCAGACTTTGCAGGGCACATTGCAATGGTAAATTAATGAAAATGACTTGATTTCCCTCATGTAAATAGAGGGAGTCATTTTTTGGATCATCATCACACACATTCATCTCCCTTTTCTTGAGTGTGCACTAGCTTTTTTCTCTTTTCTTCTTGGATGCAATGGTCGAATAGTGGTGCAAATTTTCTTGGTGAGCATATTTCTGCATGGAGAGACTATCCTTTAGATTGATGTAGTGATTCTTACTTGAATTGTGTAAGTTTAATGCTATTTTCTTCCATTTTGCATGCCTTTTTATGAAATTAGGGTTATCTTGTCCCATATTAAAAAGAGCAATATCTTTTATGAACTTTTGTTTCGATGTGATTATCGAAAATTTTTCATTTAAGAATCCATCAAAGGGGCTTGTTTTATGCATCCTTTGAATTTAATTTCCTATGAAAGAAATTTCTAGGGTTTCTAAGAGAAGTAAATTAGGATTCCATCCTCTCTATCCAAGTCCTTCCATCATTGGCCTCACTCTAATTGACTCCATTGCCCAATTGAATTAGAGGCACTAGTCTAATTGTGGGCACCTTTTAAATTTTTTCCCTTTTCTTTAATTCTTAGTAACTAGGTTAGGGTTGGATTCGGGTTTGCATTTAATAGCATTTTTGTTCCTAAATATTATTTTCCTCTAGGTGTAAATTGCATTTATTAATATTTGAGAACAAAATCTTGTATTTATTGCATGTTTTTACCCCAAATTTAGGGTTGACATTTAGGGTTTATATTGTTGTTCTATGTATTTTTAACCATTAAAAACCTAAAGTTGGCCAATCCCTTGTTTACTGCTGTAATACCCTTTAATTCTTTGTTGATCTCATCATTTATAGGCTATTTCTTTGCTGTTATACACTTTTGCATCTTTTAAATATGCATATCATAAAAACTCTAGTTTATAACAACTTTTCTTTAGTTTATTGGGCTTGGTGGAAAGTGAACTTGCACATTTGTAACTCTTATTTGGGCCTCCAAGACCTTGCTGGTACCTTCTCCCATAACCATTAGACTCTTATCACCCATAAGCCCTCTTTTTTTGAAGACTTTTCTAGGTGATTTATTTGCAAGCTCCTTAGAGAGACATTTGTCTCAGAACCCTAGTCATCTAACCTCTAAGTCTTATCAGGAAAGTATCCCTCATGGGGGATAACATTCAACAACAAAACAGTAGGAGAAAGGCCACTAAGGTGACAATGGTGTCTAATTTCTTTGTTTCCATAAGACCTGGATTTCCTAGTGAGGCTTTGCACTAGGCTTGCTAGATTTTGTGGTAATAGTCCCCACAACTTCCATAAAATTTTACTTCTTGGCACATACTTTAAATTGTTGCCCACGACTCTTCTCTCATGCCCTTCATTCATTGTGGTGGACCCATCCTCATGTCTTATGAATAAATGGTATCATGAGTCATGACCACTATAAATCTATGCTAAGAAAACTCAAATGAGATTTAATGGCTAGCCATTCATCTTGAGATAGTCACAACCACCCATAAGAAGTAATACTGCCATCTTAGATTGAAGAAATGCAAGTTCTTAGTCACTAAGAGAAGGGAGCTTCACACAACTCTTGACATGTCTTCACACCTTCTCTCATGGGAAATGACCATTGGTTGACATTGACCCTGACATTTGCTAGATCACTGCCTCTTCTCTTTATGAATTTTTCGACCATCCACCCATTTTTATGTATCCTCTCATCCTCTTGTCATCTCTTTTCCCTTGAACTTATCCAAAGACCCACCCATATACTTAACACTAGTAAGTTTGTTGACCTTAAAGGTTTATAGTTTGTAATATGTATTCTACAAATATCAGATGGGATCCTTGTATTGCCTCTTAGATGTCCATTTCAGATATGTTTTTTTGTTTTGGTTTCCACCTAAGTTGCATGAAACGTTGGAGAAGGGTCAGTTTTCGACCGGAAACGAAACAGAAACGAGGAAAATCGTACCATACGGCCTAGAAACTTGTTTCTGGCCGTATTGACCTGTTTCTTGAGGAGGAAACGTGTCCAGTACGGTCGAAAACGAGTTTCCAGGCCGCACAACAGAGTTTCCTCTTCCAACTTGACATTTTCTTGTATTTTTTTAATATTTTATCTTCTAATTTTTTATTGGGCAACCAAAGTGACTTCTAGTTGCTTCTAGATATCTCTCTCAAGCTATAAAAGTGACCCTCGCCTCATTCTCTCATCACACAATTGAGCAAGTTGTTTCTCTTGGAGACAGACGATTTTAGCAAAGGAGAAGAGAGGAAGAGAGCAGTGGTTTCAGCTAGGGTGTTTTCAACAATGAGCAAAGGAGATTTCAGCAGCAAGAGAAAGAGATTTCAGTAGCAGATTTGGAGTGCAGAGTTTCTGGCTATGGCATTCTTGGCTTTTGGCTCAGCTACAACCATATTTCTCTTGTCTTTTCTAGCATTTTGGGGTAGCTTCAGCTACAGAAAATTAATTTGGGTAAGCAACATTCATTTTCTTAGTTTTTTCCTACTATTTCTTCAATTTTTGGAGGGTTTATGTTGCCAAAAATATGAAAGACGTTTTTTATTTACAATTTTTTTTTTCTTTGCAGCAATGGCTTCCAACCAAAGTTCAGAATATTATCCTCTTTGGAGGCATGTTCAAAAGCTTAAAAAATGTGGAGGTGGTTGCTCATGGGAATGGTGATGTAATCTTTGCAATAATTCGTACAAGGGCTCCTACCCAAGAGTGAAGGCACATCTTTTGCATGGAGGAGGACAGGGGGTTGTAGCCTTGTAGGTTGCACAAAAACAACAAACCCATTGGCAAGGAGGGCATATCAAAGAGAGCAAGATGAGGCGAATGTTATTAAGAGAAGGCATGATGAGCTTAGTCAAGCTACTCAAGCTCCGTATAACATTGAGCCAAGGATTGTAGTTGAAGCAAGAAAGAGGAGAGCCAATGTCACTCAACGACGTGAACAACCAACACCCAAAGATACCAAAGGGGCATCCCCTTTAGTTAGTTCAGGATAGTAGAATTGCTAAATTGGTGAATGTGCAAGCGAGAGAAGAAACTGATTCCAGAGTGGCTAGGTGCATTTATGCATGTGGTATCCCATTCAATGTTGTTCGCTCTCCTTACTGGCAAGATATGATAAGGGAAATTAACAAAGCTCCTCAAGGGTACAAGGGGCCCAACTATGAGAAAGTCAGAACTTAGCTTCTCAAAAATGAGAAGGTGCTTGTGGAGGATATTT
The DNA here is from genome assembly GCA_031772625.1 of Pinus tabuliformis. NCBI lineage: Eukaryota > Viridiplantae > Streptophyta > Pinopsida > Pinales > Pinaceae > Pinus > Pinus tabuliformis. The sequence continues at coordinate 161,298,343 of CM062815.1, read as the reverse complement.
TATCACCAATTCGTTTTTCCTGGAGTAGCCCTGGGGTTACCATAGTCTCAGATGGATGGACAGATACAAGGCACAAACCATTGATAAATATCATTGCCACTTCCCCCAAAGGAGCAATGTTTATCAAGGCGGAAGACTACTCAAGAGAGGTAAAAGATGCACAGTTCATTGCTGATGTTATTATAAAAGCTATTGAACAAATAGGGCGTAACAAGGTGGTGCAAGTTATCACGGATAATGCACCAGTTTGCAAAGATGTAGGTTTAATTATTGAGGGGAGGTATGACCACAACTTTTGGATACCATGCATTGTACATAATCTGAATCTGATCTTAGAGGAGATCGACAACAAAGTTTCATGGATAAAGGAAATCACAGGGGAAGCAAGGGAGATTGTCAAATTCATCACTAACCACCACCAATCTCAGGCAATATTTCGGGAGTACTCCAAATTGGAGTTGTTAAAAGTTGCTGAGACAAGATATGCCTCAAACTTTCTGATGTTGTGCCGCCTTGTTGAGGTTAAGCATGCATTAGTTTCTATGGTGGTGAGTCAACTTCGGATTGAGTGGAGACAAGCAGATTCAGAAAATCATTTTGCTGATTTAGTCAAGAAAACCATTGTTGATAGGTGGAACAATTTCAACACTCTATTGCACACTTTAGCACATGCCTTGAACCCCAAATTTTATGATGAGGAGCTTATTGCTCAAAGCAATGGGAAGAGGAAGACACCCCATAAGGATAGAGAGGTGGATAATAGGGTGAAAAAAGCCCTTATGAGAATGTTTCTTGCTCATCTACACAAGGGAGGTAAAGGAAGAATTTGCCAGTTTTGCTGCAAGAATAGTTGATTATACAAATATATCAACTTTGGAGGAGAGAAGCACCATGAATCTAGTTAGGTGGTGGATTTGTCATGAAGCAAATGGTGTACATTTGCAAAACCTTGCCATTTGTATTCTTTCACAAGTGGCAAGCTCTTCATCAATAGAAAGGAATTAGAGCACTTATGGTTTTATTCATTCTGTGAAGCGCAATAGGTTGGGCTCACAGAAGGCAGAGGATCTTGTTTATGTGCACTCCAACCTTCGCCTTGCATCTCGTAGGGGTCCAGAATACAACAATGGTCCTTCTAAAGAATGGGATGTGGATGCAGAAAGTCCTGATTTGGATCTCTCTCTTGCTGCCCTGAATATTGAGGTCCAGCCTGGAAGTGGAATTGGCCCATCATCTTCTTTAGCACCACCATCCACTGTTGAGCATGCTTCTGCTTCTATTTTTGATGACGATTATGATGATGAGGATTAGTCTTTTGTCTTTATAGTTCTTGCAGCCTTATAGTCTTTATTGTACTTGCAGCCTCATATATATAATAAAGGCTGATTTTGAGATTTGGATATATAATAAAGGTTGATTTTGGATATTCCGATATTGTTATTTTCATTATGTGATCATTCATGAGTAAATGTGATGTAAATTTAATCATAATGTTTAAACTTTAAATGTAATAAATTATAATGTATCATGTATGCTTTATGATTGCACATAACATTTCTTAAATGTCCTAAATTCTAATATATATATATATATATATCTATATATATTCGGGTTTCCGTGTTTCCAAAATTTGGGGGGATCGCGTTTCATACCCGTCCAGGGAATATATATATCTATATATATTCGGGTTTCCGTGTTTCCAAAATTTGGGGGGATCGCGTTTCATACCCGTCCCCGTTTCCCTGTTTTTTGCAACTTAGGTTTCCACCCTTCTTGGTTCCAGAATATCATTTACCCTATATACAAATTAGGAAATGCTCCAGATCGTAATAATTATATGATTATTGCGATTGGTCATGCATTTACTAAACTTTATATCATAACTCCTAATCTTGACCTTTCCAATTGGTTTGAGTAGTGTGAGTGGAGAGCTAGGGTCCAAGTAGGCTTAAAGAGGAATTACTAGATAGTGGATCATATATTCATTCTTTGTGCTATCAATGAGGAGGCTAGGTAGAGGTCCTCAAAGGTCGACGATTGCTTCATTGAATTTTGTAAAGCCTTTACATTTTATCCACACATTTAATTATTGAGAAATATCATAACCGTGGGGTGCTCAGTCTTGTTGTTGTTGTAGTAGTGTGGCTTTATGAGACATTGGTGGGTTGTTTTTGCACATTCCATTGCCTTTTTGAGAGGTTTATGGCTGTGTTGTTGGGAGTGAATGCAAAGTGGGAAGCACCTTTCAAAAGCTTTCAAGCGTAGAGCATTTTTTTATATAATATATATTTTAATATATTTTGATGCATATAGAATGTCAAACTCGCTGCAGAAAACATGAAAGCATAGATTTTAGGATTGGATTAATGTTAAATTATTAAAGCATCAACCAAGTGGCATACATATAATATTTATTGTCTACCAATCCTAAGTTATCATTGTCATTGAATGACCAACCATAACATCTATCTTTAAATTTTAATAGATAACATTTATGATCAATAGAATATAACATATAACATCAACCATAAAATGAAATGGAACTTCATATTCATGACCAAAGAGTTGTAATATGTAGTTAATAGTTCAAAGGTAGTTTCAAAATTAAAACTTAAATTGTTGTATAATGTTTACAAAATAGGCCAATAAAGAGAAAGTAATAAGTTATAGAAACTAGATTCTAAACAACAAAAATTCAAATTAATATCCTATCTATTAAGCTTTCCTGTTGCCACGAGGAACTTTTTCTTTTACATTTTCTTTTCCTGTGATCTATGAACAAGAGTAGTAGTAGGTGGAAGTGGTCATTAAAAACGACCATGAGCTACATGGCCCCCACACAATGTTGGAGGTGGTGAAGCTAAAAGAAAATCTACTATGTTTAAATCTACTATTGGATTGGGGGTCATCCTTACTACATGATCACCATCATGAGTCCGATAAATATCACCCAAAATTTTTGCTTCCAAGTATTCTAAAACTATGTTTCCATCCCCCATATTAGGCTCCTTTAGATTGTTGTCCAAAGTTACATATGTTGTATCATTTTTCACTACCTTACAACAATGAGTAATCAACCTCAAGTTGCAGTGCAGATAAACCAAGATTCTTGCTCGATCTACATTCAAGTTGTTTCTCTTCAAACTATAGATATTGTTGTAGGTACTCCAACACTCCTTTGCAGAAGAAGTGTTAACAATGTGTGAAAGAACCCTCATTGCGAATTTATGTAGATGTGTGTTAGAGGAACCATACATGTTCCACCATTCAATAGGATTCAACCTATTTCTATCTTTAGTTACATGTAAATTAGCAAATAATCCATGTTAATTGATGTACTTGTTTAGTTTTTGTTACACTTGAGCACACTCCTTTTCATTAAGGACCGATTTTTCTAATGCAAGCATATACCCACTATGTACCTTTAGATTTGTATGTGGTTTTCTTCTAACCCCACCCCTAGGTGTTGGTTGGGCAACCAATATAGAGAATAATATTTGGGTGTAAGGACATATGCTAAGGCATAGAGTGGAACATTAGATTATCCCACCTTTTGACCATATGTTTATGATATGATTGCATCTCTTGGGTCAACAATGTCTTTGATTTGGCCTAGCATGTTGTCCTTTTGCTTATAGACCTCAACAATCATCAACTGATATGTATTTGCAAATCGAATCATATCCTAAATTGGCTTGGTGATACTTAACCTGTGCCCAAAAATGACCATCAAGAATGGTGTTCATTCTTAACCCATGCCATTCTTCTCTTAGATGTAGATGCAACCTTGTCTTCTAAACCCTGCCACAAATCACTTGAGACCATACTAGCCAATGTCTCTATTACTTTCAAAATGCGCTTGAACGAGAGGTAACGACTAGCAAATTTGGTCTTTACAATCTTAAGTAACTCCAACATAGAATGATTGCAGAAAATGTAGTGGGCATGACTATGATTGGTAACTAGCCTAGATCCGGATCTATCGAGTGCCGAGAGGGATCAAATCTCTCGAGGTGCAAACCTCTTCTTTGAGTGCAAAACTTGAGGAAAGTTTTGCACCTCGAGAGATTTGATCCCTCTCAGATCTTGATAGATCTGAAGTTAAAATGGATGTACGCTGGTTTAATTATTAATAATAAACAATTGTAATAATTAATTTTTATTTTTATGTGATTTTACCGAGTCAAAAATGTTATTATTAATAATTTTATTTATTTATTTTTACTTTTATGTAATTGGAAGAATTTATTTATTTTTCCACTCTTGAGAGAGAGGCCTTGTAGGCCTAGTTTGAACCCTAAACAATGATATATGGTAAATTGTATGTTACAACTGTCATAACCGCAGAGACAACTCTACCTTCCTCTCATGTGTGGCTATAACTAGTCCTTTAAAACTTCGGTTTTCTTCTTCCTTTCTTCGGTGCCTTGGAGACCCTTTTCTTGTACTCTTGTTACCCTTTTCTTGCCTTGTACCTTCACAGATTTCAGAGAGGAATGCGTTGTCTTTTGAGGGAGTGGACAACCTCTATATATAGAGGTCTGTCCCTCCTTTAGGCCGACTTGCTGCTTTGAGGCCGACTTGATTTTCTTTGTTGCAATAGGTGCTTTTAATGGTGCCATTGCTTCTTTTGATGATGTCTTTGCTTGGAGGATACTTGACTTTGCTTGGAGGTGTCTTCTTTGACTTTTATACATAAATATACATAATGTAACATACCCTTAAGGTCTTCAACATAATTCTTTTGACTCTTTGACTCACCTATAGCACTTTGACATGTGCTAGACGTACTTCAATGAGCAAGAAACTCATTGACATATATTATAAAAATAATATTTCTTTTCTTGAACAAATACAAATGTCAAAAGTACATTTATGAAGACTGAACCTAGTTACATTTCCTTCAACAAATGTAGTCCTCTGGAGGATTACGACCCCATATAGGGAGACCATTTGCAATCCTGCATAAGATCCAATGCATCGCCTAGCCTTCCAGTACAACACGTCATTAGAGAAATCGAGTAAATGAGCTTACCAACTATGGACCACAGGTCGGGACTTCATAATGGCTTCGGGATGTGCCAATGTCTCCTAACTCCAAATGGGGTTAACCAAGTATCCTATTAAGTGGTTTCTACTTCTAAAGGGGACAATATGTTCAAGGCACATCTTTCAAAAGGTGGTGGCACGTGGTAGATAGGTGAATGAAGTGGGGGATGAGAAGGGGCAGCGTTGGTTCACATGCTGGGGTACAAGGGTAGCTAATAAAAGGGAAGCCCACACTTGGGGTTTATAATGTATAGGAGGGAGCAATCGTGGTACATGAGGTGCCTCGGCCTTGATTTTTCCACCCTTCTTTATATGGCTTTTGCCTTTTTATGATTTTCTTTAATTAATTGCTCGGGGCTCAAGGGGTAAGAGCATGATGCATAAGATATAGCATTGAATACCCCTTTTTAAGGTAGGGTGGTTCATTGCTCACCAGGGGTTGGGACAATCATGGTTTCCTATATGATGAAGGAGGCTCATAGAACCTGTAGGAACCAAGGTGATGGCCATGATGACGGGGTAGAGCTCATGTATTGACTTTTGCCCACGTGCTAAATGTGTTTGCCCCTACCATCCTTTGCATTTTGTGGTACATTTTCTTGTTGAATGTGGCCAAATATGCTTTTGTATTTCCTTTTAGTTGCATCAACCTCTGGGGCATCATTCCAGGTCTGACCCAAGGTGTGGGCAAGGGGAAGGGGCGAGCTAACCCTATGTGGACTCAGTGGAGGAACGTGGACCTAGGTGGGAGAAATGATGAATGGGGTAATAATAAGTGGAAGGGGGTTAATATAAGCGGATAAGAGAGCGGGACCACACAACCAAAATCAGGGTTTCTCGTGAAATCCCACGGGACTAGAATCCAAGGTTAATATCCAAAGGGGTCTAGGGGACAAGAGCACAGACCTAACCCATTCTTTCCGCCGAATCCCCCCATTAATCCATGCCCAAAAGTGTCCATGATAAGCAAACTACAATACTCAATTACCAAATGACAAGGCATACCTTTAGGTTCGGGAGGCCCACCTTCAAACATACGGTCATGGTAGATGGGTGAGGGATCACATGGCTGGCTTAGGTGGCAAAGAAATGGCACAATGAGCTAGCTGGTGGCTACAAGGGGCTGCTCGCTGCTGGTTGAGGACCATCTTGGAGAAAAAGATTTCTCCTAGGGATATCACCCACAAAATGGAACAATTCCAAAGCCAAAAAATCCAACTAATTTTTATTAAAAATATTGAGGAAGATTTACATTAATTTATTTTGGCAAAACCTGCTATATTGGCCATTGGAAAATAATTTGGCCCACTCTTGGAGGATTTTCTGGCTTGAAACCCTGGTTGCAATTACATTGGCAAACTCAATTAGCTCCAGCTCGACTTTCTCAGATCAATGCTTGAATTCTTGGGCACAATTTTTGGTCTACTCGATTTATGTGCTCCTCTTGTTGATTATAACTTGATAAATGCAATGTGGCTTCCTTATTTTGGCTACCTCAGACATAGAACAATTCAACTATCTTCTTGTACTTGTTTAGCAAGCTAGGGTTTAGAATTTTGGTTTGGAATTTGACCCTCCCAATGATGCAAATCGGCCCTCCAATGGCACCAAAATTCGACCTTTATTAAAGGTAATTCAACCCTCCATATTGTTGGAGAATGTAATTAGATTTCGTCTTCATAATGACTTTGTAATCATGATATTGTATATTTTACATGAAAAGAAAAATAATTTTATTTGTTCAAGTATGGGTTTCATGCTCAAGTCTAGGTCAAAGCGTGTTCTTCATGCTTCTAGGGCTTGTTGAGTCAAAGGAAAATATTTGTCATGTATTATAGTCCTATTTGGACTCTTTGTAACAAAAGAAAATCATTATTTTTGAGTCTGGCAAAGTCATTTTTTCCTCCAAGACGACGTCGGCCCTGCCAGGATAAGTTGGCCAAGGAGAGGCCTATTCGACCTCTTGAGAAGAGTATATATAGGAAGAGACTTTGACTCATTTGGAGACACATCCACAAGTTTGATCTGCAGAAAAATAAGAAGGCATTCAAGAACGAAAGTCAAGGAGAAAAGAGGAAGTCAAAAGCAAAGGAAGGAGACTTGAAATTTGACCTTTTCTACTCACACGTGCGAAGAGATTAGGGTTTTTGTTCGACTTGCACGGTCAAGAATTGCAGGTCCAAATTGCAGACCTGAAGTTAGATGGCTGAAACTTTGACTAGGGAAGATTTTGGAGAGTTTGACCTTTGTTGACTTTGGTGGACTTTGGCTTGTTTGGAAGAGATCTTATTGGCAGTGTTGATAATATCGGTATCGGGAAAATATCGGCGAGGGTCCAAAAAATATCTTATCGGCAATATCGACGAAAATATCGGCAAATATCGGCAAGCATAAAAAATGCATAATATATTCATTTTTTTTCAGATTTTTAAACATATAAAGCAATAACAACATGAAATAAACACATTGGCACATAAATATGAAGAAAACACTGATATATATGATGTCAAATAGAAATGATATATCAAAGGCGATACCAAATCCTGCTGATCCCTGATAATTGTCCATTCAAGGACTCAAATGTGGAGAACCAATACAAAATAACATCACATATATAAAATTATCTCATCATCATGAGTTACATGTAGCATAACAAATAAAACTAGTAGCTATCTATCTACTGCCCTCTCCCCCTTTTACGGGAAAACATGATGGGTTGTTTGCCAGGCTTGCCCCTAGTAGTAGAAGGCCCTGACCCTGCCTCTGCACCTAATGTCAAATAATGAGTGCTAGGCATGGAGCTATGCTCTCCTATATCTATAGCAGATGGTGTTGATGCTGATGCTCCCGCAGTGTCCTCCTCCTCCTGCTCCTCCTCTAAGTGCTGCTGCTCCTCTGACTCCGAGTCCTCCTCTTGCTGCCCTTGCTCTAATGGATCATCTGCCACTGGCTCTAACCATGAAGGTGACTCCTCCAATATGGGCTCCTCAGACTCCACCCTCCACGGAGACAATACATCAATATTGTCTAAGGAAATGGCATCTGGATCCATTGGTGATTCTATTTGCCTCACTCGAAGTCGGATGTTGTAATGCACATACACCAAATCATTGAGGCGTGCGAACTCCAACCTGTAAGAGTGTCAAAAAAAGTAATGAGTCTTGACTCTTGACTCTTGACACTTGAAGTTGAAGGTCATAAATTAAAAATTAAAAAGTACAATAAGTGTAATTGCTCAACTGAAGGTTTGAGTTCAAAGTTATACTTGTTGCGCTTTTTGGCGTGTATTTTCTCAAATACACTCCAATTGCGCTCACACCCTGAAGAGCTACATGTTTGACTTAAGATTCGTATAGCTAATTTTTGCAAATTTGGTGCCCTTGCACCATAGCTTCGCCACCAAATATCTACAACAAAATAATGAAATAAAAAATTCAAAAACTTAAAAGTTAAAACATAATAAAATTCAAATTTGTAATTTCTAATGAGTGATGACTTGTCACTTACGTGGCATGAAGAGGGCCCTTTCCCTAATGGCATCATCAAAGCCAAATAGGCCAACACAATCCTGATAACACTGTACCTCGCGATTGATTTTGCTACGAAGCTCAAGATCAGGTACCATCCTCTGAATACAGGAATGGAGCCCTTCCATCACCTCGCCATCAAAATCAAAGTTGCATTTGTATGAAAATGCGGGGTTGAGGAAGAGTGCTGCTGCATGAATGGGTCGATGAAGCATCCCTGTCCATCGACTATCGATCACATCCCATAACATCATCTGCCTATCAAGGCCAGCAGAACCCTTGTTTGCATAATAGGAACGAATGGCCTCCTTGGCCCTATCCATGCCCTCATACAAATAGGGCATTGCAAGCTTCTCTCCATCCACCAATCTAAGAACCTTTACTATAGGTTCGCTAACTGCACATGCTTCTTCTACTCCATGCCAAAATTTCTCAGAGTACACCATTTTTGCAATGGCTTTCCCATCAGGTCTCCTGTTGTATCTACAATTACGCCAATCATCAGACACAAACATTTGCTTCAACTCGAATTGACATTGAAGCAAAGACTGAAGAGTAATAAAGGTTGTGGCAAAATGTGTGATGGCAAGACGTCGCAACTCCTTGTTTCTAGTGAACCTCCTCATAAGGCTAAGAACAAAAGCATGGTTATAAATAAACTTGGGGATGCTCCTAGCCATATCAACTGCCTCCTTGATGAAGGAGAGTTTCCCCATATCCTCAAGCAACAAAGCAAGACAATGCGCTGCACATGGAGTCCAGAACAATGTGGGATGCCTCTCCATAAGCATTCTGCCGGCAGACACATAATTAGCTGCATTGTCTGTTATGACTTGCACCACATTCTGCACACCAATCTCCCGAATGAACCCATCTAACAACTCACATATCGTTGCTGCATCTTTGATATCTTCTGATGCATCCAACGATTTAATAAACATGGTACCTTTAGGACAATGTACCAAGAAATTTAGAAGGGTCCTACCCTTCCTATCTGTCCAACCATCAGACATCACTGTGCATCCAGTGACTTCCCATGTCTTTTTCAACTCCGCCAATCTAGAGTTGATGTCCTGTTTTTCTGCTTGAAGAATTGGCCCCCGCAACTCCTCATATGTGGTACTTTTGTACCCTGGGCCCACAACAACAATAGCATCACACATTGGCTGCCAAAATGGATTGGTTTTCATGATGCTGAGAGGTAAGTCGCTCCAAAAAATACACCTCCCCATGACTCTATCTGCTTCTTGCTTCTCCTTTTTTTTAACAAGCGATTTTATGCCAGATTGTGCTCCAACGCCTGTTCATGGAACAAAAAATGATGACCTCGCACTCACACTAGCAGTAGCATGTGATGGTGTGCCAGTTGTGGAGCCCCTCCCACTAGGGCCACTAGGCCCACTACCCTCAACACCAAAATCAGGAGAAGATATCCCGAAAGATCTACCTGCACGTTCAGCTTTGTTTCTTTCCACCTCTTCCTTCTTTCTGTCCTTTTCTTCAATTGCCTCAAGAGCTTTTTGTATAAGCTCCGGACTAGAAACTGTACAAAGCCCAACATCATGTCCACTGAGTCTAGCAAGATGGTATTTCAGTCGTGTAATCCCACCTGTCATCTTGTCCCCACACAATTTGCATGTAAGATATGCACGATTTGTCCCACCATCAGGGCTCCCATGCTCCCAAAATGGGTCCAAGGCTTTTGGCATATTTGTATTTTGTAGTGGGCTAACTCAAACGGAAACCTAGAGCACCAAAAAAAATTTGGAATTAGTAACTTAATAAGTAATACAAAATTTTCAAATTACAAATAAGTTAATAACCACATCATTTTACAAAAAAGTTTTAACTTGACTGTTGAATAGAAGTGTAATACAAGTTGACTGTTGAATAGAAGTGTAGTACAAGTTGACTGTTGAATACTCTTGAACAAAAGAGTATGAACATGTTGTAACGTGAGGTATCCAAATGGCAAATGAAACACATAGCAAATTGGCACGGAATGAGAACAATTTCTTTCAGAATTATGCCAAGCATGGGAAAAATATATAACTGTTATAACTTATAACTTATACCACTGCTGTAGGTGCATAATGCATTATTAGACTTCATAAGTTCATAGCAGTGAGCACAGAGAAAGTTACATCTTTAACCAGCAAGGCAGGGTGAAATCTTTGAAGAAGAAGGCAACACCTTTTGAGCTGATGGAGGGAGGATTTTGATGATTGCATCGATATGGGAGAGAAAAGATGAGGTTTCCAAATTCCAACAGTACTTCTTCAAACTTTGATACTTATCCATGACAACATGTTTTTAGCAGTTGAAAAGGTTCGGATCTTTGAGAATATCATCATCCTTTGCTTCATCTGAGTTTTTGTAAGCATTATCATTGGCTTCTAAAGTTCTAAGATCCATCAGGTAGACAATGGACATTCTTGAAGTATGTTGAAAATAGAAGAAGTCAGGAACTTAGATAATTGTGGGCATTCTATTAAAGTGTATAGGCCTGAAATTTTTGTTCTTCGAGGGTAATCAAATATTTGACGGTTCAATATCCCCATGGGCTAGCATTATAAATTTATACCTATTGAGAGGTTTTAGAGGCATTTTTCATTCCATTCTTAAACTTGACATCACATTACTGATGGTTTATGACATATGTAGTTTGCAAATGGTTTATAACTTTAAAATTTAGAGTCTAGACCTGCTGTAGGTGATGATTCCCTACATCTTTTGGGCATAAATGCTGTAGAAGAGGAGGAATATATGCTCATTTATCCCATTCATACTTCTACATTCTTTCCAAAAACTGACATGAGGACATCAAGTTAAGATCATGAGAAACTGTATATTGAATGTTGTTTGCAGAATGGGTAATTGTGAACACTGAAAATATTTTGTAGCCGCACATTAGATGCTTGATTGTTTCTGCAGCCTAGCATATTACACAGCTGCCATCTGTAAATCCTCTATGCTGTCACGCTGTGCATATATATTATATGGTAATGGTAGCATATTTTTGTGACTTGTCTGTTGATTGCTCCTGTCCGGTGGAAGTGGTTTATGTTTGTGGAGAAGAGATTGTTTAGACAGGCAACAAAAACCGTATAGGATACAATAAGATGAAGTTAATATGTCTCTTTTGTTGGAACCGTGATACCACTGTTGTAGGTGGAGAATGGAATTATTGTATTACGGTTTACCTTGACAGTGATCAATATGAAGTTATTTTCTATAAATATGTGTGGTATTGCTCAATGCAAACCCTTGCAGTTTGAAATCAAATCAAAAACCAAGCAAAATAATTGTAGGGAACCGGAAGAATGAGAATCGAGTTTGTCTTACAGTTCTTGGCACTTGTAGCTTAGAAATCTTTGTTGTTGGTGGCGTATTGGCGAATATTGGCTTCATACCCTCCTTGGCAGCAACCACATTGGACTTCTAGCGCTCAGAAAAAACAAAATGACTTAAAAAAAACCAAAAATCGAATTATATAGGCCGCACGGAATGATTTCAGGGTCACCGGCGATATTTTAGGTCGTCGCGCGATATTTTCCGAGATATCGCCGAAATATCGTAAATCTCACGCGATTTTCAAAACTCGAAAATATCGCGATATTTGGTCGGCGATATTTCGGCTCGCCGAAAATATCGCGATATTTATCAACACTGCTTATTGGAGGGTTGCCTTGGTGCTTGGAAGAAATCTTGATTTTGGTCTTTGGGTCTTGGAGGTCTCATTTTGATTTGATTCTATAAGAAGAGAGATTCTTTCTGGGTTTTCCCCTTGGAGGGGTTTTGCCTTGGCTTGGAGTCTATATCTTGTGTCTTTGTGATCTTCATGTTTTTTGGTAATTGCTTGAAGAAGAAGTAAAACTAAAGTAATAAAAGGCCAACTAATATCACAAGTAATTATCAAGTAAGGAGAATCAATTTCCATCTACAAATACCCTGATTTTCCAACACATATGACACTAGAATTCGACCTAACCTTGGAAGTAATTCGACCCACTTTAGGGATGTTGTTTGGCTTGTAGATTTCGGGCCCTTCTTAGTGATGCGAGGTGATGCAAATTTGTCTCTCCGGACTCCTAGAAATTGTTGCTTTTTGATCCTCCATTCTTCGCTAAGCACCAATGGAGAACTTGAAATAATTCTCCCTTCAAATTAGCTAGGGTGGATGTTTCACCATTGAAACTAATCACAACCAGCTAGGGTGGATAGGTTCACCACCGAGATTGGGCTCTACACAAGGGTTTCCCCTCACACAGTAAGCTACTCGATCTCCAAGTTCAATTCTTAAATCATCAACTCATGTTTTTTGTTAAGATTCCTTCTTTCTTTTTATAACGATTTGCTCCTTTTGGAATACCATGGTTCATTTTGTTTTTACCATACTCCTATTTAATTATTTAATATTATAAAAATGCTGCCTTTTAATTATAATGTCACCCAACAATTAAACCAACTGATCCCTTTTTTTTGACCATAGCATACGGGAATCAGGATAGGCTACCAATTTGATCCCTTCTGCTATTATGGTTTGGAAAGGGACATTACACCCTTCATCTTAATATTATCATGCATCAAGATATCCCTTCTGCTATTATGGTTTGGAAAGGGACATTACACCCTTCATCTTAATATTATCATGCATCAAGATGTTCAATGAGTGAACCAAACACCTAAACCAAAATATGTTTGGGTACATAAACTCAATGATTGCTTTTACTTCCTTACAAGCGACAATGTTATGAGTAATGTGTTGAATCACATTGTATGGTACAATCTTTTGAATAGTTTTAATTAAGGGTTCTATAGAATTAATATTACTCTTGTAATTTAGTAGTCATGGGCTGAAAGAAAGGCCTCACCACTAGAAGACACACCGAGAGTATTTATTAATGGCTTGCCTCTAAAGTTTGTCCAAGCATCAGATACATTGGATACCCCATATTCAGTAAGGCCAAGATGCAATATTCGATATAATAAGATGCAACACAAATAATAGGAATATAAGAGTGAATATTTGTCAACCTAGAAAATTGTAAAACTAATTAGAATATTTAAATATAAGTCTTTCGGATTAATCACATCGTTCCTAGCGATGGGAACGATGCGATTCATTTGAAATACTTATATTTACATTATGGATCACAAAAGTCTTAGATCTAACAATAGAATATTTAAAATTAACATCCTGAGTTAGTTCTCACTTACTGGATAAAAGATACTATGGATATGTTCGTTACTTTGCAGATAAATTTCAAGTCTCATGACTACAATTGAATAATTTTTTTGGAATTTTGAAACCTTGCGACTGTTCTGATGACATAGTCAACGTTATGTATCCTTGTAGTACTCCATACTTAGAGCTAACAAATCTAAAATAAACAATATATATAAGCTTTAGATATATTGTAATATAGTTATTCGGAAGCAAGTTTTCGTTAACGATGTGCTCTATATTGTATTTTGCAGGTATATATTGTACACAGCCTTTTCTACAACATCTGCCTTAACTGATTGGAGCAGTGTGTTCTATTCTGTCATCTATACGTCAGTGCCGACAATTGTAGTTGGCATTCTTGATAAAGATTTGAGTCACAAAACTCTGCTTCGCTATCCTAAACTTTATGGGTCGGGACACAGGCAGGAAAGTTACAACTTGCAACTTTTTTGGCTGACGATGGCCGATACGCTATGGCAAAGTCTTGTTCTTTTCTATGTACCTTACTTATCATACGAGAACAGTACAATTGACATTTGGAGCATGGGGAGTTTGTGGACGATTGCAGTTGTTGTGTTAGTTAATGTTCATTTGTCAATGGATATTCAACGTTGGGCATTAATCACTCATGTTGCTGTATGGGGCTCGATTATTGTTACATATGCCTGTCTTCTTGTCTTGGATTCACTGCCTGGACTTCCAAACTACTGGTAAGATATTTTTGTTGAGTTATAGTGTCAGCCTGTATATACTTACTAGACAAATTTCTATTGTTAATATGGGCAATACCAAGGCATATATTGTAGTCTTGTTTGAATTACTCTTATGGTTAGGAACTAAATGCTAATTGAAATATGTATTTTACAGGACAATATATCAAATAGCCAAGTCATCATCTTATTGGCTAAATATTATCCTTATAACTTTTTTAGCACTGCTGCCTCGCTTTCTTTTGAAAGTTTTGAAGCAAAGGTTCTGGCCTTCTGATATTCAGATAGCTCGAGAAGCAGAAATACTGAGAAAAACGCCTGGCCATTTGTCTGTGAAGCTGACTGAAACTAAAGATTTACCTGGGCACTAGATTTTATTGAGGATGGGGTTCGTTTGTCCTGCCCAAGTAGCACTATATCAGCTAATAGCTTCTTTATCGAACGAAAATGTAGTGTGATAATTCAAGTGCGATTGCAAAGGTACTATTTTCATATTCTGTCACCCTCATCTTGCATAGAATGCAGTTCCATATTACTGCAGTGGCTAATGTCCTTTGTGTCTAATTGTGGCCGAATTAGTCAAATCAGTTGGCTGCAGCTTTATCTATTTTGATCTTGTGGGTTGTGTACAATCCAAAGTTGTCTATGTATTTTATTTTCCAAAATTGTCCATTAGATGTTCAGTTTTGGATTGTGCAATCTCATTGCAAATTGATATGTAATTGTAGTTTCTTTAAGATATTTCCATGGAAAACTGAATGAGAGAAATGAATTTATCTGTATTCTTTTATTTTACAGCTGACACAGACTTCCATTTCCTTCATTACTCATTTGAGTAAATACAAGAAAATGACGAACTAAAGTATAGCTTTTTTTGCTATTACTTACTCCTGAGAATATTTTTTCCTTTTGTATGTAGTACTGTGGAATTTTGCTATTACTTACTCCTGTGGAATTTTGCTCTTAGTATATGACAAGTGGCAAGATCTGTCAACATCTGTCTCTCTGGAGAAACTACAATTCAAGAGATTGATCTGTTGTAATTATGGGTGGGTCTATAATTTCAGTAACTATGGAGCAAGGCTTGCACAAAAAATGTATTGTGCCAAGTTGTGTCGATCATGCAAATCTGTATATTTCTTTCTTGGACGTTGTCAGTTGGTTTAATGGGAAATATTGCCTGTTTCCAATTCAAACCACGCATTTAACATGCTTTCATAATTCTCTTCTAATCTTCCTTTCAATTTATATTGAGAAATATTGCAAGTTGCTATAAACTTGGGCACGTTTCAAGCATTAGCCATGAGGATGAAGGAATTAACTTCTTGACTATTGACAAGTTAGCTGATATTCCAAATCTGATTTACTTTTGGAATATTAAGATTGGCATACCTTAGTGAAACTTTATGCTACGCCCTTAGAAATGCACTTTCCCAATGTATTGAAAAAGAGAATCCTTATGGCTAAAGGCTAAGCTGTTTTCCGGAAGGAAGGTCTATCAGATAGTGGACCATATTTTCACACTCTAGTCATCATTAAAGAGGCCAAAGTCCTGTTGTTTTGTTGATCTTAGAAAAGCCTGTGGGTCAATTCTTAGACACCGTTTGGATCACTATAGGCCATTCACATTTTCAAGCTCCCGGTAGCTGCTATCATGAGACATTATTTGATTATTCTGGGTTGTTTCCATCTAGCTAGTTTATTTCATTATATATGTAGCACCATTGGTGTTAAGTGGGGATGCTCAATCTCTCCTTATCTTTTTGCCAATGGTGGTCCTAACCTCACCTCTAGAAGAGCTTCAGGGCTGACTAGATTCATTGGTTTGTTTTTGGATCTTTGACACTAAGTTGTGCACCTTCGTAAAGCAAAGACGATGGTCTTTAATACCACAAAGGAGGCTCTTTCCAAGCTTCAATTTTCTTTCAGTGGATAGTAAGATCACGATGTCCTACACTTTTTTTGATTTTCCATAGAAAATATCCTCGGGGAAACCCTCCAAGGGCTTCATCGTATCTTGTGAATGGCACCTTGGACAAATGCTGTTTGAGCACATGTACTCCTAACCAAGGTTACTTGGGAGCTAGAGCGGGGAGCAACATTTTCAAACTGTTAAATTTAGGTATGTTCTATGTTAGAGCAATTTATTTCAATTTTCACAGTTAGCTCAATATCTTTTCCAGATTAGCAATCACATCAGCGTTAAAGTAAATTACAGATAGAACATAAATATAAATTGCAAAAGACAACCCAAGACAAGAGGACACAAGATGTGGCGCTAGCCAAGGACAAACCCTTGATCAATTCTTCTTATATGTTCTTCAATAGTTCAGCAGAGAGAGAGAGAGAGAGAGAGAGAGAGATAGTACATTTACAACAGAAGTCAATACTTTGACTTTCTAGATAAGAGAATAGATCATCTTTAACAAGATGATACATGAGATCAGTTGAAGACATGCTGCTTCAACTGATTCTCCAAGGTGACTCCTTCACCTATCATTGTGCTGCATCTCGTCATCACGCTGCACCTCATCGTGCAGCACCATGCTGCACATGCTTGCTGTCCCATTGTGCCACTGCTGCACAATGCCATGGCTGTCCCGTTGTGCCACTGCTGCACAATGGCATGGCTGTCCTGTGTATCCACCATGAACCATTGCCGCACTATGTACTTGCTGTCCTATGTATCCACCATGAAACATTGCAGCACTAAGTACTAGTTGTCCCATGTTGTACCATTGTACCATTGCTGTTCCATTGTGTTCTAAATGCCATTGACCATTGCTGTCACATTGCTGTACCATATTTCACCAAGTTGCCTTTGCTGTCCCATTGCTTATCATTGCAGCACCATGTAGCATCGTTGTCCCACTGCTGCACCATACTTCTTGCTGTCCATACTGCTGCATGTCCATCATTACCATGCTGTCCCATTGCTGCACCATACTGCACAATGTTGCCTTCATCATGTTGCCACCGATCACATCATTATGCCACTGTACTTACGGTGCATTGCTGCAATTCTGGGACTGGTTAGGGTACTAACCACAGTCCCTAACAGCCCATCAAAACTTGCCCAGAATTGCACTTAATGACTGCTGTTGTCTTCCACATACATGCTGCCCTCCATGCGGCCCCTTTGAGGTAGTTTCAGGTCCAACACTTTTACGTATCTCCCTAACATAGCTGTGGCATCCAAATGCCTAACTAATAGCACTTGCCAGCACCCAAACACATTCATTCTTCTTGCTGTGGTTAGGGCTGCCTTGCTGCGTATAGATTAGGGCAGCATATAGGAGCAGGTATGGGCAGCGTATAGGAGTCTTTTTACTGCGGCCAGGGCATCCTTTTTTGCTGCGTCTAAGGGCTGGTCTCAAACCTTTCCAAAACAGCGTATGGATTAGGGCATGACTGCATTTAGCTAGGGCATGATAGGACTGCGTTAGTCTATGAATAGACTGCGGCTAGGGCTCCAAGATTAGGGCTATTGAAGCTCCCTTAAACAGTGGACAGAGCTCCCTTTGAACCAGTGTTTTTAAAACCGGAACCGGTGACCGGACCGGTCCACCTAATGAACCGGTTTACCGACCGGAACCGGTCTAACCGGGACTGGTTTGGTCTAAATGAACCGGTTTTTAAAAAATACATTAAATAATTAATTTTTAATGAAACAAAACTATTTTTAAGATGTAAAACCACGATTCCAAGCCAATAGAGACAAAATATGCAAAGTTTGCTCATTTATATACCATGCAAAGGTGAATATATCAAAATGGCACCGAGTGCAATACATATCATCGACAAAATAGCAAAATACATAAGAAATGAGGCTCATTTCTTATGTATTTTTAGCCTGATTATAAGTATAGGGGTCACCCTACTCTACCTTTTTAGTTTATATTTGCAAATACACATGCCTAACCAAATTCCATATTCTTTGAATCACAGATTATTTGGGAGTCCAAAAGGTGGTGTAAACTGATGAACTTCAGAATTGTAATGTTTTTTTTTTTTTTTTTGAAATTGAGAGGTATGTTTTTGCATTTTTTGAGCTATTATACTATGCATTTTGGACTTGTATTGTGGCATAATTACATCTTTCAAGTTCTGCTTGTCATCAAAATTATTAATCTTGGACTCCCACCTTTCCGGTTTTTAGCTTTGGGGACAAAGCTTCCTGGGGAGTTGCATGTTGTGCACCTAAGCACAACATTTTTGTTCACACTAACAAATTCATGTATTTAAGGTATATTTAAGCTTCATAATGTTGTAATAATGTTTTTTCCGTGGGCCTTTATGGTATTATGTTTCAAAATTCAATAATGAATGTCATTTTCATGTAATTAGGGCCTAGGTACTTCTCAACAGTAACTTGGGCCTCAAATATGAGGTTTCTCTCTCTTTTGTGTACATAGGGGCCTTCCAGATGCTTTTTTGTAACCTTTTTTTTGCACTTCAACTATGTATTCAACAAAGTTTCAATGGAGATGTCTCCATACATTCATATTTACAGGTGCAGTCCACTTGAGTGTTCCGGTGCCTCTAACAGTCTTAAGTTTTTGGATCTTCTTATAATTTGAGCTCCGCAGATATCAAATTTTTCTTTATTGCAGTTCATATCTGTATTTGCAGTTTTATTGTTTTTTTTTTGCATATAGGCCTGCTAGATTCTGATAACTAACTCTATTTCTTCATGGAATCTGATTTAAAATTAGTACCATCCTTTAAAATGGATATATGTGTGTTTGTGTAGAGGGATGGATAGATAGATAAATATGTTAATATATGTTGTATCAAGTGGTATTGTATCCAAAATGTTTTGAATAAACTTCAAGTATCTGTAGCTGTAGCCTTGTAACAAAGTTTAAATGTCGAGGTCAAAAGCATTCAATGGTGCTGGAAATTGCACCATGAATAACAAATCAAGGTAGTAATATCTATGTTCTAGAAAATGTTTTTGTTTTAGCTGGATTAATTGCACTCTTAAAGAAAGAAAGACACCCATGGATAACCGAAGGATGGAAATGGTAATGAAAATTCTATCATATTTGGCAAGTCAAGGTAGTAATGCACAACCCCAAAACCCCTAAACCACCCCTAAACCACAAAACCACTGCACCTTTTTCATTAATCGGCGGGCTGTCCATAAACCGGCCGGTTTAGGATGGAACCGGCCGGTTTGCTACAAACCGGCCGGTTCCGCCCTAAACCGGCCGGTTTTGACCGGTTAGGGCCAGATTTTGGTCACAAGAGGTATTAAACCGGGATTTTTAGGCCGGTTCGGACCGGCCAGGCCTCCAACCGGCCGGTTAGACCGGTTACCGGTTTTTGTGGCCGGTTTTTAAAACTATGCTTTGAACTACGGCCAAACCTTCACAAGACCTGCTGCTAGGGCATCCTTCTTTTGCTGCATTAGGGTCTCCTTCTAGACTTGTGTTTTTCCCTTAGAGATTATTCTTTCCACTAAAACCCAAAACAAGTGGAGAAGAAGAAATCTCAAGAAAGTTGTGTGTTGAAATGACTTGCAAGGCACTTGTATTTATACCAAAACATGGAGCACAAGTGGGGGCGGTTTAGTTGCTGGCCAACCTTGACGAATTGTCCCATAACACAAATAAATTCATATCTCCATGAATACTTGTCGTAATCGGATGATCTTTAGATCAATCCTACACCCTCGATGAGAGGGATCCAAGAAAAATATCAGCTGCCATAAATAAGATGACCCACATGGAGTTTGGCCCTAGTTGCCAATTTTAACACTCCCTGTCAACTTGGGAGAACTCCATCCGTTGATCCATATGTCCGATTGTACTATCTCTGTCATTAGTGCGTTGCACTGCTCTGCTATGCTGAACTAGGAAGAAGAAGAATTGATCGAGAATGTCTCATACCATTCTCTACTGACCCGAAGTCAGTTTCATCTGAAGAGAGTGTGTCATATCACTCTTACTGACCCAAGGTCAGTTTTATTGATCCCAAATCAATATCACAAGAGAGTGTATCAAACCACTCATACTGATCCTAGATCAGTTTCATTGATCCCAGACCAATGGAGGTCATCCTAGCATAAGGAGTATGGTAGATACAACGATGCGTCCATCGATAGTACTACTATGGTCCCTAACCCCATTTCCCTGCTCATTGATCAGATGAGAGGTACTTCCCATGAGTCCTAGACTGCATGGGTAGATGCCTCGGTAGGAGAACTAATCATCCTGTCCACAGGAGAACGAATCATCCTGTCCATTGGTCGCCACAGGATAACTAATCATCCTGGCCCACAAGAGAACTAATCATCCTGACTCACAGTCTCCATGGGAGAACTAATCATCCTGGCCCACAGGAGAACTAATCATCCTGTTCCATAGTTGCCATGGGAGAACTAATCATACCGACACACAGGAGAATTAATCATCCTGTTCCATAGTTGCCACGGGAGAACTAATCATCCCGACACACAGGAGAACTAATCATCTTGTTCCATAGTTGCCATAGGAGAACTAATCATCCCGACACACAGGAGAACTAATCATCCTGTTCCATAGTCGCCACGAGGTATCACAAGGAAAGGTTGAACCTGTCACCCTGTACATAGCGCACCACTAGGGGAGCGTGAGTCGCCTTGTGGTCGTATGTCGCTCCAGTAAGTACCCCAAGCCCCCCAGAGCTCCCAGAGCTCAATGCATGCAACATGCAGGACCCTTGTACGAAGGTCTTTCAATGACTCCAAGTCATTCGGGAAAATCATAGATTTGACCTTTCCCCGAGGCTTTGACAAAGTGTCTGCGACCTGTACATCAATCTCAATGTGATGGAGCCTCCTCGCTCATTGACTTACCATATCCCAGATGAGGTAGTATCTGATGTCTATCTGCTGGGGCAATCATCGAACACGAGATTCCTCAATAATCGAATCCCCCCTTGGTTGTCACAAAGAATCGAAGTGGTATTCATCATGTGTACAAAACAACTCACGGAAGAGCTTTCCACAACCAGGCAGCTTCACACGAGATCATACTGGTAGCTATGTATTCGGTCTCGGCGGTGCTTATAGCAACCGACTTCTACTTCCTGCTCATCCATGATATCGAAGTAGAATCCAGAGAGAACCAACACTGAGAAGTGCTCTAACGATCCTTCACACTGCCTGCCTAATCAACATTTGAATAATCATGTAGCTTCATATTTCTGGAAGTGTATCTCAATCCATGAGAGATTGTGCCCTGAAGATATCTTGGAAGATTCTTGGCACCAATCTAGTGAGGCTCAACCAAATATGAGCTCACAATGCTATCTGCAAAGCATATATATGGACAAAAGTTCACCAAGAACATCAATGCGAATGAGTTTATGAAACTCAGAGGCATTTCCCAAATCTGGTCCGACATCACTACCATATAACTTCTTGAAAGTTAAGATGCTTGAGGTAGTCACGGGCTTGCAGTTTACCATTCCACATCTGGATTCCAACTCCCTCTTACTTCTGCAAATGAGAGGGTCTGCACCTGTAAGAAATAGGTCGTCCTTATAAGGTGCCAGTATGAGAGGTCTATCATCCACAACCTTCGAGCAATGGTTTGGATTGGTTTCACTCTTAGTGAAACTCAGCTTCATCAGACAACTATCAATCCTCTCATACTATGCCCAAGGTGTTTTGCTTCAAGCCATTGAGGGCTTTCTTCCACCTGTATACATGAGATTCCCAATCATGAATCTTAAACTCCTCGGGTTGTTCCAAATCTGTGGACCTGCTACATGAGGGGAATGGTCCCCTTGTAAGATTTTCCTTCGGTACATCTCAAACATGTACCTTCATGCTCTTCTTGAATTCAGGCATCCCTGTCACCATCTAACTCACATCGTGTAGGGTCCTATAATTAGTAGACCTCCGGTGCTATAGATGAGATGTGTCAACTGACATGGTCCCTAATGGACCATCCTGCAACTTGATACAAATTGCCAACCCTGAGCCCATGTGTAAAAACATCTTTTGAAAATTCTATTTTCAAACACGTACCTTTCCATCGATGAATGCCACCCTGAAACCTTTGACTTCCATTGCCGAAATGGACACCAGGTTCTTCTTGTGATTAGGTACATAAAAGAGATTCTGTAAATGAATCGAGTTACCCTCATTCAGTTGAGGGGTAATATATCCTACACCCTTTTCGGGATAGGTGGCATCGACTCCAAGTATAATCTCACGATTGTTTCCATCTCTACCAAATTAGAGAGAGCACCCTTCTATCCATTGCAGTGCTTTGGAGCACTACAATTAGTAAGCCGAATTCCCAAAGAATCTGAAGGAGAGGGCCAATACAAGATAGCGCTTCTTTATCTTATCAGAAACAACATTTGATTCTTCATACCTGGGGTTCCTTGCTTTACCTGTCATTCCTCTGACCATTGAAGATGTCCCTGGAATGATTGTTATTATCATCAAGTGATGTGTCCCTGCCATTCGGACACTTCTTCGCATAATGGCCGAACTAGATATCTGCCTTTCCTTCCACCCTGAGATCTGGTCTTCCCAATGAAGTGATCTTTAGGTAGGCCATATTCCGCAGCGCTATTCTGGTAATATTCTCTGCTTCGATTTCACCCTTGGTGAATTTGAAGAGGGATGAGGAATCCATTGATCCTTTTGTCCTTTCCCAACTGTCTTCGGTGATTGCTCTTTCACTCTTGCTTGGGCATTGCCTTCACCTCAGCTCCGATACCATGTTAAATTTAGGTATGTTCTATGCTAGAGCAATTTATTTCAATTTTCACGGTTAGCTCAATATCTTTTCCAGATTAGCAATCACATCAGCATTAAAGTAAACTACAGATAGAACATAAATATAAATTCTAGAAGACAAGCCAAGACAAGAGGACACAAGATGTGGCGCTAGCCAGGGACAAACCCCAATGTGGGGAACCCTTGATCAATTCTTCTTATATGTTCTTCAATAGTTTAGCAGAGAGAGAGAGAGAGAGAGTACATTTACAACAAAAGTCAACACTTTGACTTTCTAGATAAGAGAATAGATCATCTCCAACAAGATGATATATGAGATCAGTTGAAGACATGTTGCTTCAACTGATTCTCCAAGGTGACTCCTTCACCTATCGTTGTGTTGCATCTCGTCATCATGTTGCACCTCATCATGCAGCACCATGCTGCGCATGTTTTCTGCCCCATTGTGCCACTGCTGCACAATGTTATGGCTGTCCCGTTGTGCCACTGGTGCACAATGTCATGGCTGTCCCATTGTGCCACTGCTGCATAATGTCATGGCTGTCCTGTGTATCCACCATGAAACATTGCAGCACTAAGTTCTAGTTGTCCCATGTTGTACCATTGTACCATTGTTGTTACGTTGTGCACTATATGCCATTGACCATTGTTGTCCCATTGTTGTACCATATTTCACCAAGTTGCCTTTGCTGTCCCATTGCTTATCATTGCAGCACCATGTAGCATTGCTGTCCCATTGCTGCACCATACTTCTTGCTGTCCATACTGCTGCATGTCCATCATTACCATGCTGTCCCATTGCTGCACCATACTACACAATGTTGCCTTCATCATGCTGCCACCGAACACATCATTATGCCACTGTACTTACTGTGCATTGCTGCAATTCTGGGACTGGTTAGGGTACTAACCACAGTCCCTAACAACCCATCAAAACTTGCCCAGAATTGCACTTAATGACTGCTGTTGTCTTCCACATAGATGCTGCCCTCCATGCTGCCCCTTTGAGGTAGTTTCAGGCCCAACACTTTTACCTATCTCCCTAACACAGCTGTGGCATCCAAATGCCTAACTAATAGCACTTGCCAGCACCCAAACACATTCATTCTTCATTCTGTCATTAGAGCTCCTCTTGCTGTGGTTAGGGCTGCCTTGCTGCGTATAGATTAGGGCAGCGTATAGGAGTAGGTATGCGTAGCGTATAAGAGTCTGTTTACTGCGGCCAGGGCATCCCTTTTTGCTGCGTCTAGGGCTGTCTCAAACTCGTCCAAAACAGTGTATGGATTAGGGCATGACTGCGTTTAGCTAGGGCTTGTTATGACCTGCGTTTAGGGCATGATAGGACTGTGTTAGTCTATGAATAGACTGCGGCTAGGGCTCCAAGATTAGGGCTATTGAAGCTCCTTTAAACAGTGGACGGAGCTCCCTTTAAACTACGACCAAACCGTCACAAGACCTGCGGCTAGGGCATCCTTCTTTTGCTGCATATAGGGTCTCCTTTTAGACCTGTGTTTTTCCTTTAGAGATTCTTCTTTCCACTAAAACCCAAAACAAGTGGAGAAGAAGAAATCTCAAGAGAGTTGTGTGTTGAAATGACTTGCAAGGCAATTGTATTTATACCAAAACCTGGAGCACAAGTGGGGGCAATTTAGTTGCTGGCCGACCTTGACGAATTGTCCCATAACACAAATAAATTCATATCTCCATGAATACTTATCGGAATCAGATGAACTTTAGATCAATCCTACTCTCGATGAGAGGGATCCAAGAAAAATATCAGCGGCGATAAATAAGATGACCCACATGGAGTTTGACCCTAGTTGCCAATTTTAACACAAACGCTCCCGATTTGGGAGTGAATTGGGAGCGAATTTTTATATAATATATATTTTTATATATTTTGATGTATATATGTCGACAAAATCATGTAGAATGATGAACTAGATATAAAAAACATAAAAACATGGATTGAACCTTATAACATCAATCATCTAGAAGTTATAATCCTCATCAACCACGTCTACAAGTTAGTAACATACAACAGATCAAGTCTCATGATTTTCATCAATCTTAAAGTTTCAAGCTTTCAAAATTCAATATATAACATTTATCATCATGATCAGTAAAGTATTTGATCAGGTGTAATTTTCAACTTGTCACAAATACAGGTCAACATCACCATTGCTTGATCATGAGCTATTGATGCTGCATTATGATTTCGATCCACCTTATTTGAAAGGATTGCATGATCCTTTTTAAATTCGTTATGATTCTGCTCGACCGGACTCTCTATTCTCTTTGTTGTATCCTGGAGCTCCTTGATTTTATTAGAATGTTTGGTAACCTTATTCTCAAGATCTATCAAATTTTTTGCTAAAATCAACCATCATCATATATGTAGACATTGATCGAGTATGTGGTGGTGTATATTTATCCAACTTAACCTTCCCCTGCATTTCTACTATTATCACATGCACCCATGGTTTGAAGGTTTGACCGAGGACTTGTCACCACCCTTTAGGAGCTGGAAACACCTAATAGAGTTGACTATCTAGATATTTCTAACACAAGTAGGGAACACTTTTATGTGACATGGTCTAGTTAGATATATGAAAGTGATCTCAATTTGAAGTGTCATTATGTGTTGAATGGTGTTGTCATTGATGGCAACATCAAGATTTGAATGCTTTTAAGATTCGTTTAAGGAAGCATTGACTGGAAGCTCCATGGGTCAAGAAGCCTTGGAAGGATGAGAAGCTCCTGCGACATGGTCATGATGCCTTGCTTTTGATGAAGAATTTGGATGAGAAGCTCAATGTTTCTGTAAGCAATTCCATCTTCATTTGATAGCCCTCACCATGCCGATTCCAACGGTAGGTGGCACGCCTCATAACTTTTCATGGTCGAGGAGATTTGCTCGATCAAAGTTTTTGCCCCAAAATATGTAGTCAAGGAGCCCCAAATTGATATTGAAAGTCAGCTTGATGATTGGACAAAGGTTGAGCTAATTTTAATTATTAAGTGTGATTTTCTTTGCCCACCAAATAGGAGTTATTTAGTCCCAATCAGCTACAAAAGACAACTTAAAATAATATTTCCCTATTTTTGGCCTCAAAGGGAAATTGAATTTTGGCTCCAAAATTCCTTAAATTTTGAAATTCAAATTTAATTTTTAGAGGGTCGGCTCCACACCCTTTTGAATAGGTTGGCCCCCCTCGTAGAAGCCTCCTTTGTCTGCCCTTCAATAACATAATCTCAAGCAGTAAATTTGAAATATCTTTTGCGATTTTCTAAGGCCCCTGTGTAGTCACACCCAAATGAGAAGGAGGTCGAGTTTGGAAAGTTTTTTTTGGGTTGATTTTGTATTTTGGGTATTTGCTTTTTCGTTGGCAAATCTCAAGCAATTTTTGTCTGAGGCCAGAAGCATAATGCATATTTGGCACAACGGCTGAGTCACAAGGGCTTTGGATTTCATTTTTCATTTTTTTTTTGGTGAATCGTTGGGTTGAGATCATGTTACTGATGTGATTCTAAAGCCATTTGAGGTGAAGTTGTGATTCTATTTTGCAAAGATTTGACTTATATTGAATGCATAAAGTTATCTAGAACAACAATAAAGGAGTGGCTCAAAGGCTGTTTTGTTTGATTTATTTCTGAATTTATGATATCTTGTTTCGTGTATGCCTTTGATGGTTAGACCGACGATTAGACACAGTATGAGAATATATCCGAGCGCTAAGAATTTCAATAAGTTGGACGATTGGAGCCTTCAATATGTCAAATCGATCTGAATTGCTGATCGACTAGAGACAAAGTGCGTTTTGGAGCTGACACAGTGCACATTAATACCAAATATATTTGAGCTGAGTTACGTGTTGTGTGAATGCATTAATAATCTGATCGTGTGGCTGCCAGTATCTAAAGTGAAGCAATGCAATGGTGCTAATAAGATGAATAAGGATGCTCCTGTGTTTTTCTTAACTACAAAATGATCATAAAACTCTAAGAAGTTCGTCTTAAGGATCTATCTCTTTTAGCATTATATGTGGCAGAAGCTGGATAATGTGCCACTCGAACAACAACGTTGTTTACATTATGTAATTCAAATTGGAGGAGCGCTATTATATTTGGCACTAAATCACAACATATGTGATATGGGGTTGACATGGATGAATCAGCTGGACATGCATATTGACATGTTGGACCTTCGTTTGTGAAGGAAAGTATAACTAACTATCTCGTGATTGGTTGTTATATGGCTACGTAGGTAGCAATATGATATTGACTATTTAGCAGTGTTCCACGGGGACACGCCCCCCAGGGTCGAGTGTGTGCACCCCTCGCACCCCACGCACTTGGGATGGGGGGACATTTGGGGAAACGTTTCCGCGTGTCCCCCTTTTGGGGAGACGCGGGGAGACGCTTCCCTAGTGCGGGGGACGCGACTCCCCAAAAGGGGGACGCTTGGGTGTCCCCCCCTCAAAATAGGCTATGTGTCCCCCCTTAAATTTGCTTGTAAACAATGATTTATGACATGGGAAACCTAGTATTTGACCATATTTCCCTACTAATGCTATGCAATTCATGGTAATGTTAAATTGTTAAAGTAAAAGTGACATTCTCCTTTATCTTTCATTTTCATCCTTTTACTTAAATTTTTAACATTACCATGAAATGACTCAGGATGTTTGAGAGTGGTTCCGACCTCATTGGATTTCATATGGAGAAAGTAGAATTTTAGATCTCACTCAAAATCCAGCAGACTTAACAGTTTTTCAGGAATTTAGGATTCGATGGATTGCAATGTTTCCATTGCATTTTGTCATGTACAAGGGTATGGAATTAGTATTTAATCAAGAGCACCAAGCCCTCTGTGTATTTTAGAGTGACTTTTAGACTCATCACTCCACTGTTTTTGAGTTTTAGCTATATCAATTTACTATTCCAGACTTTAGATTTCAGTATCTATTATAGTCTATTTTTCTTAGTACTAATTAGATTCTAGAATGATGAATTTAAATTTTAAATCAATTTAGAATCTAGAATGATGAATTTAATTTTTAAATCAATGTAGATTCTAGAATGGTGAATAATGAATAATGAATATGGATCAGAGTATTTCATTATTGAATCTCGTGGTCTATGGATGAATCATGTATGTATTAGTAAGGATGATGAGTATGGATCAATGTATTTCATTATTTAATTCAAATATGTATGTATTATTGTATTTATGCTTTCATTATAAAATATGAATTTGATATATATATATATATATATAGATATTAAAAAGGAAAAAAGTTATATACCTCGACGTCCCCCCATCCCCGCTAAAGTTCCCTAAAATTTGAGGGTACTCCCACACGTCCCCTTTGTGCATCTCCCCGCACTCGCGTCTCCCCGTCCCAGAGTCTTGGTGGAACATTGCTATTTAGTGATTGAACTATATCACAAAGACCACTCGCTGTTGGCATAGTAATATAGTATACATAGGCCATGCAACATAGCCATGCGAATACATCAATATATGGATGCATGGGAAAATTGCCAATTCCATGATTGGTCTTTAATGTGAGCTCAGTGGTAAAGTGTTGCAACATGTTTTGTAGGACATGTTATTCAGTACAAATACTAAAAGCCTTCAGCTGAGCTTGTATTGCAAGGAATGGAATCTTTTGGAGATGTAGCTTCGTAGCCTTTGATGCTGCTATTTCATAAGTATATTGTTGAGGACGATAATATATTAGATCAAAGCTGATGGTGCTAATGTTCGTATGGCTGAGTGTGGTTGTTAGTGTGACCTCATGTATGGCTGAGTATGTTTGAATACATATGTGAGATACTAAATATGCAACTGTTGATGTATTCAACAGAACTGGATTGGTGAGCTAGGGCTTGGATAGTGGTTGATCATTGATATGTTGCTACGATTTGTTGAGCAAAGCCTAATGTTCGAGGTTAGATACAATGCTAAAAGATTGGGTAGTTGTTGAGGTTTGCAAGCATATGACAATGTCCTTGTTGAAGAGTTGTATTGAGGTTTGAAGATTTGATATACTTTTGAGATCGAAGAGCAGAGAAGGATATTGGTTGGTAGTGGATTTGTACAATAAAGAGTACATGCATATAGCTGCCACGTACTGAGAGTATGTCTAAGTGACTTTGCAGGACTGGCTGCTAGTTTAGTTGCATGTTGTTGATTTGGGATACTACAAGGGTTTGGTAGAGTTGATGCATTAGGCAGAGATTGGGTTTGCATTGTAAAGAGATTTTGGACTGCAACATCCTCTTGTTGGACAAAGAAGAAGAGTGTTGTTGAGTCAAAGTTAGATATGCTGTTGATGTATTGGGCTGATCTAAGGGTTTCTACCTGAGTTAAAGATACTAGGGTTTAATAGAGACTTGAGTATAGGGGTTGTACTTGGCATAGTTATTTATGCTACTAGGATTTGATCTTTTGAGTAGAGATAATTTATATAGCTAATGATAACCTTGACAACAATGGCATTTATTTGATAGTGACATGACAAGAGCATAGACAATATAGCAGTAGTATTGATAGTAGTGGTTGAGCAACATATCCAAAATAAACTATTTTATTCTTCTATCTTTTATCTTCAGGGTGGTTAGGTGGTGCAAGGTGGAGATTGGAGTCTCCTTCAAGTCAGAGCCTAAGGACACTTCAAGGAGGTAGGGTGGTGCTAGGGCAGGTTGGAGCTTGTGCAGGGTGTTGGAGCATCCTTTCAGTCAGAGCTGATAAAACTAGGGTGATTGAGTGCCATTTCAGTTAGAGTTAATAAAACTAGGGCATTGAAGCGTCCTTCTTGTTGGAGCTGGTAAATGAGGGCGTTGAAACATCCTTTCTGCTGGAGCTGATAAATCAGGGGGTTGGAGCCTCCATTTAGTGGTTGCTGGAGAATCTTGGAAGTCAGAGCTTCCTGTTGATGTAATCTTTAAAGACCCATATTAAAAGCATTCGGTGGTTTTTTTTCCCGGAAATGTTTCCACCTAAAAATATCTTGTGCACTGTCTTTGATGTTGTGCATTGTTGAATGGTGTTGCTAATTAATGTCTTAATCTAATGCTAATGATAATTAATGCTCTTTAAAGTTAAAATTAACTAATTGAGGTTAATTGAAGTGAAATATTGATTCACCCTCTCTCAGTGTTTCCAACAATTATGCCCTTACCAATTAAGTATGGTCCACTATGATGCATCTATGGTCATTGTCCTTAATGATTGGTGGATTTCGCTTGAACTTGAGATGGTTTTGTTAGGTGGTTCTGCACATAGCAACAAAGGCCTTTGAGGACACATTGCATCACTCCACTACACAACATGCCCAAGTTGTTTTGCACCTTTTAGAGAGTAGTGATGACCTTGCAGATGCAACTTTGCCTCTCCAGAGTAGAGTGTTGGACACTTTGATGGTTTCATATGATGATTGACACCCTAGAGTGCCCTTAGATGTTGAAACGTGGTGTTGGATTTACTCGATATTATACCTAATGGACCTAGTACAAACCTAGGCTAGCCTAGACACTATTTGATCAGCGTTGCTTCTTTTGGAGTTCAGATGATGATGGTCATGCCTAGGATGAAATGGGAGGACTTGTATTCATTCTTAGAGCCCCAACGCTAGAGAGAGAAGG
This sequence comes from Pinus tabuliformis, assembly GCA_031772625.1. Classification (NCBI taxonomy): domain Eukaryota; kingdom Viridiplantae; phylum Streptophyta; class Pinopsida; order Pinales; family Pinaceae; genus Pinus; species Pinus tabuliformis. Next base: position 161,267,431 of record CM062815.1, on the reverse strand, counting down.
TGCCACGTCACCCACCTAGCCCTTGAAAGCGTGATGTAGGGTACCCAGAGCATGGTTTTTGGACATGGAAGCACTTCTTGAGGTCTCCTCTTGCTGTTTGGAGTTGATTATGATGGTGGGGCATCTCCTTAGCCCATTCCACACCTTGTTGTGGCATTTTTTGCTCATAAAAGAGATGATGCCATGCTTTGGGAGGATATCGACTCATACTGTGAACATTTATGGCATTATTTTATTGTTTTGAGCTATGGGGTTGGCTTATTTATTATTTTGTAAAAGTGAAGGGATAGGCCTCATATAGGTAGAGGATCCCTCTGATTACTCTTTTCTTCATCACACAAGTGAATTTGGCCTCCTTAGAGAGAGTGCGAATTGCCTTGTCTATATTGCTACTTGGTAAAAATGTAATTTTTGTGGAGCATCTTTCTTTTGGAGATTGATTTTTGTATTGTAGATGTCTTTTGGGATTGAAAGAAGGCTTTCTTGGAGGAATTTGTAAGTTTATTGCTGACTTTTCTATATTTTGCATGTGAATGAATTTATACTCAGGTTTCTAAATGTTCCATGACTAAATGCATATTGTTTATTGGAAATCTTGGTGAAAATTTGCATGTTAAAATTATTCTTCCTTGAAACTTATAGATGAAATCCTATGGTGCATCTTCAATATTTAATTTATCCCCTTACAATAGGCATGTGTTGATAAAAAGTTATTATAACTTAAAATTTTCCTCTTTTAATCTCTCCTAGGCTTTTTAAGGCAAGTTTCTAGGGCCGATTTTTCCATAAGGGTGAGTTTGAGTGGATGCTTGTGGATGAAATTCCAAGGTCTTCCTCCATATACCTCTTAACTGCAAAATCTAGCATTGAGTGTGGTAAAACCGCCCTAAGTAGGCTGGCGTCATCCTTTCCAAAGTCCTTTGTGCCATTAAAACCCTAATATCTAGCGATCCTTCAACTTGAAGCCTATTTGAGGGTATTCCCTATTACTTTGTTGATTTTAATTATTAAGGAGGTCTTTTCTTTGACTTCTACATGTCTAGATACTTCTTTATCATTGCATATCAATAAATCCTAGCTTGTGGCAGTCCTCAGCTAATCTAGGGGTAGAATCCTTGTTCCTTTATAAAGAAGATTTGGGCCTATTTCAACTTGAAGGTATCTTTCCCTAGGTTATTCATATCACCTTGATCCCTCTAAACAAATTACCCTTAGGTGAATATAGGGAAGCATCCCATGTGGTGAAATTCCACTAAACATCAAGAGAAAGATTGCTGAGGTGACAATGACATTCCTTCCTCATTGTTGCATAGGGTTTGGCTCTTGCCTTGTGAGTCCCCTCACCGGACCTTCTAGGTTTTGTGACAACAATCAACATTGGGAGTAGAAATTGGCTGAGATGGGTTGGGACCCTTGTTTTGCATATTGTTTCGAGGATGTTGTTTCTTTGGATGCTTGGTTTAACTTTTTTTGTTGGGCCACTAAGGCCTTGTTAGATTTACCTATGATGTTGATCACTCCAATATGCAAGAGCTCGTATTGTTGTCTAATCAAAGAAGCCAAAAGATTCAAGAAAAGGATATTGATATGCAATCCCTAGAGCGTCTCTAGTGGCATAAAATTTAGATACAAAAAATGACTTCAGAACCAAGCTTGGAAAGAATAATATATATGCAGTGGACATCCTTTAGATCGACTTGACAATGTTTAAGTAAATGTCCAAGTGTTTTGAACTTAGATAGCAAGATGCATCCTTTAGATCAAATTGATAGTGTTTAAGTAAATGTCCAAGTGTTTTGAACTTAGGTAAATAATCTTCAATGCAACAAAAATCATTAGGACTTAACGTCATGATATGATTATCAAGTTGATGAGATCAAATTACATTAGGTTCACCAAATATATTTTCAACTTTTCCTAGGCTTCTTTCGAGTAATCAATTCCTTGAATATGATATCATTAATTAGGAGAAATGGACATTCTGATTAATCCACATGCTTCTTCATTCTTATTATCCCATTTGACTTTCTTATCAACATTAATGAGTATTTTTTGTTTTGCCAAGCTAGTTTGGTACAATCCTTTACTTTTTAGTACATCCTCCATGTGGGATTTCCATGAGAAGTAGTTGGTGCTGGCAAGCAAAGTTCACTTGGAGTGGCCATATTAAAATACACAGATAATATGGATTCAAAAGTTGAAATTGATTGTCTAGATGGAAAGCTCTTGAAAAAATAGGTTGTTTAAAAAATGGCACTAAAACGGACTTCAGATGTAAAAGTTATGCCCATTTAGAAATAATGGCATTAATAGTAACAAAAAGCCACATGGCAAGTAGAACTTGGCTCACATGGTGATGGGTGTTGCTGAGAAACAAAAAAATTATTTTCTTACTAGCTCTGCCTATAAGCTCGCTTTAACAAATAAATTACTTTGTGAAATGACCCACTTTAATAAAACAAGTGAGAATCACATTTATAATGAAGTTACTTTATAAATGAGAGAGGCCGGCGAAAAGTAATTAAAAAAAGAATATTAAAGTTACTTTATAATGGTTCATTTTTGTGATGTTGCTGAGAAACAATTTTTTGTTTTCTTTCACTAGCTTTGCCTATAAGCTCACTTTTACAAATAAATTACTTTATGAACTCACCCACTTTCATAAAACAAGTGAGGATCACATTTACAATGAAGTTATTTTATAAATGAGAGCTGCTTGTAAAAAGTAACTAAGAAAAAGAATATTAAAGTTACTTTATAGCAATTCACTTTTATAATACAAGTGAAATACACCTTCAATAAAATTGTGAATAACTTTAGTTTGCATGAATTCTTTCAAAAATTAACTTAAAAGAAGAGACTTGAACTGAAGATATCTTAGTAATTAAAGTAGCTTTCATCCAAGTGAGCTAGTGCAAAATTCATAACAATACTAATGGAGTAAGATGAGGGTATTGTTGTTGTTGGGGTTTCGACTCAAAGTGCATGCTTGTTAAAAGAAAAAATGTGTTAATCTAAAAACAGACAATAGTTTGAAAAAAAACCCAAAAATCATTAATAATGGGGCTAGATTTCAATTAGCTTGCATAGAAAATGTAAGTTTTCTCTCTGTTTTTGATTAGTTGAGATCACATATAGTGCATACCAAAGAGCATACGCAGTAAGGAAATCACTTTTTTTGCTTTGTTTCTGATTCACCAAAATCAGAGTGCATGGAAAATTGCATGTGCAGACTAGAATAAGTAGCAAACTGAGAATAAGAAACAAAAAACCGAAATATGAACTCTATAAAATAGGGGTGTATTTGCATTGTATGTCTTCATATTTGACAAAACGATTGTGTCTCTGGAAAATAACACTTTTTCAGATGAAACGAAAGGCTTTCATAACTGAAAGCAATGGTCCCGACACAATGGAAGAACATGTTTAGGCCATAAATGTACAGAAATAGCAGATCTCATAAATGCAACAACACAGATTCAAGATCTTGATGAACAATGGGAGCAACTATTTAAACAGTCTTTGACACCATCTTCGAGAAAATAAGGTATTTCATACATGAAGAACACCTTCAGTAATGACACACAACCAAATCAAGATCAATACACCAATGTTTTGACATGGTTTAAACCCTCTAAGTGGGAAATACTCCATAACCACATCCAATGTGGCCACTTGAAGCAATTTTGTTAATGCGAAAGGAAATTTGTATATATGAAGGTTTCTCACAATTGATCTTCAAAAGTGACCTTCCATGCTCTTTAAATAGAGATCGTGGACCAATCAGATGTTAAGCCATAAATTAATAGTCCTTAGTATCAAGGAGAATATGAGCCGTCTGATCACTCTAAGTCTAGAACATGTCGTGACCATCGGATTACAATGCAACTAATGCATATTAAAGAAACAAACTTTTAGTTAAAGACATATTACACTGAGTTGAACTTAACTAACTCATAAGTGTCTAAATATCCCAACAATGGTCAAGTCAACAATTCATGAATAAATCATATATACCTTGAGAGGCCATTGCATATAATTTGTATAGTGTATTATGGTCAACCCTATCCAATATTCATTTGTCATAGTTATGCACTCAAATCTACCGTTTTTCATTACATGAATGCCCCTATTATTATGAATGTAGGCTATTCTTTAGTATGCATACTGCTAATTTTGTTCTCATAGATGTTCCCCTAGCCAAGGCCATATTAGGCAATGCAATTATCTTGACAGAGGTTAAAAGGGCCTATAAGAGGAGGCATAAACAGGGGTTATGCCTCCTCTTCGCCCGAAATTCACAAAAACCGGTCCTAACCAGTCGATTTAGGATGGAACCAGCCGGTTTATGGTCAAACCGGCAGATTTCGTCCTAAACCGGCCGGTTCACTGCCAAGGCCGCGACGAACACACACACTATCATTAAGGAAGTTCCCTGGGTGTTTGGAGGGAAAGTAAGTGTTGTTTGCCTCCAAAAACACCCTCTCCAACCCTTTAAAAGGAGCTCAACCCCCTCATTTGCCTCATACATGTCATTTGGAGTTTTTGTGAGTTTGATTGGGAGCTTGGAGAGTGTTGAATTTCGCTGGAGTAGTGGAACAACGAAGAGTTTGAACTAAGTAGTAGTCATCATGCCTCCAAAAGCCAAGGATACTGCATGGGCTCATTGTGATATGATTAATGGCAAAATGATCTGCAAATATTGCCAAAAATCTATTGATGGAGGGGGTATGAACAGGTTCAAGCAACACTTGGCTGGGATAGGAGGCCATGTAAAGCCATGTGGAGCACCAAATGGAGTAATATGGAATATTAGGGTAGAATACCTTCAGAAGTTTGAGACTCAAGTCACTAAACCAATAGAGAAGTTTGTGACTCAAGCAGTTGCAAAGTTTGGGAGTCGAGACTCAACCAACTGAGTTTGATCATGATGAGAAGTTTCAAGTGATAATGCTGATCACTAATATCATATATGTAGACTTGTAGTAGGCCAGTGGCCCCATAGTTTGTAGGCTTTGTTTTTGAACTCTAGAGGCCATTTAGAGCCTCATTGATTATATATTTTGTTGCTGATATGTATTGCACTTGGTGCCATTTTGATATATTCACCTTTACATGGTATATATATGAACAAACGCTGCATATTTTGTGTCTATTGGTTTTGAATCATGGTTTTAAATCTAAAAAATAGTTTTTTTCATTAAAAAATAATTATTTCATGTGTTTTTTTAAAACCGGTTCATTGAGATCTAACCAGTCACTGGTCACCGGTTCCAATTTTTAAAACTATGATGTTATGAGCTCTTTTCATCGTTTTGCCTTAATATTTTGATTTGTGTTTTGATTCAAAGTGGTCTAAAACAACCTTTAGGACTTCACCAAATATGCCGATGGTGTAAAATCTTTTAAAATTTTAAATTGAGAAAATCATATCAATCCAATGAAACTTGTTTTCTCGAATAGTCAATGCTTTTGCAATTCTTATATTGCCTTGGGTTCGATTTAAGTACATGTAGTTGTTTGAAAGAACCTTATGTTCTAATTTCTCTGTGATGAAATGACATTGAGACAAGTTTGCAGAAAACCTCTGCTTCCTTGAGTTTTCCAAGATTTACTCTAGTGTTCCATGTTGATTTTTCAACACTTTCTAATCTAATAATCACTCTCAATGATTTCTTCATTAATTCATCTTATGTCACATACATCATTAAGCAATTATACATAGAAAATCTCAATAGTAAAACAATAATGACAATAGGATCATGAAGAGATAGCGAAACACAAGACACAAATTTTTACCTTGGGAAAACCCTAACTAGGGAAAAACCCAACAACCTTTTCTTATAGAAATTGTTCAACTCAACAAGAGGTACAATCTGATTTTTCCAGTGAAACTAGGTCAAACTGACCACAATATCCAATGATTCAAACCTGGTCAAATAGACCACATTTTCGGCCTTCTTGTTGCTGCTTCAAAAAATTGGTCAACTATGGCCAATAGGGCTGAATTTCGGCCTCCTGCAACTGCGCTAGAAACCTTGGTCAACTATGGTCAAACAACCCAAAAAGTCTTGGTTAACGTTGCCTAGAAAATCAATCAAATGGATTAGAAAGAGGCTTGGTCAACACGGGTCAAATTTCGGTCTTCTTGACTCTCTCTCCTTCGCATGTGTGAATAGAAATAAGATGATCTTATGGGTGATCCGAATTGCTCTAAGTGAGGAGGTCAAATGGAAATATATAGTGATTGAAGGGTTGCCCAAGTGATGTGTCTTTTGACTCGACTGACTTATATTTTTGGAGCCTACATCAAAATTTAATTTTCCCTCTAATTAGTTTTCCTTTTAAGGCTGACTTGAATCCAAATTAAGATTTTCATTCTCTTTTATTTTTGTGCACTATTATGATTGAAGAATATGGACCACAACAACCAAAATTCAACACTCCCTCTTAGCTATGGAGGTGTTCGCCTTGACGTCTTTAGATGTTCTTTAGTTGAGAAATTTCTCCATGGAAAGAAAAGGTTGAATGAGTTAGTTATGTTGATGTGTCCATCCAATTCATGTTCTATTCCAAAACCACGTGGAAAACATCCTGCATCGTCATCATGCAAAGGGATTTGGTTTCCTACTAGTCAACTTACCTTTGCAAATGGATCTAGTCACCCACTCGCCAAATACCTTTTTGGCCTTCTGGGGTCAAGATTGGTCTTGGGTCACCGATTATCCAAGTCGTCACTTGGAACCTGGTTAGCACTTGTGACCTATGGTGAAACCTTGGGCAATTACCATTCTCACATGCCAATTGAATGGTAACACACTTGCTTGATGCTAAAGGAATTCATTATACCCACTAGCCAAGCACCTGTTGGCAACATGGTCAGAACTTTCTGACTGGGGGACCACTTTGGGCCTTTATGCTCTCTATACCATTTTGGCACTCACTCCAACCACTAGATAAGAACCTCTTGGCAATATGGAGCACTCTGGGCCTTGATGATCTCAGTTCCATTTTCCCTAACCAAATTACATGGCAACCTAGTCAATACCTTTAACCTAGGGAGAATGTCTGTCCTTGATGCCACAACATCAACATTCCCTCTAACTAAGGGAAGCATTCTCAACTACTCTAAGCTTGTGCTTTAAGCATACAAACTTCACCCGAGGACAAATCCTTTGTGAGAATGTTAGCATCCTTCTTGACTCTAGAAATGCATTGGAGCCTCATTGCTCTCTTTTCTACCATGTCTCAGATATAGTGGTACTTAATGTGCTTCGACTTGTCATCACAGTCATCTCCTGCACTTGATCAAATGATCCTGCGAGTAGCTTTTGAAGCCACACTGCTTCACAAGTCGCCAAACTAGCTGCAATATACTTGGACTTTGCAATGTTGAGTGCGATAGATGTTTGCTTCCTACTCATCCTGAAACAACATCGTGATGTGCTCTTCCTGTCTTTTGCATTCTTAGCTCGATTTGTATATTCTTGGAGTTATTTTTCACCATTGAGACATATCTCAATACATAAGTGACTGTGCCATGCAGATATCTCAATACATGTTTGGGCCATGTGCTTAGGTTCAATGATAAACTAACTGGCTTCCGTCATTGGATTAGTTACCACGACTACTTTTTGGTCATCCTGATTGGGTGCTTCTTCTAACATTGAACTAGATCTTGTTGTGGCAATCCTGGATGCTCCTTTTGCTACTTAGCTTCTTCAGATTGGTAACCATGCGAGTGGCCATGGACTTGTTGTCAATCATCCCAAAATTTCTAAAGAATGTAATAATATACTTCCTTTGATGAAGGAAGATCTCGCCCGACTTCTGCTACACTTCTAGTCTCAAGAATTAATATATCCAACCAAATCCTTTATCTCAACTTTGGAGGTCAATTCCGCCTGACACTGAAGTAGGGATGACTTCTCCCTTTATCATGGAAGCAAATTGTCTTGCCACTATTGCTCCCTCATGGCCGAGGTCCATACAAAGCTTTCTTCAGTCTGCAGACATGAGATTTCTTCTCATGTACCTCAAAGCCCTGAGGTAGCTCTATGTACACTTCTTCTTCTTCAATTACTCCATTGAGGAAAGTGGTCTCCACAACCACCTGATGTAATTTTCAATCCATAATAGAAGCAATAGAAATAATAATTCTAATAGAAGTGTACTTGACAACTGGAGCAAACTGTTGGACATTGGATAAACTAGTGCTCCCCACGTGTTTTGTGACGTGCTTAATTGCCTCTCGTGTGTTGAAATTTCGGTAGCTTCAGGATGAATTTCCCCAAGAGAAATCCAATTACCCCAAGGAGAAGCCTAACTACCCCAAGGAGAATCCATCTTGCTCCAAAGAGAATTTAAATTTAATAAAAGGGAAATTACTATTCGTTGGCAGTCTAACTATTATTTAATGTGACATAATTTAGTTGGGCAAGTAATTATGTCGGCTTCAATATCAAGGCATTCATGAGCAAATTAAAAGGTCTTCCTTAAGTTGGCATCACTAAATGAAGGGTCACTTAGGCACATCAGCACCCCTTGGCTCCTCCAATGATTAGTATAAATAGGAGCCCTTGGAGCTCATTCAAAACACATCACAAGTGCAATCATTCAAGAAGAAAACATTTTAAGGTACGTCATGCCTAAAGAAGATAAGGATGTGGGTTTTTTCTTGTTTTTGTGTTTTGGTATAGGTCAAAGTTAGGGTTGCTGGACACAATTATTTTGATAAGTTTCTATGGTTAAGATCCATGGGAAAAGGTTGTTCGAATCTCTGTTGAAGGGTCATCCAACATCAGACCTATGTGAAAGGGAACATGCCCTAATTAGGTGTTGTAAGGAGGGTTTGTTGAAATTCTGATGTTCTATTTTGTTACAATCACTTAAATCTAGAACTTCTTTATGCTACAAAATAAGTTAAGTAATTGTAGATAGAACATAAACCATATAAACCATTTGCACAATGAAAGACAACCAAGAACTCAATGAGACATAAAGAAGTTAGGTCAATGACCAAGGCAAAACCCACAAAGGGAAAATCCAACCAGATTCTTATTTTATTAGAAATCAATTGTTCAACAGAGATACAAAGTAAAATGAGAGAATGGATAATTTCACCCAAATCTGAAGATCTCTCATAGTAGTAGTTGATGCAAACACTGAATCACTTTGGCTCTCCAAGATTTGCTCTTACTCTTCAAGGCTCTCTCTCTCAATCTTCCTATAGATTCTCCAACTCTCTCTTTCTCAAGTTCAAATTCTCCTTTCACAAGCACAAGTGTATCAAGTGAGGATGAGAGGCACAAATATATAGGAAGAGCAAGACGGTCGAATTCATGAGGGAGTAACCCCTATGCCTTGAGGAGGAGTTACATATGCCAAATTAGGAGTGTAACTTATGCCATAAAGGAGAGGAGTGTAACTTATGCATTTAGGAGATAAGTGTAAGTGTAAGAGGAATCTTTTTACGACGAGTCATTAAAGTGTGTTAGAGAGTGTAAGAGGTGTGTAAGAGCATTAAAGAGAGAGAGAGAGAGAGAGAGAGAGAGAGTAACATATGCATTAATTGAGGGGAGTTACATATGACATGATTGAGTCTCATGATTGAGAGACTTGAATTTCTTTTTAATAATAATATAATAATATCATAAAGAGGATAATAGTAATAATAATAATATTATTGATGATTGATTAAGGACAAGTTAAACAATTGAACAATTGAGATTGATTAAGGACAAGTTAAACAATTGAACAATTGAGATTGATTAACGACAAGTTAAGTGATTTTCCATCATATATATATGATTACAAATTGATGGAAGGTGATTTACTATTTTTGGAAAGTCATGGTTGCAAACATAGACATGAATTTCTATTTTTAGAAAGTCACTTTAGAAAGGTCAGAAATGAAATTTTATTCAAGGAAATTCATCCCATAGCTGCCAATTTTCAACACTCCCTCTCAACTCAGGAGGAATTTCTTTTTGATACAAGGGTCTCTGCTATATCTGCTTTGGAACAATGATGTTACAATCTAATGAAGAAGAATCATTATAGGGGAGATACATCCATCACCCTATACACACTTGGGGGGATCCACTTGTCAACACATGACAAGGATCTCGCACATCCAAGGCTCATCACTGCTTGGGGGTATCCACTTGTCAACACATGACAAGGATCTCGCTCATCCAAGGCTCATCACTGCCTTGGGGGATCCACTTGTCAACACATGACAAGGATATCACACATCTAAGGCTTATCATCCATGACCACCCTCTCTAGGAAGGGTCACATGATACATCTGTCAGTCCAAGTTGCTCTTTGAAAACCAAGAACTTTCCTTTCGGCAAAGGCTTGGTAAGAATGTTGGAGATCTGATGTCACGTCCCTTCTCAAACACATTAGTAACAGGATGTTGCTACACAATTTTGCACATTTTGACTAAGGAAGAGGGCCCCACACTTTCGACCTAGGGACTTAGGGGCCAAATCGACTTTATTTAGTTGCTAGTGGAATGTGGTGGCCACCCACATAGGAGTTCGAATTAGCCATTCGATATACTTGGAGGGAAAATCGATTGGGTGGATGGAGGGGCCCAAATGAGGCTAAGGGGGCCAAAGGAGTTATAAAGAGAGATCAACTCTCATTTTGTTTTCATCTTTGACATTTGCAAACAAACACACATTTGTTCACTTTGCTGTTTAGCGAGTCCATTGGCTATTTAGCCATGAGTCTCTCACGCGGGAGATTCAACCTCTGCTTCGGGGAACCATCCGTGCCTGCCCTAGGGAGGCTATTCTACATGAGTTTTCAGGAGTTCCGGGGCTGTGACACACATGAGCAACAGTGCAGAGGAAGGGAATGCTTATTTTTGGGCAACTAGGAATCATGCAGAGGGAGTTTGAGACCAACAGGGATCACACAACTTGTCGAGAGGTGAGGGACCTGAGGTAGCAGTGTTGGACAAACATTTTCGCTGGAGCTTTTAGCCAACTGAGCCAACATTCTAGAAATTCACACTTCTGCGCTGAGAGACAGCGTAGAGGCCACACAACAGAATTTCGTGGTGCTTGGAGAGCAGCTGGGTCGGGCCAAGAGTTCATTTGGGGAGTTAGGAGTTGGATAGCAAGGATAAACCCAACATTTTGGAGGAGTTTGCAGGTGGATTTGCAGCTAGTTTCCAGTAGGTCGAATTTGGCAGCCATAGCTAGGGTGAGGCTCCAAGGGGGTCGAAAAACCAAAGTCAAAACCAACTAAAATCCCTTCTAGGTTTTTCTGGGTTTTGGCCAAGGCGTTCGAGGTTAAATGGATATAATTTTCTGGGCGGTTCTATTACCCATTCCAACCATTCGAACTTCAGCAGAGCAATAGTTTTCTAGGTAGCGCAGTGCAGAGTGGTGCAATAGCTGGGCAACCTTCAACTCAACCCTTTTCCTACTTGGGTTTGGTCTTGCTTGTCCATTAAGACAAGCCCAGGTGCACCATTCCATCATTTATTGTATTTGCCTTGCAGAAAATTAATAAAATGGCTCAGAGGTTTTCCATTTACAGTTCTTATATGTGTTCTTATCAGAGTATGATCTCGGCCTAGCTGTGGGTAACCAGTAAGATCATGGGAGATTTGGGCATGTATGCACAGTGACGAGTTACACCGTACACTACCTACGGCTCAAGGGAGATTCAATATGTAGGAATTCTGGGGTGGAATCTGTTGGAGCGATGAGAGGTTGGTTCAGTTGAGAAAAGTGTTAGACCAGATCCATCCTTGTCCTTACAACATAGACACTAGAGGCGCACAAGCCGTGGGAGTACAACCATATACACTATGTGTGGAAAGCCGATAGAATCAGGGCACCAGATCTCCTGGAAAGGAGCAGACAGGCTAGAGACAGTTAGAGGATGAGTCAAGGACACGATTTTGCTGGTGGAGACCTGGTCTTAGACATCAGGGGCCTAAGGAGATTGAACATGATGTAGAGGAATCACGGGAGTGTGAGGATCACATTGGTAAACCCAGTGTGGCACAAGAGTCACCATTGTTGGAGGCCTCTTTGATAGCACCAATTGACACCTTGGGGGAGAAAGTAGAGCATACACCCATAGGACCATCCATTGATGAGGTGCTAGGAGACACAAACATGTCCATCATTGAGAAGGTGACATCCGTTGTTGAGATATCTAGGGTTGTGACCAAGTTTTCAGGTTATAACAGTGCACGACATGATGATGAGGTGCCAAGAGACATCACTACCCTTGATGAGGAGCCGATAGGTACAGAGGCACCTAGATCTACGATAGAGTTGCGGGATGAAAACCACCTACAACAACATGGAGAGCACATAGAGGGGCGTGAGCTAGTCATGGAGGGGCAGTTCGTGACTCATGTTGAGCCCATGGTGGAGGAGGACGAGCAGTCTTCTTTGGGGCCCACCACTGACTTAGAGCTGTTAGATGCACAGACTGTCAACAGAGTTGCAGTACTTCCAAATAATAGCTCTCTCTGGGCTTATATAGATGGGGCTTGCAACATTGCTAGACTACCTTTGCACCATGGAGAGAGAGATGCAGAGACTCCCCGACAAATTTTATGTGTTGACCAGGATGGTGAGTTGAGGCAACATGAGTTGCGCAGGGTGCAACACCCACAGAATGGAGGGCTTGTTCTATGTGCTAGAGTTTGTGCATTTGATCCCTCTCTTGGGGTTGGATGGCGAGAGATTTTGAGTTGGTACCCAGTGGAGTGGGCTAGACTCATGGAGATGGTCGTAGTCTGGAGTAAAGCTCAGTGGGAGCTCTCAGACATTGAGGGTGTTGGAGGCTCAGGTTGGCATTGGGATCCAGGCGGGGCTTCCTATCCGATATCAAACAGGGGGGATGGCTATGGCATTGATGAGGTAGTCAACCCGTGCCTGAGCGGATGCATTCCTTAGGGGAGTTCTAGTTGATGCTAGTGGCCAGGTGGTTTGTGAGCAGACTCCATTGGTTGTTTTGGCATGTTGGTTGCGGATGGGGGTGCAGGATGATTAGCATTCTCTGGCAAGAGATGGTTGGAGGAGGTGGCATGGGTATGCCACCAGACCAGATATTGTATGGAGGCGATGTTCTCCCATTGAGGTTTAGGACTCAAGGGTCACAGAGGATCGACACGACAGAGATATCCCCCCTAGCAGGAGTGGATTTAGGGTGCTCAGGTCTACTAGGATGGATGAGGGCACATGACACGTGTCATGGTGGGGTCACTATCAGAGTGGTAGACACTTTGGCACATGCGGGATACCATATGTTACAGGGTGGTATGATAGTAGGCAGTGGTACACAAGATTGCACAAGTCAGGTCGTAGCGTCCATTTTTATATAGATGGATGTGGCTTGATGCATACATACCCAATTCTAGGCTATATCACCTAGTGGTGTGTAGGGCTATGCAGCGAGGAGCAATGGCCTACAGAGGAGCATGGAGATACATGGTGGTATACCATAGCTGTGGGGTAGGAGGAGTGACTCGCATCGAATTGAGGACGTGCAGGGAGTGAAAGGTGCAATGACACAGGCAGGACATAGGATGATACAGGATGGTATGGCTGTAGTCGGGGGTATTCCATGGTGTACAGAGACAGGTTGCGGTATATAGTGGCATCTCGATGAGTGCGGTGATACTGGGTGGTATGCAGTGGCAAAGGATGCAGTGCAGTGGGCGCTTGGAGCGTTACCTCCAAGGAGACTTATGGACAGGGGCAGTAGGTGTACCATTGGATACATCTCACCTAGGATTGATGAGGACATGGTTGAGCATCTGGTGACACCATGTTTAGTGAAGATAGGGCCTCGAGGGGGTTATTAGCAGATCCAAGGCAGAGACAGGGACATCCGTAGGATTACTCTTGAGCATTTTGGCAAGCTCTTGATCATACCCTTCGGGACATACCTACCCATCCTCCTCCGGTGTTGCTTACAGTCACATAATGTTTGGTTGTTGCCCCTTGACATTCTCCATTCAGGCAGCAGGGCATGGGAGGCTCACCGTAGGCAGTTGGATGAGACATCGCGTGTCATGGGTTGGAAGGAGGCTCTCCAGTTGAGACACTTGGTAGGTGCACAAGTTAACAGATACGGATTTAGGGATAGCATGGTTGATTGTTGAGGTAGCATATGTTCCACCCCTAGGCTCACACTTTGGGAGGTGACCTAAAGGGAGTTGTATGGTGCTTTTCTAGCTCGACAACTTGAGACATTAGGTGAGCATGAGGTGCGAGGGATGGTAGCCCTTGTTGGTAGGATGATGCCTAGGCTTCCAGCAGGACCAGGGCACGTCATCAGGAGTTGGGATAGTAGATCTTGCTGTGCAATTTGGCAGGCGTGAAGCAATCGGTTATTTGCAACACGGGTTCTTGATGCTTGGTGCCTAACTATTGGATACCTACAAGAGTCAAAGACGGGGCACGAAGGAGTCCCAACAACTAGCAACATATTACAACGACATGCAGAGAGGATTGGGGGTTGTGGACCTCTAGTATGGTTATGGGATCCAGGGATCTAGTGGATTGGTGGGATACTCCACGCCTCAGTTAGCCTGGGAAAGATAACATGTGAATTGATTCATTCACATGTAGACACATGGGGAATCACCGAAGCCCTCACCATAGGGTGAGGCAGATTGTTGCTCAAGATTGGGGCCAGCCATGGAGGGATAGGCGCTGACACTATTTGGTCGCTTTGGCTGGTTGGGCCTAACCTCGATCATCACATAGATTGTGGCAGACACTTATGTGAGAGGAGGCTCTGGTACGAGCATGTTAGACAGTTAGTGATGACTAGGGTGTCACGGGGTCAGCAAGACAGTTTCTTGCTGCGTTGGGCATGGGACGCTTGCGTCATAGTACTTAGCAGTTCAGATACCCATAGGGGTGAGTTGGTTTCTATAGAAGATTCTCCATTGGGTTTTAGTGATTCGCTAAGGGCGCGGGAGACTTCATCAACATGGTAGGATGACCAGCAAGGGGATTTCAGGAGGAGCTCATGTAGGAGAGGCTTCATTTGCATAGGGAATGAGTTGTATCTTCAAGGGCCCACAATCAGAGTGCATATGGTGGACTATTCGGTAAAGCAACTTCATGAGGATTTGGGCAGAGTTTTACATCGTCATGATGCTCTACTTATTGGTGATAGACATAGGGGTTCTAATGCCCATATCTGGCAGGATAGTGAGTGGAGCAAGGGGGGCTTCACGTTGATCAGGTTGGCTTAGCATCCTGGTATCGAGGGACTCCTTCACTATAGGATAATACAACGATCAGGGACGATCCAATGGCACATTTGGGACCCTGGTGATGTCTGCAGCGATAGTGGGGGTCCATAGTCAGAGAGGGTGTTTGTTTAGGCATTGCTTGAGGACAAGCGATGTTTGGTGCATTGGAAGAACTTGCCAGATGAGGATGCCACCTGGGAGGGTGAGCATATTTTGGAGCACCCAACTTTGAGCTTGCTTGAGGGCAAGCAACATTTGGGAGGGGAGGACTGCCATGACCCTTCTCAAACACATTAGTAACAGGGTGCTGCTACACAATTTTTCACATTTTTGACTAAGGAAGAGGGCCCCACACTTTCGACTTAGGGACTTAAGGGCCAAATCGACTTTATTTAGTTGCTAGTGGAATGTGGGGGCCACCCACATAGGAGTTCGAATTAGCCATTCGATATGCTTGGAGGGAAAATCGAATGGGTGGATGGAGTGGCTCACATTTGCAAACAAACACACATTTGTTCACTCTGCTGTTTAGCGAGTCTACCGACTGTTTAGCCACGAGTCTCTCACACGGGAGATTCAACCTCTACTTCGGGGGACCATCCGTGCCTGCCCTAGGGAGGCTGTTCTACAAGAGCTTTCAAGAGTTCCGAGGTAGCGACACAAATCAGCAACAACACAGAGGAAGGGAGTGCGTATTTCTAGGCAGCCAAGAATCATGTAGAGGGAGCTTGAGACCAATAGGGATCACACGACTTGCCGAGAGGTGAGGGAGCTGAGGTAGCAACGTTGGACATGCATTTTCGCTAGAGCTTTCAGCCAGCTGTGCCAACATTCCAGCAATTTACATTTCTGGGTTGAGAGAGCGTAGAGGCAACACAACAGAATTTCGTGGTGCTTGGAGAGAAGCTGGGTCGGGCCAAGAGTTCATTCAGGGAGTTAGGAGTTGATAGCAAGGGTAAACCCAACATTTTGGATGAGTTTGTAGGTGGATTTGCAGCCAATTTCTAGCAGGTCGAATTTGTCTGCCATAGCTGGGGTGAGGCTCCAAGGGGGTCGAAAAACCAAATTCAAATCCAGTGAAAATACCTTCTGGGTTTTGGCCAAGGAGTCTGGGGTTAAAAGGATATACTTTTCTATGCGATTTTATTACCCATTCCAACCATTCGAACTTCAGCAGAGCAATAGTTTTCTGGGCAGCGCTGTGCAGAGTGGTGCAACAACTGGGCAACCTTCAGCTCAACCCTTTTCCTACCTGGGTTTGGTCCTGCTTGTCCATTGAGACAAACCCTGGTGCACCATTTCGTCATCTATTGTATTTGGCTTTCATAAAATTAATAAAATGGCTCAGAAGTTCTCCATTTACAGTTCTTATATGGGTGTCTGTTGAACATTTCGTTTTTGTATTTTGCTGCATAGAATATTTGTTGTTATCACTTGTATTTCCTATTTAGGATCATTACATTTGGTCATCAGTCGCTATATGATGAAGTCTTACTGTTCCTCTTTGAACCATATCCTAGATATAGTGATATTTGATCTCAATGCGTTTGGACTTGTCACGGAACACAGGATTTTCAACAAGTCGAATCCCACTCTTATTGTCATAGTCAATTACTGCAGGATCCAATACTTGCTCAAACAACTCTCCAAAGAGTTTCCTTGGCCATACTGCCTCATAGCTAGCCATGTTAGCAACAATGTATTCTGCTTTAGTTGTGCTAAGGGCAACAAACTTTTGCTTTATGCTCATCCAATATATCATGGTAGATCTTAAGTTGAAGCAACACCGTGATATGCTCTTTCTGCCAGTAGAGTTACCAGTCCAATCAACATCAGAGTATCCATGTAGCCTTACATCTTTGATAGTATATCTCAATCCAAGATTGATGGTCCCATGCAGGTACCTCGACACATGCTTTGTAGCAACCTAATGTGCATGAGTAGGATTAATCATGTATTGACTGCAAAGCATATATCTGGTCTAATGTTCACTAAGAACATTAGTGCCCCAATTAGTTGATGGTACTTAGAAGGATTAGCCAAATCAAGTCCTGCAACTTTACGACAAAACTTCTTGAAATTCATTTCCATTGGAGTATTCATGGTCTTACACTTAGTCATGCCAAACCTTTCTAGTTGTTTGACAACATATTTTCCTTGAGAAAGGAAAATCTCACCAGATTTTTGCCATACCTCCAGGCCCAAAAGGTAGTGCATCAGACCAAGATCTTTCATGTCAAATTCAGAAGCCAACCCCCTCTTACACTGGAGAATAAAAGGTTCACTATTGCTTAGAAATAAATCATCAACATACAATACCAAAATCAAAGGTATACCTTGGAGTGTCTTAAAGTAAAGATTTGGATCTGCCTTGCTTCTGGTAAAACCAAGCTTCATCAAGAAGCTATCTATGCGAGCATAACAAGCTCTTGGAGCTTGCTTCAAACCATAGAGGGCTTTCTTTAGCCTACACACATGAGTTTTTGGATCATGTACTTCAAAGCTTTGTGGTTGCTCCACAAATACTTCTTCTTTAAGGAAGCCATGTAGAAAAGCAGTGTTCACATCCATTTGGTGAAGAGACCATCCTTGGCTAACAACTAGAGCTATAATAGATTGGATGGTGGTGTAACGGGCAACTGGTGCAAAAAATTTGTCATAGTCTATTCCCTCTTTCTGAGAGAAACCTCTAGCCACAAATCTCGCTTTATATTTTTCAATACTGCCATCAACACCATGTTTAATTTTATACAATCATTTAGAAGATACAATATATTTACCTTAGGGTCTTTGAATCACTTCCCATACATCGTTATGAATGATGGATTCATATTCTTCAACCATTGCATCTTTCCACACTTGGGCCTTTACAACTTCTTCATAAGTGCACGGTTCAACTTGAATAATGTTGCTCATGGCTACAACATATCTTTGGAACTGACAAATTTTCTTGCTTTCTTTGAAAGTTCCCCTGGGGCAACTTGTTTATCAGCATCTTGAAGAGTGTCACGAAGCCATAAAGGTCTCCTTTTAGAAGGAGGATCACATGGAGGAGGATCCAAAGGATCCATGGGTTCATCATCAAGATCAGTTTTAGCTTTAGGATCTTCTTGTATTTCAAATACATCATCTTGACTATCAACATTAGCAGGAGGAAGAGGAGTGTCTCTTGCTTTTCCAACAGCTACATCTTCATCGAAAGTTACATCCCTGCTAAATTCTATATTTCTTTGACTAGGTATGTATATTCTATAAGCTTTAGAATTCTCACAATAAACAACAAACGTACCTTTCTTACTGAAGCTTCCAGCTTGTTCCTTTTCTCTTTTGGGACATGGAAGTAAAGAGGACAATCAAAGATCCTCATGTGCCCAACTTTGGGCTTCTCGCTAGTGAAGACTTCTTTAGGAGTCTCATTGTTTAGGGCATGGTGAGGAGATCTATTTTGGATATAGACAATCGTGTCCACAACTTCTCCCCATAGAAACTTTGGCAATTTCTGATCATGCAACATAGCTTTGACCGCTTCCATGATAGTTCTATTCTTTCTCTCAGCCACACCATTTTGTTTTGGGTTATATGGTACAATGGTCTCTTTTCTGATTCCAACTTCTTTGCAGAAGTCAATGAAATCACTAGAAGTGAACTCTCCTCCATTGTTAAATCTGAAAATTTTGATCTGCTTTCCAGTTTGTTTTTCTACTAGAGCTTTGTAATCTTTGAACATGTTAAAAGCTTGACTTTTATTTTTCAGAAAATAAATCCATGTTTTGTGAGAAAAATCATCCACAAAGATAATATAATACAAGTAACCACCAAGAGAAGTTATAGGCATTGGTCCACATAAATCAGAATGTACAAGATGCAATACTTGACTGGTTCTACTTTTGCTTGAAGGGAATGGTCCCTTCACTTGCTTTCTGCTTGCACATCCTTGGCAAACACCATCATGATCAGATTTGATTTCTGGCATTCCGGAAACCATCTTTCTCACATGAGGTAATGCTTTGTAACGCAAGTGAGCGAATCTTCGGTGCCAAAGTTCACTTTGATGATTGATGTCGTGGATTAGTGCATGAATAGGTCTTCCATTGATTTTGTATAGACCTTAATATCTAGATCCCAGAGTGAGGGCATCTCTCATGTTGGATCTCGATGGCCAAGTGAGAACTTTACCATTTATGAAAACAACTTTCATTCCTTTATCTTCTAAAGGTGATATGGACACAAGATTCTTCTTTAAACAAAGTACGTATAAAACTTCTTGAAGAGTTGAAGTTTTACCTTGATGCAGATGGAAAGAAATGGTGCCAGATCCCTTGGGATATGTTGAGTTATCTCCAAGAGTGATCTTCAAATCTGGCTCCCTCTCAACAAGATTAGAGAGTACTTCTTTGTAACCAGTAAAGTGCCTTAAAACACCACTATCAAGCAACCATCTATCACAAGAATCTACAGGAGATGGACTAGAAAGAGTAGAAACAAGAAGGTACTCTGATAGAGTCTCAACTACATTATTATCATACGTTTGGTTCCTTGAGGGACGATAGTTTCCTCTGCGAGCAAAAGGAGCTTCTTTTCTTCTTCTGTAATCAGATTTGTTGGAACGATTGTTGAAGTTGGATTTTGATGCTCTTTTGCTTTCTAAACAGTCACAAACATAGTGGCCATGCTTGTGATAGTTGTAGCATTGGACTTTTCATAAGTCTCTGGTCCATTGAGAGGAGTTGTTGGGAGCAAACTTTCTCGAATAGTGCATTGCTCTTCTTCCTTTCTTATTTTTGCCTTGTACAACAAAGACAATACGTTCTCCCTCCTCATGTTTGGGAATTCTCCCTCTGGAAATCATTCTGGCTTCTTCTTGATTGCACTTTCCCAGGAGCTCATCAAATGTAGGAAACTTGTCATTATTACTGATGGTAGTAATAAAAGTTTCCCAAGAAGAAGGAAGACCTCCAAGCATAATCAGTACCATTTCTTTATCGGAAACAACTTCACCAGAAGTTTATAACTGATCTTTAATTTTTGATATCCTCATGAAGTGTGCTTGAATGGTTCCTCCTTTGTTCATCTTAACATCCTTGAACTGATTCTTTAGAGGAAGAATTTGACTCAATTTGTTCGCTTGATACATTCCAATCAGCTTGTCATACATTTATTTGGCTTTCTTCAATTTGGACACATGAGTGATGAGGTGGTCTCCAAGAGAGTCAAGGATAATCTTTTTAGCCTTGATTTCTCCTTTCTTGTATTTGGTCTTGATAACAGCATTGGAGTTTTCAGCTGGTTCTGTACCTCTCCTTCAACATACTCTAGAATATCATGTTCATCAAGAGTAATATCCAATCTGGCCTTTCAGGGGAAGAAGTTTGAAGCATCAAGCAATGTCTATTCATTCTTAAAGTAGGAGGAAGACATCTTGATCTGCTCAAGATTTTAGCAGCAAATAGAAAGGGACAACAAGAGACATTTCAGCTGTAAATGAGATATTTCAGCAGCAAAAGGGATGAGAAATTTCAGCAGAAAATGAGCAACAAGTAGAAAGAACAACAAAATATATTTAAGCAGAGGTCTCTTTGCCTCCTCATATCTGTGTCTTCTTCCTAAATTTCTCGGCTCTGTACGAGGGCTGCGACCCTCTTTTATGATTCTGTTCATGGGATTTAGTTCATGGAGAGAGGATTCGGTCCTCTTCTAGGGCACAAACAAAATACGCCAGCGAATAGTCTTCCCTTCAGCCTGATCTCAATCAACTTGTTGTGAAAACCATCTTGCTCTTGCTGGTCTGAGGTCTTCTGCCCTGAACTAGGTCTATAGAACTTGCACTAGGACTTGGGTCCTCTAGAACTTCATTAGGATTGGATTCTGAACATCTGAGAGAGAACAAACCCTAGTGGAGTAACTTGAAACAAGCTGGCTTCAACCTTGGTTGCTCTATGTTGATTTTTCAAGACTTTCTAATCTGATAATTACTTCCAATGATTTCTTCATTAATTCATCTTACGTCATAAACATCATTAAGCAACTATATATAGAAAATATCAACAGTAAAGCAATAATGACAATAGGATCACGAAGATACAACCAAACAAAAGGCACAAATTTTTACCTTGGGAAAATCCTAACTAGGGAAAAACCCAGCAACCTTTTCTAAGGAAAATTGTGTAATTCAACAAGAGGTACAATCTGATCTTTTCAGTAAAACCAGGTAAAATTGACCACAATATTCAATGAGTCAAGTCTGGTCAAACAGACCACATTTTCAGCCTTCCTACTGCTGTTTCAGAAATTCGGTCAACTCTGGACAACAAGGCCAAATTTCAGCCTCCTGCAACTTCCTTAGAAACCCCAGTCAACTGTGGTCAAACTGCCTAGAAAGTCTTGGTCAATGCTGCCCAGAAAATCGGTCAAACAGATCAGAAAGAGGCTTGTTCAATGCAGGTTAAATTTCAGTCTTCTTGACTCTGTCTCTCCTTCGCATGTGTGTACATAAATATGATGATCTTGTGGGTGATCCGAATTGTTCCAAGTGATGAGGTCGAATGACAATATATAGTGATTGAAGGCTTGCCCAAGTGATGTGTATTTTGACTGGGCCGACTTATACTTTTGGAGCCTACATGAAAATTAAATTAATTTTCCCTCCAATTAATTTTCTTTTCAAGGCCAACTTGAGTCCAAATTAAAATTTTCATTCTCTTTTAATTTTGTGGGCTATTATGATTGAAGAATACTGATTGCAGCTAGCAGAATTCAACATTCCATGAGCTCTTTTCTTGGAGATCTCCTTCTACTTTGATTTCAATTCCTTGCTTTTAATTTTGAAGATTAGACATAATACGAAACATCCTTTTACATGCTTCCTTGTAGCTTCATTTGTTATTACTCACTTCCACCTCCATAATTTCTTTAAGGAGTTAATTATATTGAAATGCATGTGCTTTATGTTAGGAATTTTGTCTTATTCTGTCCATCACTATAATAGAGCACAAATTGTTAGCAATATGAAGGAGTTGGTAAACACAACATGAGATATTGCTGACTATAGACCTTTGGATCCCCCATTTTTTGTTAGGGTATTAGACGTTAGGAGATTGTACTTAACATTGGCTTGGTTGAAGGTATTATAGCCATGTGTGCTTACCTACTAGTACAAGGCATCGTTTGGATTGTTCTCTTTTTCGAAAACTACATCATATATTTGCAAAAAGTATTTAAATTAACAAAGCAAAAAGGCAGAAGGGTATGTCTAATGTAACTTATATCCTCTATCTCAACAATACTAAGGTAGAATTAAAATCAGAATATGCTATTGCTTCTAGGGATTTGGCATCTTTTATTGGCAAGGCACCTTTAGCGAACAATTGCACATATACCTCATCCCTTCACCATGGAACATAAAACATACAAAAAAAATGACGTAATAATAAGAAATAGACCTACGTTGGATCTTCTAGAGGATAAATGAAGCAGAGATCCTCTGGCAATGCCAAATCCCATTAAAAGAGGAATGAACCAAATAACTGCAATCTTCTAAAAGGTTTTCCTACCAATGAATCCTCCCTTGGAGAAGAATTGAATACTGTTCCTGGACATACTAGCACCCTTTCTTCACAAATTCACAGTTCCAGAAAATATGTCTGTAGAGATGCCTCATTTCCATACCCGCCAGATGAGTAGAAAAGGGAAACTTGTTTTGGGTATCTGATTTAGCAGTGCATTCTTGGAAAGACTAGCATACTTGGGTCCATGAGTTTACTTTGCTTGAGCTATCCTTTGTCACAGAGCTTGTTGAGTTCATTCCCTAGGAGGATGTGAGTAAGATGAATATTTTTGAATTGTGTTGGAGCTTTGGTTGTCCTCTTCAAGAGTATGCTTCCAGGAGGTTTCTATCAGTGTTTTTAAAACCGGAACCGGTGACCGGACCGGTCCACCTAATGAACTGGTTTACCGACCGGAACCGGTCTAACTGGGACTGGTTTGGTCTAAACGAACCGGTTTTTAAAAAATACATTAAATAATTAATTTTTAATGAAACAAAACTATTTTTAAGATGTAAAACCACGATTCCAAGCCAATAGAGACAAAATATGCAAAGTTTGCTCATTTATATACCATGCAAAGGTGAATATATCAAAATGGCACCGAGTGCAATACATATCATCGACAAAATAGCAAAATACATAAGAAATGAGGCTCATTTCTTATGTATTTTTAGCCTGATTATAAGTATAGGGGTCACCCTACTCTACCTTTTTAGTTTATATTTGCAAATACACATGCCTAACCAAATTCCATATTCTTTGAATCACAGATTATTTGGGAGTCCAAAAGGTGGTGTAAACTGATGAACTTCAGAATTGTAATGTTTTTTTTTTTTTTTTTGAAATTGAGAGGTATGTTTTTGCATTTTTTGAGCTATTATACTATGCATTTTGGACTTGTATTGTGGCATAATTACATCTTTCAAGTTCTGCTTGTCATCAAAATTATTAATCTTGGACTCCCACCTTTCCGGTTTTTAGCTTTGGGGACAAAGCTTCCTGGGGAGTTGCATGTTGTGCACCTAAGCACAACATTTTTGTTCACACTAACAAATTCATGTATTTAAGGTATATTTAAGCTTCATAATGTTGTAATAATGTTTTTTCCGTGGGCCTTTATGGTATTATGTTTCAAAATTCAATAATGAATGTCATTTTCATGTAATTAGGGCCTAGGTACTTCTCAACAGTAACTTGGGCCTCAAATATGAGGTTTCTCTCTCTTTTGTGTACATAGGGGCCTTCCAGATGCTTTTTTGTAACCTTTTTTTTGCACTTCAACTATGTATTCAACAAAGTTTCAATGGAGATGTCTCCATACATTCATATTTACAGGTGCAGTCCACTTGAGTGTTCCAGTGCCTCTAACAGTCTTAAGTTTTTGGATCTTCTTATAATTTGAGCTCCGCAGATATCAAATTTTTCTTTATTGCAGTTCATATCTGTATTTGCAGTTTTATTGTTTTTTTTTTGCATATAGGCCTGCTAGATTCTGACAACTAACTCTATTTCTTCATGGACTCTGATTTAAAATTAGTACCATCCTTTAAAATGGATATATGTGTGTTTGTGTAGAGGGATGGATAGATAGATAAATATGTTAATATATGTTGTATCAAGTGGTATTGTATCCAAAATGTTTTGAATAAACTTCAAGTATCTGTAGCTGTAGCCTTGTAACAAAGTTTAAATGTCGAGGTCAAAAGCATTCAATGGTGCTGGAAATTGCACCATGAATAACAAATCAAGGTAGTAATATCTATGTTCTAGAAAATGTTTTTGTTTCAGCTGGATTAATTGCACTCTTAAAGAAAGAAAGACACCCATGGATAACCGAAGGATGGAAATGGTAATGAAAATTCTATCATATTTGGCAAGTCAAGGTAGTAATGCACAACCCCAAAACCCCTAAACCACCCCTAAACCACAAAACCACTGCACCTTTTTCATTAATCGGCGGGCTGTCCATAAACCGGCCGGTTTAGGATGGAACCGGCCGGTTTTGACCGGTTAGGGCCAGATTTTGGTCACAAGAGGTATTAAACCGGGTTTTTTAGGCCGGTTCGGACCGGCCAGGCCTCCAACCGGCCGGTTAGACCGGTTACCGGTTTTTGTGGCCGGTTTTTAAAACTATGGTTTCTATTGATTCAGAGGATAGGTGGTTCGCTGGCTTCACTGTGTGTAGACTATTCGACTTTCCCATAAACTAAGAGTTTTTGCTTGGACAAACAGTTAGAAACATCTTTTACATCCCCATCAAAATGCCCACACATTGATCGACCATTGCACATTAATCTTAACGCAACCCAAAATTGATTTGGAATGCACAAAAAATGATAGTTTATCTTCATTCCCATGTTTGGGATGAAAAAAATGTCACATGCTCAAAATTTGCTATAGAAATAGGAATGCATTATGACCCAAATGTTCTTTATACGATCCAATCAGTGGTTTACACAACTAATCTTATGAATGATTTGGAACATTCAAATGTATTTCATGGTTGTCTAATAGATCTTTCTCGAAATTTCCCTTACATGTTGCCCCCGTTAAAAATTTGATCCTTTGTTTGTCTTCATCCTTTTGTTGCAGAGCATTCTCTTAAAAATCTACAACAAAACTCTCTATTTATATAGCTAGAAGAGGAGATCTCAACATGCAATGCAAGTACAAATGCATCATTCTCTTTGACTCTAGGCATGATGCATCCATCATACTAGGTACTTTGAATGAAGTGATAAAGCATGACTAGCACAAAACTTCCTGATAACACTCTTGTAAGCAGTGTTACTGAAGATCCATTCAACTTGCTAAAACCAACACACACATGACAAGGGCCCACTATCACCTTGGCCCAAGTTTCCAGTTAATCCAAGTACCTTCAAGATGGCTATGGGAGGCTTCCCTTGGATGACCTCAGCCAACCAACACAAGACCAGTG
The DNA here is from genome assembly GCA_031772625.1 of Pinus tabuliformis. Lineage (NCBI taxonomy): Eukaryota > Viridiplantae > Streptophyta > Pinopsida > Pinales > Pinaceae > Pinus > Pinus tabuliformis. Next base: position 161,241,693 of record CM062815.1, on the reverse strand, counting down.
CCTTGTATGCGGTCAAATGGCTGATGTGGAGGAGTTATATGCTGCTACCTTGTTGGCCTAATGTGTAAAATCTGCAGAAAAGTATACTAAACCAGCAAGAAAAGCCACTCTGATCTAATAAGATATATAGTGTGAGTAGTCAAAATTGTTGAAGAATGTAACTAGTGTCAGTCTTCATAATTGTACTTGAGTCATAATGAAATGGCTTTATCAAAAGAAAGAAAAGTAAATTTTATTATTAAAGAAATTGACTTATTAAAGCATGGGTTTCATGCTTGGGTCAATTGTTTTTAGGTCAAAATCTCCATTGAAGACTTCTAGGGTTTATGTCAAGTGTCCTTGTCCGTGTCATATTATAAAGAACCCTTCTTGGGATTTATTTGTCAAAGAAGAAATTTATTTTATTGTAAAATAAGTCAATTAGTCCTCCTCCACCAAGTCGGCCTAAACTGGGCAACATAATCACTATATAAAGGCAACAACTCGACCTCATTTGTCACACACATACAACAAGTTTGATCTGCAACTTCTAGGGCCAAAAAAAGTGTGAATTTCAAGGAAGAAGAGGAAGAAGGATAACAAAGGAGAAGGAGGTCTCTCACAAGCATAAAAAGTTGAAATTCTCTCTCTTTCCCACACGTTTAAAGCTGTTGGAGGGGCCGAAATTCCACAGTTCCTGGGAGGCCAAAATTTTGAAGTGTTGCTGGTGAAGCTGGGCCGAAATTTTTGGGTTGATGCTGGTTTGAAGTTGCTAGACAAGAAGAGACTATTGAAGGTTGTTGTATCTCGTTGAAACACTGACTAGGTGGAGGAGGAAGGTTTGTTGGTTAAGGCCTTGGTTGTCCCACTCTCATATGAATCTATTGAAGGGAGGTTTTTTGACTGGGTTATCTCCTATATAGGGGTTTTTCCTTGGCTGTGCGCCTACATCTGGTGGTCTTGATCTTTGTGTTTTGGTTTTGGTAATTGCTTGATGAACTAAGATAAATGAAGAACATAAGAAAGATAATAATAACTCAAACAAATCACAAGTAATTATCAACAAGAGAAAATATTTCTGCCTTTCCGATTCTGCAACATGGTATCAGAGCTAAGGTGAAGAAGGAAGAAAGAGGAAGCCTGAATATCTACTGAAAGGAGAATAAGGAAAATAAGGAGAATAAGGAGTCTTAAGAAGTTGAATAAGGGTCATCAAGTAAAGGGATGATATAAGGGGATAATCCTACTATCTACAAGAACCATGTCTAACTCAAAGAAGGGAGAAAACAAACTATAAGGATCCTCCAACTACAGGGCATGGAAAAAGAGGATAGATCTCATCCTCGAGAAGAATAAAGTTTTGGATCTAGTTTGAGGAAGTATCAAGAAGCCTACAAATGAATCAAGTGAAGCAAAGAAAGCAAAGTTCAAAGAAACCGAAATATTGGTCATGAACATAATAGTGGATGGAGTAAAGGACAACCTCATGCCAAATATATCCAACATAGATTATGCTCAAGAAATGTTTGAGGCTCTATCCAAATTATTCACAATCAAGAACTTTGGTCAAATTGCAAGCCTCAAGAATGGATTAAGAACTATAAAGATGACAAAAGACGATACTGTGGCATCCTTCTTAATAAGGATATCTAGAATCAGAGATGAACTCCAGGCAATAGATGAAATTGTACTAGAAAAAGAGCTCGTGATTACTACCCTTCTAGGACTACCAACACCGTGGAGTGCCTCTGCATCAGGAATCAACAGTTGGAAGGTTACTCTAACATTCGAACAAATGTGAAATGCACAAGAAGGAGAATGAAGAGGAGAACATCTGAAATACCTATTTTGCTCATCACAAGAAAAAGGAGCCTTCAAAAAGTACAAAGGACCAAAGAAGAAAGTAGACCTATCAAATATCGAATGTTACAATTGTCACAAGATGGGTCACTACAAAGGTCGTTGTCTAGAGAGTCCAAGGAATAAAAGGAGAGATAGGGATCAAGCAAATATTACCGATGAAGCACCACCTAAGAAGAGAAAGACTATAGAATTGAAAGTCAAGGACTTACACTACTAAGTCCTCTCTCTCTCTTATCTCTCTTAGTCTTCTGTTTATGTTTTGAATTATTTTTCTTGATTTCTAGAACTTGTAGGTCTAACATGCCTTGTTTGAACATTTTTGAATTGTTTTGATAAACTTATAGGTATCCCTCAAGAATGGATTAAGAGGGAGCCCTCACCATTTTACCAAAGATAAGTATCTTACTCCATGTATTATCTTTTATGTTTGGTTTCCTCTCTTATCAAGATGTGTTTGGATTATATGTTAATAACCTTTTGTATTTTCCTTGTTAGGAAAGCTTGCTGAATACTCAAGGGCTATGGAGGAGACTTCAAAGGATAGACTTGAAGCATGGAAGAAGTTTTGCCCTTCAAGAATTGATGTCATACAAGGTTTGTTAAGGAAAAACTCGAGGTATGTCTTAAACAATAAGCTTTGTTATAAAGTTCTCTCATACAAAAGGTACAATCATTCTTTCTTTTAATATTGCTTCACATTACTAGCATCGTTATGTCTGGTGTTTTGAATCACAAAGGTTCTTGTTAGGGTGATTAATCATTAGATTGAATCTACCCTCATTATATTATCATTCTTGTGGAACCCTAAAAAGGTTCATCGTAAAACCCTAAACTAAGGGTATGTCAATGCTAATATGGAAACCCTAGTCTACTTAGGGTTATTGATGAAACATAAAATTCCTAATCTTTTGATGTTTTGGTATTGTTATGATAAAATCCCTAGTCCTTTAGGGTTTGCTATCTAAAGTTATGTATTGAATCCAGCGTTGCGAACATCTCGATAACATCCCGATTTTATCTTGAAATCACGATTTTTTGGCCTAGTCGATGTTTGCCGATGTTTACCGATATTTCCCTGATTTTTACGATTTTTTGGTTTTCCGGACCCTAGCCGATTTTATCCTGATGCCGATGTTCGCAACATCGATTAAATCCCTAGATATTTATGGTTTGATGAATGAGTGTTTATGAGCAAAACCCTTATAATATCTATATTAAGATCCTAAGCCCTAGGTGTATGATCATTTGTCTAATTGAAACCCTAACCTGGTCAAAATTGTTGTGTGTCTAACATTAATGTATTGATATTTGTGTCTTGGGTTTGCCTAGTAGATATTGTTGTGATATGCTTGTGCATGATTATGAAATCCTAGATATGTATATATGCTAACCTAATTAGATGATATTGTTTCCGATATGATTTAATCTAGGGTTTGTAACGAACCCTTGAAGAGTTTAAATTGTATAGTAGAATTATTATTTGATTAAATTGTTGATGTCTAAGGATTTGTGTCTCTATGTTGGAATCCAAGGTTTGTAATAGTAGAATCTGTCATATATATCTATATTAAGGCTCTAGATAGAATGAGACTGATTTATTGATTAAGTTGCTTTATGTTATAGTCTAAGGTTTGTAACAAAACCCTAACCAGAAGTTGAAGTTTAGAAGAATGTCTCTTGCTAATTATGAACCTAACTAGGTTTAAGTATTTGATGTCTAAAGTCTAATGCTTCCATTATTGTATTAACATGATGCTTCTATATATGTATTTGGTTGTACTTGCTATTAAATTTTTGCAGGTACACTATCTTCAAGATAATGAAGATGTCCATATAAGCATGATGAAGAAAACTATAAGGATGATGATGACCTTAATGAAGTCTTGAAAGGTTGAAGCTTCTTCGATGTTATAAAAGAAGAAAGTAGTTGATCTCCCTATGAAATGGTATATCCCCCCAATTGAGAGGGAGGGCACATTATGACAGTGAATACGAAAAGTTCGTGAAAAAGACCTGAGAAGTACTGAGAATGTATTTGGTGTTGCTAAAGAAATGAAAGAAGAAAGCTTCCGACAAAATTGTATATGCATAACTTGATCTGAATGAATGAGAATCCCGAAGGTTTGTGTTTACTTGTATATTTGAAAGTTTATTATTGATTGGGGTTGTGTTTGAATAGGTAAATCTCTCCATAAAGAAGGACGAACACTTGGGAAGCATGTTGGACAAATGGATATATCTAGTTTATTAGGTAGAGTTGAAGCATCTAATGGCGGATGCTTGGGAGGACATTTGGTTGGCCTATGTGTGTTTGTCATTTGATGTCTAGATACCGAAGAGGGAGGGTGACATTGGTCTTGGAGCTCTGACCTTGGATATGCACCTAGATCCCTGGGTTGATGGTTAGTAAGTCTAATGGTACCTGTTACCCAACACTTCGTGGGTGAAATCCCCAGGAGAAATTTTTCTCCATGATGGACCTCAGCCAACAGCTAGCAACCCCTTGCAGCCTCTTGCTAGCTCATTGTGCCATTTCTCTACCACCTGAGCCAACCATGTGGTCCCTCGCCCACTTGTATTGATCGTATGTTTGAAGGTGGGCTTCTCGAATCTAAAGGTATTTTTTGTCATTTGGTAATTGAGTATTGGCTTTACTTTCATGGATACTTTTGGTAATGGATTGATGGGGGGATTTGGCGGAAAGGGTGGCCTTAGTTTGTGCTCCTGTCCCCTTGATCTCTCTTGGATGTTACCCTTGGATCTTAGTCCCATGGGATCTCCTTTATTGACCATTTGGTTCTAGGGTGGTACTACTTGGGAAACCCCAAGTTTGGGTGCATGGTCCCACTCCTTTATCTGTATATATTACTCCCTTTGCACTCACTATACCCCCATTCATCATTTCTCCCACCTGGGTCCACATTTCCATTATGGGTCCACATGGGGCCAACCTCCCTATCCCCTTGCCCCCACCTTGGGTCAGGCATGGAATGATGCCCCGAAGGTTGAAGTAGCTAAAAGAAAAAGGAAAAAAACATAATTGGCCACATTTAAGAAGAAATTGTACCACAAAATGCAAAAGATGTGTGAGACAAATAATTAGCACGTGGGCAAAAGCCAATACATGAGCTCTACCCCAATCCATGGTCATCACCCTAGTTCCATAGGCCCTAGATGAACCTCTTTTATCATTTAGGAATCCATGATTGTACCAACCCTTGGAGGGCAATGAACAGCCCTACCTAAAGGGGGTAATCACTACTATATCTTACACATCATGCTCTTGTCCTTTGAGCCCCGAGTAGTTAATTAAAGAAAATTCATAAAAGGCAAAAGTCACATAAAGAATGGTGGAAAAATCAAGGCCGGGGCACCTCACGTACCACGATTTCTCCCTCCTACACATTACATACCTAGGTGTGGGATTTCCCTTATCTAGCTACCCCTATGCCCCATTATGTGGCCCAAGATTGCCCCTTTCATTCCCTACTCCATTCCACTTATTTATCACTTGCCACCCCCATTAGAGGGATGTACCTTGGAAATACTATCCCCTTTAAGGGCGGAAACCACGTAATAAAGTACTTGGTTAACCCCCTTTGGAGCTTGGAGACACTAGCACATGGAAACGCCCACTACAGAAGGGCATGCACATTATGAAGTGCCCACTTTGTTATCCATGGCTTGTAAAATCTTTTACATGATTATTTTAATGGCTAGTTGTACTGGAAGCCTAGGGGACACATTGGACCTTATGTAGAATTACAGGTGGTTTCCATTGAGGTTTGGTCTCCCTATATGAGATCCTAACCGCCAAAGGTCTACATTGGCACATATAGGGTGTGCATAGAGAGCCATTGGCCTACACAGCAACAGACAACACTCCATAGATCTTTATCGATGCTCGAAGACTACTAGCGATCCACTTTTGGGATGATGGTGATATGCTTGCTACAACAGACCTCACAAGAGCTCCACACTCTTGGCAAGTGTCCCAGGACTTGTACGATGTCATGCCAACATTCATTCCACCACTCGGACTCTTGCAAAGGGTCTACAGGCATCTCCGATTCATATGGAGATCCATGGGGTCATTTATGTGCCCTTGGACCCACGGGGAGCACCACAAGTCTACTACTTGGAGAACAAGGGGCCATCCCCTTGTCCATCATATTCCGAGGAATTTGTTCCTTAATATGGCACTTCAGGACATTATTAGGCCTTCGGAGGGCCCCATGACATATACATATTATTATTTGTCCGCCTGTGAGGCTTATTTTTTCCACTTGTGAGCTAGTTTGGTGGGATTGTCACCAATAGGGGTTTTATTTGCACATTATTTTATCATTAGGGGCTAATGTAGGCCCATAAGCTAATTCGAACTCCTTAGGAGGCTATATATTGATGTTAGATACATTCATTTGGATCATCACTTTACTTGGGATCTCTCTAATCATAGAGAACTTCGCCTTTTTTTCCTTGGAGGATATTTTTGGAGATGGATGAATTTTGATGTATGGATTTGGGCTATTTTTCTTGTCTTGGATCTTTATCTTGCAAATGAAATGCTGGTTGGATATACTCTATAACATTGTAAGTAAATTTTAACGTTGTTATTCTTGTTGCTGCGTACTACTAAAATTAGGGCTAGTTGCTGCATAATTGAAATGTGGAAATAAGCATGTTTTAGCTAATTTAATGTATGGGCCAATGTTGTATGAATGAAATGTCCTAGAGATTATTTGTCTTGATAAGCTTGCGTCATTTTCTTTGAAGTATAAATGCTTGAAGGTCACTTTTCTTTTCTTTCTCTCAACATTGGATGAAGCTGACTTTCGGGACCTCCTTGATCAAGAAACCATGTTCTTACTCATCATCATCCTTGACTACATATCCCCAAGTAAATTAGGCATTGATCCCTAAAAAGGTCATGTAGGGTATCAATTTCCCGAGAATTGACCAAAGGAAAAACTTCGATCTCCTATAGGTTACTGCGCTGGTGGGTTCCCTCCCTCTCCTCCAAATTTGAGGCGATTCTAACAGTGGAATCTCCGGGAATCCCAAGCCCTAACACTAGGATCGAATTTTGCCTAGGCATCCCCAAGGCTAGACCTCAAGAAGATCAATTCAACCCTTTGAAATAAATATTTTGGTTTGTTCCTTTCCCTTCACCTTGTCCATGATAGGAACATCATTGGTTGTTGCATTCCATCCCCGAATCTGGGATGGGTCCACTTGGCCCCATGTGGTCCCACTTCTCAATGAAGATTATTTGTCAAGGACCATTTGGGAATCCAAGTTTCCCAAGGATTATAGGGATTGAGAACCTCGTCTATACATTGATTCTTTCTCCCTCAACCCTCCAATCATCACCCCTTACCCCTGGAGGACCAAGTTCCTTTCTTAAAGAGCAAGCAAGTTCCATTCTTCACTCCATCCTTGGGAAAGGGTTTCCAGGGTCACTTTGCACCTATCCATTGACACATACTTTACAAGTGATCCCTACATTATTGGGACTCCTCCCATCAGTGAAAGTTTGTAAAGGGCACAGAGACTTAGCTGTGGTGACAGTGGGCTAAGCCTCCACTGTTGCCCTTAACCTAGTAGTTGCCCTCTTAGGAACCCATTTTAGGTCCCTTGTTGGTTTGAGTGCTAACAATACCTAGACTCGCTAAAAGCTTTAGTCCATCTTAGTCCCACCCGGATAGATCACTGATGCAACCTAAGTCGCATATACCCCAATGATGCAGCCTAAGCCGCAAATATCCACAGTATGCAAATAAAATTGCATGTCACACTATGTGTCCTAGGAATTCCAAAATTCCATACTTAGGGAAACCTTCCATAACCCAAGGTTTAATTCTCTTTAATTAAATGTTTAAGCAGAAACTAATAAACCACATCTTAATCAGATTATACCCGCGGATCTTTTCTGTCCGATTCACAACAAACCTGACCAATCACCATCATTCGCGTGTCGCACAACTGACGTATTCATTTCAACGTTTGACTTTATGCACTTCAAGTCTCCACCGTCGATCCGTCTATCCGATCCAACGGCTATCGCGTCACCTGCTCACTAACTACTGATCTCCACCGTTGATCAATCCCGCTCGATCCAATTGCTATCACGTCACCCGCTCGCCAACTAGCTTCGCTGATCTCCACTGTTGATCAATCTCGCTCGATCCAACGACTATCGCGCAATCTCGTGCAGATACTTGCACGACCGATATCAGATCGAGAGCGCGCGAGAAAAGTAGTTTTCTCGCGCTACGTGTCGGCTGCTAAGGGTAAATGTGTGAAATTTTAGAATACTGCTTTCCACCTTTAGGGCGCGCGAGAAACTGCTTACCACTTACGAAGACCGCTCCATCCTTATGCACGTTTTCCACCCTTTTGTCGACACATAACTTTAATCTCCGCCATTCATCTTCTTGACTTTATTTTGCACGACTTAATCTTAGCCGCCTATCGCACATAAACTTCTCTGTTGAGCTGACTGATCCAACGGTTCTTGTACATTGTTATGTTCTTTTGTTTTGTAATGTGTAATAGCCCATTCAGCTTTCTGCCTGTGTATTTGTTCTTTCCTTACGGTCTTCACTTGTTTTGATCTCGATCTCTGCTCTGATACTTCATTTCTTTGCGCCCTTATGCTTCCTTCATAAATCTTTAGGTTTTAGGAAACCTTACAATAATACCTTCGCTGTAACATTGAAGGTTTTCTCCAACACTGTTGTGTGTAAAACCGTAACACTCTTCTCTGCACTTCTTCTCTGATTCTGCACCCCTGCAAACCTATGTTACGCAGAATTACTTTAATCCACACACAATTTATGATTCCATTACTCAATACACACCACACAAACTCAGAAATCGAGTTATCTGTATTAATAAACAACATTTACACAGGAATTTCTTTATCGCCTTGATTTTCAATATCAATGGCCTTTCCTTTCCTGGTCGTAGGCTTAACCGACTGACTGATAGTTGACTCTGACTAACTGACTCTATGCCTTTTAGGCCTACATTTATACAAAAGGTTTCGTTAACCAATTCTGGTTCAGATCGTTAATTTGCTGGACTAAATCCCGAATATCCTCTAAGTCCACTTTTGACTCAACTAATCCCTAAGGATCCTCTAATCCCCAAAATCACGAAACCAATTCCTAATCTACGACTTACAATTGATTTCGAAATCTCTCAATCCCCACTAATCACTCATCATCACTCATGTTCTCCTACATTCGAGAGCATTTACAAATATCCTCACAATATCTAATTAATTCCTATTCCAATCATTCAATTACATTAATTTGATACATAGGAATCCAACTTCTTTGAAAACACAAGACCCCTTAAGTTAGCTAAAATATAATGAAATTGCTGAGCTGGATGCTCCTGCAACAGACTCCCAAGGTTAAAATAATCATGATCTCCTGATCATGTGCTTCCTACCTTTGTCTTCCTGGATCCCATACTTTGTTCTATAATTTGTCTTTGGTTGCTACTATTGTTTGTTGCTATTCTTCTGGTTTCCACACTTTATGTTGCTTTGCCCCACTAGCTATGCTTTCACAGTCTGCTGCTGTCTTTCTCTTGTTGCTGCTTGTCCTTCTTACTGCTCCTTTCTTCTGAGGCACCTTCATCATCAATCTTATTATTCTTTCAATCTCTATGTGCACTTTATCTTTTGACTGATAATTACTTTGCCATTTGTTGTTGTACTCTATCCATTCATCTTCAAACTGCTGTTTACTGTCTTCTCTTTGAAGTTGTTGGATTCTTACTACCGCCCTTTCATCCTTACCCTCTTGTGACTTCCCAAACAACCTTTGTTCAATATCTGTAAATTTACTTTCAAAAAGTAAATTGTCCTCCAATTCCCCTTGTACTTGATTCCTCCCAAATACATTACTATGTTGTTCATCAATTCCAGCATACTTTCCTTCCTCTTCTTTGACAACTCTCAGTAATTGTCCTTCACTTCCTTGACTGATTTTGACAATCAGTTTAACTTCTTTAAGCATGATATCTTCATGCTTTTCTTTTTCCTCATCAGTATGTCTGACCTGGCAACTTCTAGTCTTCTTCAGTTCTAAAACTGACTCTTCAACTTGAAACATGTTTGTCTCATCTTCATCAAATCCTGTAATCATAAAACAATTATCAGAATTAAAAATATAAGGCCTCATTACCTTTTCCTTCTCTAGCAACATCTCAGTATGTTGCTCTGATTTTTCCTCCTCTATCAGCACATCAGTATGCTGATTCAACCTCTCTAAAGAATTCTCTAAAGGACTCTCGAGACTGTTAGCAAATCTCTCTTCCACACCATCTGCTTCAATGATGTCTTTCTGCTCTTGTCCACTGTAGTGAACTCCTTCCTTTGCAATCACACTGTGTTTTCCAACAAATACTCCAGTAATTGAAGTTCTCTGTGACACTTAAGTATTTCATCATCACTTATAATTCCTGCATTTGTACACAATTTATCAGTTTGAGAATCACGAGGTTCAACAGTCTCAACTGTTGCTTCACATATCAGTTCTTTAGACTGATTCTCATCTCCTTCTTTCACAAGGAATTTTTCCTGGGTTGTAACAACTTCAAACATCAATATATTACTAAATTCTTTCTGCTGCAATAATTCATTGCTTTTCCCATTTAAGAAACATTCTCCATCCTTCTTTATTTCAGAGTATTCATCTTCTTAAAGATACTCTTCCATACTTTTGACAGCTTTAAAAGATTGCTCATCCTTTGCAAAACCTTCCTTTGTCATTGACCAATCATCAGATGTCCTTTCTCCCTTTGCTAAATATTTTGCATAGACTTCTTCTTTCTTCAATTCTGTGATTATCTTTTCTTAGTCTTGTGACAAATCTGCCTCCCCTTCTTCTTCAATACACTTTGCCTTGCTGTCTCTTTGTAAACCTTCTTCAAGAGCTATCCTTGCCCCGTCATCTGCATTAATATTCTCCTGCACTTGTCCTTTATCAAAATTCATTAGATTACCTCTCTGAGACAATATTCCTTCGTCCTTCATCAGAATAAGATCCTAATCTTCCATCTCTATGACAGATACAAATGACTTTCTTCTCTCATTAAGTAACTCATCCATCGACTCTTCCTATTGTAACCAGTCAAATTCTTCCTCTTCTGAGAAATTTTCTTTGTCACCTTTTACTTCAAGATCTTCATCCATCCTGAAGACATCTTCACAAAGTTGCTTTTCTCTTGCAATACCTGCAATCATACACAAATTATCAGTTTTAAAAACATAAAACCTTATGATCTCACTTGATGCTTCATTCATCATATCTCCTTGCTGTCTTGAATTCTCACAATAATTCATAAGATCTTCCACAGATCTCCAGTCTTCATCTTCACCCAGAACTTCACCTTGTTTTGTTTCACAAATGGAAACTTCCATTTCCAACTCAGCTTCTTTGAGTTTTTCCACCAGCCACTTCACTTGCCTCTTTTGTAGCCTTCTCTGTAACTTAGACCACTTCACTGCCTTTTTCCTCAAGACCCAACCTTGTCTTTGGTTTTCTTCTAGTAGCATCCTTAATACATCGAGTTGTTCTTTTAACTCCGCAATCTCCTTGTCATGCTCCCCTTGACTCATTCTCTTTCCATTTGCCTTGGCATCCTCCTTCTTCACTTTTCTTCTGCTGTGGTCTTCCTTAGAACCTTTGTTATCTCTATTATGACTATCAGTAGTCATCTTCTTCTCTATCTTCATGAGTTCCTCACTCACTTACTATGAGCTGCATTAAAGCCTCTGCAACAAAAAGTCCTCCCTGCTGCCACTTACCTCACCAAGCTTTCCTCTGTACTTGGTCTTTTGGCAAGCACTTGGTTCTCTATTCTCTCGAACCTCTTTGAGCACTTCTCTCTGCTCCTTCTAGGCTTCAACTCATCTGCACCTTTTAAGAACACAATTGTTCTTTTGTATTTCAATCACAATGAAATACTAGGTGGTTCTGGCCACCTCTTCTTTTACTCATAAATTCTTACCAACTTTCTTCATCCCTTAGCAATTCTACCCACATCCTCTGTGGAATTGCCTCTATGATCTTTACATGAGCTGCAACAAAACGTCTGCAGTAACGAGTCCCCCTTGCTACATGATACCTCACTAAGCTTTTCTCCTCTGAGCTCAGTCTTTTGCAATCTCTCTGGTTCTCTCCTCTAGAACCAATTGAGCACTCCTTGCTCTAGGTTGCTGCTATCTTCTCACCTTCATATGCCGATACCTTCAAGACCTCTGCATGATCTTGTTCTACCATTCACCTGCACTTTGAATAGATTGTTCTCTGTTTTCTTTGCATCTGCAAACTCTGCTACACTTCATCTCTGTGTGCCTACTATTTGTTAGATTTAAAATCTGATCCCCTCTTGCTTGCATACACACCTTCAAAACATAAATTTGTTCTAAGTTTTCTCAAAGAATTCTTACACAGAATTTCCTTGTTCTTCTCTGATACCAAATGATGCAGCCTAAGCCGCAAATACCCACAGTATGCAAATAAAATTGCATGTCACACTATGTGTCCTAGGAATTCCAAAATTCCATACTTAGGGAAACCTTCCATAACCCAAGGTTTAACTCTCTTTAATTAAATGTTTAAGCGGAAACTAATAAACCACATCTTAATCAGATTATACCTGCGGATCTTTTACCGTCCGATTCACAACAAACCTGACCAATCACCGTCATTCGCGTGTCGCACAACTGACGTATTCATTTCAATGTTTGACTTTATGCACTCCAAGTCTCCACTGTCGATCTGTCCGTCCGATCCAACGACTATCGCGTCACCCCCTCGCGTCAGGGTCTTAAAAATTTATAAATATAAAATATAATTTATTAATTGAGTCCACTATGACAATTTGGTTTGAATTGAAAAGCTGCAAAGCATGATCATTGATATGAATATCATTTGACATTATCCAAATTTATAGTATCATATAGAATAATAAATTTAAAATTCTAATTCAGCTTGGTCAAAGATTTTGGTCAGACAGAGGGAGAGCTTCAGCTTGATAAGGTAGCCACTGAATTCTGTGAAAAGGTAAATGAACAGATCAGGATCACTGCATTGGCAGTAGAAGGGGCAACTACAATGGGTTGTCCAGCTGTATTGGATCCAACAGCTAGAAAGTTTGTTATATTATATATAATATAGACAATACACCATATGCTGAAAGAAGAGTTTTAGTTCCAGGAGAGATGAGAAGATCACATGAAAGAGTTTCTGACAGTTTACTATCAAATGACATTGACTGCAGGATGACCATTTGCAAACCAACTTGGGTGACCAACGATGGCATGGATAATTTGTCTACCTTATTAGAGCAATGCCATGCAGTTCAAACTTCAAACTAGCAGTGTATTTCAGGGGTGAAAATAATTTTCAGACCTGAGAATTCACGCTGAGCAACTGTGGTCTATGTAAATTTTGTAACTGTATAAATTCATATAACGACAGTTCCTGAGATTTCTTGCTGCCCATAGTATTTTTTCATGCTTGCAGTAAACGCATGTTAGTCTATAGTCCACCCAATTATTTCCCACATGACATAGGTGCTGCTTCCATAGTTTGTATGTCAAATGTCATGCAAATTAAAAACACAAACTGAATGTCTCATATTCTTTGCCTGTCACTCCAGTTATCTCCCCACTGTAATCCAGCCATCACTTGAGAAAAAAGGAGAAGTTTTAAAAGGGAAAATTCATGTACGTGCTATATGGTCCAACAAATTTCCATGATACTGACCCTCTAAAATAACGCTTGTTGAAACCAAAAGACAACACAAGACGTTATCCCCATACAGAACATGAGTAGCTTTGTACCACTTTAGGTCTATTAAATCATAAACTATAAGCAAGGCCATTTTTTTGGGAGCGTGGGGAAACGTCCCCTCAGGGAAGGGAAACGTTTCCCTAGCACGTCCCCCTGAGTTTCCTCCATTTTGGGAGCATGGGGAAACGTCCCCTACTCGTCCCCAAGTCCCCAGAGCGCGGGGGAGCGAGGAAACTAGACCCCTAGGGGGGGGGGGCGAGTCCCCGTGGAACACTGGGTTTTGGTAATTGCTTGATGAACTAAGATAAAATAAGAACATAAGAAAGATAATAATAACTCAAAGAAATCACAAGTAATTATCAACAAGAGAAAATATTTCCGCCTTTCCAATTCTCCAACAAAAATGAGTATGTAAAAAATATGCTAACCAAATATAAAATTATTTCTGCGACTAATACCTTGGTAGAGGGATTTTTGTGCAATTTAACTTTCTGTCCTGTAACTGCAATCTGCAAAATTCTGCAGAAAATTGCAGAAAACAACAAGGAATCCTCTTGAAAGACCTCCCAAAAGTGTTCGAACATTTCTAGATCCAAGACCTAGGGGTGCGGAAGCTATACGACGAAGATGAATTGCTTTTGACCACTTCTAAGCCTTAAACCTGCAACAAAATGGAATTTCCAGCAAGATGGAATTTCTCTTGTTGAGGTTATGGGGTCTGTTGACCACTCAAGTGTCAACCACCCTATATGCAGAGTACATTTTTTTTTCATGGTTAGAACAGTCAAATATCCAGATAATCATCATCATCTTGCAGCAAATTGTCAGAGTTATGTAATCCAAATTCTGTAGCCCTACGAGGTCATGATGTAAAAATGATTCAAGTATGTTTATAAAACCATCTAAAACATCTAGGTAGCTTAAAATTTTTGCTAGAGTTTCACTCTAGGGAGTTTTTTTTCCTTAGCTAATTATTTATGTTTCCCAAACATCAAATAATTTGTTAAGTTTTTCTCCCAAACATACCCCAAAGCTAAAGGGGACTCTATGTTGAAATCTCAATGTTGAAGTCTTAGGTGAGTCCTAATATATAGAGTCGATGTAAAATGCCATACTAGATCATGTCTAAAATTTCACAGAATTTGTTTATGTCTATAGGTTAGTTTTAAATTGTCAATATTCCCCTGCTGAATGGGATTTTATATAATATTTGATGTAAATATGTAAAAAGTGTCATCTACAGAAGTTATAGGGGGTATGAGTACTTAAAATCACATCTCAACACCTCAAATTTCTATCTAGACACACTTTGAGGGTGGAAAAACATGTTTACACCCCTCTATAGTCATTTTTAATTTTCCGGCAAAAGAAGAAAATAATTAGCCGGAAATTGGTCAGAAAAATAAAATGAGAGAAAATAAAAATTCTCTCCAAGTGGAAAAATAATTTAAAAAGATTGTGGACTTTCCCAAGGAAGGAATCAAGGAAAAAATTGAGGAATCTTCATGATTCAAGCAAGGAAAAATCCCACAAAAATTCGTTGGTCCAAAAAGAATTAATTTCCCAGGAAAATTTGAATTTTTGGTCCAAGGAGGTTATTTGAATGAGAAAATTTTGAGGAATAAAAATTTGAAGATATTCCAGTGGTCCAAAACCACTCTGGGATTAAAGTATGGTCCATCCAGCTCATCTATCAAGGCCAACGGATTTCCTCCTTTGAATTTGTTCGAGCAATCAGGGGTTCAAATTATTTGGAAGCATCTAGTCATGGATCAAGTCAAGCTAGCCATTTTTCCACTTGGAGGGGTCTTTCTCTCTCATTTTTCTATAAATTGAGCTCATGCTCCTCATTGTAAACCATCTTTGGTCTGTCTCGGATCATTGTAAACGAGCTCTTGACTAAGGAAGCTCCATATTTTTTGAATAATATAACAAAGTCTTTGGGGTTAATTCATGGTGATGTTCCTCTTCTATCTTTTGTGGTAAATTTTTCTGAATATTGTTCTGAATGCTCTACTGGTTCTAAATTTAAACTATTGTTATTTCACTAGCCAACTGTGGATTTATTATTTGCACAAGTATCTTGCATTAGTTCTTGAGTTTAGAGAAACACTTTAGAAGTATAGACTCTAGTGGGTTTTTGGTTGAAACCCTAGGCCTCTATTTCATTGTGCTATCTGACTCATTCTGATCTAACGATTTTATCTTGAGTGTGTAGATGTTCTACTCAGGCTATTAATCATTATTTCCATTTGCTATTGTAGATTTATTGGTGTATAGTTATCTTGCACTGGTATTTGGATTTGGAGAAGTACTCTAGACTTGGACATGGCTAGTGGGTTTTTGGTTGAACTCTTAGAACTTCCTTCCATTGTATTATCCTATCCCATCTGGATTTAACGATCATTTTTTGGAAGTGTCTAGAAATTATCTTATGATTCGGATCTTGGGTGTTAGTGGACGTCTATGGTTGGACCAACCAACTCCCAAGACATAGAAGTTGAAGAGCCTACTTTATTTACCTTCACTTATCTAACGATTTTGCAAGGGTTTCTTAGCCATCGCTTGTAACAAAATCATTTAATTATTCTATTTTCTCAATATCGTGCTTGTATTTTGTTGTCGCACAAAGTGTTTAGGCACCGCGACAACACTCAGAGTAAGAGTTGTCACTCTAATCCTTACTCACTCCGTTTTAGACTCTCTCCTAGACAAATCAAGGAGGGTAGTCACTAAGGTGAATGAATGAGAATAACTTGTGGAACACAGGCTCTAAGAGACTTAAAGATGGACAACTTGACGAATGTAAATGAATCTTGGTTAACTGAGATGAAAAGATCAAACATTAACACGACCAAGACATAACCACAAGATAGAAATGATTATAGACCAGTGCCTTTATACTCAATTAACCATAGACTAAGTAAAAACAAGTTATCCAAATCAATTTATAAATGTGACAAATAGTGACGATCATGAATGATTAAATGTCAATGCTCAAAACTTTATCATGCAAGAGTTTCTAGCAATTAAATCCTATGAAGAATTATGAAATTTAAATGCCAAGCAATGATTCCAGATTTAAAATGATTTTCACTAATAACCTCGATCTAGAATAATTTATCATTCTCGAATAGTCAATGATACCAAGGAACTTTAAATTTGAATTTTAATTATCCCTTAGGCAAATAATTTAATGTGGTAAAATGAAGAGATTAAATTTTTAAATGTGACAAAAGTAAAACAAATAAAAAAGGGTTAATAAATTGAAATTTTAATGGGCCATAGGCCACATTAAAATTTTTAATGTGAAAGTGCAAATCCCATTTTGATTTAATTCTTTTAGGAATTTTAAAGTCACATGAAATTTTTAGATTTTTAGATTTTTTAGATTTTAAGATTTTTTTATTTTTATTTTTATTTTTTATTTAACAAAATAAAAAATAAAGAATAAAAGAAATTAAAAAAAAATCAAGGTCATGAATTATAATTGAAAAACTAAAACATAAAAGAAACAAAACCAAAAATGAAAAAAAGGAAACTAGAATGAAATAAAAAAAATTCTAATTATTAATAAAACTAAAACTTAGCCCCAACCAATACACAAACAAATAAAATAAAAAAAGAAAGTCGAATGAGAGTTTGTTGTGTGTGCAGATTGATGGAATGAAACGAGGAGTGCAGCGTTGGATGGAGGAGGGAAGGGCTGCGGTAGATGGCAGCGAGGGTTTGGAGCATGATGAGGGAGGACGCTGATCAGCGGAAGGGTTCAATGCCACTGAGGACGCAAGTTGAGAGGGAGCAGGCAGCCGAGAGGGAAGAGGATGCGGGTTGAGGGAATGTAGGTTTGATAGAGGAGAAGGTGCGGCAACGTGCAGATGGGAGAAACGGAAGGAGAAAGCTGCAGATTTAATGAGGGAAACCATAGACAAAGGCAACCAACAGGGAGCATCTGTAGGCAATGGAAAAGGGACAACGATGAAGGCTGCAGCGAGGAGGACGAATGAGAGAGGTTTTGCAGCTCGAGGGAGATGGAGAGCAAGAAATGGAAAAAACGCAGAGCAAGAAGAAAGGTGGGTTTGAAAGGGTAGCGATGGAATAGAGGAGGGATTTACGGCAAAGGGAAGGAGTCTGGGCAGCAGCATTTGAAAGACCAGGAGAGGGGTTTTGAGGAGCTGCAACAATGCAGCAAAATAAAAAAAATGGAGTTTGTAGAAGGTCGAAAACTTCGAAAAACCCAGGCAGCAGAGAAAGAGAAAAATAGAAAATTTGCAGAAAAGAGAAAACCCAGCCAGCAGATCAGAAAACTCAGATAAATGGTAGCCAGAAAACCCCTTAAGACATTTACAAAAATTCTGATTAAAATGTTAAATCCTTTTGCTTCAGATTTATTCCTGAAACCCTCATGAAAATTTCCAGATCTAAGAATTTCACAACCTTTGAACTGCGAAAATTTGAATAATATCCTTGGAAAATTATGTTGATAAACCCCAGAGATCTAGATCTAACCCTCCAGGGCCTAGATCTGGACTCTACAAAAATTTCTTTCTTAGATCTGTAGCTGCACGACAACAAGAAAACACCCAAACGATATATAAAATGATAAAAAATAAACCCGGAAAAAACCTATGTTAGGAAATAATTACAAAATTTACAAACTATATAAGAATGATAGATCTATCAAATCTGAGGAGTATGAGTCCAACTCCGCTCCCAAATCTGATAATCTAATGCTCTCAACAACTAGATTTATCAATTTCCCACACAAAAATTAAATTTTAAGGAGGTGCTAACTTGAAACCTTTCGTGCATCACCAACAAAAATCTTATGATAAACCTGAGATTAATTTTACTGGGCTCCTCAGAAAACACGGATTGGGAGTTGGCTGGTCCAACTGAAAACTTCCCCTAACACCCGAGGATCTAAAATCAAGATTTCCTTGCAAAACTTGATCCAGCCATTAAAAATAGAGCGAGAAAATAAAAATACAATTCAGACAAATAGAGATACCTGCTATTACGTTCAAAATTTAGATTATTATTTAAACCCCAACAATTGAGCAAGATACATGTATTCAAATCACTCTTTAGAAGCTATCATCAATGGCTTTAGAAAAAATTATGCATGAAAACAACACATCTTACAATATTCCCATGAAGAGTAACACCAATGAAAGTTAACCCCAAAGTCTTTCTTTATTATCTAGAAAAAGATTACACAAGAGCTTCTTGCTAAGCACATGACTCAAAGGTTGGATGAATCGACTGACAAATGACTTTCTATTTAAAGATAAAGGCTCCAACGGCTAGTTCGACTAGTTTGAATGATCATCTTCAAAGCAATCTCGACCGTTGATGAATAATAACATTTCTTTTAATCTCATCTGTCGAAATATTTAAATATTTAAGGAAATTCGAAATTTTTCATTAAATGCATTTCAATTAACTCAAAAATTAAAATTTTTGAGTTAATTTCCCCCAAAATTTGACTTTGACTTAACCCATAGGGATCAAAGGTTTAAAATTAGGAAAAATAATTAATTTACCTTAGTCCCATAATCTTTTAAAATTTATTTTTTAAGGACCGACGAATTTTGCCTTTGGAAAGTTTAAATTTACCTAGGGCCTAGAATTAATTAAATTTCTGGCTCAAAATTTCAATTAATTTTTGGCCAGAAAATTTAATTACTTAAACTATGAGGGGATAAATTATTTTTCCTACCCTCAAGACACTTTACATCATGATTTTCATATTTTTTACATCATAAGGGGGGAAACCCATTTGTAATAGACCCTCACAAACTACCAATTTCCGTGACACAAATATAATTCAGCAGACCAAGCAATTTGTAATAAAATAACCTAACCAAATAGTTAGGATTATTCCCAAATTACTTTTACATAGACTCGATCTAGAACACTAGGACTCGCCTAAGATCCTAGCGACAAAATCCATTCCAGCTTTGGGGTAAGACTGAAGGAAAACTTTGCCGACCATCCGAGAATGGATCGGTGAGACAAAAGACCTCCCAGAATGGAGATCATCACTAGAAAAGTACATTTACCTAGGTCGTTACATACATGACACGGATCTGCTGAGGTTATTTACATTATACACATGCAAAAAGGGTTTACATAACATCTTGGAAGTCAGGCTGATGATGATAGCTGGACGGAACTGACACATCGATCAAGTGCTATCCCTTTCGCGAAAAAAGGGGGTGTATTACTATGGGTCGTTGACACGTAGTGGTCAACACATTGAATAGATATGCTAATATAGAGCTTATTAATGGTTGATTAAGGAGCAGAGTTGTACTCATACTCCTTTGTTTTAACACTCGTCAATTTTTGTAAATAAATTTTGTATATAACCCTTATTCTTGTATACATGTTTTTGAGGTCTTTTCTCTTACTGTTTTCTTGCAGATATGATAAAACTTATTGTAGCAAGTGTAGGTATCAACCCTATGCCATCAATTGTTGCAAATAGATTCTTCATCAAAACAAAAAAGTTGCAATAGAGATTTTATCTTAGAAACCCAAATCAAGGAAAATGAACAAGAAATTTTTCAATATATATTGTTTTGTACTTTACAATACAATATATATCCTGCTACATCCGTGAACCACCAATCCATTTACCCTAGATTAGAATACAACCATAGTTCCTTAACCAACACTACAAAACCATGGGAAAAACCACCATACACAATAAAACTGCTTTTAACAAAAACTATGTCGAAAACCACGCAAAACAGACACAGGAAAATGTGAACCCCCTGAACAAGAGGGGTTGTTACTTCCCCTATGAACCGCTCGAACAAGGGGGCCACGTTTTGTACATCGTGCATTTTTATAGCACGTGGGGATAGTCGTGCAAAGAATATAACATATAGGCAACAACACAATTAATTAAGAAAAAGAAAATATTTTGGGATTTATAAATAAGGTAGTTGATGGAGTGAGGCTTGTTGTGGCCTTTTATTTACCACTTTGTTGGAGGACAAGTTGCCAAATTATTAGAGGACAAGTTGCACACTATTGAAGAGGTCAAAGCCATTTTTTTGGAGGTTCAAAATTGTCAGTTTCAAGGGTGACGAGTTACTTTAGTTGGGAGTTTTGGGGCTAATAATATTTAGAGGGCCAAATGATGAACACGGGTTCCAAAAGACACTGCATCAGGTTTCCAACCAATATCCATGTAAATTTCCTCTAGCATGATTGCTAATAAATAAGTTGGGGTTTTGCATTATTTTCTCTCCAATTTTATGGGTTGCAATTGCAAGATTTATTCGAGTGTTGGCAATGCTTATCTTACAAATTTATTGTGTTTTTGGTAAATTTTCGTGGTGCATTTCTTTGCAAAAATTTACTGGACAATTTAACCAATTAAATTAAAAGGGGATATTATAGATGGTCCTTTGTCACTAATACACGGTTCCACCACCTCCACATGTTTATCATTATTAATACTCAACAAAAACTAGTGAATAGCAATTATTATTTATGTTGTTTCCGTTGGGAGTAATTATGCCCCATTGTGAAGTATCATATAATATGTTTTTTGTGTCGATTCAGTTGGGAGATATCACATCAATGCCTTCATTATTTAGAAGTTCACATCCATGCATAGGTAGAGCTGGCACAAACTTATGATCACCTATTTTAGGGTCATAGCTAACGTTCATGATGATACATTCATGAAAACGATATTTTCTTATAAAGGAGAAAATAAATGCAACCATAAATAACTAGTCTTTTTTCAAAGTAAAATCATACAAATGATGAAGTACCTCAATAAGGTGTAGAGGGCCATATCCCTTAAGTTTTAAATAGGGATTTAGGATTGAATTTTTTCCAAGTCAGTGCATAAATCTTTTATGGATCCCAAAAATCATAGTTATATGGCATACTTTCAACTTTATATGTGAAATTTATTGCACTTCAAAATTATGGGATAAATGTTCTCGAGTTTTTTACATTTCTCTCAAGTTGAAGGAGAAGTGCACAATCAATTAGGAGAGAAGTTAATGTAAAATGAAACCCTTTTCACTTCTATAAATGTATTGTCCATACTAAGGTCATATTGGAAACATTGTAGTGGTAGGTTATGTTGCATCTAACGTGGGCCCACTATTCATGGACCTATACTATTGTTGGCTTAGTATTGGTGGGCCTCGTACTTTTGTGAGCTTGTTATAGGAATTTTGTCTACCTTTGGAAAACCCCAAAATCACATTTATATTGCATGCTTTCAACTTTATATTTGAAAGTTATCACAGTTCAACATGATGGGTTAAAGGTCCTTATGTTTTCTATATTTCTCTCAAGTTCAAGGAAAAGTGCACATTAAATTAGGAGAGAAGTTAAGTCAATGTAAAATGAAATCTATTCCATCTTTGTACATGTATATTGTTAGTTAATTGTCCATGCTAAGGTCATATTGGAAACATTGTTGGGGTAGGCTTTGTTGTATCTAATGCAAGGCATACCTTGTGTGCCCACTATTGTTGGATCCATATCATTGTTGGCTTAGCATTGGTGGCCTCATACTTTTGTGATCTTGTTATAGGTCCATAGCTTCGTGGGTCAATATTGAGTTGACACACGCTTCTAACTTTAATTTGGTCTATTTTTCTCATTAAGATTATTCTTTTCCAAGAATCTAGGATATGATGTAATAGACTAAAAGTGCACAATGCTAATCATGTCTTGAGACAACCTTGAAGATTATTATCTATCTCCACATAATGCAATCAATAGGGGCATTATAGATGTCCCTTTTTGGTGGTTTGCTCTTTGACGAGACTTGCATCCATAAACAATTTTGGTCAACAACTTGGTTTTTTCTAAGACACCTTCATTTGTATAGTGGGAATTTTGATTGGTCACCCCACTCTCCAGTTCATCTCCCCTGATGCCCCTCCTACCACGTTCCCATAAAGGAGTAGATTAATTCTACAATTAGGAGAGAAATTTGCAAGAACTTAATTCCATTGTTCTAGATTGCATCACTTGTATAGTGGGCATTTTGATTGGTTGCCTCACTCTCCAGTTGATCTCCCCTGATGCCCCTCCTACCACAATCCCATAAAGGAGTAGATTAATCTACAATTAGGAGAGAGATTTGCAAGAACTTAATTCCATTGTTCTAGATTGCATCACTTGAGCACATTAGTCATAAATTGGCCTTTTACTGCAAGTGTTTACTTTAGATCGATAGTAGCCTCATAGTCTAGTTGAACTACCTTTAATTTTATTTGTTACATGGGATTCATTGCCCTCTTGGCCAATTTCAGGTCTGCTCCCACCAAAATGAAGTTAAAGTTGATCACCATCTCTCTTGGGCAAACTAGATCTGCAATGTTTCTCATTGGATGAGGTGGAGACAAATGAGCACTTTATCTTTAGGTGCCTAGTCTGTTGTGAGAATAGGAGGAATCTTGATTGTCTCTTTACGGGTTAACGCAGTTCCCTGACAACCTTCTTCAGATACCTTGACCAATAATGCCTTGCCTTTTGTGTTAGAGAGACTTTTATGTTGGAAAATGTAACTAGGTTCAGTGTTCATTTAATGTATTTGAGTCATCTTGTAATGTACTTGTCAAAAGAATAAAGAAAAGAATTATTATTATTATTATTGTGACTTATTAAAGCATGGGTTTCATGCTTGGGTCACCATGTTTTAGGTCAAAGCCCCCATTGAGGACTCCTAGGATTTGTTTTGTGTCAATAGAGTCATTGTACTTTTAAAGAGATTCTTCTTGGGCTTTTGAATCATGTAAAAAGGTTAAGTATTGAGTCAAATATAATTCATGTATCCTCCACACCAAGTCGGCCTAGAAGAAGATCAAGTCGGCCTAAGGACCCTATTCGACCTCACATGGAGCCTATAAATACAAGCACATCGAATTCATTTGGAACACACTCTCTCACAAGAAGTTCGATATCTCTTGTAGTTGGGAAAAAGTGCGAAGTTTGTTGCCGGGAAGCTGAAGTGAGTGTGAGTTTGGCGAGGTCTGAGGAGAAAGGAAAATTCAAAATTTTGGTGCCTCTCTCTCTCTCTACTTCATGCCTTGGATTGGGGGATCAAAGTCTTCCAAGTTTCATTGTTGTTGGACGCTGCTAGTTGCTCGAAGCTGCTGCTTAGTCGAAGTTTCTGGAGAGGGGTCGAAATTTTGGGAGGAAGACTTGGTGTGGAGGGAAGGTCTGGTCTTGGTCTAGGGTGAAGAGTCTCAACGAATACTATTGAAAGGAAGAATTTCTTGATTGGGTTTTTGTTAATTTTTGATAACAAAGGTATGTTCTATGCTTTAGCACAATTTACTTCAATGTTTCTTATCAGCCCAATGGCAATTTCCAATTATCTTCAGTAGCAATAACATTAACTTATACACATTGACAGTGAATGCAGATAGAACATAGAAACATATGCAGATGATGAGCCAAGACAAGAGGACACAAGATGTGGTAGATGCCAGGGACAAACCCGAATGTTGGGAAACCCTTTGATCAAATCTTCTTATTATTCTTCAATAGTTTAGCAGAGACAGTACAACTATCAGAAATACATGCCCACAACAGATCTGCCAAATCAACAGTGAAATCAACAATCAATGCAACCCTAACCAAAAAGTCAACGGTGGTCAAAGCTGCCCCAAAACGTCCTCCAACCAGCTCTGTCAATAGCAGAAGAATGCGGCCTGCCAAGGGAGTCAAAGTTAATCCAAAACCTACTCGGTCAACCCAGTCAAAGTCTACTATAATTCTGTGGTCAAACCAGAAAGTCAATGCAATAGTCAACGTAGTCAAATAGTCCCCAATCACCTTGAAATCTATGCCAAGGAATGCGAGCTAGGGAAATCAACATTCTGCCCCAAAACAAAAGTCAACGTTGGTAAAATACTCCAAGTCAACGCTGGTCAACACATGCCTTAATCCCTGAAATTTTCGGCCTCCAAAACCAGTCTAGAAATCTGCCTTCCTTCCACACATGCGAAGAAGAGAGCCTCCAAGTTGTACGAACCATTCAAGAGAGGAGAGAGAAGATGATGTGATGAGATGAGTGATGTCCAAATGAGAAGAGGATCACTCCTATTTATACAATTCGTTGAGGGTGAGGAGACACATCCATTGGGCTTCATGAGCGTACATTTCACTGAGGCCGACCTTGACAATTTGACTATGAGAAAGAATAGATTCAAAATTCCATTTCTGGTTGTCAGAATGAGATGATCTTTATATCAAAATTGTACCTCTTGAAAATAGGAATCCAATGCAATAATCATCTCCATCATATGAGCTGTCCTAAGGTGGAAGTTGGCCCTGGTTGCCAATTTTAACACTCCCTCTCAAATAGGGAGAATTCCACCTGCCAATCCATCTGACATCATCATGCCAACCTGTTATCTTGAACCATCCCTGCCATCACTGCCCTACTCTGCACTACTGAACCATGAAGTAATAATGAAGAAGTGATCGAGAGTGAGTCATAATATCATACCACTCTCCACTAACAAAAGTCAATCCTTGATCCCAGATCAAGTTGGTGAACACCATGCATCCTAGTCATAGGGAGTACGACAGTACACAATGCGTCCATTGGTAGTGCTATGGTCCCTAACCATCTTTTCCCAACTCATTGGCCAAATGAGAGGCACTTCCCATGAGTCCTGGACTCTATGGTTAGGATGTGTGCTGGGGCATCAAAAAGAGAAAGTGAACCACTCATCCTACTCATATGCCATAGGAGAAGGTGAACCACTCATCCTATGCATATGTCAATTGTAGGGGAAGATGAACCATTCACCTGACATGCATGTGTCCGGGTAGGGGAAGGTGAACCACTCACCCTACACACATTTCAACCATAATGGGGTATCATAGGGGAAGGTAAACCACTCACGCTATATCCAACGCACAACTAGGGGAAGCTGAATCACTCACCCTATGGTCTCTCATAGCTAGCTTTAAGAAGTACCCCAAGCCCCCTGGTGCTTCCAAAGCTATGTGTTCAATTCATATGGGACCCTTATAATATGGTCGTTCCACGACTCCAAGTCTCTCTCAGAAGGTTAAGAATTTGACCTTCCCCAAAGGCTTCGTGAGAATATCTGCAACCTGCTCATCTGTCCTAATGTGTTGGAGCCTAACTGCTCCCCGTTGTACCATATCCCGGATAAAGTGATATCTGATATCAATGTGCTTGGAGCAGCCATGGAACACGGGATTTTTTGATAGACGAATCCCACTCTGGTTGTTGCAAAAGATCACGGTGGTATCTAGCATGTGCTCAAATAGTTCACTGAAGAGCTTCCTCAACCAAACTACTTCACAACAGGCCATACTCGCAACAATGTATTCGACCTGGCGGTGCTTAGTGCAACCAATTTCTACTTCCTGCTCATCCAAGATATAGAGGTAGACCCCAAAGAGAAGCAGCACCCATTCGTTCTCTTACGATCCATCACACTGCCAGCCCAGTCAACATTTGTATATTCATGTAGCGTGAAATTCCCGACAATGTATCTCAGTCCATAGTGGATTGTGCCCCAAAGATATCTTAAGAGATTCTTGGCAACAATCCAATGAATGTGATGAGGCTCGACCATATATTGACTCAACGTGTTCACAACGAAGCATATGTTAGGACGGGAGTTGACCAAAAACATTAGGGCCCCCACAAGTTGACGATACTCGGTAGGATTCGCCAATCTGGGCCCAACAACACTTCCACATAGTTTCTTAAAGTTGAGTTCCATCAGAGTAGTCACGGACTTGCAGTCCACCATCCCACATCTCTCAAGTAGTTTCACAATATATTTTCCTTGAGAAAGGAAAATCTCACCTGGCTTTTGCCAGACCTCCAACCCTAGGAAATAATGCATCAGTCCTAGGTCCTTCATCTCGAACTCGGAAGCCAACTCCCTCTTGCATTGATGAATGAGAGGGTCATCACCTGTTAGAAAGAGATGATGAGGTCATCACCAAGATGAGAGGTCTGTCCTTTTCAACCTTGAAGTATAGGTTCGGGTCAACATCGCTTCTTGTGAATCCCAACTTCATAAGATAGCTATCGATCCTCTCATACAAAGCCCTGGGGGCTTGTTTCAACCCATAGAGGGCTTTCTTCAACCTGCATACACGTGTATCATGATCTTGAACCTCGAACCCCTCTGGTTGTTCCACATACACTTCCTCCTGAAGCGAACCATGCAAGAAGGCAGTTTGGACATCCATCTGGTGTAGGTTCCATCCTTTTGAGGCAACAAGGGCTATAATCGAACGGATGGTGGTATATCAGGCAACTAGGGCAAATATCTTATCGTAGTCTACTCCTTCCTTTTGAGAGAAGCCTCGAGCTACAAATCTAGCCTTGAATTTCTCAGCACTCCCATCAGCTCCATGTTTGATCTTGTAGAGCCATTTCAAAGTGACCACTGACTTGTCCTTGGGTCTAGGAACCAAATCCCAGGCATCATTCTACATGATCGACTCATACTCCTCGTTCATCTTATCCTTCCAAACTAGTTGCTTCATGGCTTCTTCAAATGTACAAGGCTCAGATTGTATAATGGTACTCATGGCAGCTAAGTACCGTTGGTACCTATTCGACTTCTTGCTTTCACGATATGTCCCCCTTGGTGCAATATGTTTCTCAACACCTTCAAGAGTATCTTTGAGCCACAAAGGCATTTTCCTTGAAGTAGAGGGCTCACTAGGAGGTGGATCAATGGGATCCATCGGACCTTCAACATCAGGCATTGGTTCATCAAACGAAGGTTCATCTTGCTTTTCTACATCAACATCATCATTGTCCTTCCTAGGAATACGAAGATCTCAAACCTTTCTAAGAGAAAAATCTTCATCGAAAGTGACATCATGACTTAATTCCAGTTCCCTTTGACCAGACACATAGACTCTATATGCCTTGGAAGTTTCACTGTAGCCCACAAACGTTTCTTTCTTCCCAGATGCATCTAGTTTGTTTCTTTTCTCTTTTTAGAATTCTAAAATGAAAAACATCAGGTTTCTTACTGGTGAATATTTCTTCGGGTGCCTTGAAGTCCAAAGCTTGATGTGGGCATCGGTTTTGGACATACACAGCAGTGTTGGCAGCTTCTCCCCATAAGAACTTCATAAGACCTTGATCATGAAGCATAGCACGGGTGGCTTCTATGATAGTACGTTTCTTCCTTTCAACAATACCATTTTGTTTAGGAGTATATGCGATAGTAGTCTCCCTCTTAATGCCAACTTCTCTACAATAGTCTTTGAATTCATTTGACTCATATACGGTCCCATTATCGGTCCTTAATATTTTGATCTTCTTCCCTATTTGATTCTCGACCAAGGCTTTGAAGGAGCGAAACCATTTGAATACTGCATCCTTCTTTTTTAAGAAATCGATCCATGTTTTGCGAGAGAAGTCATCCACAAAAATAGCATAATAAATATCCACCCAAAGATGTCACGAGCAACATACCTGATAGATCAGAATGGACCAATTGAAGAATATTGGTGGTTTGAGTCTCACTTGAGGGGAATGGTCCCCTTGTATGTTTTCCAGCTTCACATCCTTGACAAACACCTTCATGATTTAAGTTGAATTCGGGCATCCCTGTGACCATCTTCCTTACATCGGGTAAGGCTTTGAAATGAAGGTGAGAAAATCTTCGGTGCCATAATTCGGATTGAAGGGATGTGTCACAAGTCATTGCTCCCAACGAACTTCCTCCAACCTGATAGAGACCTTCAACCCTGAATCCAAGAGTGAATGCATCTCTTGGGTTCCTTTGCCAAACACGAACCTTCCCATTAATGAATGTCACCTTAAAACCTTTGTCTTTCATCGCAGAAATAGAAACCAAGTACTTTTTCAGGTCAGGTACATATAGCACTTCTTGCAAATAAAGAGTTTGACCTTGATTTAAGTGAAGAATAATAGTCCCAATTCCTTTCATGGGATAAGTGGCATTATCCCCAAATATAATCTCCATATTCGTCTTCTTTTCAACCAAGTTAGAGAGGGCTTCCTTGTACCCAGTGAAGTGCCTTGAGGCACCACTATCAAACAACCAATGGTCTAATGTATCCAAAGGAGAGGTGGTGGAGAGGGCATAAATAAGATAAAATTCTTTTTGCTTTACAACATTAACTTCATCATACCTAGAGTTTCTCGACTTCTTGGGAGGATGACCACTTCCATTTCGAGCAGCGGGAGCATTCCTCTTTCCTTTGTTATTGAACATGTTGTTACTTTAATTGCCACTGTGCTTGAAGTTGTTGTTATTGTTGTCATCATCTCTTGGAGTATCCTTCTTGTGAGGACACTCTCTAGTGAAGTGGCCAAACCTGTTATGATTGAAGCACCTTCTTTTTCTTCCTTCTTTGAATCTCAACTTGAACCCTTGTCCTTGATTCCTTGGACCAACATTGTTCCTTCTCTTAGAATGAGCGGAGAAGGCAGTAAGATTGTTTCCATTTGAGGGCTTGTCTCTTTCCATCATCCTTATTTCTTCTTGAGTGCATCTGGCCAAAAGTTTATCAAATCCTAGAATACTGTCATTGTTGAGAATGGTAGTGCTAAACACATCCTAATCTCTTGTAAGGCCCCAAAGTGCAAGAAGAGAGAGCTCCTGATCACCAGTGACTTCTCCAATAGATAGGAAATCATTCTTGATTTCGGTAATCCTAATGAAGTAGGATTGGATGGATTCTCCTCTATCCATCTTGATGTCTTTCAACTTGTTCTTGAGAAAGAGAACTTGATTTGCATTATTAACTTTGAATATCCCAACCAGCTTTTCATACATCTCCTTAGATGTTTCCAAATCAGAAATATAGGTAACCAAAGGCTTATGAATAGAATCAACAATAATCTTCTTAGCTTTAAACTCATCTTTCTTGTACTTTGTTTATGCAACAATGGATGCATTTGAAGGAGGCTTTGCTATTCTTCCTTTGACATAGTCCATGGCATCATTCTCTTCTAAAGTCAAATCCAAAGTCATCTTCCATGCATGATAGTCGGATTTGTCCTTAAGCTTGTCCTCGGATTTGAAGAAAGATGTAGTCGTCATTGGGACTAGTTCCAAGTCCTTGTCCAACAACTTCCTTTAGTGATTGCTTTGCTTCACTCTTGCTTGGGCTTTGTCTTCACCTGAGCTTTGATACCATGTTAATTTTAGATAACAATGGTATGTTCTATGCTTTAGCACAATTTACTTCAATGTTTCTTATCAGCCCAATGACAATTTCCAATTATCTTCAGTAGCAATCACATTAACTTATACACATTGACAATAAATGCAGATAGAACATAAAAACATATGCAGAAGACAAGCCAAGACAAGAGGACACAAGATGTGGCGGATGCCAGGGACAAACCCCAATGTGGGGAAACCCTTTGATCAAATCTTCTTATTATTCTTCAATAGTTCAGTAGAGAGAGAGTACAAATATCAGAAATACATGCCCACAACAGATCTGCTAAATCAATAGTTAAATCTACAGTCAATGCACCTTAACCAGAAAGTCAACGATGATCAATGCTGCTCCAAAACTTCCTCCAACCAGCTCGATCAATGATAGAAGAATGTGTCCTGCCAAGGGAGTCAAAAGTTAATCCAAAACCTGGTCGGTCAACCTAGTCAAAGTCTTCTATAATTCTGCGGTCAAACCAGAAAATCAACATAGCAGTGAATTGCGGTCAAATAGTCCCCAGTCACCTTGAAATCTGTGCCAAGGAATACGACCTGCAGAAATCGAAATTCTGCCCCCAAAATAAAAGTCAATGCTGGTCAATGCATGCCCTAATGCTTGAAATTTTCGGCCTCCAAAACCAGTCCGGAAATCTGCCTTCCTTCAATACGTGCAAAGAAGAGAGCCTCTAAGTTGTACAAACCAATCAAGAGAGGAGAGAGAAGATGATGTGGTGAGATGAGTGATGTCCAAATGAGAGAAGGGCCACTCCTATTTATACAATTCGTTGAGGGTGAGGAGACACATCCATTGGGCTTCATGAGCCTACATTTGACTGAGGCCAACCTTGACAATTTGACCATGAGAAAGAATAAATTCAAAATTCCATTTCTGCTTGTCAGAATGAGATGATCTTTATATCAAAATTGTACCTCTCAAAAGAAGAATCCAATGCAATAATCATCACCATCATGTGAGCTTCCCTAAGGTAGAAGTTGTCCCTAGTTGCCAATTTTAACAGTTTTCCCCTTGAGGGGGTTTTGCCCTGGCATAGTGCCTACATCTGGTGTCTATTGTTTTATTTGCAATTGCTTTGGTAATTGGTTGATGAACTAAAAGAAAGAAGATATAAAGAATTGTGATAGCAAGAAACATCACAACTAATTATCAAGAATAAAAAATATTTCTGCCTTTCTGATTTTCTAACCATTTGCTCATGCAACATTTACTTCAAATCCCTTTTGTGACAACACATAATACCTCCTTTCACCTAGTTTGAGGTATTGGTAGGGTAAACACCCTATAGACTCTTCTCTATTGGACAACAATAGACACATATTACATTTTTCCTTTGCTTGCACCTCCAGGCAATGGATCTTGTCACATCAAGAACTCAAATGAGAGGTAGACCCACTTGACAATGTGATCACTATAGGACACCAACCCAAAGATGTATTACTAGTTTCTTTCATACTACCTGTTGTTCCTCTTAGATGTGAGGAGTGTTCCCAACAGTGTTGCAGGAAACCCCCCCCTCCCCCCCCCCCCCCCCCCAAGGAGCCAAAGGCAGATCCACGTCCTGTACGGATTCGCCGCAGATCCTTCGGTGGAACTGCTGATCAGAAAATCAGATCTGCGGTTCCTCCTTTTTCTGGCGATTCTTGCAAAATTGGATTCGTGGGGGCTCGATCTCTAGCTCCTACTGCCCGATCCGCGTATCCAGAAAGGATCGGGTGCAGATCTGTGGAGGTTTGGGCGTGTATCCACCATGGATCGCGAGCGGATTCGAGAGAAGGTGGATGGTTCTGCGGGAATTTTTTTGTTTTTGGAAATTTTGAATTGTTCTCTGAGGAACTACAGTTTCCGAATACTCCCAAGGTGCCCCTTGATGCTCCCTAGACGCTTCCTAGATGCTCCCTAATGGTAATGTTAAATTCTTAAAGTAAAAGTGACATTCTCCTTTATCTTTCATTTCTATCCTTTTACTTAAATTTTTAACATTACCATGAAATGAATCAGGATGTTTGAGAGTGGTTCCAACCTCATCAGAGTTCATATGGAGAAAATAGAATTTCATATCCCATTCAAAATTCAGCAGACTTAACAGTTTTCAGGATCAATGGGATTGTGGCGTTTCATTGGATTATATCATGTATGAGGGCATGTGATTGGCATTCAATCAAGAGCAACAAGCCCTATATGTACCCTAATGTTGGTGTTATTGATTGTTGAACTCCTTTGTCATGGCCTTAGCAATTATGTACCCTTCACTCAAGTCAAAATCATTGATCAGGCATGTTGAGCTTTCTCTACCATATTATAAGGCTTGGATTAGGCTGTTTGATCAAAATTAGGCAATGTTGACTAAAATCTCTATAGAATTGAAGTAGAGGCAAAGGCTAGACAAGAAAAGAGGAATCTAGATTGTAGATGGTTGATGCTGGAATAATTAATCATTGATGTACAATGGATGCCTTATCTATCTTGATTTATGTAAAAATATGCATGTTTTCATGTCTTCTACAACTAATTTGGTATTTTGGATGTTTTTTTTAATATAAATGCAAAAAAATATAACATATATCTAGTAGACGCTTCGATTCCTAGATTTTTGGAAAATGACGCTTCCGCGTCCCTGCTTCCAAAAAACGTCTCCGCTTCGTGCAACATTGGTTCGCAGTGCTTCTTTAGTATCTACATTGACCACAAGGAGTGGTTTGATGTTGTCAATGATTACTTCATAGTGATCTATCAATGCATGCAACTCACGAAAATACATTATGCATAGGTACTTGGTGTTGACATACACATTACTAATTCAAATGATGCGTGGCTAGCTCCCCTGTCCTCTGCAGCGTGCTGCACTTCATTCTTGAAACCATGCCTCTTTGCTGACTCTTCTTTTCCTTGTAGGATTGACCTTCTTGGTTTAACCCATTTATTTGAATGCTTTATGAAATTTCATGTTGCTATTTTATACTCATTTTTGCCCCCCTTGAGGGTCTGAGGCACCCATCTATTTTGGCTATAAGTACTCTCTGTACTCTCTATTCCCTTTGACCTAATCTGATCTCTTGTGGACATCAGTATTAATTTGATTTGATTTCATTCTCTAGGTCTTTCTGAGGAGGTTACACATGCTGTTATCATGAGCTTTAACACCTCTTAGAAAGCTTCCATTATCTGTCCTGTCTTCTAATGAGCTTTAAAGTTTTTTCAAATATTAATTTCATTGATGTTTAGACAAAGATATACCAAGATTGCCTCGTATTTAGACATCAAGAGAACTGCGGAAGTACTTAAAATAAGCACAGCCAAGTATACAATTTGCAGACTTATATTCTTAATAGCCAAGTTACTTAATAATTCAGGTGCCAACCTATGTTAATGGCAAAACATAGTGCTACTTGCTTATGGGATTTAAATTAAGTGAAGATCAATTGATTGTTGTGTCCATTATTACTGTGTACAGGCTTATGTTAGTAATCGTAACAACTAGTTGCCAATTAGTTACAGAACTCATATGATATTATTCACGTAGCATTTATATAATCGGATATTTCATTCTATGTTCACATTTAGCTACATTAAATGATAATATGCTGGAAGCTGGATGCCAATTAATTCATTTTGGTGCAGTTAATCTTGGTTCAGCCTCCAGTTCAAATTCTGGTTCATTGCATTCTAAGTTTAGTTGTACTTAATAATGGTACAAGGTGGTCTGTACATCCAGCTAACAAATTTGTAGGTTGTTCTGGATGGTGCTTTGAAGCGAATGAAATTTAAGAGTAATTAGTTTTCACACTGATTAATTCCTTACATTTATAGGAAACTACTTTTTACTTTAGATGAAGTTTTCCTCGTGTCTTGTCTCTCCTTGGACAGTCTGTTCGATTTCAGCCTTCATCCACAACATTTTATGCTTCTTAGTATTTCAGTTGTAGAACTTGGACATTCAGATATCTCTGAGACAATTAGTGAAGATACTTTATTATTAGCCTATCTTACTTGTGCCATATGATCACCATGAGGAAAGTCCCTAGTTTAGAAAACCCCTATTGCAATGTCATCAAGTAGGTAGTGGTATGCATTTCAGTTCATCAAGTAGGTGGTGGTATGCAGTTCAGTTCTATTCAGCTACGTTTCTTCTAAATAAAATAGGATCTTTGAGATGCTGATTATCATAACATCCTTTTCACCGCCCTCATCGTTTACACATAGTTTGTCTATTTTATCGAAGTCAAGGTGCTTTGCTTTTGGTTTGTGTGTTTATCCATCTCATTCTCATTGTTCCTAATCACCTTCAAGGACATCTAAGCCATAGTATTTTGTGAGTGAGCACATTCATCTGTAAATCTGTTTGTGAAAGAAGAAGATTGGCAGACTGAAAACCATCTCATATCTTATGAGTCTGCCCCACACATATATTGCAGACTTGTTTCTTTGTTTATGCAGGTATTGGTTAATTTGGTTTGGTGCTGTGTCTACCATTTTGCTTTTGCTTACATCGGGTGCATTTTGTGTATGTATTGTACCCAATTTTGCAGAGTTATCAATTTCTTATCGTTGCACATGTCAAGGAAAGAGAATAGCTACTTTGTAGATGCTGCCGAGAGAATAATATAGGAATCAAACACAATAATTTGTCATTGGCTGTGTATTATTTAATAGGATTCAGAAGGTTACTTTGATGATTGTTTGGGTACACAAAATGAAGATTTGAAATGCTGAATTTAACTAAAGTCTTGCTTGTCATATCTTGGAGTTTTTTCATTAATTGGTTATGTGGTTGTCAGTTGTATCGGATGCATAAATTCAGGCCTTCTGAATACACAACAGTTTCAGGCCAAAGGGTCTCTTAACTGCTTGAGCTTCATAAGATTTAATTTCAGCTCTGAGAATTGCTTTTGAATCATTTGCTCCCTACAGTCTTCAGAAGGTCAACCAGATTATTAAGTTGGACAACAATGTTAGGTTATGAATTTTTGTTAACATTCTTAGAGAGCCTCATTGTCAGTTGCCTATTCATCAAGAACTTTTGTAACTGGCTCCATTTCGCTGATTCAGATAATTTTCAGTTGTACACAAATTGGCTAAATTACTTTACTACAACCTTTGGAAGGAGGAAAAACTTGGAACTGTAGAGGTTTGCTCGAAGGATTGGCTATTCGCTAGGCACAACGTTTATGCATTCGTTTCTGTTGAATTTTTCTGTGGTTTTTGTTCTTTCATTTTATAACAAACATGTAACAAAGTAGAACACTGCTCCCAGGTATTTCATTTGCATTAAAACTATGCAATTGGATTTCTCTTTTCTCCAAAACATAGTTTAGAGTTTTGGAGTGTAGGAAAATGCTTGGTGTTATAAGTTTTCAAAATTTAAGTGTCCTAAACATTTTGAAATGAAAACTGCAATATGCAATGATTTCACAAATAATCATTCAGTCCTATCATGATCAATCTGCGTCATCATCCATGAGTCATCTCTGCATTCTATCCTTTCTTGAACTTCAAGTTTATCTATTCATTATTCTCCATAAGTTGAAATCTCTCACAAGTTAGACTCATAAGATGAAATAACTAGTATGTATCCTCCTCTTTATGTTTGATTTCATTGTCAGAGTGGTTGCCTGCCATCATGCATGCCACCCACTGAAACAAATAATATTTTGGGCCTTTTTCTTACAGGATATGGTGACTTGTGATATTCTCTACTCAAGTGCATCTATCTTAAAACTTATACGTCTTTGTCAACACATGACAGGAGAGAATTGGGGAAATTTTGGACTGGATGTGTACGAAATCAATCTGTTTACTGTGAAAAACAATTTCCTCACTAGTATAATGAAAGATCCTTAAGCCACTGCATTTATGCTCTCAGATAAATTAACTGGTTACTTCAGATAAGTATTTGGTAATCACCATAAAAAAAATAAAGGCATACATTGTAAAAGAAAATAATTTCTTAAGTGATATCAGAGATGCATAGCTAGTTTACAAAGTGGCTGGATGTCTCAACCATACAAACCAGGACATGAATAATTGCTATCAAACATCAAACCAAATTGTGCTTTCTGTCCAAATTGTAATGGATCTTATTTGATTAGGTTCCTCTGACCGGAATTGTGTATGGCAACTACACCATCTGCTCTGTTGCACTTTAAAAGTCAATGCTTTTCGATGGACACACTCCATTTTTCATCAAAACATCTTTCATTAACCTATAAAATATGAAATCTTCTCCTTAATTAGTAATAACAAACCAAGTTCAGATCAGAAATGTTGGCTCAAATTTCTGGACACAGTAAGCAAACTTTGTCTTATTTTCTATAGCTTGGGTTAAATCGGGAATTCCTGTAGTCGAAAATATATTTATTTAGGATCATGTTTTGACCAAGGACAAGGATGCTTAGTTCGTTTTGTGGCGGGAGTTTGGTTTAAAACATTACAATCTCAAAGAATCTTTTAATGGGGCATAGCATTAATGGTGGGAGTAGTTATCCTTGTGTGCGTAAGTCTATTGCGAAGAATCAAATCAGAATCTGGCGGTCATGTCGCAGAAGGGCTGGTTGGGTGGTGGGCAAGCTCATGGGTTGGTCGTTATCGAAGTGCAGCGATATTATTTTTTCATGTTGTACGTTAATTAACTAATTTGTTTTTTTTTGACAAGAACTTTGTTGCTCGTTGTGTGGCGATAAGTGAAATTATAGCCCAGTCGTGGTGCATGAAGCAAATAGCTCATATTACGGTTTATGTTTGTGTTAACGATAAAAGACAGACACATTGATCACCTTTGGTTCTTTGGTTTTACTTAGTGGTCATGATGAGATCCATTTTCATCCGTACAAGCTCACTGGAACTACAAAGTAATATATTACACAAGATCTACCGGGTCTCTTTTGTGGCTTCGTTTCTGAGCATATGTTGAATCCCACTATACTCTATTGGTGCATGAAGCAAATAGCTCATATTACGGTTTATGTTTGTGTTAACGATAAAAGACACACACATTGATCACCTTTGGTTCTTTGGTTTTACTTAGTGGTCATGATGAGATCCATTTTCATCCGTACAAGCTCACTGGAACTACAAAGTAATATATTACACAAGATCTACCGGGTCTCTTTTGTGGCTTCGTTTCTGAGCATATGTTGAATCCCACTATACTCTATTGGTTTGCACACTAGTAGGGTAATTTTCACGAGCTTTGAAAGTCTGAATATTAACCGTATATACATTCAGCCCGACAAATGGTTATCTAATCAGCAATTAAAGATGGGACTTTATTTTGATTAATCGATATTTTTTTTCGTAGGAAGAGATGGGTCTTATATTTCATTAATGCTCAGAAAAATATGTCACGCAACTGCCAATTATGTAACAAAGGGAGGGCATAAAGTCTTGATAAATGATGATATTAAAAAACTTATTTTAGTTAGTATTGGTAAAGAGATAACGACGAGAAGTTATTAGAGAGAGATACACATTTTTATCAACAATAAGGGGTGCATTCCAAGTTACTGAACTATAAGTGATATGTACATGATTATTATTATTATTATTATTATTTTTGGGTTAAATAACCATTTTAACAATTGAAAATGTTATAATTATCCATTGTATTTTTAACTTTTACAACCTGATAATTATGTACAGCAATAAGCATATAAGAGAACTTTTTTAACTTTTACAACCTGATAATATGTACAACAATAAGCATATAAGAGAACTTTTTGAATACAACAAAGATATTGTGCACCCAAGAGGTTGGAGTTTGAGTTTGAATCTCAGGTTTGTTAATTCTTGTGTTCTCTGGATGTTGCTCACATACATGTGTGGAGAATGTTGTGTCCTGACTGAACGTTGTCGATTTAGTAGTTGACCTCCCATCCTACTCTTTGTTTAATCTTCTTCCCCATTGATCCACGCGCTGCAATGGGGTTGTAAAATAGAGGAAGAACGTTAACAAGTGGAGGAGAGCACTCTTGGCTCAAAATTTCCCTTTCTAATGGCCTCCACTTCACCAAACTCACTATAGACTCACTGATTACTATCACAATAACATTATGCAAGTTATCCAACATTAGGGTAAAAAGTGGTCCCTCTCCCATATCTTGCTCCTTAGAGGAGGCTTCATAAGTGACACTTGTTTCTTTATGCAAAAACATTTATTTTTATTAATCTAAAAATTTAAACTTTCACCCATCCATGTGTCAGCATCTCACCATCGCTGCCCTAAATTATTTACATAAATTCTTATTAAAAAGTATAATTTCCTTCACCCCAATGTGACTCCCTATCCTTTCTTTTAGTTATCTTTTGATCTCGCTTTTTTACTCATTTTTTGTTCATTAATAAGTCAACTAATAGGTCTGAAATTTGGCTTCCCCAACTACACCCTAGTTTATCTCAAGTTGAACTCTTGGATGGGGATATTTGTATTGTGTTGTTGCCATATGGAGGTTCTCTTATCAAAACTGAATTTCTCTAATTTTAAATTATTATTAATATTTTTTTGTTTTTCAAGTTGTCTGTGATCCTCTAGGCTTGACCTATGGCTTGAGGAGTCACGATCCAAGGGCATATAATTCGTCAAAGTCACTTGGGGATCACACCTGGCCTGGGCCACTCCAGCCCTGAGCTGATTGGATTTTTTAGCATGTCTCCTCCCCCTAGTACAGGGCACAACTGTCCCTCGTGAGGTTTGATTATGGTTCGCACCCATCCTCAACTGGTTGTGCTAGTGGGACTTGACTTTAAGTATTTTTTTGCTAGTTAGACATTGGTGAGGTTACACCATGGTCATGTCCGAGAATAACACCCAAATAGGGTGTGGAATTGAACTGGTGACTTAATATCTAAGAGTGCCTTAACAAGACACCTGATCACCGTTTATCCATGACCCCGTAGACTAAATTATTATTATTTAATTTTATACCCCAACCTCTTTTCTTAATGAGGTTAAACTATCATTGAATTAATGTTTCTAATTACTCTATGTTCCCTTCTCCTTTGCTATTAGAACACTCATATACTTCAGATTTATTTTAAAACACATTATCTAATTAATATTTTCCAAATGTGAGAAGGGTAAAGTTATTTGGTCCAATTTTTATAATTCTTCCTATTCTCCCTTTATTTCCAAGGTTTACTCTTGATTTAGTTAATTTGATTCTAAAGCCTCTCTTACTACATGATGTGATTTAGTGTTCATCATTTTATGATTATCAACTCTTAATTATCTTTCAACATATTTTTTTTTCCTTGATGCCAAGGGTGCAAAGTCAGTCGTGGCCTTCAAGAACACCATTTGAAGTTCGAAGGGTGCCAAATTGTTTTCCTTTTAGACATCTTGTGAACACAAAGCGAAAAACTGGGTGCGACGATGGAGACCACTATCCTCTCGTATGTTGCCCTCTATGGTGAAACTAATGGTGTTGGGGATTAAGGATTTCGCCTTGATGTGTATCCCCCAGTGAATCCTCGTGAGTGACCCAATCTGGGGTTCGCCATCGTGATCTTCAAGACAAAGATATCCCAATACCTTATAGCCCAAGTCATGATGGAAGTGTTAGCGGGTGAAAGTAGGGATGTTGTTGCACCCCTCCCATTAAGTTCTATATATTTGTACAACCCCATCACCCATATATGAGTTGTTCGACCAAACAATTGAACCGTGTCTGCAACCACTATCATGCTATTAGTAATCATAACAAAATAAATCAAACCGAAGTGGTCGACTTGTCACATGCAAGTGCATCTAAGTGGTCTTATGCCACACTTGATAATCATCAATAATATATATTCATGATGTTAGTTATCAATATAATTGTGTATGTTAAATTATCATCATGACATAATCATCAACATAATCGCTAAATGTAAGGTATAAGCTAATGTAAACAAGACAACACAATGAATACATCACATGATTACAAATAGTCATCAAATAGGTTTGTCACAACCATTAACATCAATCTCGCATGTCACAAATTATTATCACATTCGCTAATAACATAAGTCGAATAATTGGATCCTCGACTTGAGTTCCTTAAAGAATACTATATGAATCCTAAGGTATGTTAAAGCTAATGTAATATGAAAGTCATTTAACTAGAGTGGGGCACTACATACACCCGTTCTTAACAATAGACTTCATTTGGAAGTTCTCAAAACAAGAAAGGAAAACGATGATGCATCTCCTCGACGTCCTCCCAAGTGGCTGCACTGAGACTATAACTATCCCACTGGACCTTAACATGGTCCACCAATCGTCATCTGAGTTGTAGAGTTCGCTAGTGTAGTATGTGAATTGGTTCGACCATCACTGAGCTCTCATCCAAGACCAGCAAATGGCCCAAGTCAATAACATGCAAAGGATCTAAATATAATGACATAATATAAACACATGGAAAACATCATGCATACGTGCTAATGATGTAGGTAATGTAAGCCTATATGCCCCCGACCCTTTTCTTTCTACAATTTCAAAAGATCCCACAAACCGTGGAGACAATTTAGCACCATTCCCAAACCTTATGGAGTTATTTTTGGGCCCTTACTAAAAAAAACACACGGTCTCCCACTTTGTAACTTTGAATCAGTGTGATGAATATCATCATAGCTTTTTTTCTTATCTTGTGGTTCTTTTAGCCTTCCCTTGATTGTGGTCATTTGTTCTTCCATCACTTGTACTACTTTTGATCCTATTAATACTCTGTCGTCTAGTTGATCACAATTGAGAGGCATTTTGCAAAGCCTCCCATATAAGAAAACAATTGGCGCCATCTTGATGGAACTTTGATACTTGTTATTGTAAGCAATTTTCACCATTGGTAAAAACTCCTCCCATTTGTTTTTTGTTGATTCATCACATACATTCGTAGCATGTCCTCAAGGATTTGATTAGTCCTCTTTGTTCAACCATCTATCTCATGGTGAGTAGTGTTGAAGTTTAAGTGGGTTCACAACTCTTTTTGAAATTGTCCAAAACTTTTATGTAAACATTGCTCCCCTATATGATATGATCTTTCGTGGCTATCTCAAGTGTCGTGTATGTAGTTTTAACTGGTATAAAATGTGTGTTTTTTTGTCAACATAGCTACTGCTACGAATATGGCATCATGTCTTCTTGTGGTCATTCGTCGTCCCACGATGAAATTGATTGATATAACTTCCCATTTAGACTTCGGTATCTCACGGGGTTGCAATAACCTTGTTGGATATCTATGCTTAACTTTTACCCACTAACACTTTAAACATCTTGCTACAAAGTTTACAATGCCCTTATTCATCCCCTTCTAGAAGAATAGTGGTTTCAGGTCATCATGCATCTTCTTAACACGGAGTGTGCCATGTGTACTGCTCGATGTACTGCGCTTAAGATTAGTCGGTGTATATATTCATTTGATGGCACATATATTCTCCCATGGAATTGTAGTAGTTCATCACTATCTAGGGAGTATCCTTCATACTTTGGGGTCATCATTTCATCCTGCGATGTGTACTGCTCGATGTGCATCACTTAAGATTAGTTGGTGTATATCTTCATTTTATGGCACATATATTCCCCCATGGAATCGTAGTAGTCCATCATTATGTAGGGAGTATCCTTCATACTTTGGGGTCATCATTTCATCCTCCCTTAAACTTTTGCTAACTTCCTTGTACTAGGTATCCTCAATTTGTAAATTGAGCAACTTCTCGCTCAAATTTAGCTTTAAGGGAATCACTGAAAATATTCAAGGACTCATGCTTGAAGCATTTGCCTCACAGTTTATTGTTCCTTTTATGTAAATAATATCAAAATCATATTCACTTGTTAACTATGACCACTTTCTTTGTCTAACATTTCAATGGTCTCGTGTGAATATGTGTTGTTGCCCACAATGAGAAATTTTTAGTTCAAACTTCCTTCCTAGGAGATAGTGCCTCCAAAACTTTAGGGCATACATAATAACTACCATTTCTAGATTATGCGTTGTGTAGTTCTCCTCATGGATTCTACGCTTTCTTGACGCATACGCTATTACTCTTCTTTTTTGCATCAATACACAACCAAGTCCTTCTTTGGAGGCGTCTGTGCAAACAAGAAATCATAATCTTGGAAAACCTCTCAATAAACCTCTAGTAATAACTAGCTAAACCCATGCACAACACAATATATAATCATCAAAAAGTTCCTTTGGAGTGGAAAGCCTCCCTCAAATTACATTATTAGAAACAAGGAAACTTCCACTAGGTAGTACAAAGCATATAAATAAAGAAACTTAAGGAAACTATTGTCAGACTTTCACAGTCTTAAATAAATAAGGGAAACCAAGCAAAAGTGGGAAAAATAAAAATTGCTACAATGCTATGAAGTTTAGGGATTTGACCTCTTGTCACACAATTGATTTGATTTTTTTCCCTTAGCGCTATACAATGTTGTCATATCTAACCTTC
Source organism: Pinus tabuliformis (assembly GCA_031772625.1). Taxonomy (NCBI): domain Eukaryota; kingdom Viridiplantae; phylum Streptophyta; class Pinopsida; order Pinales; family Pinaceae; genus Pinus; species Pinus tabuliformis. The sequence continues at coordinate 161,199,382 of CM062815.1, read as the reverse complement.
AACCCATCCCTTGGATTATGATGACTTTAGTACGAGAGGATATTAACTAGTTATAATGTTTGCATAACTGCATTTTACATCATTTGTGTCAAACCAATTTGCCTCCTTTATCTTCTGGTTGCATCTATGTGTTGTCCTATACTCTTTGTCTACCATGTGTCAATTTCCACAACCTATCATATCTATGTCTCCAAGGTGTAAATCCATGAGTAAAGTATAGATAGTTTGATTAGATTGGGAAGAGTTCAAATCTCACAAGGTACATAGTAAAAACCCATGTGGAATGGAATGAGTCTACAAGGTATCTACTTAATGGAAAGTGGGAGAAATACATTCAAAAGTTTTGTGCTTCAACAAGTATTTGGTAATGATATGCCATCCTTATTGTTTGTAAACAAATTTATAGCTTCCCCTTATTTTTGGAATGCTCTATTACTATTTTACCTACTTGTTAAGGAGTCATCAACCTTCATTTTGTGTCTTTTACATTTCTAATTTGATAAATGACTTGTCTCCTCGTGGGATGATGATGTGGTTGGTATGATGTGATGTTATTTCCTCCACCCTATTTCAATTCTAATGGGGGGCATCTTTGGCCCATTGCGATAAGGCTCAAGAAGTAGACCCCCTCCCCCACCCTCATGGAGTCTTGTCTCTTGTTAAGTCATAAATTCCTGGTATATCTAGTTTACGAGTTGTTGGATATACTCTTGGTGTTACAATCATAGTTGTTAGTTTTGATCTTAGGTATCACCTAGATTATTCCAATGAGTTATTGATTCACCATGTGATATATATATATGAATTGATAAATGACTATCAACCTCTACCAATGGTTTCGTTCCTTTTCCACTATTAAATTTAATCATGTGTATTTTAAACATCAAACTCCATATCTTATCATGCCAACAATGATATACCTCGATGTATTAATGTAAGAAACACACTTTCTTAGAAAGTAAGATACCATTTAATGATGCCAAGTTGTAGGAAAAAGAAATGAAGACTTTTCATTTCCCTTAGAGAGCTTGTTGTACTGTCTAGTTTTTGTCAAGATGCTTAAATTTTTTGGGATATTATACTATTACATTAATTAATTTTTATAATAGGCATAACCTCACAAGATGTATAAAATCATTCAATGTTTATATTTTCTAATTCAAAAGAAAAAAACGTACATGAAAGTTTGAAACATGAAGAATGTTAATGGATCATTAAACACTTAAAAACTGTATATTACAAACAATTAGACGGCCAAAGGACCAAACCATTAACCATCCCAACAGAAATGGTTCCCTACATTGTGAAAGAGACCATAATAGAATTTTGTATTTGGGTTTGATGATAATGGCTTGAACTCGAAGTGTCAAAGAAAATCACATTTTTAACTAGTGCTTTAGGATCTTTGAGGAGCTAAAGCACTCAATCCACAACATTGTGAAAGAGACCAAATCAAATTGTTTTTATCCAATGAGAGTTGTTTAAAACTTTGAGGCGAGTTTCATTTTAGATGAGCCTTTTGGCATCTTTGAAGGGCCATAATAATTAGCAGGAATTGAGGGGACGCAGGAGTAGTGAAGGGTCATTCTTAACCCAGAAGGAAATAAGGAAGAAGTCTTTTGTGGGGACTTAGCTGAGACAACCAAAAAATATGCAAAGGATGATGCCTTTAAATCAAAGGGGAATAAAACATGCTTTGGTGATGGGGATTTCTTAGGTATATCAAACACAAAAATAGGGTTAATTTATTGTTGAGTCAAGAAACCCACCTGAGTAGGACAATTCTTAGAGCACCAAGGCTAGAGCTTGGTAGAAAGTGGGATTTTGTGACGTTCTATCATGTTTTTCATTCATTTAATGCATGACAAATAGGATGGAAAACAAAGCATGTTATCTATAATTAGGAAATCTTAGACAAAAAGGCATTACTCATTGTTATCTCCCGTGAGATATAATCCAAGTTGTATTTATCTCATGTTCCAATCTATATCATGATCAAGTGAAAATTTGTGATTTCATCGACCAATGTTATATTAATGGTTTTCAGCCTCCATGCCCCCTACTATTCACTGTTGTGGATGCTTTAGATTGGTTTCCGACCCATATGCGACGTACAAAAGCATGTGGTATATGTCTAAACTAATTTAGGTTCCATCCCTCCAACTTTTCCTATCACACTCCTTTTTTGGCTTCAAAGATATGCAAAGGGTAGCAATTTTGGTTTTGTTCTTCCCCTATGTACTTTCAGGCCTAGAAGAGATCTATGATAGACATTTTGGTGTTTTCTTGTAGGCTTGGAAGTTTCTTCAAGTGAAGAAGACTAGAGGCTCATATTGGCTTTGAATCAATGAAGATGGAGAGCATTCATGAGCAGCCAAATAGGTGGGCATGCTATGAAATATCTGACACTTGCTGGGGCTTATGAAGATGTGAAAGACACTTCATGGAAGCCCAAGAAAGGATCAGGGGGAAAATCATTTGAGAGACATGTAATTAATTCAAAGACGACATATTAAATCAAAGGAACACATAGAGAAGCTTAAGGGTATGTACATAGAGATGGAACTCATTATGGAAAGCAACAATGAGAGGCTAGAGGAAATGGAAGCAAATTTAGAATTCTTCACGAAAGTATTACAAAATGGGAAATGGAGCATATGATAGGATATGAGGAATTGAAAAGTAGTTCTCCAGTTTTCTTTGTTGGCTCACATGAAATGTGGACCAAAGAGCAATCATGGAAGAAGACACTATCCAATAAGGTGTCAAGCAAGAAATGAACCAAATTATAGTCAACCTTCCGTGAAAATCTGGAAGCAAGAATTATTCCTATAATAGGTATTGACCCGAAAATCTCTGAAATATGCAATGTTTTGCAAGATACTCTTTTAAGTATGACGATATTTAAGGCTTCACACAAGCTAATTAACTTAAGCATAGTTCAGACGGGAAGTAATTTTGTTCAAATTTTGAGAAACTATGATGTTTCCAGCACTATGTTTTATTTCAAATTTTGTATTAATCTACTAGACAACCCAGTCTCAACCCCCTTTTAATACATAATATTTGCTTATGTTAATAATAATACTAATAATAAAGGATTAAATCTTTGATGTTTTTTTTTCAATGTAGATAAATGTAAACGCTGATATTAATGAGCCTTTTCTAGCAAATTCTTAAAGGGGTTCACAATCTGTATTCACCTTGGTTTTCCAACATACACATAAGGAATACTTAAAGCACATTGCAAATTTTACACAATGCAGTGATCTTTAGGCTCCCATTGAATTGCATGCTACAAATTTACAAGTTTCAATAATTTCTAGCTCAATTATAAGTCAAAATGATATAAGCACATCACATGGTATGCAAGTCTTGGCACTTTTCTTGATTGATCAAACCATTTTTGGTGGTACATTGTTGCATATTGTTTGAAAAATATCCTAAATTTCAACTTCTTATTGAAGCAAATTGCTCCCTCTATACGATGTTGACTAGTATGAATCACTAGAAGAAAACCAAAGATTCATCCTATATTACCATCATAGAATATTACAATATGTTATAGAGAAAATTCAATATTCATAAAAAATAATGAAGCAATTTCAAACTCTGGAGATGTTTTGTTTTGGTTGGCAAGGCTTAAACTCTATTGATACCTTAAACGAAATTAACTAAACACAGGGAATACTTATGATAGTAATCTTATAATATACTTGTGGAAGAGCAAAGCCAACATTTTTTTACTACTAGAAACAATTCTATCAAATCTATTACTGAAAACGAGTTAATGATGTTAATGATGGTTTTTTGTTTATAAGGTTCCATGACTTTGCTCAGGCACATACAAATTATATTTGAATTTAATTATAGATACAAGGAAATTGCCTATTGGAAATTCATGGTGTGGTCTTTGTTACAAAACATCGGCGAGATAACAAAGAAAGGTGGAAATGTATCTCAATGGTTAACCATGTATTCAGGTTGATGTAGGGCTACATTGGCCAATCCAAGATAGTTTCTTATATATTTTATATTTGTCCCCAAAATTTCATATGTATTCATGATGTAGATATGCACAATGCATAATCATAATTCAGCATATCCCATAAATTGTGCAATGGAATTACAGAGGATGGCTAATGAAATGAGTAGAACATGATATTTATGTGCAGAGAGCACAAAAGTTGGTTATTAACCATTGTAGCGATGGAAGGAAATGGATATGGGTTTTACAAAGTGTGTACATCCTCGTTAATTGTGACCTAAAAAAATAAAAATAAAGATTTTAAAATTTTAAAAATATATATCAAGCGCTTGCACTTTTGAATTCTATAGTAATTATATCTAAGGTAGCTTTAACATTTGCACAAACACTCTCTTTATTGTATAATGCTATTAAAAATTGTGAAATCAAACTCTGATGAAGTACCGACAAGTGTAAAGTAGCTCTTCAAGTTGTCCCAATGTTGAGAAGTCAACGAAACCCTAACTACAATTTCAAGTGCCTTGTGCAGCAGGGGTTTGAGTGGAGAATAAGGGAATTATCTCAGGAAAGGACTGATGGAATAAAAAACAGAAGGGCTACAAAATCAAAATTATGCTTGTAGACTTCATTAAAAGAGCTCAACAAAGCTAAAAGAAATTGAAAAATGCAGAAGGGAAATCCACATGCCCCCCCTTGAAGACACCAGTGAATTGAGGTAGCATGACCTTCAGATCCAAATTGAACTGGAAAGGGTGTCGATGAGATGTTAGCATGACCTTCAGATCCAAATTGAACTGGAAAGGGTGTCGATGAGATGTTATGCACAGTCAGATCGATGAGTTCAGAGAGTAAGGACCTTCCCTATAATGCCACACACACACATATTGTTTTTTAAATCATAACCCAACACAAGATAACAACAAGTTGTTAGATGCAGAAAGTCAACATCGCATTTTTATCAACAATAAGTGATGCATTCTAAGTTACTGAACTACAAGTAATATGCACATGAAGTTTATTTTTATTTTTATTATATTAAATAACCATCCATGGAGTAACCTCAACATGAGAATCACATAATAATTAAAGGCACAATATCAATAGTCCAAAATGTTACAATTATCCATTGTATTTCTAACTTTTACAGCTTAATAATTATGTACAATAATAAGCATGTAGGAGAACTTTTCAAATACAACAAAGATATTGTGCACCCTAGAGGACAAAGTCTCAATTTTATGTTCCTTCTTGCGCTTACTAGATGTTGTTCGTGTATATGTGTGGAGAATGTTGTGTCTTGGCTGAATGCTACCGACTCACCATTTGACATCCCAACCTATTCTTTGGGTACTCTTCTTCCCCACAGACCCTCGAGCTGCAATGGGGATGTAAAGTAGAGGAAGAGCTCTAGCAAGTGGGGGAGATCATTGTTGTAATGTAGAGGAAGAATTCTAGCAAGTGGGAGAGAGCACTCCTCGCTCAAGAGTTTCATCTCTAATGGCCTCCAATTCATCAAACTCACTATAGGCTTAGCCGTCACTATCACAATAAGACTATGGAAGTCATCCAACAATAGAGAAAAAGGTGATCCCTCACATAGCTTGCTCCTTGTTTTGACGGAGGCTTCATATGTAACACTTGCCACTTCATGCAAAAACAATTATTTATTAATCTAAAATATTGATTATTCACCCATCCACATGTCAGTGTTTCACCAAGGATCTCTAAAATTATTTACTTAAATTCATATTAAAAAACATAATTTCCTTCACCCCAACATGACTCCCTATTTCTTCTCTTAGTTGTCTCTTTATCCCCCCTTTTTACTCATTTTCTGTATATTACTAAAGTCATTTGGTAGGTCTTAGATTTGGTTTTTCCAAGTACACTCTAATTTATCTCAAGTTGAACTCTTGGATGAAGATTTTTGTATTGTGCTCTTGCCACATGGAAGTTCTCTCATGAAACTCATTTCTCTAATTTTAAATCATTATTATTTAATTTCATACACGACCTTTTTTTCTTAATGAAGTTAAATTATCTTTGAATTAATGTTTCTAATTACTCTATGTCCCTTTCCCCTTTTTCTATTAGAACACTTGTATAACTCAGAGTTATTTTAATACACATTATCTACCTAATATTTTCCAAACATGAGAATGGTAGCATTACTCAATTGGTCTAGTTTTTGTAATTCTTCCTATCCTCCCTTTATCCCAAGGTTTAATCTTGAGTTAATTAATTTGGTTTTAAAACCTCTCTTACTACATGATGTGAATTAGTGCTCATCATTGTATGATTATCAAATCTTAATTATCTTTCAGTCTTTTTTTCTTGACGTCAAGGGTGTTAAGTCGGTCATGTATGATGTGATTAAGAGGGAAAAATTTGGGCACGACAATGGAGATCACTGCCATCTCTTGTGTCACCCCCCATAGTGAGACTAATGGTGTTGGGGAGCAAGGAATCCAGCTTAATGCACACCCATAGTAAATCCTCATTAGAGGAAATTGCCTAAAATTGGCCTCCTAAGAAAAAATAATAAAATATGAGTTATGAATTTTGGAGGGAACAGAAGAAAACTACATTTTTAAATTGTATTTTTTTCTTATCTCCTTATAGGTTTACTCACATTTCAAGTGTAGACACTCGTTGGATGCAAAATTAAATTGCACATCCAACGAGTACTCATTATGCATACTTTTTGAAGATCCACATTGATAAAAATTGAAGATACATTAAAAAGGTGTGTTCAACATGATTTTTAATGTATCTTCATTTTTTTTTATAAATGTGGGTCTTCTCAAAAGTATGTATAATGGGTACTCGTTGGATGTGGAATTTAATTCCACATCGAATGAGTGTCTACACTTAAAATTTGTGTAAACCTATAAAGAGATAAACCAAAACTACAGTTAAAAAAACAGTTTTTCTTCTTCTCCCTCCAAAATAGTTACGTGTACCTCTTTTTAAATTTAAAGGATTTTGATGGGTTTACATATTATGATATAGAAATTATATGAAAATTTCATGGGTACTTTTAGGTTGAAATTTCCTCTAATGCATGAGTGATCCAATCTTGGGTCCACTCCCATGACATCATGATCTTCAAGATTAAGGTATCTCAACACCTTCCAACCCAAGTCACGATAGGAGTGATAGTGGTTGAAATTAGGGATGTTGCCCCTCCCTGCCAATCAAGGTTCATCTATCTGTACAATCCCAACATCCGTTAGTGGGAAAAAGTAACTATGTTCGGTCTTAAATAATGTACTTGAGTCATTATGTAATGTATTTGTCAAAAGAATAAAGAAAATTATTATTATTATTATTATGACTTATTAAAGCACAGGTTTCATGCTTTGGTAACCATGTTTTAGGTCAAAGTCCCCATTGAGGACTTCTAGGATTTATTTTGAGTCTATAGAATTATTGTACATTTAAAGAGACCCTTCTTGGGCTTTTGAATCATGTAAATCAATTTAGTATTGAGTCAAATATGAATTATGGAACCTCCACACCATGTTAGCCTAAGAGAAGATAAAGTCGACCTAAGGACCCATTCAACCCACAAGAAGCATATAAAAGGAAGCACATCGAATTTGTTTGAATCATCACTTCTCATATTCTCATCTACTGAGCAGAAGTATGAAAATCCTGTTGTTGCGCAGAACTGTGAAGTGGATAGTTGGGAAATTTTGTTGCCGGGAAGCTGAAGTGAATGTGAGTTTTGGGGAGTCTAAGGAGAAGAGAAAAATCGAAATTTTGGTGGTGGTCTCACTCTATTTCGTGCTCTGGATTGAGAGAACAAAATCTTCCAAATTGGACTGTTGTCAGAAGTTGTTGGCTGCTGCAAGTTGTTGGCTACTGCAAGTTGTTGCATAGTCAAAGTTGTTGGGAAGAGGTCAATCTTCTGTAGGTTGACTTGGTGTGGAGGAAAGCTCTGGTCAAGGTCTAGGGTGAAGAGTCTCAAAGAATACTATTGAAATGAAGAATTACTTTGACTGGGTTTTCCCCTCAAGGGGGGTTTTGCCCTGGCATGTGCCTACATCTTGTGTTCATTGTTTTATGTGTTGCTGCTTTTGGTAATTGCTTGATGAACTAAAGAAAGAAGATATAAAGAATTGTAATAATAAGAAAGGTCACAAGCAATTATCAAGATCGAGAAAATCTTTACTACCTTTCTGATTTTCCAACATGGTATCAGAGCTTTGGTGAGGAAGGAAGAAAAAGGAAGATCCATTCATAGGCACTATATCAGGGAAGGAGTCTATTATATTCGAAGATGATGTCTAACTCTATCAAGGGTGAGAACAAGCTTGAAGGAGCATCTAACTTCAGATCCTGGAAGAAGAGGATTGACCTAATCCTCGAGAAGAACAATGTGTTAGATTTGGTCAAAGGAATAGTAAAGAAGCCTATCGAAGAAGCCATTGATGCCAACAAAGCGAAATTCAGGGATCTAGAATTGGTGGCTATGATTCTGATTGTAGAAGGGATAAAAGACAATTTTGTCCTATTCATAGCCAACATTGATCATGCTTAGGAGATGTATGAAGCCTTGTCAAAGCTATTCACTATTAAGAACATTGGTCAAGTAGCAAGTTTGAAGAATGAGATGAGGAATACAAAGATGACTAAATAATATATTGTTGCAACCTTCTTTGTGAAGATAGCTAGACTTAGGGATGATCTTTTAGCCATCGATGAGATTATTCCGAACAAATAATTGGTTATCACTACTGTATTAGGATTGCTACCCTCTTGGAGTGCATTTGCTTCAGGCTTCAACAGTTGGAAGGTAGTTCCCACCTTTGAAGATCTATGGACTACATGTAGTCAAGAAGAATTAAGGATAACAATGGTTGCCAATCCTGAAGAAGTATTAAATGCTTATGTTGCTCATCATAAAGGAAAGAGATCGAAGAGACGAAGGAAGAAAGTTGACATGTCTAATAATAGAGTGTTATCAATGTCATAAGAAAGGTCACTACAAAGTGACTACCCCGAGAATCCAAGGAATAAGAAGAGAGGAAGAGATCAAGTCAACTTTGTTGAAGAATTAAGGATAACAATGGTTACCAATCCTGAAGAAGTATCAAATGCTTATGTTGCTCATCATAAAGGAAAGAGATCGAAGAGACGAAGGAAGAAAGTTGACATCTCTAATATAGAGTGTTATCAATGTCATAAGAAAGGTCACTACAAAGTGACTGCCCCAAGAATCCAAGGAATAAGAAGAGAGGAAGAGATCAAGTCAACTTTGTTGAAGAAGGAGACTTAAAGAAAGTCAAGCTTGAAGAATCTGACATTAGGGACTTACACTATTAAGTCATTTGCTTTACATAACTTGTTTTATATGTTTTAGAATTTATAGGTTTTTAACATATCTTTGGAAAATACATTTTTGTATTATTTTAAGTTAGTAGGTTTCCCTGAAGCTTTGGAGGGAGCTCCCAACAACTCTCAAAGATAACTATCTCATGTCTTTTATGTTTTGGGTTCATGTACTCATTTATTTTTTGATTATATTAAATACTAATCACCTTTCTCCCTTTGTTGTCTTGGTTAGGAAAAACATTTGCAAGAAGGCGGATCTTTCAAGACAAGGTTAGTCAAGAAACAAAGGTATGCTTTGAATACATTGATTGGATTATTCATTTGATGATCTATTACTAACTCTGCCATGCCTAGCTGTATTGGATCTTAGTGATTCTTGTTTGGGTGATTCATCTCTTGATAAATCTATCCACCCCACTCATATTCTTGATTAACTATGTAGAACCCTAGACATGTTCTAGAAAACCCTAATCGAAGGGTATGCTAATGTGAATTTCTGAAATCCTAAGCTTCTTAAGGATATTGTGAAATGCTAGTTGAAGTTTTATTGATGAAGTCATGTTTGGGATTTTGGTATGATCGGGAAATCCTAACTTGTTAGGATTGAATGATGAGGTCTAAAATCCCGAACCTTCAAAGTTTTGGTAATGTTGGGTTTGCTATGTCTCTACATTGGAACCCTAGCACAATAGGGTTTGGTGGAATATGTGATTCTACATTGTAACCCTAGCGCATTAGGGTTTGGTGGAATTTGTGAGCAAAACCCTTACATTGTCTTAGAATTGATTTACTTGGTATTTGTGTGTTGATTGATCAAACCCTAGTATAATCAAATTGATTGCGTGTCTAACTCTTATTTGATATTGTTGTGAAGTTGGGTTTGACTAACACATGATATGAAATGTATTTTTCATGATATTGAAATCTAAGCATATATATAGATATGTCCTTTTGATTGAAGTCCTAGGTTCGTCTAGGTCTAATGTATTTATGGACATATGATATGCTTATGTATTATGATTTCCTAGATATGTGTGTTGATCTAGTCATTGATGGTCATGAGTTTTTAGGATTTTATGGAATTCCTTGTCTAGGATTCTAGGATGATGGTGTTGGAAACACTGAAAGGGGGGTGAACCAATATTTCTTAGCAATTAGCACCTTTTAATCCTTTTTTTTTTAGAGCATTAGCTAATCTTCAGTTATTATTATTATTATTCTTCGGATGATCATAAACAATAATCAATAGTACACAACACCATACAACAATGCAGAAATATAAAATAGAGGACACAAAGATTTTTAGGTGGAAAACCCCCCAGGTCAAAAACCACCAAATGCTTCTTTAGTAATTGTCTTCTCCTTGTTAAAAGAAAATTGATTACATCAAGATTTCAGCTACAACTGAGGGAGGTGTCAACCCCCTAATTCACATGCCACAACCTGGAGGACGCTACTAAACCCTAATATCCTGCTGCAACTAGAAGGATGCCCCAATGTCTTGTAGATCAGGCCACAACCTGATGAGTGCTCGAACACTCTGTTTACCAGCTGCTGTCGGAAAGGATGCTTCGCTTCCCTATTAGTTTATCAACCAAAACTGAATGGACACCACAACGCTCTGTGCAAGCCACAACTTGCCCTAGCACCACCCTGCCGCCCTGAAGTGTTCTCAGGCCACAACTTGAAGGTGACTCCAATCACCTTCCTTGCACCACCCTGTCACCCTAAAGAGTCGGCGGATCACGTTTCACAATTTTCACACTTGATCCCCTGTACTTTGGATCAATGTAGAATAGTTGTAAGAAAGATGTAGAATAAATGTCGAATCTTGGTAGCCACTGATAACTGTCCCACAAACTAATCACTGCACAAAGCTACACATTAAGCTGTCACTGTTCAACTGCACATCACTGTCACTACACACTGCAGAATTGTTGGCTACCACTGAATGTCACTGATCATGAATGAATAGTCATTAATGCACAATCACTGTCATCATCGCATCAGGCTGCACTTGATGCTACAACCATCTGTACTGCTATCAAATAATGGCACAATCCAAGGTGCCTCACGTCATCCTGATGACCTTGCAATCAATGCTATCAAACTCTGTCCCCAGAGAGCTACCAACATATATGTAAACACTGCTGCTCAACTGGTCAAAACTTGCTATCCATTTTAACGTCAATATGCTTAACTAGATGATAATGCTTTCAAGACCTGTTACCTTGCAAAGTTACAGTTGTGTCACTTGTACACTCTCTCTAGGTCATCACTGTCATATGCCTATTTCCCTTAATCTATGAGTCAAGGTCAATGTCTTATCTCGGTGTCAAGAATAGTAGTAATGCAATATTGTCATCCAATGTCAAATGTCTTAATACACTCAAAGTCAAGCCTATGCTACCAAGGTCAATTTGTCATGTCAAGGTGTTATCTCAATAAAATCAAAATATGATGTTTTCATGTTAAGTTGGTATGGTCAAAGTGAGATGTCAAATTAAACATCAATAGGACTATAATTTTGTCAAACAAAGGTTAACTCAATATCAATTTTCTTTGTTAAGAATAGTGCCACATTAGCATCAAACAAAAGTATGATCAAAGTCAGATGTCAACATAAAGTCACATACGAATATCATCACAGCCAATGTCAAACATGCCAAGTCAAGTCACAGTCTTGGTAAGCAAGGTTGTTGTCATATCGGATCAAGTTAGGGTCAAAGTTGTCAAATATATCAAGAGGTGTGTCACAAGCTCAAGTCAAAATTCATGTTACTCATACATAAGGATTGTTGTCTAGTTCATTGTTATGTGTCCCAACATCAAGTCAAACTAAAGGCAAGTTATCAGGAAAGATGTGTCAATTCATGTTATTGTTTCATTATTGAATTAGGACAGTCACCATATGTCAATTCAAGTCACTGTTTTTTAAGGTCATCAAGTTGTTGTTATGTCAAGCAGATCTCTGTGTTTTTGCACTAAGTATCATTGCCAATGTCACATCACATTCACCTTGTTAAGTCAAGTCAAGTTTATATGTATCAAGTCAATCATTGGATTAGTGCATGACTCAAACAATGAATCTTTTAATATCACTGTCTTATGGTGAGAATTAATGTCATATATTGACAACCATAGGTGAACAAAGTCCCTTTCACTTCCCTAACCAGAGACTAAAAAGGAGTCCAATGCATGATTTAGGACAACATTGTGTGTGTTCGTAGTTTGTGCCCTAGGGGACCTATATTTTCAACAGATGAAGTGTGCCCTAGCACCCAAACAAAGCACTATTACCCAAGACAAACACAGAGATGTAATGCTCATTAAGATCTGAAATTTAAGGTTCTGAACTTGCTAATCACAGATCAGAATCAAGGATAAAAGTTCAAGTGTAATAATTATCAAAATAAAGGCCTTCTTCTGTTGTCCAAAGATATGTTATAAAACTTGTACAAGATAGTTCGCAAGTTTGTAATAAAATTATGTGTGTGCAATTGAAATTAAATGCCAACTGAATCACAAGGGCTAAAGGAAGAGAGCATATCCTTAGGATAAACTAACCCTAGAATCAAGGTAAAACAATACTAGCAGATCCCTAAACAAACATCCAATAAAGTTCTAAAACTATACTCAAAGAGTTAAACGAATTCCATTGCAACAAACAAATAAATACAAATTGAAACCCTTACCTTGACACGTAGAGCTCCTGTAATTTTTTGTTGTTCTGTTCAGAATTGAAAGGCCGAAATATCTTCCTCAGATAGGCTGAAAGGTTTCAGAGGTTTCTCACAAAATCGTTGTTGAGTTTTTGATATGTGAGGTAAGGTATAAGGTCTTCTTTTATAGACCTTCAAGGGGCTTAAGAAGGGTTCCTAAAGTGAACATTGGAGAGCCTTTTAGGAGGATTCATAAAGATATTAAAATTAATTTAATTAATATCTTGTGTGCTAAGAAAAGAGTCGTTGCCCTTATTGTGAGAGATTTGACTTTTAGGATTAGGTGAGGAGAATAAGGTCTCTTTTTATAGTGTTTTGAAGGGGCTAGTAAGGGGTTCATTAGGTGAGGATTTTAGGAAATTTAAAACAATTTTTATTCTTAATAACATTAATTTAATTTAATAGTTTTTATTTACTTGTTTGTTTAAATACCAAGAAATTGTATACTAACCCTCCCTTGGTGTGTTTTGTAGGTGACATATGAGTGCATTAAGTCAATGATTGATTTATTGTCTTTGGTTTTTGAAGTTATGTAACTTATACAGGGTGAGATTACAATGATAAACAATGTCATATGTTGACAACTGTAGGAGGAGGTGTCATGTCACTACCCCTGGGGGTTTTAGCCCAAAAACTGTGGCCACTAACTTCAATTATGAATATCTCTCAAACCAAGAGGCCTCTCAGGGCATACAACATATCAACAAAAACATATTTTCTAGGAGAATCTAATGACATAGATCTCCAACCCAAACTCAATGATTTGACATACCAAAAACCCTCAACAAAGTTGGGGCACATCCTTAGTCCAGGGAACACAAACCCTAGGACTTGGGTTTTTAACCATCCAACAATATAGTTGCCATCTTGATGTAATCCGACAATTACTAAGAAGCATTCATTAACCATTTGAAATTAATGACTGGCGTTTTTGGTCAAAGTCAAACCCAGACAACTCCATGGGTTGACATCAATGACAACACCATCCAACAGATGATATCTGGAAATCTAGGGTGTTGTAGCTAAACCCTAGTGAAGTTAAATTGTCTAATATGTGTAACAATATGAAATATGTTTTAGATGATTGTTGGGAAATGAAAAAACTAGGATTTTGCAGTTAGATCCTAGTAGTGACATTGTCTAGTGTGAAATGTAACAATATGAGATCTATGTATGTAATGATTGTTGAGTCTGTGGAATTCTAAAGTTTTTGAACTTAAACTTTAGTTGAAGTAGAAATATCTGATGAATGTTAACTATATGATAATTCGAGACTTGTGAAGAGATTGTTGAAATTGGAATTTTTGGTTGAGTTTGATGATTGCTCAGAAATCTAGGGTTTGCAAACTAACCCTAGTGGTAGTTGGTCATGATAGTGATTGACTGATGGTTGATTGAAAATATAGGGGTTTGGAACTAACCCTAGTGGAAGCTGGTCAGGTTAATGACTAAGCTGTGATTGACTTTGATTGATTCTTTTGTATGAAATCTAGGATTTGTAGGAATCCCTAGTGAGAAGTCTAACATATATGTTATGAGAGGTTGTTAGATACTTTGAAGATCTATATTTGTGTGAATGGTTTCTAGGGTTTTTTATATGTTGTAGTAAGGTATGTCATCCTTGGAAGACATATTGAAACCCTAGATGGAATGAATGTTGTTATGAAATAGCCTACAGTGCATAACAAAGTCCCTAGCAAGATGTTGAAGAGTATATGTCTCTTGTTTGTAATTATGTTTGGGTATTTTTTATGAATAAATTTGAAAATGCTTTCGTGATTTTGATATGGCTAAAATCATGCTTCTATAGTTTTGGTTATACTTGTTATTAAAGTTATGCACGTATACCATCTTCAACTTGGTGAAAGATGTGATGAGCATGATGGGGATGATGATAACCCTGATGAAATGGTTGGAAGCCATGAAATATTCTTTGATGTCAGAAAGAAGAAGTTGGTCTCTTGGGGGAAGCATGAATAGAAGAGTTCTCCCTAAGGTTAAGAGAGAGTCTGGATAAAGAGGTGCTTCCTGGTTGAGAGGGAGGGCATATCTTGGTATCAATTGAAGAATGAATTTCAGAGGATATGTTGTTGCATGTATAGTAGGAAATATGATTGAGGAATCTTATGTCAAAGATTCGGCTAATAGTCCTACTATGGAAAGTTGAGAAGCAACATCTGTTATCTGTAAAACCCTGGAGGTTTGTATTTGATTATGTACATGTGAAAGTATATTATTAACTGGGGTTGTGTTTGTACAAGTGAATCTCTCGAAGTATTTGATAGCATGTTGGTTTCCAATCAGTTTGATTGGGAAAAATTGCTCATTCTTGATCTGTTGGATCAACGGGTGTTGAGGCTTTGCGAGTGAAGCATTGCCTGGGCATACATCTCGCTGAAACTTTGTGTTGATGTTTGAATCCCCGAATTTCGAAAGGTGGTGTTGATTATCAAGCTCTATTTTGGATACACACCTAGATTTTTGGGTTGATGGTTAGCAAGTCTAATGGTACCTAGAGGGGCTGAAAGCTTGAGTCCATCTTAGTCCCACTTGGATAGATTTCCCTGGTAAGGAATCTAGTCCATGGCATTGCGGTGCCTAAATTGATTGACGAGTTGGATAGATTGCCCTGGTTATAGATCTAGTCCATTGCATTGTGGTGCCTAAGAGTTCTTCATGGTTCATATAGTTTGAGATCTTCCATTGTATATGTACATTATGAATACGTCCCTACTTAAGAGGGAGCGTTGGAAAAAGCACATATGTTCGATCTTCAATAATGTACTTGAGTCATTATCTAATGTACTTGTCAAAAGAACAAAGAAAAGAATTTTTATTATTATTATGGTGACTTATTAAAGCACGAGTTTCATGCTTGGTTCAACATGTTTTAGGTCAAAGTCCCTGTTGAGGACTTCTAGGATTTATTCTGAGTCTATAGAATTATTGTACATTTAAAGAGACCCTTCTTGGGCTTTTGAATCATGTAAATTATTTAGTATTGAGTCAAATATCAATTATGGAACCTCCACACCATGTCGACCTAAGAGAAGATAAAGTCGGCCTAAGGACCCATTCAACCCCACAAGAAGAATATAAAAGGAAGCACATCGAATTCATTTGAATCATCACTTCTCATCTTCTCATCTACTAGTTAGAAATGCAAAGTGGATAGTTAGGAAAGTCTATTGTCTGGAAGCCGAAGTGAATGCGAGTTTAGGGGAGTCTAAGGAGAAGAGAAAAATCGAAATTTTGTTGGTGGTCTCACTCTGTTTCGTGCTTTGGATTGGGAGAACAAAGTCTTCCAAGTTGGACTGTTGCTAGAAGCTGTTGGTTGTTGCAAGTTGCTGCATAGTCGAAGTTACTAGGAAGAGGTCAATCTTCTGGAGGCTAACTTGGTGTGGAGGGAAGGTCTAGTCAAGGTATAGGGTGAAGAGTTTCAAAGAACACTATTGAAAGGAATAATTACTTTGGCTGGGTTTTCCCCGCGAGGGGGATTTTTCCCTTGCATGTGCCTACATCTCGTGTTCATTGTTTTATGTGTTGTTGCTTTTGGTAATTTCTTGACGAACTAAAGGAACAAGATATAAAGAATTGTAATAATAAGAAATGTCACAAGTAATTATCAAGATCGAGAAATATTTACTGCCCTTTTAATTTTCCAACACCATGTGTGAGTCATTCGACCAAGAAATTGACCTATGCATGCAACCACTAATATGTCATTAGTAAGCATAGCATAATATTAATTTGAACTTTACATTTTTTAGACAATAGTATGGAATTTAGTCAAAGTAAAGGTCGTCGACTCATCACATACAAGTGCATCTGGGTGGTCTTCTGCTACACTCAATAATCATTAGTAATGTATGTTCATAATGTTAGTCATTGATGTAATTGTGTATGATAAATCACCATCATGACATAATCATCAAATAAATCCATCACGTGATTAAACATGGTCATCAAACATATCCATCACAACCATTAAAATCATTCTGTCATGTCACAAATTATAACACTTGCACTAATAACAAAAGTCAAATAATTGAATCCTCAACCTGAGGTCCTCAAATAATATTGTATGATCCCTAAGGTTATGTTAAGGCTAATGTAATATTAAAGTTAGTCGACTAGAGTGGGGCACTATAAAACACTAGCTTTTACAATGATATTTTGTTTCAAATTTGTTTGAACAATTGCCTTTCCTTTTTATACACAATGAAATATATTGTCAGTTGAAGATAAGTTTGTTTGTTCTTTGGGATTGGTGACCCCAACAGGTTCCAGATGGAAAAAAATTTAGAAAGTGGAAAATATATATAACTTTAAAATATTTGAACAAATATATGAGAAATAAACGTTTGCATTTGGAAACCTCATTATTAGGTTTTTTCAAGGATAGATGGATGTACTAGATGTCTTTTCTAGTTTAATAGTTATATCCTTGTTATCTTGTTACTTTTGTTGGGTGAGAATGGTTAAGGATAAAACTAAGATGGATGAAATTGGTACAATAAGCCTTTCAAGCATTATATTGAGCATTAAATCAAATACATTGAAGGTACCCAAGAGCACCTTCATAATCTTATTTAGTTTTAATGCCATTATCAATTTTATTTTAAGCTCCAAGGTGATTCTTTGTCATAACTTATTTCAGAAATATTATTTATAGACAAGGTATGTTTTTAAATGATTGAGTTGGTTATCCCTGAAATCCATTTCTTATGTTTTGTGGCATGGAGAAAGGGATTGGAGTCCTATATCTTATGTGTTGAGTCAGTCAGTTCTTTGTTTATAGGCATGGTTGTAAGTTGCATGGATGTAGAATATATGTTGGGTGTTGTATAGTGATAATCTATCTTATAACACATGTTCATTTGGAAGGTTGAACTAATACATAAACTTATTTTTCCTTTACTCTCACCATTGTTCCACCATTTTTGGAAGCAAGTATTTTGCTACCTTTATAATTAACTCGTGAAGTACTTTAACACCATTCATATGTTAGTTAATATGCTACATGAGAGAGCTTTGACTCCTTTGGAAGAAAATATTGTCAGCTTTGTCATGAACTCGTGAGGTACTTTGGCACCATTTATATTTTAGTTATATCTTAAAGGACATAGGAGTGGATTTTTCGAATCTCTTTTTTCTAGGTTCATTTACTTTGCAAATTGGTAATGAGACGTACCAGATATCAAATCTGTTGGGTGTTATGTCCCTAACAAAATACAATATCCGTGAGCTTACAAAGTTGAATAAAGGTGAGGAGATGAAATATATTAGGTATTTTAAAGGCCCCTTTAATAAAAAACACTTGTATTGATGATAATAACTTCTTAGCAATGTTCCTAGTTATGCACGTTGCCCTTGCTTAAGTACACATTAAAGACTTTTAAATTTGTGGGGTGTTGGCATCTCCTATTAGCACTGCATCATACATTCATTTGCAGATGAGTTATTTGATGTAGTGCCAAATATCAACATATTAGTTAATAACAAATCTCTTATGGATGGGTGGGGATTTGGAAGTTGGGTGGTTACTAAGAGAAAAACAATCAATTTAATTGTGATTGTAGTAGCTCAATAAATAATCACCTCCAATTCTTTCATCTAGGAACTATTTCAACATCCTCTCACAACCATAGTGAGAATGGTGACAAGTCTTCAATATCCTTTTCTTGCTATTGTTTTCTAAAAACCTCTCAACACAAGATATTCACAATGATCACTAAAGACAAATTAATTTAAACACTATTACAAATATTGTGAGAGCATGACAACTTGTTTTGAAAAGCTTGATGTTTGGGGAAGTTTGTTTTTTTCGGCGGGGAGGTGGGTGGAGGAGGGGGTTAAATTTTGTTTATTAGTTTTCAAAGTGATGCTTTTTAAATTTTCATTGGTTAAAATGGTTGATATTTATGGTACCACCTTTCTTTTTTAATAGAAAGTGGGAGGAATTATGTTTTAGATAAAAGGTTGTAGTTGATATTACGAATCCTTTTAGCTATAGGCTTTAGGGAAAAACGCCAGCACTTTATCATCTACATATATAGAGTTTTTGAGTCTTTTGAGACCATATCCCAATTATTCTTACTAGTATGTTTTTTTAAAAGGACTCCTAAGATACAAACATTTTTGTTAACATGAAAATTAATGAAAGACATGATAACTCTATGCCTCTTTCAACCCTTGATTGGTTGGATTTGATTCATGATTGGCAATGCCCATGTCTTCAAGCATCTAGCGCATAATATTCCAAATGAACCAAATTATTGGATATCCTAAAATTTAATGTTGCAAATCGAAAACTTTATGCAAATTAAGTACCAAATATCTATGCATCATGTACTCCATTTCTAGGGAACCAATTTTCCACTTGTGTTGTGATAGAGTTGCCATGATCATGGAAGTTTGAATTTTACATTGATGTTTAATTTAATGACCCTTTGTGGTAACAAATAAAATGGAGGCCACATTGTCTTATGGGGATTCTTCATGCCTATGGAGGGCTCTTCAAAATTCTTGCACCTCCCTGTAATTCATGGGAAACAACTAGGATGACATAATTTCTAAGAAACAAAATTAAACTAGAGTCCTAGGAATGCCTTGTTGCTCACCTGGTCAACTAGAAATAAACTTAGAGCAAAGAGCCGTAGGAAATTTAAGACAAACCCTTGGGAAGAAATTCCAAAATATCCCAAGAAAGTCCCATCTATTGACAGAAACACAATCACTCCTTCAATTAAAAATATAAGACAAAAATGGAATGTGAGTCTTGGAAACACAACCAACATATAGAAGCCATTCAAGGATTTCACCATACAAAAGCTCAAAACCAAAACCTTGACCATTGAAACCAAGAGTGATATCTCTACAATAGGTATTCTAGGAAATAAACCACGACAAAGAATATATTCTTACTAGACTAGACACCTGTTCCATGTTCCCGAGACTTACATCCATGACAAGGTCCATTATCCCACCTTTGGTTCAATACAACAACTGATAGGGTTCAAAGGACATCCTATTGTTATTAGACTACATGTGTGAACATTAAATACAAGTCCTATCATGTCCCTTCACCTCATGTTTGGTCTGTTGATCTTGACCTCGTGCCACGTGGTCAATTAATATGAGGGCACTTGTCATGATTTTATGGTTAAACAAATTAAGGGATTGGATAATGAAATAACATCCTTTTTTTATAAGGACCTCTTCTTGTAATTGTGTGGCATGGTTTACTTTGGAATTTTCTTTGTCATTTTGTTCTTGAGGCACCTGATAGAACTTAATCTTATAAACACAAATTGTTACACGATGAGATTGAACTATAAATGAGGTGATCTTGTTGTTTGAGAAAGATGATTTAGTTGTTTGGTTGCGTATAATACTTCAATCTGCAATAATTATTAGATCCTTTATACGTAGGTCGATTTCTATGAGCAGTCCTTGAAGGAGAGTGTATGCTTGAGTTTGATTATTTGAAGATATCCCTAACCCTATGCAAAGTTTGCTTATTGTTTCCATTTGAGATCAAGTATGACCCCCCACCTGTTGTGCAACCCATTATCCTACCATTATTTTTTAAACTTCAACAAAACACAATATTTTAAGTACATTAATTTCATGCTTTGACATCAAGTTTTTATTATTACAGCTCAAGAAAATCCTAGATTTGCTAAAAATAGATATAAATTTTGTCCTTTTTGGGGTGTTAAAAAAATTATTGTTTTTAAACACATGTTTTACCCTCACTCTATAGACATGGTTGTAGTTGCATGGATGTAGAATACATGTTGGATGTTTTAAAGTGATGGTATTTTATAGTACATACTCATTTGAATATTGAACTAATACATAAAAAATGTTTTGTTCATTCATATTACCATTACATCTCTTTTAGGGAGAAAATATTTTGACAACTAAATTATGAACTCACGAAATACTTTGGCACCACTCATATCATATTTATATGCTAGATGACATAGGGGAGTGTTGCATCTTTTGGAAGAAAATATTCCATTGGCTTTCTTATGAACTTGTATGAT
Source organism: Pinus tabuliformis (assembly GCA_031772625.1). Taxonomy (NCBI): domain Eukaryota; kingdom Viridiplantae; phylum Streptophyta; class Pinopsida; order Pinales; family Pinaceae; genus Pinus; species Pinus tabuliformis. Next base: position 161,178,278 of record CM062815.1, on the reverse strand, counting down.
GCATTGGCATCATTCATACTTTTGTGATATGCTAGATGACACAAGGGAGTGAATTTTGCTAATCTATTTTTCCTAAATTTGTTTATTTTCATCAACTACATAAATAAAGTCTAACCAAATTAGTAATGGGACTAGTCCTATATGTCTCAAATCCATTGGGTGTTATGTCCCTAACAAAACCCATAGTCTTGAGCTTACAAAATTGAACAAAAGAAAGGATATGAAATAGATTAGGTATTTGGAGGGTCATGTCTAGTGAATGTCACTTATATTTATAACGATGCCTTGCAAGCAATATTCCTAGTTACCATTTCTTAAGTGTAATTTGGTTACTTTTAAATTTGTAGGTTGTTGCAATATCTAATGGGACTACCCCTTACAATATTGCATATGAGTTAGTGTAGTTCCCAATATCGATATACTATTTTAATAGTAAATCTCTTAATGTATGGATGGGATTTGGAAATTGAGTGGCTAATGTGTGAAAAACAATATGTTCTTGTGATTATAGTAACTCAATAAATAATCACCTCCAACTCTATTATCTAGGAACTATATGATCATACTTTTGTAATCATTGTAAGAATGGTGATAGGGATTCAACATCATTTTCTTCCTTTTGCATCCATTGTAAGAATGGTGATAGGGGCTCAACATCATTTTCTTGCTATTTATAAAAATCCATAGATGGTGATAGGTTTACAATATTCTTGTTTTTCTATTCTTTCTTTAATTCCATTCGATGTGATTAATTTCATATTTTAGCATGGATTAATAAAGTGAATGCAATATAAATATTGGTAAGAATGTTGCAAGAGTATTACAACTTATTTTGAAAAACCTTATACGGTATTTTTTTTGTTTTTTGTTTTTTTTGTTTGAAGTGACGATTTTTTTTTTTTTTATTGATTAAATTAATTGATATTTATTGTACCAACATTTTTAATGTCAAACAAAACACCACATTTGAAGTACACAAATTTTCATGTTTTGACATTATGTTGTTTGTGGATAATTGACAAAAATTACATATTTTTTTAAAAAACTTGCAATTTTTTTTGTCCTTTCTAGGTTGTTTAAGTACATTTTATGTTCACCATATGAATAATTTTATGTTAATTAACAAAAATAATATTTCCAAGTACATACAAATTTGATAATTTGATGGATATATTTTTCATATGTATGTTCATTGTTGGGTTTTCGCATATGGTTTTGGACGCGATGGTTTTCGGTCCATGGTTTTGGATGCGATGGTTTTCGATCCATGGTATTGGATGCTTCGGCATACATAAATATGTATTGTAACATTGAAATGAACATAATGAAAAATCAAGTTGGTAGTTCCGGTTTTGGGATCCAGGGGAAAATCTCTGTGTATATGTGTTTTATGTGTTATGCTCTCGCATTGTTTATTTTTTTGTGTTTTAGAATTCGTATGCAGAGTCATTTTGTACAGGGTTAAAACCTAAATTTGGTATCAGAGCTATTTTGGCTTCAAGGGGATGCCTTTGTTGCTAAGGGGTTTCGCTCGGGCCTGTGGTAGACCCTGTTCAGTGGGAGGTTTGAGGGATCGATTTTGGTGCTAAAAGAAAATGGCGAGCAGTGAAAAGATAGAGATCAAGAAATTTAATGGTCAGAGTTTTGAGTTATGGAAACTCAATATGGAGGATCTATTGGTAGATAAATATCAGTGGATCGCGGTAGATTCGGGTACTAAACCAACGGGAGTGTCTAATGAAGAATGGAAGGTTGGATTGGAAGTTAAAGAGCACAATATGATTGTGTGTCTCAGATTCAATATTGTTGAATTCATCAGGGGAAGCTATGGCTAAGGCTTTGTGGGAAAAGTTAGGGACTTTGTACCAATCTAAGTCTCTGGTGAATAAATTATTCCTATGGAAAAAGTTGTATAACCTAAGGATGAAAGATGGAGACTCGATGACAGAACATCTGAACGCATTTAATACTATGGTAAGTCAGTTATTATGTGTTAATATTAAAATTTTAGATGATGATAAGTGTGTCAGTTTGTTGTGTTCTCTACCAGATTTGTGGGATAGTCTGGTTATTGCAATATGTAGCAATGCAACTGCCTTGCAGTTTGATGAAATAGTCTCATCCTTGCTGACGGAGGAGATGAGACAGAAAAATATGGAGAGCCAGAGTGGTGACGCCTTGTTTGTACGAGGATGGTCCCAGAACAGAAACAAAAATAAGTCATCGAGTGGGAGATCTAAATCTAGAGGGAGATCTAATTCTCCAGGAAAACCTGTAAAGGTGGTGTGCTAGAAATGTGGAAAGGAAGGGCACTACAAAAGGGACTGTAAATCTAAAGCTCCTGACAAAGGAAAGGGATTTGATGATGCTCCTTCTGCAGAGGCAAAAACCACCTCAGATGAAGATGGGGATGTGTACTTGGACTCTTCAAGTACATATGTAGATCATGAGGCATGGTTGATTGACTCAGGTGCATCCTTCAACTTCACTCCCCATAGAGAGTAGTTCCGCGAGTATGAGAAATATGATGGTGGTGATGTCTTCTTGGGGGATGACAGGAAGGCTAGAATCGTTGGTCGCGGAAAAGTAAAGTTGAAATTGCAAGGTGGAAGGGTTAGAACACTTCCGGGTGTTCTGCATATTTTTGCATTGACCAGAAATCTGATTCTGTAAGCAAGCTGGATGATGCAGGTGTAAAAACAGTGTTCAAGAAGGAAACCTGCAAGATGGTTCGGGGAGCACTGGTATTGATGCAGGGAGTTCGGATTGGAACTCTGTACAAATTGCAAGGTAGCACTATTGTTGATGGGTGCAACAATTTTTTGGTCACTGAAAGTGGAGCAGAAAATGTAGTGGTCTCTGGAGAGAAGACCATGTTGTCGCATCAAAGGCTTGGACATATTAGAGAGAAGGGCCTTCAAATACTTCATGGTAAAGGTATGGTAGAAGGTATGAGTAATAGTTATCTGGATTTTGATTTTTGTGAAAATTGTGTATATGGGAAGCAGAATCAGGTAAGTTTCCCCTCTGGTGGTAAGAGGGCGAAACAGATATTAGAGCTTGTACACAGTGATGTGTTTGGACTTGTGAAGGTTCCATCACTGGGTAAGTTTGTGTACTATGTATCATTTATAGATGACTTCTCAAGGAATACATGGATATATTTCCTTAAGAAGAAATTTGAAGTCTTTGACAGGTTTAAAGAATTTAAGGCTCTGGTGGAAAACCAGACAGAGAAAAAGATAAAGGTGTTGAGGTCAGATAACGGTGGATAGTTTTGCAACAAGGAATTTGAAGAATTTTGTAAGAAGTGTGGTATAGCACGACAGAAGACAATTCCATACACACTTGAGCAAAATGGAGTTGCAGAAAGAATGAACAAGACATTGATGGAAAGAGAAAGAAGCATGCTCAGTGGTGTCAGGTTCGGACAAGAATTCTAGGCAGAGGCGGTTGAGACAGCATGTTACCTGGTCAACAAATCACCTTCATCAGTGTTGGAGGATAAGACTCCACAAGGCGTATGGACTGGTAAGAAACCCTCTCTTTCACATCTGAGGGTATTTGGATGTGATGCATATATACATGTTCCAAAGGAGAAAAGAACAAATTTGGATAGTAAATATGAAAAGTGCATCTTTATTGGGTATAAGGATGGTGTAAAGGGTTATAAGCTTTGGAACCCAGTAACAAGGAAGGTTGTGTACAATCGAGATGTGGTGTTCAGAGAGATGAAATATGTTATTAAACATGAAGTCCCACCAAAGGAACCTAAGAAAATAGAGTTTGAGCTAAAAGAGGAAAAATCAAACTTTACAACAAAGGAGGAATCAGAAGATGAAGAGCCACAAACTCCGAGTGTGAGAAGATCAATTCGAGAAAGAAGGCAGCCAGAAAGGTATAGTCCATCTGCTTTCTGCTCAAATTTTTCTTTATCTGTTATTGATGATGATTCCAGAACTGTGAAGGAAGCAGTAGATTCAGAGGATGGAAAACTCTGGAAAGAGGCCATGGTTGATGAAATGGCATCTTTGCTCAAAAATGAGGCTTGGGACCTGGTGGAGTTGCCGGCTGGAAGGTAACCCATTGGCAACAAATGGGTGTGCAAGAAGAAGACAAATGTAGAAGGAAAGGTGGAGAAATACAAAGCTCGGTTGGTAGCAAAAGGTTATTCCCAGGTGCCGAGAATTGATTTTGGTGATATTTTTTCTCTTGTTGCCAAGGTAGCTTCTATTAGATTACTTTTATCTGTTGCTACTACTTTTGATTTTGAGGTATAATAGATGGATGTGAAGACAACATTTCTTCACGGGGATCTGGAAGAGGATATCTATATGAAACAAACTAAAGGCTTTGTATTGAAGGGTAAGAAAGAACTGGTATGCAAGTTAAAGAAGTCTCTGTATGGGTTAAAATAGTCACCAAGGGTGTGGTATCAAAAATTTGATACATTTATACAGGGACTTGGCTTCACTAGAAGCAAAGCATATCACTATGTGTATTTTAAATTAATTGGTGACCGTGTTATCTATCTAGTCTTGTATGTGGATGATATGTTGCTGGTTGGAAATGACAAAGAAATTATCCAGGATTTGAAGATCCAATTGTCCTCCAAATTCGACATTAAAGATCTTGGTGTTGCAAACTATATTTTGGGCATGGAAATTAAAAGAGATCGGGAAAAGAGGAAGCTCTGGTTAAACTAGAGGAAGTATGCCAAGACAATACTGCAGAGGTTTAATATGTAGGATAGTAAACCGGTGAAGGTTCCTATTCTTGTAGGTGTAAAGTTATCTGTCGAACAATGTCCCAAGACACAAGAAGAGGAAGAGGACATGTCATGTGTTCCATATACAAGTGAAATCGGTAGCCTGATGTATGAAATGGTCTATACTAGACCAGACATTACACATGCAGTGGGAGTATTGAGCAGGCTTATGTCAAAATCAGGAAAGGAACATTGGACAATAGTGAAGCGGGTTTTCAGGCATTTGCGTGGCACTAGTGATTATGGTTTGTGCTACCAAGGAAGACCAGGATTGGACAGAGTGTTGGATATCCGTGGCTTTGTTGATGTTGATTGGGCTGGAGATTTGGATCATAAAATATCTACAAGAGGGTATGTGTTTAACTATTTGGAGGTTAAATCAATTGGATGAGTAAGAAACAATCTATAGTGGCACTATCAACTACAGAGGTAGAATACATGGCAGCCACTCATGCAAGAAAGGAAGCAATTTGGTTGCAGAAATTTTGTTCAAGTATGGAGCTATAAGGATAGACTGTGACAACCAAAGTGCAATTTTCTTGGCAAAGAACCCTGCTTATCATTCAAAGACAAAGCACATTGATGTTCAATATCACTTTGTGAGGGATATGATAGAAGACAAAAAGGTGTTGTTGGCAAAGGTGGACACTTTGAAGAATACTACAAATGCATTGACAAAATATGTGAGTTCTGAGAAGTTCTCTTGGTGTGGAGAAACAATGGGTGTTTCAAGGCTAGATAAATGATTAAGCTCTCCTGTGGAAAGAAAACAAAAAGTGGGAGAATGTTGGATTGTGTTATATTCTTTCCATGACTAGTCAACGTAGTTAACCGAGGGGTTAGAGGGGGGGCGTAGCCCCCCCTTTGTTGTGCTGATTGTGCAGTTGGGGAGTCATAGGGGGTTTGAGGGGGTCGGGTAGCCCCCTGGGTGGACCTACCTATGGTTTTCGCACATGGTTTGGGACGCGATGGTTTTCGATCCATGGTTTTGGACGCGATGTTTTTCGGCCCATGGTATTGGATGCTTCGGCATGTATAGACCATAGACCATTATTTGGTCTCAACGGACGTTAACCATCATCATCATCATCATCATAAATATGTATTGTAACATTGAAAGGAACATAATGAAAAATCAAGCTAGCAGTCCCGGTTTTGGGATCGAGGGGAAAAATCTCTGTGTATATGTGTTTTATGTGTTATGCTCTCAAATTGTTTATTTTCTGTGTTTTAGAATTCATATGCAGGTAATTTCTATACGAGGTTAAAACCTACATTCATTTTACTCTTAAGCATAATGTGATTTTTTATAAATGGAAAACTCCACACCCTTTAAAATAGACATCTCAACAAAGATTGGTAGTGGCTAATTAATAAATTTGTTGGCAGATTAACTACATGGGCTCACAAATGGGTGACGATTGGTGGTAGAATGATTCTAGCAAAATTGGCCTTGCATAATATTTCTTTATACTGGATGCATTTGTTCATGATGCCTAGACATATAATTAGAAAAATCAATGTCATTATAGCTATTTTTTTGGTTTGGTGCGAAGGGAGACTGCAAGATATATCTAGTGCGTTTGGGGAAACCACCCAACAGAAGGAGATGGGTGAATGAGGTCTAAAAAAATTGAAATATTTGGATGGGCTCTACTGGCTAAAAGTTTATGGGGTGCATTATTCGCAATGGTATATGGTAGAACATTATTAAGGTGAAATATTTAAAAAATGTCTCTCCATGCATGGTTAAAGAATGGGGGTGGAATCTACACAAAATGGATCATGGCAAGGATTTATGAAAATAAAACAGTGGGCTTATTGGAAATATTCATTGGGAGATAGGTTTTGGCACAATAGTTGAAGTTGGGATGGATCCCATTCATGGGTTTTAGGGAGATCACACTTTGCCAACCGAGATCCTGTAACACCTTCATGACAAGGACATTTTCTTCATCAACTAAATTCAATCTAATTTGGATATGTTACAACTTTATCCCACTTGGAAATTTGTTGAGGAATTGGGTTTAATTGATGTTAACGCTGCTATATGGGAGGACTATATTTCAAAATTATACCTTGCGGGTGTTTCTCTCGGGAATGGTTCTAATAATATCAAATGGAATGGACATCATGCCTAGGGCCTTTTATCAGTGAATGAGATCTATAATCATATTTCTTCTACTCTTCAGGCCCTTGTGAAGATATGTTGGTTAAGGAGGGTTTGGTCATGGTATATGCCTTTAAAAATAAAAATAAAAATTGGTTGGTTAGTATGGAAGAATAAGATTCTCACTTCGAAGAATATTTGCAAGATAGGGTTTTAGGGTCTTGGTAGATGGTATTTATGACTGGGATATGCGTGTTATAAATCTTAAATATTAATGCGTGTTGGAGCTTCACATCTATTGAAGCATGCTTTAAGGTCTCGATGGAATTTTTTCGAGAAGCCAGGGAACTTCCCTTTTTCATCTTCTAGGGTATATGGTGTTGCGGGAACACCATTATTTTTTAAGACACTCCATTTGACATTGGAAAAATTAGTAACAAGGTATGTTCATATTTCAAAGAATTTGGTCTGGTAGCTCAAAAAGGAAAACAAAGAATATTCAAAGCTATTAAATGTTTGGATTTATATTCGACCGACTTCTTTGATGGGGCCACACAACAAGTGTTTTGTGGTTGCAGGGTTCATATAAATTTATCCTCATAATTACACTATCATTTTTGTTGGAATTGTGGGCTCGAGACAAACTCCAAGGTTGAGGTTATAGCTCTATGGGGATTATTATACCGCGCCAGATGGATCCATATTGAATTAGTGTATGTGTTCGACGATTCAAAGGTCACTATTGATTGGATTAATGATAGGTCTATATTTGAGTCTCCATTATTGAGCAACTAGATGCACAAGATCAAAAAGTTGAAGGGCATGTTTCAATTAGTTATTTTTGCCCATGTTTACAGGGAAAAAAACTTTGTTGCTAACGCCCTATTGAAAATGGGCCTCACTCTTTAGATGGGAGAGATTCACTATTATGCTTATTTCCTGGGAGAACTTCAAAGCTCTAGAAAGATTCCATTCTACTGAGTTTGTTTTTTATTTGGTGCACATAGATAATTTGAAGGATGGACTCAATTTATAGTTTTTGTATTATAGATGTAGTGTCATAGTTTTATTGACTAATTTCTACTTTTTGATGTCAATATGATACATATGTAACAACAGGGTGATGATGAACTCAAGGCTTTTTTTGATATGGTCATGACTAATGTTATTTCATGATTATCAAACATATGTAAACTATATTTTCATTAGTAGAAAACTTGCTTGACTTTTCTTTCCAAAAAAAATATACATCTACAATGGGGGCCAACTTTTCATAGCTTCTTTAATAGAGAAGAATTTCTTCATTTTTGGGATGCAGACTAGGGTATTTATTTTCAAAGTGTCAATTTTCCAGTAAATGTAACATCAATATTTCATCATTGAATTTCCTATTCTTTTAACATAATTTCATTTTTGAATCCCTTTTTATTTTTGTAACCTTTCTTTTTACTAAGAGTCGTCCATAGAAGAATATCTTTGCTATATTCTAAAGAAGACGGGGTAGATTCATGAGCATGCTTTTTCCAATGTAAATTTTGTTTTTTTCTTTTCAATTTTTTATTAAGTCTAAATACAATATTTCCATTGCAATGTTCTTTTGTTTAAGATAATATAGGGCAAGATCACTAATGTTATGATGCAAAGAAGCTAGATAGTTTATTCTTGAGATATGATCCATGTGAAGTCTATCTCCATATATTAACTACAACCATCTAGAAGAATATTCATCAAAATACTCTAAATGTAGCAATGATGTTTTTCTCAGCTCATTATATTGTGTCATAAAACTTATTGGTAGGCTTTGGAACAAAATGTGTTCTAAGAATATAATCAAGGGATGCTAACCTTGAATTAATAATATATCTCTCTAATCCTATAGTGGTGACATATCATACACCATTTCGATCATTCATCTTTGTGCATATTCAAACATTGTTTTTTTGTTTAGGTTATTAGCTACTTGAAGTTGATACAAGCTTCCTATCTAAAGTCTAATTTAATTTTCAATATTGATAGCCATCTAAATCAAGCACATATCCACTTGTACTTTCATGCATTAAATATTGTTCTTTTGTTGGAATTTTAGTAGTCAATTGCATTCTATGCAAGTTGAGTACTAGGCAATAAGAAAGTAGAAACCAACTTTCTTGCTTTAAATAATTTCTTTTTCAATGTTTTTTTTTTTCCTTTTTGGATTCACTTTCTTTAGCAAGAATTTCTTTTGTTAGGATTATTTATTTATTTATTTATTTTGGGTACGTATTGAGGATTCTATATCTTCAAGTTTTTCTTTAGCTTTCAACTGCCATACTTGTATGGAAATGTTTTCTTTTGGCAATTCTCTCTTCCTTAAAAGAAAGGATGAACTTGCAGAATGGGGTTGCATCTGGATACCTAGATAAGCTAGTGTCAAAATCTGAAATGTATTAGAGAGAGCTTCATATCAGGTAGGGGACTAAGTCAAAACTTGATATGTGTGTTGGAAAAAACATAGTAAAGTAATAAGGGTGAGGCCGCCCTTTTTTTTCCTTTTCTAACTTTTGTAAATCTCTAGCTGCTCTTCTAACTGATGTAATAAAGAAAAATTCTCATTTATCAATTCTCATTTATCATCAATTTCATCTAATTCTCTTAAGCATGATATGTCCATGTACAAAGATACTTTATTTTCTTTGCATCATCAAAATAATCATCATTATCATTAGCATCATGATCGAAGACATGCATAACACACTCTTATACGTAGGATTTATATGATCTACATTAGAAATATAGAACATATATTTTGAAGGCCAAGTTCCACCTCTCATGTATACTTTCCCATTTACAATCCATTGTTGAATTTCTCCAATAGGATTGTATGTCCTAAAAACTTTATGGAAATAGAATCTATATAGAGAATATCATAAAGAGGGAATATTATGGAGTCTTTCATGCTTTTTTTTCAAAGGAAGAGGGATGATATTTAACTATTGGCTTGAACTTAGACTTTCTTCTAATTGAGGAAATGGTAGATGGTATAAACATTGTGGGAGATTCTTTTTGGAATTGTTTTCTTTTTTTCCTTATCTAGATGCTTACATTGAAATGCCAATTATTTGTAATACCTATTGAATCATAATTCACACCTTCCACTTTAGCATTAGTGTTACTAGTGGCAATATTATTACTTAATATAGGTTAAGATAGATTTGGACATACATTATTAGTTAAATAGATGTTTGGATAATTATAGATACAAACTCAGGTTCATCTATCATGTTTAAACTTTGAATGCCTAATAATAGTTCCAAACCATATCTTAGATGTTGGTCTAACAACAACAAAGGATAATTAGGGAAAATGGTTCCAAACCTACGTAGCAAGACATGGCCTTATGGGCTTGCATGTTTGCATCCATTATGTCAAACACATACACGTTAGAACATGTGTTTGGCATGTATCATGTGCACAATACACATGTTGGACACATGTTTGGCATGTGTCCTGTGCATAGAACATGTGCCAAACACATGCCTTAACTATGCCATGATTTCAGTAGAAGTTCCCTTTGAAAAAGTGATGTGGGATTTGTTTCTTGATCATATGGGGTAGGACAATAGTGTTGAGTTGGCATTAGCTAACTTGGATCTCAATGAACCATTGCTAGAGCTAGTCACCTTTGATGATGATGATTCTATTGAGGGGTCATCTTCCACATAAATAGATGCATACTTTGGATTGGATATAGAGGAGGATGAAGTAGAGAGTAGTGGTAGGGATGCAGATTTTGATGATTTGGACATGGAGGACTACAAACATTCATGATCTATGATATTATTGCATATACAATTCTAGTATCTACCCTATTTTTTATTTTCCATTTTCATTCCCATCTATTTTGGTGATTCAATGAGAAAATTGCATATTATGGTTATAATTTTTGTGTGTGGTTTCCATTTAATCATAGTTAATATAATACTAGTGAATACTACGCAGTAATTAGCGGTATGATTGAGTTTGTATCATATAAATGTTATAATTTCTAAATTCTAACAAAATATAAATCTTTGTCTACATTTTTTTTACGTGTAATTTGTTCCACCAAGGTTCTAGGATGGGAGAGTGCTGGAGCGGGGAGATGCATAAATGAGACATGTGGGAGCACCCCCATATTTTAGGGAAATTCAAGGGGGATGTCGAAGTCCCCATCTCTAAAAAAAAATAAAAAATAAAAATCCCAACAATAATAATTCATCCCATACAAATTCATAGTTGTGCAATCTAGTGGAAACAATATAATCCTCCCAATCTTGAAATCCTAAACACTGTTAAGTCTATTGAATTATGAATGGAATATGAAAATTTACTTTGTCCATTTTAATTCTAATGATGTTGAAACGACTCTCAAACATCTTGAAACAACTAATGGTAATGTTAAAAATTTAAGTTCTACTTCCATCACTTGACCTCTCCATCCCACCATCTGATGTAATATGTTGTGGCATCAACTATACCAACCGAACCATAGATAGAACCCATAAGAAAAAGTGACGACTACATTGACCAATCTTCCCCTAATTTTAAACTAGTGTAGCCTTCGTTTAACCATCATCAGAGACTAGGCTGGATGAAATCATAAGAACTGTGCCCATGTCTTGCTAAGCACGAAGCTCGGTGAGAGTGCCAATTTCCCCCTGTCATCGAGGTGTGAATGACACCATAATTGAAAACAGTTCATACTAAGCATGTTCATAAGGGAAAGCTTAGGATCGACAAGTAGGTAGTATGATGTGGGGACAAGACCTATCGTCAGGAACCCCATTTTGATTGCAGAGAGATAAAAGAGGTAACATATGGTAGCATAAAGGAGAATGTCATGCCACTTTCAAAGGTAAGATAAAGGAGAATGTGGAGAATTTCATGACACTTTTACTTTAAGAATTTAATATTACCATCAATTACCAATGTCACAAACTCCAAGCTCTATCCCCATCCTTGTTTTATGTTCACGAGTTGTTGGACAAAAGATCTCGGTGGGAATGCCTAACAAGCTGGTGGGGGGATGGGGGTGGGCTCAGATGTCCCCCTTTTGGGGAAAAGTGTCCCCCTCACAAGGGAAACATTCCCTGTGCAATTCCCTAAGTTTTTTCCAAAGAGGATGTGGGGAAACATTTCCACAGGTGTCCCTCCATATTTAGTGTGGGAAATGTGGGGTGTGTGTCCCCATGGAACACTGTACCACACGTCCTCGTCATGTTTCCTTGTTGGTTTCGTCTCATGTTAGAAATTGTTTTTTTGTATCCTTCACCCAAAACCATGGAAGAATGGGTGCAAAAGAGTTGGTCAGTTTTGATCAAAGTGAAACTTTCATAATTGTTTTGTGGTATAGGATTCCATGAACTCATATGTGAGCTTAATAAAGACAAGGATCATATCTTTAGAAATGTCCATTATTTCATGGCTTGGAGAGGCATGTATTTGAATAGATGGACATTGGACTTTGATCTAGAAGTTGATGTGCCCTTAATAGTGTCATCATCGGTTTGACTCTCTTATCTAACAATGTAAACTTTGAAACGGGAACTATAAACTCAAAACGGGATCTCTGGCAAAAAAACCCCGAAAAAACATCAAAAACAATGCTAAAAACAAAAAGTGTTGATGTTGGAATAACATTTATTTATTTTTTTATTTATTTTAATTTATTTATTTTTATTTTTATTTTATTTTATTTTATTATTATTATTTTTTTTTTCAGAGTAAATTTTCAACATGTTTTAAAAATGGCGGTGAAAACCAATTTTTTGTGCAAAAATTGTCCAAAAAACACTCTCAAAACGAAGTGTTGATGTTCGAATAACATTTTTTTTTTCAATGGTAAATTTTGTGCAAAAAACACCCTCAAAACGAAAAGTGTTGATGCTGGGATAACAATTTTTTTTTAAAGGTGAAATTTCAACATTTCGAAATAATAGCATAAAGTATTTTATCATGACCCCGAAATATGTAAACCATAAAAAAAATAAAAATAAATAAATAAAAAAAACCATAAAATTTAGGTAAAAATAGAAAAATTTAAAAAAAATATTAACAAAAAACCAAAAAAAGAAGAAGAAAAAGAAGAGGAAAATTAACCAAAAAAAAAAACTAGTGAAATTAAGATTAAAATGATGATTACTTAAAAAAAAAAAATGCAAAAATACATATATATGAGACAAAAAAAATAAAATAAAAATAAAAATAAAAATGTTAAAATATATATATATATATATAAAATTAAGTAAAAATAGAAAGATTAAAAAAATCATTAACAAAAACTAGCCCAAAAAAATAAAAACAAACTAGATTAAACAAAAATAGAAAAATTAACAAAAAAAAATTAAAATAAAAAACTAGTAAAATTAATATTAAAAACATTTAGAAAAAACTAAAAAGACATAAATAAGCTCGATATATATATAAATTTTTAAAATATAGGTCTTTTCCAATTAAAAAAATAAAAAGCATTTTCAACTTAAAAAAAATGTGTTTTTGATCTAAAACAATAAATATATATATATATATATATATATATATATTTTTTATTTGAAAAAAAAAATTCATTAAACAGTTTTAATAAAAATGATTAAATTTTATTATTAAACAATTTAAAAATTAAATTATTAAAATATTTTAATAAAAATTAAATTTTAATATATATATATATATATATATATATATTAAAGAAGAAGAAGAAGAAAAGGCCCCCGGCCTCGCCACCACCGGGCAGCGGGAGGGTCGTGGGGCGATTTCGGATAATAATAATAATAATTTTAATTTTTATTAATAATTTAATTTTTATTAAAATGGTTTAATTTTTTTTTTATTAAAATTGTTTAATAAATTAAAATTTAATAATTTTTATTAAAATTGTTTAATAATTTTTTTAATTATTATTAGATTATTTAATAAAAACATTTTTAATAAACATATTTATAATTAAAAAATAAAATTGTTTACTTTGGGTAGAGGGCCACCAATTTTTTTATTTATTTGTTTTTTACATTAACTTAAAAAATAATAATAATAATAATAATTAATAATTTTTTAAATTTTGAATTAAAAAATTAAATTTGTTTTAAGAAAATTAAAATATTTTTTATGATTTGTATTTTTAAATAAATAAATAATTATTCAAAAAAATGTAATTTTTTTTTAATAAAAAAAAAGATTGTAATATAAAATGTAGGTTTATTTTTTATTTTTTTTGAAAATATAGAATGTAGTTTTAATAATTTGTATTTTCAAATTAAAAAATTTAATAATAAATTTTTTTTAATATATATATATATATCAAAGAAAAGATTGTTAAAAAAAAATAAAAATCTATTTATTTATTTTAAATAAAATATGTATGTTTAATAAAAAATAATTGCATTTTTTCTTTCTTTAATAAAAAATAAGAATTTTTTTTTAATATTAATTTTACTAGTTTTTAATTTTTTTCGTTAATTTTCTTTTTCTTTTTATTTTTCTTTTCCTCCTCCTTTTTTTTTTAACTATTTTGTTTTTATTTTTATTTATATCTATATCTATATATATATATAGTTTCTTTTTTCCAAATTCTTTTTTTGTGAGTTAATTTTATTTTATTTTTTACATTTTTTGTTTTTTTTTTTTTAATATTAATTTTACTAGTTAAAAAAAAAAAAAAAAAAAAAAAAAAAAAAAAAAATCGTTATTTTTCTTCTTTTTTTAAACTAGTTTGTTTTTAATTTTTTTCCTAGTTTTTGCTAATTTTTTTTTTAATTTCTCAATATTTACTTAGATATATATATATATATATATATATATATATATATATATTCCAAATTCTTTTATGGTTTATGAGATAATTTTTTTTAATATTTTTTATTTTTGTCTTTTATATATATATTTTTATATTTGTTTTTTAGAGGCAATTATTTCATGTGGATTGAAAATTTAATTAACGATGTATAAATATGTAGAATATCGAAAATGCAAAATATCAACCTTCTTTAAATATACAAATCAATATCAACCTTCTTTTTGGAAGAAGAAGACCACTTCCAAAATTATTAAATTTACGAAATAATTATTTACATTTCATACTTTAGAAAATTTAAAGCCAAAAAATAGGGCTTTTAAAAAAGGGGGTGATGCAGAATACTCACTTTTTTAAATCAGCAAGAAAATCACTACCATTCTAAAATGATTCTAAAACGTAATGTACATTAAAAAAAAAAAAATTAAAGTGCCAAAAACTATGCTCTAAAAAAACATGTTCCTTCTGCATCACCCCTTTTCAAAATCGGGTCACTTTTTTGCTATATCTACGAAACGGATAACAGTATCAGTTCCCGTTTCAAAGTTTACATTGTTCATCTCCTCCCGATTGTTGGAATGATAAGTCCCTAAAGGCCATAAGAAACACCTTAAAGAAGTACATAGATAAGAACAACGTAAACTTTGAAACAAGGAACTGATACGATTACCCCTTTTTTTATGTAGTAAAAAAATCAACCGATTTTGAAAAGTGTTGATTCAGTATCTATATATATATATATATATATATATATATTAGCATAGTTTTTGACACTGTCAGACCAAGTAGTAATTCCTCAACCAAAAATTGATTCGTGTTTATTCCTTCAGGTAGGCCTTCATTAAATACATGAAGGAGAGACTGTTCAGTTCATCTCCCAATGACTGTTCATATTACTTATTTATCTATTTACATTATATCCACCCAATCATGAGGATTAGGTGTCAACATTTCCCCCCCTTAATCTGAAGGAATGTTGGTGAGTTCAAGCATCATTCTGAATCGTTCAAGTTTTTCTCTTTCAAGTGCTTTGGTGAAGATGTCTGCAATTTGCTCATTTGTGGAACAATAACGGAGATGGATTGTTTTGGCCTCAACATGATGTCGAATCAAATGATATTTAGTATTGATGTGCTTCATTCGATCATGGAACTTTGGGTTCTTGGCCAACTTTATTGTAGAGATATTGTCAATCATGAGTGGAGTTGATTGTATTTGTTTTATCTGCAAATCTTCAAGAATTTTCCTGAGCCACACAATTTCTTTTGTTGCTTCAACTGCTGCCACGTATTCTACTTCTGTTGTGGAATCTGCTGGAACTGATTGTTTGCGTGATCTCCAGGAGACAACTCCTGATCCAAGACTCATAGCATATCCTGAAGTAGATACCCCAGTTTCTTTGTGTCCATCGAAGTCTGAATCAGAGTATCCAATCAAGCTGAAGTCGTCCACCTGTGTATACTTGATTCCAAAGTCTTGAGTTCCCTTCAAGTACCTTAGAACTCTTTTTGCAGCAGACCAATGTCCCTCACAAGGCTTTTGCATAAACCTGGAGAGAATTCCAACAGCAAACGAAATGTCTGGTCTGGTAGTAGTTAGGTAGTTGAGACTTCCTACAAGTTGTCTATACTTTGTTGCATCTTTGAATTATTTTCCTTCAATAGATGTGAGTTTTAAGTTTTGTTCCATTGGAGTAGTAAGAGGATTGCACTATGTCATACCAAACCTGTTCAACAAATCTCCAATGTATTTCTTTTGAGAAACAAATATGGACTTCGGATGTTGGGTTACTTCAATACCAAGATAGTAATGAACATAGCCCAAATCAGTCATTTCAAAACTTTTCCCCAATTCCTTCTTTATGGATGCAATGTAGCTTTCATTGTTCCCTTTCATCAAAAGATCATCTACATGTACCACAAGATATACAACTTTTTTGCCAACTTTCTTGACAAATAAAGTTGCATCATCAAGATCATAATGTTTTAAATTGAGTTTCAAAAGATGTTGAGTTAGTTTTTCATACCAGGTTCGCGGTGCTTGTTTGAGGCCATACAAGGACTTCACCAGTTTGCATACTTTATGTTCATGTCCTTTCACAGCAAATCCTTCAGGTTGGGACATAAAAACATTCTCTTTCAGATCTCCATTCAAGAAAACAGTTTTTACATCCATTTGATGGACTTTCCAACCGTTTTGAGTTGTTAGGGCAAAGAGTGTCTAGATGGTAGCCCATTTTGCTGTAGGGGCAAAATTCTCCTCATAATCAACCCCTTCCTTCTGTGCAAAACCTTTTGCCACAAGCCTAGCTTTGTGCTTGTCAAGTGAGCCATCAGCTTTATACTTGTTCTTGTAGACCCACTTGCAGCGAATTGGTTTGGTTCCTAATGGAGGATCAACCAGCTTCCAAGTGTCGTTCTTTATGAGGGTATCATACTCCTTTTGCATTGCTTCTTTCCATTCATCATGAGAAGTAGCTTCTTTGAAGGAAGTTGGTTCAAAATCTGTAGACAAGTTCAATTCACAATCATAAGAAACATCCAAACAACGTAAACTTTGAAATGGGAACTGATATTGTTACCCGTTTCATAGAGATAGCAAAAAATTGACCTGATTTTGAAAAGGGGTGATGCAGAACACATATTTTTTTAGAGCATAGTTTTTGGCGCTTTAAATAACCGATACAATTACGCGTTTCGTAGGAGTAGTAAAAACGTAAACCGATTTTCAAAAGTGGTTAAGCAGAATACACTTCTTTTTGTTGGGAGCATATTTTTGACATTTTAAATTTTCTTATGTATCAAATATAAATATTTGTTTTTAAATATTAGTGATTTTCATGCTGATTTTGAAATGTGTAGATGCAACGTGTTGATGCAGGATACTTTTTTTTAAAGAACTTATTTTTCACCCTTTAAAATTTATTATGTCCATTTTTTTTATATGATTTTTTAATGAATTTTCAAGTTGTTTTATTTTTCTTTTTTTAAATGTTGATTAGTTAAAAAAACAACTATAAAAATAAATAATATATATATATATATATATATATATAAGAGACAAACAAAAAAATAAAAAAAAATGTTGAAAAAAAATTATCTCATAAACCATAAAAGAATTTGGAAAAAAAATAAAAATAAATAAATAAATAAATAAATAATATATCAAGTTAAGTAAAAAAAAAAAAAAAAAAAGAGATTAAACAAAAATATAGAATTAACCAAAAAAATAAAAATTAAAAACTAGTAAAATTAATACTTAAAAAAAAAAACACTTTAAACGTATAAAAAAATGTGTTTTTAATATATATATATATATATATATATAGTTTTTAATAAAATTTTCATTGTTAATTTAAAAACAAACACATCAAAACATTTAAAATTTATTATTTTTATTTTTTTTTCTAAACAAACTTTTGTGTTTTTTATTTAACAAAAAAAATTATTTTAAGAACCAAAGAAGAAGAAGAAGAAGATTAATGCCCTTGTCGGGCGGCAGGGCGATTCTGGGAATCGGACTGCCGCCCGCCCACCACCCGACAAGGGCGCGGCCGTGGGCGGAGGGGCTGCGGGAATTGGCCTGTCGCCCGCCCGCCGCCGGGTGAGGGTGTTAAATTTTAAATGTTTTTATGTGTTTGCTTTTAAATTAAAAATGAAAATTTTATAAAAACTAATATATATATATATATATATCAAAAACACATTTTTTTATACGTTTAAAGTGTTTTTTCTTTTTTTTTTTAATTTTTTTTTAAAGACATATTTTTAAAATTTTCATATTTTTTTAGTTTTTTTTTTAATAATTTCAGTTTATTTTTGTTTATTTTAAATGTTTTTAGTATTAATTTTATTAGTTTTTAAATTTTTTGGGGGTTAATTCTCTATTTTTGTTTAATCTAGTTTGTTTAAAAAAATAAAAAATAAAATAAAATAAAATTTCCTAAGTTTTTTTTCCCCCTAGGTTTTTTTTTTTTTCCAAATCTTTTTATGGTTTACATATTTGTTTTTGTTTTTTGTTTTTTTCTTTTTTTTCAAATATGTTTTCTTTACTATTTATTTGTTTATAATTCGTAATTTTTTTTAGTTTTTTTAATTTTTATCTTTTTTTCTTTTTCTTTCTTTCTTTTTCTTTTTCTTTTCTTTTCTCTTTTTTTTTAGTATATATTTTAATTTATGTTTTGCTATTTTTTTTTTCTTTTGAAATTTTAATGTTTTTCGGGGTCATGATAAAATATTTTATGCCATTATTTCAAAATGTTGAAATTTTGAAAAAAATAAAAATAAAAAAATAAAAAATAAAAAATAAAAAATAAAAAATAAAATTGTTATCCCGGCGTCAACACTTTTCGTTTTGAGGTGTTTTTTGCTCCAAATTTACCATTGAAAAAAGAAGAAAAAGAAGAAGAAGTTATTCGAACATCAACACTTCGTTTTCAGGGTGTTTTTTGGACAATTTTTGCACAAAAAATTGGTTTTCACCACCATTTTTAAAACATATTGAAAATTTACCCTAGGAAAAAAAAAAAAAAAAAAAAAAAAAAAAAAAAAAAAAAAAAAAAAAAAAAAGTGTTATTCCAGCACCAACACTTTTCGTTTTTAGCATTGTTTTTTAAGTTTTTACGGGGTTTTTTGCCCAGAGTTCCCGTTTTGAGTTTATAGTTTCTGTTTCAAAGTTTACATTGTTTCCATATCAACGGGTGAATTAGAGTCATCCACATCACCTCCATTTTGTTGGTTTGAATTTCTAGTTCATGTCTTTCCAACCTCATCAGGATGAACACTTTCAAGTGTCTTTGTCAGCCACTTTGGGGGACCTTTCTCAAATGGTCCAAGTTGCTCCGCTGATTGAGTTGGAACTGAATCAAGGTTGAGTCTCCTAATTCTGTTAATCAAATCACTTAAAGCATCATTCGTTGTTGGAGTTTCATGCAGGGGAGAGTGTTCTTCAGAAGAAGATTCCACATGTTGATCTAGTATAGGAATCCCCCCTTCAAGATGTAGAATCTGATTATCAAATTATTGAAATAATTTTGCTCTTGCAAATCTATCCAAGCGATCAAGTTGCCACTCAACAACATTGTCAGTTTTGGATGATTCAAGAAAAATTACATCTCTAGATATAACAAACTTTTTATTTACTTCATCATAGAGACGATATGCTTTGGAGGTGTTTGACTACCCCAGAAAGATACACCTACAACTTCCAGCACCAAGTTTGTTTCTATGTACCTTTGGTATCAAGGCATAAC
This sequence comes from Pinus tabuliformis, assembly GCA_031772625.1. Taxonomy (NCBI): domain Eukaryota; kingdom Viridiplantae; phylum Streptophyta; class Pinopsida; order Pinales; family Pinaceae; genus Pinus; species Pinus tabuliformis. The sequence goes on along the minus strand of CM062815.1, from coordinate 161,158,342 downwards.
AGGTGGAACCAAAGACCCTGAGATGTTTTACCGAAGGAACATGTCCATACCACATTTCATATGGAGTCTTGTTTCTTATAGCATTAGATGGACATCTATTCTTTATATATGCAGCACATAGAACAACATTAGCCCAAAACATTATCTTTACATTTTTTAAGAAGAGCATGGATCGTACCATATTTAAGATTGTCCTATTCATTCTTTCAACTACACCATTCTGTTGGGGATTATAAGGCACGGCTGTTTGATGTTTGATCCCATGTTGGCGAAGATAGTTTTCAAATTCATTTGATGTGTATTCTTTTCCATTATCAATGCGAATAGACCCAATATGAGATTGTGCATCATTTTCAATCCATTTATGAAAATTCTTGAATGTTTGAAAAGCATCAGATTTATTCTTCAATAAATAAACCCAACACATTCTAGTGTAATCATCAATAAATGTCATCATATATTTATTTCCATTTGCAGAAGGAACAGGCATTGGACCACATAAATCTGAATGAATGAGTTCAAATTTTCTATGTGCTCTTGAATGTGAGTCATGAAAAGGCTATTTGCTATGCTTTCCTAGAATACAAGCATCACATTGCTTAAATTTCCTAAGAATTGAAGGCAAACCAGCAACACCATTTTTCTTCAACAAGCGGAGACTGTCATAGTTCAAATGTCCAAATCTAGCATGCCATAATAAACTTGATGGAAGTGTACTTTTTTCATGATGAGAATTGTATGAGAAATGTTGTGCACGAGCAGAGGTTCCTTGCAGCTTGAGAAGCCTTTCTTCTTCTATTCCCCTCATGACAAGTGAGTGGTCAGATGCTTTTCTTACCTCAAGCTTGCCATCAAACATATGAATGGAGTGACCTTGCTGGCGGATGTGGACCAAGGACAGCAAGTTTCTCTTAAGTTGTGGGAGATATAGAACATGATGCAGAAGAAAGTCTGGAAGACCAGGCAGTTTAAACTTGATTGTGCCAAGCCCTGATGGCTTGAGTTTTTATTGGTCTGCAAAGTATACTACTCCATCAACATTGTCAGTGAAATCTTCAAAAAAAATATTTTCTATGAGTCATGTGGCAGGTTTCTCCTGAATCAAGCAACTAATCATTTTTCCAAGAAGCAAGTGAAGCATTAAATAAATCTTCATTTACTCCAATGTTACATTGTGCCACAACATAGTGAGCGGATTCAGGTGCTTTACCTTTGTCTGTATCATCAGTTTTACCTTTTTGTTGGTTTCTTTTCTGCTCAATTTTGTCCCATGGTAGCTTGCATGTAGAGGCATCATGTGATCCATTTCTTTTGCAGCATATGCAGTGCAAATCTGCCTTTTCTCCTTGAGAATGTCTGCCCCCCTTGCCTCTGAAATATCTTCCTCTTCCTCTTCGACCACCTCTTCCTCTTGTAGAATCTTGAGCAGGATGCTTTTCTTTATGAGCAAGGCACACAGCCTCTTCAGAAGATTCAGGGGCTGTCTTCTTTCCAAAAGCTTTTTCTCTTTCAACAAACTTTTTCACAAAAGAGTCAAAGGTGATATCTTTGAGATTTCCATTTGCTTGCAATGACTCAAGATAATTGAAGTAAGTAGGATAAAGTGCCTTGAGAAAAGCAATAAGAGGAATGTCCAATTCAACCTTAGTGGTTTCGATATCATGCATTATAGAATTTACTTCAGATGAAAAAGCAAGAGGATCATTATTTTGCAGTTCAAGAGCGAAGAGTTTAATCATGAGTTGAACAACTTCAAGTGCAGAATGTGAGTCATAGAGTTCTTTCAGCTTTTGTAAGGCTTCAAAGGCAATTGAATATGACGAAATATGGCGACTCACCTCTTCATTTACAGATGTTGCGATTAATGCATAATATTTTTTGTTCTTGTTTTCCCAAATGACGAGCTCTTTGTCTGAGGTAGGTTGTACTAGTTCATTGTCTCCGTCTCCGACACACACTCCTTTCCACAACTCATTGAAAATGAGGGTGTGTTTTATCATCCAGGACCATTCATGATAGTTCTCCTTGCCAGTGAGAACTATTCCCACCATGGATATGATTGAATGCATTCTGTAAAAATTACTTCTACTGATAGAAAAATACTTCTGCTGGGAAAATGTGCTTCAAAAATAATACAGCCTTATTCTTCCTTCTTGAATTAATATACAAAGATCAAAACTATATTCTATGCATATAGAATATCACCATATTTCTTTTTATTTTTATTTTTGGCATTACAATATGGTTGCAATTCAAGAGAAATAGTATCAACTACTCAAAAGCAAATCAGAAATATGATGCAAATCAGAATTTGCCAAACACTTGGACGGAAATCTTGAAGGGAGCGGCGTATATCCCACTTCTGAATGTGGACGGATCCCACAAGTAGAAGCCGCTATCCGCAGGCCAAAAACTTAGGCCAGTGCTAAAAATACCTGGAGGGTATACATTCAACAGCGTATACATTCAACAGGCGTATATATAATATACATGAAACATCGTTTATATCAGTGTTTTCATAAATGGACCCTTGTAGCGTATACATTCAACAACGTATATATAATATACATGAAACATTGTTTATATCAGCATGTGTGGATATCCAAGCAATAGCGAGGAGGGTTGTGCAATGACTAAGTTGCATCGCTACTGCAAGTCGACAAGCTTTGCGACAAGCAACTAGAGCAGCATAAACCTAAGTGAGGGTAATGTTTCCAATTTACTCTCGGACCAAAATGTCCTCTTTGAAAAGAAAATCATGTAGTGTGGAGACGAACTTTAAAGGAAATATAAGGATTAGTAAAACCCAACTGTACCCAAAAGCTCTAATCACCATACCGAGCAACTTAACGACTCGTTCATGAGTTAATATCCATTTTTACAGCAGAGTATTACCGACAACACCAAAGATGGTAGACTAAAATATTTTTCAGATCCCAATCTCATACCGGCGGCCGAGCTTGACTCTGAAGATACTATAAATATTTCAAATGCAGAAAAAGATTTTAGATATGAGCAGCCTCAACGCATAGTAACGAGCAGCATTCATAATGGTTTTAGATATGGAGCAGCCGGACAGTACAGAAAAAAGGTTTTAGATATGAAGCAGCATCAACGCGTACCAATGTCAGACCAACGTACAACACACAGCAGTGACAGTGGAGGGGACAAAGAGCAATAGGCAGTGGACAAAGAGCAGTAGCCAGATGGGAGTTACAACTGTTTTGGGAGCTGGCTCTGATACCATGTCAGACGAGGCAGTAACTCCTCAACCAAAAATTAATCCGTGTTTATTCCTTCAGGTAGGTCTTCATTAAATACATGAGGGAGAGACTGTTCAGTTCATCTCCCGATGACTGTTCATATTACTTATTCATCTATTTACATTATATTCACCCAATCATGAGGATTAGGTGTCAACAGACACTTTAATTTTTTTATGTACATTATGTTTTAGAATGTTAGTGATTTGTTCACTGATTTTAAAAAGTGTTGATTATGCATTAGGCCCTTTTTTTAGAAGGCTTTTTTTTTACTTTAAATTTTGTAATGTATTAAATGTGAATAATTATCTTCTAAATTTAATAATTTTTGTAGTTTTCTTCTTCATATTTTTTTTTGTTTTTCTTTTAATTTTTTTTGTAGTGAGATCTTTATTTTTTTGCATATTAAAGAAAAAGGTCAATATCTTAAAGTTTCGATATTCTACATATTTATATATCGTTAATTAATTTTTCAATGCACACCAAATAATTGTCTCTAAAAATATATTTTTAACAATTGACATAAAAATAAACATTTTGAACATAAATATAATAAAAAAAATTACACATTTTGATAATTTTTTGCTAGAAATGACATGTCAAAATCACAATTATTATAGGAAAAATTTAACAAAAAATGGTTAAATAATAGTTTTTTTAAATGAATTTCATGTCAAATAATAATAATAATCACATTTTTTTCAAAAAATAATGATTCACATAGAAATTAAAGCGAAAATCACATAATACAAATATTGAACATATAACAACATTAATTGAATACTTATTTTTCTCATAAACTGTCAAAGTCAAAACATTACAAGTAAAACTAATTAATAGTTAGAAAAAATGAGCTTGATTTCCAAGCATAACTTAAATTTAATCAATAATATCCAAACTCTTCATCTTCTAAAATTTCATCATTGTCTTCTTTCATAATATTTTCTGCTTCAGTTTGTTCATTTTCCTCTTCTGATGGATACTTGATGTTTGTGATTCTCCTATTGTATGTCTTTCCAATCATTACATCTAATGGTGGTTGAGGTTCCTTTGCCTTTTTTGCCACACATGATTCATTGAAATTCCCTTTCCTCAACCCAATTTTTTGCATTGCATCTGGAAGAAATTGGAGAGCATTAATTCTTTGTTGAATAAATTTGCACTGTACTGGATCTTTTTCAATGATAATGCACTTTCTTCCTTTTTGTAGGCAACATGCTATTGTTGTACCTACTTATCAAACACAAAAGAAATAATGAAGTAAATTAATATAATCACATATAAATTAGGAAAGAAGATATTGAAATTGAATTTTATATAATAAATCTTACATGAGCCTTAGAATAAATCCAGAACTCAATCTCCTTTATTTGAACATAAGTCTAGAAAATAGTTAATCAATGACTGTGGTTTTTTATAAATGTTAATTATCTCTCATTTCGCTTCTTTATCTTCATATGTTAGTTTTTTTACAACAGCATCATAAACCAGTACTTGGCTATGACTCTTTCCATCTCCCTGACTAAGAAGCATAGACTTATAGCTATCATATTTTTTCCAACTTTCAACATGGATGGACTCACAATCACTTATAATTGGTTGATATTCACAGTTAATAAGATTTGACTTTTGCTTATAACATGAAATAGTAAAAGTTTAATTAACTTGTATATAAAGGAATCTTTTAACATTAATCAAACATAAAATTTCAACATCTTGCCATGTAAGATGCATCCTTGAGTATGCTTTCCCCTTGAAGCTTGTCAATAAAATTGTCAATTGTATTTCTGAATGAAATGTCACAAATCTCCATAATGGTGATGATGTGACTTCTACAAATCTCGCAACCACTTTATTAAGATCTTGATAAGTATAAGGGTCACTATCATAGTCAATGTTTGGGATATTGAAACCATGTGAAATATTTGCAATAACTAGGGAATAATCCTTTTAAGTATGAGTTTAGCAATGTCTTCACAATCACCTTGTATTATTTGATATTGAATAGTGTCAAGCTCATTCTAAATGAAATGACTAAGAGTTGGATCAAGTTCAACATTACTAAGGCACTGCTTTCTCAGTCTTTCGATTTTAATTTTTTCAATAGAGCTTCTAAAACTATATGGTGCTCCATTTGCATCCTTCTTCATCTTTAATAAAATAAACAAATATATGTGTAAGTTATAAAATAAAATTAGTATACCGATGAATAAAAATGAATGTATAAAACAACATACCTTTTTATATGCAATATAAATCTCTTTTAATCTTGATGTAGAACTTGAATCTAGGTAGTTGTGTACAACATCATCCCAACTATCTTTATTCAACAATTTAACCATTTGTTCTTATATTTTCATGTAAACCTTGTGACTGAATAGATAAAGTAAAAAAAGTTAATATAATGATATGTATAACAAATACTACCAACAACAATATGTTATATATATATATATATATAATCTAGAAATAAGTAAAAATAATTCAACAAACTTACTTTTGAAATTTCTCACACATTTCATCCAATGATAATTTCCTCGACTTCGCACGAGATAATATTATTTTGACAAGTTTTTCATCCTTCACTCCTTGCAATGCTCTCTAAGGTGTGATAGTCATATCTTCTGGAAGTTGCTTCATTTCAGGACCTGATTTACTACTGCTATATATCAATGGTTTAGACTTTTTGACCTTTTGGTTTTTAATGCCAATGTTCTCCCACATGCTAAAAATCTCATTAATCAATTCCCATATCTCTCCAGTTCTAAATGTCAACTCGAAAATGTTATCAATACCTTTGAATATATCAGAATGTACTTTGCCACCTTTTGAATTGATTTTTTCCTTAATTTGATAGCATATTTCCATACAACATTCATTCTTAAATTCGAGACTAACCTTTGTCTTATCCCCACCACATTTTTCTTCAAATTCATTATGAATAAATCTAACCCTTTGGATGAAAGTCATAGACAGAATCTAAATAACTTGATTGTTGGAGTGAACGGAGCGGAGCGGGAGCAGAAATTTTTTTCGTTACTGGTCTCTAGGGTTTTTTCACTACGCAGGGGCGAGGAGTTGAACCCTAGCCTCCTCTACCCCTAGTTTCGCCTCTGCTTCTTTAGCTGGGACTAGATGGGTTACTTTCTGCTGCAGACGGTGCTGTTTTGAATGCACGCTAGCCTATCCTCTGCTATTTTTGGAGCATTGAGGGAACAGGGGTGTGGAGGTGACTGTCTCTGCTTTGTTTCATGCCACTGCAACATGGTTGGGTTTGTTGGGGTTTCTGAAGGTTGTTGAGGAAGTATGGGGCAGTTATTTTTTTACATCTGGTTCGTCTGTTTCAGGAGGAGAGTTTTGAGGGGGTGGGGGAGGAGTGGCTACCCTGGCTGCTCTCTTCCTCATTTCGTGCCTCTCTTTCTTGTCCGGGCCGCCAAATCTAGAGCTTCCTGTTCTCGGTTTCTCTCCTCAGGATTTTATTTTCCGCTTGTGGTGGTTCAGCGCCGGGTCTGAGCTGAACGGTTGTTCTGCCGCTTCACTCTTGGTGTTGTACCTCTGCTCTCTTTGTTTTTTTTTGTAATGGGTATGGGTTACCCTCTACAGTCTGCTCCGGGGCTCAACATTGGCCCTTTGTGGTTTTTTGGGCTCCTGTATTTTCTGCAGGTTTGCTAGGGTTTACATACCCATTTTGTTTTTCTACCCTGTCCGAGGGATTTTTCTGGAGTACTTCATTTGGATTATCGTTTTGTAAGTGGCTCTACCCGCATTTCTTCATATGCTTTTAAGCATCTACAACATGTAATTTTTTGAAATCAATGAAAATTACGATATTTCTCCCCGGGAAAAAAGAAATTCATAGACATCATATACTCATTATCTATATCATGATCTCATGTCAATAACTTTGCTCTTGTATCTGATAAACGAGCACAAATGATACATTTCATTGTTTCAAAACGTGGGTTATTGGGATATTCCTCCATCAATTGCCTTTGAGCTTCTATAAAATGATTCCCCCCAAGCACATAATAATTGTATTCAAAACATTTTGACTTATCAAATGTTTCTTTGTTGGGAACTTGAACTGGATCAGCAAAAAGCACATGAGCATATGGATTGTACCTCATCAACGCCTTCAAGTTGTGAACATGCAGGTGGTGTGGCTTTCTAATTTTATATTTAAATTTCCCTTCACTTGGCTTATAGATTTGACTGACATTAAGCTGAAATGTACGACCACCCCCAATTAAGTTTGTCTTTGTCAAGTGATGTCAAATGGAATTATGTTTTGTTTTAATAATGCCATCCTCTAAATCAGCTCTAGGTGTAATGATTTCCATGCTTTATTTTGAATTTTCACTAGGATCTTCACTGCCGACCTTGACTTTTTGAGAATGATCAACTTTTATTTTCTTCTTCCTCTTTTATTCTAGATAAGTAGCATCCTCATCATCAACTAGAACAGAGACATTCTTGGGAATTTTTACTTTTGGTCTTTTATGGCTCTTCTCCTTTCTAACATTAGTTCTAATCTCATCCTTAGTAATGGCAACATATTCTTTAGCTTAGTTTCAACTTCTTCCTCTTCAAAAGTAACATGTCTAACTTTGCTAGATTTATCGACGATAGGCATTCTTTACTGATTCCTTGGATGTAGTTTTGTAGCATCATGAATTACTTTTTTTTTGTCTGTTTTCCATATCTTTTCCTCACCCTAAGTAGAAATTGTTGACAACATTCATAATATCTTGCTCTATAAAATAAATGACCCCCAACATAATTGAAAGATTTTCAATAAAATTTTGTTAAACAAAATACATATGTCAATAAAAACTAAGTTATAAAAGATATAATGACATAGTTACAATAACACAAAACACATAAATATAAATAACAATACTTACAATATATTGTGCAATCTCATTTATGATTTGTTTACATATCTTTGTAGATTCATCTGTCGTGTCATACATTGACAATGAAAAATGATATCTAATATTATCATGTGACTTGGGTGGTTTTGTAAGTACATAAAAAACTTCAGTATCCGGTATCAAACACATGTCTAGTACTTTTTCTAGCACCTCATAAATTCCACTATCATTAGGGATATCAACATATAGATATATCTGCAGATGTTGTTCACCTTCTCTATATTTCACAAACCATATATGTTCTATATGCTTCACTTGTGATTTCTTCCAGTAAGAAATCAACTTCTTATCCTTTGAGGCACTTGATAGATTTTTACTTATTAGCTCAAGTTTGGTTTCTTCAACAGTAATTTTTAGGATTCGCCTCTAGTTTTATCAGTCTTTAGTCCAGAAAGATTCACAGAAATCTTCCTTGATGCCATTTTCCTGCAAAAAATATACACATATAAATCAGTAAATTACAAAAAAACCAATAGTTTAAGTAAACAAACAAAACAAAACAAAATCTAAAAGCGAAAAAAGAGTAGAAACATGCACATCGACCCCATGACAAGTTTGATGTTAGGTTCATACAGGGAACAAAAAAATATCCATTCCTTAGAAGAAAAAAAAATATTTTTTCATTTGTCCCTGGTCCCTTGGCAGGCCCCCTGCTAGGAGGCCACTATGCCTTAGTGTCATGTCGTGCTTGTGTCTGTGGGCGGGCACACCTGGCTGTGGGCGTGCCTGCCTGGGGCAAAAAGGCCCTTTGGCCTGTCAAGGGCCAATTCCCATAATCGCCCCCTTGGCCTACTAGAGGCGATTCCCAGAATCACCACCCTTGCAGGCCAGTGGGCCGATTCCCAAAATCGCCCCCTGGCTTGTCAAGGGCTGATTTTGGGAATCGGTCCCTGGGTAGGTCAAGGGGTCATTTTGTGTTTTACCCATGGCAAGCACACCCATGCCCAGGCGCACCCTGTGGTGGGACTGCCCGCCTGCGACATGGTGACATGATGCGCATTGTCGTGTCGTGGGCATGCCCACCTGTGGCACCCACCCCCGTGAAAAGGGTCACGGGGGTGGGGGTGGTGTGAATCGTCCCTCACCCTTGTACGGGTTAGCTTGTGGGGGTGGGAGATCGAGGGGGGCTGGAATCAGCCCTCACCCCCGTGGTCGAGCCCGCCCAGGGGTGAGGGACGATTCCTATAATTGGCCCTCATCCTTGGGCGGGCTGGGCCGCGAAGGTGGGTTCCCTAGCCGGGCACGCCTATAGTCGGGTGTGCCCGCCCACGGTACCTATCTGAATGAGCTGGGCCCTCAGGGGTGGGTGCCCTAGGCAGGAATGCCTACGGTCAAGCGCGCTCATCCATAGTACCTGTGGGCACGCCCGCCCGGGGCAGAGCGGCCCTGTGGTAGGCCAAGGGGCTAATTCCCTAGCCTACCAGGGGGTCGCTTTGCCCTGAGCAGGCACCCCCACAACCGAGAAGCCCATGATTGGGCCCACCATGCCCACTGCTAACATAGTGGCTCCTTGCCTGCCAGGGGGCTTTTGGGTAAGCCTCACTCGTGTCAATTTTTAATTTTTAAAAAGAATATAAATTTCGTTAATAAGAAGTTAATTTTTTTTACTAGAATTTGTTTTTTGTCTGGTATTTTGCGCGAACATAACAACCCAATTGACACATAACTACTAATAAACCTATGGGAGTTTAAGGCCTACACTTAGCAAAAGGGAAACTAATATTTCAAATGCAATAATCTCTCGTTGAATGTGTTGTCGATAATAATCTAGTTGTTCCACAAAATTGCTCTAAGTTTTTTAACGAAACCTCAAAAAATCTTGATGTGAAGTGAGGAATAGTGATAATGAAATTTATGATATAGCAGAAATTACGGAATTGTTTTACCGCATGGTGAATGTGGTATTAATTTTTTTATATATAAAAACTTAACATATAAATTGTGTTATGGTGATATAGTAATTTATTTTAAATGTGTGATAAAATATATAATAATTAAAAAATTAAAAAATATTCATATGTCTAGTAAATGCTATATAGTTTAAGTAAAAGATTAATTTAGGTAAAAGATATAGTTTAAAATTTTAGTTTAAAAGATTAATTTCATGAGAAAATTTTAGTTAAAATTTTTCAATAAATTGTAGAAGAAAATTTTGGAGGGAAATACATGACACAAAATTTTTGGAGGGAAAATATTCGGTGAAAATTTTTCGAGGGAAATATTCATTCTTTAAGATATATATTATCATTAGGGGAGAGTGCATTTGTATCATTAAGCTCTTTTGTTTGAAAGCCATGGATTCTTCTGATAGTGATGTTTTACTTTGTGAAGCATCAGCATCTTCATCATGTAACAACTCTATTCATATTGATGAATATAACGAAAATCCTTTCACTCTGAATAGAGAGTCAAATCTTCCACTTAGTCCTAATCCTAAGGACTATGAGAGCAATACTGATGAAGGGCGGGATGAAGAATTTCAAATAAGTAAAAAGTCACAGTTTCCACTTAATCCTAATCCTATGGACTGTGAGAGCAGCAGTGATGAAACGCATGATGAAGAATTTCAAATAAATAGAGTCATGGTTTCCACTTAATCCTAATCCTATGGACTATGAGAGTAGCAGTGATGAAGGCCGGGATGAATAATTTCCAATAAATCAAGAGTCATAGTTTCCACTTAGTCCTAATCCTATGGACTATGAGAGCAACAATGATAAAGGTCGGGATGAAGAATTTCCAATAAATCGAGTCACAATTTCCACTTATTCCTAATCCTATGGACTATGAGAGCAACAGTGATGAAGGCTAGGATGAAGAATTTCCAATAAATCGAGAGTCATAGTTTCCACTTAATCCTAATCCTATGGACTATCAGAGCAATAATGATGAAGGCTAGGATGAAGAATTTCCAATAAATCAAGAGTCACGTTTTCCACTTAGTCCTAATTCTATGGGCTATGAGAGCAGCAGTGATGAAGGTCAAGATGAAGAATTTCCAATAAATCGAGAGTCATAGTTTCCACTTAGTCCTAATCCTATGGACTATGAGAGTAGCAGTGATGAAGGCCAGGATGAATAATTTCCAATGAATTGAGAGTCACAGTTTCCACTTAATCCTAATCCTGTGGACTATGAGAGCAACAATGATGAAGGCCAGGATGAAGACTTTCCACTAAATCGAGTCACATTTTCCACTTAGCCCTGATTCTAAGGACTATGAGAGCAGCAGTGATGAAGGTCAATATGAAGAATTTCCAATAAATCGAGAGTCACATTTTCCACTTAGTCCTAATTCTAAGGACTATGAGAGCAGTAGTGATGAAGGGCGGGATGATGAATTTTCAGTAAATAGAGAGTCACATTTTACACCTAGTCCTAATCCTAAGGACTATGAGAGTAGTAGCGACGAAGGGTAGGATGAAGCACTTAGTCCTCATCCAAATGACTATGAGGGCAGCAGTGACGAAGGGCAAGATGAAGAATTTCTAGTAAGTAAAGAGTCACATTTTACGCGTAGTCCTAATCCTATGGAATATGAGAGCATCACTGACAATGCACATGATGAAGAATATCCAATAAACATTGAGTCAAATTTTCCATTTAATCCTAATTCTAAGGACAATGAGGGTAGCACTGACAAAGGGAAAGGTGAAGAATATCCTCCAAGTCAGTATTTCAAAAGCACAGATGATTATAGTGAGGATAATATTCCTCCTAATGATGATGATTCAATGATGGAGATGTTGCCAGCAAATATTGCATCGAGGAGTAGGAGCAAACCTTTTCGTATCAATCCAAGATGTTCTAGTTATACAAGGGGTAGAGCATAATATCTCATGAGAAGAAGTTCTATCAGTGATCTCATTTGAAGTGAATGTTGTCAAAAGGATTGCTTGAAACATATGGATTTCAAGTTTGCATTGGAGAAAAGAAAGAGATATTTTTCAATGAATATAAGCATGCAAAATTCATATTTAGTGGGGTGCATGCAATCTATATTTTCAGGTTATGATTATCATATTGGGTCTTTATTTATCTATAGAAAGGCTTTAAAAATGTTTCATTCAATGGGTAATATTTGTCTGTCAAGAATCCAAGAAAATTTGGAAAAGGATCCCACATTCTATTCAAAAGTAGGTCATAAACGACAGTTTGGGCCATTATCAAATACTGCAATGTGATGGATGAAAGACTTTTTTTCAAAGCATGGAGATTGTATGCCAAATAGAGACACAATACATATTCTAGATAATTTCTCAAGACGAGAAATCTGCAACTTATATGAAGAAGGTTTTGAAGGAAATGGTCGATTTATTACATATCAATATTTTGTGAAGATATGGAAGAAAGAATTCAACAATGTCCATATTCATAAGAAGACGAGGATGGGGGTTTGCAGTACATGTGCTTTTCTTAAATAAAAAAGGGATAAATGTGAAGGGGCAGAAAGAGGTAAGTATTCATAACATTAATTTTTAAAATTTTATAGTCATAAAATATGAAAACATAATTATTAATGACTTTCTTTTATGTTGTGTAGATTCCATTGTCAAAGCACTTCAAGAGCATCGCGAACAACAAACAAGTGAAAGGAAAAGTTGTACAAGCATCGAAAGGAGTGTTACAATAATCCAAATAAATATTTGGGTTTGATAATTGATGGTATGGAACATCAAAAGACACTTCTACCACATTTTGTTTGCACACACTAAAATTTACAGGAGGAAAAATTTATTCAGTATCACTTGGTTGGTCGTATGGCCTTCAATGGGAAAATGTTGCCAAGGGTATACTTCACAGCTCCAAATATTCATAATGATGCAAATCTGACAATAACCATAATTCATTATGTGCTTTCTCATTGGTTTGGTGATCTTCCTAAAGTTTTGTATCTACAATTGGACAACACTTGTTGTGTAAACAAAAATCATATTGTTTTTGGATATCTAAACATGCTTGTTGAATTGAGAACTTTTCAGAAGGTAAAGGTTGGTTTCCTTCTTGGTGGGCACACTCATGACCATATTGATCAAATGTTCAGTCATTTTTCAGCCACATTGAGGAGGAAGGCTGTTGGGAGTTTTCCATCATTAATTAAATGTATTAAGAAATCATACATGCCAGAGCCTATTTTTTATGTGTTGGAAAAAAATGTTGACATGTGAAGGTTTATTCTGGGATCGCATGGTGAGGAGAAATGCATTGAACAACTTAATAACATTAGCTTTCAACATCAATTTCGTATCAAAAAATATTGCAGAATGGACGTCATCATCAGGTTTGGCATTTTTGAAGTTCATTCTAGATCATCCAATATTTGTGTCAAATATATTGTTATTACAATCAGTTGCTAAAGTTCATAATGCACACAGGCATAATAGAGATATAAATTATTCTGATTGCCTGGAAGAAATTAAAAAATGTATTAGATATACATATGATTACTTTGATATTGTTGATTCAGTTTGGTGAGAGTCTTTTTTCAATAATCAAAGTGATGTCATTTCAAGAAAAACAAATGAAGATATACCTTTGAAAACTCCATTTATTTGGCCACAAAATGTATCAAATGAACATGAGGAAAGAAACATTGTTGAACAACAACAATCTCAAGGTATTATTAATTCTTCACAGGTAGAGGAAAGAGAAATGTATATTGGTTCCAGAAGATCTTGTGCACAACGGGAAGCCATGGAAAGCCTTTATAGGGGTTCATTACAGGGTATTAAGGAGGGTTGCATGATCGCAGTAGTGCTAGCAGATGGAGATGCCAATGGCTATCCATTCTAGGTTTCTAAGGTTATAAAGGTCAATACAGAAAATGAAGATGTTGCAGGTGTTGAAGTACATTGGTATGCCAAAAATACACAGTGCCCATTCAATGGTGTGTACACGCCAGAGATGGTAGCTGATAAAAAAATTGCTAGAAAGAGAAAAAGAAAGGGTACAAATATAAATCATCGCTTCCCAAACCTCTTAAACTTGGAGGATTTTGACATACCTTTTTATGACTTCAATTTAACAAAGAGAGGAACTCTTTACTTCAGGACGATAGAGATTATGAAGAGGTTGTTACCAGAAGAAACAATGTTGAGATGGGAGTTTGTTGAACCCGACCGTAGATATAGAAGAATTTTGAATCCTGAAATGGTGGGCATGCATGTGGACTCAGATGGGGCACTAGTTAATGAAAGAGGAATATGGAACATCTTCATCTGCATCCAGTCATTCATCTGAAGATGTGAATTTTGATGGTGTGCAAGAAGATATGAATGATTTTGAATAATTTCCTAAGACAATTTATATAACTGTCGTTTGCAACGTATCTTGAAATAAAAAATTTGATTTCCATATGATGTTAAATGAAGTTATGAGTCATTTTTATGTTTGTTGGATTATATGTTTTAATTATGATGAGTTTTATTGTTTAGAATATCCACAATGCAACAATAAATTAGAGATATAATTTATGTTTCATTCAATCTACAAGTATTGACATTTTGATTAATTTATTCATGTAATTTGTTCATAATGTCATGGTTTAAATGTGTTGAAAACTTAAAGTTTTTTAATTCTATGGTTGAAAATTTTCCATGTTTTTTTTTATCTTTAATGTTATGGTTGAAAACAATTAAAATTTTAGCGATGTTTAGTGTCATGTTATTATATGTTTAACAACATGGATGAAAACAAATGGAATTTTAATGTGTTTTGGATCTCATTATTTTATCTTTATCGTCATTACCAAAAAATGTTGAAATTATACCTAGGAAAGAAAAATGTTATTCTAACAAAAACATTAATGTGTTTTTCTCATTTATTTTGCACAAAAAAAATTGGTTTTACTGCCATTTTTTAAATATGATGAAAATTAAACCTAAAAAAAGCATCGTTCCAGAATACACACTTTTCGTTTTTTGGCTAGAGTTCTGGTTTTAAGTTTATAGTTCCCATTTCAAAGTTTACGTTGTTGGGAGTATGAATTCTAAACTAAAACTAACTAATCCACTAAGATAAAAAGGGTAAGATAGCTAGCATTAGCAAATTGAGGAAAAATAGGAAGGAATGTACTAATAAACACATAGTTGTACAAGCAAGGAAACTTTTAGTTGAAATCCAAGATAATAATAGGTCCATAAATCACTAGAACATATGAGTAATAATCAACATTTCAATCTAACAAGTACTCTTTAATGAATGTACATTATTGAAACAACAAACATATGAGAGATACCATTTAAATTATAGAATAGTTCATAACCTAGTAGCATATATCCCACAAAGTACATACATATATGAACTATTCATGAATAGTTAAAAAACAAGCACAAAATGCATGCAACCTTACAATTCCAACAATGGATTTTCAAGCTTTTTAATATTACAAAAGTATAAACCTCCTAACTTTGGTCTACAATGAGATTAATAAAAGGTGCAACAATGTTGGAATTTGGTTGTCATTGATGTTAACCCAAGCAACAACCATAAAAATCCCCACTTTTGATAAGGAAAATGATTGCGAAGATCAATATTTTTTCTTAAAATCTCATCTTCATTTGATATCCCTCATCATGTCGATTCCAACGATAGGTGGAACACCCCAAATCTCTTCACAGTTGAGGAGATGTGCCTCATCAAAGTTGGAGCCCCATTATGTGGTCAATAAGCCCCAAAAGGAGATGCTAGATGCAGATTGTTGATTGATTAAATAATGATTTTTATTTTCATAATATTAAATTATGGCGGGCTTATCATCCCTCCAAATGAGAACTATCCCAACCTAAATCAACTTGCGATGAAGACTTGTTAATCATAAAATTTTGGAGGTTAGTTCAGCTTAAGTTTTGGCTCCAAAATATTCAATTTTGAATTTTTGCAAGGTCGAATCCATGAATTAAGACAATGTTTTCCCCTATAGAAGCCCCCTCCATCTCTATAAATTGAGACTCAAATTTCTCCATGAAGTGTATCACTATTTCTCACAGATCTCAAGCAATTATCTTCTGAAGTGAGGAGAAAAACGATTATTCTTGTGCAAGAGGCTAAATTTTGGAAGTATTTTATGGGCTGAAACATTGTATCTCTCTTTGATCTTATAGACATAAACAGTGTCCTATGATGGATAGATTATGGAATAAATCTGGGTATCTTCATTTTTATTCTATTAGTGTTCTTCGTTATGCTTCAAGAATGATTTTTGGCTCTCTATAATAGACCTTTCTGAGGCCCAACTCAGCTAGTTAAGGCATACTTTTGTGGCAAGAATAAAGGGTAAATATGAGACCTGATCTCAGCCTTTTCTGAGGCTAAGTCCAAACTTGTCTCAGACAATATTTCATGGTTTTACAAACCTTATTCCATGGCTTGGACGTGTACCTTCTTAGGCAACTTTTATTAGTTTTATGAGGTTGTGTTCTAAGGTTAATTTGAGTCTTAATTTGAGCCTCTTTAAGGCATCTTTCATTGGAAACTTTTGGTGGTGTTTTGAACCCTAATTTGAACCTATCCTAAAGCCTCCTTTCAGCCCTCAGGCAAAAATTTAATTGTGGTGACATCTCTATGGCATATTTAATCTAGGTCGAGTTCTCAAACATAGTTTTTTGGGCTTAAATATTTTGTATTTTTTTGGGGAGGATTTGCGTTGGTTTATGATATTCTAAGACAATTTTTTTGGCCTCTTGAAACCTATTACAAAAGAAAAAATATAGCCTCCCTATGGCTACATTCGTGACAATTATTTACACTAATATGAAGTTGTTCATTGACATAATTTCATGGTTTGTTTTCAGGTGGATATTTTGAGACTTGTTTCCCTGGTTAGGGTTTGATCTAAGGATTTTACAGTCTAACTTCAAAATGGTGAATAAGACTCTTTGAATGACTAGTTTCAGTAATTGAAGGTCATCATAAGGAGTAGGGTATAATTGAAATATGAGGTATAACCTTAAAGGAAGGGAAAAATGTTAGCATTGTATTGTTTCCGTTGATGTCGACCAGTGTTTAGGAGAGTTCATACTTGTCATCATACTCAGTATGAGTCAGATGTGTGGCCGCATATGTTTAGAACAATGTTTGAAAGTTGCATGTATACACCCTAAAGCTAAGATGCAAATTAAAAGGTGAAGGTTTAGGAGATGATATGATGATATATTGATACCAGCATAGGGAGATTGAACATGTTTGGAGGATTTTTTATTATCATCATAAACTTGACATGTGTTTGAAAAATTCCTGTTTCCATTGATGTCAACCAATGTTTAGGAATGTTCAGCCTTGTCATCATACTCAGTATAGGTCATATGTGTGGCCTCATATGTTTCGAACAATGTTTCAAATTTGCATGTATATACCCGGAAGCTAAGCTGCAAATTGAAATGTGAAGGCTTATGAGATGATATGATGATGTCTCGATACATGCATAGGGATATTGAACATGTTTGGAGGATTTTTTATTATCATCATAAACTTGACATGTGTTTGAAGAATTCGTACAAGCTTAGAAAGTGTTTGAAGACTTGCATGAACATGTTCTGGAAGTTTGGAGTTGAATATCTTGAAGAAAAGGAAGCTTAGCAAGGGTAACGCAAGTTACCTGAAGAAGAATTGTGTTAGTAACACTGGAGAGTAGTGTATAGGGTGTGTTATAATACACTTCCTAAAGGGAGGACCTGTGTTACTCCCTGTAGGTGACGTTTTCGGATTCCATGGGATTTCTAGTCATTTCCAGGGGTTTCTACTTTGGTATTTACTTATGGTAAATGGTCTATTGGTACGAGAAAGTTCCCTCCTCATATAGAAGGTGGTTAAAAATGAAATTTTTTTATAACAATCATTATATATAGAGAATACCTTGAGGAGTTTATGTTGGATGGATTGAGAGAGCGACCCATTAAGAGGTCATTGAGAGAGAAGTAGTGTGGTTGTAGGATCATATTGAATATCTAAAGTTAATCAAAGTTTATTATGAAAGTCGCAGACATTGTTGTATGTAGTTTGCAGTGATTAGAGTTGTGGATAAGTTGCAAAGTATTGTGTGATCGAGAGAGAGGACTTGCTATGGCGATTTATTGTTGTTGATTTATTTGAGATTGTGCTGTTGAGGTAGTTGTTTTAATGATTTGGGTCTAGTTTGAAATATTTTAAAAAGTGGCCCTAGAGAGTTTCATAGGTATTGGCTCCTTGTTGGTAGTGGCCATCTAAATTGTTATAGGGGTAGTAGCTGGGTAAAAGCATGTTAATGTGTATCACTTTTTCTCTTTTTGTGGCAAAGAAGTTTTATAAAAATAAATGGAGTTGGAATGTTTACGCTTAAATTTACAAAATCATCAAGAATTAGTTGGTGGTAAATGAAGACAAAACATGTCAATTTAAATTCAATTTCATGTCATATTTTTTATAAAATTTAATATATATTTTTTATCTAATTTATTCATTTTCTTTAAAAGATATTCATTAATATTTTACATAAATTTTTAAGTAGTGACAAAACTGTGACCCCCCATTTCTCTATTGATTTATGTTTTTTAATTCCAATTTATTTAAGAGATGTGTTGTAAACATTCTAAAGATTGATAAACAAATTTAAAAATAAAAAGTAAGCATATTTTTTAATTATTATTAAAATACTAGTAACTATCCTTTCAAGCTTATAAAATCAATTTTTTTAATAGAAATTTGAAAATAACATATAGCAAAATGTAAAATTATTTTTTGAAATTTTCAAAAATATATTTGAAATTTTTTATAATAAATTTTTTAAATATGATTATAATAACATATTTTATATTATTCAAAATATAATATATAAAATTATTTGTTCAGAAATTCAAATTCTATATTATATATATATATATATATATATATATATATATATATATATATATATATATATATATTTTTAAAGAGTTTGAGCATTTCATTTAACTTTACATATTTAAACATGCATATTTAAAAAAGTTATTTATATTTTGTGAGTCATTAACCATAGTTTTTACCAATATTTACTATACTTATTTACAAATTTAGTATTTACTTTTTATAACATTGTTTATATTTTCTAAACCCATTAAATAGGTTCACTATAGCTTTTACCAAAACTTATTGTCAGTTAGCTTTGTTTCAAATTTAGCATTTATTTTTTTATAATTAACAAGTATGAAACACAACTCATTTAATGGTATTTTTATATTAATTTTTATTTTTTATTTTTTCATTTGAGTACTTTTTTGCTTTTGCCATATAATGAGACACATTAACATGCTTTTACCCAGCTCCTTGCTAGTTGTTATGAAACCAACTCACAAAAGGATAGAAAAGATAGGTCAACACCTTAGAATTCAACCTCTTCGAGGGGGCAACATCCTTTACATTACATAAATGAAAAATTCTTGGATGATACAAATGACAAGACCTCCTTTCTATATATACGAGTCTAAGGGGTCATAATATAATCAGAGCCAACATAACAATAATAATGTAAGGACACAATAATAACAATAGTGGGCTTCTATGGGGCACAATGGTAACAATATGGAGACTACATGGGTACAACAATATAATAAGGGGGTTGTACTAATAACAATAAGGGGTTACACTAGTAGTATAGGGGCCTAACATGCCCCTCTCCTTCAAAAAGTGTTGTCCTCAACGCTTGAGTAGTCCTTGATGCTTCTGTATAAAATTCTTGTCCTCCCATGTGGAATCTTCAGCAGGTAAGTTCTTCCACTTGATGAGATACTCTGAAATTGATTGATTTCGTAGCTGTCGGGTTCTTGCTTCTGTGACTGCTCCAGGTTCCAATATGATTTTTCCTTCCTCTTCAAGTTCTAGCAATATTGTTTGAATTGGGATCTTCTGTAACTTTTGAATGAGTTGCCATACTTCTTATGAAATTTCAATCTGATGCTCAAAACACAAGTTATGACTATTTTCCCCAAGTCACCTGTTTGGAATGTAATTCGGGAGTCTGCAAAAAGGCCAACTTCCTCAGATCATATCTCCGCAAATATAGCACGAAAATCTCTTAAATTCGGACCCGAGATTCAGAACGACTTCAACCCAAATGGGTTTTTTTTTTAGCGTCTAGAACATTGCATAAAAAACTTTATAGCAAAAATGCCACAATGACCTGTTTGGAGCAGCGAAACCCTAGAATCCAAAGCTCTGATACTAAATGTTATGAAACCAACTCACAAAAAGATAGAAAATATAGTTCAACGCCTTATAAATAAGCCTCTTCGAGGGGGCAACCTCCTTTACATTACACAAATGAACAATTCTTAGATGATATAAATGACAAGACCTCCTTTCTATATATAGGAGTCTAAGGGGTCATAATATAATCAGAGCTGACATAACAATAATAATGTAAGGGCACAATAATAACAATAGTGGGCTTCTATGGGGAACAATAGTAACAATATGGGGACTACATGGGTACAACAATATAATAAGGGGGTTGTACTAATAACAATAAGGGGTTACACTAGTAGTATAGGGGCCTAACACTAGTGGTGGCTAGCTAAATTGTTACAGGGGTAGTGGCTCCTTCTTGGTGGTGTCAAGCTAAATTTACAGGGGTAGTGGTTCATTTCTGGTGGTGACCAACTAAATTGTGATAAGGGTGGTGGCTCCTTACTGGTTGAGACCAGTAAAAATATGTAATATTGATTTTATTAATAGAAGATTCATAGTAGTGCAACAACAACGAGGTGTTTTTTCTCCCCTTGAGAGTTTCCACAAGAAATACTTGTGTATATTTGTGCATGTTTGTATTGTTGATTTTATGTTGCTTTTACATTCATATCTACTAATATTATTGATGTAAGTTGTTATTTAGTAAACCAGCAAAAATAAGTTAAAATTATATAAGATTATCACTATTGATTTAGGCCCCCCTTAGTAGTGATCTACATGTCTAACAAGTGGAATCAAATTTGTTGCCTTTGTTGCAGCTTAATCATTGGAAGGTGGATCTGGGCATTAAAGAAATTTTGAGGTAAAAAATGGGTCTCAAAACAAAATGTACAACCAAAATCAAATTTATAAGAACCAATAGGATTCAAGATGATGATGTTAACCATGGGGGATGATTCACCATTTTTGGAGTAAAAAAAAAAACTACTTTTTCAATTCATATTTTCAACTTATCTCCCTACGATTTTACTCAAATTTCGAGTGGGATCACTCGTTGGATGAAGAATTTAATTCCTCATCCAATGAGTACCCATGTTTCATACTTTCAATGGACCCTGCTACACGAAAAATGAGAAATACATGAAAAATGTGATTGCAATCATGTTTTTTCATGTATTTCTCATTTTTAGTGTAGCAAGGCCCATCGAAAGTATGCAACATGGGTACTCCTTGGATGAGGAATTAAATTTCTCATCCAATAAGTGCTCCCGCTCGAAATTTGAGTAAAACCGAAGGAAGATAAGTTGAAATACGAGTTGAAAAAGTAGTTTTTTTCTTTTTTCCCTCTAAAATTTGATGATGTAAACTAATAATATTTTATTATTCCCACTATTATTTTATAATATTCCTTAGGAGGCCCATTGTATACCTCAAAATTTCTCTAATGTGGCGAATCATGGGTTACAAGATGCTCCACAACTCAATGCCACAAGTTTCAAGCATGGAGAGAGAAGGTGAAATTAGAAATATTTGCTCGAGGGTCTGAAGTTTGGGAAATGGTGATAAATGGTTGTGACAATAAATCCCTTTCAAAACAAGCTCAGTTATTGGATGCATAATCCAGATATGTAATGTATGATAATATTCACGATTGGGACATTGAGAAAATCACATATCTCAATACTGCAAGAGAGATACGAGATAGGTTGCATGCACTGCATGGAACAGAAATATGGAGAAATGATGAAGAGAATGAGAAATAAATTGAAT
The DNA here is from genome assembly GCA_031772625.1 of Pinus tabuliformis. NCBI lineage: Eukaryota > Viridiplantae > Streptophyta > Pinopsida > Pinales > Pinaceae > Pinus > Pinus tabuliformis. The sequence continues at coordinate 161,136,237 of CM062815.1, read as the reverse complement.
ATAAAACCCAATTTAGTACAGCATTGACAGAAATAGACTAGATCTCAGCATAAAATAGAGATTTGAAAAGGTTTCTAAATATTTTTATTGAGAAGAAATATTCCTTCAAGGAACAAATCATTAAACTAAAAACTCTGCAAGAAAAAGGAAGGCGAGTTGAAAAGGAAATGAGGAAGAAGTACAAACAAAATAAGGATCAATGTGAGAGACTAGAGGTTGAAGTGGTTTCATTAAGGAGTGATTTAGAGAAGAAAACCACTAGTTGAACAATAGCCAAAATTCTACAGCTGCCAAATCAGATCACAACTTGCACAAAGGAGAGACTAGCTTAGTTGCAGCTACAAGAAAACCAGATGATAGTAGTAGAAAAAGTTGCAATAAGGAAATCCATCAACAAAACCAATAGTCAAAGAAGAAGCTCAAGGAAGAAGAACCAAAGGTCATGCCAAGAAAAGCTCCTAGAAGATCATTATCACCCGTGGGAGATGGAAATGCTTTAGTTGTCAGAAGCTTGGACATATTGCAGCGAATTGTAGAAGCATGCAACAGAAGAAGCTATTGGATAGAAGTCTGTATCAAGAAAACAAACAAGGAGGATTGTTCCGTTCACGAAGTTCAACAACAATCGGGTATAACAGTCCCTTTTATGGTTACTACTACTCATGCAATAATTTTGGCCATAAGGTTGTAGATTGTGGGTTTTATGCAAAGAGGAATAGAAATAACATTAGCAGGAGTTGCAAGTCCTTTCCCCTATTCCTTGGTCACATCATATGCTACGTGTTTGATAATATTGGCTATGTGGCCAAAGATTGCAAGTTACTGAAGTTCTTAAGGCCATCTAGAAAAAGAGCAAAGATCATGCAAAGCAAGCCAAAAAAGAAGATAGAGAGAGTCTCACATATTAGAGATCAACCCCTCAAAGTTTTGAGGAAGAAGGAGTAGCAAGATCTTGTAAGAATAAATTGAGGCTTGCATGGCCTTAGGGGGAGCATATGGCACATCATGATATTGCATGAGGGACCACTAACAGTGCAACCATAGTAAGAGAAGTGTGTGTGAATTGATTTTCTTGTTGAGGAGGTGCACGAGCTCAAGGGGAGTTGTGCAAGGTTATGCTACTAGTTTATTTTTGTCTTCAACATTGATATTTATTATTTCATCCATGGGGAGTTGTTTTTATGTATGCAAATAGGATTTGATGATTCCTATTCTATTTATGTTGATTTATGCTACTAATGTTTCATATACTAAGGCTATTGTGATAAGGGTTTGATAAAGGTTTTGTGATTTGAACATGAGCACAAATCTCTCCTAGAGAGAATTTTTTAAAATGTGGAGATCATATGGAGATGGCACATGTCTAGGGGGAGTATCCCATGTGCTTTTAGTGTTTTAGTGGTTTATTTATGGCATCATGGTTCATTGCTAGCAAAAAGTTATTGTTTGGAGGAGTTTGTTATGTCTCCCATGCCATGTGCTTATTTGACATTGACCAGTTGTAGGATTCTGTGCTTTGGTTTTGCATGGATTATATGATGCCTCATAGTGTTATATGAGTTAATATGCAGTTGTTTTGTATTAGATTGAGGTAGAAATTTGTATTTAGATTGATGGTTATTTGAGCTCATGATATGTCATCTATAATTGCCATTATTATATGAGTGATTTATTATGTTTCTAGAGACTGTGAGATTTCCATGCTTATGTTGTTTCTATGGAGAACAAATGTCATGATAGTGTATGGTACTTACAGATTATGGTTGCAATTGCTTGCATTGTTCCAATGATAGAGATGTGTAACCAATATGCATAGGAATTAGGAGTTGATCATGGTGGATCTATGATATTTTATTGTTGTTGTTATACAGATCATGGTGGTTTTTTGTTTCTCATTTGAAACATTAATTTCTTGGCCACTTACCATTGTTGTTGGATATTTTTCATTGAGATCATGTTGATGTATTGACTCATTTGTTGCTATAAATTTTCTTGTTGCATCATGATTTGTTATCCAGAGCTAGAGCTTGCATTATAGGAGTATGGCTTCATGTTGATTGAAGCCAATTTGGTATATGATGCCTATATTGATGAGGAGCATTGCTAAAGTAATATGTATTTTTGCCACCATTGCATCATTGTATTTATGTTGTTGCTACTAGTTCACATTATCTTGCAGAGGGTTGATATCTAGTGTTGATTGGTGTGTTATGTTCTTGATTATTGTTGTTGTTTCTATGAGGGTTTTCGTGATGCATAGATCCTTCATTATGTTGCTCATATATGTTGTTGATTAGGTCACTGAGCATTACCATGTATTGTTGATTGTTTTTGTTGAGATCTTAGACTATGGTTGAGATTTTAACATATGATATCATGAGATATGTATTATGATTATATAATTTCTATGTAGAACAAATATTGTTGCTCATATATGTCATGTACTTGCTTTATGTCATTATATTAGTCATGCATTGATGAGAGGATCCTTATGTACATTTGAGTAGCACTTGTGACAACCATGTATGGGCTTATGGATGAGATTGTCTCAATATTGTATTTCCATGCATAGAGGTGAGCCATGATGTTTGGATTGTATTGTAGTGGTTCATTCTATTTCAGCCATCTATGTACTCTAGAGTGCAAGATAAATCCATGTAACTTTGTTGTTATATCATTGAGTCTATATAGGGTCATGAGAGTCATTTTCATAAGTCTTGGCATCTATTTGGCTGAGTGATCTAGGAATGCATTGCGATGGATCATATGAATTCTCCACGTAAGCACATGTGTATGCAGTATTATCTCCATGCAATAATGTTTCCTTTATTGGTTGGTTGATGATAGAATTTTAGGTTCATCTCTGGGAGATTGTTTGGTTGGTTTTACTGTATAACCTTGTGAATGAAGAAATAGATCATTGTACTCTCCCTTTGTTGAAACATTCAATAACAATATAATAATAAGAAGAATTTGAAAGGGTTTCCCCCCCTTGCGGGTTTTTTCCCTGGTTTTTGACGAATCGTGGTGTCTCTATGTGTGAACGATTTTCTTCTATTGTTCCTTTATGTTTCATTGCATGGATGATGATATTGTTATTTTCGTATAATTTCATATGTTTTTCATGATGTTATGATGCTATGGGGTGAATTAAATATGTAAATGATGAAATGAAATTAAAGCAAAGAACAATATAGCCCTAAAAAAATTTAACACTTAGGGGCGCACACCTCTCATTTGACATAGTTGTTGGATACATTAAAGAAGCACCAACTACTAACAAATATCAAGAAGTGTGAGTTTGCACAACAGTCTTTGGTGTATCTGGGGTATGTGATAGGTGGAGGAGGGATGCAGATAGATATTTCCATGGTGGAGGAAATCATGAAATGGTTGGTGCCTACTAATGTTTTTGAGGTCAGCAATTTCATTGGGGAAATATAGTACTTGAGTAAATGCATAGCCTCATTTTCAGTGGTAGCAGCACCACTCCACACCATAACAGCAAGTGGCAAGAGTTTCCAGTGGGGAAAGGGTCAGCAGAGGGCTTTCGAGTAGCTAAAGAATAAAATCAGTCAAGCACCAATTTTGGCTTTACCAAACTTGCAACAGCCCTTTGGATTGGATACAGATGTGAGTGGCTATGCTACGGGAGCGATATTGATGCAGGGAGGAAGGCATATATGCTACCATTCTAAATATTTCATGGATTTGTTCTTAACTACCCCACCTACAACAAGGAGCTTTATGCCCTAGTGCAAGCTATGAATAAGTGGAAGCATTATATGATGGGAAAGGAGACAATAGTCCACACATATCACCATCCACTATAGTACCTGTAAATGAATTAACTGTTGTAGTTATTGGGTAGAGTGCATGTAAATGAATTGATGTCCCTTTTGTTCAAGAACAGTTGAATGGCGCAGAGATGCAGTGTGTTGACAACAAAAGTCAAGTCAACTTAACACTGTACATGTGGCTGTGTTGCGAGGATCTCTTTCAGATTTTGATCCTGTGGTGATTCGGTTTTGTGGAGAAGTCCTTTCGGACTTGTAGAAAAACAAGTGCGTTTACAGTAATAGATTCTGCTGCTAAACTGAGATTGTATGTGCGTTGATTGCATGCTGGTGTATTTACAATACATTGAAATTTTTTGATCACTTTATATGCGGTGTTCCTTTTATCTGAGATAGCGGTGCTGAGTTAACACTGTTGATGTGGCGGTGCTTTATATGTGCACTAACGTTGTATATATGTGTGCACTGCGGTTACATTAACCAGCATCTGAGTTTTTACATATGTAATATGGTGAGGATCTTTGGAGGGCTTTGAAGAAACAGTAAAGTATTTACCCTTTTTTTTTTTAGTACAATTTCATTGTACATCAGTAGAAGTCTTTTTATTAGCAGAAATAATTTTTGTTACAGTATGCATTCAAGACAAAGAAGAAGATACTTCAGAGGCAGGGGGGGCAGTCATTCTCAAGAAGAAAAGGCAGACTTACATTGCATTCGCTGCAAACGAAATGGATCACATGATGCTTCTACATGCAAGCTACCATGGGAAAAGATTGAGCAGAGAAGAAATCAGCAGAAAGGTAAAACTGATGACAGAGACAAAGATAAAGCACCTGAATCCGCTCACTATATTGAGGCACAATGTAACATTGGAGTAATTGAAGATTTGTTTAATGCTTCACTTGCTTCTTCGAAAAATGACTGGTTGCTTGATTCAGGAGCAACCTGTCATATGACTCATAGGAAAGATTTTTTTGAAGATTTCACTGACAATGTTGATGGAGCAGTATACTTTGCAGATCAGTCAAAAATCAAGCCATCGGGGCTTGGCACAATCAGGCTTAAACTGCCTGGTCTTCCAGACTTTCTTCTGGATCATGTTCTATATCTCCCACAGCTCAAGAGAAACTTGTTGTCCCTGGTCCACATCCGCCAGCAAGGTCACTCCATTCATATGTTTGATGGAAAGCTTGAGGTAAGAAAGGCATCTGATCATTCACTTGTCATGAGGGGTATAGAAGAAGAAAGACTTCTTAAACTGCAAGGAACCTCTGCTCATGCACAACATTTTTCATATATTTCTCATCATGAAGAAGGTACACTTCCATCAAGTTTATTATGGCATGCTAGATTTGGACATTTAAACTATGATAGTCTCCGCTTGTTGAAGAAAAATGGTGTTGCTGGTTTGCCTACAATTCCTAGAAAACATAAGCAATGTGATGCTTGCATTCTAGGAAAGCATAGCAAACAGTCTTTTCATGATTCACATTCAAGAGCACATAGGAAGCTTGAACTCATTCATTCAGACTTATGTGGTCCAATGCATGTTTCTTCTGCAAATGGAAATAAGTATATCATGACATTTATTGATGATTACACCAGAATGTGTTGGGTTTATTTATTGAAGAACAAATCTGATGCTTTTCAAACATTCAAGAATTTTCATAAGTGGATTGAAAATGATGCACAATCTCATATTGGGTCTATTCGCACTGATAATGGAAAAGAATATACATCAAATGAATTTGAACACTATCTTCGCCAACATGGGATTAAATATCAAACAACTGTACCTTATAATCCCCAACAGAATGGTGTAGCAGAAAGAATGAATAGAACAATCTTGAATATGGTACGATCCATGCTTTTCTTCAAAAATGTAAAGACAATGTTTTGGGCTGATGTTGTTCTATGTGTTGCATATATAAAGAATAGATGTCCATCTAGTGCTATAAGAAACAAGACTCCTTATGAATTGTGGTATGGACATGTTCCTTCGGTAAAACATCTCGGGATTTTTGGTTCCACCTGTTATGCTTTAATACCAAAGGTACATAGAAACAAACTTGGTGCTAGAAGTCGTAAGTGTATCTTCCTGGGGTATTCAAACACATCTAAAGCATACCGCCTCTATGATGAAGTAAATAAAAAGTTTGTTTTATCTAGAGATGTCATTTTTCTTGAATCATCCAAATCTGACAGTGTTGTTGAGCGGCAACTTGATCGCTTGGATAAATTCACAAAACCGAAATCATTTCAAGAGTTTGATAATCAAATTCCACATCTTGAAGGGGGGATTCCTATACTAGATCAACATGTGGAATCTTCTTCTGAAGAACAATCTCCCCTGCATGACACTCCAACAACGGATGATGCTTTAAGTGATGTAATTGATAGAATTGGGAGACTCAATCTTGATTCAGACCCAACTCAATCAACAGAGGAGCCTGGACCATCTCAGAAAGGTCCCCCAAAATGGCTAACAAAGACACTTGAAAGTGTTCATCCTGATGAAATTGGAAAAACAGGAACCAGAAATACAAACCGACAAAATGGAGGTGATGTAGATAACTCTAATTCACCTGTTGATATGGATGTTACTTATGATTGTGAATTGAACTTGTCTACAGATTTTGAACCAACTTCCTTCAAAGAAGCTGCTTCTCATGATGAATGGAAAGAAGCGATGCAGAAGGAGTATGATGCCCTCATAAAGAATGGTACTTGGAAGCTGGTTGATCCTCCACTTGGAACAAAACCAATTGGCTGCAAGTGGGTCTACAAGAACAAGTACAAAGTTGATGGCTCACTTGACAAGCACAAAGCTAGGCTTGTGGCAAAAGGTTTTGCACAGAAGGAAGGGGTCGATTATGAGGAAACTTTTGCTCCCACAGCAAAATGGGCCACCATCCGGACACTCTTTGCACTAGCTGCTCAGAACGGTTGGAAAGTCCATCAAATGGATGTAAAAACTGCATTCTTGAATGGAGATCTAAAAGAGAATGTTTTTATGTCCCAGCCTGAAGGATTTGCTGTGAAAGGACATGAACACAAAGTATGCAAACTTGTGAAGTCCTTGTATGGCCTCAAACAAGCACCACGAGCCTGGTATGAAAAACTAACTGAGCATCTTCTGAAACTAAACTTCAATCATTTTGATCTTGATGATGCAACTGTATTTGTCAAGAAAGTTGGCAAAACAGTTGTATATCTTGTGGTATATGTAGATAATCTTTTAATGACAGGGAACAATGAAAGCTATATTGCATCCATAAAGAAAGAATTAGGAAAAAATTTTGAAATGACTGATTTGGGCTATGTTCATTACTATCTTGGCATTGAAGTAACCCAACATCCAAATTCCATATTTCTTTCTCAAAAGAAATACATTGGAGATTTTTTAAACAGATTTGGCATGACAGAGTGCAATCCCCTTTCTACTCCAATGGAACAAAACTTGAAGCTCACATCTATTGAAGGAAAGGAATTTGAGGATGCAACAAAGTATAGACAGCTTGTAGGAAGTCTCATCTACCTCACTACCAGACCAGACATTTCATTTGTTGTTGGAATCCTCTCCAGGTTTATGCAAAAGCCTTGTGAGGGACATTGGTCTGCTGCAAAAAGAGTTCTAAGGTACTTGAAGGGAACTCAAGACCTTGGAATCAAGTATACACAGGTGGACGACTTCAACTTGATTGAATACTCTGATTCAGACTTCGATGGAGACAAAGAAACTGGGGTATCTACTTCAGGATATGCTATGAGTCTTGGATCGGGAGCTGTCTCCTGGAGATCACGCAAATAATCAGTACCAGCAGATTCCACAACAGAAGCAGAATATGTGGCAGCAGCTGAAGCAACGAAAGAAATTGTGTGGCTCAGGAAAATTCTTGAAGATTTGCAGGTAAAACAAATACAATCAACTCCACTCATGATTGATAACACATCTGCAATAAAGTTGGCCAAGAACCCAAAGTTCCATGATCGTACTAAGCACATCAATACTAAATATCATCTGATCCGACATCATGTTGAGGCCAAAACAATCCATCTCCGTCATTGTTCCACAAACGAGCAAATTGCAGACATCTTCACCAAAGCGCTTGGAAGAGAAAAGCTTGAAAGATTCAGAACGATGCTTGGACTCACCAACATCCCTTCAGATTAAGGGGGGGAATGTTGACACCTAATCCGAAACGGATGGGTGAACTGGACAGTCATTTAGAAGATGAACTGATCCGTTGTATTTATGTATATAAATATAAGTTAGCTAATGAATAATATATCTCAGTTTTCTCTCCCGCTCATTCTGGAGTTACCCTGGCCTGACAGTACCTACAGGTCCAAAGTAAGCTATAGCATACCAAGAATTACAAGTGGATGGAATTTCTACAGCAGTTTCAATTGGAAATTGTTCAATGTGGGAGACAGAGTATGGCTACAGTTGAACAAGGAGAGGATATAGGGGGCCCAGTAAGAAAATCAAGGCGTTGAGGTATAGTCCCTTTGAGATACTAGAAAAGGTGGGTGGTAATTCCTAAAAAATCAGTTTACCACAATATATGCACATTTACTAAGTTGTGAATGTAGATAATTTGAAACTCTATGAGCCTTCAATACTAGATCAGGAAGAGGAACAGGTCCTACCTTCTGTGGAGGATTTGGCACCAGATGCCCTGGCAGAGTTGACAAAAGATACAATTTTTCATAAGAGGTATATAAATACAATATAGGGGCAACATGACCTTTGGTAGATTGGGTTGAAAGGAAAACTTCTAGGTAAAGCTAAATAGTACACCAAAGAGAAGGGGAAGGAAAAATTTCTTCACCTCATTTAGTAAATTTGTTGGGGACCAAAAGCCTCCCAAAATGGGGAGGTGTGATCCATATTGGATCATTATATTTTTTTTCATCCATCTCTATTCTTTTAGAGTGGAAAAAGTGGAGTAATCATCCCACAAGACCCTTTTTACCGACGGGGCCTAGTTTGGAAAAAAGTGGTTTGAAACCTTCCAAGAGTGTTTTGAGACATCAAATGATGTTTTTTGGGGTAAAAATTGTTGCTTTTGTGTGGAAACTTTTTTCTTATTCTACACATAGAGACCTTTCCAACGATGCAAGAATCGTGTTAATAGGAGTCTGTATGCGAAAGTTATGCCACTCAAAAGTTGTACTTCCTGTTTTCACCACCATAATTTGAGAGGATGCCAATTCAGCCTCCATTATACATGAAGAAGGGGTTATCCATGTGATTATGATGTATAAGTCTCTAGAAGAGTCTATATTATAACTCTATTTAAGAGTTGAGGTAGTCAAACCTAACCACTAGTAGGTTATCAAGCTATGTTATAACCGGGCCACTAGGAGGAAAAAGGGATTCCATTCTTTCGAGTGAATTTGTTCCATACTTGAGAAAAAATAGCCAAGAGGTATAGGAGGTAGAATACACAAAGAGGATTTATGCATTATAGCAGCCCATGAGACACAGACTGTACTTCTTTGTACTCGCAGTCATATATCCATTTAGAGAAAGAGAGTGGAGAAGCCTCACCTTCCAGCTGGATTTTTCTCCTGAAATGGTTTCCTAGAGCATATATTGTGTTAATTGTGTGCGTGAGCTTTTTATTTTATTGTTCTCTATTTGTATGCATGTTTTCCATTCGCATGCATGCACTATTAGCAATAAATCAACATATCCAGAAATCTAATAACATTGTAATAATGTATAATTTCATATTTTAAATATAATATTATCAGAGTTGTTGTGACGAACTGTCTAGTGGAATATCCACGGCAGTTTACAGATTACTTGACTACCATGTTTTTTTATCATTGGTTGTATTATAGAATGAAACCCTCAAGATCCAATCATGCTAGTAGGATTTGACAATTAAATTGAAGAATGTGGGGGTGGGATTTGATCCAATTATGTGTGCACAAATCACAATTAACAACTCCTCATAGGAATTAAACCTTATCCAACAATTAAAAACTCCTTCCTTTCCACCATTTAATCCAACACCTTTGGGTGTTTTATTGTGAATGTTATGTGTTGTGACAGGCTTCTTTCAACGGTACAAGGGATAGGTATTTTATCGTGAATTTCATATTTGAGAATCCCTCTCTTTTTTATTTTACAACACAATTTCTATCTAAGTTTTATTTTAGGTTGTTTAAGCATAACTTGTTCCTACATTTATCAAATTTTAATTGCTTCACTAAAACTGGTCCTTTCCATAATTTGTTGCATCTTCATAGTGACAACATCATGTAGGAAAAGGCCTAAGAGAATTTTGGTTGCTTATGTTGGGTTATGAGCTATAAGAAAAGATGATTCCCAACACATATATTTGATGTGTTGAAATTATGCATAAGTGGTTGGAACATTGTCTCTCTAGGTGCCAAAACATTGGGCATTCTTGCATCCTACTTGATGATTAAGTTTAACATGTTAAAGGACCCATCCATATTTAAAACAATTGATCGCATGAACGGTGAAGTGTTGAAATCCAAGGGTTGAAAATCAGAAGGAAATTATTTTAATAGCTAGGTATGGAAAATTACTAAAATCCCAAAAAATAGTATTCATCCCCTATTAATCTAGTAAAGGTTATTACTTTTTCCATCCACCAATTAATAAATCTTATATCAAAATGAAGGTAAGTATTGGGAAAGGAAGAAAAATTAAGGGGGCATGCAAATATCTCCACCAGGGCTCTAGATGCTCACTAGAAACATAGCAAGATCTATGATGTAGCAACTTTGTTAAGGCCCAAGGATGCTCACTGATACTGAAACAACACCTAAGGTACATCATATTTACAACTAGAGAAAAAATTATCCCAAAATCTACTAGGCATTGTGATGGATATTTTATCCCAGATTGTTGATGTAGATTTAAGAAAATAAACTATGGTGATTTATCCTCTTGGCATAATATATAAGCTTCATTGGTTAATAAACAAGTATGATTGCTGAATCCCTCGTCAGGGAAGATTTATTAGGACTTGCTATACATTGATTTTAGGATGTTAGTGCAAAGTGAAAGCATAAAAACATCTACACTTCTTTATCATAATTTATAAATGTTTAATAGAGGCTTTACTCAATATGTTAGCATTTTTTGAGGCATTAACAACCCCCCTAAGTCAATTAACTTAGGAACCCTCTTTAATTTTTTTGACTAATATTCTTTAGTTATGTTTTGTTTGTTCAATAAACAAGGTATCAACACAAATAAAACACCATAAGGTAGCTACTCACACAAATAGATCAAATATCATTATATCAATATCTTACATGGTTAAAGCCCTTGAATAGAGAAATAATCCTTGGCCTCAATGAACACTGTAACTTAAGGCAATATATTAATGCAAAGGGAAAATAATTTACATATATCATCACCAATGAACCTCCATACTCTTTAAATAGAGATAATGGACCAATCAAGTATCAAGGTATAAATAAATCTATCCATTAGTATCAAGGAGAATATGAATTGTTAGATCACTTTACATTTAGAACATAATCATAACCATTACATTAAATAATTACAATGCATATTAAAAAACACACTTTACCTAAGGACACATTAATAAAAGTGATCTTAACTAACTCCTAAATGTCTAAATAGCCTAATAATGCCCATTAATAACAACTTGGTATAGTATTAAATGATTTACAAAGGTAACACAATAGAAGAGGGAAGGAGGCATTAAATCTTATACCCTCTTAATGACAACTTCTTGAACTCCTAACATAGATCGAAGTTTGAATATTTCGCTTCTATAATAGACTTTGTTAAAAAAAAATCAACTTGTGTTGGAGTACATGTACATTACCTTCCCTACATTTATTATCCTTCAAGAGATCATTCTATTTTAGTAGTTACTATTTATAGTATGTCTATTTTTAGAAGGAGCTACCATGTAGGATGACATGTGCCAGTGACATGATAATTTTTTTTCCATTAATGCACACTTCCTTATACCTAGCCACCTTATCCACAAGTGCACACTTCCTTCCTATTTTTGTAGACAAACCTTACCTCGAACCATATCCACTTATCCCTCTATCCTAGAAAACATTATCCTTTAACGTTTAGTCCTATTTTTGCAGTTTTCTATATTTACAGAGTTAGGAGTGGACTGTGTGGGTTATGTATTCAATTATCACTTATTTATGGCTCATCTTGTCCTTAGTCAACTTTATTATTGACTCCAACTCTATTTTAGGCCCTACAACTCCATTTTCGGCATAACTGAAACTAAGGTAGAGTTTCTTTTCTATTGGTTGTGCATGAAAAAGGAACCACACTTAGTATTCATTGGTCCTCCCTATGAGAGTGGTATTTAATTATATTCAAATCAAGTAATGTGATACAAGTGCATTTGAATTGGTCTTTCAGCTACTTAGACTACTTGAATGTTATTTCATTTTATCTTCTCTCTTTTTTCCTTGCAATTTCCAGTGTAGTATCCTGTCACAACTAAATTATTTGTCATTAAAATCCTATAACTCAATCATTCATAGGGAAATAATGCATTTTGATAATGTGATACAGAAGAAGTTGTCTTAAGAAGTACATGTGCAACTCAATATGTTTTCTATGTTGATGTTGAACTATATATTTGGTGAGACAAATGGCATTATGATTATCACACTAGAGTGTGGTCATAATTTGTTTTAGAATAGAAACTTTAAAAGAATCTACCAAAGCCACAAGGATTCTAATCTTCTGCTAATTATTGCTTGATACGTTATTTCTACTAAATAAAGAGTAAAGGAATGTTGTTTTTTATGATCCCAACTAACAAGTTGGGAACCAAGACTAAAAACAGAACTTGCAATGGACTTCTAATCATCAAGGTCATCATACCAATTAGTGAAACCAACCAAAATGGAGCCTCTCTGAAAACTATAATGTATCCTAAACTGAATGTCTAACCTAAATATGTTGAAGTATTATTTTCTTTTCCAATGGTTCTCGTGAGGTGTTTACATATATTGGAAAATAAGACCAACATATAATGAAATATCAAGGTGGGTATGAGTGAAATACAAAAGGCTACCAACTAACTAACAATTCAAACTAGAGTCTACTTTAAGTGTATTATAGGTGGTAGAAAGTTTAACTCTATAATATCAGGAAGATAGAATTGGTTTACAATCTTCCATGTGAAATAGGTGAATAAGGTCACATACATATTCTGGAGAGGAAAGGACTTGGAGGCTAAGAAAATAAAACAAATGTCCTAAGTCTTTCATTTCAAATTTATTCTTAGGGATATATTTCACAACATTTTGGGGCCACTACTAATGTAGTATATGTGGTAGCAAGTTTAACTCCATAATAGAATGCAGATAAAATTGGTTTAAAATCTTCCATGTGAAAGAGGTGAATAAGGTTGCATACATATTTAGGATAGGAAAGGACTTGGAGGCCAAGAAAATGAAGAAAATGTCCTAAGTCTTTCATTTCAAATTTATTCTTTAGGATATATTTCACATAAAGTTTGGGGTCACTACCAATCAATACAAGGTCATCAACCTAAAGAACAAGTATTATGAGATAGTTACATACTTTCTTGGTATAGAAAGTGGGGTCAAAATGACATCTATAAAAGCTAGTGTGAAGAAATTTATCCATTTTAGCATATGAACCCTGAGGAGGTTTCTTCAAGCCATAGAGATATTTCTTAAGATGGAAAAAAAGGTTAGATTCATGTTGAATATATCCAATAGGTTGTGTTAGCGCTTGGAATTCACCTAGGCTGAGATAGACAAACTCTCAAGGCTACATCAAACCATTTCACCTCGTAGCTAGCCCTACGAGGTATGAGAAGGCTCTCTCGGGTCAGATTTGATAGATCTTTCAATAGGATTAGGTTTACCAATTAAGAATAAAGATTTTAGGCTAGTAAATTGATAAGGGGTTTGATTTGATGATTTGTGGGGGTTTTGGTGGCAATTGGTGGAAGTGCAATTCAAAGTGCGGGGATTGAGCACAGTTTTCACAGGGGGATCTAAGGGGCAAGGTAGGAATGAGTGCTGATGTCTTAATCTGAGATGGATGATCAGAGATGATAGAGGAGAAAGCTAAAGAGGGCAAACACACAATTCGAATCCTCTCTAGACAGTAGAAAACATTAAAATTGAACAAACTAAAAAGCTGAGCATGTCAAAACATGAGTTCAAACTTTACCACTTCATCTGTCCAATTTAGAAGCATAAGAGAGATGTGAAACACATAAACAAACTTACAAGAACATGTAGAGAACACACCATCAACAATCAGATCCACAAGAATCCTCAAAGATGTCTGTAAAACCCTGGCTTTCCTTGCCTTCAATTGCAGAAATAGATGCACAATATACAATAAAGCTTCCTTACACAAGAGTCCAACCATCAAAATGAGAAGGAGAGAGCATAATATAGACCATCTAGACCATCTAACTCCTTTCCCCACCTCTAGGGGTCGAGCTCAGCTTTCTAGGAGCAGTTTAAACAAATTCTAAACTAAGGACTAGAAAATAGGCAGCCAAACAACTTGCCTCTATTACTTAGCTAACTCATCCATGCATTAATTTTTCACTTTTTACATCATGGAAGCTTCTAGAAGGGTAAAGAGAGATAAAATCCATCAAAGTGCCATGAAAATATTACATTCATCCATCATCTACAAGTAAAAATGGTCAACCATAGTCAAAACAGTGTTTTTTGACCGAAAATGGCAATTCTGGCAAATCTGGAAGTTCTGGTCGCGCCCCTTCACAGCTGTTTTTGAGTGGGTTCCACTGGTCCAAATCAGGTGCAAGATAGCTCATTGGAAAGCTTGGCCTGTCTACTTTCCATCCCAAGTGGAATCTCTGAATTTGGTGTTGATTTGACCCCTCAAAAACCATTTCTCCCAAGGTCACTTTCTGCAACTCAAAAAGTGGGCAGAAAGTCATTTTTTAGGTGTATTTTGAGCTTTTGGAGGCTCAAAACTCAAAATCAGGCTTCTCCCAAGTATTGGTAATTTTTCTTTTTGAATGCCCTTTCCAAAAATGCCAAGTTTTCAAAATTCCGAGCAGTCCTCCAAAATGGTCTCACCCGGGGTGAGACCAAACCGTGGGCAAAACCTGTAATTTTACCAAAAATTTGCAAAATGCTCCAAAATTCTCAAAATTTTCACATTTTGATGCTAGATCAAGGCTGATCAGTACCATGATGAGTGAGGGAGGCCTCAGCCAAGATACGGGGATTTGTCCTTTTCTTTTTCCTCATGAGAGCCTCGTTCAACCGCCATTGAAAGATCTTCATCCTTGCTTTGTAAACATGCATTCTGGCCCAATAATGTGTTTTCATGTTGCGTAGCAGCTCTTTGTCATGATTTGCCTTCTCTAAAAGCCTCTGCTGTGTCTCAACCTCCGTGGAAGAAGACCGGTCATCACCTTGCTCATTAGTCTCATTGGTTGACCTGATGTTATTGAGCAAGGTGGAATCAACAAGTCAAAATGACCGCTGCCCTGCCTGCAAAATGCTGTGAAGTATGTTGTTTTCAAGGGGAAACATCATGAGGGATATGTTAGGGGAGGGAATTTACATATAGGAAAGGGAAAAAATATATAGATAAGCAGGGAATTCTGAAGGAAAACATCACATAATGCTAAACATGCCATCTCATCTTTCATCATTTGCAAATAAATACTGTATTAGGGAAATATGTGTTATGATCACCAAGGGAAAGGACAATATAGATTTTCATCATGATGGAGGGAAGGATGTCATGGGCATAGGGGGATAAGGCAGCATCAACTATCAACATTTAACAGGCTGCTCATTTCATTTTGTCTTTGAATGTCTATTAAGAGCATACTCTGTTTTTTTATAGCTTTTGAAATGGTCATTGATGCTTTTGGGAAACAGGGATTTTGTTATTTTGATTACAAGGGGAAGAGAAGGGTTTTTATGACAATTTGAAAAGGAAATGGGAAAGGGACTGTATCAAGGGAATTAGGGAGATGGAGGGATATGGGAATTAGGGTTAGGGAGTAGGAACCCATCAACAATGCTGCCAACCATATTTCATAACAGCAGTCCTTTACAATGCTGGCAGCTTTCATACTTTTGTCATATGTGAATTAGGGTCTTCAATTACATACTTTGTCAAAAGGGAAGGGTATCAATTGCATAGGGATTTTAGGGGGTTAATGAGCAATTGAATCAAGGTTTTTATGAGGGGAAAGGTAAGGGAAAACAGAGTTTAGGGATAGGGAGATAAATACCATGCCACTTTGCAAACCCTAGCACAGCAAAACTGCTCTTTTGATAACTATGCAGCTGTATATTTAATGAATTTTTGTCATGAGCACCATACAGCTACTAATCTTTGACATTTACACAGCAAGAGGTCATTTTTCTTTTGTTTTTATAAGGCTATGCAAGTTACATTTTTCACTGTTTTTTGTGTGATATTCATAAGCATACCTTGCTATCATTTTTTCTTTTTGTTTTTTATATTGTTTCTTTTCATTCTGCTGTGTATTTACATATGTAAATTTGTTGTATATACTAGTGTAGGGTTTGAACATGACACATGGGGGGAAACTAGGGTTTGATAGGATTTAGGGGTAGGGTTGGTATGATTAATTTGCAAATGAGATCAATAAATATGACATGTTAACATATGTAATTTACATGGGAAAATGAAAGGAGGGACATAAGGGAAAAATTGCCTTGAAAAACAAACAAACTGTCCATGCATATTGCTTGCAAAACATCAAGTCATTTAGCTTATTCTCTATTGATTCCTTGCATAAAATCATGAGCATTACCTTCCTTTGCAACCACAAAACCATCACACCACACGTGGAAGAGACATACCTCAACAAAATCGAGCAAATTTGAGGGAGATTTGGCGTTTGGGTGAGTTTTTACAGCAGACAGAGTTTTTGGTCGCGCACCTACGTTTGGTCGCGCCTGTGTAGTTTAACACAGTGCGTTGGCCTGTTTTTGGTCGCGCACCTCCGTTTGGTCGCGAACATTCACAGCCTTGTTTGAGGGCCTTCCCGGCATCGGAATCAGGCGCAGGATGGCTCGTTGGAAAGGTATTTGAGTCTACTTTCCAACCCAACCGGAATTTTTCAATTTGGAGTTGATTTGACCTGTCAAAAAGCAAATCTCCCAAGACTGGTCAAAAAGTGTCCAATGAGGCTGCCTCAAGGAAGAGTGCTGTTGCAGTCAACTTTTGAATGTCTTCCTCAACCCCAAATTGAGCATAGGATAGCTCATTGGAAAGCTCTTCGTGTCTAGTTATCAATTTACCCATCAAGCAAGTCATTTGGCCAACCAAGCTAGGAGAAAACTTGATTTTCCCAAGGTCACTTCAGAGGTGCCTTTGATTCTCCTGAGGCAACGGTATTCTTGACATTTCTCTCAAACCATGACACCTGTGTAAAAAATGAAGGAGGTTTTTCTTCCTTGGCATGTTTTGGACAAAAACCTCTCTCAGTTTTGAAAAATTCATCTTTGATTGCTCAGAAACAGCTTTTGAGTGAAACTTGTCCCGATGTGTGAAACAAGGAATTTTGTCGAAATGAAGCGGAATGAAGGGGACAGAGGGCTTCTAAATTCTTGGGGAAATTTTTGGGAATGGGGAGGGATGTTAGGAAGCAGGGGAAAGTGGAATCTCAGAGATTGAGCGAGGGGAAGGGGTCCAAAAGGGCAAAACACAGGCCAAACCTAGAAAATTGCCAAGTTGTAGCTAGAAACTAGGGTTTGTGCAAAAATGAGGAATTTGGCGGATCTAAGGGATGGGAAGTGTTTGATAAGGTACATGAAGGATAGGGGAAGGTGTATTAACATCAGGAAACAAGTTTTGCCGATGATTTGGCCGCCCAAGAGAAATTGGCTTTCAAAACCCTAGGAGAGGGAAATGAGCTTGCCTAGGCACAACTGAAGCATGAACATGGTGTAAAATGACCCATTAGACACTGACATGACGATGACAAACCTCTGAATGATGATAGGCTCAGCTGAATGATGACATGGACTGACATTTGGGCAAACCCTAGGCCTAATGCCTAGTGACCAAATTTTGCTTGAAGACTCACTGAAATGACAAAATTTGACCTTGACACTTCAAAATCACTATGTAAGAGCACATTTGATCACTGGAGGAAGGCTGTAAAGACTGACACTAACAGGTTGTTCCATGTAAATTTCTTCTTGCAAATTCCAATGTAAGAAGGAAAATTTAACATCAATTTGATGGACCTCGCATTTATATGAAGTGGAAAGGGGTAGAATAAGGAAAATAGAATTCATTTTGGCTATAGGGAAAAAGGTTTTCCTATAGACAATTCCTTATATTTGAGAAAATATTTTGGCAGCTAAACAAGCCATGTATCTTTCAACACTTACATTTGATGCATACATATTTCTATACACCTATTTATTTTTGACAAGTTTTCTTGCTTTTAGAATAGGTATAATATCCCAAGTATCATTCATCATTAAGGATTGATATTCTTCATTCATTTTTATAGCCTAATCTAGATAGCCAAAAGCTTTTGCAAATGTTTCAAGACCACGAGTCTCTAAAACTTGAGCCAAAAGAGAGGAGACTTTCTAAAATTGTGAATTCATGTCACTGATTTGAAGGATCGAAAACAATATCACCAATCATTTCCAATGTTGTATATATGCATGTAGGAATTTGTGGCGCTAGTGGAGATTCTTGTTAGACAAACCCAATTAAAGGAATGTTGGTGGGCGAAAATGGATTTCCATCCTCACTATCATCACATAAAGAATAAATCAAAATAAGAATGCTAGCAAAAAAAAGTGGGAATAGAATATGGCACAATCATCGAGGATGGCTTGGAAGTCGAAGATGACATAACCATTGAATTAGGCTCATAGGTTGGGATACCTTCATCAAACATAGCATCTCTTATAATCGTAATTTCATTGGAATGGAGTTGAAGAAGTATATGACCTTTTTCATCTTCAAAATATGCACTCGCAAAAAGTGCACCTCTTACTCTTATTTTGTAATTCTTTCCTTTTCTCATGAGGAATATGAGTCCATGTTTCATTGCCATGAAAATGGCTTACATTTGATTTAATTTTACTCCATGTTTTTCTAGTGTTATATATTTTAAATCCTTTACGAGATTGCAATTAACTATTCCACTATTGTATATTTTAAAGGCTTTGTAGAAGTGCAATCAATTGTGTAATTCACTCACTAAATGGCTTCCACCCAAAAATGAAGATGCAATCTCTTAAATTGGCTCATAAATTTCACCATTTATGTTAAGTTATGATTATTTCTCTTAACAACAACATTATTTTTGTGGTTTGCATGGAAGAGTATGCTACACCTATATGCCTTATGCATCATAATAAGTTGTAAATATGTTGTTAGTAGATTTACCTACAATATATATTCTTAATTTCTAAATTTTTCATCCATATTGTTTTCCTACAAGGGCCTTGTAATCTTAAAAAAGGTCAAAAATTTTACTCGAGTTTTAGCAATTAAACCCAAGAGCATATGAATAAGTCATTAATGAAAGTTAATAGGTAATTGGGTCCAAATAAATAAGTAGAAGGGAGCATACCACACTAATCACTATGAACAAGTTGCAAGGGGTCAAGGCATACCGACAAAAATGTTTTTTCAACAGTATTTTGATGATGTTTTCCAAGAATGTGGCCAAAATAAACACCATCTTTTCCAGAAATGAGAGGAAAACAAATCACCATATTCTTATTACATATTTTCTACAATAAGCGATATTATGACCAAACCATTCTTTCCAAGGTTTTCTCAAATCATCACCATGAACAATAAAAGTGAATGGAAGAGATGATGATCCAAAGTTTTCAAATATGTAAAACTTAGCAATATGATCAACAATTCTAGTTCCTAGACAGACTTAGGATATTTTAAAACCTTGATTATAACTTGGCGAAGTGAAATTCTATTGCTTTACCTTCACTTAAATGAGTTATTTGATACAATAATAAAAGTTTGTAAGAGTTGGAACATCATAATACATCATAAAAATTATCAACGTCTAGTTGAACTATTCTAGACTCTACAACACTAAGAGACATATCATCCCAAACAAATATTTTTGTATTACATTCATTAAAATAAGAAAATATGGATTTATCTTTACCCATATGATCATATGCTCCAAAATCAATAAGTTACTTATGAGAATAATAAGTAGATGTTACATTAGACAAAAAACTAGAAGCGAAAAATGCATATCCATGAGAAAAAAAGAGTAAGAAGAAGAAACAAGATTGATTTTTTGCTTCTTCACTATCGCTTTTATGGATTCCATATTCTTGAAACATTTAGACTTTGGATAACCATCTTACCCACAAAAAATATAATCACTCACAATTTTCTTTCTTTTTGACTTAGTTCCTTTATCACCATTGGGAGTGGGAAATTGTTGAGAGGGTTTAGGAGCCTTGTTTGTTTGTTGTTGTGAGGAGGTTGTTATTATCCTTCTATTATTCACTAAGGCTTTATTACATATACCTTTAGTGACAATCACTCTAAGATGTAAGAGCTTATCTTGCTCTCTAATCAAATAATCACAAAAAGCTTCAAAATATGGAATTTTATAAGTAGCCCTTTGATTAATAAGGGTTTCTCTAATTGAGTGAAAAATAGAGAGAAACAAAAAATAGGAAATGTCAAGATTAAAAAATATATAATATATAAGTTGGTCATATGTTTTAATTTTATTACTTTATGTGAGTAAAAGTCTGCATGTTTGAACTTAAAAAATATCCAATGCAATGTAAATCATAGGGATTTAAAGTAATCAATTGATTTTTAAGTTAGAGGGCTTAAATTTTATGGTGTTAATCAAACATAGTATCCATATTTTTCCATGTTGCATATTTGGTCTCAATTTCTTGAAGGCGAAACTAAATATCATTAGACGTAAAAATAATAATTAATTCACATGGTTCATCACTTGTACTATCCCATTTGGTTATCTTTAATAGACTAATAAGGGTAATTTCTATTCTCAAGATAACACGATAAAGTCTCATACTTCATAGTATATACTCGATATAAGACCTCCATGAGAACCAGTTTGAAATGGTAAGCAAGAGATCACTCCAACTCGATATAGTATAATATGCAGGGGATATGGCTTCGAATGTAGGAACTAATTGTGCAAATGAAAAACTCTAAAAAAAAGTGTAGTTTCAAAAAAAGCGACACCAAAAAATGGAATCCATATCTCAAAATTATTCCTCTTTGAAGAAGGCATAAAAATGAATGAAGGTGCCACATGGAAAGTGGAGTGTGATCAATATGATGGTTGCACAATGAGCTTGTTGAGTTAAAAAAAATCTCCCTTCTCTAAATTTCCGTGTAAATTCACTTTTACAAATAATTTTCCTTTATAATGTAAGCAACCCATTTTTACATAATAAGTGAGAATTGCATTTACAATGATGTTAGTTTATAAATTAATGTTGCACCCAAAAATGGGTTTCCCCTCTCCCTCGTCCCCACGTTCCGAAAACATGGTGGAACTATGGTTGAATCCATATATGAAAAACCAATTTTAAACAATAAAGATTAAGATTTGACCAAAAATATTTTTTGACATTCCAGCCAAAAACTCCAAAATGTATAATGTTTAAACAACACAATATATAATATTTAGATAACACTTAGATAAAATCAACCAAAATATGCATTTCATTAATGATTGATTGCATTAGGAAAGTGATGACATCAATCATTTGATGAAATCATTGCAGAAATCAATGATTGTTTGAGAACAACAATTGTGCTCATTACAAAGCATGCGTTAGTTGTTGGCATCCACCATGCTCTATGGCTTGGAATCGCCCACATCACCACCCTTGGAAATTGTAAGCCCATTTTCAATCAGATAACAAGCCCTGTCCTCTCATTTCCTTGGAATTAATTTGTCGGTGTTGGTTAATTGTTGGCATCCAACATGCTCTGTGGCTTGGAATTGCCCACATCGCCACCCTTGGAAATTGTAAGCCCATTTTCAATCAGATAACAAGCCTTGTCCTCTCATTTCCCTTAGAATTAATTTGTCGGTGTTGATTTCAAGAGAGAATTGTTTCCCTTTGTGGAAATCATTGTAGGTTCAGTAAGTAATGGATACGAGGAGTGTGAATAAACCCTGGTTTTTCTCAAATAAAAATAAAATCAATAAACTCTCATGGTTGGTATATGAAACATATTAATGATATTTAGTAGCATCTCCAATTGCTATGGAATAATTAGTTTTATTTTTGTTATATATAAATTTACATCTTCCATGGAGTAGTTCCCTGAAAAATCAGAGAACCAATCCAAAAAATGGAGCACTTCACTACAAAAACAAATGAAAAATGAAAGAGCACTTCACTACAAAAACAAATGAAAAATGAAAGAGCAGTTCACTACAAGAGCCATGAGGAGATGAAGATATGAAGGGGGTGATATCTTGTAACACAGAACCCAACGCACAAAATGTGTGTTTCCAACTAGGTTATGTCAGCTACACCATTCTCATAAATGTTTTCAATGACATTGACTTGAATATTGTTATAATTTATAAATTCATTACCCTGTCTCTAATTAGTCTAAAATTATTGGAATATGTAGTTTGTGAAGAAAAGGTAAAATTATCACACCAAGAATCCATAGTAACACATACTATTAGTATTAAGATGGCAATGCTAATTTATTAACTTCCATCTTTAAGTTAAAACGTTCTTGTCATTGGGATTCAACATATAAAAGAACCTGCACTTTGAAGAATTTGTTAATGATTGGAATATGTAGTTTGTGAAGAACCTGGAAAATTATCACACCAAGAATCCACATAACGGAGAGTATTAGTATTAAAATAACAATATCAACTCTAATTTATTAACTTCATCTAAAAACTAAAACGCTCTCTTTTCGTTGGGTTTCAACATATAAAAGAACTTGCAATTTGAACAATATAAAATTTTCTAAATATTATATTGTACCTGAAACTATCCTTGGAAATACACATTAACATATATTTTTGGTGCATTGTACCCTATAGGTACTCTGCAGGTACGAAACAGCAACAATATATTCAAGAATGAAGTGCACAGACATCAGATTCAGGTGTGTAATTTGCAAAATATTATGCTGCAAAAAGTTGCATAGTGGTGAGTGTGTTTGAATACATGTTGTTCTATTCTCATACACTGTCCA
Source organism: Pinus tabuliformis (assembly GCA_031772625.1). NCBI lineage: Eukaryota > Viridiplantae > Streptophyta > Pinopsida > Pinales > Pinaceae > Pinus > Pinus tabuliformis. Next base: position 161,113,188 of record CM062815.1, on the reverse strand, counting down.
TTTCGATGCTTTTTCTCAATTTTTCTTCTTTTTGTTTGCTTGTGATTCATCTGTAAGTTTCCCACACGATTTTGACCACTGAAATTAATTCAATCCAATCCAGAAGACCCATCTCCTTTGCATGCTTCTTAATGAATTTAGATTGGATTTGTGCTTGCTTGAAGAATTTCATAGTCATATCATAGTGTGAATTGCTTGAATGGGTTCCTCGATTACACCATTACTTCCTCGACTGCACCATTGCTGGCTTAAACTCCCAGCAGTGTCAAATCCTTATATTTCATAACGATATTGTTAGATCCATACATTGTTAGAACCATTATCAGTGCCATATTATCAGTGCCTTATTACTTCCTCAATGAAATATTTCAAAAGTTTCAATCGGCATCGGGCCTTATCATTAACAGAGCCAAATCTATGTTATATCATAACGACACAAATGAGGAATTAGCTCAATGGATTGCAGCTTTATTTGGTATCAATCTGGCTCTAATCAAAGACGGCTTTAAGTATTTGGGCTTTTTCCTCAAGCCAAAGGGGAATCGCAAACAGGATTGGACATGGTTGATTGATCGATTTTACAAAAAAATTTCAAGGTGGGAGATGCGTTTTTTATCTTTAGGTGGCAGATTTATCCTAGTTCAGTCTGTCCTATCTCAGCTTGCGGTATATTGGGCTCACCTTTATTATCTTCCTTCTTCTATTATCAACAAAATGGTTTCTTTATCTGCTAATTTTCTATGGGGTGGCAGATCTCATCTTTCCAAGATTCACTTAGTAAAGATGGATTCTATCTCTAGACCAAAGAGGTCTGGCGGATGGGGACTTTTACATATGAGATCTTTCGGCAAGGCCCTCCTCTGTAATTCTCTTCATCGTGGTATCTTCGGTGTGGGCAAATGGAGCTCCATTATCAATCAAAAATATCTGAAAGGTAGGCCTGTGGTATACTGGTACAGGAGGAAGTCACTGGGCTCTTCAAGGGGATCTGCTATATGGCTCGGCTTCAGAAAGATTCAGGAGCTCTTCTTCGATTTCCTTAGATGGCGCATCAATACTGGCTCCAGTATCCTTATCGGTTTGGAACCCACCGTTCTTGGGTTGGAAGATTCTCTCTCTCCCGAACTTGTTTCCTTCCTGCACTCACGGGGTCTATTCACATGGAACAAACTGATTCAGTCATGGTCCTCATCGACGCCAACTTGGAAGGATGCAGAGGAACTCAGTATGCCTCCCTCTCTGTGTCATCTATGGGTATCCGCGGTAAAGAGTTTTGCTGATAAAGGTATTAAACAGTCAGGGATCATCGATGATTTGGTATGGTCGAAGCCGCACTCCTCTCAGCCTGTCACTGTAAAAGATTTGTATGCAGCTGCCTCGTCAAATCTTCCGCCGCTTCCTATGCCCATCTTTCCTTCAAAGCTCTGGAAAGCTACATGCCCGCTCAAGGCAATTTTATTCTCCTGGTTGGTTTTTTCCAATAGGAACCTCACATGGGAGGTCCTGCAAAGAAAAGGTTGGATGGGTCCTGGTAGATGTGCCATGTGCTGTCAAGCGCCCGAAACAAATATCCACATGTTTTTTCAATGTCCGGCATCGGCCCAAATCTGGTATGAACTCTCCTTAACTCATGGTTTTCCTCATCAAGTTTTCTCCTCTGTACAGGACGGATTCAAGTGGTGGAGCGACCAACGTCCAGCTTGGAGATCGTTGTTTATCCTCACCTGTTGGTTTCTCTGGAAGTGGAGAAATGCCCGCATTTTCCAGGAGTCAAAGGCTCCAATTGATTCTGTGCTGGTTTACATATCTGCTCTGGTTGCTTCGGATTGATATGTTTTTCTTCTCTTCGGTTTTTCTTATGATCTATGTGGAATTCTTCTCATTGGTGTAATCTCTCCTTTTTTGGATGGCTATTGTGAACATGTTTTGATTTTTGGTATGGTCCTCTGGACCTCTTTTGAAACAGCTCAATCTTATTATCGGTTCAGAGTAGCCCCTCTATTGTCATCAGGAACAGTCGGCTAATATGGCCTTTTATGTTACAGCTCATTATATTTTCTTAATATAATATACATGTTGATTTTCTCTCTGAAAAAAAAAAGTTCAACTAATCAAATAATTTTAAAGAAATTATTTTTAAAATTAAGTTAATTTAAATTTATGTTAAATTGGTGGAAAAAATAGCTTCACACATTAGAAAAATCGTTTTAAATAAAATACACAACTAATTGGACAACCTTACGCTATTTTCTGAAAAGGTGATGGATTAACAGGAAGTCAATGTCATTTGACTGCGAAAAAAACGTTTTAAATAAATACACAACTAATTGGAAAACCTTAGGCTATTTTCTGAAAAGGTGATGGATTAATAGGAAGTCGATGTCAATAGGCTATTTTTTGAAAAGGTGATGGATTAATAGGAAGTCAATGTCATTTGACTGGGAGACTAAAGCTATAGTCCCCAATAGATGAGACTAATAAAAAAATAATTTTCATATTACTCATAGAAAACTTTAAAGATAGACCATCATTATGAAGATAGGCCATCAAAGGAGTTGCAAATATTTCTATCGTACATATTTTGTTTTTCGCTCATTTCAAAGTAACTTCTTGTAAATATTTCCATCATAGGCATCTTCAACTCTTTGCCAATCGGCTTATGGGATTGTTCCATCAATGAAATTTTAAATATTTTGAGGGTTGATATTCAAAAGTAATTTAATGGTTATCTCAATAATTCCGCAAAAGAACTCGGTTAATAATGTTCTTTGATGGTTAATGTTTAAAAGAATTTAGGGGTCATTGTGAGACTTTTTCAAAAGCATGATGGTCAATGTGTAAAATCTCTAATAGTCAATGTATAAAATCACTAATAGCATTATGCTTGCATTAAGGGATAAAAGTGCATTGGCATATTACAATAGAATCTTGTTATACTTATACGGGTAGTATAATATTGGAAATTATGCTTTAAATACTTGTGATGGCTTCCACATTTCTTGAGAATTAATACAAGGTTGGAAATATTTCTTTGAATACTTGTGATGATTAATATCCATTTACATAAGGAGAATAATCTCAATAAAAAAAAATATTTGAATACTTGTGATGATTAATATTTATTATGCATAGGGAAAATAATCTCAATCAAAAAAACATTTAACTTGGTTGTAATATTAATAGATCAAGCAATACTTGAAAATAACATTTGACAAATGAACCATAAATTTTTAGGCAATTCTAATTGCAGGGAAGTTGAATTTGGTTATCAAATTTATGCAACAGGTTTTCTTCCACGGTAACTATACATGAACAATACGAAAATTAGTTGATCTTACTACAAGAATCAAAGTTTTGTTAATCAAGAATCACGTAAACACCATGTATGTTTTAAACCTTTGAAGTGAAACAATCCATATAAATTCTTAAGCAAAATAAAAAAGAAGAAAAATGGCATACACAAAATACCCAAAGATTTACTCTGTAAACCTTAATTGGGAAGGCCAACAAAACTTAGAGCCCCACCTCTCTTATTCTTCATTGTATTAACTTGACCATACGTAATAATATATTTTAGGTATTCCGCATTATCCAGAAACTTGATCTATTAACCCAAAGTAAATTAAAACTCTGATTTGTTAACTAAAATTATACTACACTAGATCAAGAAAACATTAGCTAAAAACAACCCAAAAAATATTTGGGGCTTCCCCTCAAACACCAAGGCATGGGAAGCCTAGAGATAACCAAAACACGATGAATTCAACAACATTCTCCCACATGTTTTCTTTGCAAACACGGGGCATGGTTTTATAAGATCAACAATGTTCATTGCTTCTCTACACCAAAAGAACATCTCAATAGTGACATACTTCGAAAATGAGTTTGCAACATTCTTCAAAATGTCAACCTACACTAATAGTGACTTTCTTGTCTTCAACCATTTCTCTTGCAAAGTGGTATTGGACATTAATATATTTCACTTTAGAATGGTAAGCAGGGTTCTTTGCTACAAAAATTGCACTCTAATTGTCACATGTCATCCTTACATCTTGCTATATAAACCCAAAACCTAAATATAATCTCTATAACAATATATCCTCCTTACTTGCATGGTTGGTTTTCATATCTTCAGATTTTATAGTTGAGAGTGAAACGACAACTTGCCTCTTTCCCATCCAATTGATTGCTCCTCCAAATAAGTTAAACACATAACCACTTGTAGATCTTCATTAATCTATATCTCCAACTCAATTTGTGTCAATAATTCCATGTACATTTAAGATTGTGTCTATTCTAGGTCTTCCTTGATAGAAAATTGTATAATCTGCAGTGCCACACAAATACTTGAAACCCTTATTTACAGTTGTCCAATGCTCCTTCCATGGTTTTGACATTTACCTGCTCAAAGCTCCTATTGCATGGGAAATGTTTGATCTAGTACACAAAATTGCATACATCAAAATACCAATAGCATAGGGAAAACAAGACATGTCCTCTCCCTCTTCTTTTATCTTAGGATATTGATTTGTAGACAACTTTGCATCTACAATAATAAGGACCTAGATCGGTTTGCATTCTTTCATATTATGTTCCCTCAACTTATTCCCTCTTATTCAATTAGAATTTAATGTTTTCTCGATCTCCTTTAATTTCCTTATCCGAAATGAAATTTGAAACACCAAGATATTTCATATCAAATTAAAAGGACAATTGGTTTTTAAAAACTCAATAATGCCCTTGTTTCCAATGAACAACATATCATCAACATACAAAACCACATACATAAAATGATCACCAACTTTAAATACACACAATAATCATCTTTGCTTCTTGAGAGACCAAGTCCCAATATATAAGTATCAAACTTCTGATAATGCATTCTTTGAGGTTGTTTTTATCCATAAAGATATGGTTTAGCTTGCAAACTAGCTCTTTCTTTTCCTCCATCGAAAAAACTTTTGATTGTTTCATGTAGATTGATTCTTCAATGTCCCCATGTAGGAATGTTGTCTTCACATCCATCTTATCTACTTCAATATCAAAATCAACAGCAATAAACAAAAGAAATCTTATATACATTAATTTAGAAACAAGAGTAAAAAGTTCACCAAATCAATTCCCTTCACCTAGGAATATTCCTTTGCTACTAAGTGAGTTATGTACTTCTCCAATTTACCCTATGCATTCAACTTCTTCTTAAACACCCATTTGCTCCCAATGAGTTTTCCAATTGGAAACTCAACTTGATATCAAGCCTCAATCCAAAAAAACCATTTCTTCAACCATGACCTTCTTCTAGATTTTACTATCATCTTCATCCACTACCTCCCTAACAATTCTAGAATCATCATAAAAAATAGATAAAGTAAAACTCGTGTTGAAAAATGTAGCTAATGCCATTCTTCATAATGTAATAAAATATAATTTTTATCATTGATTATATTCATTATTATTATTTTATTGTTGGTCAAAGCATGTTCTTCATGCTTATAGAGTCAATTGAGTTTAAAAGAATTTATAAAGAGTCAAAAGAAATGTATTTAAGTCCCATTTGGACTTTTGGTAAAAGAAAAGAAAGAGATTTTTATTTTGAGTCAAAAAGTCAACACAAGACCAAGTCGACCCTCCTTGGACAAGTCAACTTTAAATGCAGTTATTCGACCCTCCTAGACATGTATGAATACAAGTCAACCCGACCTCATTCATTCATCACATCATCACATTGATTTATGTGCCATAGACAAGAAGAAATAGGAGTGAAGTCAAAGAAAAGAGAGAAAAATTTAGGTGTTTCTAGCTTGTTTCTTCTTACACATGTGAAGCTTTTGGGGCAATTCTGCAAAAATTATAGGTCCAAAATTTTTCCTTCACTGCATGTCCTAAATTTCTATGGTTTGGCCAGATTTTAAAAGGTTTGACCAATGTTGAATTTTGTTGATTTTTTACTGGGTTGGGGGCGACTTGGAGGAGGATTGACTTGGATCTGTGTGGCAGTCTTGGTCTTGAGTATTAGATATCTCATTTTGATACGATTCTATAAGAGAATAATTTTTTGGGTTTTCCCCCTTTTGGGGTTTTGCCTTGCCTTGGAGCCTAATTTCTGGTGTTCTTTGTCTCTTTGTGATCTTTATGCTTTGAAATTTTGTATAATTTCTTGATGAAGAAGAAGATAGATTAAAAGAAGACAGCTAATATTCACAAGTAATTATAAAGTAAGAGGAATCAAGCTTTAATCTTTCCCACACTTGGTTTCTCAACATGGTATTAAAGCTAAGGTGAAGGAAGGAAGCTTGAAGATCACATGTTATTGGAACTCTTATTTGAAGACATATTTATAGAAACTATCTGAGTCTCTCTCTTTTCAATGGCAGGGTACATGAAGGTCTCAAGGCTCTGAGGAGTCTCTTGGAATCCATCAAAGGATACATCACCAGATTCATCTCTAATCTATCTAAGGAATTCAAGGATGGAAGTCTATATTCAACACTTACAGGATCGTTTGAAGATGAAAGAATGTGGGTAATTTATAGTGGAGCTTCAAGGCATATGACAAGGGAACATGGAGAACTCAATACCCTATCTAAAGGAATCTCTTCTCACAAAGTCAAACTTGGAGACAAGAATAGCTACTCGATCAAGGGGATTGGATCCACATCCATAGAGTTGGATTCTGGTGGGAACATTCATCTCAACAACATCCTCTATGTTTCAAGTTTGAAAAATACTTTTCTTCCTATTTCTTGTTTAGAAGATAAATGAGATAGGGTAGCATTTGTTAATGATAAAGTAATTGTTTGGGCAAAGGTATCTAGTATAGAAAATTCAAGGACAATTGGGATTCACAAGGGGAGGTTGTATAGGATTCTAACTCCTCCTCCTCAAGATTTAGTACATTTGGACATCAATCCTTGTGAGTTGTTACATATAAGGTATGGTCATCTCCATTACAAAATATTTCCATCCTTAAATCAAATGCTTATTGGTATATCCCAATTAAAGAAAGAAAATGCAGTTTGTAAAGGGTGTGCTCTTGGTAAAAATGTGAAGAAATCATTCCCTAGTAGTGACATAAGATCCAAGGAAATATTGGACCTAATCCACTCTGATGTTTGTGGACCCATGTCAGAAAAATCACTTGGTGTTCATCAATACTATGTAACATTTATTGATGATCATTCCAAAAAGACTTGGATATATTTCTTGAAGTCTAAAGATGAAGTATTCAAAAAGTTCCAAGAGTTAAAGGAAAAAGTGGACAATATGACAGAAAAGAAGATCAAGACTCTAAGATTAGATAATGGAGGGGAATATACATCTAAATAACTTGTGGCCTTTTGCAAAGAAGCTAGGATTAAGAGGGAGCTAATAGTTCCTTACAATCCTCAACAAAATGGTGTAGCTGAAAGAAAGAACTGATCTATTGAAGAATGTGTAAGAGTCATGCTACATGATCAAGACCTTCCTAAATTCTTATGGGGTGAAGCCTCTATGACAGCAGTTTACATTCAAAATAGAATTCCTCACAAGAATTCTTGACAACATGGCCCCAGAAGAATCATTGACAGGAAAGAATCCAAATGTTGATCACCTCAATATTTTTTTATGTCATGTATACATTCATATTCCCAAGGACAAAAGGAAGAAATTGGATCATACAAGTTTGAAAGGAATCTTCAATGGTTACAGTACCTCATCCAAAGCATATAAAATATACATCAAGGAAGGCCATCAGAGATGTTACATTCGATGAAAGTGTTGCATACAAGAAGTCCAAGGACATCCCTATTGACTCTAATGAAGATAAATGGCATATCTTTCCCAATGAGGAAAATCTAGAGCAAGATAGACCTAATGAACTTGCAATTGATCATCATGATGAACCAAAAGGACCAAGCAAACCTATACGACCTGTCATCATTCTAGAAACTCAAAAAATACCAACTTAGTTAAGGTCAACTCTACAGGAAATCGAAGGACATGTAAGAGCAAAAGGAACATTCAGAGAAAGCAAGAAACCCAAGAGATATTCAGGTTATGCAACATATATGAAAAAACTCATTGAAGAAGAAGTAGAACCTACATCATACAAAAAGGTAGCTGAACATCAAGTATGGAAGAATGTACTAATAGACGAATATAAATTAATAATGAAGAATGATGTTTGCGAAATTGGTCCTAGACCAAAAGACAAATAATTTGAATTCCAAGTGGGTTTACAAAATCAAGCATGCAATTGACAGGAGTAATGATAAATACAAGGCAAGATTTGTGGCCATAGGATTCTCTCAACAAGAAGGAATTGATTACAAAGAAACTTTTTTTCCAATGGCCAAGTACACTACAATTAGATCTCTCATCTCTATTACAGCTACTATGGGATGGAACATATATCAAATGGATGTAAAGAAAACTTTTTTGAATGGCACAATTAATGAAGAAGTCAACATTGAGAAACCTCAAGGATTTGAAGTGCATGGAAAATAAACTCATGTTTTTAGGTAAAGGAGGCTCTATATGGCTTAAAACAAGCCCCTAGAGCATGGTATGCCAGAATGGATGCTTATCTATTAAGACTTGGTTTCGTCAAAAGTATTGCAGATCCAAATCTCTACATCAAGGTGGTAAAGAATGAACCTGTGATCATATTACTTTATGTGGATGAATTATTGATAATAAGACTGGATCATTGTATTAATAAATTCAAGAGGAAATAGAATTTGAATTTGATATGAAATATCTTGGACTAATGCACTATTATCTGGGACTCAAAGTTTGGTAGAAACCTGGTGAGATTTATCTTGGTCAAGGAAAATATGTGATTAAGATTTTACAGAAATTTGGAATGATGGATAGTAAACCTATGACAACACCTATGATCACTAATTTGAAGAAGCTAAGGAGTTTATAATCAAGTTTTGTTGATCCAACATCCTACCAATAGTTGATTGGTTCTTTGATGTACCTCGTGAACACTTAGCCAAATATATGTTTTGCAGTGAACACTCTTAGCCAGTTTCAAATGGAGCCTAGACATGATCATTGGATAGAAGCTAAACACATCCTAAGATATCTTCGTGGGACCATACATCATTGCTTGAGATACGTTGCAACAAAATGAGATTCAATTATTGGGCTACATGGATTCGGATTGGGAAGGGAGTGATACAAATGGAAAAAGTACTATAGGTGGTTGTTTTTCTTTTGGATCCACTATGGTTTCATGGATGAGAAGGAAATAAGATTCGGTTGCTTTAAGTTATACTGAAGCTAAATACATAGCAACTAGTGAAGTTAGTCAAGAATTTGTTTGGCTCTGTAATTTGCTTATAGATTTATTTGAAGGACCTTTTAACTCTACCATCATATGTTGTGACAATCAAAGTTGCATAAATCTAACAGAGGAATTGGTTTTACATGCAAGGACATAACACATTAATATCAAATATCACTACATTTGAAGCTCGGTGCAGGATGGGGTTGTGAAGTTTTAGTACATCTCCACTGATGAACAGATAGCAGATATATTGATGAAGTCTCTTCCTAATAAGAATATTGAGTATTTCTAAGGTAAGCTTGGGCTTGTGAATATCTCCTCCTTGGTTGAGAGGGAGTGAGGGTGGACACCATATTCTCTATGTCATGTACTATGGCTAGGACTAACAATCGTAAGCCTAGTAAAGGCACTAGATTGGAGAATGGTGGATTGGGTAAGCATTAGGGACGTTCATTCTTGAGTCATGTATTGTGATTAACTAGGATTAACATCCTAAGTTGGATACATGGAATTGGTAAAGAATGGTCTGGAGGACGTACTTTTTCTTTGATTAGGAAATTCTCCTCTAAGGTCATACCTTAGGAACACCTGGGTTGGGTATGTACCTAAGAGTCGATGGTGTCCAAATTTATGCCTCCCAGCATTGTGCTCTGATCTCATGGAGAGACAGAGCTTGTTAGTCAAGTCTTTGTTATTCTTGACAATATTGGTTATGATGATGTACATCATTATTGATGATTAACAATCTAGATCCTTTCTTATATGAATATTTCAACTTGAGAGTATCTTATTGTGTCATTATGAATACCTCCCTAGTTAAGAGGGAGTGTTGAAAAATGTAACCAGTGTCAGTCTTCATAATATAATAAAATGTAATTTTTATCCTTGATTATATTCATTATTATTATTATATTTTTGGTTAAAACATATTCTTCATGCTTATAGAGTCAATTGAGTCAAAAATTATTTATAAAGATAAAAGAAATGTGTTTGAGTCATGTCCCATTTGGACTTTTTGTAAAAGAAAAGAAATATATTTTTATTTTGAGTCAAAAGGTCATCACAAGACCAAGTTGTCCCTCCTTGCACAAGTCGGCCTTAAAGGCAGCTATTCAACCCTTCTAGACATGTATAAATACAATTCAACTTGGCCTCATTCATTCATTACATCATCACAATGATTTATGTGCCAAAGACAAGAAGAAATTGGAGCGAAGTCAAAGGGGAGAGAGAGAGAGAGAGAGAGAAGTCAAAGGAGAGAAAAATTGGGTGTTTCTAGATTATTTATGCTCACATGTGCGAAGTTTCTAGGGAAACTATGTGAAAATTACAGGTCTAAAATTTGTCCTTCACTGCAGGTTCGAAATTTATGCGATTTGACTAGATTTCAGAAGATTTGACAAACATTGACTTTTGTTGATTTTTGACTTGATTAGAGGATTCTTGGAGGAGGGTTGACTTGGATATTTGTGGTAGTCTTGGTCTTGGTATTGAGTCTTGGATATCTCATTTTAATATAATTCTATAAGAGAAGGATTATTTTGGTTTTCCCCCTTGTGGAGTTTTGCCATGGTTTGGAACCTAATTTCTGGTTTTCTTTGTATCTTTGTGATCTTTATGCTTTGAATTTTTGTATAATTGCTTGATGAAGAACATAAATTAAAAGAAGTTAACATTAACAATTAATTATCCAGTAAGAGGAATCAAGCTTTAATATTTCCAACACTTGGTTTCTCAATAACTCGAAAGAAAATCAAGTGGACTATATATTTCTAATTGCTTTATGTCCTAAACAAATCTCCTCAAAACAAAAATATGAGATTCTTATTCTTATCCCCGTTCATCTTCTTATATTGAGTGACATTCCTTGTTAGAAAACTATATATTACGGAGCAATGGAACACATAAAATATTGCAGAAATATAAACACAGAAAACGCACAAAACAAGAGAGACACAGATATACGTGGTTCACCAGTTTGGGCTACGTCCACCCCGAACAGCCAGTCCTTCCTTTCTATTATCCAGCAAAATGAAGAGACACAACCTACAGCAAATCCGCTGTAATATCCTCTGTTTTATCTCACAATCTCATCTCTCTGTTTCTCGCTCACCGAATACACATCTATCACACAACCTCAAATACAATGCCCTCATACAAAGAGAGGGGTTGCCTTCTAGGGCAAAAAACCCTAAACTAAACATAAGTTCTACCGTCAGATCATCCGCCTAATGAACGGCCCAGATTGACTAGAAATTACTATACTTTTACAAGGCAATTTTACAGCTGTTTTTAGCTTCGGGGGCGCTGCCCCCGAAACCCCCCGCCAGGGGGGGGCTCCCAAAGGTCGCAGCCGCCCCCCTGGACCCCCCCTGCAGCGAATATTTTACGGGCGGCCATTTCGAACTGGGGTCCTATGTGGCGATACCTTTGAATATAGAAGATAATCAGGCTCCACACCCAACATTCTTCATCCTCCAACTCAAACTCCATTATCTTTGGTTATTTTTTCCCTCGATAGTAGTTCCTATTTGGGAATAGCTTTAACCTCCCAAAAAACAACATCTTAACTATAAACAATGTTCTTAGTTACTAGGTTCCAAAGTTTATAGCATTTTGTACCATATTAATAACCAATGCAAATATATATTTTAGCTTTATTATGCAGCTTACTCCTATTTTCCTTTAAAGGATATATATAAGCATCACAACCAACAACTTTGAGATGTTCAAGAAAGTATTTTTTACCAATCCATGCCTTGCGGATTTTTCTCAACTAACACTGACAAGGGTGATTGATTTACAAAGTACCATGAAATATCCATTGCCTCTACTTCAAATACTTGTCCTAACTTGTAACCAATTAGCATGCTCCTTTCCTTTTCCATCAACATCCCATTTATTTTTTCTACACAATTTTATTAAGGTGTTTTATGGATAGTATATTCCTTTGTTATTCCATACTTATACATAATTTCTTGAATTCTTTCCATAGAATTATTCACCATTATTTGTCGTCAATACTTTTGTAGGAGCCTTAAACACTTTAAATTTATCAAAGACCTCAAATTTCTTTTGTAAGAAAATAATTCATATGTAGGCTTGAAAAACTATTTATAAATTTAACATATTACAGAAATTTAACAAATGATGGAACAAGCATGAATCCAATATTCTCTTTGCTCTTGTAGCACCAAATAAGAATTTTACCTGGTTTTGTTTGTCATAAATGCAATGTTCATAGAAATCAAAATCTAGCATACAATCACAAATACTTTCAACTATATATTACCATGTAATGCTTGCTAAGCCTTTCTCTCCATTATGTCCCAATCTTTGATATCATAGCATCATATTTTCTACAAAGACAATAATGGTTCTATCTTCTTCATTTCCACCCTTAGGAACAAAAAAATTACTACACCCATCAATGATAGTGCTTCCCAACAACTTGTACAACCTCCCATTCCAAACTTCCCTCATCAACACCATTGCTCCTTAAATAATTTTGTAGGTTTGATTTTCAAACATAGTATGTACACCTACATTATTGATCTGTATTATGAATATTAAGTTGGTAGCTAACTTTGGAATGTGCAAAATTAATCTATAAACTATCGTGGATATTCCATTGGATAGTTTGTCACAACAGATTTGATAAATAGATATTTCAAATTTCAAATTCTACATTATTACAATTTTATTAGATTTCTAGTTATGTAGATTTATTGTTAATAGTGCATGAATGCAAATTAAAATTATGTAGAAAATAGAGAATGGAAAAATAAAAGGTCATACACACATTTGACACAAGATATGATATGGGTAACCCTTTTGGGAGAAAAACCCAACTGGAAGGTGAGGTTGCTCCGCTCTCTTTCTGTGAAGGGAAATATGGTTGTGAGTACAAAGAAGTATGGCAGGTGGCCCATGGACTGCTACAATGCACAAATCCTCTCTGTGTTCTCTATCTCCTATCCCTTTTGGCTATTATTTTGCTTGACTATGGAACAAATGCACTCGAAAGAATGGAATCAATTTTCCTCATAGTGGCCTAGTTATAACACAACTTGGTAACCTACTAGTGGTTAGGTTTGATTATGTCAACTCTTAACCTGAATTACAATATAAACTCTTCTACATCATAAGCGTGTGGCTAGCCCCTTATCCATGAATAATGGGGGCTGACATGGCATCCTCTTGAATTATGGTGGTGAAAAAAGGAAGGTCAACTTTTGAGCATAACTTTTTCATATGGACTCTGATTGACACGATTCTTGCGTCGTTGGAAAGGTCTCTGTGTAAAATATCATTTGACGCCTCAACATGGTCTTACAATGTTTCAGACCCTATTTTTCTAAATTGGGTCCCACTGGTAAAAAATATTTTGTAAGCTAATTCCTCCACTTTTTCCACTTTGAAAGCACCGAGATCAATCACAAACAATATAATGATCCAATCCATATCACACCTCCCCATTTTGGGAGAATTTTAGTCCCAAAAAACTTCTAATAAATCAGGTGAGGAAATGTTTCCTCCACCTTCTCTCTAGTGTACCATTTAGCTTTTCCTAGAAGTTGTCCTTTCAACCCAATCTTCCAAAGGTCATGTTGTCCTTATCTTGTAGTTTTGGACCTCTTCTGCAAAATTGTATCTTCTGTCACATATGCACGAGCATCTGGTTCCAAATCCTCCACAAAAGGTATGACATGTTCCTCTTCCTATTCTAGCATGGAAGGCTCATAGTGTTTCAAATTCTCTGTATTCACAACTGAGTAAATGCACATATATGGTGGTTAACTAAGTCGATATGCATTATCACCCACCTTTTCCAGTATCTCGAAGGGTCCATACCTCAAAGCCTTGATTTTCTTACCAACCCCTTGTAGCCTCTCCTTGTTCAACTGTATCCATACTTTGTCTCTCACCCTGAACAATTTCTCTATTTTATGTTGATCATGCATGGCCTTATATTTATCTTGTGACTTATGCAGTGTTCCTTGTACTTGTAGATGGATTTGCTTGATCTTTTAAACAAACTTTTTAGCCCTCAAGGGCTCTCCTATAATATCTTCCCTCACTCCTCCTTACTTCCCACATGCAATGTCTAAAGGTGAAGGTGGAAAATATCCAAAGCAAGTTTCAAATGGGACATTCTTATATAAGTGTGGACTTCTCTATTGTAAAAATGTTGTATATATATACCAGATTTTCATCCCAGGTCTTTGGATGTTTCTGGCTGTATCCCATCATTAGCTACACCAAATTATTGTTGACTACCTCTATCTGGCCATCTATCTTTGGATGGAATGTTATAGATCTCTTCAACTTCATGTAATTATTCTCCCACAATGTAGTTCATAATGCTCTGAGAAATCGTGTGACCCTTTCTAAGATGATGCTCCTTTTTATCCCAAAGTGCACCCAAACCTATCTAAAGAACAAGTTTGTTTCTTCCTGCCCATTGATGGTCATTCTATAGAGAATCAAAACACACATATTGAACCTATAAAATACAATGAATAAATATTCATGTCCCTTCTTGGTTGTTGGTAAACCTCCCACAAAGTCCATGGAAATGTTTTCCTAAGGACGAGTGGGTACAGTTAAGGGATGATATAGACCTTGTTTCCTATTGTTAGGTTTGTTGGTACAACAAAGCATGCATCCTCTTATGAACCTAGTTGGTCCATATTTATGCAGGAATGAAATGAAATACATATTTAAACAGAAACATAGAGCTACAGCGAAAACTGAACTTCAATTCATTAATAACAAATACTGAAAATTGTTTACATGCATAATGGAAGTAAAATAGCTCGAGCGATGGTAGTTATCTCTAAGAAGAGATGTGACAGCTACATGCCTTCTGAATTGTATTAAAATAAGGCTCGAAGGAATTTTTATTATATATAAATAAGGGAAAACCCTAAACATCCAAAATCCTAACCCTAGGAGATGACGCGCCAAAATTTTGTGCGCCTCGTTGGGGTAAGTTAACCGCCAACTTCCCGAGGTCATAACCTTAGCGTATGATCTATGTTTGGATCTCATAATACCATGTTTTAAAGATCTCCATGAGGAGGTAGAAAAAATATGAAATAGATTTTAACACTTTTCCGATCCCTCTGTTTTCCCAGAAAATGTCTTTTTGGACCTCAAAATGGCTCCGAAGTTTAGGACCCGAAAAACTGCCAAAATAGTAACTATGCTAGAAATTAGGAAACTGAAAGGAAATAGTGTTAGGGATCCAAGTGGAATATGTGGGTGGACAACAATACCCACCTGGATCACTAGCTACATGCTCTTACATATTGGGCCAATACACATACCTCTATAAGTTGATCATGGTCTTACCTACACCAAAGTTCCCTACAACGTTGGAGGTGTAAGCCTCTTTAATCAATTTCAATCACTCACCTTTAGGAACACCTAGCTTATCCAGCCTATATAGTAAGCCATCCTAGATATTGTAGTCAATGGTGTTGTCACCATCGTGCACATAACTCTGACTCGGCAACTATTGAAACACCTCCTTGAAGTCCTCATTCTCTGAATATGCCTCTCTGTATGTATCATGGGTGAATGGATCCATGTGCATAAGAGTTACCAAAGATGTGATATTTGGTGAGGGTGGCCTTGAAATCATGTCAACCAACTTGTTTGTGTTTCCCTTCTTTTACTTGATCACCAAATGAAACTGTTGTAAAAACCCCAGCCACTTGTAATGTATGGTATGTTGTAGCTTTGGGCCTGCAAGTACTATAGTGGTTGATGATATATGTGTATTATTGTCTCCTTTCCCATTAGGTGGTGGTTCCACTTCTTCATAATTTTCACTAGGGCATATAGCTCCTTGTCATAGGTAGGGTAGTTAAGAACTTCCCTGTGAAATACTTCAGAATGGTAGCATACAAGCCTTCCTCTCTACATCAAGACTTCTCCCAAAGCATACCCGCTCACACTTGTTTGGTGCTTGACTGATATTCTTATTTAGCTCCTCACAATCTCTTTACTAACGCTTTCCCCATTGGAAACTATTTCCACTTGTTGTTATGGTGTGCAGCAGTGTTGCTACCGCTGAAAATGAGGTTATGAATTTCCTCAGGTACTGTGCTACCCCAATGAAACTCTTGACCTCAAAAACATTAATAGGGACTGGTCATTTCATGATGGCCTCCATCTTGATAGGATCTATCTTCAACTATCCTCCACATATGACATACCCCAAATACACCAAAGACTGTTGTGCAAACTCACAATTCTTGATATTTTCTAGCAGTTGTTGCTTCTTTAATTTCTCCAGCACCTACGTCAAATGAGAGAGGTTCTCCTCCCATGTAGCACTATATAAAAATATATCATCTAAATAGACAATAACAAATGAATCTATAAAAGGGCACAATACATCATTCATTAATCTCATAAACGTAGTTGGTGAATTACGTAGGCCAAATGGTGTGACTAACCACTCATACAAATATTGTCTGGTTTTGAAGGTGCTCTTCTAGGTATCTTCTTCCTTGACACAAACTTGGTGATATCCAGATTTTAAGTCCAACTTGGTGAAGTACTTTTCTTCATTGAAACTGATCCAGCAGATCATCTATTATGGGCATGGGGTACCTGTTCTTGAGCGTGATTTTTTTCAACACCTTGTAATCTATACACATCCACCAAGTGTTGTCGTTTGGCACAATGATGATGGGTTACCCACATGGTGATGTACTCGGTTGAATGACACCTTATTCCAGAAGTTGATGCAATTGTGTCTTCACCTCACTTTCTTCTATAACAAAATTCCTATACATCCGAATGTTTTGCAATGGGGAGTTCAACAATAGTTAGATCTCATGCTCCACTTCCCTCTTAGGTGGTAACATTTAGGCTCCGAGAACACATATTTGTATGCATCTAGCAACTCTTTCAGTTTTTGTTTTTGTTTCTTAGTACACCCCTCCAAGGATGCCTTTCCTCTTACTGGCTCTTCTATAGATTGATTTTCTCTTAAAAACAATAAATAATACTTCTTACTGGAACTGATCAATTTCTTGGCTTGGTTGGCACTTACCACTGAAATTTTCAACTTGCCTTTTTGTGCGTTGATGATGAACAATTTTCCATCCTTGACGAGATGGTATTCGTTATATTTGTGCATGGATCTTTCATCTCGCATGTACATGTAGGGAATCCCAAACATGACTCCACATACATCAAGGGGAACCACATCTAGTTCTACTTCATCAATAAAATTTGCACTAATGACGAATCTAATTTTGCATTGTTTTGATACCTTCAGCTTTGAATCCTTATTTACCCATCCCAATAGATATGGGTTTGGATGATCATGAACTTCCAACCCCATATTCTTGACCAACTTTGTTGCAATGAGATTTGATTGTGATCTTGAGTCAAACAAAGCATCAACCTTTGTCTTCTTGACTTGTATCTTTATATTGAATAGTTTGGTCATTTATTTATCTTCCTATTGTTGAAAGCTACTCAGGTTCACCTCCTTTTGCACTAATGTACAAACAATCTTCTCATGCACATCTGAGCTCTTTGAAATTGGCTGTTCAAATTAGTGGACATGAGAACCTTCTACTTATTGTCTTTCTTTTTATTCTTTGGGTTTAGCTTTGGATGCAACTTCCAGTATTTCTCCTCTGTATGGTTGTCAATGTTCCAATGATTGCAGTGGTTGTCAACATCTTTGTACTGTTGTGTTGTGGTTATCATCTTTTTATGTTTCCCCCTTTTTTCTTCTTCTTCCCCTCCGTATAAGCTTCATGTTTCTCCTTCTACTACGATCCACTTGATTGTACTCTCTTTAGACCTATGTTCTCTAGTTATTGTGATTGTACACAAGCCTCATTCATTGATTTGGGCTTAAACAACATCACTTTCGCCCACTGATGGTGGTTTAGACCCCCCAAATATTTGAGAAGTACATCTAGGTTATTTGGGGATATACCCAGCATTATGGCCATATTTCTGAACTCAATGATCTAATCCTACACGCTTTGCCCCATCATTTGCTTGAAGTTGTTCCATCTGATCCACTGGTCCTCTACATACCCCATATGGTAAAACTGTGATAAAATGGGGGTTCTGAAGTCCTTCCACTTAGTCATTGGAGGCTTGCCCTCCAACCTTAGTGTCTTCATGCGGATTTCCCACCAAGTTAGGGCGTGAACCTCTAATTTCAGTCGCGTAAATGAAATATTTTTTTCTTCCACAATTTGATGGACACTGAAATACACTTCCAGTTGTTGCAACCAATGATTCAGCTTTAGAGCATCGATCTCACCATGGTATGGCTTGATATTGACCTTTTCTTCCATTTTAAACAAGGGTTGTGATTGATTCGTGACAATCGATTGGGTTAATCCTTTTCGGGTTCTTTCTTTGGTTGATTCTTTATTTATTCCCGATCTCCTAATCCCGCTTCTGATTTATCCTTTGCATTTTAACCCCATCTTCTCTAAATATCCCAAGCTTATTGTTCAGGTCCACCATGAGGAGATTTACATTACAATTTATATCAATGACTTATTGTTATAGCTGTGAAAACCTCTCCTTTGTAATATCACGAGGTTTATTCACATAATCGTCAGCCATGATTAGGGTTTTGAGATATTTTGCCCAACCATCTAGATCCCCTGAAAATATCCACACTACATCCAAAGAAACTTGCTTTGATACCAATATGATCCACAAATTGTCATGGATATTGCATTGGATAGCTCGTCACAACAGATCGGATAAAATGATATTTAAAATATGAAATTATACACTATTACAATTTTAGTAGATTTTTGGATCTACAGATTTATTGTTAATAGTGCATGCATGTGAATTAAAATTATGTATAAAATAGAGAACGAAAAAATAAAATCTTCGACACACATTTGACACAAGATATGCTTTGGGAATCGCTTTCAGGAGAAAATTCCAGCTGGATGGTGAGTCGAACTGCTCTACTTCTCTAAAGGGAAATATGATTGTGGGTACAAAGAAGTATGACTTGTGGCACGTGGACTGCTACAGTGCACAAATCCTCTTTGTGTGCTCTATATATTATCCCTCTTGGTTATTATTTTTCTTGGCTATTTTTTTTCTCAACTATGGAATAAATGCTCTTGAAAGAATGGAATCCCTTTTCCTCGTAGTCTCCCGGCTATAACATAACATGTTAGCCTACTAGTGGTTAGGTTTAACTACCCAAACTCTTAACGAAAGCTATAATATAGACTCTTCTAGATTCTTCTACATCATAATCACATGGCTAGCCCCTTTTCCATGAATAATGGGGATTGACGTGGAATCCTCTCGAATTATGGTGGTGAAAACAAGAAGGTCAACTTCTAAGTGGCATAAATTTTGAATATGAACTCTAATTAACGTGATTCTCACATTATTGGAAAGGTCTCTATGTAAGGCGTCATTTGATGCCTCAAAATTCTCTAAGAAGGTTTTAGATCCTGTTTTGCTAAACTGGGTCCCACTGGTAAAAACGGTCATGTGAGTTGATTCCTCCACTTTTTCCACTCTGAAAGCATCGAGATGGATGAAAAACAATATAATGATTCAATCCAAATCATACCTACCCATTTTGAGATACTTTTGGTCCCTTAAAGCTTATACGAAATGAGTTGAGGAAATTTTCCATCCACCTTCTCTCTAGTGTACCATTTAGATTTTCCAGGAAATTTCCCTTTAAACCCAATTTGCCAAAGTTCATGTTTCCATTGTCTTGTAGTTATGGACCTATTCTACAAAATTGTATCTTCTATTAACTCTACTTGAGCATCTGGTGCAAAATCCTCCACAAAAGGTAGGACATGTTCCTCTTCCTAATCTAACATGGAAGGCTCATAGAGTTTCAAATTCTCCACATTCACAACTGAGTAAATGTGCATATATGGTGGTAGACTAAGTCAATAGGCATTATCACCCAACTTTTCCATCATCTTGAAGGGTCCATCCTCAAAGCCTTGATTTTCTTACCAGACCCCTATAGCCTCTCCTTGTTCAATTGTAGCCATACTTTGTCTCCCACCTTAAACAAATTTTTTTTTCTATATTGATCATGTTTGGCCTTATATTTCTCCTGTGACTTTTGTAGTGTCCCTTGTACATGTAGATGGATTTGCCTGATCTTTTATACAATAATTTCATCCCTCAAGGCATCTCCTGTAAGATATTCCCTCACTCCTCCTTGCTACCCATATGCAATGTCCAAAGGTGAAGGTGACAAATATCCAAACATGTATCAAATGGGGAATTTCCTATAGAAGTGTGGATTGTTCTATTGTAAGAATGTTGTATATATATCAAATATTCATCTCAAGTATTTGGATGCTTCTAGTTGTATCCCCTTAGAAGTTGCACCAAATTCCTCTTGACTATTTATGTATTCCCATATGTTTGTGGAGGAAATGTTGTAGATCTCCTCAACTTCATGACCATCTTCTCCCACATTATAGTCCAGAATGCATTGAGAAATCTTGTTTCCCTATCTGAGACGATTCTCCTTAGTATCCCAAAGTGCACCCAGACCTGTCCAAAGGACAAGTTTGTTGCTTATTTTCCACTGATGGTCTTTTTACAGGGCATTGGAATGCACATCTTGAACATGTCAACTACCACGAAGAAGTAGTCATATCCCTTCCTATTTTTGGTAAACCTCCCACAAATTCCATGGAAACTCTTTCCAAAGGACAAGTGGGTACAGGTAAGGGGTCATATAGACCCTGTTTCCTATTTCTAGGCTTGTTGGTACAATAAAGCATGCATCCTCTTATGAACCTAGCTACTTGCTCTTGCATATTAGGCCAGTAAACATACCTCTATAGGTTGGCCAAAGTCTTCCTTATACCAAAATTCTTTGCAACCTTGGAGGTGTGAGCCTTTATAATCAGTTGCAATCTCTAACCTTTAGAAACATATAGCATATATGTCCTATAGAGTAACCCATCTTAGAGATGGTAGTCAATAGTGTTGGCACCATCGTGCACATGAATTTAACTCTACAACTCTTGAAACACGTCCTTGAATTCCTCATCCTCTAAATATACCTCTTTGTATGCATCATGGTTGAATGGATCCATGTGCATAAGAGTTACAAAGTTGTGATCTTTAGTGTGGGTGGCCTTGAAAGCTTATCGTACAACTTGTTTATGCTACCCTTCTTGTTCTTGATCACCAAATGAAATTGTTGTAGATACCCTACCCACTTGTAATGCTTGATCTATTGTAGCTTACTTTGGGCTTACAAGTAGTATAGCAGCTAGTGATCTGTGTGGATTATTGTCTCCTTTCCCATCAAATGGTTCTTCCACTTCTTCATAACTTCCACCAGGGTATAGAGCTCCTTGTCGTAGGTAGAGTATTTAAGAACTTCCCCATGAGATACTTTAGAATGGTAGCATACAAGCCTTCCTCCCCACATCAAGACCGCTTCCATAGCGCATCCACTTGCATCTTTCTCCACTTCAAAGGGCCACTGCAATTTTGGTAATGCCAAAACGGATGCTTGACTAATATTCTTCTTTAGCTCCTCAAAATCCCTTTGTTGGCCCTTTCCCCACTAGAAACTCTTGCCACTTGTTATTATGGAGTGGAGCGGTGATGCTACAGCTGAAAATGAGGCTATGAATTTCCTCAAGTACTATGCTACCCCAATGAAACTAATAACCTTGGAAACATTAGTAGGTATTATCCATTTCATGATGGCCTCCATATTGACAATATTTATCTTCAACTCTCCTCCACCTATCACATACCCTAGATACACCAAATATTGTTGTGCAAACCCACACTTCTTGAGATTTACTAGCAGTTGGTGCTTCTTTAATGTCTCCAGCACCTACGTCAAATGAGAGATGTGCTCCTTCTAGGTAGCACAGTATACCAGTATATCAACTAAATAGACGATAACAAATGAACGTATAAAAGGGTGTGGTAGATCATTCATTAATCTAATAAACATAGTTGGTGCATTACATAGGAAAAATGGCATCACTAACCACTCATACAAACCTTTCCTGGTTTTGAAGGTGGACTTTAAGGTATCTTGTTCTTTGACTCAAACCTAGTGATATTCAGAATTTAAATCCAACTTGGTGAAGTAATTTTCTTGTTGCAACTGATTTAGCAAATCATCTATCCTAGAGAGGGGGTAGTTGTTCTTGAGCGTGGTTTTGTTCAATGCCCTATAATTTATACAAATATTCCAAGCTGCATCCTTCATTATCACAATGATGATAGGTGAACTGCATGGTGATGTACTCAGTCGAATGACACCCTATTCCAGCAGTTGTTGCAATTGTTTCTTCACCTCGTTTCTATAACAAATTGCATGTGCATCCCAATTTTTGGCAATGGGGAATCTAGTTATAGTTGGATCTCACTCTCCACTTCCCTATTAGGTGGTACCCTTAAGGATCACAGAACACATCCTTGTATGCATCTAGGAACTATTCCAGTCGTTTCTTATGTTTCTTAGTACACCCCTCCAAGGATGCCTTGCCTCTTACTGGCTCTTCTATAGACTAATTTTCTCTTAAAAATAATAAAACATACTTCTTGTTGGAACTGATCAATTTCTTGGCTTGGTTGGCACTTACCAGCGAAATTTTCAACTTGCCTTTGTGTTCATTAATGATGAACAATTTTCCATCCTTGTTGAGCCAGCATTGGTTGGCTCTTTGAATGAATATTTCATCTTGCATATACATGTAGGGACTCTCAAACACGACTCCACATGCATCAAGGGGAACCACATCTAGTTCCACTTCATCAATAAAATTAGCACTGATGGAAAATCTAATTTTGCGTTGTTTTGTTATCTTCAGTTTTGCATCCTTATTTACCAATCCCAATGGATATGGGTTTGGATGACCTTGAAATTCCAACCCCATCTTCTTGACCATCTCTGCTGCAATGAGATTCGCCTGCAATCCTGATTCAAACAGAGCATCAATATCTGTCTTCTTGACATGTATCTTTATCTAGAATATTTTGGTCATTTATTTCTCTTCTTATTGTTGAAGGCTACTCAGGTTCACCTCCTTCTGCATTGATGTACAAATGATATTCTCATCCACATCTGAGTTTCTTTCAACTTGGTTGTTCAAATCAGTGGCCATGACATTCTTCTTCTTATTGTCTTTCTTTTTGTTTTTCGTGTTTAGATCTAGATGCAACTTCCATCACTTCATCTCTGTATGACCGTCGATGTTCTAGTGGTTGTTGTGGTTGTTGGGATCTTTGCACTGGTGTGTTGTTTTTGTCGTCTTTTAATATTTTCCCCCTTTTTTATTATTCTTTCACTCCTTAGAAGCGTCTTGTTGCTCCTTCTACTTCGATCCACTTGATTGTGCTCTCTTCAATCTTATGCTCTCCAGTTCTTTTGCCTATACACAAGCCTCATCCAAGTATTTGGGCTTGAACGACATCACTTTCTCTCGCAGATGGTAGTGTAGACCCCCCAATTGCTTGAGGAGTACATCTAGTTTCTTTGGGAGATACCCAACATTATGGTCATCTTTCTGAACTTTGTGGTATACTCCTGCATGCTTTATCCCATCTTTTTCCCCAAGTAATGCCACCAGATCCACTGATTCAACTTCATAGCATTGATCTCATCATGGTACGGATTTATATCAACCTTTTCTTCATTTTAAATAGGTTTTGTGATTTATTCGTCACATTCAAATTGGGTTGATCTTCTCTAGGTTATTTCTTCAGCTACTTCCTCATTTCTTAATGATCTCCTCATCCCCCTTCTGACTTATCCCTTGCATTTGAACCCGCATCTTCTCCAAATATCCCAAGCTTGTTTGTCGGGGATTCCATGAGGATATTTACATTACGATTTATATCAACGACTTGTTGTTCTAGCTGCAAAAACCTCTCCTATGCAAGATCACGAGGGTTATTCATAAATTCGTCAGACATTATTAGGGTTTTGCGAATTTTGGCCCAGGCGGTCTATATCCCTTGCAAATCTCCACAATGCACCCAAATAAACCTTATATGATACCAATATGATCCGTAAACTGGCATGGATACTCCAGTAGACAGTTCATCACAACAAATCTGATAAAATGATATTTAAATCTAAAATTCTACATTATTACGGTTTTATTATATTTATGGATATGTGATTTATTGTTAATAATGCATGCATGTGAATTAAAATTATGTATAAAATAAAGAACAAAAAAAAAAAATCTCAAACACACATTTGACACAAGATATGCTCAAGGAAACCCTTTCGGGAGAAAACCCCAACTAGAAGGTGAGGTCGCTTTGCTCTCTTTCTCTAAAGGGAAATATGGTTGTGCGTACAAAGAAGTATGGCCTATGGCCTGTGGGATGCAACAGTACACAAAGCCTATTTGTGTGCTCTATCTCCTATCCCTCTTGGCGTTTTTTTTCTCGGTTGTGAAACAAATGCACTCGAAAGAATGGTATCCATTTTCCTCCTAGTGGCCCAGTTATAACACAACCCGATAGCCTACTAGTGCTTCAGTTTGACTACCTCAAATATTAACCAAAGTTACAATATAGAGTCTTCTATATCATAATCACGTGGCTAGCCCATTCTCCATGAATAATGGGGTTTGCATGGCATCCTCTCAAATTGTGGTGGTGAAAAGAGGAAGGTTAACTTTTAAGTGGCATAAATTTTGCATACGGACTCTGAATTGCATGATTTTTGTGCCATTTGAAAGGTATCTGTGTGTAGAATAAGAAAAAATGTGTCGCGCTAAAGTGGTAAATTTTTAACCCCCAAAAAACATTGTTTGATGCCTCGAAATGCTCTCAGAAAGTTTCAAACCCTATTTTTCTAAAATAGGTTTCGTCGATAAAAACGGTCCCGTGAGCTGATTCCTCCACTTTTTCCACTCCGGAAGCATCTAAATGGATGACAAACAATATAATGATCCAATCTGGATAATAATAAAAAAATTAGTGGTCTAATCCTTCCATCCTTAAGAACTAACTTAAGTCTTCCACGTTCTATGATTCTAGTCATCAATTCATATCTTAAAAAAACATTACCTCTATTATATTTTTCATATTCACGAAACTACTCTCTGTGAGAATTCATTTGAAAAGAAACACCCAATTCGATCAACCATACACCATGATCTTAATTTGTGGTTGTAGAAGCCAACTATGCATTCACTCCTTCCTTTGGGGAGGGCTTCTCTTATATGGGATAAAAATCATTATATCTCTTCCTTCATTAACACTTTTAGATATACAATCCTTCTTATAATGTCCAGCTTTACCGTATTTCCAACATTTTCTTTAAAAAATTCTGGAGATTTAGATCTCCTTCAAATAATCATTTTTATTTCTATCTTGAGGATCACCTCTTAAAGACAAAACATATGTTCTCTAACTATCCATGGTTTTCGACATCATTTATTTTTATAGCAAAGATGCGACCACATCATCAAACTCTCATGTTGTTACATTTCTCCCAATAGTTATAACTAGACCATCCCATGAATCTAGTACAACACAATAACTTAAGACACTTGTCTTTATCAAAAAAATTAATTTTGAAAATAATTGACTTTCCACAATGTGAAAGGCATTTAGATTCTTTGTCATGAAGTCTCTATCATTCATCCTTGGGAGATACAACTTCTTTTGAGGGAAAAGTTTGCCTAATAGTGACTAGAATAATACAAATTCCCTAATCTATCCCATAATTTCTTGGTTGTCAATTCTCCTAGGACATTCAATAATGTTAAACCTAAAAGACATAATAGGATTACACTCTTTTTCATTATATCCAACTTCATCCAATATATTTTACCATACCCATAGGTGCAATACCAAGATCCACAATGATTCATTGTTCTTTATCAACAAGAAAGTCCTCCATCTTAAGCTTCCATGGCTCAAAGCTTTGACCATTAAATTTCTCAATATTTATACTAGAACTACTTTTCATTCCTTTTTAAAACAAGAATTACCACCATAGGGATCTCACTGAAACCACATTTATCATAGACCCAAGACAAACTTGTTCTATAGAAAACAAGTCAAACCCTTACTAATAAAGGTGTCCCCCCAAGCCAATAATCTCAATCTAATACCAATTGTAAGTTTTGAACCTTTGAAGTGGCACAATGTATATAGATTCTTAATAAAAATAAAAATAACAACAATGGCATACACATGGTACACGGAAACTTACCCTAGAAATGCTTAACTGGGAAAATCATCAAAACTTAGAGCCACGCCTCTTTCTTCTTCATTGTATTAACTTGACTATGCATAATGAAATATTTCGGTATTCAATATTATCCAAAAACCTAATTTGTTATCCTTAATTAGAAACATTAATCCCTTACCAAAGATTCGATTACAATAGATCAAAAAATATTTTTTTCCAAAAACAATTTGAAAAAAAAAACACAAAAAAACCTAAAAATAATTATGCAAAAAACATAGCACATTCCTAACAAACAAGATCAATTTTGAAACAAAATAAATTTCTTTATACTATAACTAGAATAATATTATCAGCCCCAAGGGTTAGCTCAACCGGTCAAATCCCCATTATTAAGTACCTCGCTGATGGGGAGGTCACAGGGTCAATTCTCCTCGAAGCCCTTGGGGTTAGGCCTAGCTATTGGCCACAGGGCTTGATTCCCTTCGCGGTTGATCAACCCAAATATTTCTGTGGACGTAATGGCCACCCAGTGACCGTGAACCACACCGAAGAAAAAAAAAAAATATATATATATATATATATAATAAAAATAAAATAAAATAAAAATAAAAATAAATAAATAAATAAATAATATATATATATATATATATATATATATATATATATATATATATATATATATATATATATATATATATATATATAGTTGATAATTTTAACTATGGGTACTCCTAGATGCAAGGATATTGGTGATACTTATGCTAGAGAGCTCTCCTAAGTGGGATTTTTCCATTAGAGTTCAATGTCACGAATTTAGATCACTAGATACTCACCTTGATAATGTTGGAAATACTGGGGGGTGAATCAGTATTTCTTTACAATTGTTATTTTTTTTACCAGTTAAGATCACTTATAATTAGAACACAGAATGAACAATGATAGAATAATAATTTTATTAATCAAAAATATCAAGGACTCCAATCCTCTTTTTACAATAAATCAAATGCAGTAATGTTTAGGGCTCGAACCCAAAATGAAGACACCTATCTCCAATCCACCAGGATCCAACATGTGTTTTACCAAGCCTCAACTTGGACTTCACGAGGCTCCAACCCTCTCCACTTGCACAGGCTCCATCCTAATCTTCTTGAGGACTCCAACCCCCTTAATCTACTTCATCTCTTCAATTTAGGTTCAATAGGTCCTTCAAGGCCTCCAATTTATTCTACAACAAGCCTTGATGATTTCTCTAAGAATGTCTTCACTTAGTCTTCAATAACCCTTTGTTCATTAGTGAAAACTTTACCAATCATTGAAAGAATCTTCAAAACTATTCATGATTCCCAATGTAAGTTCCTTCAATTTCACTCCATGAGAGCCTTCAACAATGCATCAAGTTCTCCACTAATGCCTTCAAGTCAGCGTCTAAAGAGAGTCTTCAATAGGTCTGCAACAATGCTAACAGATGTCCCAATAAATTGCTTCAAGAGGATTCAATTAATACTTCTCAAAGTATGCTTCAAATCCAATATTTAATATGGTATCCAACAAGTTCAAGTCTTCAAGATTGCCTGCCCTAACCTTCTTCAAGATCATATTCTAGAAGTCTTCAAGATAATGATCCAAGATGTCTCCAATAACTACTCCAGTGGGTTGTTTAACAGGGTCTTCACTGCTCCAATGGGTTGTTTAATAAGGTCTTCAAGATAAATTTCAATAATGGTTCTACAAGTTTCAAAATTATTTCAACAGATCTTCAATATTGCTTCAAAATGACTCTTCAAGCAATGTTCTTCAATGCTCCTTCAACAAATCTCAATAAGCCACTAATATTTCCTCCAGGGTAGCCTTCAATAAGATGTCAAATTTCAATCCAAACAAAGTCTGCATTGAATGTATCCCACACAGATCCACTGAATTGATGTTATTGGTCCAATAAATCACAAGTATGAGATAATTAAGATCAAGCATGTACAGGCCTGAGTAAAACAGATCATTGATGTATCACAGGTCTAAGGTGTTATAGACAATTTTGTGCCTTACAGCAACAGGCATGAATTGTCAATAATCCAAGGGATCCAAAGTTCCCTAAACATGATGTTCCTACCCCTAGAGGAACAAGGTCAGCAAACCAACAGCTCTCAGATCAGTTCTCCACCTGAAAACACTCAAAAACAAGCAATCCTGAAATCAAAGCAGGTGCTCCACTAGGCTTCTGCGCTGAAACACAACTCCTCCATGGTGTACCTGCGTTGCAAAGCAGGTAGAACAAAGGCCACCTGCGTTGAGCGAGATTGGACAAGTGGCACACTGAGTCATTGCTCTGGAATCTTCCAAAAATGACACTTGGATCAGGGATTTCGCCTTGTGATGAGTCAGAGGCTCTGTTTCTCCAAGTGGAAGCAAGGTTCTCCAAGTGGACTCAAGAACTGAAGATCAACTAAAGATCAACTGAAGAGAGAGAGGACACAAGGCAGCTACACATCAGTTGCAAGCTGACTCATCCTTTCTCAATTCATCTATATATTGAGCTCTCTCCTATGAGCTCAGGAGGGCTGGAATTTTGTGCAAAGTAATGCTATGCTGTTGGTTTCACTATAGAGCTATTGGGTGATTGCTTGAGGGAGGTGAAGAGGAGAAATTCTTTCTGCTGGGAGGTGTTGCTGGATTGGGGCCTTCAATGGTTGTAACTCTCTCAGAACTTTACTTCTTCATTAATAAAAGCTATTGAGGTTCTTCTATATGCTCTTGTTTCAATGATATATTGTGATAATTGTATATTTGATTTACACTAATCCTTGAATCAGTTATGATTGCATGTTGCTTGTAGTTTCCTTCTTTGCTATTTTGCAGGATCTCATTGTAGCTGGGCCAGCAATAGAGCAAGGAGCTGGGAGCAAGCGGCCATAGAGAAGAGTTTGGATTCGACATTAAGCGCAAGGCAACGGTTAGTGCATTCTTTCATTCTCTTTTGCTTTCATAAAGAAGTAAACCTTCAGTAGTTTCCTTTACAGTTGTTGCTGAGGTACTATCACCCTTAGAGTGGGATAGGGTCATCCGAATCAGATACTTTTCCTTACAACATAAGGGGAAGAAACTTCTCTTTCAATGTTTCACTGCTTAAAGTTGGAAAAGAAATAAATTATTCTAACGTCCATAAGGCTAAAGATAGCCTATGGGACAGGTTGTTTCTCCATCTGCTTTATGTAGTCAACCATTTTTCTATGAATTTTCAAAATAAATGCTCCCAGCTTCTCGACAAACCCCTCGCTAAATAGATTATCCCAAGAGCTAGCTGCCAGCATATCTGCATAACTTTCCCTGTTGTCTTTGAAGGCCTCACATTCTAAAATGAAATGTTTTTTTGTTTCCACTTTTCCGGAAGAACAAAAAATGCACACTCTTTCCTCCCACACTTCCTTTGGCCTTTTCCAACTCCCTGTTTCACAACAGAGTTGATGAGAATTAGTCCTTAACTGAATAATAAGAATTTTGGCTCTCCAAGAGATATTGGCCTCTATGTATGCTTTTGGTTGATGACTATGAGTGGGATTAAACACTTCAACATAGTAATTTTTCTTTCTTCCTAGCTCTTTATCCCAAGTACGCTTGTGGAAATTTTCCATAACAAAATATTTTATCTCTTCGTTGTTTATGGGACATGCGTTCAAGCAAATACCTCATTTACTAAACCATTTGTTATTTTGCTGCATCCAAGTTTTTTTGCTCTTACACAATCTATCCTTAAAGATAATCTTAGGCCATCTACCCTCTTCCATTTGCTCAATTTTTTTTAAATACCTTATGACTCGCACCATAACAATTGCTTCAATAGGAGCAGTCACTGTTTCACTTAACAAGATATCATAAGGAACTGCACTTTTAATCTTAAATTTGTTTGTAATCAAACGCTTTTGAATTTTCTCAATTTGTCTCCACTTCATGTCGGATGCACTGTTGGCCCATAGTTCACAAACATAGAGGATCACCATAATCACTAGAAGCCCAAAAAGAGTTTGAGTGGTTTTCCAATCCCATAATTCTGCCTCTCTACACCTATTCTGAAAAGCATAAAATGTTTTCCAACCCCCCAAAGTTCTTTTCTTTCTACAATCATTCCAACTTAGATTTGTGTTGAAGTCAATTCCGAGGTATTTGTAATCCGCAACTTCTTACAAAATGTTGTCTTCAAAGTAGAACTTATGTTGGTTATGTTTTCTTTTCTTAGAAAGGACCACTACTTTCATTTTGCTAATATTGACTTGCATCCCCACACTTTTAAAGAAATGCTCAAGATAGTAAGTGCTCTTGCAAACCAAGAGTCAATTTAACAATTAGAATAAGGTCATCTGCATACAAAAGAAGCCTTATAACAAACTTGGTACCATCACCCCTTGCGAATTTAACCACTCCTCAAACTTGTCGATATATAAACCAAAAAAGATTAAAAACAGTGAACAATCTTGTTTGACCCCGATATGATAACAGCCTAACAGCGATATGATCAGGCAGCTGTTCTGCCGTAAAAAATATCCCTCTTAGGTTGTTTGTTTCCAACCTTAAATTTTTTGTTACGCATTCTCGGACACACGCAGCCCTTTCTTAATTTCGGGCTGACGAATCTCGGGTCTCAAACGAACTTCTCAATGTGACAAAAGGAAGATACCTCTGAAAGTTTCGCTGCTTAAAGTTGCGTGTCGGTTGTTGTAATAAGATAAATAACAATCACTTGAGTTTGGGGTTGATAAACATCACAGTTCAAAACCCTTATATCAGCGATTGACCTTTTCAGCGAGTAAAACGAATATTTTGGTTATGTTAAGCTCTTTAACCGCATGAGACCATGGATTCGATAACTGTGCAACAAAGAGAAGTATATCAACCAAATAATATTTCTCCACATCTCTGTAATGGAATAAGTTTGAATGACTGCAAAACTCAGAAAACTCGACCCTTGTCTATAAGTTCACGAGTTGTGAACTGCTTCTCGCTTGTTTATATTCTACGTATGTGTTTTTCGTATGCATTTTTCAGATCATTTTCAACGAATGTATTGCCACGTATATATATCTAGGGGAGCCGCATTAATGGAATAATTGAC
Organism: Pinus tabuliformis; assembly: GCA_031772625.1. Classification (NCBI taxonomy): domain Eukaryota; kingdom Viridiplantae; phylum Streptophyta; class Pinopsida; order Pinales; family Pinaceae; genus Pinus; species Pinus tabuliformis. The sequence continues at coordinate 161,081,604 of CM062815.1, read as the reverse complement.
CGAAATTAAATGCATAAGCATCAAACGTTAACGTCGAACGTCCAGCATGTAATATGTCCAGCGTGGAGTTGTTCAAAGTTATACATAGTGTCCCTTTTTAATCTGTAAAAGAATGCATGTCGTGGATGTGGTTAAAATTTAGTTATGATAGGAAGGAATTTATGTGCATGTACTTAGGGTATTATATGATTTTATAATAAAGTTATTTTTTATTATTATTATTTTTTAAATAATGTATGGTAGTGTAAATGTGTGGTTAGGGTTTTATGGATTTTATAGGAAGGTTTTTTTTTATAGTTTAAATGAATATTATTTAGGGCTAGATTTTAGGAATTTTAGGGTTAGGGTATGAGGATCAAGAATTTATGATTTTGATAAGATTAGGGTTTGATAGATCTAGGATTCAAGAATAGGTTAGGGTTTAGGATTTGGGATAGGGTTTAGGGTTTATAATTTTAAGAATAAGGGTAATGGGTTTCAAGAAGTATAGGGTTTCGTTCAACCAATGTTAAATTAGTGGCTTCTAAGCAATTAGGGTTAGGTCATTATTGGGTTTATCCATCTTCAAGAATGCCATATTGACAGCAATGACAACTTTAACCAGCAATCTCCCCTTTTGTCATTGATGGCAATTTTCTCCTCGTTTCAACATTCTCTCCCCTTTGTCATTGATGGCAATATTCTAGCCCTTTCAACATTCTCTCCCCTTTGACATCAATGGAAAATGGGGTGTCCTAAGAATATCTTTTTCCATCGAGTGCTCACCCTATCATGCTTCTTCTTGTCATGTTGCTTCCCCTGTCACCATGCTTTCCTTCTTTTGGCAATGTGGTAAAAGAGAGATGTCTTAATTTTCATTTCTTCATGTGATCAACCATCTGCCCCTGCCTGCATAAAATATTCTTGCTCTCCTTTCTGCTTATGGAACCCAAGACAAGAAAGATTAATGCCTTGTGATCAAGTGGAAGGCATCTTCAACAATGGATGTGTTGAAAAGTGTAAATAAGTTCGGTCTTCATAATGACATATAATTATGATTTTATGTAATGAGATGTAAATAAGAAAAATGAAATTATTATATTGACTTGCTTCATGGGTTTCATGAACAAGGGATTTTTTTTTTGAGTTAATACTCCCATTGAGAGTCTTTAGGATTTATTTTTCATCTAGTCATAACATGTAAGAGTCATTGTCATGTAAACGAAGTCATGTTACACTTAGTAAAAAGTCAATATTTCCTATGTAAAGTATCCTTCAAGAACTTGTCACCAAACCTCTTCAAGTTGGCCTACAAACGATGAAGAAGTTGCTAGATCAAGTCGGCCTAACTCCAGCTGTTAAGTCAGCCTAAAGACCCAATGAAGAGGTGTATATATAGAGAAACTCAGCCTCATTGGAGACACATAATTCGGATAAGTAATTTGATCTGATTTAAACGAAGAGAAGTGCATAAGGAAGTTGGAAGAAGAAGCAATGAAAAGGGTTTTCTCTAGGGTCACAAAATTCACTCTTCTAACGCAGCGAAGAAGGTTCTTCTGGGGCAGCGGAGAAGGGATCTTCTAGGACAGGGAAGAAAGGCAGTAGATAGGATTCTTCTGGGACTTGCGAAGTAGGGTTTCTTCTGGGATAGTGAAGGAAGAAATATTATGGGGCAACAAAGGAAAGACTCTGCTGCGTAATCGAAGTAGATATAGAGCTTCTCTATAGAAGACCTAGAGATTGATATTCTCTAGGGAAGTTGTGAAGGCGCAATGGAAAAGGATGGAGACCGAGTTTCTCTAAAAGATCCAAAAAGGACAAGTACTAGATCAAGAAAAAAGGTGAAGGAAGGAAGAGGCAAAGCATCAAGTTTGGTGGCAAGGTTCTAGAGAAGATACTAGAGTCAAGGGTCTTTTTCAAGGTCTTAGTACTTATCAATTGAAGATCTAGAAGAATAATTTCGATTGGCTTTTCCTCTCAAGAGGTGAGAGGTTTTGGCCCTGGGTGGAGAAGCCTACATACTGTGTCACTTGTCTTTATTTATCTTGGTAATTGTCTTGATGAAAAGAACACACTAATAAGCTAACAAATAAAATGTCATAAGATAAGAAGTAAAAACATATCACAAGCAATTATCAAGCATAGAAATTGTTAACTTCGAATGCCCTAGATTTCTCAACATGGTATCGGAGCTTAGGTGTTAAAGACAAAAAGGGGAAATCAAATAAAGATGATACACAAGAACTAATCTTCAAAGTGGACATCAAAGCAAGTCAAGGGTCATCAACAAGATCAGCATCTACCTTGTAGAAACCCTAGAAGCACTGCGGATATCATCACATCATCAAAGGATCGTGAATCAAGATCTCTCTCATCAATCACTCAAGAAGAAGGTCCTCTATCAACATTGAGATAAAAGAGGAAGCAAGAAGTAATCTGACAAGTAAGCCTATGACTATATCCGATAATATCAAAATGTCTTTTTGCAAGGAAAGAAATAAATTGGTTGGAGTTGTAAATTTCCTTGCATGAAAGAAAAGGACTGACCTAAACCTTATTGAGAATGAGGTCATGGATCACATTAAGAGATCAATAACCTAGCCTCCAAAATAATATACTCAAGCTCATACTAGATACATGAAGGGAGAAGTAAGAGCCCAAAGGATTATTATAGAATGTATAAAAGACTCTCTAATCCCATATGTATCAAAATTGGAAACTGCAAAAGCTATATATGACAAATTGATAGAGTTTTTTTTTGTAAGTACCGCAAGAGGAGTAATCTTCTTAAGGCAAGAACTCTATGAACTAAAGATATCCAAGGAATATGGAATATCCTCATACTTCATGAGGATATCAGAAATTCAAGATCAACTACAAGAACTAGGAGAAGTTATGTCTGATAGAGAGATGACCACATTAGTACTAAATGCACTATCGGAAGAATGGGGTAACTTCACTTCAAGTTTATATCGGAAGAAAGAAACTATTGCATTTCAGGATCTATGGTCACTCTGTAAGATCGAAGAAACCAGAATGAAGGCAAAGATTGATTTCGGACCAAGTGATCAGAATCAAGCATATGCTACAATGACAAGAAGAAAGGGAAAATTTGGAAAAAAATTTCCTCTAAAGAAGAGGAAGAACATGGATAAGATAAGGGCACTATAGAAGATATTTTCCTAATTGTGGAAAGGACAAGAGGAATATAGAAGAAGCACACACGAGGAAGTGAAAGAACCTGAGTCAAAGAAGCTTAAGAATGAAGAAATAAAATATCTCTACTATGATTAAGATGATCTTCTTCTCAAGAAGGTACTTTCCACTTGTAAATTATGGGTGCAGTTTAAATAAGATAGGATGCATCATATTAGAAAATAGTATAGAAGCATTAGAAGCAAGATCTCGTGACATGGGAATAAGAAAGTGTGTTTGGTATAGATCCTAATGATTACAAAGGATAGGAATCTCTTAGGAAACCTCTTTAATACTTATAGAAGCAGAATTCATCGTCGAATGGGATCATCATAGAAGAAAAAATCTGTCGGATGAGGATATGAAACATCCTCAAGTTTCTATGATCACCAATGTAGAAATGAAGCAAAGTTTTTCATCAGGGATTCCAACTCGTGGGATTCAAGGAATGATGGTATGAGGACTTAACAAGAAAACAAGTCTGAAGGATAAAATCCTTTCAAATGAAGCTACTATAGGAAGTCTAGATGACCGAAAAGTAAGATGAGGTATCAAGAGAAGACAGGATCTCCTCATCTTACACTATTTCCATCCTAGGAAATATGATCAAGAGAAGAAGGATCTCCTCCTCCAAATAATTGTAGCAAAGCATAAGCCACACTAGATGAAATCAACATAATATGTTCTCACATGAATCATGAGGAAGTTGACTACAATCAAGGGATTATGATTGGAAGCTCCTGGGAATGAAGTGTGTATGAAAAGAAAGGAAGAGATCGAGATAATATGCAACAAAGAAACAAAGCATCTGAAGTCCAAGAAGATCTGACTAGAATATCTCCTGGAAAATATATGGAGACTCTGATGGAAGCAAAAGATAGAAACCCTTGACAATAGATATCAGTGGGAGATGTGTCAATCTGCATGCAGGATGTTGATACTTACAGGAAGATGTCATGGTGAAAGATCATCACGAAGGTAATTCTGATTTGAAATGATTGATTATGTTTGAACTAACATATGGTTGGGATTATGTAGAATTGTCAAAGGGAAGATCCGTGAATGACTTCCAAACAAACCATATAGAAAGATGTAATGTCCTTCCAAAAATATGACATGAAGCAAAGCCAGATGGAGAATCTAATGGATCACTTTCTAATGAGTTGAGGACATGATTGACTCATGAACAAAAGTGATGAATGATCTATTCCCTATATATAGAAGTTCCCAAAGGATGAAGACTCCTTAGCGAAGAAGAAATTCATGACATCAAAGGAAGGAGCTCTTCATGCAGTTGATTGTTTTAGGATCTCCACATGAAGAGATGTGATAGGTCCCTGGTTAAGAGGGAGCCTAAGAAGAAGTTTCTTACTTGGAAGAAACTTGGAAATTCCTAAGCAGGGAACTTAGGTACATTCCTTTAATGGAATAAAACCTCCTAGTTTGAAAAAGAGAGATAAACATGTTGTTCTATTCTTCATCTAGGAAGACAAAATGGAGGATTGTGTAATCATTTGGCATTTGATGCTCTTATGGGATGAGATAGGCATCCCATTAAAGAGTATTCGTGGAGGATCAAATTCTTTGTGGGACTAGGGAGCCCAAGAAAAGAATAGTCCTTATGGAGCATACCCTGAGTGAACCCGATTGGTGTATGTTCCTAGAGAGACAATGATGAGTTTGTCTATAAATCATTGGTCTCGCTAGCATTGTGCTCTAATCTTGTGGAGAGATAGAGTTGTTAGTCAAGGCCTTGCTATATAACAATGTTGGTTGGTATGATGTTATACAAATGAGTTACAAATATGAATTCTTCTTATGAGAGATTCTTCAGATTGAGAAATTCCAAGTACCATTATGAATACCTCCCTAGTTAAGAGGGAGTGTTGAAAAGTGTAACTAGGTTCGGTCTTCATAATGACATGTAATTATGATTTTATGTAATGAGATGTAAATAAGAAAAATGAAATTATTATATTGACTTGCTTCATGGGTTTCATGAGCAAGGGATTTTGTTTTTGAGTCAAGACTCCCATTGAGAGTCTTTAGGATTTATTTGTCATCTAGTCATAAAATGTAAGATTCATTGTCATGTAAATGAAATCATGTTACACTTTGCAAAAGGTCAATATTTATTACGTAAATTATCCTCCAAGAACTTGTCACCAAACCTCTTCAAGTCGGCCTACAAACAATGAAGAAGATGCTAGATCAAGTCGGTCTAACTCCAGTTGTCAAGTTGGTCTAAAGACTTAGTGAAGAGGTTTATACATAGAGGAACTCAGCCTCATTTGAAGACACATAATTTGGATAAGAAATTCGATCTGATTTGAACAAAGAGAAGTGCAGAAGGAAGTGCGAAGAAGAAGCAGTGAAAAGGGTTTTCTCTAGGGTCGCAAAAGTAACTCTTCTAGGGAAACGAAGAAGGTCCTTATGGGGAAGCGAAGAAGGGATTTTCTAGGGAAGCGAAGAAAGGAATTAGATAGGATTCTTTTTGGCACACAAAGATGGATTCTTCTGGGACTTTCGAAGTAGGGTTTCTTTTGGGATAGAAAAGGAAGAAATATTCTAGCGCAGCAAAGGAAAGATTATTTTGGGTAATCGAAGTAGAGACCAAGCTTCTCTAAGAAGAAATAGAGACCAAGATTCTCTAGGGAAGTTGTGAATATGCAGTGGAAAAGGATAGAGACCGATTTTCTCTAAAAGAGATGAAAAGGAGCAGTACTAGATCAAGAAGAAAGGCAAAGGAAGGAAGAGGCAAAGCATCAAGTTTGGTGACAGGGTTCTTGAGAGGATACTAGAATCAAGGGTCTTTGTCAAGGTATTGTTACTTATCAATTGAAGATCTAGAAGAAGAATTTCGATCATTTTTTCCTCTCAAGAGGTGAGAGGTTTGGCCCTCGCTGGAGAAGCCTACATACTATGTCACCTGTCTTTATTTATCTTGTTAATTGTTTTGATGAAAATAAGACACTAATAAGCTAATAAAGAAAAGATCATAAGCTAAGAAGTAAAAGCATATCACAAGCAATTATTAAGCAAATAAATTGTTAACTTTGAATTCCCTAGATTTCTCAACAGGATGTGTAGTGAAGGCACAATATCATGCTTTTCTTTAATGGACTTTCTCCCCCTATTCGTTCGCATGTTTTCATGAAGTAGATGATGTCTTTATGCAACTTGTCAGACAATATTTTCTCCACAATTTCTGTGAGACAATTCATCAAGAGATATATCTATGTGTATGAATGTCCATGTATGACTTTTCAAGAGTTTCACAGGGCTTATCAAGGATGAATTTCGCAAGAATGGTCAAACAATCACAAGATCCCCCTAACAGTATGCATGGTCTGCTTTTGGAAAAATCTTATCATCAAAACTTGGAAAAATGTATGCCAAGAATTTATTCATCAAATCAACAACATGAGTTGATGCCTTGTGTGTTCAAGAGACTTTCTAATCCAATTTTCTTCCTTCTCCATACTTGTGTAACTTTCTTTTCTTGTTTGGTAGTTAATGGTTTTCTCTTGTTTAGGAACCCAAGTCAATTTACAATTACAAGCCATATGTCCAATGTTATGGAATTTGAAGCATTCCATCTTGTTCATGAATGAGGAAGCATGAATTATTCTTGCAAAGTCCCATTGCGACTTTTAAAAGAAGAAAATTTGAATTTTGAAATTGAAATTTTTGGCTCCAAGTTTGTCAAGTTTTCCTCCCTCCAAGTCAATTCGACCCAAGGCAAAGGACACACCCATTCTACCTACAAGATCACTATATAAAGGCATCTCGACCTTATTCTTCCACCATCAATTCGCACTTCCTAAACAAGACATTTACTGGGCATCTCAGTGAATATCAATAAGGATAAGGAGCATGAAAAAGAAGACAAATTTCATCTCTTTCTCTATCTCAATATCGCACGTGTTGATAGTTTCTCTCTCTTCTAGTTTGCATATTTTCTAGGGCAGTTTCGAATTTCTGGGTAATTGCAGTGGCTGAAATTTTGGGATTATTACTGGCAGTTGCAAGAGGGTTGAAATTATGGTTTAGATCAAGTAGAGCGAAATTCTGGATCAAATTGGGAGGCTAAACTTGGAAGGGTTGACTAGGTTTGACCATAGGTCTAGGTGTGTCTCTTGTTGAATAAAAGAATTTATCTATTGAAAAGGTTATTGGGTTTTTTCCCTTGGTGGGTTTTCCCAAGGTAAATATTTCCTTCTCTTTGTGCATTATAATCTCTATTATTCTTGTATGGTTGATTTTCTAATGTATAATTGTTGAACGATATATTGGAATAATTCAAAAGAAGATCAACATCAAAAGTAATTATCAATATTTTAGAAATATTGTGCTAATGTATATTGCACTTAGAAAATCAACAACATTGACTGGTTAAAGTATTTTCTTTCACAATGAGGATGTCGATAAGGTATTTTTGTAACATAATTTTCCTTTATCATGCTTGTATTGTTTATTTTTGGTATATGATCTTCTCATGTAATGATGTTGTTGGGTTAATTGTTCAATCTTCACTTGAAATTTTCATCATTTACACTGCAACATCTAAGTATGTTTTGAATTTAATTAGATTAGCATCTTTGTGAGTTGTGAGATTAATGAGATCTATATATGTTCCCTTCTCCACAATTTCAATTTTTTACCTGATGACCTTTATGCTTCTATCTAGATAAGTTTTTTTATTATGTTTTCTAATGATTGCTTATCATTCTTAAGCTTCTTGATTTGAGTGAGTATATTTATATTATGATTTCTAAGACATGAATTTTTTTCATCTTTTGATTTTAGAGGATTTATCTTTAATATGTTGATACTCAAGTTTCCCATTTTTTAATCTTCTAATTTCTTTTAGCAATTGATTAAGACTCTTCAAGCGAGAATTTTCTTCATTTTTTCTACTAGGCTTTTATTGAATATCTTATTGATACCTTCTTTTTCTTATTCTAATTTTTGCTTCATAGCCTTGAACTTCTTGACTTGTACAAGTAATTTCCAGCTATTATCTTTTAAGCTAGAAATTTCTTCGTTTTTATCCTTGATAACTTCATTGAATTCTTTTTGCATCTTTTATATTAAATTTTGATTTTCTTAAATAATCACCTTTGATATATCTTTTAAGTATTTTGTGTTGAAAAGTGTAACTAGGTTAGGCCTTTGTAATTTGTATTATTGTGTATTTTATGTAAAAAGAAGAACAAAAAAATTATTATTATTAAAAAGCATGGGTGTCGTGCTCAAGAATTAATATTTTATTAGATAAACATGTTCTTCATTCTTCTAGGATTTCTTGAGTCAAAGAGTCAAAGTTCTATTTGGACCTATTATAAAGAAAAAGGATAATGAATTTTTCAAATTGTAATTTGGGTCAAAATTTCCTCTAGATGCCAATTCAGCCCTCACCTAAAAGACATGCCTATTCAAACCCCTCTGGACAAGTATAAATAAAAGATGAAGTGAGCTCATTTTGGACACACATTTTGCTTGATCTAATCTAAAATTTCATAGAAGAAAGTAAAGTTGAAGTATGAAGTTGAAGAAAGGTTTCTCTTGAATTCAATGTGTGGAAGTTCTGCCTTATCACATCTCTTGTTGAAGATTTGTTGTTGGTCTCTTGTTGTTGATGAATTTGTTGTGCAGAAGGAGGGTTTGACTTTGCATCTAGAAGGTTGGAGTCTTTGTCGTCATGGGTATTGGATATCTCACCTTGATCTGATCTTATTCTATAAGAAGAGAATTTTTGTGAGTTTTTCCTTTGGAGGGGTTTTTCCCTGCCTTTGAGCCTATATCTTGTGTTCCTTAAATTCCTATGATATTTATGTTTTGTACATTTGATAATTGTTTGATGAAGAACATAATAAAACTTAAAAAAAAACCAACAAAATTTACAAACAGTTATGAAATAAAGAAAAATCTAATTTAATTTGCAAGCCTCTTGATTTTTCAAGATGGTATAGAACTAAGATTTTAAGTAAGAGGCCAGAAGATCACACTTTGTTGCCATTTGGACTTAGGATCTTTCTCACTATAACTTTTATTGAACAAATTTCTGTGACTTTTGGTGGACGAGATGAGGGCACACTCTTGTAGATCGTAATGCCTTTATGGCATGGAAAATATATGCGGCTCCACTTCCTTGTTTGAGATTCGTTTTTATTTTTCAGTGGTTCACTTTGGCTCGCTTTACCTGTATATGGATCACAGATTTACAGCGGCTCCCTATTTCTTATGACAACTTCGCATGGCATCGATCTGTGATTTGGTTTGTATGGAAAGAGATCTATTATTTGAGAGGCATCGCAATCCTATAGAGCCATCTCTCAGATTCAGTAGCATCGCATTTGTAAGTATAGTATAGTAGCCCGTGGCTCGCAAACCTATGTCCCGCTTCTTTTTGGTTTGGATCTATTTACATATGGTTCGCATAGTGATGTAAATTTCTCGCCCGCACGGATGAGCTTAAATCAATTGTAGATTCCCAGAATACTCGGGAATCCCACGGACATGGGAAGGCATGTAGTATAATATCATTTTAGTATCAAATTAAATTATAGTTGCTCATTCCATTGATATCGCAATTTTGTGGGTTACGATTTATCACTGTGACTCGTATCTGTTGTGAATTGCATCACTACAAAGTAATTGTGATTCTTACCTCGCTATACACAAATTGACTCGCAATAATATACTGAGACATGCATACTAATTGTATTACTTAACAGTGGAACCGATCATCGCATTTATATATATTGTGATAGTTGTGGTTCATTTTATATATCTTTGTGGTTACAATAATTCGCACTTTTGGTGTCTCGATATCTCTAAGGTTACAATGACGTAATTATACATGTTTGTGACACATATCCCTCTGAGCTGGTTGGCATTATAGTATCATGGCTTGACTATACAATGGCTTGGAATCACAAGCCAGTCATTGGCATGTTATTACACAATGATCTGTTACATAGTAATTCGATACTCAGTGACAGAACATCGTGAGATCAAAAGTATCACAATTATGTATCAAAGACATCGCAGTTATTCATTATTGGGGATAGACATGTATAATGACATCGTTTAGCATCTACAATTGGTATATCTACACTATGACATCATGTGGTATCGATCTATGTATGGCTCATATATATACTCAGTGACATTGTTACACTATGGAATCACCTTTTTTCTACACTATGACATCATGTGGTGTATGTATAACAACCATAAGATATGTTGGATGTCATGAAAACCCTGAAAAGGAAATCAAGAATTTGAAGTACTTAGAGAATTGCATTTAAAGTTTGATGAAGCTCATTTCCACTTTATAAATATGAGTAGCAATCACTTATTCCATTAATGAGGTCAACCTGAAAGGAATGTTTGAAAGCATAGAAATGAGTTACCTTGTTTGAAGAAGGGATGGGAACTATGAAGACCAAGATCTTGGAAGATTGTGACAAATGACTTTTCAAAAATATCTCTGCATATCATACACTAGCTTGAAGAACGATGAATTGAGGCACCTGTGTTGAAAGATATGCATTTGTTGAAGGATGATTGGACCAGAAAAAGAAGAGATAAGGTAAAAGTTGCAGAGGTATGTATAATTGTTGTGTGCATTTTATAAAGGTTCTAAATTTTGATGAAGATTAGGTCATGTAATCATGCATAAGAATATCATTAGGGTTCTGTAGGATGCTAGTAGAATTTTGCAATAGATGACTAGTCTTGATTTCTATGAAGTTTCTAGGGTTTACATTGAACTTGCAATTCCTTTTGTGACAAATTTTAAAGACCTTAGAAATCTAGGGTTTTGCAACTAACTTTCTTGTGTGGTTGTGGAACTCTAAAATTTGTAAGTGATAGGTCATGACATCTAGGGTTTGTAAACCTTAGCAAAGTATGGAATAAAAGGAGAAAACCTAGAAATAGAAACCATCATTAATTGTTTCCGCTGCGAAAGGAAAAGGAACCTAGTTCTTTAGAATGACAGGTATTATATCATGATGATGTAAAGAAAAGCTTCGATGAAAAGGGGTCCAAGATTAAGAGGGATTCAACCTTCCTCTAGAAATAAATCAAGGCAAGTTCTATCTAAAGCTTGACTTCGCAGACAAAAGACTTGAAGGAATGTGGCATAGCATGAAGATTATAAAGGAAGGAGAATCAGAGGACTAATAGATGGTAAGAATATTACTAACATTAGATGGAAAGAGAAATTTGTAAAGACCTTGATGATTGCAATATTGAAGCCTGTTGATTGAATACAGTTTGGCTCCCTGGAAGGAACTATTGCATAATTGTGTAAAAAATCTGGCAACTGCTTGATTCGATTTAAAAGTACATCGATTGAGTGAATAGCACTTATAATGGCCTTGAAGAGCTTAAGGGAAAAATTGATATTTGGAAATTTGATTGAAGAATATAAGGTAGAACTCTATTACAAAGAAGGCATGTGCTAGCAGCTGTAAGGAAGCTCAGCTCATTGAAGATGATTAATGAAACCATATGATGACAAAGTTGCATGAATATTGTAAAAGATCCAGAAAGGTTGAAGTTTGATATGGTGTGATATTATTAGGAGTAGAGAAACCCTATCACAAAGATAAAATATGAAATATCAAAGCTTGGGAATGATATGATGATGTGAGAAGAAGGAGCCTTGTAACTACTACTTGAATATCTCCACAACAGAACATGTACTTGATGAACAAGACAAAATAAAGCTTATGGTTAAGTCTCGCTAGTTGAGAGGGAGCAAGGATTATATTCCTATTCTAGAAAGAATGATAAAGGACACCATATTCTCCATGTGTCATACACTAGACCAGGATTAACAGTCAGAAGTCTTAGTGAAGGCATGGCTAGGGAGAATGGAGGATTGGATAAGCATCTGGGACCAATACTCCTTATAAATTTGGAATTCAAGATAGGAAGTAGTCTCGTGGACTAACAATCTCTAAGGATTGGATGGGGTATCCAAGATAAGAGTGGTCGAAGAGGATATTCTTTGAGGCTAGGTCATCCAAGACAAGAATAATCCTAAAAGGACATACCTGGTGAACATACATATGGGATATATGCCTTGTAAGACAATGATGATGGTGTCTATAGTCGTTGCCTCCCCAACATTGTTCTCTATTCTAGTGGAGAGATAGAGTTTGTTAGTCAATGCCTTTCTATATTAACAATGTTGCTCATAATGATGATGTTTAAGATGGATTATCAATCTGACTCTTCTTACGAGAATATTTCAAATTGAGAGTATCCTTGTACCTTTTTGTGTAATTATAAATACCTCCCTAATTAAGAGGAATTGTTGAAAAGGGTAACTAGGTTCGGTCTTCATGATTTGTATCATTATGTATTTTATGTAAAAAGAAGAAGAAGAACATATATATATATATATATATATATATATATATATATATATATATAAGCTTGGGTTCCATGCTCAAGAATTATTGTTTTATTAGGTAAGCATGTTCTTCATGCTTCTAGGATTTGTTGAGTCAAAGAGGCAAACTCATATTTGGACCTATTGTAAAGAAAAGGAAACACAATTTTTCAAATTGTAATTTGGGTCAAAATTTCCTCTAAATGCCAAGTCGGCCCTGCCCTAGAAGACATGTCTATTTGAACCCCTCTATACAAGTATAAATAAAAGATGTAGTGAGCTCATTTTGGACACACAATTCACTTGATCTTATTTGAAATTTCCCAGAAGGACGTAAGGTCGAAGTCTTAAGTTGAAGAAGGGTTTCTCTTAAAGTCAAATGTGTGGAAGTTATGCCTTATCACATATCTTGTTGAATATTCGTTGCTGGCCTCTTGTTGTTAATGAATTTGTTGTGCAGAAGGAGGGTTTGACTTGACATCTATAAGGTTGGAGTATTTGTGGTCATGGGTCTTATATATCTCACTTTGATTTGATTCTATAAGAAAATATTTTTTTTTTGGTTTTCCTCTTGGAGGGATTTTTCTCTAGCTTGGAGCCTATATCTTGTGTTCCTTATGTTCCTATGATCTTTATGTTTTGTACGTTTGATAATTGTTTAATGAAGAACATAATTAAATTAATAAGAAGCCAACAAATTTCAAAAGCAGTTATCAAAGAAAGAGAAATCTAATTTAATTTGCAAGCCTCCCGATTTCTCAACATTTTGATGAAGGTATTATCGAATCTAACTTCAATATAATGTCCTCAAAAATCACCTTCTTCTTGTTATAAGCAAAATTCAAAAACTTTTTCTTTGTGCTTAATATGAAGAATCTAATGTTCCAAATCATGGTAAACGAGAATTATGTTATGCATAGTTGTAACATTGAATTGAGATATATATTCATAATCCTCTATTGTCACTTGCAAGTCCTTAATTTCATATTGCCCCTTGCTAAAAATATCTTTTTTTTGTCAGATTATGGAATTGATAATTGATTTCCTAAATCAATATTAAACCATGGTAAACGAGAATTATGTCCATCCCTTCTTTATGCATAGATGTAACATTGAATTGAGATATATATTCATAATACTCAATTGTCACTTGCAAGTCCTTAATTTCATATTGCCCCTTGCTAAAAATATCTTCATTTTCGTCGACATTTGATTATGGAATTTATAATTGATTCCCCAAATCACTATTAATATATATTTTCCCTATTGTTCATATTGATAACAATTTTAATATCTTTCCCTTCAATATTTCCTTCTAGTGTAACTAATGTGCAATGTGATGAAATTGAACAATAAAAAAAAAAATCCTTCTTTTATTTTCAAAATGTCCTTTAATAATTCTTTAATTTAAAATATTTCTTTTATATTTCAAACTTATATATATATAAAATAAAGTTCCCTTATACTATATCAAAAGCCTTCAATGACCTTGAAAGTATATTAAAATAGTATTTTTATATATTTTTTAACTTATAATACCTATGTATATCTTTTGCAAATAATATCTTTATCAATATGACACTCTGATTAGAAATCTTGTTCACTTTATAAATGTCCTCTTCAATAGCATAATATTTGTTTTGGTCACTTATTTAACTTCCACTTTAATTAAAATCCTATTATTTTAATAAATTTAGGTTGTGTAGACACATAGGTATGGATTGTACGACACAATGATGACTACAATGCCCAATGGCATGATCGATTTAGTTTTTGCATGGCGTGGAAATCAAATTGCAATGGGTGGTTGTACATCAATATAATGTAATGCTATAATCTTTGGGTATGATCTTGAACCTATCAATGACTATGACCAACTTGGTATCCCCAATGTCACAAAGTATGGCCAATGTTCTCAATGCATAGATACTTTATGATGATGGATTATTTCTTTAAGGTATTCGTATAGTAGTTATTTTTGTTTATTCACATTTTCACAGAGATGTCAGTGATAGACCAAATGACTTTAAAAATAATATTGGCAGTGTTTTTATATAATATGCAGCGAAACATTCTTCTTTAACACTCTTCTTTAACAGAATTTCTAAGCTTAAAAGTTTAGAGGTTGATATGTGTTAAAGACCATAAACAATCAAAGAAACTTTGATAAAAGAGATAATTGTGGCCAAAAGCACAGTTAAATTGCTCTAATAAGAATATAGCCAAAGGTTATGATCAGAAAACAAAGCTTTGATATGCATAGATACTTTCCGATAGACGGATTATTTCTTTAAGGTATTTATATAGTAGTTATTTTTTTCTTCACATATTCACAGTGATCTCATTGATAGACCAAATGACTTTAAAAATAATATTGGCAGTGTTCTCATACAATATCTTATCTTTATTGAAATTTGTGCAGCAAAACACTCTTCTTTAACAGAATTGCTAAGCTTAAAAGTTTAGAGGTTGATATATATTAAATACAATCAAAGAAACTTTGATAGAAGAGGTAATTGTGGCCAAAAGCAAAGTTAAATTACTCTAATAAGAATGTAGCCAAAGGTTATGATCAGAAAACAAAGCTCTGATATGCATAGATACTTTTTGAGGGACGGATTATTTCTTTAAGGTATTCATATAGTAGTTATTTTTGTTTCTTCACATATTCACAGTGATATCATTGATAGACCAAATGACTTTAAAAATAATATTGGCAGTGTTCTCATACAATATCTTATCTTTATTGAAATTTGTGCAGCGAAACACTCATTTTTAACAGAATTTCTAAGCTTAAAAGTTTAGAGGTTGATATGTATTAAAGACATGAAACAATCAAAGAAACTTTGACAGAAGAGATAATTGTGGCCAAAAGCAAAGTTAAATTTCTCTAATAAGAATGTAGCCAAAGGTTATGATTAGAAAACAAAGCTCTGATACTAAATTTGATAACCAAATATCACTCGCCAATAAAGTAACCAAAATATTTGGAACATAAAAACATTCATTTTAGGATAAAACAATATATATAAAAATGTATGTGTAAAGTGATGTGATCTAATTCAATGGGACTCCATATATATTATACATAAGTGAAGTGACTTTTCATTATACTAATTATTATTTAGTTATCAAATATTTATTTATATTATTTTACGTAATTATGTTTATAATATCATCTAAATGGAAATTATTCATAGTCCAATTTTTGGAGATGAGTACAATTGTCTAGAGAGAGTTTGATTAATTCAATGAGGCATTTCTTTAGATCCACTTCTTTTGTGACCTAACTAAGTTATCTATGTACTTCCTTAAGGTGTTTCTTATGGCCTCTAGGGACTCGTCATTCCAATAGTGGGGAGGAGATGAGAGAATCAAACCTACGTTGACACTATTAAGGGCACATTCACTTCTAGATCAAAGACCAAGGTCCATCTATTCAAATACATGCCTATCCAAACCATGAAATAGTGGATATTTTTAAATATATGATCCTTGTCTTTATTAAGCTCACATATGAGTTCATGGAATCCTATACCACAAAACAATTATGAAATTTCCACTTTGATTAGAACTAACCAACTCTTTTGCACCCATTGTTCCGTGGTTTTGGGTGAAGGATACAAAAAAACAAATTCCTATCATGATACGTAACCAACAAGGAAACATGACGAGGACGTGTGTGTGTGTGTGTATAGTGTTCCATGGGGCCACACACCCCACATTTCCCACACTAAAGATGGAGGGACACCTGGGGAAATGTTTCCCCACATCCCCTTTGGAAAAACTTAGGGAAATGCACAGGGAATTTTTCCCTCGTGAGGGGGACACTTTTCCCCAAAAGGGGTACATCTAAGCGCCCGCCCCCACCCCCCCAAACTAGTTAGGTATTCCCGTTGAGATCTTTTGTCCAATAACTCATGAAGATAAAACAAGGATGGGGATAGAGCTTGGACTATGTGACATTGATAATTCATGGTAATATTAAATTCTTAAAGTAAATGTGTCATGACATTCTCCACAATCTCCGTTATCTTACCTTTTGAAGTGGCATGACATTCTCCTTTATGCTACCATATGTTACCTCTTTTATCTCTCTTGCGATCAAAATGGGGTTCCTTACGATAGGTGGTGTCCCCACATCGTACTACCTACTTGTCGATCATGAGTTTTACCATGTGAACATGCTTAGTACGAATTGTTTTCAATTATGGCGTCATTCACACCCCGATGACAGGGGGAAATTGGCACTCTCACCTATCTTCGTGCTTTGCAAGACATGGGCACAATTCTTATGAGTTCAGCCAGCCCAGTCTTTGATGATGGTTAAACATAGGCTACACTAGTTTAAAATGAGGGGAATATTGGTCAACGTAGTCGACACTTTTTCTTACAGGTTCTATCTATGGTTTGGTTGGTATAGTTGAAGCCACAACATATTACAGCAGATGGTGGGATGGAGAGATCAAGTGATGGAAATAGAACTTAAATTTTTAAGATTATCATTAGTTGTTTCAAGATGTTTGAGATTTGTTTCAACATCATTAGACTTCATATGGACAAAGTAAAATTTCATAATCCGTTCATAATTCAATAGACTTAACAATGTTCATGATTTCAAGATTGGGAGGATTATAGTGTTTCCACTAGATTGCACAACTATAAATTTGTATGGGATGAATTATTATTGTTGGGATTTTATCATTATTTTTTTGTTTTTATAATTTTAGAGATGGGGACTTCGACATCCCCCTTGAATTTCCATAAAATATGGGGGTGCTCCCACACATCCCCCTTATGCATCGTCTCGCTCCAGCACTCTCCCATCCTAGAAACTTGGTGGAACAAATTACACGTAGAAACATAAATATAGACAAAGATTTAAATTTTGTTAGAATTTAGAAATTATAACATTTATATGATACAAATTCAATCATACCACTAATCACTGCATAGTACTCACTAGTACTATATTAATTATGATTAAATGGAAACCACACAAAAATGTAGAACCATAATATGCAATTTTCTCATTGAATCACCAAAATAGATGGGAATGCAAATGGAAAATAAAAAATAGGGTAGATACTAGAATTGTGTATGCAAGAATATCATAGATCATGAATGTTTGTAGTCCTCCTCCATGTCCAAATCATCAAAAATTGCATCCCTACCACTACTCTATACTTCATCCTCCTCTATATCCAATCCAATATATGCATCTATTGATGTGGAAGATGACCCCTCAATAGGATCACCATCATCAAAGGTGACTAGCTCTAGCAATGGTTCATTGAGATCCAAGTTAGCTAATGCCAACTCAACGCTATTGTCCTAACAAATATGATCAAGAAACACATCCCACATGACACTTTTTCAAAGGGAACTTCTCCTGAAATCGTGGCATAGTTAAGGCATGTGTTTGGCACATGTTCTTTGCACATGAGACATGCCAAACATGTGTCCAACATGTGTATTGTGCACAAGGTACATGCCAAACACATGTCTTAACGTGTATGTGTCCGACATAATGGATGCAAGCATGCAAGCCCATAAGGCCATGTCTTGCTACGTAGGTTTGGAAACATTTTCCCTAATTATCCTTTGTTGTTGTTAGACCAACATCTAAGAGATGCTTGGAAACTATTAGTAGGCGTTCAAAGTTTAAACATGATAGATAAACTTGAGTTTGTATCTATTATTATCCAAACTTCCAATTAACTAATAATGTATGTCCAAAGCTATCTTAACCTATATTAAGTAATAATATTGCCACTAGTAACACTAATTCTAAAGTGGAAGGTGTGAATTATGATTCAATAGGTATTTCAAATAATTGGTATTTCAATATAAGCAACTAGATAAGGAAAAGCAAGAAAAGAATTCCTAAAAAAAACTCCCACAATGTTTTTACCATTTACCATTTCCTCAATTAGAAGAAAGTCTAAGTTCAAGACAATAGTTAAATATCATCCCTCTTCCTTTGAAAAAAAGCATGAAAGAATCCATAATATCCCCTTTATGATATTCTCTATGTTACACAGTAATTTGTCACTGTCTCCCTGTCAGTCACCCTACTGTGTCAGGAATTCACAATAATCAAGTTCATGCCTTCTGAACTGGCCAAAAACCCACTTTCCTAAAGTTTTCCTCATCAGCGCGTCTGTTTCTAAAATATCCGCGATGACCGGCGCTTCATAACAGACCGCGTGCGCTGCCAGCGCGGAAGCACACGACTTTCCCGCGCTGATCGAATTTCATGACCAGCGCAGCCTCTGTTTGTATTTACCCGCGCTGACATGGCCCTTTCCATTATGTCTCTGCGACGTCAACGCGCCAGACCAGTTATGCACCCGCGCTGATCCAGTTTGGGCAAATTTGTTCCAACAGCCAGCCTTCCAGATAACTCCAGACTTGGTTGTTGGCCTTGTGAGTATCGACTCCCTTCTTTGGCATGTCTGTTCGACCCTTTGCAACTACTTCCCTTGAAGATAAGCTCATCCTTCCACCCTTTTAGGAGGCTCCTTCTCCTATATAAACCTCTACCATTACCATGAGCAGCTAGTTGGGAATAGCTTGGATTGTGTGGAGCTTATAGTGCTCAGATTGCTGCTACTATAGGTAGTTGGTGTGATAAGTGTGGAAGTGCTTGATAGCTTAGGGAAGGTTGTTTTGTGTTGCTTGTGTGAGAGAGAGAGTTTCTTGTCTTGGGAGAATCATTTCCAAAGGTGAATGCTTGAGACACTTGCTGACTAGCCCCTCCTGAGAAGGATACCGACGTCAGAACATTTGGTTGTACTCTTCTCTGCTTGATTAATAATAGATGACTACTATTATTGTTCCATTCTCATTTGTCTATGCAATGGTTAAATGTGAATTACATCCTTTCTGACTGATGTATAGTTGCTTTTATTAGATTTCACGCTTGTGTTTGTTTCCTCTTCGTGTGTGCAGGTGTCTATTCGCGGAGATCGCGGAGGATCGTGACCAGCCAGAGCGAAGGAGCAAAGGTGGCATCTCTTCATCAAACAACAACGCTGGAATCCAAGTAGGTGTCCTTGCCTACCTTTTAATTGCAATTAGGAACTTGCATAGTAGCATTGACTGATTGTTGCTAAACCCATTCTGGGCTAGTAGGGATCGCCTCTATCCGTAGAGGGGATTTGCCTCTCCAACAATTTGGCGACTCCGCTGGGGAATTCAGCCTTTTGTCTCTTGTGTCCATTCTTGTGTTTGAATTTGATTGTTCTCTCTTTTCAAGATTTGGGGGATTGATTCTCTGCTTGTAGACTTCATGGGTCCATCTGGGAAGTGTCTTAATTGTTAAAGAGTTTCTACCTTTGGTTTGGGAGCTTTTGCTTTGTTTCTACTCGTTTTTTACCCTCAGCGCGGTTTAATTCAAAACAGACGCGCTGACGTCGCATACCTGCTTCTTTGTTTTCCCTGTCATCGCTCCTGTACGACTAACAGTCGCGTTGACCTCGTTTTTGAGACAGCGTGCTTAATCCATGTGCTTCCACGCTGACGACGCAAAGTTGCTACAGGCCTTCTCTTGTCACTGCCGAGTTGCTGAAGGCCACCCGCGCTGATCCTGTAGAATTCATTTTTGTCCAAATTAGCCTCCTGAACCTGTTGCTTTGACTTTCCCCTCTTCTCTCCACTTGGTCTATGACTTGTTTTTCATTGCCTGAACTCTGAGGTACTTGTTTGCGAAGTCTTGTTCCACAAGGTTTCGTTTTTGCTCATTTTTCGGTTTTGCAAATACCTTCCTCTTTGCTTTCGCTGCTTGGTTTGTATTTCGGCCATCACTTTTACAGTTGCTGGATTGTGTTGAATCTCTAATTGACTGGTTGTAACTCTCATCCTCCGGGTGTTTGCTCTTCTCCATTGATTTCGCACTCTAGCCCTAGGGCATCTAGTGGTCGTGTGTGTGTCAAGCCTTCCGTAGGGATCTTGTTCTCTTGTTTGACCAGCCAACTTCAGATTTGTTTTTTACACTTGTTCAGTGATTGTTGAAGTGTTTTTGGTTGTGTTTCCGAGCGGTTTGTGCTTCTTCCTTGTTGGAATTCCTGTTTGTCTTGCCGAGCTTAGATCACATAGCTCGTGCGGAACTTGGTTTTTCCTTTTGATTTGGAAATCTTTTTGGATGTTTTGGGAACTTTGTGTGCTTTCATTAAGTGATTTGCTTGGTGTTCCTGTTCCTCAAAATTCATTTGGATGCTTTGTGCCATTGAAAGAAAATCAAACTAGTAGCTTTGCTTTCGAGAATTGAAAAGGAAAAGAACATTTCATTGATTCGCATTTTCAAAAGAAAAGTTTCCTTTCCTTGCTTTTAGCTACATTAAGTTGTTTGATTGCTCGTGTTCGTTTTGTTTGATCAAAAAATTCTTTACCTTCTCATAGCTAGAATTCATCGAACAAAATGGTATTCTTTGGCATGTAGTTTGCATCTAGGTAATTGTGAGAGAACACACGATAGGACCTGAAATCGAAACTTAATTCAAGATCAACCATAAAATGAACTGAATTAACCTAAAAACGCATTGGAACTAAACGCAAATATCTAGAGGTCTAGGTTAGAGACGTGTTCCGGCGTCTTTAAACATAGTCACTGTTGTTTCACATTATGGTTGGGTGATTCCTCCTTCTGTGACTCGATAGTGGTCTAACACGGACTGTGCTCCCACGTACTGTCGCGTATATAGGGAGACCCCACTAGGCTTTTATCCTTTATCCATAAGAAGCCGAGTCTGCCGCCTTGTGAACCGTAACGCACCGAACACAGCATTCAGGAAGATTGACTACAGTACGGAAAGTCCTTGGCTCTCATACGATTGCTAAGGTGTATAAGCAGTTTTACGGGTCGCCTGGTAAACCCTATACCTAGAGTCTCCAGAGCAGTCACTTTTGATCCTTTTCGGACTCCCTAAATGAAAAGGTGCCTGTGAGCGTCTTGTCACTTCGTGCTCATTAAACATTCGAAGGAGACTGGAGTCATCTTTTCGTCATTTTCTCGACTCTTGAAACATGAAAAGGTCGAGTTTGGTTCTTGTGTCTTAAAATTTATTCGGCCACGATAACATCACCTGGTTAGATCTTGTGTGCGTTAGTTTTGAGTAGGGTCTTTATCGTTAGTTTTCTTTAGGTTTTCTAAGGGGTCTTGTCATCCTGGCTGACCCGTCAACTCCCGGTCCGAGTGATCAAGGTTTTCCATCTTCTGTTGCTCCAGAGGTACCAGTTGTAAGCGATACTCTTCCCATTGTTCCGAGTATCCAGCCTATCAACGTACGTGCCCCGGGCGACGAAGATTACATAGAAGATTGGAATCCTATCTGGGAGCCTGACAGCGATTATACCCCTCGTACTCCTCTCGGTATGTCGTCTCCGATGTCTACCTCCCCCATGGATGAGACATCTTCCAGCACCGGTGAGACACCCATGGTGACAGACATTGAAACACCGATCCCAGCTACCTCTCCACTCCCTCCGCGATATCAGTCAGTGAGGGATAGGATAGCTGCTAGAACTACTTCTACGACTATATGGGATCCTAGTCTTATTGCCACCACAGGGCCCTTTATTTCGCGACCTCTTAATACACCTGTTACTTCAGGTCTTAATACGCCTGTTACCTCAGTTCCTACCAATCCAACCGTTTTTGTAGCGTGCTCGACTCCGGTCGTCAGTGCTGTGACAGCATCCTCATCTACAAACCCTGGAGCTGGTCCCTCTTACAGTCAGGGCCAGCCAGGGGTTTCATCCGGAGTCATCGATCCTGCACAAAATGCTCAGCCCTCTTCTGGTGGTGTTCCAGGAGCAGGGCCATATGATGCCCATGGGCAGCCTATTGTGGACCCAGATTACCAAGGTCCACTCTTTTATTATGATGCTAACGGCCAGTACCTCGAGAACGTTTCATCCCTGCCTCATCAACCTTTCGTTGAGAACTCGGCACCGTTGGACGTTACGTATGATCCCGTTACTCATACTTTCCGAGGGCGCCGGAATCCTCCCGGACAGCCCCAAGGACCGCCAAATCAAGGCCAGCCGCCTTATGTGCAAACCCCTCAAGGGCAACCACTTTATGGCCCGCCTTACCCAGGACAATCTGGGGGCCCGCAGGGACAACCCTACCCGGGACAACCCTCGGCCGTTGGGGGTCCGTCGTTTTCGTATCAGAGTCAACCTACTGGATATCCAGGGCAACCTGGTACCCAGCAAGGTTACCCAACTGGACAACCAGGGCAGCCTTACATTCAGCAAGGCCAACCCGGTTTCCAGCAGGGGTACCCACCTGGACAAACAAGGCAAGTTTATACTTCTCAAAATCAACCAGCAGTCCAGCAGGGATATCCTCTTGGGCAGGGGGGGGCAACCCTACTTACAGCAGGGCCAACCTACTGCCCAGTCTGGTCATCTCTCTGGGCAGGGTGGGCAACCCTACGTTCAGCAGGGTCAACCCACTGCTCAATCCATGCATCCTTCTCGGCAAGGGGGGCAGCCTGCTATACAGCAAGGCCAACCCACTGCTCAGCCTATGCACCAAGGGGGGCAGCCTGCTATACAGCAAGGCCAGCCCTCTGCTCAGTCTGTGCACCCTGGGGGGCAGACGGGCCAACCTTCTATGCAGCAAGGTCAACCCGCTGTCCGCCCTAATCATCCATCTGGACAAGCTGGCCAACCTCAGGGTCAACCAGCTGTTCAGCCGGCTCAGTCTTCCGCAAGGACAACCCTTGGTGGTCCACGGACAACCTGGCACCCAGCAAGTCCATCCTGCTGGCCAACCAGGTCCATCTCAAATCCAACCAAGTCAACCTTCGGGCCAGATGATCCAAGCCCAGCCGGTTCAAGGACATTACTCTGGGCCTCAAACTCAAATGGGTTATCAAATGCAAGGTGGGCCACAGCCTCAACCTTCTTACCAGATGCAGCCTCCCTATCAGGCTCAGTATGGGGCCCAGCAGTCATATGGCTACCAGCAACCCCAGGGGCAAACTCAGTTTGCTCCTTATCAGAATTATCAACAGCCACAGGTCACTCCTTACCAAAATTATCAGTATGCTGCACCTGTAGGGCAAGTTGCTAATACATGGGGAGCTGGGGGGCAGACACAGGGACAACTGTCCGCATATGGCCAGAATCCGTATGGACAGAACTCCTATGGGCAAGGTCCCTATGCACCAGGCCCTTTCGGGCCGGGTCCATCTGGACAAAGCCCATGGGGGAAACCACCACCTGGTTGGAACCCTAATGTTGCCTCAAATCCGCAGCCACAGATGTCCTTTAACCCTCAGTTACCGTTCTTAGCGACGTTGGAACTGCCTGATGTGTCCAAGTTAACAAATGATCCTATTTTGCATAATCCATATTGGCCACCGGTTCCAACCAAAATACCAGGTGATTGTCCAAAGTTTGATGGAAAAGCTGGTGAAGACCCTCAGGCCCATGTAATGACTTATCACCTTTGGTGTTCATCGAACTCATGGCTTGATGATTCTATCCGGCTCCGCCTCTTTCAGAGAACTCTCACTGGTTCAGCCGCTAAGTGGTATATCGAGCTGAATCGCGGCATGTTTCAAGATTTCAACTCGTTGGCTATGGCCTTCTTGACTCATTTTCAGTTACCTATTCGGTACGAGACTGGGACGCATCTCCTCACATCTCTCAAACAGGATACGGCTACGCACATCTCTGATCATATACATGAATGGAGAAGGCGTCGTCGCTTGATCAAATTTTGGATTCCTGATCAACTCCTGACCGATTGGTTCACGACTTCCTTTGTCCCTAAGATTGCAAAAGACATCGCAATGGGAGCGTGTGTAACTGAAGAGCAAGCAATCGCGCGAGCTCAGTACCTCGACTTAGTATACTCTCAGTCGGGTACTTTGTATGAGTACTTGCCAGATGCCCCGAGGCCTGGACAGCCCAAGGCTCCACCAAAGCCTTCTGTTGATGGAGTCATTGGTTCTGTGAATTCGTCATCAAAGAAATCGGCTGTGAACCTTGGGAAGCAGAAACAGAATGCCTCTAACGAAAATGCTTCTCAGGGCCAACCAATTTTTGGGAGTACCTCCGAGGTAAACGCCGTTCAGTCCACCGCGGCGGACAAATCCTCAAAAGGGAAAAAGAAAGGGAAAGTTAAAGATAAATCTGGACAGCCCAAGCAGGATCCCCCTAAGCCTCCCTCCGAGGAAGGAGCTAAGCGAAAACCTAAGTATCCTTGTCTCATCTGCGATGAGGATCACTATACCAAGGATTGCCCAAGGCGGTCCAAGGTTAGTCGACTTTTGAAAGGTGCTCCGGGGCCTCCTGCTGTGCTTAAAGAGCCTTTCCCTTCCCAGCAGACCCAAATGGTGGCAGATCCCTCTCAATCCTCTTCCTCGTTCGGTTCTCAAGTGTTCATGGCTGGAACGATTCCCATCCATGTTTCAACTCGAGCGAAAGATTATCCATCTCAAGCCGGGAAAGAGCCGGAGGTTCCCTCCAGCGCTCCTCCGTCCAATTCTGGCCCCCTTCACATCGAACGGCCCAGCACTGAGACGATCCCCCGACCCCCTCCCAAAGGTGTACTCAGGAAGTCATCTTATAACCCCAATGCGCGTGCTGCCCAGCACTATAGCATTGTCGAGGACTTAGCTCAGGCTCCGTCTGCTATGTCCACGTTAGAAGTCCTCCAGAGCTGCCCCTCCCAGAGGAAGTCCTTGCTATCAGCTATTGGTGGCATCGACCCGGCAGATTCGGATTTAATTTCTTTTGATCTCGAGGGTTTCACACAGAGACTGCCTCACCAAGTGGCTTTCCTTATACAAGTCCTCATCAATGGCAAAACGATTCACCGTACAGTCATTGATGAGGGTGCCTCAACCTGCATCATGTCTGTTGCTTGCTGGAAGGCTATTGGTTCTCCTGCTCTGAGCCAGTCTCCTACGACCCTGGAAGCTTTCAATGGAAGAGAATCTCGTTCATATGGTATCCTCCCACGATTGCCTATCTCTTTAGAAGGGAAAACCGTAGAGGTAGAGGTTGAAGTTGTTGACGCTAATCTCACTTACAACCTCCTCCTTGGACGAAGCTGGACATACGCCATGCAAGCCGTGGCTTCCTCCTTGTTCCGTGTCGTTCGCTTCCCTCATCAAGGAAGAATCGTCACGGTGGACCAGCTGTCCTTTTTTGCTTCTTCTTCTGAAGGAAATGTGCCGTTCG
The DNA here is from genome assembly GCA_031772625.1 of Pinus tabuliformis. Classification (NCBI taxonomy): domain Eukaryota; kingdom Viridiplantae; phylum Streptophyta; class Pinopsida; order Pinales; family Pinaceae; genus Pinus; species Pinus tabuliformis. The sequence continues at coordinate 161,055,809 of CM062815.1, read as the reverse complement.
TGGAGCATACCTCCAAGTCATTAGTGAGTGTGGGTGCCGGACTGTTCAAAGATCCCTCCTTAATGGGAGTCTTTCCCCTCCCACCTCCGAATCTCGCCCCTGTTAACATGATTTCAGTACGTTCTGATCCATGGGTTCTTCCTCCCTTGAATCAGGAAGACTCTTGGGGTGATATGATGCCGTTGAGTCCTGCCGAGCTCAACTACATCGAGATTGTCGCTGCATCGGCTCCCCCTCCTGAACCTGCTTTTTTAAGCAGTGTTCCTGATTCATATGATCATTTCCCTTGGCTGGGTGATGAGGCCACTTCGGATCCCCTGAAGGAAACATTTCCCTCCGATGAGGCCATCATAGAGACTATGTCTCTCGAAGAGCTCCCTTGGTCAGATCACCACCATCGCTCTTCGTTTCTCCCTCCACATTCGGAAATGGTCGCATGTCTCGAGCGGTTTGCTTCATGTGTCCCATCTCCGCCCCTCCAAACACCTGTCCAGCTATACCAAGTGTCTTCGGAAGGCAATATGGGTAACATCACGCAAACCCAGCCTATCGACATCTCTGTCAAACCAGGGATTGTCGAGAATATTTTCATTGGAGTCACGTGCACTCTTAAGGAAGTTCAACTCTATACCGCTTTATTTCGTGAATTCCGTGATGTCTTCGCATGGTCTTACGAGGAAATGCCCGGCATCGACCCTAGTATTGTGGTGCACGAAATACCTACTTATCCAGATGCTAAGCCTGTTCGTCAGCGCTTACGTCCAGTGCACCCTCGAAAGGCTGCAGCCATCAAGGCCGAAGTCGAAAAACTTCTTCGAGCTGGTTTCATCTATGCCATTCCCCTCACGGAGTGGGTGTCCAATATAGTCCCTGTGAATAAAAAGCAGGGCACTATCCGGGTCTGTGTTGACTACCGCGATATCAATCGTGCTTGTCCAAAAGATAACTTTCCTACGCCTTTCATTGATCAGCTTATTGATGACTGCGCAGGAAGTGAGATTTATTCGTTTATGGACGGCTTCTCTGGTTATAACCAGATCAACATAGCCCCTGCAGACCAGCATAAGACAGCTTTCATTTGTCCTTGGGGCACCTTCGCTTATAAGAAGCTTCCTTTCGGTCTCAAAAATGCTGGTGCCACCTTTCAGCGTGCGATGTCATATGCCTTTCATGATATTCGACACATCGTACAGCCTTACCTGGATGACCTCCCAACTCATTCAGCTAAGCGTCAAGACCATCCATCTCATCTACGCGAAATTTTTCTCCGCTGTCGACACTACCGTATTCGACTCAATCCGCATAAGTGTGTCTTCTGCGTAGAATCTGGCCGACTGCTCGGGTTCATCGTCTCCCGGGAAGGCATCCGTCTGGATCCCCTCAAAGTCGAGGCCATTTTGAATCTTCCTCCCCCTGCCTCTTTGCAGCAATTGCAGAGCTTGCAGGGTAAAGCTAATTTTCTCAGACGATTCATTCCGAATTATGCCGAGGTGGCTAAGGGTTTCACACGGTTATTAAAGCGAGACACACCCTTTCGTTGGGATGTTATCGCCCAGGAATCTTTTGAGCGCCTTAAAGACCTTCTTGTCTCAGCTCCGCTCTTAAGACCTCCGAACTACCACCGTGATTACACTCTCTATCTAGCTGCCGCTGACACCACCATCGGCATGGTTCTAGTGCAGGATGATGATGCCGGCACCGAGCACGTTATCTATTATCTTAGTCGCAACCTTCTGGATACGGAAACTCGCTACGCATATGTCGAGAAGTTGGCACTGGCAGCTGTCTACACCGTCCAACGATTCCGGCATTATATCCTGTTGCGCACAACGACCGTGATCTCTGACTGCAACCCCATGACCTACATTTTGTCGCGTCAACTGCTAGGGGGCAAATACTCAAAGTGGATTGTAATCCTCCAAGAGTTCGACTTGGAATTCACTGCAGCCAAGTCTAAGAAATCTCTGGTCTTTGTTGAACTGCTCTGTTCCTTACCATCTCACTCTGCACCATCTCGTTCAGAGGAGCATATCCCGGATGAAACATTGTTTCTCATCAGCACCCTCGACCCGTGGTACGGGGACATTATCGTATATTTGCAGACGTCTTCCTTCCGTCCAAATGTATCGAAAGATGCTCGACGGCGAATTCGTCACCAAGCTCAACCCTATCGCATTTTGGGCGATACCCTGTACCGCCTCGGCGTTGATTCTGTTCTCCGCCGATGTTTGACTCTCGAGGAAGCTGAGCGGGTGTTAAATGACTGCCACTCTGGTGCTTGTGGCGGTCACATGTCCGGATATGCTACCGCCCAGAAAATTCTCCGTGCTGGTTACTTTTGGCCTTCTATCTTCAAAGATTGCATTCTTGTCGTTCGCGCATGCCATGAATGCCAAGTATACCACCGGAAAATGCGTGCTCCTCCTGCACCACTGCACCCTGTTGTCACCGTAGGTCCATTTGCCAAATGGGGCATCGATTATACGTCCTGTAACCCTCGTTCGGCCGGGGGGCATGGGTACATCATCGTTGCCGTGGATTATTTCACCAAGTGGGCCGAAGCGATGCCTACATTGAATGAAGACGGTTACACAGCGGCACAGTTTTTATTTAATCATGTCATTACTCGTTTCGAAGTCCCTCAGGCTATCGTCACGGATCACGGAAAGCATTTCCGTAATCACATGATGACGGAACTAACGACCCAACTAGGCTTGCGTCAAGATAGTTCGACACCATACTATCCACAATCTAATGGTCAAGTCGAGGCCGTGAACAAAGTTTTGATCACTATGCTTCAACGCACCGTCAATACGCACAAGTCTAATTGGCATCTGATGTTGTTCCCAGCCTTGTGGGCCTACCGGACTTCTGTGAAGGACGCCACCGGTTTCACTCCGTTTCAGTTGGTTTACGGACTGGAGGCCACCCTTCCCGTCGAGTGTGAGATTCCTTCGTTGAAATTAGCTTTCGAGTTGCTTCCCAACACCACTCCGGTGGAGGAACGGCTTCTTTATCTAGAACGGTTGGACGAGACTCGTCGTTTAGCTTCTCTGGCTATCGAAGCGCAAAAGAAGAGAGTCAAGGCTCACTTTGACCTGAACATTCATCCTCGTTCCTTCGTTAAGGGAGATCTAGTACTGCTCTATGATCAAGCTAAAGATAAGCTGGGGGCAGGAAAACTCGAGTCCATGTGGCTAGGTCCCTATATCGTGAAAAGAGTTTTACAAAAGGGCGCATATGAGTTGATTGATTACAAAGTAAATCCTCTTGACAAGCCCCGCAACGGGTTGTATTTGAAGAAATATTATGCATGACTTCGTGCACTCAGTTTGTACATACGCCTGTTTAGTGTGTTTTGTGTGCATGATTTCATGTTTTGCTTTGGTGTGAAGGCGTGTTTGCCTCTTATTGTGTTTTCTCCTTCTTGTGCAGATGTCTAGTGCACCTTATGTTGGTTTCGCTGATGGCGCCTGTCGTAGTACTTGCAATTTGTCCTCTGCGGCGTGGGCAATCTATGATCCTCACGGAGAGTTGCTAGATCTTCAAGGAGTCTGCCTCGGTCGTACCACTAATAATGTTGCCGAATACAGTGCCGTAATTGAGCTACTAGCCGAAGCAGTTGATCTCGGCATTCGAGCAATGATGGTAAACCTGGACTCCCAGCTTGTCGTTCATCAACTCAACGGGCGATATTCCGTCAGAGACCAACATATCCTAAGGTTGTATCTACGTGTCAGATTGTTAGAAAGAAATTTTGACTATATCACATATCAACATATTCCGAGACGATTAAACACGTTGACTGATGCATTGGCAAATCATGTGTTAGACAGACATTTGCGAAATAGATAAACATCATACAAGAAAACATAGAAAGCATAATAGAGTAAAGCATATGTAAATAAGATATTTCCCAAGCATAGTTTGCATGCGTGCTGTGTGTGCTTTTAAGCTTGCATTTAAAACATTAAAATACATGGGTCGTGTGTTGTGCAATTCATACATAAGATTACATTTGTATTGAACATTTGCGCAACATAAACAAAACATCATCACACGTAACAAGATCCATCCAAAAACCGGTATGTATATATATATATATCGTGTGGCGCACTAAGGCGCTCAAAAATAAGTGTATATGTCAAAAATAGAATCACTGTCCTCAGTACATCCGAGACATATGTCTCTCAAAACATCAGTGGAAATGAACCTAGGCAACTACTCTGCTGGGTTATGCTCTCTGTAGCATACAGCTGCTCGTGCCACCCGCCTCAAGAGGCGGTGCATCCTGGGTTCCACCCCCACTGTGTGGATCTGATGAGCTATGGGGACCTCCTCGACCCCCTGGTAGTCTGGCACCCCCTCCAGTAAACCCTCAAGGTTGCGGGCTACAGTCTCCGACGTGTCAACTCCTGGAGGAACTAGGGCCAGGGCTCCAGCTCCTTGCCCCTCTCTCCGAGCCTCTCGGGCTAGGCCGATGGGTCTAACAGGTCCCACATCTGCACACCATGACGTTTATCAAGACATGTACGTAAAAAATCAAAAACAATAAAAAATTAAAAAGAGATCAAGTGTCATACCTCCATCATCCCAATGCTCTCCCGCGGGCAGTGGCATGTCAGGATCGTTGCGGAAGTCCATACCGGCATATGGCCAGTCCTCTACAAAAATGACCTGCTGGTCCAACCACTCTCGAAAGTACACTCCCCAAGCCATTGGGCGGCCACCACCCCCGCGCGGCATGATACGGGCCCATCGAGTGGCCCTTGTCTCCCGGGGACCTCTAGGTGGATCCACGGCCATGGTCTGTAGCCGCATGGCTGGCACCCGCTCCAGAATGAGCGGGAGTAAGAGCGACCCGTAGCCAAACTGTTTCGTCTCCCCGCGACGACAGTTGCTAAGTTGCCTCTTCATGCTGTTTGTCACCGCCGTTGCCCAGTTAAACACAGTAGGTTGTAAGCACTCGAGAGCTAGTAATAGATGGGTCTTCGAGGCCTCATGGTTGGCCAAGCTCCCCGCTGCCCGGGTTACCATAAAGAGTATGGTACGAAGGACCATATCAATCACCGTGGGAATTGACACCTTTCCACTTCGCGATTTTATCGCCTCTGGACACACTCGAGCCATGAGCTGGTCAAGTGTCTCGCCGCTGGGTCGTTGCCCCTCTATGATAGGCATCACGCCCCGGCGCGACAATCCAGTCAAAAAATAAATGTCCATATGGTCAAACTCAATGTCACGGCCTTGGATGGTAAATTTGCCATCTACTGGGTTCCATGCCCTGATCAGGAACTCAAGCAGGTCAGGCTGAGCCCTCAGACGTGGAGTAAGAAAGAATTTCATGAATCCGCACGCCCGCATGGCATTTCGGCAATTCGCATCTGCAAAAGCAGCTATATCCTCGACATCATGGGCCCTCTCTTGCCACTGAAAAGCCATTGCGTCCTGCATGAGCATCAAAAAATATTAGAGTGCTGACTAATGAGTTTTTTACATTCAAATCTTAAAAAACAAAATTTTACGGCGTCAGCGCGACTGTTTTCAAAACAGTCGCGCTGACCATGGCAGCCCGTTGTTTTTTCCCAGGGTCAGCGCGGAAGAACACTGGTTTTCCGCGCTGACCGGGAAGGTGGTACGTGTAATTTTAATTCGATCAGCGCGGACCCGCGCGGATAATCCGCGCTGACCGAGAGCGCACCAACGCTCAAAGAATTCACCCAAACGGCCAATTCCCACCGTTGAAATGCTCAAAAAGGGACTCAAAATAGAGCGCATGGCAAGGGGAACCTACCTGGAGCAAGCCGTTCGATGAATGGTGTCCGCACGGGGAAGAATTCGCTCCGTCAACTTCGCAACTTCACAACGTTCTCAAAGGCTCAATATGGTAACAATGGTAAAAATGATTATTTACCCTTCTATTTATAGTAAAAATGGCTTAATTAACTATATATTTTACAAATGCGGGTTTTTGTCATGCTTTTACCATGGATTTAGCGCTTATGTCAATGTCTTATGCCTTTATGCATGTTTTACTATATTTTTAAACATGTCGAACGGATTTATGCAGGTATTTTTACTGTGCAGGTCCTCAGAAACGGTGAAGTCATAATGGTCCTAAATACACTTGGTCCCAAAAAATGTCGTCTTTGAGCTCTTTTCCGACATGAAACAAGAAAAGATGGCCGAGCTTCCTTTCAGCTCGTTAAAGGGAACGAGAGGCGGTCGTTTTAAGCTCTTTTTCCGACCGTGTAACTTAAAAAGATTGCCGGGTGTTTGTCGTTTCGCACTCGTTATTGGCTCTAAAAACGACGTGTTTTCGATCGCTTTTTTACTTTTTCGGGTCGAAGGCACTATTTACGAAAAGTACTCCTTGATCGTAATGGTCGGGCGGTTCTTTCGAGCATTGTTTTATACTTTTTCGGGCTCGAGAGACACAACTTTACGAAAAAGGACCCCCCTGGAGTTTCCTTTTCCGCTGTCTTTTCAGACTCTCTAAACAAGAAAAGACGCCGAGTTTTTCCTTTGTCAGGCTCGTTAAACACTTGATGACATCGGGCATCGTCGAAATGACACTCTTCAAGCATATGCTATCCCCGTCAAGCTTGTCATCCAAAAATAACCGGGGTACCTGCCAAAAATGGTGGGGAAAATGGAACTGCAATTGTCGCGTCGGCAGTATGTCGCTCTTGAACATGGCACTGGTCTGCATTCGTGTCGGGTGGGAATTTCTCATTTTGTTTCACAACTGACCTCCGTGGGTACGGGTTATCCTATTTGACCTCTCATTTGCTCATTGCCGTCGTCATCATACCCTCTGCTCATTTGATGTCAAATACTGCCAAATCCACTGTCGTGCCGCCGATATGTTCAAGAGAAGTTGACCTCTGCAATAATACAACCTCATCCGCTACCTCACACAAATCATTTTACCTCGGTCTCGTGTCGATGATGTGGGAAACATTATGGCCCACCTTCGATCAAGGTCACTTCCTGTCGACTTCAGCTCATTATCCGGGAAGGTGACTTAGAGACTCCCTTCAGGTGCCTTAGAGCCTGCATGCCTCAATGGCAGGTTCTTCGTGTTCGACGCGAGGTTTTCATCATTGGCCTCCGATCGGATGATTCTGCGGGTGTTCGACACCAGCTCATTGATTCACACGCCGCAGATTGTACCTATAGTACCTTGAGGACCATTGTCATTATTGGTGGTACCTCTCGCGTCTGTTAACAGTTTTCATCACTGACTGGTAATCAGACGATGTTCATGCATGTTCGACTTCAGCTCATGTATTCACATGCTTGGACTTGTACTTTGTTCGGGTCGGGACAGAGCGCAAGACCCTGGATCTCTGTCTGTTATGGTCCAGGTTGCGATTTTGTGGATGATCATTACATGACTCATTGATGGATGGCTGCGCCCATACCTGAGTCTTCATGGATGGCTGCGACCATACCTTATCATTATTCTGGTCTCTTTTGCTGGGTGGCTGCGTCCATTCCACAGACCTTTTCGCATGTCTTTCGGATGGCTGCGCCCATGCCTAGACTACATGTACTTGATTATCAGAGACATTCGGTCCTTCCTGGTGGTGTTCCAGTTCGGCGAGTTTTGTAAAGCATTTCACCCCTCCCACTCTCTCGGTCTTCATGCTTTAGGGGGCATCTGTTACACAGTAATTTGTCACTGTCTCCTTGTCAGTCACCCTATTGTGTCAGGAATTCACAATAATCAAGTTCATGCCTTCTGAACTGGCCAAAAACCCACTTTCCTAAAGTTTTCCTCATCAGCGCGTCTATTTCTAAAATATCCGTGATGACCGGCGCTTCATAACAGACCGCGTGCGCTGCCAGCGCGGAAGCACACGACTTTCCCGCGCTGATCGAATTTCATGACCAACGCAGCCTCTGTTTGTATTTACCCGCGCTGACATGGCCCTTTCCATTATGTCTTTGCGACGTCAGCGCGCCAGACCAGTTATGCACCCGCGCTGATCCAGTTTGGGCGAATTTGTTCCAACAGCCAGCCTTCCAGATAACTCCAGACTTGGTTGTTGGCCTTGTGAGTATCGACTCCCTTCTATGGCATGTCTGTTCGACCCTTTGCAACTACTTCCCTTGAAGATAAGCTCATCCTTCCACCCTTTTAGGAGGCTCCTTCTCCTATATAAACCTCTACCATTACCATGAGCAGCTAGTTTGGAATAGCTTGGATTGTGTGGAGCTTATAGTGCTCAGATTGCTGCTACTATAGGTAGTTGGTGTGATAAGTGTGGAAGTGCTTGATAGCTTAGGGAAGGTTGTTTTGTGTTGCTTGTGTGAGAGAGAGAGTTTCTTGTCTTGGGAGAATCATTTCCAAAGGTGAATGCTTGAGACACTTGCTGACTGGCCCCTCCTGAGAAGGATACCGACGTCAGAACATTTGGTTGTACTCTTCTCTGCTTGATTAATAATAGATGACTACTATTATTGTTCCATTCTCATTTGTCTATGCAATGGTTAAATGTGAATTACATCCTTTCTGACTGATGTATAGTTGCTTTTATTAGATTTCACGCTTGTGTTTGTTTCCTCTTCGTGTGTGCAGGTGTCTATTCGCGGAGATCGCGGAGGATCGTGACCAGCCAGAGCGAAGGAGCGAAGGTGGCATCTCTTCATCAAACAACAGCGCTGGAATCCAAGTAGGTGTCCTTGCCTACCTTTTAATTGCAATTAGGAACTTGCATAGTAGCATTGACTGATTGTTGCTAGACCCATTCTGGGCTAGTAGGGATCGCCTCTATCCATAGAGGGGATTTGCCTCTCCAACACTCTATATAAATTCTATTTCCATAAAGTTTTTAGGACATACAATCCTATTGGAGAAATTCAACAATGGATTGTAAATGGGAAAGGATATAGGAGAGGTGGAACTTGGCCTTCAAAAACTGTGTTATATACATCTATTTGCCTTCCAAATCTATGTTCTATACTTCTAATGTAGATCATATAAATCCTAAGTATAAGAGTGTGTTATGCATGTCTTGGATCATGATGCTAATGATAGTGATGATTCTTTTATGATGCAAAGCAAATAAAGTATCTTTGTACACGGACATCTCATGCTTAATAGAATTAGATGAAATTGACGATAAAATTGAATTGATAAATGATAATTTTCCTTTATTACATCAGTTAGAAAAATACAACTAAAGAAAAGCTAGTTAGAAGAGCAGCTAGAGACTTAGCAAAGTTAGAAAAGGAAAAAAAGGGTGGCCTCACCCTTACAACTTTACTATGATTTTTCCAACACACATTTCAAGTTTTAACTTAGTCCCCTACCTTATATGAAGCTCTCTCTAATACATTTCAGAGTTTGACACTAGCTTATCTAGGCATCTAGATGCAGCCCCATTCTGCAAGTTCATCATTTCTTTTAAGGAAGAGAGAATTGCCAACAGAAGAAATTGCCATACAAGTCTGGCAGTTGAAAACTACATAAAAACTTAAAGATATAGAATCCTCAAAACATACCCAAAATAAATAAATAAATAATCCTAACAAAAGAAATTCCTACTTAAAAAGTGAATCTAAAAAGGAAAAAGAAAAAAAACCCTGGAAAAAAAAGAAATTATTTGAAGTAAGAAAGTTGGTTTCTACTTTCTTATTGCCTAGTACTCAACTTGCATAGAATGCAATTGACTACTGAAATTCCAACAGAAGAACAAGATTTAATGCATGAAAGTAGAAGTGGATATGTGCTTGATTTAGATGACTATCATTACTGAAAATTCAATTAGACTCTAAACAGGAAGCTTTTATCAACTTCAAGTAGCTAATAACCTAAACAACAAAATAGTGTTTGCATATGCACAAAGATGAATGATCGCAATGGTGTATGATATGTCACCACTATAAGATTAGAGAGATATTATTATTAATTCAAGGTTAGCATCCCTTGATTATATTCTAAGAACACAAATTGTTCCAAAGTCGGCGAATAAGATTCATGACACAATATAGTGAGCTAAGAAAAACATAATTGCTACATTTAGAGCATTTTGATAAATATCCTTCTAGACAGTTACAATTAACCTATAGAGGTAGACTTCGCATGGACGATATCTCAAGAATCAACTAGCTAGCTTCTTTGCCTCATAACATTAGTGATCTTGCCCTATATTATCAAACAAAAGGACAGTCCATTGTCAATATTGTATTTAGACTTCATAAAAAAATGCAAAGAAAAAATCAAAATTTATGTTGGCAAAAGAAGGCGAGGTAGCTTGCCTTCTTTAGAATATAGCAAAGATATTCTTCTACGGGCAACTCCTATGAAAAAGAAAGGTTACAAAAATAAAAAGGGATTCAAAAACACAATTATGTTAAAATAATAGGAAATTAAATGATGAAAGATTGATGTTACATTTGCTGGAAAAATTGCACTTTGAAAATACATACCCTAGTTTGCACCCCGGAAAATGAAGAAATTATTCTCTACTAAAGAAGCTATGAAAAGTTGGTTGGCCCCCATTGTCGATGTATATTTTTGTCAGGAAAGAAAAGTCAAGCAGGTTTTCTATTAATGAATATATAGTTTACATATGTTTGATATTCATGAAATAACAATAGTCTTGAACATATCAAAAAAAATCTTGAGTTCATCATCACCCTATTGTTACATATGTATCATATTGACATCAAAAAGCAGAAATTAGTCAATAAAAACTGACACTACATCTCTAATACATAAAATATAGATTAAGTCCATCCTTCAGATCATCTATGTGCACCAAAGAAAAAACAAACTCAGTAGAACGGAATCTTGCTAGAGCTTTGAAGTTCTCCTAGGAAATAAACATAATAGTGAATCTCTCCCATCTAAAGAGTAAGGCCCATTTTCGATAAGGCGTTAGCAACAACAAAAAAATTCCTTGTAAATATGGGCAAAAGTAACCAATTGAAACATGCCCTTCAACTTTTGATCCTGCGCATCCAGTTGCTCAATAATGGAGGCTCGAATAGACCTGTCGTTAATCCAATCAATAGTGACCTTTGGATCGTCGAACACATACATTGATTCAATATGAAGCCATCTGGCGCAGTATAATAATCCCCATAGAGCTATAACCTCAACCCTGGAGTTTGTCTCGGGCCCACAATTCCAGCAAAAATGATAGTGTAATTCTGAGGATAAATTTATATGAACCCCACAACCACAAAACACTTGTGCAACCCCATCAAAGAAGTCGTCTGGATATAAATCCAAACATTTAATAGCTTTGAATCTTCTTTGTTTTCCCTTTTGAGCCACCTGGCCAAATTCTTTGAAATATGCCCATATCTTGTTACTAATTTTGCTAATGTCAAATGGAGAGTCTTCAAAAATAATGGTGTTCCTGCAACATCGTATACCCCAAAAGACGAAAAAGGGAAGTGTCTTGGCTTCTCAAAAAAAATTCATCCACGCCTTAAAGCATGCTTCAATAGATGGGAAGTTCCAACTAGAATTAATATTTAAGCTTTGTAACACACATATCCAAATGGCCACAGCAAGAAGGCACTAAAGGAATAAATGTAAAACGTTTTCAACAGAGCCAAAGCATACATAGCATCTACCACGACCATAAAACCCCCTCTTGCAAATATTCTCCCAAGTGAGAATCTTATTCTTCCATACTAACCAGCTGAAGATTTTTATTTTTAAAGGCATATACCATGACCAAACCCTCTTGAACCAACATATCTTCACAGGGGCCTGAAGAGTAGAAGAAATGTGATTGTAGATCTCATGCACTGATAAAAGGACCTATACATGATGTCCATTCTATTTGATATTATTAGCACCATTCCCGAGAGACATACCCACCAGGTATAATTTTGAAATATAGTCCTCCCATATAGCAGTGTTAACATCGATTAAACCCAATTCCTCAACACATTTCCAAGTGGGTTAAAGTTGTAACATATCCAAGACAGATTGAATTTGGTTGATGAAGAAAATGTCCTTGTCATGAACGTGTTACATGATCTCGATCAGCAAAGTGTGATCTCCATGAAAACCATGAATGGGATCCATCCCAACTTCAACTATTGTGCCAAAACCTATCTCCCAACAAATATTTCCAATAAGACTACTGTTTTATTTTCATAAATCCTTGCCAGGATCCATTTTGTGTAGATTCCACCCCACTATTTAACCATTCATGGAGAGACATTTTTTAAATATTTCAGCTTAATAATCTTCTACCATATACCATTGCGGATAATGCATCTCAAAAACTTATAGTCAGTAGAGCCCATCCAAATATTTTGATGTTTTTTAGACCCCATTCACCCATCTCCTTTTGTTGGGTGATTTCCCCCAAACGCACTAGATATATCTTGTGGTCTCCCTCCGCACCAAACCAGAGAAATTTAGCTATAATGGCATTGATTTTTCTAATGATATGTCTAAGCATCATGAACAAATGCATCTAGTGTAAAGAAATATTCTGCAAGACCAATTGTGCTAGAATCATTCTACCACCACTTGTCACCCATTTATGAGCCCATGTAGTCAATCTACCAACAAAATTATTAATTAACCTCTACCAATCTTTATTGAGATATCTATTTGGTTTCAAGTTGAAGCCAATATATTTGAAACTATAATCCATAGGAGATGTACCAATAGAAAAGATGTTTGCAATCTTCGCAATTTGGGTATGGTCCTTGGATGCATGGATGAGCAGTGACTTAAATTTGTTCATATATAAACCAGAAACGCCACCAAATTTAGAGATGATGTGGAATAGATGCAGCCAATGATTCGAGGAAACCTATCCAAAGAGAAGAACATCATCAACAAACATAAGGTGAGAAACAAATACATTTTTTATGATATAAGGCCAGCGAATTGCCCCCTCGTCTTTGTCGTCGATATACTCCTACTCAAACTGTCAATGACCAACAGAAACAATAAAGGGGATAGAGAGCATCCATGTACCAGCGCACGATATGGCCATAAGAAATTAGATGGAACTCCATTAATCAAGAATGCACAACTACCCAAGGATACACATGCCATTATCCATTCAACACCCTAGTTGATAGCCTGATCTTGTTCAGGATCAACCGAAGGAAAGTCCAATCCACACAATCATAAGCTTTGTGAAGATCCAAATTTAAAATGATAGTCTCCTTCCTTCGAGCCTTTATAGAGTGTAAGCTCTCCTGGGCTATGGCCACAGTACCTGAATTTGACGGTTCTTCAAAAAACTAAATTGTTCGGGGGGAATAAAGGAGGATAGTTTTGCCTTCAAGTGAGTCGCAATGATCTTATAGATCAATTTAGATGTAATATTACTTAAATAAATGGGTTGATAATCTTGGAAGGAGGATGGCCTTGAAGACTTGGGAATGAGAGCAATGAAAGTCGCATTTACAGCACCAAAGATCTTTCATTCACGGCTCGATTCCTCAACTAAATTCAGTAAATTTCTACCCCTAATATCAAGAAAATGAGTAAATATTCCCACTGTCCAACCCTCTGGTCCTAGGAATTTGTCCTTGGCAAAAGATTTAAGCACAAACGAAACCTCAGTGTAGATGTATATATCATTACAAATATTTCAAATATTTCTAGTGAAGAAGGTGTAGATATGGTAATTGAAATAAAATAAATCGAGTTATGAATTATTGCAGTAAATAAACTGAAGAATTGGGAGTAAAATAAATTGATGAAGTTTTATAAGTGAAAGAAACTATAGCCTAGTGAATTTAAAATATCAGAAACTGAAACTAGACTACCAGCAGAATCTTCAAAGGCCCCAGTTACCGAGTACCTAATATCTGCCATACTCCTAAGAAGTCTTCCACATTTGCTAGAATTGTAGTTGGTAAATTCAGGAAAAAGTCAAGATGAATAAGTTATATTGAAAAAGTTGATTAAAGTTGGAAATACCCCTGTATATATCTGGTGGAGTTCAAATAAAATTGTGGTTTAAAGTTGATGCATTTGTGGATACATGAGGAACAAACAACATGGTATATCCAAGTTTGTAAAAGGATTATGGAAACATTTACCACAAAATTTGCAATCAAATAAATCGAATGGTTAAATCAAATTATTCATTATGTCCACGTTGGATGAGTTAAATCAAATTATTCATTATGTCCAAGACATTCCCTTAAAAAAATGGTAAACATTATCAAAACTGATTTTATTTAGCATCATGATCCATCAAATATGTTGATGTTTGCTATGCCATTTGTGGATATGATTGGTCTAGTGACTATTGGTAGAAATAGATTTGTTTGCAACATCAATAGTAAACATGTCTCTGTCTCAAGATTGTCTATTGCTAGTACTACTATTGAAGACAAACAAAAAGAAGGTGCATCAAAATAAAAGAGCTGCTAAAAGAAAACCAATGAAAGATTCCCATAAATGGGTGGTTGTATTAGGTTTATATAATGAAAAAAAAATGTATTAAAAAAATAAAAACAAAGCAGTTCAAACCAATGTTGCACGAAGCGGGGATGAAACGGGGACGTTTTTTGGAAGCAGGGACGCAAAAGCGTGTTGGAAATACTGAGAGGGCGGGTGAATCAGTGTTTCTTTTTCCCACTACTGTTTTACCAGTTAAAACATATATATTCAGAACACAAGATCAACAGCAAGAATAAATGCTTTTATTAATATAAACTGTGCAGTAAAATAGATACAATATATAGATGGTTACAATCAGTTGCCAAGCTCCAACTTGGACTTTGGTGAGGCTCCAACCTCCAGAGCACCAACTCTATTTCGCCAAGACACCAATCTCGGACTTAGGAGCACAAACTCCCAAGGACTTCAATCCTTCCTACTTCTAAGGCATCAACCCCAAGGACTCCAATCCTACTTACTTCTAAGGCACCAACCCCAAAGACTCCTATCCTTCTTGCTTCTGAGGCACCAGCCTCAAGGACTCCAATCCTTCTCACTTCTGAGGCACTAACCCCAAAGGTTCCAACCCAATCTTTTCAAGGCATGTTTGATAGTAACCTTATTCTCTCAGAACTCCTCTGCTGAGTTCTATCTATTTATAGCTTCACTGTCATCTCCAAACTACAATATCAATGACAACCAGTCTTCTTATGAAGTAGTCTTCCCAATTCTTCATACTACCCACACAGAGTGTCCAGTACCCTTCATGACTTTTGATAATGTCTTCACACAGCTTTAGTGAGTCTACTGTTAACTGCACTAAGTTCTGCATAAAGAACAACTTCTTGTTCAAGCTTATGTTCTCTGCTGGCTACTTCTCCCCTTCGACTGTCTGTTGTCCTGTTAGCCTTGCGGCCCTCTTTCTGTTCTGTTGGATCCTCTCGTTGCCTCTGTCTCCTCCAACTTATTTTCCACAGCCTTCAACAGCATTCACCGCTACTGCTTCTGCTATCTCACACTCTGGTTCTTCACCATACCAACAACACCAACAATTCTCTATTTTTACTGTTTTATACATTCCCATGCCTTCGTCCATTCGTTTCCGCTTACACCGCCTCTTAGACTTCCTCAACGCTCGCTGTCATTTCCTCTGTGCTCGCTTGCTTCTTCAGCTTCCCAGCTTTCGGTTTCCTCTGTCTATTCGTGCTCACAGGACACGTTGATTCAATGGCGAGGACCGAGTCATACGCAGAGGACACATATTCAGAAAACTGTAACAGCGCTCCTGTTTTCTCATGATAGCAGGCATACACAGGGATGGCATTATTTAACGGACCTACCACGTCTTGATCGCAATCGCCATCGACATTATTTCAGCCTCCTGAACTATCGGGAGCATTCCGTAGTGTATTTCTGCCTCTAAACGCCGCGTAAGCCAAAAAATTCATTTACACAGGAAACACAGGCAAAATGGCTAAAGGGCGGACTTCAATATTAATTCACCCGCAACTATTCCTGTATCGGATCCGCAGCGTATGTCGCAATCGGCACTCAAGGCTTCCAGGGGTCCTTTATACATCAACCCCATGATATCGCCGATGGCCGATGGGCCGATCCTCCTATGGACGCGATATAACAATAGGGTGCTATATAATAGGACCATCGGGTCCACATACATTATCGCAATCGCCACTTTCAGAGGTTCTCCTATAAGTCGAGCCTATGACATTACCGATGGCCGATGGCCGATTCACCACTGGACGCGATATTATATTAAGCCAAGTTGTGATGTTGCATCGGGTCTGCAACGTTCATCGCTATCGGCGATCGCAAAGGGGCCGCTTACCACTGTATGACTTCGCTCTGAATTCCCGATGCAATAATCGCTATCGGCAGCCACAGTCGCAGCATATCGACAGTCGCAGTCGCAGTCGCAGCATATCGGCAGTCGCAGTTTTGAGTCCACTCTTGCAATCACAATCGGAGGTTTCGGGTGTGACACTTAATAAACCCGCCGATATAATATACTGCTCCGCCTCCGATAGTGTATTTGTAATATGTATGTTTTGGCCTCCGTTTGCGCCTCTGATAGTGTTAAGTGCATGTATATATGGTTTTGGCCTCTGATAGCTCCCGATTGTGTAATCTGCTTCCTCTGATGGCTCTGTTTTGGCATTGTTTGTTGTTAAATGCATCCATTGCTCCTCCGATGGCTCCCGATAGTGCAGTTGCACGCATACATGTGATTTCTGCTCCCGATAGTTGTTAAATGCATGCGTATAAGCTCTTTGATCGCTCTGTTTCTGTGTTTCCTCTGTTTGCTCTGTGTGCTCCTCTTCATTGGCATATATATCTGACATATACATATATATGGCTCCTCTGGTGGTGCTTCATGCTCTGTTAGCTCCTCTCGTCTCCATCTGCTCCTCTGGTGGCTCTGTCTGCTCCTGTTTGCTCCTCTTCTTTGGCATATATATGGCATATATATATGCTCTGTTCTGCTTGCTCTGTTCTGGCATGTATATATATATGTATATATATGTGTGTGTGTGTGTGTGTGGCTACTCCTGTAGGTTCTTCGTGGGCATGTATTCCATGCAGCGCTCTTCCGATATGGCTCCTCTTGCTCTGATATCCTGTAATATGCTTTGATATGCCTCCTTTGGTAACTCCTCTTGCTTATGGCTTGGTTATCATGATGGCCTTGCTCCTGTCTCTTCATGGATCTGTTCTGCTTCCCCTTGGCTTCATGCCATCCTTTAATATCCAGAATATTGCCATATTGACATCAATGACAACCTAGGTCAACAATCTCCCCCTTTGTTATTGATGGCAATATTCTTCTTCTCTCCCCTTTTGACATCAATGGCAAAGGAATGCTCTGGGACTCCCCCTATCAGGCTGCTTCTGTTCTTCATGAATGGTAGATCTTCATGGGTCTGTGACTCCCCCTGTCATAGTGCTCTTCTTTTTTTTACTCAAGATAGAAGGATTGATGCTTTATCATCAATTAACACATTATTCCCTCTTCATGTCTCAGACCTGCTTTATCATGGCTTCAATAATGCTTAAAGATGCTCTACTTTAATGCTTTCATTCAAATTGCAAATGGCCATACACCAAGTGTCCAAGTCCAGGCTTTCATGCTTCAATCCATATTGGTGTCTCCATAGGCAAAATTGAGAGACCTTCATAGTCTGAATCAAGAGAAAATGCCCCTGAGATTGTCTTTCTTGCTATCTTTCTTCAGATCTGAGTTCCTTTGTCTCTGTGCTTCCCCTTAAGTTACTGCCATCTAGTATTCAATCATCATTGCATTTGGCCAAAAATGTGAGGGGTTGTGCCTTACTATTGCTATATTTCTTAGGTGATCTGTATCAGCTTAAGTTATGCTTGACTGCACAACATTCTCCTTCCTATGAGCCATCTTGAAAGATTCCCATAAATGGGTGGTTGTATTAGGTTTATATAATGAAAAAAAATGTATTAAAAAAATAAAAACAAAGCAGTTCAAACCAATGTTGCACGAAGCGGGGATGAAATGGGGACGTTTTTTGGAAGCAAGGACGCGAAAGCGTCATTTTCCAAAAATCTAGGAAAAGAAGCGTCTCGGAAGCGTCTACTATATATATATATATATATATATATATTGCATTTATATTGCATTTATATTAAAAAAACATCCAAAATACCAAATTAGTTGTAGAAGACATGAAAACATGCATATTTTTACATAAATCAAGATAGACATGGCATCCATTGTACATCAATGATTAATTATTCCAGCATCAACCATCTACAATCTAGATTCCTCTTCTCTTGTCTAGCCTTTGCCTCTACTTCAATTCTATAGGGATTTTAGTCAACGTTGCCTAATTTTGATCAAACAGCTTAATCCAAGCCTTATAATATGGTAAAGAAAACTTAACATGCTTGATCAATGATTTTGACTTGCGTGAAGGGTACATAATTGCTAAGGCCGTGACAAAGGAGTTCAACAATCGATAACACCAACACTAAGGTACATATAGGGCTTGTTGCTCTTGATTAGATGCAAATCACATGCCCTCATACATGATATAATCCAATGAAACACCACAATCCCATTGATCCTGAAAACTGTTAAGTCTACTGAATTTTGAATGGGATACGAAATTCTATTTTCTCCATATGAAGTCTGATGAGGTTGGAACCACTCTCAAACATCCCGAGTCATTTCATGGTAATGTTAAAATTTTAAGTAAAATTATGGAAATGAAAGATAAAGGAGAATGTCACTTTTACTTTAAGAATTTAACATTACCATTAGGGAGCATCTAGGGGGCATAAAGGGGCACCTTAGGAGTATTCAAAAAGTGTAGTTCCTCACATAACAATTCAGAATTTCCAAAAACAAAAAAAAAAAACAAAAAAAGCCCCACAAAACCGTCCACCCTCTCGGATCCGCTCGCGATCCGCAGTTGATACACGCCTGAACCTCCACAGATCCGCACCCGATCCTTTCCAGATTCGCAGATCGGGAAATAGGAACCGCGGATCGGGCCCCCATGAATCCAATTTTGCAGGAACAGCCAAAAAATGAGGAACTGCAGATCAGATTTTCCGATCCGCTGTTCCGCTGAAGGATCAGTGGCGGATCCGTACGGGACGTGGATCTGCCTTTGGATCCGTGTGGGGGGGGAGGACGGTTCCTGCAACACTAGTTCGAATTGAAAAATTGGATCCTATTTTTCAAGATATTTATGCAACACTGATGAAACAATGTTTCCAATAATATCCGATAATGATCAGAATAAGAAGAATCTAGAAAAATGGATATTAATGCACATCATAAGGGAGGAGTAGAAGAAAGTCTATTTACTTATCTTCTCAATATCATAAATCTGATCTTGTCATATGCATCCCATTAATAGCCTAGAAAAATGGATATTAATACACATCATAATGGAGGAGTAAAAGAAAGCATATTTACTTATCTGCTCAATATCATGAATCTGATCGAGCCATATGTATCCCATTATAGTTGCTCTGCTTTTCTAGTCAGCAATCATGTAGAATTTGTTCATGGAAAAGCAAAAAGTATTATCAATCATAAACAATTGAATTAAATTACAGTTCCTTTTGATTTTCTACGGCCAAAAGGAGAAACAATCATTCAGTAAATTCAGAAAATTTCATAATTCTCCAAATTTCATTGCAAATATGACCATTATTATCAAGACCAAATCCGGCTAGAAGATCATCATAAGAGAGCATTTAGTACCCCAAAAGGTTTATTTCAGTGGAATGACGTTCCATTTGGCCTCAAATATGCTCTAGCCTGTTTCCATAGTAATATAAATTCTATCTCTGGAAATTTAAGACAGCATTTAGTACCCCATAGTACCCCATAGTATTGTAAAGTTGTATTGCTGAATCCAGCCAGAAGAATCCTTGAAAATCTTACTACTTGAAGAAATAATGGACGAAATTGAAACAACTCCATCTCCAATATATGGGATATCCTAGAGAGCTCAATATTTCCAGTTTTCAAAATTAATGCAATTTCGTTGATTGGCATGTGCAACATGGAATCTCTCTGAAGGTAAGAGAACCTGTGATCATTGAAACTCTTCTTAAAAAACAAAGTGTATCCGCTAGAGATAGCCCTGAGGAAGATCACTGTTATGAGCAAGAAGGAGAAAATTATAATCAAGTGCATTCAAAGTATTCAGGCTAGGGGAAGATTACGTGTTAATTGAGAAATTTGAAAGACGGTTGAGTGAATTCCCTGATGATCTTGCTGATAAACAAGTAATTCTCAAATGTATTACTTCTCTATTCCTAGAGATGTGTCCTGTTGCGTTGTTTATTAATTACGATAACTGAATTAGCTCGATGATTAATTTGGGAAGTTGGACAGAAAATATTGCATTGTTAGTAAACATGACAAATCAGTGAAGAGCAGCAGTTGCAAGAATAGAGAACTGGAATAAATCCCACTATGACAAAGCAGGACATTCATGATATTGGAGGTTCTGCATAAATCCAACAGGGAAAAGGAAAATAAGTTGTTTACCACAAGAAAGGAGAATCTCCATTAAAAAAAGTTATCCTCCATTATTCAAGAAAAATAACAAGAATGGATGGGACATGATGATTTTGATGATGCTCCACTAGATCCCATACTTGGGGAAGAATATGACTCCAACCTTTTACATCAATGTATTAATGAATGTACTTGTGGTAAAGGTTTTTCATCCAAAAGCCATTCTTGTAGAGTAATGACTGCATATACACCAATGGGCAGAAGATTCCAATCGAACCCATACTTGTGACTTACTTTCGACTTAGTGGAAGCATTTCGGATAAGTATAACACATATCTATATTCAAATCTAGTCATTCATTGTTAAAAGCTGGCTGGAAGGACATAGCTACCTTGGATAGAGTTTAAAGTTCGAAGACAAAGTCCACAACGACCTTCTCCTATAAACATGTATGCCTAGTTCTCATTTGCACGTTTGTGTTTTGGCTGCTCTTGTAATGCTTTGGTTCGCTTGTGCTAATATCAAAACCAATAGGCCACCAGTCTGGGGACTGTTTTGCACTTGAGAGCCTGCTAGCAGTATGTGAGAGTGCAGATTATTTATCTGTGAAATGAAAGTGCAAGCCATTTGGTCAGTGACACTATATATTCTGATGATCAAAAGCATTTAGTGAAGGTGCAAACCCATATGGTAGAAACACTCAATCCATGTTCCAAAATGTGTACCCCTTCCTTAAAAAATACAGGTTAAATGATCAAGTTAGCAAGCAAAGATGTCCTCCTTGGGAATGATGGGTTAACTTCAATTTTGACAATTTTGCCAAATATAATTTTGGCCTCGTAGGGTCAAAAGGGCACAATTTCAAGGTCTCTTTTCAGTCTCTATGGAAAAAGACTAGTAACCATAAAATATTAGAAGCAATTATATGAAGAATCATGACAGCTCTATTTTTTTCCATAGAAAAGCAATCTTCAAGGTGGATTCCAATAAAGTGATGGAGCTCCTAAATAGTAAATCCAAATGTTTATCTTGGGCAGTTTCGAGCCCTATAACTTGTTGCAGGCAAGTAACCTACAATTTTTGCACTCCGTTTGGTGACCAACCCTTTACTTTCATGAATTTGATGGGATACCATTTATTAAACAACCATTTTGGTTCCAATCTTTGGACATTATATGAGCATGCCTTAAAAGTTAAATCTTTGAATATGATCATCCCAAGGCAACAAAGAATAGTACTCTTTATTACCTTTATTGCTTTGGGTCAAATGTTGATTGGAGGATCACATATTCTATCCCCAGCCCGTGCTCTGCTAGGTCTGCTGGCTGCTCCAGCGCGCTCCTGGCCTCTGCGCCCTTCCAATCGTCCAGCTTCAGACAATGGAGGCCAACGGGGACCCTGATCCCCCTCCCTCGCCGCCTCCGGAGGTGCTTGCATTCAAATCCATGGTAGCCGCTGGACCAAAGCGCCCTCCCTCAGCTATTCAGCAGAAGTTTGTTAAGAAACTGGACACAATTCCATCTGTGGCCCTTCCAGAAGAAGAAACCTGCAAAGCAGCTTTGAACCTTGCGGAGAGAGGCCTCATAGGTCAGTTCACGGGCCTCTGGCCTTCTCCCAAGTCGGTTGATGAATGGACTCAAAGGAACTGGAAGCCTTTGATCAAAGAGGGAGTCAAAAGTTATTTTGTAGGTAAGGGTTTCTTTGTGTTTGTCTTCGAAAACCCGGATGACAGAGGCTTAATTTTTAGAAATGGACCGTATTTCATGGGACCCCAGGGTCTTTATCTAAACAAATGGTCTCCTGATTTCGATCCCACCCAGGACATCCCCTCTGCTGTCCCGGTCTGGGTTAGGCTCCCCCATTTGCCTCTTCACTGCTGGAATCAAAAATCCCTCCAGATCATAGGTAATGCATTGGGAAAATACATAGATCAAGCTGCGAGAAAAGACCAGTATTCATGCGCCCGCATCTGCGTAGAAGTGGATCTAGAAGAGGGGTTACCGGAAGCCATCAAACTCACTGTTGTTGGGTGGACGCATGTCCAGGAGTTGGATTATGAACAGCTACCCTTTAAATGCAGACATTGCCACGGTCACGGACACTTTGCAAAGAACTATAAAAAGAAAGCTGAGGAACAAGTAGACAAACAAAATGGGGAACAATGGACCCTAGTCCAGAAAAATGCAACCTCAAAAAAAGGCACAGGCAAAGGCAATATGGACGGAGGCCCTAGCAGCGCCAAATCCAACCAGGAAACGGAAGCAACTCCAAATGGGACAGAAAGTGCTCAGATCAATCAAGTAACTCTACTCCAGGAGAATGTAGAACAGGCAGACACTCCACCTTCAAACAAAGAGGTAGGGGAAGCAATACAGAACGAGGCCAACCAAGGCAGTCCCTCCAATCCCTCATATGCAGAAATAGCAAGGAAAAAACCAGTGGAAAGCTCTGGTTCTTCGGAGGATGAAACCTACGAGCGACTAACGAAAAAAGCAGGAAGGAAATCTTGCAAAGAAAAGAGGGAGGAGGAGGCAGAAAGACTCACAATACAAGGAAGTCAAGCTACAATAGAAATGTCTATTGCGCGAAATATCAGACCGAGGCCTTCCAAGGGAGGCCTCAACCCCCCCTTAAGTAAATAATGAACCTCGTCTCTTGGAACTGTAGAGGACTGGGGAATCCCTCCAAAATTGAAGCAGTTAAGGACCTTATGAAAGCAGAACCAATGTTTTAAAACTCTGACTCCGACTCCGACTCGGCCGAGGGTCGACTCCGACTCCGACTCCGACTCGGTATCAACTCGGCCGGCTCGATTTCAATGACTCGGTCATTGTAAAAAATACATTAAATATTTATTTTTTATAAAAACACATAATTTTAAAGACTTTCATTCATGTTTCCAAACACACAGCATTAGAATATAGATAGAAGACAACATATGATCAAAGTAGGCTCATGAATATATCCATTATATCAAAATGGCACCCAATGCATTGTCCAATACATACACGATGATGATATAGAGATCAAAACAAAAACACATAACCAAGGAGGCTATAAATGGCCTCTACAACAAAAGCCTGTGACCAGTACTACTGGCTACTGCTAGAGTTGCCAACATCATCTGGCTCAATGTTACTTGGAAGTTGGGAGCAGGAGCGAAAGTGGGGAGCGAGAGAGAAAACGGGAGTGGGAGCGACATTTTCAGAAGCTCCTGGTTTGGAAGCGAATCCCAGAGGAGTTCGACAACCAATGTCACTAACATCAATGTACATAGAGGGATTGGTGCTCGTGATTAAATACGAGTTCCATACCCTAATACATGACAAAATTCAATGGAAACATTGCAATCCTCCAATCCTGAAATCCTGAAAAACTGATAAGTCTGCTGGATTTTGAATGAAATCTAAAATTCTACTTTCTCCATATGAAATCCAATGAGGCCGAAACCACTCTCAAACATCCTGAGTCATTTCATGGTAATGTTAAAAATTTAAGTAAAAGGATGAAAATGAAGATTAAGGAGAATGTCACTTTTACTTTAAGAATTTAACATTACCATGAAATTTGAATAGCATATCAATAGTAGAGAGCATTTGAGTGTGTTAAATAGGGTTTGGGAGGGGGAAATGGACCCCAAATAACATTTAACTAATTCATAAAACACATTGGAGTTCAAACCAATCAACAAACACTCCAAAATTTCATTAAAAAAATGTTAAATAACTGTTTTGATGGGGTTACAGGCCTCTGGTTATGACTCAGCCGAGTCAATACAGAAACGGCCGAGTTGGCCGAGTTGGCCGAGTCATGGCTGACTCGGCCTACTGAACCGTTTCCTCCACCGAGTCACATTTATGGGCAATGAAACGGATCAACTCGGCCGTTTCCGTTTCGAATCGGCCGAATTTTAAAACTATGAGCAGAACCCTCAGATATCCTCATGCTCCAAGAGACCAAAATAGAAGGCCAAGCCCTTCTAGAGATTAGCAGTTCAAAGTGGAATAAAAGAACAGGCAAAGCAGTCAACTCAAGGGGAACTTCTGGAGGGTTGGCAACTCTCTGGAATGAAGACCTATTCCATCTGAAAAATCATCATGAAACTCAGCACTGGATCTTCACGGAACTGATGCACAAAGCAAGTAAGTTGTCTATCTCCCTCTTCAATCTTTACGTCCCGGTTTCTTACTTTGAAAAACGAGAATGCTGGAATTCTCTCTCTACCTTTTTAGAGCAGTCTTCTCCCAGCAATATCATCATAGCCGGGGATCTTAATATCATTATGAAAGCAAAAGAGAAGAGGGGGGGGTCAAGCATCAGAGACCCCATGCTAGACGTGGTGGAGGAGCTCTCTCAGCGCTGGGACCTTTTGGACTTCAATCCTGTCCACGGCATTTACACTTGGTCCAATAACAGGGTTGGAACAGACCACATTTCAGCACGTTTAGACCGATTCCTGGTGCAAAGCTCCATAATGATGAACAAAAAGATAATCATCACAAAAATTCTACCTAAACTTGCCTCTGACCATAAGCCTATTCAGCTCCTCTTGGAAGATGAAGAAGACCTGGGACCTATTCCGTTTCGGTTCAGCCCTCTTTGGATCAAGAGAGAAGGTTTTTTAGAGACAATGAAGGCAGCATGGGCCAAAACCTTCTCGGGATCCCCAAGCTATGTCTGGGAGCAAAAGTTGAAAGCCACAAAACAGGCTCTGAAGGACTGGATAAAGAGACCAGCCCCTTCTCCTACCGATCAAAGAAAGGAGTCAGTCCAGTCATTGCAGACCCTGCAAATAGATATGGAAAGCAAAGATATCACAGCAGAGTTGCTGGAAAAAGAAATAAAAGCCCAACGATCCACATATCAATCTTTCAGAAAGGAAGAAGAATACTGGAGACTCAAATCCAGAAGTCTGTGGCTGAAGGCTGGAGATCGAAACACCTCCTTCTTCCACCAGCAATATAGAGCGAGATTGTCCAGGAATCATATAGCAGAAATCAAAACAGCTGAGGGCAATGTCTGCAAAGGGTTTAATCAAGTCAAAGCTGTCGCCGAAACCCATTTCAGGAATCTATACAGAGAAGGAACTCAAAGCAACAATGAGGAAGCTGCTGACTTCCTCTCTAACATCCCTTCTCTCATCAGCCCTGAAGATAACGCAACTCTCTGCAGGCCAATCACTGAGGAGGAAACCATAAACGTTATCTGGTCCATGGACGCAGACAAGGCTCCTGGGCCTGATGGATTCTCAATCCATTTCTACAAAGCTTGTTGGCACCTTATCAAGGCTGATCTCCACAAAATGATAAGTTGGTTTATGAAAAAAGCCAAGATAGGTGGAGGAACCAACTCCACTTACCTCGCTTTAATCCCCAAAGACACCAACCCTGAGTCATTTGCAAGATTCAGGCCCATTTCGTTGTGTAATGCTTCATATAAAATTCTGGCTAAACTGTTAGCAAATCGGATCAAGCCATTGTTAAAAAGACTGATCTCCTCTTCTCAAGGTGGTTTCGTGGAAGGCAGGCATATTCTAGACAATGTAATCCAAGTTCGGGAGACTATACATTCAAGTAAGCAGCGGAATGAGAAAGGTATGTTGATTAAATTAGATATGGCAAACGCCTTCGATAGAGTTGATCGCACTTTCCTTAGCAAAGTCCTTCTCTCCTTTGGCTTTTCGACCCACTTTGTTCATCTTATTAAAGCCTGCATTGACAAACCGTGGATTGCCCCTTTAGTCAATGGCCGCCCTACAAATTTTTTCCAAGCTCAGAGAGGTATCAGGCAGGGATGCCCTCTCTCCCCATTCTTGTACATCATAATGGCAGACTCCCTTAGTCGTAAGCTCACTGCTGAAAGACTTAATGGCAACATTCCGGGTCTCAAACCTTCCCATGGAGCAGATGCCCTGAACCACGCCCTCTTTGCTGACGATTCCCTTCTCCTTGGTGGAGCTTCCACCAGAATAGCCAAAGCTATTGACACTGTACTCAGAAGTTATTGCAGAGCCTCTGGGGCTTTAATCAACGAGAGCAAAAGCGAAGTCTTCAGTTGGAATATAGATCAGCGGGAACTCACTGGCATAACCACTCTCCTCGGATTCAAAGGTCAAGCAACATGGGACAGATTTAAGTACCTGGGTCTCCCCATCATATCTGGAGCCAATAAAAGATCGCTATGGAGCGAAATAATCTCTAAAATCAAAACAAAAATTGCAGCGTGGGGAGGCTACTGGCTGACTAAGGGAGGCAAAGTAATTTTAATTAAATCCATGCTGTCGGCGCTTCCAATCTTTCAGGCAGCGTTTCTCCTAGCACCAAGAAATGTGATGGAGCAGATCTCCAAACTGCTCAGAGACTTCTTGTGGCAGGGAGGTAAGGGCAACGAAAAAAAAATGCATTTGGTGAACTGGGAAGTGGTAAAAAAAACAATGGCAGAAGGCGGGCTGCAAATTAGAGACCCCACTCTTGTCAATCTAGCGCTGGGAGGAAAGATTTTGTGGAAGCTGATCCACGAGCCCTCTCACCCGGTTAGCGTCACGCTGCGTTCAAAGTATGGACCCAACAAATCCCTCAGCAACCTGCACAATGCTAATACAGCAAACTGCACGCAGGTGTGGAAATTATGTTGCAGAAGCAGCAACTTCTTCAACAAACAGGTCTACAGGATTCCTGGTAACGGCAAACGCACCCACCTGTGGCTCGACAGTATTATGGGGAAAGAACCTCTGAACAACAATGAGGACATAACAGATCTCAGGGACTGGCTGAAGCAAGCAGGAGTCAACAGCATATACGACCTTTCAAATTGGGATCAGCGTGGAGATTGGGCAGGATGGGATTTTCATGGAGTCCCTGCCCGGTTATCCCTTCAACAAACCCTGCTCGAAGATCTGTTGGAGGACGCTGCCCCTGTCAACAGATCCATGAAAGATAGCTGGGGTTGGGGCCAGTCCGGAGTCTACACCACAGCTGCAGGTTACAGAGCATTGCAGGCCTCAAGAAACAGCAGTCAAACTCCGGCCTTCTGGAAGAATGTCTGGGATTCCCTAGCCTTACCAAAAGTGAATTTCTTCTTCTGGACTCTGGTCCATAATAAACTCCTAACTGGTGATAACATGGAAAAAAGGAACATAGCAGGGTCGCATAGATGTGTGTTATGCAGCAACAATTTCGAAACAACCCAGCACCTTTTCTTGGAGTGCATTTTTGCTAAAGAGGTCTGGGGAATCATTTTACAGGAATTTCATATTTCATTGCCTTCCCAGATCTCTGTCTCAGACCTCTTTGCCTCATGGAATCTCTTCTATCCCATTGCATCCCTCCCAAATCATTCTGGCGCAAAATCTGGACAGCGCTCCCCAAATATGTTTGTTGGCAGCTTTGGTTGGCCCGCAATCAGCTGATTTTCAGAGAGATGAGGCACTCACCGTTGCAAGTAGCTGCAACAGCTAAATCTTTTCTCCTGGAAGCGGCCCAACAGCAGTATTTTAAAGATGATCCTTTGTTACTGCCTGAAGAAAAGAGGTGGCTAGGCCCGCTAGTGCCTTATCCGCGTAAGCATCTACTCTCTCCTCAAAAGGTCAATCCGGATTGGCGCATAAGAGACGATGATGACAATTTTCAATCTTGGTGGCGGACTCAAAACTTATCCACAATTTTCTTTGACGGAGCGTCCAAAGGTAATCCCGGTGCCGCTGGTGCTGGGGGGTCATCTACTCTCCGGATGGGTTTTCAAAAGACTGTTTCAGCTGGGGATTAGGCCAGAAATCCAACAACCAAGCAGAGATTCTTGGGCTCCTCAAAGCTTGCCTTATTGCAAGAGACAAAGGAGTCAAAGACCTTCAAGTTTTCGGAGATTCAGAGATAATAATAAAAAATCTAAATTTGGGGACACTGTTTAGCAATGCCAACCTCAACAAAATACTGGACAGATTGAAGAGAGTTCTCCTAGACTTTGACACGTGCAAGTTTTATCATATTCTTAGAAAGTCAAATAGCGAAGCTGATCAGATGGCAAACAAAGGCAGCTCTCTTATGAAAGGACTGCTAATTGTAAACAATGAAAGTTTTGTACAAATGCCCTGAAAATCTAGTAGATCAAAATCAGCAGCAGTTAGAACTCTGCAATGTAATAGGGGTCGCTCCGGCAAAGACCCAAGATCTTTTCAAATAAATAAATTCTATAACCGTTACAGTTAAAAAAAAATGTTGATTGGAGGATGTAGAATGGGACTCTTTATCACCTTTATTGCTTCGGGTCAAATGTTGGTTGGAGGATGCATCCATCATCTTTTGATTGGTTTATTCACCTCATTTTAGTTCATCAGAGTTTAGACATCATCCAAGAACAAGAGCTGAATCTAGTCTTCATTCCACACAGTATGTTTCATCCAAGAACTAGAGTGTCCTAGTCTACGAGTATCGAGTAACAAGATGAACCTTTCTATCCCAAACACCAATATAACTCTTTTATGGCCAAATAAATTCAAAGCCCAATGCTTCAAAGAGTGTTGAAAACTCCCTACCAAAATTGAGTCACAAATGAAAATATTTACTACTCTACAAATTGGGGAAGGCTCAAAGATAACTATGGGGCTTGAGCACAATTCAAGCAAACAAGCCAATTTGAATAAGTGATATGGCTATGTTGGACAAACTAGTAGCCATCAAGAAAGTCTCTAAAGGGAAAAAAAACACTCTCAAGCACAAAATCCATAGACACTCCCATAGCCCCTAATCCTCTACAATATTTCAAGTTAAGATGCTTCGTTTAACATTGATATCAAAATATAATATTTGTGTAACATTTTGTTTAAAGTTAGACCTGAATAGGTTACGAGGGCACATATGTTTGTAAGCCCGTGTTTAGAATTTTAACTTTAACATTTAAGTTTACTATGAAATGGGAGATGGGAAAAAATTGAAAACCTAAATAAACTTAAATGCATATTGAAATTAAACCCTATCTTAGATACTTTGTGAATCCATATATGTGAGCAATACATAATAAATTTTATATTATGTTTGTTTCTCATACATCTAACATGAACTCCCAAACACAATCCTCCTATAACAAAATAAAAGAAAATATTAAAATATGTCTAAATCATCATTGACAATTTTAACAATAGAACTAAATGTGTTATTACACTTTATCTATGGCATATAACCACCATATAAGAGCAGTGGGCCTAATGGTTAAGAGCATGTGTTTCCTCCTAAGAGGTCACAGGTTCACAACCAAAGGGGGGTAGAGTATGTATGCCTTCGTAGGCTTAGCAGTCAAATCGCCGCGCGGAGGTGGGTCCCTTGTCCCACAAACAAGAGGGTCTCATACACCAATTTGGTGTCTGGCTTGGCTGTAACCTTAAAAATGGATATTATTATTATTATCATTTTAACAAAAGATCAATCGTATAACTTAAAAGAAATCATCACGTAATTTTTCTTCTATTGTCTGAAAAGCAATTAATATGGTAATCATAAAATATTGTGCAAGTTTATGCATTATGCCTTACATCTAAAGCATAAACTTAACCATGGACATTGTCAACTGAGTCTAACTCGGTGGTCGAGAAGACAAATTGTTATCCTCCACCATTGGATAAAAATCCAGCTTTCTGACATGTTTTCACTTTGTGGACCAAGTGGGACTGATAATGACACCAGCAATCTCAATCTCACCTTAGTGCTCGAGGGTAGAATAAGATGTTACTTGTTCAAAATATATATATATATATATATATAAATCACGACTACTGCCATTAAAAAATTAAAAAGAAAATAACCAGAGCTTTCAAATATGCTTCGAAAGTGTATCCCAAAGTTAATAATTTTCCTAAGTGCAAAAAAATCAAATTTTTTGTTACCCATATTTTTCCTTTTAGTGAATACACGATGGCCTTGAATCTGTAAGAAATTAAGAATCTTGGCTGAAAATGACCATATAAATAAGTGTTTTATGTTTGAAACGAGAAGCCAAAGTTTCATGAACCCAGACACATTAATGCAGGATACAGTCTTACATCCTGGTTTCATCATCCCAAGTTAAAGCATTATGGACTATGAAAAAACTCGTCAAACCAAATGAAAAAAAAAATGACATTTAACCATTTGAAGAGAAATTTTCACCAAACATGGATAAAGTGTCAACCTAACAAAAGCAAAAAATATATCATCAAGTATCAGGTATGGAATTCAATTTGCTCATTACTACCAATAGTCGAGACATTAGAGGTAGAAATTACATTGAGAAGGTTTTTTAACGCTAAGAACCTTGATAAGAATATCGAGTGACTGTGCTAATATTGCTAATAAGTTTTGAAAACTCTAATAATTTGATACAGTAAATAGATTTCTTGAACTTGTAACTACACAAAAGTTCAGAAAAACAACCTAAAAGATGAGCCAAAACCAAACCCAAACACACAGGAAATAGTTTATGGCAAAAGTAATAGTTCTGCTATCATTTACGAAGTCTGTATCTAGTGACATGAAATTTTATGGCTGAAACATCATATACTCATCAATCTCATTCTCCTTCATATTATCTTTAGGTCAATGATTGAAACTGTATCATATTTATTTTATTCAAATTCTACAAATACCACACCTACATGTAAACATGTATTCATTTGCAATCCAACTGACATAATTGCAAAGGCCATTAAGGTTTGTAAATAACAAAATACTTCAACCTTCCATTCAAATATCGTTCTTAATGTCCGTTATTAAAGAAATGCATAATTGCTTACAAAGTTACAAGCTACCAATCCAACAACTCCATCTGGAGTCATTAAGAGCATGTAATTGCATTTTGAATCGACATCTTGGAACTCATCATGATTTTGGCTTTCCTTGCTGCTTCTGTTCCTTGTCTTTGAAAGGATTCTGCCACAGATGCAAATGAATTAGGGCCAAATTGTAAACAATTTCGACTATAAAAGTAGGAAAACAATATTTCCCATCCACACAGTAAAAATTGAATTTTATCGACCATTACTCCAATTTTCCAAACAGGAGTCTTAGACACGTTTGATGCCAATTATAGTCGATGTACATTATACCGTTATACGTTATCATCATACCCATTTTAGCCTTCTAGAAAGATACACAATCCTCTTATATAATATTTGTATTGTTGAAAAATGTAACTAGGTTTGGTTCTCATAATTATACTTGTATTTGTATCAATATGCATTTCATGTAAAAAGCAAAAGAAGAAAAAAAGACTTTTATTATTATCATTATTTTCTAGTCAAAGCATGTTCTTCAAGCTTCCTGGGTTTTATTGAGTCAAAAGAAAATCTGTCATGTGTCTCTCCACAGAAAAATGACTTAGGTGCAGGATGCAGAAATACAGGAAGTATCCCAGTATTGAAGGAAGAGCAGGATGCAGAAATACACCTGGGAGCATAAGCTTGACATGTCTTAAGATTCTTCCATATGGTTGTTTGACATATAGCAGCATAACAGATGGGCAGAAGTTAGAACAAATGTTAATACTCATCATCATTCAATATGGTCTCTTGAAGAATGTGAGGAAGGAAGTAATGTCAACTTCAGAGGGAGCTAGAAGCACAAAGTGACTTGAAGAATCTTACAGCTTGAAATTTGGAGTAACATCACTTGTTTTTGAGGAATGACATCATAATGTTTGGGATATGGTATGACTTCCAGGAAGAATATATAGCAGAAGTGTGTACACTATAAAGGCAGGAAAGGCAGCAAATTGATACAGGAATTCATGAGATAGTTTGTTGATCACTTGATGATATGATGGGTTCGATATTGATCTAGAAGAATTTCACTTTCCTCAGATGGAAAGAGGGAGCTATAATTGGCTCTACATTGATTGGTTTGACAGGTACTATTGCTGATAGAGATACTACTGATGATTAGTGGAAGATGATATAATTTCTTGAAAAAGGATGTAGGCAAAGTCTTGTCACGAAGATGGAGTATATGAAAGGTTGTGTGATCAACGTTGAAAGAGTTTGGCTCCATAAGATGTTTTACGAACTACTTGATGACATGATAGAGCCATGTGAAGATTGATAAAGATCCAGGAAGGTCGCAGCTCAGTATGATGTGATGCAAGATAGGAGCCCTGCAACTACAACTATATCTCCAGGGAAGAAGAAGTAGTTGATGAATAAGACAACTGAGGCTTGTGGTTATGTCTCCCTGGCTGAGAGGGAGTAAGGATTTCCTCCCTAGTTGAGAGGGAGAGATGGTGGACACCATATTCTCCATATGCCATGCACTATGGCCAGGACTAACAGTCATAAGCCTAGTGAAGGCACTGGTAGGGAGAATGGAGGATTGGAAAAGCATCTAGGATTGATACTCCTTGAGGATTGGGAATCCAAGATAGGAAGTAGTGCACAGGACTATTACTCTTTGAGGATTGGGAATCCTAGATAAGATTAGTCCTGAGGAGGATTGATATTCTTTAAGGATATAGAATATCCAAGATAAGAATAGTCTTGTAAGGACATACTTGGTGAACATCTGGATGGGGTATGTGCCTTGAGAGGCGGTGGTGGTGTCCAATTGTATGCCTCCCAGCATTGTGCTCTAAACTAGTGGAGAGTTAGAGCTTGTTAGTCAAGGACTTGCTATTTTTGTAATTACCAATGTTGGTTATGATAATGATGCTTGATGATTCTTATCAATCTGAACTCTTCTTATGAGATTATTTCAATTGGAGAGTATCCTTGTATCTTGATGTATAATTATGAATACCTCCCAAGTTAAGAGGGAGTGTTGAAAAATGTAACTAGGTCCAGTTTTCATAATTATATTTGTATTTGTATCAATATGTATTTCATGTAAAAAGCAAAAGAAAAAAAAAGAATTTATTATTATTATTATTTTCTAGTCAAAGCATGTTCTTCATGCTTCTAAGGTTTAATGAGTTGAAAGAAAATTTGTCATGTGTCAAAGTCCCATTTGGACTATCTGTAAGAAAAAAAAAATTGTATTTTGAGTCAAAAGAGTCATTTTGTCACCCACGAGACCAAGTCAGCCCTCCAAATGGACAAATCGGCCAGCCCATATGTTGTGTCTCTTAAAATGGTCGAATAACTATATATTGGCAATTTGGCACCACATTTTGGCAGCCAATTCGATTTCTATGAAAGCATGAAGAAGAAAATCAGTGATGTAAAAGGAGAAAGAGAGTGAAGTCAAAGGAGAGAGAAAGGTTTGTTTTCTGCCCTAATATGTCCACGCGAGCAATATTTTCTATGGTATTTCGAAGTTGGTACAAGGCCAAAATTGCAGGGCCTGAAATTTCAAGAAGAGGGCGAAATTGCAGGAAGTGACCAGAATTCAGAAGTTTGATCAACTTTGACTTTGTTGGATTTGACTTGCTTGAAGAAGGATTGAAGGAGGGCTAACTCGG
The DNA here is from genome assembly GCA_031772625.1 of Pinus tabuliformis. NCBI lineage: Eukaryota > Viridiplantae > Streptophyta > Pinopsida > Pinales > Pinaceae > Pinus > Pinus tabuliformis. The sequence continues at coordinate 161,021,976 of CM062815.1, read as the reverse complement.
GTCTTGTGGGAGGTCTTGGTCTTGGGTCTTGGATATCTCACTTTGATCTGATTCCATAAGAAGAGAAGTTGTTTGGGTTTTCCCCTTTGTGGGGTTTTTTGTTAAAATTGGCAACTAGCACCAAACTCCATGTGAGTCATCTTATTTATGGCAGCTGATATTTTTCTTGGATTCCTCTCATCGAGAGGTGTAGGATTGATCTAAAGATCATCCGATTCCGATAAGTATTCATGGAGATATGAATTTATTTGTGTTATGGGACAATTCGTCAAGGTCGACCAGCAACCAAACTGCCCCCACTTGTGCTCCACATTTTAGTATAAATACAAGTGCCTTGCAAAGACACAACTCACTTGAGATCTCTTCTTCTCCACTCATTTTGGGTTTTAGTGGAGAGAAGAATCCCTAAGTGGAAACGCAGTCCTAGAAGATGATGCCCTAGCTCATGATAGCCCTACACATGACCTAGATCTAGGATGCAGTCATGTTGTGAAGAAGATATGCCCTAATCCTCTACGTTGTCAAGGAAGACAGCCCTTGTCTAATATGTTGTCCCAAGGGTGACCCTAACCGCAGTTATGGAGATGCCCTAAATACGCAACCATGGAAATGAAGGTAGGAACCCTAGCCGCAGGACTAAGGGAGAGGAGATGCCCTAAACTTAGTTGCTACGCTGACTAATGGAGATGCCACCTAAACGTTGTCTTAGAAGAGTGTTCTACACATGGAATGCCCTCGTTGTCATGGAAGGAAAAACCCTCATCCTACACGCAGTCATGAAAGGTATACCCTCGTTGTCATGGAAGGAATGCTCTCACACTTAAACGCTGAGATAAAGAAGCCACACCTTCAGCTATCCTTAACGTTGTTCTAAATAAGGATGTTCTAACTGTTGTTTTGATTGAAACACAATCATGAATGATAGATCCAATCGTTGTCTTAACGAAAGCCTATTGTTGTCACTCTAACGTTGTCATAGAGGAGAAGACATTGGCATTGTTATGTGCTAGGCCGCAAGCCATAGCACTATAGCTAGCCACCTTGGTCTTATGATGAATGTTGTAACATTATAGACAACGTAGTATATGACAGCAGGATGCATAGAGAAGCATAGTGCACACAGTAGCAACAATGGGTAAAGGATGCATAGTGTAGCATAGTGCACACAGTAGCAGCGATGGGTACAGGATGCATAGTGGAGCGTAGTGCACACAGTAGCAGCGATGGGTACAGGATGCATAGTGCAGCATAGTGCACACAGTAGCAGCGATGCATAGTGCAGCATGGTGTAGCTCAGTGATTTTGGACATAGTGATGGTGTAGCTCAATGATGCTGGACATAGTGATGGTGCAGCATGGTGTAGCTCAGTGATGCTAGACATAGTGATGATGCAGCGTGGTGTAGCTCAGTGATGTTGAAAATAGTGATGGTGCAGCATGGTGTAGCTTAGTGATGTTGGACATGGTATGATGGTGCAGCATGGTGCAGCACAGTGATAGGGTCAGCATGGTGATGGAGTCACCTTGGAGAATCAGTTGAAGCAACATGTCTTCAACTGAGTCCAGCTACCTCGTGTATCATCTTCTTAGAGATGATCTCTGCTCATATTTGGATAAGTCAAAGTGTTGACTTCTGTTGTATATGTACTATCTCTCTCTCTCTCTGTTGAACTAATGAAGAACATATAAGAAGAATTGATCAAGGGTTTCCCCACATTGGGGTTTGTCCCTAGCTAGCGCCACATCTTGGGTCCTCTTGTCTTGGCTTGTCTTCTGCGATTCATGTTTATGTTCTATCTACAATTTACTATTATGTTGATGTGATTTCTAATCTGGAAAAGATATTGAGCTAACTGTGAAAATTGAAATAAATTGCTCTAAGCATAGAACATACCTAAAATTTAACATTGTTCCCTGGCTTGGAGCCTACATCTTTGTGTTCTTTGTCTTTTGTGATCTTCATGTTTTATGTTTTGGTAATTGTTTGATGAAGAGAACATAATAAAAGAAAATAAGAAGCCAACAATTATTCACAAGCAATCATCAAGTAAGAGAAATCAACCCTAATTGCTAGCTTATTGGTTTCTCAACACGTATTACAATAAAAAAGTAGTTCAAACATCAGATATTCAGAGGGAAATTTTGTCAAACTAAATGGTGTTCCAAAACTGACTAATAACAGTCATTACTAGTGGAAACAAGAAATCAAAGAGTAAGTGATTGGAAAAGGCCATAGAAACCAATCGTTGGAAAGACTAGAATATTAGTTTCTCTATCCAATGCACTCCATGCAACTATAGCAAGTTAGAGAATGAAAGACACTAAATTTTCAATCCTAAATACTTTTAAAAATTCTAAAAGACAACTTGATTAATTTTACAGTTGTGACAACTTAGAAATTCTCTTAAATTAGCTAGTATTTGTCTTTCTGGCAACACAAGTTGTCTTCAAATGCATGTGCTTCAAAGGCCTTGTTGAGAAATCGGGAGGCTTGCAAATTAGATTAGATTTATTAAGAAGGTTTTCGGCGATAATCACATCAAAATTCGGCAATAGATTAGATTTCTCTTTCTTTAATAACTGCTTGTGAAATTTGTTGGCTTCTTATTAATTTAATTATGTTCTTCTTCATCAAACAATTATCAAATGTACAAAACATGAAGATCACAAGAAAAACAGTGAACATAAGATATAGACTCCAAGCCAAGGCAAAACCCCTCCAAGGGGAAAACCTAGAAAAATTCTTTTCTTATAAATTAGATCAAAGTGAGATAACCAAGACCCAAAGACCCAGACCAAGACCTCCTCAAACACCAAGTCAACCCTCCTTTAAAAACCTTCCTTTAGCAAGTCAAAGTTCACAAAGTCAACGATAGTCAAATCTACACCTGCTCAAGATTTTGGTCTTGCAACCTAGATATGAAATTCAGCCCTGCAGTTTTCAGTCCTATCGTTCATACAATTGCCCCAGAAACTCAAACGTGTGGACTAGTTCAAGACAAAAATCATATTTTCCTTTTCTTCTTTGGTTTGCTCCTTCCTTGGCCTTTGCACTTCTTTTCTGCTTCTCTTGCTTGGAGATCGAACTTGTTGAATGAGCATGCTAATGAGGACGAAGTCTCCTCCTCTATATACCCTTTTCATGTGGTTGAATAGGCCTCTCTAGGCTGACTTCTTTTGGTAGGGATGATTGGTCTTGGGGTTGACTTGGTCTTGGGGGTCACAATGACTCTTCTAGACTCAAAAATAATATTTTCTTTTGATTACAAGTTGCCAGAAAGCGACTTTGACTAGTGACTCAAGAAACCCTATAAGCATGAAAAACATGCTTGTCTAGAAAAAATAATAATAATAATAATAATAAATTTTCCCTTTTCTTCTTTTGCTTTTTACAAGAAATATACATTGATATAAGTACAAAGATAGTTATGAGTATCGAACCTAGTTACAAATTTCAACATTCCCTCTTAACTAGAAAGGTATTCATAATTCTACAACAAGGTACAAGGATACTCAAATTGAAGTATTCTCATTAGAAGAGTCAAATTAATAAGTCGCCTTCAACATTATGACCAGCATTGTCAACATAGAAATATAGCAAGGCCTTGACTAACAAGCTCTATCTCTCCACTAGATTAGAGCACAATGCTGGGGAGGCATGACTATAGACACCATCATCATGGCCTCACAAGGCACATACCCCATCCGGATGTTCACCAGGTATGTCCTTAGGACTATTCTTATCTTGGATTTTCAATCCTCAAATAATATCGGTCCTCTTCGACCACTCTTATCTTGGATTTTCAATCCTCAAAGAATATTGGTCCTCTTCGACCACTCTTATCTTGGATATCCTGTCAAATCCTCAAAGAGTGTCTGTCCACAGGACTACTTCCTAACTTGGATTTCAAATCCTTAAGGAGTATCGGTCCCTAGATGGTTATCCAACCCTCATTCTCCCTACTAGTGCCTTCACTAAGACTTACGATTGTTAGTCCTAGTCTAGTGCATGACACATGGAGAATATGGTGTCCCTCATCACTCCCTCTCAATCAGGGAGGTAATCCTTGCTCCCTCTTAACCAGGGAGACTTCAACCATAATATTTATTTTTCTCGTTTATTAGTTGCATGTTCTTGTCATGGAGATTTTAATTAGTAGTTGCAGGGCTCCTTGCATCATCTTATCATTCATGAGCTTCAACTTTCTTGGATGTTGTGGAACCAAACTTCTATCTTCGTGACAGGGTCCTCATCATCAACCTTACTTATCACTTTCCATCAACGATCATTTGTAGTATCTTCGTCATCAAAAGTATCTTGTCAAACCAATCAATGTAGAATTTCATTGTAGCTCTTTCTATTCAACTGGGAAAGTGAACTTCTTCTAGATCAACATCAAAACCATCATGACTAACCAGCGATCTCATGTCTACAGCCTATTCCGCCTTTGTAGTGTATATATTTTTCTAAGTCGTTCACAGTGCAAAGCATGATGGCTTTTCTGCATGGTTTGTCTTCAAATAGTACAAGGGTTTTTCTTCATGTTGTTCGGATTTCAATCACGAATCTGGAACGAACCAATCAGCAACCTTCAATATTGTAATCATCAAGATCTTTACAGCTCCTTTCCATCTGCGGTTAGTAATCTTCTTGCCATTTGATCGTCTTCTTTGATGCATATATCAAACTGCTCCTTCCTTCATAATCTTCATGCTATGCCACGTTTCTTCAAGTCTTTCATCTACTTAGTCAAGATTTAGATAGAACTTGCCTTGACTTGTAACCCTCTGGAGGAAGGTTGAGTCCCTCTTAATCTTGGACCCTTTTCCATCAAAGCTTGTCTTCACATCATCATAATACTTGCTAATCTTAAGAACTAGGTTCCTTTTCCTTTGACAGCAGAAACAATCAGTTAGAGTTTTCTATTTCTAAGGTTTCTTCTTTCATTCCATTTACAAACCCTAGAGGACAAGACTTGCTTCTTACAAACTGAAGAGTTCTACAACCACACAAAAGATTTAGTTGCAAAACCCTAAACTGCAAATTCTATGCAAACCCTAGAAACTTTAAAGTCATAAAGACTTATATTGCAAAATACTAGCATACTGCGAAATCCTAATGATGTTACTTGGTATACCTTTTATCCATATCAATTGATTACACGACCTAGTCTTTATATGCAATACAATTTGTTTACCATCTCTAATTTATGCAAACCCTTTTCTATGATCATTATCATGACCTATAAAATTATATAGGTCATAGAAAATTATATGTACCTCCTTTGATTTTACCTTTCCTCTTTTGCAGAGACTTGGTCTTGTTCCTTGAATTGACATTTATCAACATCATTCAATGTCATTTTCTTCTAAATTTCAGGTTGCTTTCATTGATGACAGAAGTCCTTCTAACTAGTCATTGTAACCAAACAAAACTACATACGTTCTCTACAAACCAACCATTGTGAGTCAAAACCATATACTTTCTTTTCAGACCAATCACTATGAGTTGAAACCATATACATCCTCCGCGAACTATCCACTATGAGTCGAAATCATATACACCCTTCATAGACCTGTTACTGTAAATCGAAACCATATATGTCCTCTATAGACTATTCACCATAATCAAACATCACTGTAGCCAAATCAAAAATGTGCTCTTCATGGTCCAGCTATTGTAGCCAAACATCACTGCAACCAAATGAAGATGTTCCCTTCGCGGACTAGCTACTTTAGTCAAACAACTCAATGCCATAGAACGATTTTGTGAGCCACTAATGCGATGACACTATGTTATATGTAAGCCCAAGCCATTATATACAAAAAGAGCCATGAGCTACTATATACAAGTCAACGAGATCCCGAGCCACTGTATAGAATATGTCAGTCAATTATGATGAGAGTGAGCCAATGATATGGAGAACAATGTCACTGTCATATGGTGCGATGCCACAAATATAATCTCGAGCCATTGAATCATTGATAAATTTCATATGAAAGCTTCAGCGTGAATGCGAACCATATAGAGAAGACCAAGCACTAAATGCAAGCTACAGGAGATATGAGGCATGGTAAAGTAATATCCTTATTGTCATATACTAGCTACTATAGTCAAACAACTCAATGTCATAGAACGATTTTTTGAGCCACTGCTGTGATGACATTGTTGTCACTTTTAACAACACCTGCAGCACGAGTGCTTTGGGAAACATAGAAAGCTTCCTAGAGACAACCTTTGGGTTGATCATAGACCAATGCCTAGGACATCTTAAAATAGAGGAGTGCATGGAAGATTATGAGTGGGGTTTCTGTTGCACTCCAATTGTCACGTAGTTAAAAAGATTATAGAGGGAGTTTGGTTCAAATAGTTTGTCATCAAAGTAAACTCAAGCTGATACATGGATCCAAAAGCTCAGGGGGTATATCGGGCCAACCTTAAAGAGAAATGTCTGGTTCTGGTGGCCGACACACAACAACAGGAAGCTTTATATTGAAGTTGTAGTAAAGTGAAGAGGAGGAAAGGAAGGAGGGAATTCGATGCAGAGGGTTGTAGACAGGACAGAATCTAAGCAATGATGTTCCAGCAAAAATATGAAAGAGAGAGGATGTGGAAGAGCGGAGTACTTATTGAAGTTCGATACCAGATATAACATGGGTACCATTAGCGCTAAAGAGCAAAAGCAAATCTGGGCTCACATAGGTACTGCCGTTAATCAAATAACATAAGTAAATCTGTCTTGTACACAGGTACTGTAGGTTATAGGCTAACACAAGTAAATCTGTCTAATATTGTTCGCTTATTTAGTGGCTTAGATAAATCCATGAATCAGAGGGAAACCGACAAATTCATCACACTATTTCAGAGAAGGAAAAATCATATATGAAGTTAGAGTACAGAAGGAAAAACATATTGCGCATTGATCTACTTGGAATCACCAGGGAGTTTCATTAATCCAATATGAGTCCAGCATACTAGTCCATTTACATTCAGCCAGATATCACTCAAGTCCCTCATGAACAAGCCATTTAGAACCAAGGATGGCATCTCATAATTCAGGCCCTCACGGGAGCGAGATTCCGAGTGTTTTTCCTCCCTCCTTATAAGAAGAGGGGAGCTTGGGTTACAGTTACAAAATATCTCAGCCAAAGGCCAATTGTCTGATGTACTAGCTGCCTCGGCCTATGATAGCTCCTGCTGCCCCAAAAATATTTCTAAGGATCTGCTTCCTTTCTTGGAAACAAACAAAAATTACAAAATAATGAAAAGAAAGAGGAAGACGGCGAGATGATGGAGGAAGTGCACCCCTGTTGTTCCTGTGAAAGGCCTCTGGTCAAGCCACGTCTCAGCTATGATGTGCTTCTCCTACTGCTCGGCCAATTCCTGTCACTTCCGCCTTAACTGCCTGAATAGCTCGTTCTCTGGAGTAGGGAGTGGGTCAACTGTGAATGCCTGTCGCGGAGTGGGAATGGAGCGTGTCCAGGCAGTCCTTTGTTGGGTATCGGAGTGGAACTCCATGTCGAGCCATTAAGACTTCCTGAGCCCCCTATAGTGGTTTACCGTTGCGCCATACTTCATTCAATGGTTCAACTGCCGACCCATCCGCCTTTAAAGCTTTGTACCACGTTCCCAAGGCCTCATTGTATTGAAACATTTTGCACTAAAAGCCATCACAGAACAGCGGGCCTCGATCGCCCTTTGGCCCCCTCTGGCTTGGCCCTCATTCTGCCTTTCTTTTCATGTAACCGGGGGCTATGATCAGGTGCTTAACCCTTTGGACGCTAGGGCCTTCGAGCTTCCCTCCGGGGTCTTTTCCCTTTGTTACGCCGAATCCCGCATACCAGCGATTTTCAATGCTTTGCCTTTGATATCTCCCCTTGATACTTGCGATCGTCGACCTGCGGGATCGGGCCCACCCAGGATATCGCAATCGCACTGTGGGAGAGAGTGTTGAGGATGAGTGGTTTTCGGAGGGGGCATGAGCGATAAGTGGTAAGTGAGGGGGGTGCGAAATGATATGAGAGGGACACGTAGCAGAGGGGCTTAGCGGGGAAACCGCTTTTCAGACACCCCCCCCCTCTCACTGATAAAGGGAAACATGGCGGGGGGGCGAAAAGGCATCGGAGTTGTTGATCAAGGTGAAGTCAATCTAGGTCGTCCAGAGATGGGGGGCACTTAATTATTATGCGGCCTTTAATAAGGAGCGGACCCAACGGCCCTTTAAATCCAATGTATAAATGTCGTATCCGAGGAGTTCTTGCATATCGCAATCGCAAGCCTTGTAACTGGAGTTGCAACCTTTTACCTTTGCTGATCACTGATCTGCGAGATTGATGACGTCATCAGTGCCACGTGGCACTTCCTGAGTGGTGACATGTGTCACCTGGATATGCCCCCATAGGACCCCTGAAAATGCCAAATCAACATGCCACGTGTCCGTCGTACTGCCACGTCATGCTGACATCAGTTTCCCTGTCATTTATAAGGACCAGTGGTAGTCCACCACGTGGCCCCTGGAGGAGAGAGAAAAAGGCTCGTCGTCCCTGTTTTGCGTCGATTTCCTTTGTTAAATATTTTCGGCCTTCCCCGGCGATTTAACACTATATGCCCAATATTCAGCGATTCCCGCAACATCGGCGTTCGGCGATGATTCTGGCCCTGTGCTTGTGTGCGCCCTTTGCGCTTGCGATCGTCGATATCGCGGGAATGAAAAAATGGTTGTTAATCCTTGAATCAAGCAAACATTTTGACTCTCGATCCTCCAAATTTATTGAGCTCCAACAATCCCTATGATCAATGCATTGACCAATTGAAACAATGAATATGAAGGGACTGGCTTGCAAAATGAGAGACGGTCAACACAACACACAAAGCAAAGAGACGAGAAGTTGTATGGTAGTAATGCTCTGTGGAAGAAATTAGCAAGAAAAGAAGATCAAATGTCTGCTCCAACAATGGGAGGAGTGAAGAAACCTCACAAGTTCAGGTACCTCGATGATTTTCTACTGGAAGTATGCGTGCTTGAGAAATTCATCAAGGAAACACACACCAACAAGTATATGGTGCCTCTTGTATCAAACTGCATTTTTGCATATGTTAGCCAAATTTTACAAGCTCGATGTTAACTCCATTGTCCTCAGAAGCATCGATGATTTCTTCCAATGCTAAAAGTTTAAATGATGGATCTGGAGCTTCATAGTGAACACTCGACTATCCCAGTTCCTTACAGTAAATGTTCAAATCTATGATAGTCACACAACCAGAAAGTGCTAAAGTGGCTCCAATCACATTTGCAATCCCAAAGGTAGATATAACATCAATCAACACCAATTCACTTGCCTTTCGAAGCTTGGCAACACCTCCCTACCATTTATACGAAATTTTGGACCTCGTCTTTGAGTTTCTAGATTCGGGATTTGAACCAACAAAAGATCCAGTAGGGTTTTGAACATCAACAAATGAATCTGAGGGCCACACAAGCCCAAGTTAGTAAATCGATGAGAGTAGGAAAAACAAGGGGGGGGATTTGCATCATTTTCCTTTTATTTCCAAGAAAACAAGAATGGCTACATGTCGCACAGAATGTGAGGGTTTGATACCAAAGGTAAGAGTGGCAATGGACAACCAAAACAAAATGCCCAAACAAAAAATGCTTTATTATTCCGAGACCATTGTGGGTGCAGATAAAATGGTTAGGGTTTCTAGCATTTTTGCAAAGTAGAAGTGAATCAAGAGACAAGATTAGCAAGTTTGTAGACCTAAAAGGGTGGCAAAAAGGAGTTACAATGAGCAGGGAAAAAAACCTAACACCTAAACTACGCTTTGATACCACTATTAGGCTCAAGATTAGAAGACGAATTTTAGATAAAATAATATTCATTCATATGATATAAATAAATACAATTTCATATGACCTTTGGTTTCATCTTCCACGAGGTCTCTTGAACTCCCTGACTCTTCAAGTTCACTTGTGGTTTTTCACCTTCCTCATAAGCTAAGTTGCACTAAAACGAATACGGGAACAAATACGGATACGGGGTTTGAAATGGATATGACAAATTTTCAAAAAATCTAGATACGATACGGCAGGAAACAGCACGGATATATATATATATAAGAATTTCATATTACCATTCACTTTTAGAATCTAGATTATATCTAAAAATACATAATCAATTATCATCTATCATCATCATCAATTCAGCATAAACATTGTCATCATCATTAATGATTATTATAACATTCATGATTCAACATATCATCAAGTTTTTGTTTCAAATTTCAATCATCAACATGACAAGTTACAACATCATCACCAAAATTAATAATGCATACTACATAGTACAAAGTACAAAATGAACTATAACTGGCAGTCTACTATCATTATTCATAATTCATATGGTTGTTCAAAAGTTTAAAAGTTAAAACACCATCATAAATTACATTTACATATCATCAAATATGTCTTCATTCTTGTCACTAAGAAGTTCCACATCCTCTCTAGAAGTGGGAACATTGTTGCCATGTCCACTTGAAGATCCACCTATTGGTGACTCCGCATCAAACAAAGTCATATGAGACATGGCATTCAATGTCATATCCAAGTCAGGCAACTTTGGTTCCACGTCCCATAATTTGGCGGCCCCAAATTTGTATTCGTCTCTCTTGTGTGACAGAAGGCAAAGGTTTGAATGAACATACACTAGTTCCTCATCCTTTTTAGAGCCCAATTTGTTTCGCTTCACCGAATGGATGAAGCCATATGTACTCCAATTCCTTTCAGCTAAAGGGGAACTAACGACCTGTGACAAGATCCTGATGGCCAATTTTTCGATATGTGGAAGTTCCCCACCATAGTAGTTTCACCATTCAATTGGACTCATTGCCCTCTTGTCCCGCATACAATCAATATCAGAACCCCAACCCCTTGATCCCCACAAAATGAGCAAACTCTACACAAATCCGAAACTCAATTTCAGGATCTAAAAAAAGCTTTCTAAAAGCCTTCTTAAATCCTTGTAAGACTTCTAGGTCTTTGCTTGGTGTGGAACGTGGTTCTTTCTGGATCACTTAGCAACTCTGCAGCGTAATATTTTGGATTCACTGTGTAGGTCAAAAGATGCAATGGGATGGTCATCGTGTTCCACCTTTTGGTCAATGTATCTTTTACTTCTCTACAAAAGAATTTATCTGGGTCATTCTCCTTGGCATTTATAACCCCCCTTATCTTCTCTATCATGGAATCAATGCCCTCATACACCTCTCCCAAATTAGGCATATATGTGTGAAACATACGGGTCAAATTCACAATTGGCTAGGTAAATGCCAGGAGGTACTCCACTTTATCCCACCATTCATCATCAACAACCGAATTTTTCACTACTTGTGCTCTATCATATTGGGATTGCCTCCATTGATTCCAAAGAGAACCGCATACCATTGATTGTAATGCATCTTTCACCTGCATAAGCCTTGTTAAGACTATGATGTGAGAAGCAAATCGAGTCTCGGCAACGTGCAGGTGCCAAATTGCCAATGTTTCAAATTTCAACACATTAAAATTCATAATTTGATTGAATAACTATTATGATTCACGAATCATGACACTTGAGAATCCAATTTACATATTTGAATTTACAGTCATAGAAATTAAAATTTATGAAATAAACTTTGAAGTTTAGGTACCTTAAGAAGCTCCAACTTCGCAAATTCCCTGTAGATGCCTTGGGACATGTGGTGGTTTGTTATAAAGGCTTGAATTTCTTTGCCTCTTCAAAAAAAACTTGAATCCACTCAATTTGCTTCCTCATCTTGCTCAACATGAGATTCAATGAATATACAACACAAGGGGTCCAAAAGATGTGCTAATATTTGCCTTCAATAATTAGGCTTGCTGCTCTACACACCGTTGCATTGTCAATTATTACATGGACAACATTTTCTGGCCCCACCAATTCAATTGCTTCAATCAAGATGTCAGCAATGAATTGAGAATCTTTCATCTGCCCCTCACAATCCACTGCCTTCAAAAACATTGCCCCCTTTGGGCTTTGAGCAATCACATTGATCAAAGGCCTATTCCTTTGATCTTTCCATCCATCAGAAATGATGGACACCCCTGAAATGCGCCATGAATTACGAATGGGGCTTAATTTAGCCTCCAAATCTAACTTTTCAGCACTCAACATTGTGGTGCATACCTTCTCATATCCAGGGCTCTTGAACCCTTTTGGGGCTTCATTCACTGCTTTTATCATCTTTGCCCAATAAGGAGATCGCACAAGGTTAAAGGGAAGGTCATTTGCATAAATGCATTGACCTATAGTTACAATTGTCGTCTCTCAAGCATCATTATTAAAACTCCTTTCAAGCGGTCCCAAATTAGACCGCTTTGAACCAAAAAGTCCATGAGAATGAAGTGGAGGATTTGATGAAGATGCTCCCAACCTTGTTGGGTGTTTTAATTAGAAGGCAGGATTTGCCTCATTTGCTTTATCATCTGCCTCGTCTTTTTCTTTCTGATATTTTGCAAGTTTTGCCTTGCTTAAACCATTTTCATCTGTCCCATTCCCTTTAGGTGGCCCATTGCATATTCAAATCTCATTGCCTTTTAACCCAAGTAAATGTGCTTTAACCCAGGCGTATGATCCCTTATACTCCTTTTTACACTCACTGCAAACCCATACCAATGATCCCCCTCCTTGGATCTTCCCAACAATAGTTACATATTTCCAAAGTGGTGACTTTGGATCAACTTTAGAGACTGATTCAATTTCATGTTCCACTTCCTCTGCCTCACGAATGGTTGCACTTGAAGTTGTCATGATGATGATGTAAATTAATCTGCAAAATAAAATTTATGGGTCACAATGTAATCTCAACAAAAAAAAGGCTCTCGAGTCTCAAGTTTCAACAAAAAATCTTTGCAAAATATTATGTGAATTTGTGTGCTAAGGAACTCAAGAGTAGTATGAGGTACTGGCATGTAAAATTGAATGGATTTTGAATCTTGTTGTTGTAAACTTTAGATTGTAGGCAGCAAGTTAGTACTGAATGATCTAGGATTAGTGGTATGGAAGTTTAACAGACTCTTAGGATTTTGAATTATGTATGGGATGATGTAAGGAACAGTGCATATTTTCACTAGATTGTGAAGAGGCAGTCTCTGTTGCTGTGATGACTATAAGTTTTTATTTTTTATAAATGAATGTCATGATGACTTTCACTACTATCATATTTTTGTACTAGAATAGTTGTGTATATACTATACAGGGCTTCGTTATGAATAAGCAAAATTCGTTCTCTAACCATTGTCGTTCAAATTGAAAGTCTGCTGCAAAAGTGCCTTGAGGCTTGTATAGCTCTCACTTTATGATATGTCTTAAATGATTAACTTGCACCCACTGCAACGTTATTTTTACCACATGGCACAAACAGAACTGAGAACCTAGACACGAAGATCACATTCTTCACTGGACTTATGACATCGCTCTAAAAAAGAAAGGGCTTCGTTATGTATAAGAAAAAATCGTTCTCTAACCATTGTCGTTCAAATTGACAGTCCGCTGCAAAAGTGCCTCGAGGCTTGTATAGCTCTCGCTTTATGATATGTCTTAAATGATTAACTTGCACCCACCACAACGTTATTTTTACCACATGGCACAAACATAACTGAGAACCTAGACACAAAGATCACATTCTTCACTGGACTTATGACATCGCTCTAAAAAAGAAAGGGAATTAATCAGAAATCTCGCCCAAGTTCACAAAGTTACAAACAACTTCAAGTCTACATGTAAGTCTTAAGACAGTAAAGCAAGTTAACTGTTAATGTGCGTTGAATCATTAAGGCATAAGCGTTCTTTATGAGCACCATGAAGTGGATTTCTGATAGCCAAAGGGCAAGTAAAATTAAAACTTTTGTAAATATTAAATACAGTGCACACTAACCCTGTCGGCTGTCTAGACTCCAAACTGTGCAATATGTCGGTTGTCCAGACTTCCAAATTGACACTCTCGCTCGACTCTCAACTGTCCAAAACCAACAAACCTTGAAACTTCTCCAAGCTCACATTTTACAGGCTCTCGATTATCCAACAAAGTTACAAACCTTGAAATTGCTCCACTTGTCCATGCTCATGTTACACAGCGACAGTTGAGTCGAATGGTGAACACCGTAAACTTTAAAGTTTAAAGTCACAGCCCACAGGTTATAACTTAAGCAGAAACCTTTAGGCTTTTTGTCACTCGTCTTTTCCTTTGGCGATGAGCCCATTCCTGGCACCTTTATATTACATCCCATTTCCCGCTAGAAAGATCCCAAAGTGAAATACATTTCCGGAAAATCGCGATCCGTACCATGATTTCCGGATCCGTCTCACGATTTCCGTGATAAGGATCGGGAAATCATGGTACGGATCCGAAATTTACAATATGTTTCAAAAAAACGAAAAACGTCATGGATCCGGCTCTCAAAAAAATTGTGTTTCCAAAATTTCTGAAACGGTACAAATACAGATCTTGTCCGTTTCCATGGTGAATCGTACGGGTTTACGGATCTGAAACGGGGATCTACGTTTTCGGGGGTTAGGGCCGACGTTTCCGGCAACTTAGCTCAAAAGCGAATAATCCAAATTTACAAATCCCTGTAGAATTTCCTTGAAATTTCCAACAGAATAGAATTTCCTTGAAATTCTACTATTGCTTGAATGAATAAATCTGAAACTAATTGTAACCCAAGACACAGAATTTCTTTACCAATTTGCAGCTGAATAGAACAGAATTAAACACAGTCACACGATAGCCAAAAACACAAAAATTTCAAGGGAAAACCCTCAGCTGGTTGTAGAAATTTTATTGACAAAATTGAGCAAATAGAATTAATTACAAAGCGAATTGTTTCACTAGAGAACAAGGTTGTTCTCTCTGCTGGCACTTAGTTCAAACCTGCTTGCAACAACCTTGTCCTTAGCTCCCAAACCATTCCATTAACCTTGGAAATTTCTTCCTATTTCCTAGCGCATACCAGCAAGAATTTCCTCTGCCAAACACTATGTATAGGCCTCTCCTTCACGCTCTTCCTAGCCCTGCTAGCTCACACACACAAACTCGTGCTCTCTATTGTCTTGTCTCAAAGCCTTCTGCTCACACAAAACAATGATCTAATTATGTGCCTTCGTCCTCCTTAAAAGCTTTTAAACCCATCTAAATTTGGCAAATTTATTTTTGGAACTCCGAGATGTGATTGACTAGTTCACTGAGTCTAACTGACTCATGTTGTTGAAGATGTAACTAGTGTCGGTCGTCATAATTGTAATGATGTCATCATTATACTCATAAAAATAAAGAAAAGAAAATATTTAATTGTAAAAAGAAAATTATTTTATTAGGAAATGGGTTTCTTGCCCATTGTAGGTCAAGCATCCATTGTGTGCTTTAGGATTTGCTGAGCCGTGTCAAAGAGTCAATGTCATAATGTAAAGTCCCTTGGAGGGATCTTGTATCAAAGCAAAAGAAATATATTTTGTAATAAAAGAGTCTAGGAACCACCAAAATGATCAGGTCGGCCAGCCCCTAAAGTCGACCTAGAAGAGGCATATGCACCCACTTAAAAGGTTATATAAAGGGAGGGATTCAACTTCCTTTGGACACGCTTGAGCAATCAATCTTCTTGAGTACATCTGAGGTAGAAAAGGAGTGTGAAGAAGAGTAGAAGACAGTGAAGAAGAAAGGGTTTCTCTGTTCATAACAACTGGACGAAATTCTCTATGAAGAAACAGCAGAACCAAATTTGTGAAGGAGCGGCAAATCCGCTTTGTGAAGGAAGGAACAGTAGACCTTGTTTTTTTGGGTGGCTGACCTGATCAATTGGTGAAGAAGTCTTGTGTCTTGGTCTTGGCAATCTCCTTGAATTTCTATACGAAGAGAAGTTATCTGGGTTTTCACCTGTTGAGAGGTTTTGCCCTCGCTTGGAGTTGGTGTCTGGTGTCTTCTTGTTTGCATTGTGTTTGGCATTTATCTTGATGATGAACTAAACTTAATAAGAAGAAGAACTCAACTAATAATTATCGCAAGGACTTGTCAAACTAAGAGAAATCAATTAAAAGACCCTAACTGTTTCTCTGGCCTAGATTTCTCAACACATGCAACTCGTCCTAGCCACAAATAACTTTTGCGACTGGTCACTTGCCCTTTCCAAAGCTAACTCACACTAGGAGACAAACAACTGAGCCTCCAAGTAACATGAGTAAAACTGCTTCATGAACTCATCCTGACTTTTAGGAACTCGTCCTAACTTTTAGGAACTTGTGCATGCTAAGGAAAGACTGCTTGTGGTTACTTTGACTAAGGCACAAGTCAAAGAAGACCTTACTCACTACTATTTTCAACAATCCCTCAGGATTATGAATTTAAAGTAGATGCACTATGAACTAGTGTTACATGGGCACACACACAAGCACCTCAGGTATATGCTCTGACACCATCTTGGCGATGTGGGGTTCATCCTAGATAGGGCCCATGTACACCCAAAATGGGAGATGTGGGGTTCATCCTAGATAGGGCCCATGTACACCCAAAATGGGAGGGTACGCAAGAGACAAAGGTATAAGCTTCCACCCCTTATGCCCACATCCTGAACACCAAGAAGTACATCGTGAGGAGAGTAATGCCCAGGCATAGACTATGCATGGGACTAGCAGATGCATAAAATAAATAAATAAATAAATGAATTATTTAAATATTAAAAACAAAAGAAGGAAAAACTAAAACAAGTTTTGCAAAACTTGTAATCAGAAAAATACCAACAAGAATCATCAATTCAGGAAATTGACAAAATACCGAAAAATCAGCATAACTCAGCGACATAACAACTTGGATCTAAAAGTTAGTAAGTTAGTAAGTAAGTAACATTATAGCATGCATTATAGTTTACAAAGTAAGTAAGTTAGTAACATTATAGCATGCATAGTACATACAAAATTCAAATACATGTCAGTGGTCACATAAATCATGATTCATAAATGAAAGACAACTTACAAGCATAGAAAATTTTAGGGGCGAATGTTCGCCCTTTGGCGAAATTAAGGGGTTTTAAATTTTTAGTGGGCGAATATTTTGTATCATAGTACATTTTTACAAATCACCTCAAATAGCCCACTTTATTTTAAGGGAGAGGGTAAAAAAGGTAAATTTAGCCCTTGAAATTAGGAATTACAACCTTCCATTCGCCCATTTTCAAGAATAGGTTTTATTTAAGTGAATCCTATGGGCCAAAGGCCCAAGTACCATATTTATAAAAGAGGTATGGTAAATTAATAAAAATATAAGTAACTGAAAGGTATGGTAAATAAATAAAACCTTTTTTATATTTACTCCATAAGTCACCTTATATACATGCAAGGGTGTAAACAAATAAAAATATAAGTAAAGTGGAGGTATGGTAAATAAATAAAACGTCTTTTCATACTTACTCAAAAGGTATGGTAAATAAATAAAAATAAAATAGACGCATGGTAAATAAATAAAACCTCTTTTTATATTTAGTCCATAACCCTCGTTCTATTTATGAAGGCTCAAGAAAGAGGTATTATTTAAGTGAATCCTATGGGCCAAATACCATATTTGTAAAAGAGGTATGGTAAATTAATAAAAATATAAATAAATGAGAGGTATGGTAAACAAATATTTTTTTTTTATATTTACTCCATAAGTCACCTTATATTTACGAACATTCAAAAAATGCGTTATATTTAGGTGAAACGTATGGGCAAAATACTATGGGACAAATACCATGGACTAGATTGTTATTAATACCATGCAAAAAAACATTATTAACCCTAATATTAGTATTAATAAAAAATAAAAATGGCACATGGTATTGACCCATGGTATTCACCAAAATGGCACATGGTATTGACCCATGGTATTCACCTGGAATGTAGCCTATTTAAATGGGGGAATTAAACCAGCATAGATCCATCTTTACTTTGGATCTACTAACCCCCGAGAGGTATCAAATATCATGATATGCAAACTAGCATAGAGTCAAAAAATATTTGATCTGATCAAGAGTAAAAATGGATGTTGTAATTTAATGTATCTTAAACATTTTAGCTTGGTTACAATAAAAAATAAAATAAAAATCAATTATTAATTTTATTAATTTTTATAAATTACTAATAGTAATTTTTAAGCTCAAGGTTTATGATAACCCATGGTATTGACCCATGGTAATACCATGGTATTCATGTGAGCATAGACTATTTAAAGGGGAAATTCTATCATGTTAGATCCATCTTAATTCTGGGTCTACCAAGTGCTCAGAGGGATAAATAGATTTCATCCCCCTAAGAGTGGTAGATGTGGAGTAAGATGGATATAGGTTGGTTTTTATGATAATGAAGATATTAAATAAACTTAGGAAATTATATTGTAAAAACATCTTAAGGTGAATGGTTAAAGCATAGACATTGGACAAGTATATTTGTATACTTCTGTTTTAAACTGAAACAAATCTAGGGCTAAAAGGAATGGATTGATTGCACTAGTCATCCTTCTATAACTTTCCAACATATGGTGGAGTAAATAGATTGTAATTTGGGTATCTTTCTAATTGCAAACAGGAACATACGTGTGTATTGGCAGGGTGGTTACGAGGTCCTTAGAAGTGATGAATTTGAAATTTTCTTGGTTTTATATATAGTATTAGGTTTTTTCTCATGCTTTCTGTGAATGGCACGGGTGAATTTTATCCTACACCCACTAGGTTATCGATATGTAATTTCGGTAATTTTGATTTCAAAAGATATTTTTAAAAAATGCAATGATTTCATTTGTGTATTCAATAAACACAAGATTTTATAATTGAGTAAAATATTCGCCATCCTTGGTGAGAGATTCGCCAAAAAATCATATATACATATCATATTATTGATAAAATCGCCTTCCATTTTTCCTATATACCATGGAGATTCGCCCATTTATTATACATGTAAATTTAGGGGGGGGGGTTCTTAAAATTTTCCCTGCTTACAAGTTACAAGTTACAACTACAGTCTACAAGATAGTAAGATAAAGACACTAACAGCTATAGTTTTCTCATTAAGTCATCAAATCAAAATGTGTTACATAGGTAGTGCTGGTGCAATGCCAATGGCAAATGGAAATAGAAAATATAAAACAACTACAGGTATACAAGCCTCAAGGCAATAGGTAGCCCATGACTCATGAGTCATCAATCCTCATAGTCATCATCAGAAGCAGCATCAATGTCCTCATCATCATGGTCACCACTGCTCTCCTCTACATCCTCCTCCTCTCCTGTATCCATAGCTGCCTCTGCATCTGCTGGTGTGGAGGATGACCACTCTAAAATATCATCGTCATCAAATCTAACAGGCTCTAGCACTGGATCATTGAGATCCATGTTCGCCAATGCCAACTCAACACTACTGTCCAAACCCATATCATCCGGAAAGACATCCCACATCTTTGTCTTTCCCCTCAACCACTCTTCCCTCTGCCTGTAAATAAAACAAAGGTTGGTGTGCACATACACCATTGTCTCTGCCCTGGACTACTCAAGCCTGCTCTTCTTCACACTATACAAATTCCCATATGTGCTCCAATTCCTCTTGCAACAAGAGAATGAAGTCACCTGAGAGAGGAGCCTCATGGCTAACTGCTGAAGAGGAGGGTTGTTGCCCCATGATTTGCCCACCAAGAATAGGGCTTCTTAGCCCCCTTGTCTCTAATCACATCATATCCTGCAAATCGACTAGTGCCAATGGAAAAATCTGCAAAGGCATCCTCCACCTCATCAAGCAATGCTCTATCCTGAAAAACCCACCTGAATGCATCTTTCCTCCCCTGTGAAATTTCACCATCCATGTGAGGAGGGAATTTGCGGGAAGGTCCACCATTCAGCCACTCATGGCTGTAGTATTTTGGGTTCAATGAGTGAGCCAAACAATGTAAAGGTGTACAATTCTTGTCCCATCTGTTGACAAGAATATCCTATATAGTACCACAGAAGGCCTTTGGTGATGTCTCATACTCGGGACTCACTCTGTAGAATAATGCTCCTCACAGACTCAATCATGGAATCCCATCCCTAATAAACCTCTCCTAGGATGGGTTTGTCTGTATCTACAAATCGAAGCAAAGAAATGATAGGGTCCATGATCGAATAATTAGATCTACCCTCTCCCACCAAGCATCATCTAGCACTGTGTCCTTCACTCTTTTAGAGGCTACTTGGTCTGTCTTTCTCCAAAAAGACCAAAACTCGGAAATAACCATGGCCCCAAGAGCGGTCTTGACCTCCCTCAACCTCTTCAACATCATGAATGAAGAGGCAAATCGTGAATCAGCAATCTTCAACAATGATAGATTGTTGTACTCCTTGTAGATAGTGAGGGCATTTGTATGATTTTGCACAAAGTTACAGATCTGTCGTGCATCCTCAATAATGTTACCAATCCAAAGCACATCAAAAGCAATGGATTTCAGTGCTAAGTTCAATGAATGGGCAATGCAAGGTGTCCAAAACACTTGTGGATATTTAGCTTCCACAATCATGCCCGCAGCCTTGCAAACAGGTGCATTATCTGTAATGCTTTGCACACAAGAATCAATACCTACATCTTCAATAACTTTAATAAATAACTCACCAATAAATTGTGCATCCTTATATTCTCCAAGTGTATCCACTGCTTTCAAGAAAACTGGACCATTCAAGGAAGACACCATGAAGTTGATGATTGGGTGTCGTGCTGGATCTGTCCATCCATCAGAAACAATGCTAACCCCGGATGTTGGCCATGATGCTACAATAGGCTCAATCATTTTTTGCACCTCTTTTTTTGCCTTCGTTAACAATGTGGTTCTAAGCTTCTCTGAACCAGGAGGCACATACCATGATGGAGACCCGTGAGTTAGAGCTCGACACATCTCAATAAATAGAAGTGAACGTGCAACATTAAATGATATGAAGTTTTGATAGAAAAAGAAGGCAATGGTGAGATCAAGCTCTTCCCGTTTCTCTTTTTGAAAAATCTTGTCCATTGGACCAAGTGTAATTACTCTTCTTTTTGTTGTTTGTCTCCCAATAGAACTCTCAAATGAAAATTTGGCGGTGCCTTTCCTCAAAAATGGAAGGGGGTCTTCATTTTTGGTTTTTCTTGATTTTGCAGCCGCATTTTCCATACCAATAGTGAACTCCTTTTCCATTTCTTTCCTCTTTTGTAAAGGAACAACTTTACAAGCTCCAATTCCACAACCTGGTAAAGCCAACAAAAGGTCTTTCACACGGTAATATGTGCTTTTGAAAGAAATGTGGCAAAAGTTGCATCTCCATTGCACATTGCCTCCTCCCTTCCCCTTGGTGCTTGTCCCATCCTATCTTGTGACATATTTCCACAAGGGATATTTCTCAATGTTGTCTTTAGGTCCTCCTCTTCCCTCAACATTACTTGCCGCAGACTTTGATGATATTGGGGGAGGAGGGGCATCTCCAATGGAGACATTCTTCCCCTTCCTTCGCCCCCTAACTGCTGCCTTTGATTGAGCCATGAATACTGTAAAAAAAATAAACAAAGCATGCACAAATTTGTAAAAAAAAATCATATATAAACTGCTGTAATAGAAATGCAAAAAAATAGAGACGAAATGCATTACCTGGTGCTTGAATCTCCTTGCCGAATGCTCCACACCCTTAGCTCCTTGCTCCAAACCTTTAGCTCCTTGCCCACAGCTCAAAGTATGCAAAACTGAAAGAGAAATATGGTAAAAACATAAGGAATAGCGCCTTTTTTATGCTCGCGGGTTTCAATTTTGGGGATTCGAATCCCAGAATCGGGACATGTTGTGTCCTAACGGGACACGTACGGGATTCATACGTGTCCCCTTCTGGGATTCAAATCCCCAGCGAATCGTGTCCTATTCGCAGGATTCAGACACGTGGCCCCTTTATAACGAATCCGGTTACTTAGGTTCCAAACTGTTTGAGGAACTAATTGTGAGTTCAGTCAGTTAATGCATGCATGCATCCAACTAGTGTACTCCAGATAACTGAAGATTCTCTCATCAGTAACTCATGCATGTCTATTTAGAGAAAGACCCAGTTGAGATTAAAGACAGGGACAGTGTACTATCAGTTGCATAAGTTTTCCTATAAATAAAACTCATACATGCAAAAGGAATTTTTTCCTTGAGATTTGCGCAATTTTACAGGGTGTAAGATTAGTCTGAGTGATTAGTGTTACACTTGGTAACAGCTGGATCACCCAGAAAAAACAGCGCAAGGAAATAGGAGCTTGGAGGGCAAAGGAGAAGGCATATGAGCAGTCTATTTTGTCTGTGAGCATCAATGAGGGATTGTACTAAGAGCTGGCTATCTATGAGAGCTAAAGCTTTGTGTAATCTTGATATATTTACACTTATGTGATAATATAGATAGTGGGGTTTTTAGCTAAGGCTTTCCCCTAAGTATTTTCTGTGTTTCATGTGCATTGATTCTTCTTCTTATGGTTATATGTGTTCAGCTCTGATTCAGCTCGATCTTTAAACTTCCGCAAGTTCGATAGTAGAAGTAGATTATAGTATTTTGCTTTGGTATATTGCATTATCGAGTTAATCTACAATCAGATTTTCTACATAGATCTCAGAGGTAGATTTGTAGAGAATTTGCAGGAAATTCTACATAGTATCGGAGCTGAGTTTATCGGAACACTGAACAATATACGGAGAAGAGAATTCGAAGTTTGAAGTTCGGGGTTGCAGGTGCAAATCGAATTCATATCATACAGTAAAAAAAAAACGAGATGGGACATTATGCGACTAATTTCCCATCGAAGAAGTCCAAGAAGGGATCCTCGGATGGATCGGAAGGTGAGGCATTAGCCTCTCAGTTCGAAATGGACTTTACTTTCATCGCATGCATGGTGTCATCGATGATGGGTTGTGGTTGGTATCTTGACAGTGGAACCTCATTCCACATGACCGGCGATAAAATTTTATTCAGTACCTTGGAGGAGAAAGACCTCAAGATGCGCATACAGACGGGTGATGACGAAAGGTTTAGTGTTTCTGGAGTGGGCACAGTTGCTTTTCAGAGGAAGCATGGAGCTCCTATCACCTTGACAGATGTGAAGTATGTGCCTGGACTGAAGAAGAACTTGGTATCGATCACGATGTTGGAGGACAAAGGCTACGATGTTGTCTTATGTAAGGGAAAGGTTTTCCTTAGACACATCACAACGAGACGGGTGAAACAGATTGGTTCACGAGTAAAAAACTTGTATGCTCTTGAGGTTCAAGATGCATGCAAAGCCTTGAGGAGCAATGCAAATGTTAGAGACTTGGTAGTTGAGAGGGAGAGTACATTACCTCTCAACATGCAGTCCCAAAAGAAGTCTCAGACAATTGTGGAGGAGCCACAATTGGAGAAGTGAGCAGAGGGATCACATGCAGCGATACCTCCAGGTGTGAGGTGGGGTGATGTGAAGTGATAGTCCCAAGAAGGCTGAAATTGGGCAGGGTCCATTGAGAGGTTTTATCTCGTGGATTGTACCTTGCTACGGGAGCCCAAAGTGCATAGTAGCGGGAGGAATCAGTGGGAATGATGCAGTCAGAGATCAAAGTGACAAAGGCTAGAGCAGTCAAATACTAAAGAGCGCAGAGAAGGATTGACAACAGTGCAGAAAGGTTGAGTCAACAGAAGCACAGAGTTTTCAATTGACGGAGGCAATAGCAGTAAGAGACTTTGATGACAGATGCATCTTACTGATTCAGGTTGGATGCTTTTTTTGTTTCTGGAGTTGTTGGAGCAACAACACTAGAGAGAAGTGTTGCATGCAGAACATTCCAAAGGTTCAGAATCAGAATCGAGTTGAATTCCTTTCTTGTTGGGAGGGAGTGTTGAAATGTGGCAACAAGAATATTCCAATTTTAATTTGTCCTTGAATTAAAATTGTGAATTAAAATTCGAATTTAATCTCACCAGCTGCTTGGAAATAATTAATTAATTGATTATGGATTAATTAGTTGGAGAAATTCAAGTTAGAAGTCTTTCTGCAATCATGCAACAGTTATCCCTTAAATTAAGGAGATTATCCCTTAATTAAGGAGATAAGATTGAGTTATATTTGAGCTGTAATCAGTTAGCTCAGTTTACTAAGTTAAGTCCAGTTAAATTAGTTCCAAATTGTTTGAGGAACTAATTGTGAGTTCAGTCAATTAATGCATGGATGCATCCAACTAGTGTACTCCAAATAACTGAAGATTCTCTCATCAGTAACTCATGCATGTCTATTCGGAGAAAGACCCAGTTGAGATTAAAGACAGGGACAGTGTACTATCAGTTGCATGAGTTTTCCTATAAACAAAACTCATGCATGTAGAAGGAATTTTTTCCCTAAGATTTGTGCAGCTTTACAGGGTGTAAGATCAGTGTTACACTTGGTAATAGCTGGATCACCCAGGAAAAACAGCACAAGAAAATAGGATCTTGGAGGGCAGAGGATAAGGCATATGAGCAGTGTATTTTGTCTGTGAGCATCAGTGAGGGATTGTACTGAGAGTTGGCTAGCTGTGAGAGCTAAAGCTTTGTGTAACCCTGATTATTTCCACTTGTATGATAATACAGATAATGGGGTTTTTAGCTAAGGCTTTCCCCTGAGTATTTTTTGTGTTTCATGTGCATTGATTCTTCTTCTTATGGTTATATGTGTTCAGCTCTGATTCAGCTTGATCTTTAAGCTTCCGCAAGTTTGATAGTAGAAGTAGATTATAGTATTTTGCTTTGGTATATTGCATTATCGAGTTAATCTATAGTCAGATTTTCTACATAGAACTCAGGGGTAGATTTGTAGAGAATTTGCAAGAAATTCAACACAAACTTCATATTATCATTTATGTTGATTCTGAATCATATTGTATCATTATAATTCATTTTGATTGAGTTTACGTTTTACAATTTACTTTTAGTTATAACATGAGAAATATAATAATTCATTGGATATCAAATGTGCAAATGGCTAATGTAGATTATGAGTTTTGGTGTTAATCATATTATTGTTTTCATGGTTTTCATTGTTCAATGTTCAATCACAATGTATAGTTTTAAACTTTGAAATTTTAATCATTTTTTTCAACCATGGTAAATCAGACACTTGTTGGAGTAATCTGGGCGAGGCCCAGGATCAAATCCACTGGCTACCACTATAACACCAAGAGTATATCCAACATCCTGCAAGCTATATATACAAATAATTTATGACTTAGCAAGAGCTGAGACATTCGGAACCCCACAAGAGAACTTGAAAGTTTAATCATTATTATATTTTTATATATTTGTGGAAGGGTCACCATGTTCTAAACCCCTGCCATACCCAAAAACTTGCAGGGGGTCCTCGGTATGTACTGGATATATGTCCCCACATACCAGAAACTGTTGGAAATGTATCTAAAGTCAGTCTTTATAATGTAATTCAAATGTACCATTGATGTATTTAGTATATTTATTTCGATTATTTTTAGTCAAAGCATGTTCTTCATGCTTATAGGGTCAATTGAGTCAAAAAGAAAATTTATTAAGAATCAAAGAAATGTAATGGAGTCAAAGTCCCATTTGGACTTCTTGTAAGAAAAGTAACAGTTAATTTATTTTGAGTCAGAGTCAAAATGCCAACCACAAGACCAAGACAGCCCTCCTTGCGAACAAGTCAGTTTGGGCCTCCTAGAGCCACCTATTTGACCCTCCTGGACAGCTATATATAAGAGGCAGTTCGACTCATTTGAATATCATTCATTCACACACATCATCACATTGATTTCTGCGCAAAACAAGAAGAAGAAGATAGCTGAAGTCAAAGGAGAGAGAGAGGATCAGTTTTCTGCCCTAGTTCTGCTCACACGTGCAAACTTTTTTGAGGTAATGTAGGCACGAAATTTCAGGAGTTGACCAGAATTCAGATGTTTTACCAGTGTTGACTTTTGTTGACTTTGACTTGTTGAGGAGACTTGGAGGAGGGTTCACTTGGGTCTTTGTTTTAGTCTTGGTCTTGGGTCTTGAATATCTCACTTTGATCTAATTCTATAAGAAGAAGATTTTCTTGGGTTTTTCCCCTTGTGAGGTTTTGCCCTGGCTTGGAGCCTAATTCCTTGTGTTCTTTGTCTCTTGTGATCTTCATGTTTTTGCACATTTTGGTAATTGCTTCATGAAGAGAATATAAATTTAATAAAAAGCCACCAAACATTCACAAGTAATTATCAAATTAAGAGAAATCTACCCTAATCTACTAACATTTTGATTTCTCAACAGAAACTTGGTGTTATATAGCTACGAACACCAACTACTTTAAAGCTATGCTCAAAATTCGAGAAACAAGGGAAAAAGACCCAAAAAAATATGATGAGAAAATAAGAAAAATGAGCACATTTATACATGTCCTATAACATAGACATGCTTCAGCAATGTGCCACTTGGCACCTTCTACTAACATTTCATCAAAAATCTAATACTTCTATCCTACAATAACCTCTACTATTCATTGCTAATATTCCAGTACATGGTAAAAAGATTAGAACTCAAGAACTGAAACCTTAACTACTAGGAAACTGAAAAGTTTAATCTCCTGAGTCCTATCAAAATTGTAGAATCTGAATACCCAATCTGCCCACGACGACGAAATTTGTTTTAAAAATTGGTCCAAGTCAACTCAGACTCAGTTACCATATCAACTCGGCCAAGCACTCAGTTTGGAGGGCTGGTTTGGTACCAAAAAAGCTGAGTTAAAGCATGACTCCACTGCCAGTTCCATACCAAACTGGCCCTACTCAGCCAAGTCCATACCTACTCAACCAAGTAAGTACTGGGACCCACAATGGTGGGCTCAACATGAAAAAGGTAAATTTTATAATTAAAAAACACAAAACCCTAATTCCTAAACTCTACCAAAAAGCTATAAAAAGATCCATGTCTTAAGATAATTGATCTAGCATGCCAAATGATAAATCAGCATCACTGTTCAAGGCAATCTCACACTAGTCCCTCCTCATTTACCTATGCATTTTTTCATTCATTTTATCATTTACTTCTTCTTGTCTTTTTTCCTCAAAGTGGCAATCTGATCAAAAGGAGGCATGGGAACACCTTTTTGAGAGGGACATTCTCTGTTGCATCCCCCTTAAAAGGGAATGTGGGGAAATATCCCCCTTGGAGTACCCACATTCCAAGAGAGTATGGAACACATCCCTACCCCTTGAGACCACATCCCCATATACCTACCAAGCAACACAAATAGAATTCTAACATTTTTCAATATGGAACTTAGAACATCTTATGGCTAATGGCCCTTTTCTCTAGGGTTAGATTGCCTTCTCTAGGTAACATATAGTGTAGGTTTCCTTCTTTAGTTCAGCTATAATGAGGTCACATGAACCATGGTGAGGCAATAATTGTTTGTATCCTAACTGACATGAATTCAGATACAGGTACAAATATGGATATGAAAATTCTTTAGAAAGATTTGGATGCAATACAATTGTGGTACAACATAGGCACACGCATGCCAAAAAAACATGAAAGACAGAAAATTAAAAATATCATTTACATATGTGGATTTGATAAATATGGACACATCACACAAATGTGTGTCAAAATTAGGGTTTTTATGCAGAACTGTGCAAGGTAACATGAATAGTAAAATAAACAAAAAGTAGTTGCAAAAATCATGGTAATCAAAACTGAAAGAACCAAACCAAAACCAGCCAATTCATACTGTTTTGTTTGTCTTCAACTGGTTCAAGCACTGATCAATTTCAATCGATTCAAGCCTATGTGGCTCACATGAATTCCTCAAAAAAAATCAAGAAAAAAAAAATGTACACCCCCCAAAACCTAATCCTAGAAAAGTAAAATACCACTTAGTACATGTACAAGGGGAATTAAAACCTTGTCTAAAATTCCCAAATGATATAAAAGCCCAAATGTGGGCCTCTATTAAAGTCGCTCCAGTAGACAAAGCCAAGACAAAACAGACGAACATTGTGTTAAGAGCATTTGAGAGATTTGAACGCATGAAAGTGGATGTTGCATTGGAAACCCTCTTTATAAAGCCTCCTCCACTTTCCCTATGTGGGATCCCTTTAGATTTGTTCCTCCTACAATTAGTGATGCATCAGCATCAACGAGGAAGAAGATCAGTGTACAACCCTTTGGTTCTCAACCCATCATTGATAGCCAATGGAAGAAGCAATACAAGGAAGCAAGTTTCCTATGCATGGCTAAATGGTTGTATAGTTCACATATTCTTATCCATATTGCATGCTCCCCTTATTATCAGTGGATGTTCAATGCCATCACTCCATGTGGTATAGGCTTCAAAAGCACTCATTTTCATGAGTTGGGGGCGCATTTTTGCAAAATGAAATCTAAATGAGTTGGGGGCCTTTAAATGGATTTTAGAGAGGCCTATGGTTGTTTTAGATGTTTTATTGTTTTTTGGGCCCTTGAGTCACTCCATAGGCATCATACAGAACCAGCCGGGTTGGTGACAAATGGCCAATTCGAAAAGAAAAGAGCAGATTAGTCATAAAGTAAAGAGCACTAGTACTACTAGGAAGCAATAGTACTCATCTATCTTTTTTATAAGCCACCCATAGGAAAAAGTGAACAAAGCATCATCTTGATATGGTGTTATCGTACCAAGCATGATCCAAACCAAGAACATTAGGTAAGGTTATCCCTTTCCCGTAGCAAGAAGGTTATCCTTTTCCCGCAGCGAGAAGGTTATCCCTATCTCTTCTATCTTATTTCTTCCCCTAAAAAAGATTTCCTCCCCTAAAACCATATTCTCTCTTTACCACTTTAGACACTTGACCAACGGGAGAGAACATAACTCCATTCCATATCCCATTATATCAAGTGTTCCCCAGTCAAAGGGCAGATTCGTATACATCGGTGACCCACTTCGCGTATAAGTAACCGACCTAGCCATTTCTTGTCCGTGAGTTCGGTCAAAACCATTTTTTGCCCAAAACCAATCTGATCCAATCCAATTCTTATAACATTGATTCTGCCACAAGATGTTTTGAACAATATTGTTGTGCATGGACAAACCAATAAAGTTAATGATATCAATGTAGAGGATGATGAGGATCTCAATCTTGATGATCATTTTCTAGATATGCAGTGATTTGTTTGTAATTGACAATTGTACTATGTAGTTACTAGTATGTAGTATAACCATTTTTCGACACTTGAGACCATTTAAAGCATCATTGTTTATGTATTTTCAATCAAAACTTTATATATATATATATGGAATATATTATATCTCGATGGCAATTTGCTATATTTTCCCTTACATGCCATACAAGGGAGTACTTTGCATATTTGGTGTCTAGTGGTTTAGATTTACATCAATGTACATAAATAAATATTTTATTAGAAGTTGAATATTTTATATATTTTTAGTGGCAAGTTTTACAATCTAGTTTTCTAGTCTAGTTTATGAATTTGGAATTTCTAGTTTCTATCATGATCACTTTGCCAAAAAGTAAAGTTCCCAAAGTAACATCCATTAAAATGTGTTGCTCCATAATTTATGTTTTACATATCAAAATACACAATAAAGCCTTGCATACCCAAGAGGAATGAAGAAATTGACCTACAATAATTGGCCCGTAGTGAAAAAAATCATCAAACAAAAAGAAGATCCTCCTTGAACTTAAGCCCACAATAATAAAGATCTACCTTAACCACCTTCAAATTTCCCTTCCAACCCTCAAATTCCCACTTCATATAAAATATGAATAGCTAAGGCAAATTGCAACTTGAATGGTGTGAAATGTGGCTTTAGATTTTCACTTATATATTGCCCTTTACTAGTCATATCCAAGCCCAGCCAAGTCGTATCCAATCAATTATGTAGTATTCCAACCATATTGACTTGTAAATTGTCATGGATATGCCATTGGAACAATTCATCACAATAGATATTAAGATATTCTTTAATTCTTATAATGCAATGTTTTAATTCAGATTGCAAATTTAATATCACCATCTTAACACAATTATTGAAATAAGTTGTAAATGAAATGAAAAAAGCTACGCAAGGAACACACCATCCACAACATGACACAAGATGTACCCTAAGAAACCCAATACAGGAAAAACCCAACTAAATGGTGAGGCCTATGCCTTGCTCTTTTCTTCTCAGTTATCAAATGCAAAAGCAAAGAATAGGGCACTCACTATGGAGTTGCCATGGACACCATGGCTAGTATGGTTGCTACAAGATCTTCTACTTCCTCTATCCTGCTCCAAAATCCCACTCCCAAATGCTCTACTCAACTATGGAACTATAAAAACACAATAAAAAAATCCCTTCCATTCCTATTGATCCAATATTTAACATGGTTTAATAGCCACCATGTGTTAGGGTTAAGGTTTTTACATACCTCAACTCTTGATTAGGGTCAAGATTTTGAACCTTCTAGATTATTCCATAAGTGACTAGCTCCACATGTGTGATTAATGTGAGTTGACGTGGCATCCACTCAATATCATGGTGGTCAAAAAAATATGTCAAGTTGCAAGAGGCATAAATTCTCCATACGAACTTCAATTGTGGTGATATCAGAGAGCTCTCAAAGTGTAGAACAATATTGAGATGTTGAAAAATCCATTTGCAAAGTCATTTAAGGCGTCAAACAAGTTCCAAATCACCGAAGAAAGACCTACCCCTAAAATGGGGCCCTACAAGCCAATAGTTCCAATGTTTTCACCCAGAACGTGCCAAAATAGATGACAAATTATATAATGAATCATTTTGGATCATATCTTCCCATTTAGGGAGGGATTTTGTCCCAAAAATCTTTTAGGAAGTGAGGAAATTTCCCCCCCCACCTTCTCCCCGAAGTACCATATGGACTTCTACCTCAAAGTTGTCCTTTCAACCCAACTTGCCAAAGTTCACACTACCCCCAACTTGCCAAAGTTCCCTACTAATTAGTTGCCAAGGGAGGATGAAGTAGTCTATCCAACCCCATAGATTATAATCAATGCTAAAGGGGGAAACCCATTATCCAATGGTTTTGGGGCAACATTGGGTAAATTGGGGTAATTGGGGCAAAACTTGCGAAGGAAGCCAAAATTGGGGCTAAGTGGAGGGAAACTTATAACCCTTCAAATTAAAATAAGGAGAAGAGACCCCGAAGGGAGTCCATAAATAAGAGAGAGGAGAATCATTAATCTCATCATGGTCGATTGCATATTTTTGTTTTGTGAGTTGATGCTCTGAGGGTTTTAAGACCCCTTTTTCCTTTGATTGGTTCTGATGGTGATGATCCCAACCTAGCCAATCCCCTCTCTTTCTCTCTTATGTTTGGAATAGTTTTTTGAGACACCTAACATTTGGCTTTTGGGAAGGCAAGGGAGAATTTTGTGGGATATAAGAAGACTTTTTTTTGTGGCATGAACCTAAGGCAATGAGGCACCTAGAGGCGATTGAAGGAGCAACGAACCAAGCCCAAAGCTTAGTTGAGATAGTAGTTCTCATTTTGACCCTTCTTTGAGGCATCGCAACATGACTAGTAGCAAAACTAGAGCAGTAAAGTCATTCTATACCACCGCAGCCTGACTGAGGGTAATTTTTGGGCAACAGAGCATACAACTGATCAAGAGTTAGATCGTCCTGTGGCATAAAATTATGGCTGAAGCAGTACTAAGGCAGCGAAACCCTCATCTGAGTAATAGGTGACTATTCTTGTTGAAAATTGGGTAGCTTGGAAGGTACTCCTATAAGCCTTGGGTGTTAGGTTTGTGAGGAGAAAACCCACAAAAGAATGGCTTTGTGGGCAAAGTACCCACGTTTGGAGTTTTGGACCCAAAGGTGTGGGCTTAAAACCCAAGGAAACTAATATTATATTCTAATTTGTTGTTGAGTGGTGAAGTAGGGCCTCTTGAAGGAAAAAGAGGGATTTCAAGACACTCACACAAGAGATATAAATATGGAGCCAAAGGAGAGGCTAACAAAACGTGAGATGCAATGTTATCGGAATCGAATCAAAAAACTTGTGGACCTGGAACCGGACCGAAACTGGTAAAAAAACTGGTTAACAAAAAACACTTAAAATATTCAAATTTTAAAGAAAATACATATATATCCATGTGCATATCTATGTGCATCCATATGAATTCAAACCATTTATACACAAATAAGCAAAAGTTCTCATTTATATAGCATGTAAGGGTGCACATAACCAAAATAGCATGGAGTGCAATCCATCTCTAAATTGAAAATACATCAACAAATAGGCTTTGTATGACCTCTAGCATCCAAAAAAAAATCATGCTACAACAAATACCTACATATCATCAAAATCATTGTCTATATTGGGATCTTCATTATCAATATAACCATCTAAGCATTAAATAAGATAGAAAAAACGTGGCATGTCAAGTCAAGATTTTGTTTGAGCGATGTGTACATTTTTAGTAGGGTCGAGGAGTTCGAAAACTAGTACCACTAACATCAAAGTACATAGAGGATTTGGTGTTCTTGATTAAATACCAGTTTCATAGCCTCATACATGACAAAATCAAATGGAAATGTTGCAATCCCCCCAATCCTGAAATCCTAAAAAATTGATAAGTCTATTGGATTTTGAGTGAGAACTAAAATTCTACCTTCTCCATATGAAATCCAATGAGGCTGGAACCACTCTCAAACATCCCGAGTAATTTCATGGTAATGTTAAAAATTTAAGTAAAAGTGACATTCTCCTTTATCTTTCTTTAAGAATTTAACGTTACCATGAATTGCATAGCAATACTAGGGCCATATGCTTGAATATTAGGCTAGATTAGGGGAAAATTAGAAGTGGGCCAACCAAATGATAAAATAGAAAAATTAAAAAGGCAATTTTTTAAGTCGGCCCATGCAGGTACAAATTTCATGGAACAGGTCCTAAACTGGCTGATAAGTTATTAAACTGGCCTATTCCAATTTCGAAGCCCGAACTGGAACGTTTTGGGCCCAAATTGGTCGGACCAGCCAATTTCACCAGTTTTGGCCCGATTTTGATAACGTTGGTGAGATGTGACTTCATTTGTGTAGAGGAGCAAGCCTAGAAAAGCCACAAGACTAGAAGCACAGTTGCATGAGCAATAGAAATAAGACAAGGGACATCTCAAGATTGCTAAGAGAGGTCGCAGCAAAGGATAGTTGGAAGGTCGAGTTCTATGACTATGTAGGGCCTGGTTTGGAGGTTCGTTTGATGTCTGTTATGTGGTTTGGAGGAGCATAAGTCTGGTTCAGGAGGTATGTTGAAGCTACAGCTAGAAGGACAACCCTAGTTTAGGTTGCAACAAGGAAGAGACCATCCAAGGTCAGTTAAAGGCTAGTTATAAAAGACCGAGGGTGGACAGAGAAGGTAGGGGACCTAAGAATCTTGGAGAAAGTTGGACGTGAAGATAAAAGGGCTCCTAAAGGTGAGTCGCAAGTTGATGTAGTGTGCTAAGTTGACGGGAAGGCAGATTAGGGCTATTGTAGCAGCTTGGAAGTCTAGTTAGGGCACTGAAAGGGCTGAACAGAACCCAAGGGAAGCAGGTTGAGGAGCAAGTTGTTGTATATTAAGGTTTGAACAATGGTTGTATAGATCAGTGGAATAAAGGAGCAGTTTGTTGAAGGCTACAGCAAGTGGAAGGGGGCTTTGGTGCATATCTTGTAGAGGGTTGAAAGTGTTAATTGCTAAGGATAACAACAGCAAGTAAATTAAGTTGTTATTCTTTGTTTTTCATGGACAAATGAGAGCCTAATGGATTGGGCCTCAACCCTAATTGTAACAGTCAAAGGACAAACTTATATATTGTTGTATATTAGAATTTGTACAGAGCTTTGTAAATAGAATTTGTACAGAGATTTGTAAAGGGCCACGATCCCTAATATGGGAGCCCTATGATTTTCTTATTGATGGACTGATATGTTGAAGAATCTAGGGCATCTGAGTTATGATGAGATTCTTCTAGCAATGATAACAATTTGTGAAGTACTTTTACATTTCTTGTTAACACGATCTTCTTCTTGTTATTATTAATGTATGTTCTCTGACTTCATCAAATAGTTACCAAAAACACAAGAGACAATAACACAAGATGTTGGCTCTCAACCAAGGCAAAACCTCTCTCTCCTAGAGAGGAAAACCCTTCTTCAAATTTATCTAATTGAAGCTTCCATTAACAAATGCCAAACCCTAGACCCTTGACAAGAAGATCCTCCAAACACAAGTCAAGCCTTTTTCCTTTGATCCGAGATCACTCCCTTTTGCAGCACTTTGTCCTCCTCCATCCGGCACTTCATCCTCCTTTCGGTACTTCGTCCTCTCACTATGTTCTTCTTCCGGTAACTGATAACAGCCCTAATTATGCTTGCCTTAGAAGAGATATTTCTCTTTGTTCCTTTGTAGACTTTCTCACTTAGGAAGAGGACCTTATACTTTATCCAATCGAGCTCTTTCTTTTGATATAGTTGCAGATCTGATGTGGCAGCAGTGTGGCCCTAATTCTTCGCACGTGTGAGAGGATTTCTTCACGAAATGGTGCTTGACTCCTTCTCTTTCCTTCGCTTGAGTAAGAGGTCTAATAGGCACTCTTTACTAGCCCGACCAATTCTCTTTGTATGACTGCAATAGGAGGGTTGTTATGATAGTAGAGAGAGCCTCTCTTCCTTCACATGTGTGACTGTAATAGGCCTTAATACAACCCTATAAAATTCGGTTTTCTTCCTTCCTTCTTCGCTGCACTAGAGACACCTTTCTTCGTCCTTCTTATACCCTTTACTCGTCTTCCTTTTTCGTTGATTTCAAAGATGAGTTGATGGTTCTTTTGTGATGTCATATGACCCTTTATCTAGGAGTCTGCCCCTCTTATTAGGCCAACTTGATGACTTGAGGCCGACTTGATCTCTATAATTCGGATTGCTTCCTTTTATGATGTCGACATATGGAGGAGGCTTGTGACTTTGCTTGGAGGTATTTCTTGGACTCTAATACATAAATATACATGGTGTAGCATGCCCTTAAGGGTCTTCAATATTTCTTTTGACTCTTTGACTACCCTATAGCACTTTGACATGTGCTAGACCTATGCAATGAGCAAGAAACTCATTTCTATAATTTACAAAAATAATATTTCTTTTCTTTTACAAGTACAAAGATCAAAATTACATTTATGAAGACCAAACCTAGTTACACTTTCTTCAACATGATAAGAACATGTGTATGGACCAATAAAACTTGTGTAATGTAGTTGATTTCACTATTGTTATATTTTGCTATGCATAAGAGCTATATAGTTGGGCATCTCTAGTGTGTTTATGTGCTTAGCTAAGTCATAGACCAGACCTAGGGTGCATGGAAATTTCAACATGGTATCAGAGCTACTTTGAAGGGCAGCTAGATCAAAGTGTGCACAAGGATCAGCGTAACAGAGAGTTCAGTTGACTTGTTGTTGAAGAAAGAAAAGCTTGTCAAAGACGGTTACTAGCTTGATGTATGAGAATTGGTTGGAGGGGTTGTCCAACTACAATCCATGGAAGGAAAGGATCAAGTTGTTGTTGGTGAATGATCTATGGGAATTTGTTGATAAGAAGATTATCCCGCCAACCGACAGTTGAGTTGGCTAGGCATCAGAAGTCAGATGCGAAGGCCAAGTTTATCACACTTGATGGAGTCAAGGATCACTTGATACCTCATCTAACCAGGAAGAACACTACATAGGATATGTGGGAGGCGGCTCTAAAAGCGTTGTTACCGAACAAGAACGAGAACCAAAAGATGGTATTGAGAGAGAAGCTCAGGGAAATCAAGATGACAGATGGAGAGAACGTGACTTCATATCTTACAAGGGTTCAGCAAGTTCATGACGAGCTTAGTGCCATTGGTGATGATGTGCCAAAACCTGAGTTGGTGAGGATTGCCTTGAAGGGATTTTCCGAGCAATGGAAGCCATTTATCAAAGGAATAGTCTCACGAGAGAATCTGCCAGATTGGAACAGGTTATGGGATGATTTCATCCAAGAGGAACTTCAGGATGAGGATCTTCAAAAGAAGAATTATAATGAAGAGAATCTTGCTCTCGCTAGTAAGTTGAAGAAGGGCAAAGGGAAGTTCGACAATGGCAAGAAGACGAACCTGAGTAAAGAGAAATTCTTTACATGTGTCGAGTTTGGTCATTATGCAAGTAGGTGTCCACATAGGAAGAAAGAAGGGAATGAGAAGAAGCAGGAGATAGTAATGGTTGCTTCAGTTACAATCGAACACGATGATTTCTTGAAAAGGTTCGATGAGTAGTTTTCTTTGATCTCTCATTTCTCAAGGAGCACCATTCATGAGGGTGCATGGTTCATAGATAGCAGATCATCAAAGCATATGACAAGATCACGAGAAGTATTTGAGAGCCTAACCAAATAAGAGTCTAATCTACACGTGAAGATTGGTGATAAGAGTTTAAAAAACAATCAAGGGAGCAAGAACTGTACTATTTAGGATGGAGTCAAGAGGATCACTGCGAGTCCAGGATGTAATTTGGGTACCGGAGCTCAAGTGCAGCATGTTGTCTCTCTCAGCGATTGAGGCTAAGGCGTTGAAGTAATGTTTCGAGATGGAAAAGTGATGCTCAAGCCCAATGGCTCTAACTCCAATTTAGGAGCGGTTCTTGGAGTCAAAGAGAATGGTTTGTACAGGTTGAAGGGCAAGCTTATTAACCAAAGAAAGAAGGCGTCTTCTGAGACTAAAAGAGAGTTTGCAAATCCAGAGGGAGAGTCAGCAACCCAAGAAGAGCGCATCATCAAAGGGAAGAAAGGAGACTTCCATAGCTAACAAGGTAGAGCCATGGAATGGCTTAAAATCCTATCAGGAAAAGTAGAGGCAGGAAGCTTCTACTAGCAGGTGTAGAAATTTAATGATTTGCACCCCAAGCCCAGTTTACAATTTTGCAAGTGTTTATTTAACCCAACCCACATTTTCATCATGCTGATATAATTTTCAAAATGCATTCATTGTAAACATTTATTGAGTGCTTCTACTATTTTTCACATTTCCTAACAGTTGTAATTAAATTAAAATTTATGAAAGCATTCAACCATGAGAGACACTTATTTTTTATCAAGGTGACCCTGGAAAAACCCCACAACCTTTTGGGGAAAACCGGTCTTCAAAGGAGGATTTTATTGCTTATGAAATTCCAAAACAAGTACAAAAAATCATTGTACTTATCTTCCTCTTTCTGTTGTAGCATTTATTACAAATTTTGGAAATTTGTGCCCATTGAACAATTCAGGTTTTCAACAAATTTCATGCCCAGAATTTCAGTGAATTCTCAACTCAGCTCCTATGAAATCGTACCCAGAAATCTACCTTGGAATTCGTGTTGTAGCTGCCTCGTTTTCTATGCTAAACTTGTGATAGACTGCCTCAGTTTTTGTGTTGGTATGCTCCCTCGAAATTCACGCTAAACATTGGTTGAGCAAAACCCTTGATTTTTGGGCAAGGATGCGCCTCGAAATGTGTGCTACAGACCTTGAACTGTGTGCCTCATTACCTCGAAATACGTGCATGTTGTAGCTGCCCTCTTCCTTGAAAATCGTGTTGTTGTTTTGCTCTCCTTCTCCTAGAAATTCGAGCTCCTTCCTTGGCTGCAATTTCTCCTCTCCTCGTCTCCTCTCCTTCTCTCAAGTGTGAAGTGAGGAATAAGTCTCCCTTTTCTCCTTTTGTCTTTTGGAAAAGATTGAATCCCTAACCCTAGGATTCAATGGTTGAGATTTAATCTCCAAATCTCAAGATGTGTGGTTGAGATCACTTTTCTCACATGACTCCCCTCATACATTGGCTCCTTTACTTAAAAGCCTCCTAATACCTTTTTCAAGTTGTATACCTTTTTCTAATTTTCTCTTAGAGTGAATTTCTCAACTCACTTTAATATTAGAAAAGTGAACTAAGTACTTTACACACAAAGTCACTTTATAAAGTGCAAGTGACTTTAATATTAGAAAAGTACACTTAGTACTTTACACATAAAGTCACTTTATAAAGTGCAAGTGACTTTAATATTAAAAAAGTACATGGTACACCACTTTTAAGTATCTCTTCCATCCATGACATTAATATAACTCATAAATGTCACCAAGTCAAAAGTCATTAATGTGTCTACTAGGCTAAAAGGGATAAATGCCTAGTAACACCTCTCCTTGGTATTATTTTCAACACTCCCTCTTATCGAGGAAGGTATTGCTCACCACTCCCATCCTGTCTATGAAAAAAGACATGCTTGCCTCTTGGCAAAGACTTGGTGAGAATGTTTGCTACCTGCTCATCAATAGATATATACTCAAGCTTCACAGCCCCTCGCTAAACCCAATCTCTGATGAAGTGGTATCTGATCTCTATATGCTTTGACCGATCGTGAAATACTGGATTCTCAGAGAGTTTAATACAACTTTGATTGTCACAGTAAATCGTAGTTGGTCTCAACATCTGACCAAATAGTCCATGAAGCATCTTGCGAAGCCATAATGCCTCGCATCCTGCCTGACTAGCTGCCATGTACTCTGCCTTTGTGCTGCTCAACGCCACTGACTTCTGTTTCCTACTGAACCATGACACAACTGCCGAGCCCAATGAGAAACAACATCCGGAAGTGCTCTTCCGGTCACTGACACTGCCAGCCCAATCTGAGTTTGTGCAACCAATCAATCTGACCCCATCACATCTGACATAGTCCAACCCATAATCCATTGTACCCTGCAAGTATCTCAACACATGTTTTGCAGCCACCCAGTGTACTCTCCTGGGCTCCATCATATACTGACTCAATGTATTGACTGCAAAACAAATATCCAGTCTAGTGTTGACCAGATACATCAATGAATCGATCAGCTGACGATACAAAGTGGGATCCACCAACTCGAAATCAACATCATGTAGCTTCTTCCAATTGGTGATCATTGGAGTAGCCATACGCCTGCAACCATCCATATGGAACCTCCTCAAGATATCTCCTACATACCTGACCTAGCCCACAAAGATGTACCCATCCTCATGCCAAACCTCCATCCCCAAGTCATAATGCATCAGCCCCATATCAGTGATCTCAAACTCTGAAGCAAGATCTCTCTTGCAACGCTAAATGAGACTGTCCTCCCCTATAATAAACAAGTCATCACATACAGCACCAGAATGAGTGGATCGTCACCTACCAAAACAAAGTATAGGTTCAGATCTACATCACTCTTCTGGAAACCTAGCTGCTGCAAGTAAGCATATATCCTCTCGTACCATGCCTTCGATGCCTTCTTCAGTCCATACAAGGCTTTCTTCAGCCTACATACATGAGAATCACTCCCATGCAACTCAAAGCCCTTAGGTTGCTCAATGTACACCTCCTCTTGTATAACACCATTGAGAAAGGCGGTCTTCACATCCATCTGGTGAATCTGCCATCCCATCTCAACTACTATAGATATAACTACTCTAATGTAAGTATAACGAGCAACAAGTGCAAAGGTCTCCTCATAGTCAACTCCCTCTACCTGTGAGAACCCCCGCGCCACAAACCGAGCTTTGAACTTCTCAACACTGCCATCTGCAGCATGCTTGATCTTGTAGAGCCACCTGGAAGTCACAACTAACT
The DNA here is from genome assembly GCA_031772625.1 of Pinus tabuliformis. Classification (NCBI taxonomy): domain Eukaryota; kingdom Viridiplantae; phylum Streptophyta; class Pinopsida; order Pinales; family Pinaceae; genus Pinus; species Pinus tabuliformis. Next base: position 160,982,281 of record CM062815.1, on the reverse strand, counting down.
TCCCATCAAGATGTGGCACTACCTCCTAGACATCATTCTTCATGATAGAAGAATATTCCTCCATCATGGCATCCCTCCAGATCTGTTGTCTAGCAGCCTCCTCAAAACAAGTTGGCTCTGTCTCTACAACATCTGCCACGAAGCCACCCAACCTCTTTGGCGGTCTGCTCTCCCTCACTGACCACTTGGGTCTCCCCACTGCCTCCTGAGCCTCCTTCAGGGTCTCCCGAAGCCATCTTGGCTTCCTCTTCCCTGCAGTAGTCTCATGTGGAGGTATGGGAAAATCCTCATCTGGTGCCTCTCCTCCTGGCGAGGAAGGCTCTGTACTAACCAAAGGAGATCCTGAAATCTGAGATACCATGCCCGATGAACCTGCATCAGGTGATCCGGTACCAGGCAAAGTTATGCTTTGTGAACCTGTCACCCCTGAAGAAGGTGAACCTCTTGATCCTGGTGTACCACCTGATGCTCCTGAAACCTGTGGTGTGGCCCCCTGCTGAGGAGCCTGCTGCTCTACCTGATCAATCTCCTGAGACCTCCTCAAAGCCCTCTCCTCCTCAAATCTCACATCCCGCCTCAAGACAATCTTCCTCTGTGCAGGAAGGTATATGCGGTAGGCTCTGTTGGTCTCGCTATAACCCATCAATATACCTCTCTCTGTTGTGGGTTCCAGCTTCGTCCTCTTCTCCTCAGGGACATGTGAATATGTAAGGCACCCAAAAATCCTGATGTGCCCAACTTTCGACTTCTTGTCGGTATATATCTCCTCAGAAGTCTTATTCCCCAAGACTCTGTGTGGGCTTCGGTTCTACAAATAAATAGCAGTGTTAACCGCCTCCGCCCACAAGAAGAAAGGTAAACTCTTATCATGTAGCATCACTCTAGCTGCACCCACAATGGTCATGTTCATCCTCTCTACCACCCCCATTCTATTGAGGGTTATAAGGCACAATGAGCTCCCTCTTTATGTCGGCACTCCCACAAAAATCTCCCATCTCTACTGAAGTGTACTCTCCCCCGTTGTCTGATCTCAACACCCTGATCTTCCTCCCTGTATGCTTCTCCACAAGAGCCTTAAACTCTTAGAATCACCGGAAAACCTCATCCTTGGTCTTCAGAAAGTAAATCCAGGTCCTCCTGGAGTGGTCATCAATGAACGTCACATAGTACTCATATCCACTCAATGAGACATGGGACATGGGACCACATACATCAGAATGAATCAAATCAAGGACACCTACAACTCTGTTGTCACTGCTCTGGAAAGGTGTCTTGGTGTACTTTCCCAAAGCACACCCCCTGCACACATCATGATGATCAGTGTTGAAGTTTGACAACCCAGTAACCATCTCCCTCAACATCCTGAAAGCTCCATGGTGCAAGTGGGCCATCCTCCTGTGCCACAACTCACATAAACCACTACTACTGGTCTGAGCCACCATAGCTCGAAGAGGTTGAAACATGAGTCTATATAGTCTCCTACTGCGAGCTCCAATCACACGAGCAGACTCAATACTGGATCCTCTAGGATACAATAACACTTGTCCCTTTCGGAATAGTACCTCATACCCCTTGTCCTCCAAGCCGGAAACTGATATCAAACTCTTCTTCAACCCTGGAACATAAAGAACATTTGTCACCTTCAGAGGGGGTAATGACTCCCTCTGAAATGAAACTGTCCCCATACTTGTCACCTTGACTTTGGAGTTGTTGCCAAGCACAACCTCCAAGTCAATGTCATCCTCCAAAAGGCTCATGAAGTGCTCTCTAACTCCGGTCATATGGCAAGATGCTCCACTGTCTATGAACCATGCACGTGAAGATGTGACATGAGTGGCTAAACTCACCACCAAAGCACACTCTGAGTCAAACATAGCTGCAAACTCATCCACATCTGTTGTAGCTGCAAATCCTTGTTTCTTCTTACCCTTCTTGTTGGGACACTGTACGGCATAGTGACCCATCTTCCCACAAGCAAAGCATTTCACTTTGCTCATGTCCTTCTCCTTAGCCTTTTGCTTCCCCTTATCCTGCTTTGCTCCACTAGAAGACCCCTTCTTGATCTTCTTTGTCCTCTTGCCCTTTACCGCAAGAGCAACATTCTCCTCTTCACCTCCCCCACCACTCTTGCTGCCACTGCGCATGCTTCTCCTGATCTCCTCCTGAAGGAAATCATCCCACATCCTCCTCCATCCAGGAAAATGCTCTCTAGCCACCAAGTTGTGGATAAAACTATCCCACTTCTCGGTGAACCCCTCTAAAGCAATGCAAACCAACTGTTCCTTTGAAATAGTCTCTCCAACAGTAGCCAACTCATCTTTCACCTGTGAGACTCTGGTGAGGAAAGATGTAACACTGTCAGTCTTGGTCATCTTGGTGTTGCGTAATTTTTGTCTCAACACCATCTTCCTGTTCTCATTAGAACTCTGGTGCAAAGAGACTAAGGACTCCCACATCTGATATGCATATGTCATTCCTGAAACATGAGGGAACAGATGATCCTTGATGGCATCTAGAAGGATCCTCTTTGCCTTCACATTTTTCTTAGTAAACTCTACCAATAGAGTTGGATTAGTGGGCGGTTGTACAACTGCTCGTACAATATCCCACACTTCCACATCCTCCAATAAAAGCATGATCCTCTCCTTCCATGGGCCAAAATTTTTAGGCCCCACCAATCTGTCCTCTACTCTCAACCCAGTAGCCATGACCCCACAACCAACCAAATGAAGCAAAACTGGAAGCTAGAACCACTCTCCCTCTAAACTGCTGAAATCTTTGGGTTTCTGGCAAAGTTTCAAAGGTATGGTTCACTGTTTGAAGACTTTGGTAGCTTGCTGCCCTCTTTATCAGCTGACTGAAAATGTAGATCTGAGCCTCAACTTGGCTCAACTAAGCTCTATGATGCATGGTGGAGAGAAGTAGTGGAAGAGGATGGTGTTCTAATGTGGGAAGAAGAGATACTTCCAAGGAATGGAAGTACCTCCCTCACTAAGAGGGAGTGTTGAAAATTGGGTAGCTTGGGAGGTACCCCTACAAGCCTTCGGTGTTGGGTTTGTGAGCAGAAAACCCACAAAATAATGGCTTTGTGTGCAAATTACCCCAAGTTTGAGGTTTTGAACCCAAAGGTGTGGGCTTAGAACCCAAGGAAACTAATATTATATTATAATTTGTCGTTGAGGGGTGAAGTAGGACCCCTTGAAGGAAAAAGAGGGCTCCCGAGTCCCAAGACACTCACACAAGAGATATAAATATGGAGCCAAAGGAGAGATTAATCACAAGTGAGATGTGATTTCATCTGTGTAGAGGAGCAAGCCTAGAAAAGTCACAGACCTAGAAGGACAGCTGCAAGAGCAATAGAAAGAAGACAAAGGATGTGTCATGATTGCTGAGAGAGGCCATAGCAAAGGATAGTTGGAAGGTCGAGATGGGTTGGTTGACAAGGACATCAACAGCAAGTTAAGTTGTTATTCTTTGTTTTTCATGGGCTGATGAGAACCTAATGGATTAGCCCTCAACCCTACTTGCAACAGTCAAAGGACAGACTTATTTTTTGTTGTATATTAACATTTGTACAGGGGTTGTAAAGGGCCATGATCCCTAGTACAAGAGCCCTATGATTTTCTTATTGGTCGACTGATAAGAACATGTGTTTGGCCCAATAAAACTTGTGTATTGTTGTTGATTTCACTGCTGTTATATTCCCTGTGCAAAGTGCTTTATAGTTGAGGATCGCTAGTGTGTTTATGTGATTAGCTAAGTCATAGACTAGACCTAGGGTGCGTGGAAATTTCAACAATTCTATGGTAACAAACACTGGAGTCTCCGTCCCAAGGTATGTGGCTCATCTAAGAAAGGACCTCCTATAACAGCAAGGGTGGTTAAGGAGCAAGTTTGGTAGTGGAACTCTTCTGGATTCCTATCTAAGGCAGCAAAGTGCCCTGACGTTGTCTTACTGTAGCAATAAGGCCAAATCAAGGACAATCCTACTAGGAGATGTACAGGCCACGTCTGAGGGATTTCAGTGACAGAGGCTTCTCAGCACAGCACACTTGTTGCAGCAGATAACAACGTTGTTGCTACAGTAATAGGCAGCAAGGATAAGGAATTGTGCAAGCCAACAGAACAGTAACAGGAGGAATTTGTAAGCTGTTGTGTTAGTTAGTGTTGTAATCCCTGGAGTGTTATTATTGTTATTAATTATTCAGTGTTGTAATAGCAATTAGGAAGTAAACCTATCAAGATTGTAAACTGATGTATATTGTTGTTAATGTTAAAGGATTCATTTACCTGTTCATTGTTGTGCATTAAATGTCATTTGCGATAAGTTGTAAAGGATACTGTGTTATTGGTGCACTACCTTCTTATGCTCTTGATAACCCTGAGGGCAAAAGTTCCCTAGGGATATTACACCCCCAACTACTTGTTCTAGACTTCTACAAAATTGCAATTTTTACGAGCGTTGTCTAAGCTTCTAGTGCTAATTCCATAGATCTATGGTAGGTAAGACTTACTCATTAGTCTTTTGGTCCAGCATGGACAGCTCATAAAGTTTCAGATTTTCCACATTCACTACTAAGTAAATGCACATATACGGGGGTAGACTAAGTTGATAAGCATTATCATCCACTTTTTCCAACACTTCAAAAGGACCATAGTAGTACATACTATAGAACCTTGATCTTCTTACAAACACCTCATGGCCCTTCTTTGTTTAGATACCAATCTCCCACCTTGAATGTTTTCATGCAGGGCCTAGTACTTTTCCTATGATTTCTTCAATGTCTTTTGCACTTGCAAATGGAAATGCATAATGTTATCAATGAATTTAATGAATAAAGGACGGATTTCAAGGGCAAAAATCTTTGTGTGCATATGGTTGTGCAAGAAATCTGCTAGGCAGTAATTGACTAGATTGTTGGGGTTAAGAAACTAACATGGTATTAGAGCCTAAACTATAAATATCGATCTGTGAAGTATTGCACACAGGAGGGTGCTAGCGTTTGTATAAGGATTGAGCTGTACATTGTGTGTGTGGGGCCAAATTTATAAAAAAATCTATTCAAGTCTGTATGTCGAGGAGCAAGACGTTTAGAGAGAGGGGGAAGAAAGTGGTTCAACAATAGAGTCAAGGAAAACATGACAGTCATGAGGCAGAAAAGACAAGTATGATACTAGGCAAGCTAAATATTTAATAGAAAATTAAAAGTTAAGCGACCAACAAGGCTGGCAGGGTGACAAGACTCCTTAGGAGGCATTCACATGGGTGAAACCAGAGATAGGACACTTGAGAATCTTTAGTTGTCCAGCTTACATCCATGTTCTTGTGGCAAAGAGGATGAAGTTGGAGCCTTCAAGATAGAAGGGCATACTTATGGGATATAGCGAAACTTCAAAGGCTTACAAGATCTTCATACCAACACAAAGGAAGATAGTTGTGAACAGAAATGTTATGTTCAAGGAGAACTTGGCATCCAGAAAGTCTAATGAGCTGCCACCAACAGTGACAAAGGACGAGGAGCAAGAGGCTTCCAAGGTAGAGAAACATGCAAAGGCATCCAGTTCAAGGAGTCAACCTTCAAGTGGGGAGGAATTAGTAGCTCCTAAACCTCTCAAGAGGCCCAAATGATTTGAGCACATATTGAGGGATACTCAGAAGCATGTGGAGACTCCTAGAAGCACATTTAAGGAGAGCCTCCAAAGAAGTTTCCGAACTAGATGGCATTAATGAGTAATGTCATCAAAGAAGCAACAAAACACGAGGTTTGGAGGAAAGCCATGGTGAAGGATGATGCATGGGACATTATGTCAGGACCAAAGGGGCAATTTGTTCAAGATGGCTCTTCAGGAAGTAACTTCCTCACTAAGAGGGAGTGTTGATGTTAGTAGCTTGAGTAGGTAATTTTGCACCAGCTTAAGTGTCTAGGTGTGTGGAAATCGCCTAATTGGCCCCTAACCTTAACAATTACTTTAATATTAAAGTAATTGAATTTTATGAGATAAAGTAAGTTAATTTAATGAAATGCAAAAATTATTTGCATTAGTAAATTAGATGAATCTCAATTGTTGATCTCAAGTGATGTTGAAATCTAATCTCAACTATCAATCACTTTGGAGATTAGAGTTGTGGATTCAGTCAATAATTCAAACATATAAAAGGAAAGCTAGGCTAAGGGAGATGACACACATCTTGAGCACAAAACAGAGTGAGAGAGTAATATCAGTGATTGAGTGGTAGACGACTTCCATTCAAGTGTGCAAGGTTTGAGGAAGGTGCAAGGGTTAACAAGGGAGATCTAGATCAGCCAGACAAAATAGAAGGACAGATCTAGGGTTTGATTAGTTGGATCAGTTACAGGTTTATTGTTGTATTTATTTTCCTTAGTGGGCCATTTTCCCAGGAAAGGAGCCCTTGTAAATTCTGAATTTAATGAATAAAGAACTGATTTGAAGGGCAGAAATCATTGTGTACATGTGATTGTGAGATTGGTACTTTAATTTTGCTTCCGCTGTTATAATTGTTGGAATTCCAATCGTGTTTTTTATTCAGTAGATATGTGTAATAATTAATTGTTACAGCAAGGAAATCTACAGGGTAGTAATTAGCCAGATTGCGAGGGTTAAGAAACTAACATGATGAACTCAGAACTCTCTAGTTCTAATTTAACTAGAATCTGATAAATTCAAGAGTCATGGGGAATCGAAAGGGGTTGGCTTCGTCAACAGAGACTAAAGTCGGTGAAAGCGAGGGTGGTGCTCATGCCCCCACCAGGTTCAAGTCACCCAAGCAACATGTTTGCTCCCCGTGGGCCACTTATGCTTGTCGTAGCGCTAGTGCTTGTGGTTGCAATTGGGATTGTGACCTGGTTTAACGATCTCTCAAAAGCAAACCAAGTCTATATTCACATTCACATATTTTTGGCACATTAAGGTCGTACGCAAAACTGCATACAAAGTCTGCTAGTTTGGCTACAGTATTTGTAATAGTCCCAGACTGGGAAGGGCAAACCCAGATTGGGGAAGAGCGACCTTGCCACATCGGGATAAAAGGAACATGGTTGAACCAAAAAACACGGATTTATGTGGAGGCAGTGTTGGTTCTGATATCTAAGCAATGAGACAGTACCTTTGATATAGTGGTCTACATTTTAAAATTCTGTTTGAAAGCCCTGATTTCACATTTTATACATTTCGAAACAATTGTAAAGGCCATCTTGTCCCCATCCCTTACCTCCCTGATAAATTCAAGACTAGCAACAAATCAAAAGCACTGTGTTTTTTTATGTGTCTATATCTCGTAATGCTTCATTGCAGTAATGGAAAATCAGGAAGCAACGAACCCAATTGCTTTACATTATTGAACATTAGGACTGCAGCCACAATTTTTCTTCTTCCAAAAACTTCAGAACTGCATAAAGTTTAGTTAAAAAAAAAGCAAGCATAAAAATACCCACAAGATAGCTTAAGCTAAACCTCAGAGATCAGACCCTAATCAATTCAATGTCTGCAGAGCCTAGCCTAGTCACCATCAACGTCTAATGCAGAGAGATTTTCTCAAATCCGGAGGTTTTTTTATTTTCTTCTTCTGGCTGTGATTTCGGAGCCTTCGGAATTGAGATTTTAATTGCAAAAAAAAAGGAGCTGAAGAGAAAAGAGAGAATCTTACATCGTCGACTAAGAGGAATGTGGCAGCAGTGACAGTTGCAGCCACACCAGCGAGAATAATCACAGGCCCTGTGCCCAAACACCAAAATTTCCCGATCATCTTCGTTATCTTCCGATCCTGTTCCTTCTGCAACTTCACTTGACGAGAAACACAACTCCTTCACCCCCTTTCGTAGCTTTACAAATCCACCCCTTGTGCAATGGTTTTCATTCCATCAAATCCAATAAGTAGAAGTAGAAGTCTCTTTTTTAATTTTCAAATGTAACTGGAAATAATTTTAGGTGTATTTTAGATATCATTTTACATGGATGGATAAGAGGATTGTTTTTTATCGGGGTAAAAATTTTGATTTTTAATTAATTTTAAAAAATTTATAAAATTTATTAAATTTTTGGAAAAAAATAAATATTCACCTAGTACCATAATAATTTAGGTTTTATCACGATACCATGGTTTATCAATATCACCTGCTCAAAAACTATAACTCATTTTAAAATTAAAATATTTTATAAATATCTTATTTTTATTTTAATTTAGCTTTATAACATTTTTTAAATTAAAACTCATTACTTACAATATAACAAGATTCTTAATCATGGATATTTACCTTCATTTTACCATGGATATTATTAACTTGTAAATAGGCTTTGTTACAATACCATGAGCCAATGCCATGGCTTTTCAATACTACTTGCTCAATAATCATAGCTCATTTCAAAATCGAGATATTTTATAAATATTATTTTAATTTTTTTATAACATTTTTGTATTCACTAAATTCTTGATCAAATAGGTACACAATATTTAAGCCTTTGTCTATTGTCAATCTATTATATGAGCAATTAGGTTTTTTTAATTTAAAATAAATTTTGATATGTATAAACTTAAATCCAAAATAAAGTTTCATATAGATAAAAAATTTGTTGTCGCAAAAGGTTATGAAAAAACTCTAGCAGACTTAAAGTTATCTATTCAAAGGAAAGCACAAAATTATTAAAAGAACACTAAAGTTAAACCTCCCAAACAAACATTAAAAAAAATTAAAAAGTAAAACTAAGCAAAGAAACTTTAAAAAAAAAAAAAACAAAACAAAAAAAAAACAAAACAAAACAAAAACAAAAACAAAAACTAAAAAAAACTAAAAAATAAATTTAAAAAAATATAAAACTAAAAGCTAATTAAAACACAAATTAATAAGTCCATAGGGTGTAAAGCAATCAATAAATAGGTGCACTATTAAGGCACTCTTTGTATAATGGTTACTCGTTTGAAACCTCATGGATGTTCTACCTTTCTGATCTTCAACTAGAGGTTATAATGGTAGCAGTGGGAATCAACCTTGTATGACCCAAAGTCCAAGACTTAACTAATTGTCAATTCCTCTTAAAAAGACACAAATTAATAATACTAATAATAATAATAACAAATGAAACAAATATTTCACGGGGAAAGACGATACTAGGAACTGCACCTCATAAAAAAAAGTAAAATAATAATAATGATGATGATTTTTCTTTTTTTATATATTACAAAAAAAACACATATTTTATACACACAATGCTATTATTATTATTATTATATATAATAATGATGGTTTTTTATTTTTTAAATGTGTTTTGTAACTTTTCTAAGTAAAATGATGTTTTTTTCTTTCGTTCTTAAAATTATTATTTGTGAACCCTTAGTATGGTGACATTCTCACTTATTTGTGAACCCGAAAATTTGGGTTGCATCCGTCCTGTAATGGCAAGCAACATATTCACCATCAAGTTTATCATTGTGTCCTCATTGGAGATGATCTCTATCATCAAGGAGTCGATACCTTATTATGTTGTTGTCTCATCCATGATGAGAGGAAGCAAACTTTAAATGTTGCCATAACGACACTTGTGATGGTCACCTCTCAAGGATGGCCATTGCCCAAAATATCATGTGTGCATGCTTTTTTTGGCCACTTTATTCACTAATTGCATATAAGCAATTAAGCATTGTACTAATTTCAACTTTATGCCCATAGGAACTAAGCCCTCTATCCTTGTTGCACCTTCTTATCACAATTGCTCCACTCTACAAATGGGTCATTGATTTTATGGAGAGTAACCCTCCATCTTTTGGTGGACATAGATACATCAATAGTTGTTGTTTATTTTATCAAATGGGTTAATGCCATGCCAACATTAAATAACAACATGATTACCACAACTTATTTCTTCTTTAACCATGTTACTCTGTTTAGTGTCTCGAAACAACTATTTTTTTACCATGGTTGGCACTTTAAAAATGAAATCTAACATGAGCTAGCTTCACTATCAGGTTTTGAGCACCAATGCTCATTATGAAGGGAATGGCTAAGTTGAGGCCTCTAATAAAATCCTTAAAAATATGCTTTAGCATATGGTAGATAAGCACAAAAATTATTGGCATCATATGCTCTTCCCAACCCTATGGGTCTATAGGAAATTTTCCAAAGTTTCCATTGGTTCACACCCTTTCATCTTAATAATGGCAAGGAAATAGTCCTATTTATTGATTGTCAAATCCCCTCCCTCCATTTTGCTATTAAACTCCTTCTTTATACCCCTTCTTTTAAGAAGAGACTAGTACCTTTGGAGTGTGCCAACGAAGACCATCGTATTACTTTACAAACTATAGAAGTAGCCAAAAGTCATTCTTATCCCAATATGACCACATGGTCTACCCTTGTGTCTTTCATGAAAGTGATCTACTCCTAGTGTATGACTAAGGTTATGATATCATAGGTCAAGGAAAGATTGAACCATTACAAATGGGCCCTTATGTTGTCAAACAATGTTTGAGTAAGGGGGAATATATTCTTAAGGGCCTTGAAGGGGAGCTTCTCCCTAAAACCTCATAATGTGCTTTACCTTGAAGGAATTTTACCCTTAAAATTTTCTTTAGAGTGCCTTTGTATATTGTATATAGATTAGATAGTATTTTACATGTTTTTTTTGTAAAATATGCATCTCATTCATTGTCTTCTTGCAATTTTTAGGTAGACCCCTTATCATATTGCTATATTAATTATGTCAATGGTTTGAGTTGTTATTTGAGGAATTTAGTCTCAACAACTTGAGCCCTTACTATTGCACATTCCCTTATCCACTCCAGTGGTATTTGTATTAGACCTGCCACCATAACCAACCCAAATATGATGTTGTGATTAGTTTGTTAGTCTATGCCCTTAAACATCACATCCATCACCTTCATGTTTTTCTTGATTTTTTGCTTCTTGTCATGAAATTAAATCATGTTTATCATGTGCATAACAATATCCTTTCTAGAAAATATACACGAGTTAAATTTTTTGTGTGGTCATACATACATACATATATGTATGTATGTTTGTATATATAACACACACGCGCACAACATATATTGAAATATTCTAATCTAAGTAAATTCATAAAAACAATTAAATTGGTGATGTTATATGTACCATCTAGTGTGTGTGTGTGTAGTGGTAGTGGTTGCTCATGATCACCTTGACAGTTCATTCTTAATTAAGGGCAGTCCTCTATGTATATTGGGATTTGATCCTATCATGTAAAAAACTAGGCTCCTAACACATTATTACCCCCTCCCCCCACCACCTCTTCTCCATCTGACCATCTTCCCCTAGTGTCACATCTTAGGTTTTTGTTGACCCCCATCACACATATATACACGTGGATGAATTTTTAGGGATCTTCTTAAAGAATAAAGAAGAAAGGGTTATCCCAAATCATAGTTCCCCCTTGATTCTCAACAAGAGTTCAAACCATGATTTAGCATATGGTAGATAAGCACAAAACTCATTGGCATCATATGTTCTTCTCAACCCTATGGGTCTATATGAAATCTTCCAAAGTTGCCCCTTGGTTCACACCCTTTCATCTTAGTCATGGCAAGGAGGCAGTCTTATCGATCGAGTGTCAAACCCCCTCCCTCCATATAGCTATCAAACTATGATATTTTCGCCTCTCTAACCCCTGTTTTTGTATAAATGGTCATAACTAAACAATTGAAGTGTTAAATATTTTGTTGAAAATAATGAAATTATGAAACGTTGGCCTGAAGGGAGGGACACACACATATAGATTCAAGTATGATGGAGATCGAAGAAATGGGAGAGTAGTGTCTAGTGGCATAAAAAACCGAGCCACCACCTCACACATGGCGAAGATGTGATTGTATGAGGAAGGTGTAGACATTTTCTCCCATAACGTGAGGGAAGGCAAAGTTGGTAGTCTCTTGGGATACTAAAGGGCCTAAAGGAAAAATTAGAGGCAAAAAGGAAAAAAAAAAAAAGGAAGGAAAGACAACAAAGAAATGATGTAAGGAACAATGAGCATGAGTGCAAGAGCAATGTTGGAGTTGCAACTGAGATATTTACTCTGAAATTTGGGATGTGTTCCCCTGTATTGATGTGTCGAGGTGTGGTGAAGTAAAATTATAAGTGCGGACACAAATGAATTCCTCTAGCTCGATAGTGGGTCTAGCCACAACAGATACATTCTATGGGAGATTTCCTTAGGTTAGAATCAATCAAGAGGTCCTACCTCTTGGTCGCTTATCTTGCTTGATGGTGTCCTCACTTGCTCGCTCCAGCAATCTCTCGCTTCCTTCTTCAAGCTCATGAAACAAGTAAACAACAACAACACACAAACATAATAATAGACAAATTGAAATTCAACCTACTTAATGAGTCAGGAAGGATTAAGACACGAATATGTAATATTACAAAACATGTAGGAAATCAGTCGATAGTTGCATATATTAATATCAAAGAGAGATTACAACCATTCGTCTTGACGTCACAGCCTTCCTCTGACAAGACCAGGTTCCCACACACTTCTGTTAGCATTCCATTGTGGCTTCAAACAACAATAGTTTAAAGGCTCTTTCCTTTAGACTTCACTCCAAACCAAACACACTTCTCCCTCACACAACTAGATGGCTACAACTAGTAATAGCTTGTTTGTCTAATCAAAATAGTATACTCACACTCAGCCAAAACTCTAACTAACTTGTGCTTGGGAAGAAGGGAGGTTTATATAGGAAATATGGATGGGAGATGGATCCTCTTCTCATGGGAGAAGGACTTATCCCTTGAGGTAGTTCCATCATTATAGGGGAAAGGAGCCCAAACTGTCATCCTCGACCCCATCTGGCCAAACCATTTACCGGACTTCCATTACGAAGCTTCTAGAGTTGGAAGCTTCAGCTCTAATTAAAAAAAAAATTCCATAACATGACTAGCACGACTGGAACACGGCTCAATCGCATCGATCGGTGCGAGGAATAGTACTAATCTCTGCACATCGGTGCGGGGGAGACAAAGGTCATTAGCGTGACCTTGTAAACTGGGCAAAACAGAAGTTTCAAGGGAAATGGTGCAAAAGGGAAATGATCTGCTCATGAAGAGGGACATAATGGGAGTTTCTTCATGAAGGAAAAGCATGCGGGGTTCACTGTAGAGGTCCTCCAGGATCAAGGAACGGGGAGTACAGGGACAGTGACAAAATGTTGTGTAACAGATGCCCCCTAAAGCGTGAAGGCCAAGCCGGAGCGAGGGATGAAATGCTTTATAAAACAGTGCGGGGAACCGATTTTTCATCGGAAAACCTGCAAGAAAGTACATATACATATACATAAACTGAGATCTTTGTCAAAATATACATGAATCGTGGCATGGACGCAGCCATCCAGAGAATGATCAGGTAAATGGATCCAGGTATGGGTGCAACCATCCGTCAAAGAGGATCATAATGAAACCAAGGTATGGTCGCAGCCATCCAATAATGAGAAGGATCACATGTGATAAATCATGGTCTGGTCGTAGCCAGCCATCCGAAAGAGACATGCATATCATCATAAACCATGTCACACCACTTCGCAACCTGGACTTGTGTGATCTAAGTCCAGGGTCTTGCGCTCCAACACGACCCGATAAAAGTACAGATTCTAGCATGCGAATAGATGTGTTGATGTCAAACATGCTAGAATGTCGCTTGATTACCACTAAATGATGTAAATTGTTAACAAATGCGAGAGAAACCACCAATAATGACAATGTTCCTCAAGGTATTATCAACACAATTCACGGAATGTGAATACAGGAACTGAAGTCAAACACCCCACTCGATCGGAAGCTAATGATGTGAACTTGTCGTTGAGTGCGAAGAACTTGCCATTAGGGCATGCAAGCTCTAAGGTACTAGAAGAGAGTCTCTCGATCAATTTCATGGATAATGAGCTGAAGTCGACAGGAAATGACCATGTCGAAGGAGGGCCATAATGAATCCCACACCATCGACGTGAGACGAGGGGATGCAAAATTAATTTGGATGATACAGAGAATCAGGGGTAAGTGTAACTGCAGAAGGACAACTCTTGAACATATCAGTGACACAATTGGAAGTTTGGCAGCTTTTGGGATCCATAGGGTCGGTAGTCATGATGACGTGGCAGAGATCAAATGGAAGGCAAAAATGAACAACCCAAACCCAGGAAGGTCAATGATACAAAAGAGGATGTCCCAACCCGACACGAAGTAAAGAGTGTCATGTTCAAGAGTGAGTTGCCAACATGATCGATAGATTTCCAAATTTTCCCCCATCATTTCTGGCAAGTACCCCAATTATTTTTTAATCGCAAGCTTGAAGGGGATAGCATATGCTTGCACTATAAGTTCATCCTTCAAATGAATTCGACCTAGTAAGTTTAACGAGCCCTAGGAAGGAGAAGCTCGTGCCCGTTATGGTAACGAATCTGATGTCATTTGATATTTTTCATGTTTAGAGAGTTTGAAAAAGACACATAAAAGGAAACTCCACATGGTCCATTTTCATACATTTGTGTCTCTTGAGCTTGAAAAGGTAGAAAACAATACTTGAGAGAACCGCTTGACTATTTCAGTCAAGGAGTACCTTTTTCATAAATAGTACCTTCCAGCCCGAAAAAGGGGTAAACTTATACTGGGCACACAACGTTTCACATCCATTAACGAGTTCAAAACGACAAGGGCTGGACCATATTTTCTCTTTTAAAGGGTCAGAAAAAAGCTGAAAGATGACCCCCCCATTTTTATTCTCTTTAATGAGTCAAAAAGGGAAAAATACTCAGCAATCTTTTCATATGAGTTTAACGAGTTGAGAAAAGAGTTGAAATGTGACTCATCGCCATCGTCGAACATCCATCACCTGTCGTTGCACAGGTAAGGCAAAGTGTATTATCAAGTCCTTGAGGCAAGATAGGTCAAAAATATTTACAAAACCTGATATTTCCATGAAAAAAATGAATAAAAAGGGGAAGAGTAAATATATATTTTACCATTTACCATTTTACCTTTGCAGTGAAGACTTTTTACCCACTTTTGCCCTAGTTTTTTTAGAGCAGATTACAGGAGATCCAGGGGGTCAATCGATGAGCCGTCAGTTCCAGGTAATAGTCGAAGCACTGAGCTCCATTTTCATGCTATTCATTTCTGTTTTAGCCAATTTTTTAGGATTTTTAGGGAGGTTTTTGAGAAAAAATTTCGCCCTCGGTCGGTGCGATTTTCGGGCACGGGATCGCGCCGGCCGAGGGTTATTTGCACAACCATCCACACCGACTGGTGTGACTGTTTCTAAAACAGGCGCACTAGCACCGTAGATAGGGAAAAACCATTTTTTCTCAAGGACTGACCGTTAAAACTTGAATTTTATGTGTCAAAATTGAGCATTGACTTAAATAAATGGCTTTTCAGGAGAGAAATTTCCAAAAATGGTGGATTGGAAGGAAAGAGAACACGAAGATGTTGACACCCAGGCATTGAACGATCCAAATTGCCTAGAGGCTTTGAGGGCTTACGGGATCCTCAAATTCTTCCTTACACCAGGGATGTAGGCCCAACCTTAGCTGCTTCGATACTTGATAAGCCTTTGGGATATTAATCGCAAGATTTTTGTCATTGGGGACCAGGAGCTGGAATTGACAACTTCAGATATCTACTTCATCATTGGGCTATCTCACAGAGGTGAGCCAATGAACTTGTATGGGTCACATCCGGTCGGGGCAAGCATATCTTCCCTGCTTGCCGAACATTGTCCTGAGGACCTGAAATCCAAGAGTGGGAAGATAGAGATTTCCAGTGTGCGGGATTTGACACTGAGGGTGCTTCTGTTGACTATCAACAAAGTGGCAGGGTCCCAAGCGGAACATGAGACTAACAAGTCGAAGTTCCTTTATGCTATTGACTGCATGGCTCATACGGTCTTCAACTAGGTAGAGGCCATGAAGATGAACATCAAGCGCCAGTTGTCCAAGGTCAAGGCGGGGAATTTGAAGCAATTTGGCTTCAGATCAGTACTTGTGACCTTTTTCCTAGAACGAGTACCATTGTTCCAGTATCAGTTGACTGAGGTTGATCCTCCTACGCCACGCAATCCACAGATGGTCCGCTGGAGTTGTTTGATGCCCAAGACCACTAGGGGTCAGCATATGTCATACCGACCGACATTCTTCTCATGGCTATGGCGAGAGAAGATTGTCATGGAGGATTGGCCGTACAACGACATTGTTTTCCGTGGAGACCCAGATATGCCCTTATCAGATGGAGAGGACTTCGATGACGAAGGTAAAAAATCAAATTTTTTATTTTGATGTTTTTTAATTGTTTCTGGTATATACATGATTATAACATTTCTCTTGTCTATGCAGATGTTGGACCAGAGCGACCAGCTGGGATGTCCCCGATAGCCAGGCACGTCCCCCATCCTATTGATGATGTCACCCCTTATCAGGAAGGGATCGATAACGAGGAGGAGATCGCGAGGAACCTCGAGGGGTTGACTCATGGTATCCTAGAGTATGCTTGTATAGGAGACATGCCTCGACGGTACCAGAGGCACACAGTGGGAGTCTCAGATTGGATCCGCTGACTGTTGAGTCGTGTTGCACGAGCCATCTTGTGCTACCATAACCACCATGCTGAGTAGTTCCTAGGTCCAGTACTTACATATTTTTTGAGGCCTGCATGCCACGGATGTACGAGGCTTACGAGCCGCCGATGTTATTATAGACACACATTATTTTTTGGGTTCTAATGTATCAAACATTCTCACACACACACATCTATATATATATATATATATATATATATATATATATATATATATATATATATATATATATATATATATATATATATATATATATATATATAGATATATATATAGATATATATATATATGTTATATTTTCCTGTCTATTATGGTACAAATGGTTTGCCTTATCTTTTACATGTTTCGTAAATGTCTATCCAACACGTAATTATCTAATGCATCTGTCAATGTATTCATGCGTCTAGGAATATGATGATATGTAATATAATCAAAATGTCTTTCCAATAGATGGATACAGAGATACATTCGTAATATTTGAGGGTTCCTGATGGAATATTTCCCGTTGAGTTAAAGGACGACAAGATGTGAATCCAAGTTGACAACCAATTCCCTGATGCCCATGGTGATGGCTTCTAATAATAGTTTGATGACTGCACTGTATTCAACAATGTTGTTGGTTGTGCGACCTAGACAGATACCTTGAAGGTCAATCAACTCACTATTAGGGTTATAGATAGCCCATGCCGCAGATGATAGGTTCAGGGTACTTCGGCAAGCACCAACAACGAAGCCAACGTGAGGGGTTACAGACATCTGCAAAGCAAGAAAAGCAAGTAAACAGGAAACCTGTTTGAAAACTATCACACAAAACCATGTTGTACAAAAATGAATCACACACTAATGTACATAAGTAACCATGCAAGATGACCTAAGCATAGTACCTTTTGAGATGGGAATCCATGTTGGGACTCGGGTAATCAATCAACATAGAAGGATACCATAGTTTTACCGTTGTCATGACAAGTAAGCATCGACTCAGCCAAATAATGGAGTAGAACTCATATAAGGCTTTGCCCCCATGCCCCCTGGGCGAGGGAGGGTTATGAGTCAGATGGAAACCCCATTGAAATAATGGGTAAAAACTCAGGGAGGGTGAAAAATCCTGAATCCATGAAGGGATAAAGTTGCCCTTAGTTGAAAGATCTTGATCATGTCAGGATAAACTAACACATCAATAAGCAGCGAAGAAGAGAACTCTTCGAAAATGGTAGACATGACCGTCGGGCGAGGCAGGAACGAGGAGCGATGATGAGTATCGATCCATGGCGGTTCCTCGAGAGACATGATTTCCATGATACCTTCATCGGCGAGGAAGGTCTCGGCTAAGGGATCGGATGATTCCAAAGTGTCGAGCCAGGGGGATTGAGAGTACATATCGAGAAAGGTCTTTGACATATGGGAATCAGAGGATGCAAAGTTCGAAGCCGAAACAATTTCCACGTAATTGACTTCGGCAGGACTAAGCGGCATGACCTCACCCCAAGCATCATCAAGATCTGGTGCAGGTATGACCCAAGTATCAGATTTGATTGAGATCATGTTGATAGAGGCAACATGAGGAGGTGGGAGTGGAAAAATTCCCATTAAGGCGGAATCTTTGAAGAGACCTGCCCCCACACTCTCATAGGGAGCACTAGAGTGCTTGATGTATGGAACGTTGCCATCCATGATGGGGAAAACGGATCACGCAAAACAAAGAGGAGGCCACGGCATGCATGGCATGAGTCCAACTTTGGCCGAGTAGAAGATTATAATTGAGATTGGCGTCAACAATCTCTACTTCGACTTGCACTGTCTTGCCTTCCAGGGTGATGGCAAGGTTAGGTAAGACACCGAAGGGTCGCGAATCACGCCCATTGAAAGCTTCCAAAGTGTTCGGAGACTGGTTCAATGCAAAGGAACCAATAGCCTTCCAACATGTAGTTGACATGATGCAGGTGGAAGCACCTTCATCTATGACAGTGCGGTGGATGGTCTTCTCGTTAATGATTACCTGAATAAGAAAGACAATCTGATGAGGGAGCCGCAGAACATGGTTCTCTAGATCGAAACATATCAAATTAGAATCGGTGGGATCGATGCCCCCGATAGCTGACAGCAAAGATTTCCGTTGCGATGGGTAGCTTTGGAGTACCTCGAGAGCCGACATGGCTGATGGCACCTAAGCCAAATCCTCAACAATATTGTAGTGTTGAGCAGCTCGGGCGTTGAGATTATATGAGGATTTCCGCAGCACACCTCGAGATGGTGGCCACGTAGCAAAATTAGGGTTAGGGCGCTCGATTTGCAGAGGGCCAGAACTTAGGGTTGAAGAAGAAGGTGCAACTTCTTTTTCTTTCCTAGCTGCCTGAGCTGGAGTTTGATAATATTTCGATCAGGTAGCCACATTAATGGGCATGCTCATCATGAACACTTGAGATCCAAAGGAAGCAGATCGGGGTTGGTCTACCATCCGAGTTTGCTGAGAGGAAAATGGCTCTTTAAGGACAGCAGGGGTCCCTTTGAGCAGGCAACTAACTTCGGATCATCGTGGACAATCCTTAGTATAGTGATCCTCCACACAAATGAGGTAGGGATACTTAGGTTTCCATTGCGAAGATTCTCCAACAGACAATTTGGGAGGACCTTGTTTTGGGGCATCCGCTTTACCTTTGCCTTTAACTTTATTTTTCCTTTCAAGGATTTGTTCGTTGCGGTAGACTGAACAGCGTGGACCTCTGAGGTTTTACCAAGGCCTTGCAAATTTTGAGATGAACTATTAGGAGCAGCATTCGAGACCAACTTCTGTTTGGAAGAAGTTTTAGCAGGGGTCTGGGATATTGAACCAATAACTCCATCAATGGGAGGAACAATTGGTGACTTTAATGTTGTGGGATCGGAGGATGGCCGCGGATCATTGGGTAACAATTCGTGTAAGGTGTCAAACTAAGAGTAAACCAAATCCAAGTACTGGGCACGGACAATGGCTTGCTCTTCAGTGACGCATCCACCCATAGATATATTGCAAACAATTGGGGCTACAAATGATTTGGTAAACCATTCAGTGAGCAACTGATCACCTATCTCGAACTTGATCAGGCGACAGCTACGTCTCCATTCATGGATATGATCATAGATGTGTGTCGCAGTGTCTTGCTTAAGCAATGTGAGAAAATAGGTGCCAGTTTCATAGTGAACCGACAGCTGAAAATGCGTGAAGAAAGCCATGGCTAACGAATTGAAGTCATGGAAAGTACTTTGAGGTAGCTTGATGTACCATTTCACTGCGGCACCCGTGAGCGTTCGTTGGAAAAGACGAAGACGAATGGAATCGTCCACGTATGAGTTCGACGAGCACCAGAGGTGATATATCATCACATGGGCTTGAGGATCTTCTTTAGCGTTTCCATCGAACTTTGGGTAATCAATTGGTATCTTGGATGGCACGAAAGACCAGTATGGCGAATGAAGAATCGGATCATTCGTAAGACGTGATACATCTGGCAACTCAAGTGTGGCCAATAAAGGTAATCGAGTGTTAAAAGGCATGGGAGGTCGATAAACGGGCCCATAAGGAGGATCCCATCCCTGCTGGTAAGGATTTTGGCCCCACAGTGGGGGATTTTGGCCATATGGCATTTGAGGCTGCCGCCATTATGAATTACCTTGACCAAAGGGAGGATTCGAACCTTGAATACCTTGAAATTGTCCAGGCATTAGTTGTTGATAGGCAACGTATGGGTTAGAAAGGCTGCTAAGCCTGTTGACCTTGGACATATGGGTATGGAACCTATTGTCCTAGAACATAGGGTTGTTGAGCCTGTTGTACCTAAACAAGAGGGTTCTAGACCTGCAGTCCTTGGGCATAAGGTTGATACACTTGTTGCCCTTGGCCGTAGGGGTTTTATACTTGGTGCCCTTGGCCGGTAGGATTCTGAACTTGTTGACCCTGGACAAGAGGATTCTACACTTGCTGCTGCAGGATTTGACCTTGACCCTGTCCCTGCAAGGGTTAACCTTGTTGATATGTATACAAGGGTTGTTGCTGCCTGGGTTGGTTTTTCTGTTGCAAGGGCTGACCTTGCGATTGCAAAATTTGTCCTTGGGGCTGCAGAGGCTGGCCTTGCGATGGTATGGGTTGAGAGGTGTGCGGAGCATATTGCATCTGCTATTGCGCGGCCTGCTACAACTGTTGGAAGGATTGACCTTGCGGTTGTTGCAGGTGACCTTATTGTGGGATAATCTGCCCTTGCTATTGCGCGGAAAGCCCTTGCTGCAACAAAGGTTGCCCTTGCGGTAAGAAAGGTTGCCCTGGTTGTTGTAGAGGTTGTCCTTACTGTTGCGAGGGTACTTGAATAGTGCCCAGGAAATTACCGAACTAAATCTGGCCGTAGCCAGGGTGGATGTACTACTCAGGTTGGAGGGTGTAAGGTTGATTAACCAATCCTTGAGAACCATATGGAACGTAATGATTTTGGTATTAGACTTGAGCCCCGTAGGGCTACTGATACTGAACATTGCTTGATCCAGATGGACCACCAAGATTCTGAACCTGTTGGTACTGGACATTGCTTGATACAGTAGGGTCAACAGGGTTATAAATAATAGCAGACGAGGGCTAGTTTATACCAAGCATGTGAGCTTGTGAGTCGCTCACATTAGTGGCACCTTACACCATAGAGACATTCAAGTTCTGCCCCCCAGGCGGTGGCACAATCTGGCCATTGATTAATGGGACAGAACAACTAACAGAAATAATCTTTGAAACCACCGGTTGTGACTGATGTGTAACTGGGATCGATGATACAAGAGTATTTAGAACGGTGGGTTGCACTGGGACTGAAGTAACAACTAGTTGGGAAGTCGTGTTCGTGACGAATGGACCTGGCGTAGGCCTGACGCCTGATGCCCAAACAAGGTTATGGTAGAGTGATGAGGCACTAGGTGTGCCTGAAAGTAAGTGCCCTAAAGACACATAGTCGGGTGGCAAGCTGGCGAGAATACCTTTTGAATAAGGGAAACCCTCGTGGGGAAACTGCAACTACAATTCTTCCCCCTCAACAATGTGTGGAGTAGAAACTTCAGACTCATCCGGAGAAGTAACTGGAGCATCACCTTTGGGTTCCCTGTCTGAAAACAAATGACGATGAATGGTCGAATGCGTATTGGGGGATAGTTCCAAAGGAACACTTGGTTGGTCGTATGGATTATAAGGACGCTGCGGTGATATCTCAACAACATCAAATAGAGGGTTCGGAGGATAGATAACCAGTTCAAGCTGACCGTCAGTGGTCGGCAAGTTCTCTGGAGTTCGAACGAGATTATCTGGAGATTCCAGGCCAAGATTAGCAGATGACCCTGAATCGAAAGTAGGCGGAGGACGAGATGACAATGATTGAACACTCAAAACAATTGTGAGTTCAACATTTTGGTCCTCAAGTGACTCTGATAACTCAGAAATGGCTCCTCAGACAATCTTTTAGATGGAGGAGAGGAAGAGGAATTGGGTGAACCAGATGGTTCAACCACGATGACCTTGGCTTAGTCGACAGAACAAGTAACTTCAAGGCTTTAAAATGTCCTTTTAAGGGAACTCACGATTTGGTCAAAAAGACTAACAGGATGTTTTGGATCACGGGCAACTAATTATTAAGACACATAAAATACTGATGTGCTTTCATTTTTAAAGAGTCAAGAAAGAAACGAAGATGACTCTGTCACTTTTGATTGGAAATGAGCTCGAAAGGACAAGTGCTCAAATGATCTTTTAAGTTTAATGAGTTAAAAAGATCAAATGACTACTCTAAATGATCTAGGTAAACAGGATTACCAGGCAATCGTGAACTGCAGAATATCTCCTGGCAAACCAAGAAGTACAAGCAGACAATCTCCCCGAACGCTGTGTTTGGTGTATCACGTTCGCAAGGCAACCGACTTGGCTTCCTAAGGATAAAAGGATTGCAACCTAGTGGGGTCTCCTATTATATACTCGACGGAAAGGGGAGCACAAATCCGTGCTAGCTTTGTCTAATGTCGAAGCTAACGACAGTTGCTAGGTTTACAGACGTCGGAACACGTCTCTAGCCTAGACCTTCTAGATATGATCGTTAATGTCAAATGCGCCTTAGGTTAATTGAATTAATTTTAGAGTTGATCTTGAGTTAAGTTTCAGTTTTCAGGTCTTAGCGATGCTACTCGAAAAACCTAAATTCAACTAAATGGGACAAGACCCTTCCAATTCGATGAAATGCCTGCACTAGAGAGGGTAGGAACTACTCAATCAAATGCAAACAATCAAGCAACTGAAAATGAAATGATCTTTCACTACTTCACTTTTTCAAAAAATAAACTAATGAAAAATGCATTCCAATTCCTAATTTCCTGACAAGCACTTATCTATCAGTCCTTTCAAAATGAAAAAAATTCTCTTCCTTTTTCAAATGCTGATGCAATTCTAGTTTTTAAGAGATGCAAATCATAATGATGCAACAAGCTAGAATTTCATACTTTCTCATGAAACAACGAAACAAACTTTTCACATACAATCTTTCAATGAAAAAGTTTTTCAAGACTATGAGCTCTTCAAGCAGATGCAAACATGAAAAGATAAGTTCATTCAGATCAATGAAACACTGACTTTACCAAACACAAGACCGACAATGTAATCTATGCTGGAAAAAGACGTTCAAACTAGTAAACAAAACTTTTTCAAACTTGTGCAAAAAGAGGTCAAAGTCGTAAGAGGGACCAAAAACAAATGCAAGGAGCAAACACACCCACAACCGGACTTGATGAGTCCACAAGCTGTTGAATGGGCAACTAGCTAGATGCCCTAGTGTCACCGGCCACTCAATGACTCAATAAATCAAACAGGAAGATGACAAGCCAATAAGCAAGAAAAACCAAATGAAAAGTAGCTTCCTAATCAGGGAGAAAACAGTCAAAAAGGCTCACGAGGTTAAAAACACAAGAGTAGAACACACTGGCCAAGATTGGGGTCCAACCCTAATCTTCACTTACAAGGATTGACATGACTGCCTAATTGGAAACAAGTGCCAGAGGCTGGTCAGTGCGACTGTTCCTCCGCAATTCGCGCTGGTCGGCGCGACTGTCAGCCGATTAAATGCATTGTCCAAGGGAACTAAGGAAAAATAAATAAAAAAATTCAAAACAGGGACCAGATCTGCTACTATGAATTTTAGACTTAGGCCAGTAAGCAAGAGAAAATAAACATAACCAAAGGGAAAACGTGAAACTAGCAAAGTTCTCACGAAATCATGAAATCCAAAACAAACAAATAGTAACTAAAATATGATCATTTCATATTTAATATAAAAATCACTATAATATGTCCCTCTCTTGAAGCCTTATTGTTGTATGCGTTTGTCTAATCTTGAATACCATGCCTTAGGTGCTCGCTTTAGTCCATACAATGTCTTTTTCAAACTACACACTACCTTAGGATTGTTTGACAATTGAGAACCTTCAGGCTATTCTATATAAACCTCTTCTTCAAGCTCACCATTCAAAAAAGCTAAATTTACATCCATCTGATAAACTTTGAATTTTTTATGACAAGAAAATGCTAGAAGCATTCTAATTGCATCTAATCTTGCGACAAGAGAAAAAGTGTCCTCAAAATTTGTTCCTTCAACCTGAGCATACCCTTTGCATACTAATATGGCCTTATTCATGATGACTTTTCCATCCTCATTTTTTTGTTCCTAAAGGCCCATTTTGTGCCAATGACATTTTTATTTGTTGATATTGGAACTAATTCTCAAGTTTATTTTTTCTCAATCCGATTTAGCTCCTCATTCATAGCTTTGATACAATGCATATCTTAGCTTTCTTGAGAAAAATATTTTTGCTCAATTATGGACAACATAAATATATGTTCTTGACTGGAGGTACTTACTAATCTTCTTCAAGTTTGAACTCTTGCTTCCATATTACCAATAATTTTATTTGTAGGGTGATTCTTTTGAACATACCTTGAAGAAGTTGTGGGTGAGTTCACTCTACCTCTTCTTCTTCTTCTATTGATTCTTCAACCTATTCAACTTCATCTTCATTGTTGGTTTGATTAGGTGCGTTAATAAATCTTGCCTACTTTCTTTGAGAGGTAATTCCTCATCCAATTTCACATCAATGTTGTCAACTATTCTCCATAATCTTTTATTGTAACATTCGTAGCCTTTTCTCTTAGTTGAATATCCTAAAATTATCTCTTCATTAGATATAACATCAAACTTACCCAAATTTTCATCATTATTCTTAATGTAGCACTTGTTGCCAAAGACTTTGAAGTGTTTTATTGAGGCTAGCTTTCCATACCAAAATTCATAGCGGGTCTTGTCACTGTTAGGCCCGAGGTATGTTTTGTTCAAAATATGGAATTTTGTATGAATATCTCTAGCCCAAAAGGTATTTGGAATATTTCTCCCATCCAACATAGCTCTAGCCATTTGCTGCACTAATCTAATTTTCTTCTTAGCCACACCATTTTTCTGTGGAGTATTTTCAATTGTGAATTGTCCTCTTATGCCATGTTCTTCACAAAAAATATCAAACTCATTTGAGTTAAACTCCCCACCCATCGCTGACCTTAGACACTTTAGTTTAAAATCAATTTGGGTTTCAGCTAGGGCTTTGAAGATATTGAACTTTTCAAATTCTTCAGACTTCCCCTTAAAAATGCAACCCACATAAGCTTCATATAATAATCAATAATCATCATAGATTTTCGTTCACCACGCAGGGTCTCAGTTCTTGAGGGCCCACATAATTTTGTATGAACTAGTTGTAGATGCTTAGTATATGGGTTTTATTTAGTCTTTAAGGGCACTTGAACTTGCATGCCAATTTGGCATGATTTACAAATTGTTTGGCTTCGAAATTTTTGGCAAGTCCCTTATAGTTTCCTTTTTGTTGAGCTTCACAATATGGTCAAAGTTAAAGTGTCCCAACCTTCTATTCCATAACCAACTATCATCAAGGTTCGCCAAACAACATTTCCCATTTCCTTCATTTAATATGTATAAATTGCTTGGTGTTATTGTAGCCTTTGCCACTAATTTTCCTACGTTTGATGTTTTTATTTCACATCCTTTGGAGTGAAAGGTAACATCATAACCCTGGTCACACATTTGACTCACACTCAATAGGTTGTGTTTGAGTCCATCCACAAAGAGAACATTTTGAGCCTTGCCTTTTCCATTTGTTAAGTTAACTAAGTCTTTTCCAATGATCTTGCATGAAGCATCAGTTCCAAAAGTAACAATGCCCACCTTATCTTCTCTTCATGACAATAATTTATTCCTATCACCAATCATATGCTTAGAGCATCCACTATCCACATACCATTAACTCCCTTGGTTTTGGACACATAACACAATGTCGCACTCTACATTCTTTTCCTCATTTTCTTCTTCCATGTCCTGGGTTCCTCTTGACTTTTCTTTATCTGAGGAGTTAATTTTAGTTTTCTAGTTCTACACTGCTGATTTATGTCCATAGTTATGACAATTATAACATTCAACATAATCAAATATAGGAGCAAAATTATTGTTTTCAATGGGATTATTCCTATGTGGATTTACAAATATGCTATCTGTGTTCGACTAATAAGATTTATTTCTTTTATTTATTATTTGATTGTTTTCAATATAAGATCTATAATTTACAACCTTATGTCAAAAATTTGTACATCAATAACAATGACCATAGAAAATATCCTGGTACATGGGAGCAATTTTCCTTTGAGGATGTGATATGTTGATTCTTTGATGGATTTCTCTTTGAGGGAAATGAGGTCTTCGTTGATTTTTCACTTGATCTTTATGGATATTTGAATAACACTAGCTTGAACTCCTTTGTTGTTGTTTGTTTTTAATAGTGTCTCTTATTACATTGCTATCATGTTCTTCTTTTTGATGCTACTGTTAGTGATCATTTCCTTTGGTTGCATTATTGTTTGGTCCTTTGAATACTTCAACATAGTTGTTTGGTTTTTTCTCTTAAGCTTTATAGGTGCTTGATTCTCTTTCAGATCCCAAGCTATTCTTGATGAGAGGGAATCATTGAACACTCAAATTTCATCGAATTTGTTAGATTCTTTAATAAACTTTAGATTTTGGTTCAATTGAGCCTTGGTTTTTTCTAATTCCTTTCGAAGGGAGACTATATCTTCCTCTAGATTTTCAAACTCCTTGCCCTTCTCTTGCATATATTGTAACAAGGCATCTTCAATCTTCTTTGCTTCCTCCAACTCTATTTTCATAAGAAGAAGTGATGAATCTTGATATTTGTGATCTTATATCCCATACTTAATCAGTGGTTATTTTTGCATCTTATCCTTTTTCCTGAGTGTGTGTAATTCTTCTAAGGCACTGACTAGTTCTCCTTCAATATCTACTACAACTTCTTCTTCATACAAACCATAAACATCTTTCCTTTCATCTTGGGTTTCTATAGCCATTAGCATGGAGTAGTTCATTCTTTCCTCATCAAAGGATTGTTCATCCTCATCCTTTGAGGAGTTGCTATCTTCTTGGGTATACAAATTCTTCTCCTTCTTTATCTTCCTATATTTATCATTTTCTTCATGGTCATATTCATTCTTTTATTTCTTATGTGGAAATTTAGATACTTTCTAGAACCTCTCTTCATTCTTCTTACAAACTTGACTTCTTCTTCATTAGATCCATAACTTGAGTCTTCTTAATATTCTTTGCCCATGTTATCATCTTTGAAGTCTACCTTCTTTGACATAGATATGCCTTTTGACGTTCTCATTTCATATGCAGTTAGTGTTCCATGTAAGTGATCTAATGTTAATGTGTTGAGAATTTTCGTCTCCTAAATGGCTAATAATTTGGCATTGAATCTAACAGGAAGAGATCTCAACACATTTTGAACTACATAGGAATCATCAATTGAAATATGTAACTAGGTTCAGCCTTCATAATGACATATCTAATCATGATTTTATGTATTTAATGAAAAGATAAAAATAAATTTATTATTGTTGTTCTTGAAGCATGGGTTTCATGCTCAAGGGAAATTTATTTTTAGGTCAAGCACCCATTGAGTGCTTCTAGGGCTTGTCATTGAGCATACAAGTCAATTGAGTCATTGTCATGTATGGAAGACCCTTTTAGGCATGCTACATATTGTAAAGAAAATTTATGTTATGCTCTTGACCTGCGAGAAGATACTAGAATACCAAATATGCGAAGAAATATAACCTAGAACACAAAACAATGAGAAATAACAGCATGCATTTTATTATTCAGAAAGGAAAGCAATGTTCACTTGCCTCTTCGAGGGGGCAACCTCCAATAGAGTAGGGCTCGATTACAAAATAAGACACAATGCTCCTCAATGGGGTGTCTCTATCCTTTATATAGGATTCATACATGCAATACCATGGGTTAGTACCATGGTTATTATTAATACCATCTATCTAATACCATGGCCCATTTGCAACTAACTGTGGTCCCTTCTTTAAATGTGGGCCAACCACTTACAATTATTAATATGGGCTTTATTGACTCTTTAACTAACTATAACTATGAATCGACCCTATTACATAAATAAGGGGGTTAGTGTTGGACCCTAACATGCCCTCCCCCATAAAAATAGCCTTGTCCTCAAGGCTGAAGCTGTGGAAACTGCTGAAGAACAGTGGTTGGTTCCCAGGTCGCATCTTCTGGAGAGGTGTCTTTCCACTTGACGACGACTTCCTTGATCATGCGGCCACATAGGTGCCATTCTCGCATGTCAATAACTTGTTCAGGCTGGAACCAGATTGAACCTTCTTCATCCAATTTTGGTAGACTGGTTTGAATTCTGCAATTGTTCCCAACCACTTTCTTGAGGCATGAGACATGGAAGACGGGATGGATTTTTGCAGTGGGTGGCAAGGCTAGCTTGTAGGCTACTTCTCTGATGCGTTGAAGTATTTGATACGGTCCGTAGAATTTTGGAGATAATTTCTAACAACCCTTGTCTTTGAGTGATGTTTTCTTATATGGTTGCAGCCTCAAGAATACCTGATCCCCTTCTTGAAATGTGCACTCTGAACGATGTTGGTCTGCCTGTTGCTTCATGCGATTTTGAGCTTGATGGAGATTATCTTTGAGGTGGGCAAGCATGGTTACATGGTTCTGTAGGAGTTGATCCATTGCTTGTACCTTAGAGCATCTTGGGATATAAGAAGTAGGTGAAGGGGGGAGTTGACCATAAACTGCTTCATATGGAGTCATCTTGGTGGTGGCATGATAGTTAGTATTATACCATCATTCGGCTAGAGGTAACCACTGTACCCATAGAGGTTGCTTTTCTGAAGTTAAACACCTGAGGTAGGTCTCCAGACATTTGTTGACTGCTTCAGTTTGACCATCAGCTTGGGGATGATAGGAAGTACTGAGTTGTAGTTGGGTACCTTGTAGCCGAAAGAGTTCATGCCAAAAGTTACTGGTGAAGATTGGGTCACGATTAGACACAATGGAAGTGGACATGCCATGCAATTTGAAGATTTGGTCCATGAAAGATTGAACCACCAAAGCGGGTGTAAAAGGATGGGGTAGGGGCGCAAAAATGAGCATACTTAGAAAGTTTGTCCACAACCACCATGATGACTGACTTGTTGCCTAACTTCAAAAGACCAGTAATGAAATCCATAGAAACCTCTGTCCAGATTGAGGCAGGGATGGGAAAAGGCTGTAAAGTGCCTGGGGATTTGATTGTTTCTCCTTTGTGGCGCTAACACACATCACACTCAGCTACAAAAGTAAGAATGTCCTTTTTCATGTCTGTCCAAAAGAATGAATGCCGAGTGCGAGCATAAGTCTTCTGAAAGCCTGAATGGCCTGCAGTGGGAGATGAGTGCAACTCTGCCAAAATGCGACTTTTGAGGGTGGATGTTGGTGATATCACTACTTTGTCCTTGTAGCGAAGAATCTCATCCTGCCAAGAGTAGCCCGCTATGGAATTTGGATCTGCCTGTAATTTATTAATGAGTTGGGAGAGCGAAGGATGTGAAAACCATTCCTTGCGAGCCTCTTCAATCCACTCTGGAATGGGAATAGAGATTGCTAGCAGGGTGCTTTCCTCCTCAAATTAGCGTGATAAAGCATCGACTACGACATTTTTGCGCCCTTTCTTGTAAAAGATCTCATAATCATATCCCAACATTTTGGCTCGCCATTTATTTTGTTGTGGCGAGGATAGGTGTTGCTCCAAAAAATATTTAAGGCTTTGATGGTCTATGCGGATTTGGAAACGCCGCCCCAATAAGTATGGTCGCTAGGTATCCACTGCATGTAAGATGGCCATCATCTCCTTCTCATAGGTAGATTGTTCCAAATTTGTTCCACTTAGTTGTTGGCCAGTGAAGGCCAAGGGTCGACCTTCCTGCATTAAGACAACCCCAATACCTGTACCTGAAGCATCACATTCAATCACAAAAGATTTGGTGAAGTCGGGTAGTGCCAATACGGGAGTGGAACACATGGCATGTTTGAGAGCTATAAATGCCTGTTGTGCTTCATCATTCCAGAGGAATGAATTTTTCTTGAGAAGGTGAGTGAGGGGTCTAGCAATGCAACCATAATTGTGGACAAATTTGCGATAGTAGCCGGTGAGACCCAAAAATCCTCTCAAACTCTTCAAGGTCTTTGGTTGAGGCCAATCCTACATTGCCTAGATCTTTTTGGGATCCACCCTGACACCTTCATGCCCCACAATGTGGCCCAAATACTTGACTTCTTTCATGCCAAAAGAGCACTTGGACAATTTGACAAATAATTTATGCTTCCAGAGCAGTTGCAAGAGCAGGTCTACATGTTGAAGATGTTTTTCCTAGGTGAGGTTGTAGATGAGGATGTCATCAAAGTAAACAAGGACAATTTTTCTAAGATATGGTTTGAAAAGCAGTCTTTGGAATGTCTACTTCTTTCATGGGAATTTGGTGATAGCTCGAGTGAAGGTCGAGCTTAGTAAAGAATTGAGCCCCATTTAGTTCATCCAACAAATCATCAACAACTGGGATGGGAAATTTATCTTTGACCGTCAGCTTGTTGAGGGCCCTGAAGTCTGGACACATACGCCATTCCCCATCTTTCTTGAGCACCATGACCACAGGCGATGAATAAGGACTAATGCTAGGATGAATGACACCAGCTTCTAGGAGTTCCTTGATGATTTTTTCAATTTCATTCTTTTGGGCGAAAGGATATCTATATGGGCTCACATTTGGTGGTTGTGCCCCTGGGACTAAAGTAATGCTATGATCATGTTCCCCTCTTGAGGGTGGAAGCTCATGAGGCTTGCCAAAGACCTGCAGATGGTTGTTTAAGATTGTTGCATCTCAGGATGAATATGAAGAGAAGTGGGCTCGAAGGCCTGGATGGCACTAAATTGGGCTATAACTCCATGGTGGCCCCTTTTTAACAACTTTTCCATCTTATGCGAGCTGATTATAGAAGGAGCACCTGCCTGGAGTCCGCGGAGGGTATGTGTGTGGTCATTCTTCTTAAAGCTCATATATAACTCCTGGAAATCCATTGTGATTGGGTTGAGTGTGCGGAGCCATTCAACACCCAAGACAATGTCACACCCACCCATGTTGATGGAAAACATGTGGGTATTTAGGTGATAATCCCCCATCTAAAGTTTGACATTTTCACAACGTCCATCACATTTCATTGTCCCCCCATCAACAATCTAGACCTGGAAATTAGAGACTGCTCTGACAAAACAATGCACTGCTTCGGAAAATCTTTGATGGATAAAGTTATGTGTACTGCCACTATCAATCACGACTACTACAGGGCGATGTTTAATAAAACCTCTAATTTTGAGAGTTTGGGGAGAAGAAATGTCTGCCAAAGCATGGAGCGAGATAACTGGTTCTTCTGGTGTAGCTGGGAGCTCATTGTCCGGCTGGTTGTCCTCATCTTCCTCCTCTGGTCCCTCAAATGGTGGGGCTTCCTAAGATGAACTGTGATCAGTAGCATCAATTTGAAAGAGTTTGGGTTCCTTGCATTTATGCCCAAGGGAGTATTTCTCATCACAGTAGTAACACAATCCTTGCTTTCTTATTTTCGCCATTTTCGCTGGTGACACCTTTTGGACCTTAAGTGTTTGGGTAGTGCTCGGAGCCTAGGTGGGGTGTCCCTTGGCTAGGAAATTTGGACAAGTCGATTGGCCCACTAACACGCGTTCTACTTCACGAGCTTTCGTGTAAGCTACCAGCCATGTGACTGGGTGGTGCATCCGGACATGGGCTTGTATGGCATCTTTGAGACCGCTGATAAAACATTCCAAGCAGAATTCATCTGCTAGACCTCCTGCGCGGAAGGCTAACGCTTCAAAGGCTTTAATATATTCTTGTATTGTGCCTGTCTGTTTGAGCTTAGTAAGACGAACCAAAAAGTTAGATTCATGTCAAAGCGATTAGAAAGGGATTTTGAGAATATCTGCCAAGTCATTGACCTTGCATAACATCGTTGATGCCATTGCCACCATTGCCATCTTTCTTGGTGCAAGTAAAGGCTTCCCACACTTAGCTTAGTCTCATCATCTCTGATGTGATTCAATGTGAAATATTGCTCCATTTGTGATAGCCATATGGTCGGATGAGAGCCATCAAATTTATACATGTCCAGCTTGGGTGGTCGAGGGTGGGACTGTTGGTGGTTTCCATAGAAGTGAAGAGAATGGCTAGATTCGCCCTCGTGGTTTTCATTAAAGCATATGCCTTCGATTGTAACCTCGACTTTCCCTTTGTGATTGCGTCACTTAAGGACTGGATCTGCTTCGTTAATTCATCCAAATTTTGTTCAAGGGTGTCTATCTTCTCATTGGCCATAGCTTGAGCTCTGGTTTGTACCATGCACAGATCCAGTGCACTTGTCATTACTGGAAAAAAAAAATTGGGACCACCCAAAAATTTGAAGCTGACAAGTGAATGGTACCACCTTGCTCAGCCCGTCGTCCTGATTCTTATGGGCTAATGCTCTTATAAGCGTCCTGGGAGGGCCTCTGACCAATGTCCTGCAAGAATCACCCCAACGTATAGGAGCCACAAGTCTCCCTGCAAAAATAGTCAGATCTATCTGCGAAACCCTCAACTGTTGAGTGTGAGTAGGAATGTGGCAGCAATCGAAACCCCGCTGCTAGATCTGAATGACAGATTTGATTGTTGTTGTTGCGACAGAACCCAACCTGCTAAATCTAATCTGGCAAAGAAGATGATAGGCAATCTATAGAGATACAAGGGAACTATGGTCTCAAGGAGTGTCAGGTGCTACAGATCGCAATATACATAAGGGTCCAATAGTGGTACTTGGCCTAATCTTTCAGGACACTAACTAAGGAGGATCAACCATACCCTTAGTTGTACTACCTGATTACCCTATCGTACGCTTGGGTAATCTCCTCGAGTGCTATTCTCGGTGTACTGTAGTAGCAAGACGACCGATGCTTTATCTACAGCGAGGTTTCAGGTGAGCCTAGGGGGATTTCGATATACCCAGGGGGTACTGGAAGGCAGTCCGTGCGCGGTTCTGTCTAATGCGCTACTACTCGAAGGGGTACCCACAGGGGTTACAAGGGAGTCCAACAAGCGTGACCACCTCTTGTATTTCCTGTGTGCAAACCTCCCCAAATCTGCAGGTTTATGCACTCAACGACAGATCCCGTGGTTTAAAGATGCCGGAACACGTCTCTAGCCAAAAAAATATTTGCTGCTAAAAATGGAGATCCCACCGGCCTTGGAAAGTGCTCTGATACCACTTGTTATGCTCTTGACCTGTGAGAAGATACTAGAATACAAAATATGCGAAGAAATATAACCTAGAACATAGAACAATGAGAAATAACAACATGTATTTTATTATTAAAAAAGGAAAGCAATGTTCACTTGCCTCTTCGAGGGGGCAACCTCCAATAGAGTAGGGCTCGATTACAAAATAAGACACTACGCTCCTCAATGGGGAGTCTCTATCCTTTATATAGGATTCATACATGCAATACCATGGGTCAGTACCACGATTCTTATTAATACCATGGCCCATTTTCAACTAACTGTGGCCCCTTCTTTAAATGTGGGTCAACCACTTACGATTATTAATATGGGCTTTATTGACTCTTTAACTAACTATAACTATGACTCGACCCTATTACATAAATAAGGGGGTTAGGGTTGGACCCTAAAAATTTATTTGAGTTAGAGTCAAAGACCCTCCAAGACCTCGTCATGGTGAAAAGATCAAGCCGACCTTCGAGAACTATAGGTCAACCTAGCTAAAAGGACAAGACGATCTTCAAGAACTACAAGTCGGCCTAGGTAAAAGGACAAGACGACCTATTGGATAGTTGAGAAGCCTATATAAGGAGCACTCGACCTCATTCAAGGACACACTCACTCAAGCATCTCGTGGAAGCACAAGAAGAGAAAAGATACCTGACAAATGGAAGAAGGATCCAAGGAATAGAAAAATAATTTTACAACAATTGTTTTTGTGTTATTTATGTTCACACATGCAAGGAGAGTATGGTAGAATTCATTACAATAGAACCAAAGTACAATCACCTCAAGGAGGTCGAATCAAGGTAGGAAAATAATCTTTCTTGCAAGCTGAAGTTCCATGAAGATCAACTCAAGTCAAGCGAAGGAGAAGAGAGGCTCCATATTCTAGTCAGATGTGTGAACTACTGTTTCTGTAGAAGAGGCCGAAATCACATACCTGCAACAAGAAGCTGAAATTCTGAGTAAGGGCTGAAATGTGAAGTGGTGAATCAAGTTTTACCAACGTTGACTTGGAGGAAGACAAGCTCACCAAGGAGAAAATTGACTTGGTCTTGGACGGGTATTGGTCAAAGTTTATGGGTCTTAGAATTCGTCAATTGAAGTTATATAAGAAGAGAAGAATTATTGTGGGTTTTCCTCTCAAGTAGAGAGGTTTTGGCCCTGGCTGATCGCCTACATCTAGTTTCCTCTTATCTTATTGTTATTTATTGTGTAGATATTTGATGAAAATAACACTAAATATAATCAAGTGACAGACGAAGCTAATTCAGTTAATTAAAATACATCACAAGCAATTATCAAAGTAAGAGAAATCACCTAATATTGTTGCCTCTAGATTTGTCAATATCATCCACAGGTTCATCATGCCCTCTAATCCGGATTTAAATAGGAACGCAACAAATTACAGAGATAACCATAAACACAAAGATGCAGTGGAAATAATACTTCACTTCATTAATGTAAAATACTGAAATATGCTTACAAACAGAAATGGAAATAAACCAGCGAGGGAAATGGTAGCTTATCTCTGAGAAAAGATGTGGCAGCTACATGCCTCTGAAATGCCTTACAATGAGGCTCAAGGGCCTTTTTATTATTTAACAATAAGAGCAACCCTAAACAACCAAAACCCTAACCCAAGGAGATGTAACACCAAGAGTTTATGGGCCACATTGAGGTGAGTTGGACAACCAACTTCCCGAGGTCACGACTTGGTCATATTATCTCCGTTTGACATGCATGATAACCCATTGGAAAGATCTCTCTGAGGGCTACGACGGTAAAGATGATTGTAGTCATAAAATTGCTGCTAGGTGGATTTCCAAAAAAACGTCGTTTAGGGCCTCAAAACGGCTCCGGAAGTTTATGACTTGAAAAACTGCTAAAAATAGTAAATTGTGCTACAATTAAGGAAACTGAAAAACTAAAAGAAGCAATGGTGGGGGTCCAAGTGGAATTGGCGGGTGGCTACCAATATCCACCTGGATCATTCCTCCCCCCTTAGGAAGCAATGGTCCCCATTATGTTGAGTTCCTCCATGAGATGAGGAAACTTCTGCTGAACTTGGTCCCTGGTGAGCCACTTGCCCTGGTGAAGGAGTTGGCTTGCTTTGACAACTCGATACAATTGGATATTCTGCTGGCGAGTGTGCTTGATCTGTGTGTCCATGATCCGATCAGTTGTAGCTTGTTCCATGCAATCTGGATTTAACTCTGTGGGTGTGAGTTGTTCTGCAATGTTGGATGTGTCTAGTAATGGTGGAAAGTATGGCTGAAGGCGGTCTACATTGAACACTAGGTGTAGGCCAAGGGATGGGGGAATACTAAGCTCAAATGCATTGTCTCCCA
This sequence comes from Pinus tabuliformis, assembly GCA_031772625.1. Lineage (NCBI taxonomy): Eukaryota > Viridiplantae > Streptophyta > Pinopsida > Pinales > Pinaceae > Pinus > Pinus tabuliformis. The sequence goes on along the minus strand of CM062815.1, from coordinate 160,946,524 downwards.
TAGCCTTGGTAATGGTGTAAGGATCATATCGGAGTGGTCTGAGTTTCCGATAGGTTTCGGTAAGGCGTTCCTTTTGCAAATGTAACCAGACTTTGTCGCCCACTTGAAACTTGTTTGGCACCCAATGTTGATCATGTTGTTGCTTGTACTTGGCATTTGATTTCTCCATAATTTCATGGGCCTACAGATGAATATGTTGGATGTGCTCAATGAAGCTGTTTGCCTTATTTGTTTTAGACTGGACATGAGCCAAATCTGCGTGAGTAGCTGCAAATGGCATGGCCACATCAATGGGACATAGTGGTTAGAATCCCAAGGCCACCTAAAAAGGGTTGTGGCCAGTCGAGCTGTGGAGAGCCCAGTTGTAGCTGTGCTGAACATAGGGTAGGCTCTCGTCCCATGTGCGTGGATGCTTTGAGTTGTACATGCGCATAATGTGTACGATCATCCCATTGACAACCTCTTTCTGGCCATCAGTTTGAGGATGGAAGGTTGTGGACTTAGTGAGTTTGGTGTCCAGCATCGACTAGAGCCTGGACCAAAATGTACCGAGGAACCTGCTGTCCTGATCTGAGATGATAGACTGTAGGATCCAAAAGTGTACCCATACTCGTTCAAAGAAGAGTTTACCAGTGGCTTCGGTTGTGATATTCTTCTTGCAAGCCGCCATAATGGCCATCTTCGAGAACCTGTCGACGACCACAAAAACAAAGTTGTTTCCATGCTTAGTGGAAGGAAGGCCCGACATGTAATCCATGGAGATGGATTCCCAAGGTTGACTAGGGGTAGGTAGCGAGGTATAGAGGCTTTGCTTCTTGATGGTCGGTTTGGCAATGGCGCAAGCAGTGCATGATTTGATGTACTTCCTGACATTGTGTTAAATATTCGGCCAATAGAAATACTTCTGCAGGACTGCCACCGTTTTCTCGACCTCGAAATGCCCAACAACCCGACTGTAGTGTGCTTCCCAAATCATCTTGGCATGCTCGCTTGAAGGAACACAAAGGTGACCCAGGTGGCATAACAAGGCATCTTGGAGGTGAAAATCTGGAACATGCTGACCCTCCAAGAGTGTCTGGTATGTGTGGCCGAATTCAGGGTCGCTTTTGTAGAGAAGTGGCCAATCAGAAGCCTCGTGCCCACAAGATTTGAGCACGATGGTTAACACCATGATCGGTGGTCAAATGAGGCAATCTTCAACATTATTGGTGCTGCCCTTCTTATACTTGATATTCAAATGGAACTATTGCAGGTATGTGGACCACCTCTGATGGCGATCATTCTACAATTTCCCTTGGGTGTGTATGAACTGCAAGGGTCGGTGGTCTGTGTGGATGACCGTTTCCTTCCCCAAAATGTAATGCTTCCATTGTCAGCAGGCCTGCACAATGGAATACATCTCTTTGTCATAAGTGGGATACTTCCGGACTATGTCTGAAAGTGTCTCACTGTGATATGCCACTGGATGCCTGTGTTGAGTAAGGACTGCCCCAATAGCATAATCAGAGGCGTCTGTCTCGACCTCAAATGGTTGTTCCAAGTCTAGTAATGTGAGCACTGTTGTCGAGAAGAGGTGATTTTTCAACTCTGTGAATGCCTTCTGTTGAGATTCATACCAAAATAATTTTGCTTTCGCTCTTCCCTTGGTGACTTGACTCAAGGGCCAAGTGGTATGAGAAAATCCCAACACGAACATGCGTAGAAGTTGGCAAGACCTAGAAAGCTGCGGAGCTGTGTCAGAGTGGTTGGAGATGGCTAATCCCGAATGACTTGGATCTTGGATGGATCCACATGCACCCCTTGTTCATCAATAATGTATCCCAGATATTGAACTTGGGTCATGCCAAAGTGCATTTCTCCAAATTGGCACATAACTTGTGTTGCCACAGTGTTTGGAGAACCTGTCAGATGTGGTGGAGGTGCTCTTCCCAACTTTGGCTGAAGATCAGGATGTCATCCAAGTATACCACTAAAAAAGAGTTGGTGAATGGCCGCAGGATGTCATCCATTAGCCTCATGAAGGTTGCAGGAGCATTCGTCAATCTGAAAGGCATAACCAACCATTTGAAAAGGCCTTCCTTGGCTTTGAAGGAATTCTTCCACACATCAGAGGGTTCGATTGGTACCTGGTGATATCCTGACTTCAAATCGATCTTGTTGAAATATTTTGCCCCCTTTAGTTGGTCCAGGAGGTCATCAATCCATGGGATTGGGTATCTATTACGGACAGTGATCTTATTCAGCGCAAAATAGTCAACACAGAGTCTCCAAGTCCCATCCTTCTTCTGTACCAACATGTTCAGGCTTCCACAGGGCAATGAACTCGGACGGATGTGACCTTTCTGCAGCCGCTCCTGAATCTGCCTCTTGATTTCATCGTTCTCCAGAATGGAGCATTGATAGATTGGTCCATTGGGCAGCAGTGCACCTAGGGTCAGATCGATGGAGTGCTTGACTTAATAGTGTAGAGGAACCCCTGTGGGGGAGGTGAATATGTCCTCGTACTCCTCCACGACCTTGTCCATCTGTAGTTGTCGTGCGAAGGGTCCCTGTCTGGAGGTTGTGGCCACCGTCTTCTTCTTTTCTTGAGGGCATATCATCAAGAAAACAAATTTCCTGGTTTTGGAAATGAGCTTATTGCATTGTTTTGCAGTAACCAAAGAGATGACGGTAGGCGGTGCTACCTCTGGTATCCTGTACAACTTATTTCCCAAAGTAACAATAACAACACGGGTCCTTGATTCATACATAGCATGTTACTTCCACAAGTATGGTTGTCCTAATAATACATCACAAACTTCAAGGGGAGCAATGTCACACAATACCTCATCCATGAAGGGCTTGATGTTCTATGGAAGGTGACACTGCTGGCTCACGCAAAGATCCCGTCATTGGTGAAGCCACTTGATGGTGTACAATTGTGGATGTGCTGTGGTCAATAAGACCAGCCGCTTCACGACCTTTACCGAAATGAGGTTCTTTTGGCTCCTGTTGTCGAAAATGAACTATAGCGGGCAGCCCTTTACCCACATCTAGGAGTGGAAGAGACGCTCCTCCTCCTCTGGATCTTCGGGTTCCTCCTTCTGGATCTTCATGGTGGCAACGGTGGCGTTGGGCTCCGCATCAATAATATTCTTCCCTTTGTCATTCCCCTTGTTGGGTTCTGACTCAGAGTCAAAACATGCATCTGATTCTGAAACCTTTAGCTCGACCACCAATGACTGCTTGGCTCGACACTCACTTGTGTTGTGAGTGGAACTCTTATGGAACTCACACCACTTTCTCGTGTCATTTTTCGGCTTCGCGACACTATTCTTTGCTTGCGGCTTTGGCGGGTTGTCTTGGGCTGCCCCGCCTTGGCTTTTTCCTTTGTTCTGCAGTTTGGGGGCACCTTTCCCTTGCTTCGGATTTGCAGATCTAAAGTCTCGCTTCTTTTGTTTAAACTTTTGCTCGACCTTGATGGCATATCAATATGCCATGCTGAGCGAGGAGATATTTAGGAATTCTATTTCTTCTTGGATGTACTTGTATAGACAGTTGTGGTATTTGAGTACCAAATGCTACTCTGAATCTTTGATACGTAACTTTGTGCGAAGGGTATGGAAAATATTGGTAAACTCCAAAATGTCTTGGTCCCTTCCCTACCGCAGCGTGGTCCACTTTATGTATTGATCCTCATAGCTTCCGACAGGGTAGTACTGTGCCTTGATGGCATCCTGGAATGAATTCCAAGTGAGTGTGGCTGAAAATAATGAACCTGTACTTTCATCCTTTTGCTCATAGTAGGTTTCCCACCAGTCCTTAACGTGGGGGGTTGCTTTGAGAAGAGTGAAAATAATTTTTTCCCGACTGGAAAAATCATGAATAGAAAAATAACCCTCTAGTAGATTTAACCTTTTATCGATGGCATCTACGTCTATCTAACCCTAGAATATGGGGATTTCAAAATTAACTTGTACCTTAAACAGTGTGGCGTTTCCAGAGTAGCTGTTGGAAGCCGATGCGTTTCCCCTAGGTAGCCGATGAAGGATCTGGGAAAATCTTTCCATCATTGCACTCCTTTGTCACTCGAGGGCTTCTTCGAGCAAGATTTCGATAGGATCTCCTGCCCCCTCGTCTTTATTTTCATTCGCCATGGGAGGCCGATGGGATTTGCGAGGCTGGTCTTGCAAAGGTTTGACTATTTCAAGCCCTAATTCCTTATATCCCGACCTCATTGGGGACATGCAAAGAAAAACAGAGAAAAAACAGACTACTCTAATACCACTAATGATCCAAATGGAAAATGGCATCAACCCATGGTATTCATCCACCCATATTATTCACCCACCCATGGAATTTACCCATGGTATTGTAAGTGGCATCCACCCATGGTATTTATCCACCCATGGTATTCATTCACCCATGGTATTTGCCCATGGTATTATGACATCCACCCATAGTATTCATTCACCCATGGAATTGACCCGTGGTATTGTAACTGAAAAATACTATAAGTAACAAGTCGCATTTTGTAAAAGGACAGTTTGTCCGCCACGATGTAGCTCTTATAGTTATTCTCCATTTTAATAAAAAAAATTCTTTGCGGTTTTGTTTATTGGGCATTCTCATTATTTTATTCTGGCAATTTCAATTTTTTCAGATCTTGAGGGCCTCCCCCCAAGGTCCGCATCACCCTCTTATGGTTTTAACTATTTCATCCACTCAACGAAATAATTTGGCTACGTCCTCGTCTTCATTTATTTTTAACGATTCAAATTTCATTCTATAGACTTCTTGTTTGGATTTATTTACCTTACTATCACCTTCATAGCAATTCATTAGCTTATCCCATATTTCTTTGGTTGTTTGCAGTGCATGACTTAAAATAAATTAGATTTAGGAAAACCACCTAGAATTGCATTCATTGCTTTAGCATTGTAAGTGAACTCAAGCTTATCATCTTTTTCAACCAATACATCTTCATTTTTAGAGCCATTCTACATTGCATCTTAGACATCTACACTAAGAGACATTATGTAGGTTCTCATTCTTATCTTCCAAAATGCATAATTCGTTCCCATGCATATAGGAGCCTTGTTGGGGAAATTTCCATCCTGGTTGGCCATTGTCTTGGATCTACCTTCCAATTGTCAGATCGTTAATGAGAGAACCTACTCTAATACTAATTGTTGGAAACCATGAAAACACCGGGGGGGGTGAATTAGTATTTAAAAATTTTAAACAATTATTTGTCCAATTTAACGCTTTCAAAATAGTGTAATAGACAACAGTGCCCTGATCACACAAATCTTTAACACAAGATGTTTATGTGGAAACCCATATAAGAGAAAATCACAAATCCTTTTTTTATTATGATTTAAATGTAAGCATCAACTCCAAATTACATCAAATTATGTAGGCACCAACCTATGGGACGATCTAACCCACTTATCTTTGAAAGCGTCCACTTTCTAGAAGAACCAACTCCTTGATATTTATCAGAACCAACTTGAAGGAGACTCTAATCCCCTTGATTTGCAAGAACCTTCTTCAAGCTATCAAATCCCTCTTCCATACTTTTTCAAACTCATATTTGAAGCTTTTTAATTCAACATATCACTAACATGGTTGTTAAATCTCATATCTGCTTCTCCTTGCTCTGCAACCACCTATCTTTCTCTGATTCTTTGGTTCAATTAAGGTTCCTCACAATTACAACATTTGTCTCTGTTATCACTCAGATTTTCCCAGAAGTTGTAAGAAGAAGGAAAGGGGTCCGAGGTAACCACAAACCAACTTTTAGGTATAGAATCTTGCCAATCTGTATCCAGAGAGGGCTCTCTCTTTAAGGTTTAGCTTTGTTTTGAAAAATATTAGGCTAGTTATGACAGCTTGGGGGTTTTGATTGTGCTTGGTGGTGAAATTCAGTAGCAGAGGGGTAGGAGTGAATATTTTAGGCCATTGGGCTAATGGAGTCAAAAGAAGATAGCTTAACTGGATTGGGTTTTTCAACAAAGGATGGCTTCACAGGGCAAGATAGCTAAACATAGAGCAAATAGAGACTTGAAAAGATGGAATGGACTTAAAAGGGATGAAGGGTAATTAGGAATCCTTCAACATGTTTTAAGAGGAGGGAACTTGGATGATCACCAATAAAGAGCAATTAAGAATTCTTTACTAAATGATAGAATGATAAACTAAGAAGCAGGAGCAATTAAGAATTCACTGCCTATGATAGTTTAGAAGAAAACATTTAGAATAAAAACGATTGAAGACAGATTGCACTTAAGCACTTTCTGAATTATTCTTTTTCGTTTTAATATTCAGATATGGAACACAATTGAAATATTTTAACAAGAAAACAATAACACATGAGATATAGATACTTATTTGTCCGGTGTTTGACACATGAATCCTGTGAAAAGTCCTTTGCATTAATTCTTCATCCAGCCAGCCATGCAAGATTTGTCCAACAACACTTTATTCCAAAGTAATCAGTTTTATAGCAATGTCTAAGAATCCACACTCAATACTCCGAATGAGGGAGTATTTATACAAAAGTTTTACAATAAAATATCTCATAACAAAGAGAGATATATTCTAGGATGACTAACTATATGTTACATGAAAATAGAGACAGATGGTCTCATAGATAGAAGATAGAGGCAAACTGATGGCTTGTTGTCCCTATTCTTGTGAATGTGCTAGAGGCAGGCCCTATGATTGGGCATCTTGCTGTCTTCTTTGTAATTCTGTGCTGGTTGTTTTGCTTTTCACTTTCTTACTGATACACTTTGACCTGCTCTGATACTCTTTACTTGTTTGATCCTTATTTATCTTATGTTACCATCATTGACTATGGTAAAAAATGGAAATTTTACCCTTTTTACCAAGGGTAAATCACAAAATTTCTGTCATATATGTCCACCATTTTTCTTGTGGTATTCTAGTCCTTTGAAGTTTTCTAAGGATCTCATCAGCCTCGGTGTATTTGAAAAAATTAGGCTGAACTTGGAACAGATGTTTTATTTCATGCTCCACATAGAATAGGTTCTCTAGACTGTCAAAGAGAACTCTGCCTATAGGTAATGCCTTTGGTGCAACTACACTACCATACGAGTTGGCCTGGTTGTCTGCATACTTAGCTAACTTGTAAACATAGTCTATCTGTGTCATCAACTTGTCATTAATAACTAAAGCATTGGTCAATACCTTCTTGATTTCCAGAATAGTCCCTATTCTGTCTGCAATTCCTAGTTCTTCAAGCTGATACTTATTCTTGGTATTCAAAAAATTTATTAGCCTGGTAGCTTCCTCAGGCATTCTTCCTAATTCTTCCTTAGTTCTTTGGATTTCTTCAAGAGCTACCAAATCAATCTGCTCAAAAAATATTTGTATGGATGGCCAAACATCATTTATTGACTGAGTGAGGTTGGTCCAAAGAATCTTCCCAATATCTGCTAAGGGTTTATCAAATGTGAGGTCTTTTTCTAATGATTTCACCTTTTGTTCTAACCCTTTATTTTCCCTCATCTTTTCTGCAAAATTTATTTTTGAAAGATCATATTTTTGTTCTAAGGTAACAAATTTATATTTTACCTTTTGTAACTCTGAGTATTGGAGCTTCAACTCCTCCATGACTTTATCAATTCTTCTGTGCTTAAACCTGAAATACCTGCTTGTGCTATTCCTGCTGTTGTTGTTCCTGCCATTACTTCTGCTGTGACCACTGGAACATTTGGTGCCAGAGTTGTTCCAAGTGTTGAGGGGACTGCAGTGGAAACTAATGGAATCACATTGGGACGCTGAGAGGTAGACTCTCCCTGCTTGTCCTTCAATGATTTTTCTAGTTCTTATTCAATCTCCTTGAGCTGTTCATTAAGCTTTAGGACTAAGTCCGTAAGCTCTTCTTCAGACCTTTGTTGTATGATCTCAACAGTCTGTGGATGCCTTGAAGGAGGCAACTTTAGCTGCTTTCTTAAGGCAACTATGTCTTCATCTTTTTTTTTTAATTAAAGCTTCTGCAGCCTTCACATCCTTTGGATCATGACCCAATCCAATGATCAATTCTGCTAAATATTTAATTCTATTGTCTTTGGCCTGTGAGGAGGCTTTCTCCAGCTGTAATTAGGTAGTTGTATTATTCAAATAATTTTCTAGTCTTTGGGCCATCATGGCCTTACCAGTCAATGTAGAATAGACCATCTCCCCTGTCTGTTCGTGTACCTCAATCTGGTCCAAGGGATGAATGTCCTTTGCCATGACCTCAAAATCGGTTTTGAGGTAATCTGCAACTGATTGAGGCTGTTGCACTTCGGGTTTGAAAAAACTCATTAGAATTTTACCTTCTTTGATGTCATAGGCTGACATCAACCTGTTCTGATTAGTGGGAGCCATTTTCAAATATTGATTGTAGACCTGGATCCTCAATGGCTCATTCCTAGCCTTTATTTCTTTAAATTTCTTTTTAATATCCGGGTTGTCTTTTCCTGGGGGCCTGAAAGATGATACTTCAACACTTTGTTGTCTCTCCAGCTCCTGTCTTTGTGAGCTAGAAGGTGTCCCACCTACTGGGAAAGTTTGATGACTATCTACACCTTCTTTTCTTTGACTATCAGTAATGTCTTCAAAAAATTCCTCTTCTGAAAGAGGATTTAGCCTATGCCTTTTAGCAGCACATTATTCTGAGGGTCCACTGGCAGGGGTAGCTACTTCCCTGTCTCTCTTTTTGTTATTTTCCTCATTCAGAGGAGTCTACAAGATTGGGGGTTCTCCCACATTGACTTGAGTTGGAAGAGTGTGTATGTGGGCCTACTCCTTAGAAGTTTCAGGCTGTTTAGACATTATTGACTGTTCTATAGCCTGAGTGCTTGTCTCTGTTTCTTTACCTTTGGAAGTCCCTATAAGTGGTGTATCGGTCTGCTGTGAGTGCCTTTCAGAGGTCCCAGCTGTTGAGGCACTTATCCCTGATGCTGACTTCTGAGAAGTCTCAAAATGTACCTATCCAAAAGAATCTAGGTCAAGAGTCTTTTCAAGATCTTTCATTACATTTTCTATGTTGACCTGCTCACTATCAGTTTCTACTAAGGTCCCTTCCCTCCATTCATCCATGTTGGCAAATTGTTCAATCTCTGGGATTCTATGATGCAAGTATGGTGACAGTCTATTTTTCATCCTTCTATCACATATGAAGCTATGAGGGTCATATGGAATCCAACCAAAACTTTTGTGTAATTTAAGATGATCTTCTAGAATTCTCTCTGCTTCTTTCCCTGCTTCTCTAGTGTTGCAGATGAAAGGGCCTAATTGATGTTTGATTCTGAGTTGTGCTTTCTTTTTGGCTTTAGTAAAATGAACCAGATCTGAGTTTATCATCTGCCTATAGTATTCCAATGCAAACAGTCTCATTGGAACATATTTTGGTAACTTGAAAGGGGAAAGTTCACACCCATACATCTTGATTTCTATATAATTCTGGTATAAATACCAGTCACCCACTCTGTATTGTTTAGAGAGCTGAAGGATCCTCTTAATGTCACCACTAATCCTGGGAGGGGAAATCCCTATCAATAAGGTGGTTGCTGGATGAACACACTGATCAATGAACTCATTATATGAGTAAGGGGAATCAAAGGATTCATGGAAGATGGAAGTCCAAAAGATAACAGACCTTGGATTACCCTTGGTATCAAGTTTCATGACAGGGAATGGGAAATTATCTGACTGATAATAGAGCATGAGGTGATATATGAAGGTGGTATACTTGAAAACCCTTTCATTCTCCAGTCTCATGAACTGGTCATGAATTTTATTAGCAATAAAGGAGGCATAATCATACTTGATAGCAGGGGGCTGTCCAAGAGTAAAGATTGACATCAACACTAGGGTTAACTCATCTACATACTCACTAGTGTTGAATCCCATAACTGCAGATATCATATCAACTATGAGTCTTCCCATATCTGTGAAGAAAGTTTGCATATAAGGAGGTGGGTCCTTAGGTTGATGTTTCTGTAGTATGAAAGTCTGACAGAGGCAATTAAGTTCGGATTGGGATAATTTAGTTGATTTCTCAAGTAAATCTCCAATGGAAATGGGAGTGAGAGCTTGACTGGGGTGAAATTGCAACATCTCATTGATTGATTCAACAATTATTGGGAAGATGACTGTTTGGCTGGGAGACATAACTGCTCTATGGTTGGGGTCATAATTGGCATGGCATTGATGAATTATATCAGAGAAAACATGGACTGAGGGGAGAAAGTATATGGGAAGATTGGATTCCCACAGTCCTATGGTATCATAGCCATTCAAGTAGTTATCTCTACTTTGGCAAAAGACTTTGAGGTGATTTTTATCAGTGGTTAGGTCTTTTATTTGGAAGTCCTTATCTGCCAAAGGCAGATAGTCTAAATCTCGATGAGGGGCATTAATGGGTGCAACATTCAAAGCCACTGGGGTTTCCATTTCTGGTTCTTGTGGATTCAGAAGGAAACTGTGGTATTCTTTGTGAAATGGAGAACACAGAGGCTATGGGGGACTTTAAACGACAAAAATAATAACTGAATTATAATGAATTTGGGCATTTTTCATCAATTTACAGTGGAAAACAAGTATTTGCAGGGTTTTTGTCAGAAATTCGATAAATACCTTTTTTTGGGGGATGAGCAATGAAATGCAGGTACTGGGTGTGGCTGGAGGGTTCTGGGCGGCATCGGTTGCAAGGTTTGGAGTATTTTGGTGACTGAAAGCTCGAACTAGTTGACCTCGACGTTCGTTTGCATGGGCGCACAGGTTTATCGAATAAAATAGTGAAAATGATTTGTTTTTGTTTTATTTACAAAGTCAAGGGTTGGTGGGTTTTTGGATTTCGGATGGGTGACATCAGTGGCAAACGACATGATGTTTTGTCGTTTGTGGGAGGGCGGTAAATGGTTTCATATCGCACCGTTTATGGGAGAGGGTGGTATTTAGCGTTGGGCCAGTGATTCCATAGAGCGGTTGACGCGTGGAGGGGTATTGTTCAGGAAACCACTTTGTGATCGCATGCTAACGTGTGGTCACAAAGGGTCGTGCGAAATGTATTATAACTGTAAGATGTGAGAGGTGTGATCTAACGGTCGACGGGAGATGCGATGTGACGGGGTTTTAACAAAGGCGGGCCCAATATAATTAAGGATGAAATTAATCATATCGGGAGTGGCGGGATAGATCGGGGAGGTTATTAATTAACCATGAGGGTTAATTAATCCCGTTTAATGTAGCGGCAGGTCGACGCTGTTAATTAGTTACTGACTAACTAATTAATCCCATTTTAAAACAAATTATGGTTATATTTAATCAGGGGCGGGATATATAGTATTTCGGGTTTATTACATAATAATAATAAGAGAGAGGGTAAACTTTATAAGGGATTTATAAATTAATATAAGTTAATAATTAATATGTCATAATGAACGAAAAGCGCTAAGTATAAAAACATTTGATGTGTGTATTCAAACTTAGGCTTAAAGTGAAAAAGGGTTTTTATGAGAAATTTTATAATTTTCCTTAGTAAAATAGAATTTTACTTAGGAAAAAACTTATGAAGGAGAATGAATGATTTATGAATGGTTTTAAGTACTTAGACTTTATAAATTATTGGGCCGAGGGTCCGGTCCCTCCAGAAGTCAGAGAAATGCTCTGAGCCCCTCTAATTTAATAAATACCTTGATACTTAGGGGAAATTAGTGAAAATCTAGGGAAAATGAGTAGGGAAGTTAATTAGTTGACTTTACTTTGCTTGAGATATTTTCAATATAATACATGCCTTGCCCTTGTGATGAAAGTAAAATATTAACACATTTAGAGTCATCATTCATCACATATAATTCTGCAACCATCATCTACTTACCCTACCTACTTTAACCTATCATTTTTATTTCTTTATTTGGGTGCACTTAGACTGACAAACCCTTATCAAACTTTTCTTTTCTTTTACATGGCAATGCCTATCTAAGTCTACACTTATTACATCAAGGGCTCAAATTAAATTGTTGAGCTCCTTTTTTCACTCTACGTATCTACTTATCTACCAAGATTACACTATTTGGTGACTGGTGAGATATTTATTCTCTATTTCTACAACGTGAAATTGAAATATGAACTAGCCAAGCTTAAACTGTTTGACTATTCATGAATTGGTGCATAAGTGACAAACTGCACACAATTGTTTATTATACATAAAGTAAAAAAGTAGTGGCATTTAGACTTGCACACTTTTCCGGTATTTCTTTTTGTTGGGGTTCATTTTCTTTGATTTTTTTGACCATCTTTTATTCTTTTTACCCTTTGATTTTTCTTTTAGGGTATACCCTCTTTACATGTTTAAATTTTTTTGATTTTTTGGAAATATGGAAAACCTTTGCAACAAGGAAAGGTATGAACATATTACATAGCTGATCAAGTCAATCATGATATATGACACCTATTGGTATATGGGCATAACACTGGCTCCACTTGGGGATGGCTTTTCCTGGTGGAAAGTCAAGAACAATAGATCAGATGGCCTCTTAATAATTTTGACTGCACTATGAAATCTTCTTCTGCGTGTTGCTTTATTGTATGTATGACGATGATACTCCTGAAGCTTAGGGCCTTCTCTTCGGGCTTCAACTCCAACAAGTTACTGTCCAATCAAAACTTTTACAATACAAAGGAAATAATATGTACATGTTAACAATCAGGATAACATTAATAAGTAGGATCAAAGTAATGTTTCAACATCCAACCATTGACTGGTCCTTCTTCTGCCTCTGTGCCAGCCGAGTTTTTTCTGAAAATGTGTGTTGTTTCCTTGTAGGGCATAGATAATATAAGGTCCCTTCCATAGGAAGTCAAACTTCCCATGTTTCCCCTTATCCTCTCTTCTGGAATCCCATCTTAACACTTTATCTCCAAGGTAGTGTTGAAGCCCCGAAAATCGGGTCAACAACAAGGGGGATACCCACCCGGTCCGGACCTTGGTTGGCAGCTCCTTATCCATTTGGTATAGCGGGTCCGACTGGGGATAATGGGACCAGTTTCCCAATCTAAGGGTGTGTGTGTGCAGAGTTGGATGTTGCTGATCTAAGAATACTTAAAGCTAATCTAATTCAAACTTTTAAACTAAATCTATGCTATTGTAATCTAATGAAAAACAGCACATCTAATCTATGCTAACCCGGGGTGTATTTCTTCTATTATGCGATCTAAAAAGATTTCAGACAATAACTGATAATAAAGATCATTAAGCTATCATAAGAATAGAAATCAATTAAGATGAACTACTTTGCATAAAAAGTCAGGCAAAACAGTTGTGAACAACATATCACATAATAAGTTATTCATATATCAGACATAAATAAATGGCTCCACCGTACAAAAGTGCCAAATGGTAACTCACACATTCATGCAATAACATATAAACAACTAAAACTGTATGTCACTTTCAGAATATAAGCAGAAATGGTCAAGAGATAAAAGTACCATTTATGACTGATTCTACTCATAAGCTTCAAGCAACAATGATTTATCTCTACTTGTTCTAACATCTACTAAGAGTACAGAAGTGCAACATCAGTAGCAGACATCGAATGCAAACATTAATAAATCTCGATCCATCCATTCATCAAAACCTCCTCTGAGGGTGCAAAAGTGCATGTTCTGAGGACAAGTTTTTGACAAATTTCTGGACCCTTCTCCAAATGCATGAGAAGGGTTAAAATACTACTTCCTAATTCTAATAATAGTTTGTTTACAAAATTTAGGATGCGGTTTTCAAATGACCGTCCTTTTTCTAATCTAATTTTAAAGAAAAAACAACATTCTAAATAAGACTATTTCTGAATCTGATCTTTAAAGCTGCAAGTGTTCATCATGGGCTTGAGGAGAGTCGGCTGGCTGACTTCTGCTTTGAGTTGGGCTGCGAAAACGGAATCTATGAGAGCTGGAACTACTTTTTTGGCCGCGTTTATGATGCATTTCACAGTCATCCATTGACTATGCGGCTTGACCAAGTATGCCCAGTAACATTCCCAATTTAACCTGTTTAATGCTTGGATCGCTTTTCCCTTCTCTTGCGCCTTCTGCTTCCATTCTGCTTCCAGTCGTAGTTTATTTGGTAGATACCCCAGGGTGGTCTCTTCGATTAAAATTGCTCTATGCAAATTTTCATTTACATAGTCGATAAGAATGCTTGCTTGCATGGCCGCTGTCTCCGCTGCTTGTTCCGCCTCTCTGGTCTGATCGTCCCATTTATTAAAGAGCAATTCTTTATGATTCTCGTTTATTCTGGGTGCACTTGCTCTTTTCCCTTCATCTTCATCCTGCCAAGCCAAATACTCCGTCACCCGTTTGTCACTCTGATCATAGTCACTCCGCAAATCTACCACTTGATTGGTGATTTTATCGCTCAGTTCGCAATAATGACTCCACTGTGATATCTTACGTCCCAACTCTTCCTGTTGCTGCAGTAGTTGTTCATTTAAGCCAATAGACTCGGAAATAAATTCTGTAAGCTTAGGCTCATCTTTATGCATTTCTTGGAAAATTTGTAATTGTTTTCCTTTCTCGTCTAGACTTCTTTGATAGCCTATCTGCATCTGCTGAAAGTCTTCTTGCAACTTCTCGAGCTGTTTGTTAGCTTCAATATTAGCATTGGCTTGTTGCAATTGTCGTTGTAGTAGTTGTATTTGATCTTCTTGTTCTTTCAACAGTTGCTGAACTTCCGATGCCTTGTCAATAGTTGCAGAAGCATATGCTCCTACGATCTGAGACAACTTAGTGAGATTTTCAGTTGGGTTATTGTTGGGGTCTTTCCATAAGACGTCCAATTGTTCAGCACCTTATGACAGTGTATTTTCTAGTTTTCTTTTTTTTCTCTGCTTTCTTACAACTGCTTTAAGTTGGGGACTATAGAATACATCCAGTGGGGGAATTTCTTCTACATTAAGTAGAAGCTTGGAAGGTGGAGTGGTAGGAATGTGCTCCGTCTCTGTGACACTGCTGACTATGGTCGAAACAACTTCTTGTGCTACCTGTGTATTGTTCACAGGCGTTCTTGGGGCTTTCCCTTCAAGATTGATCAGCTCATTGAAGGTTTCCCATTCTTTGTCTAATTCTGTCGTGACGGGTGGCGTTTTAATGACGAGAGGGGGGACATCTCTTGGCGGGGAGGCGATAACATGCTGTTGCGACATTGCACTTGACTAAGCCGTGTCCTTAGCTGCCTCTTTGTTCTTTCCTTGGTCGCTTCCAGACCCTTTAGAATGTTCAGGTACTCCTTGCGCAGTGTTAGATTTAGATCTGGAAGTGCTTGAGTTCGCACTGAGGCTAATGCTTGGAGTCGGTTCTCTGGCAGGCAGTCGCAGCTTTTCTAAAGGAACACTGGCCAGTCTTCTTTCCCTGTATACCATGAATCTTTGGAGGTCATCTGGAGACAATTTTGACTGAGCTTCCCGCAAAATTTCCTAGAATGAGCTTTTATTCTTAAATAAATCATCAAACAAATCTTTCTTTCCAACGAATACTTTTATTTTGACATTCGTTGTGAAATCTTGAGCAACTTCATTAGGGTCGAATGGCCTTGCCGGGAATTTAAATAATTGTAGACACGTCACATTCTCCACTTCGGTGAACGTGTGACCTACATCGAACAATGAAAAGGCCCCACAAGCTACAGGAAACTGAGGCCATATGGCCTTCTTTTTGTCTTTTAGGTCTTTAGTTAGGCCGCCTTCTGAACAGGTTTGATAAGCAATTTCTCGAGCCAGCAGTTTGTCAGGAATATACAAGGGTAGGACATAAGGAGGGACGGTGCTTCCAAATACTCTAATATAGGTGAACCATTCTTCCCCGAACCATCTTGCGATGGGGATGATATCTATCTGTGCCTCGGGTGAGCACCTCGAGGGATCTTCATCATACATCATTCTATACAAGGGTAAGATAAGCCCGTGACAAATCTGGTAGAAATGTGGGATGAAATGAGAATCCCACAGTACCTTATGATAAACATGGATAGGTAATGGGTCCTGGGTAGTCCATTTCCAACCCATAATGGGAAATTTAGATACATAACAAATAGAATGCATAACATATGCGGATAGATAAAAAGGAGGATAGATCCTTTGAGACAAGGATCTCTTAGACCGGTAATTGATAATAGCCGTGTATAGATTATCAGAAAAGATCTTGGCCCAATCCATAATATCGGCATTTGTGGCAGCATCTATTAATGGTAACCATTCAAATGAAAATTTATTGATATCTTGCATCCCAAATAATCTACAAAGCATGGCCGCAGCAAAACAATACGGAGAGGTGAGGGAACTAGTGCTGTACATACAGTTTTTGTCTTTCTTGAGCGGTTCCTCTTTTCTGGACCAATCTTTGGTGGTCTCTGATAGGTTTGGGTTCTCCGCCACAATTTTCTTAACGAATTGTGCATTGTAAGTCGCCTGCGGTTCAGCAAGATGATACATAAGCTTTAAATCTTGTGCAGCGAATGATCCGATGAGCCCTTGTCCTTGAATCTTGAATTGTTTGTTGTCCATGTTTGCATTGTCAAGTATCCACTTGATCATATCCGTATATGGTAGAATTTTGGGCCTTGCTGCTATCCGATGAAGAAATGAGCATGCTAGCTCTTCTAAGGACGCTTCGGAAGAGCGTTGTGAGCCCGCGACAGCAGTAACCTTCATTATTCTGGGATTCTCTTCTTCAAGTAATCTGTACATGCTTTCCCACGTCGATATCCCTGCGTCTTTGTTACAGGCTGTGTCTGTATACAAAGGCGCCATTTCCTTCGTCTTTTCCTTAGCCTCAGAGCCCTGAGCTCTATTTTTCTTTCCCATTTCTTCCTGCGTATGGCTGTGTATCGTCTTTCGCTCTCCGTTCCTGCAGCTCACAAGTGAAATGGAAATGACTGATCAAGAAAGGTGATGGGAGAGTTTTAAATGCAGCAGATATATCAAATATGCCACCTTACGTGAAGTAATTCTTTACAAAAGCACGCGTCTACATTTCATTTAATAGCTGACAACTAATCCCTTTACTATCATTAAAAGCACATGATCTTGAGTCAGATTATGGTAAGTGGCTTTTCTTAAATAGCGTGCCTGAAGGATTCGTGATGAAGTGACTTTATGATTTGCTTATGTAACATCGCAGATCGCGCCATCGCAAATCGCACCATCGCAGATCGCGCAAATACACGAATATAACATCGCAGCGATCGCAACATCGCAGATCGCAGAAGTTTTATGCTTGCCAAATCTTGTCAGCTCATTTTCTGTGATATGCGATCTTGCGATCGGTGTTATCGCAGATCAGTAAATCTTGAAGTTTTTCCGTTATGAGTATTACTTTATTGCGATGCGATATATTGCTTAGCATGAGAGTCTTGTATATACCGATATTATAGCGAAATGGAGGCACTTCCTATCTCTTTTGCAACGCGGTTTTAAAGATTTTTTCCCTATCATAGACTTAGGTTTTAAAATATTCAAAAGATCTTCCTAAGCTTACGATGGTAACCTTATTTTGAAGAAAGGAAACTCTTGCTTTCCCTAAATTTTAACTAAGGGTCCCCATTCATTTAGTATTTTGGACAACACTTAAATGAAAAAAGGGGGGGGGGGGGGTTGTTGCTAGCCACAACAGGTAGAAATCATCTGCCTTGGTCCTTTTATCAAATATCTTCTTGAGCTTCTCCTGCAACACTTGGGATCTTTGGTACACCTCCTCTCTGGTCTGCTGTAAATTGATGGTCTGGTTTATCCTTCTTTGAATATCATTAGGTTCCACCTGAGCTTCTTGGAGTAGTTTCATAACAGGAACTCCTAATGATGAAGGAAATACAACCTCCATGCCATATACTAACTCATAAGGACTGGTGCCAATGGATTTTTTGGTTGTAAGCCTATCTGCCCATAGTGCATTTATCAGTTTCTTGTGCCAAGTCTTCTTGTTCTCCTCCAACAGTTTTTAATGATATTAATGAGGCTCTTGTTGGAAGATTCAACCAACCCATTCCCTTGAGGGTAATAGGCTGTGGAATGGCTTAACGTAATGTGGTACTTTTTACAAAAACTGATCATGTTTTTTTATTTGAAAGCTGCAGCATTTTCAATTATGATTTTATCAGGGCAGCCCAATCTGGACAATATATTGGTTTCTAGGAAACTTATGATCACTGTATCATTGGCCTGTCTGGAGGGGATGGCCTCTATCCATTTGGTAAAATAGTCAGTGGCAGTGAGAATCCATTTGTGTTGACCTGAAGAGGGTGGATGTATTTCTCTAATGAAGTCAAGGTCCCATTGTTGGAAGGGTTGTCTCAGTGGAAATTGGTTTTAGGGGTAAAGGTAACAATTTTCTCTTGCCCTCAAAAATTTGACATTTATGCCAAGAAGTGACAAATTTCTTTACATCAGCGAACAAGGTTGGCTAATAGAATCCAGCCCTTAGGATCTTGTCTGCAGTTGATTTCCAATAAAGGTGTCCACCATAGTCTCCTGCATGAAATTCTTGGAGAGCCTTGTCAGCTTCATCTTTTAGCAAACAATTCAATAAAATTCCTTCATGATTTTTCCAAAAGAGAGCATTATCTAAAATACAAAACTTTGAAGCTTTCATTTTTAAAAACCTATTCTTTGTTATGGATAACCCTAGAGGAGCCTGCAGGTTTAGTAACACATAAATTACATCAGCATACCAAGGTGAGTCTAAAAAGGCCTGGCTGATTTGTGGAGTCACCATCTCCTGTTCGTCATCCAGTTCATTTATGTCTAGGGCTTGGCAATTGGTTTCTGCCATGAGTTTGGCCAATCCCTGTCCTTTTATCAGTTTTGTAGGTTTTATTTTAATATCATATTCTAAGATGGTAGCAATCCATTTACCCCTTTTGCCCTTAGTTTCATCCTGAGTCAGGATGTCCTTGACAACAACATTAGGTACATAGGCTATCACATGAGAGTATAATATGTAGACTCTGAAGTATTTAATGACTTTTACAAGTGCAATAGCTTGTTTCTCCATGATTTTGTATTTTAATGATGCATCTCTGAGTGCTTTACTAAAAAGGGCTATGGGTTTCTCACATCCTTGATCATCTTTTTGTAATAAAACAACTGCTATACTGTGTTCTGATGCAAATGAAAAGATTATGAAATCTCTATCAAATTGAGGGCTAGTTAGGACTGGTGTTCTAGTTAAAGCCATTTTGATTTCTTTAAATGCTTGTTTGGCTTCTACTATCCATTTGATGCTTGAATTTTTTTTTAACATATCATTAAGTAATCTAATGAGCTCAGCTAGGTTAGATATGAATCTTCTCAAAAAATTTATCTTTCCTAAGAAAGCTTGAAGTTCTTTGATATTTATTGGATGAGGTATCTGCAGAATAGGTTCTATTCTGGCAAGATCAATTTGAATTCCGTCTTTGGAAATGATGTGACCCAATAGTTTACCTTCCTCCAGGCCAAACAAGGACTTCTTTGGATTTAAAGAGATACCATATTTTCTACATTTTAGAAATACTTTCCTGAGATGGTCCAAATGCTGGTGATCTGATCTAGAAAAAACAATTAGATCATCTGGATATATAACAAGAAAATCATGAATCTCTTTGGCAAAGGCAATGTCCATTGCTCTTTGGAAAGTGGCTCTTGCATTTTTGAGTCCAAGTGGCATTTTGATGTACATAAAAGTTCCCCATGGTGTGGTAAAATCATTTTTCTCTTAGTCATCTGGATGAACCAGAATCTGGTTATATCTTGAGAACCCATCTGAAAGTGAAATTCTAGAAGAACCCACTACCCTTTGTAAAATATGATCCATCTTAGATAAAGGGTAATTATCTTTTAGAGAAACCTTATTGACATTTCTCAAATCAACACATAAACTAATTTCCCCAGTTTTATTTCTTGTAGGTACTAAATTAGACACCCACTCTGAAAATCTAATTGGGGCTATTATCCCTGCTTCATACATACGTTTAATTTCTTTTTCAATCAATGGTAATAACATAGGGTTGATTCTTCTGAGTTTTTGTTTAAATGGCTTCTGATTTTCTTTTAGAGGTATAGTATGCTGAATTATAGAGGTGTCATATGATTTCAAATCCTCATAACTCTAGGCAAAGACATCCTGGAATTCTCTCATGAGTTCAACATATTTTAACTTCTAGTCAGGAGGCAAAGACTTGGATAGTTTTATCATTTTTGGATTTTCCTCTGTTCCTAAGTTATATTCTTCAATGTCTGCTTTTAATGGTTCCATCTTTGGTTTTTTGGGAATATCATTGGAATCAAAGAGGTCTTCTAGAGGAGTTAATCCTTTAGGTAGATGATTGTCTTTCAAATCAATGACTTCTGTTTATCCTTCAATTATCTCATCAAGATCCATTTGTTTAAGGTCTTGCACTTCTTTTTTAGTGAACTTTGTGGGATGAAGCATTTGAATTGAATTCTATTCCAAAATGTTTATTTCTACCTCGTCTATCTGATTAGAGTCACTAACTGTATCTACATCTATGTGACTGTTAGAAAACTCTTCATCTAAAGTCAAAAATTTATTAATCTGCTCATCATTATGAAACACCTGCCAGTTCTTTAAATTATTAGGTATGGTTGATCTGTGTCTAATCTCAGCTGTAAACTGATGATTAGGTTCGAAGGGTAATTTGTAGGTGCTGGAAAACATTACCAGGCTGTGGGCTTGCAAGTTGTGTTTTCTAGGGATTTTAGCAAGCTGAGTTTCTAGAAAAGTATTAAGAATCTCTATGACTATTCCTCTGTAGTATCCTAATCTGGGATCCTTAGTTAGATATTTCCCTTTGATCTGTTAAATGATTAATTCAGAATCTCCTATGACAGATACTCTAATTGCTCCTAATCTTTTGACAAGTTTGAGACCCAACAAGAGAGCTTCATACTCTGCCATATTATTGGTGCACTTAAAATTTAACCTGTAGGCATGGCCTTCAGCATGGTCATTTTCTAGATTGTACACCCAAACTCCTACTCCTGCACCTAGTTTATTGACAGAGCCATCAAATTCTAAATGCCAAATAATTTCATGTTCGTAGTTGGTATTAGGAGTGATGAGAATTTCTTTAACTGTGAGATTTGGTTTTTCATTTTCATCTAGTTTTCCTTGGGTATCTGATGTTTCATTATTTTCAGAGATTTCCTGGATGTGAACACTTGATTTTCCTTTTTTAATTTCTTTTGGTTCTGCTGCTAAAACTTCTAAGTTATTGAGAGGATTGGTTTCGGTATTGTAAAGAATAAGTGAGTCCATATCAGAGTGTATTGAGTAGATGGGGAAATTTTGTGGTTTTTCCTAACTACTTACTACATATTTCATCAAAGTTTCTCTGTATAGCTTCTTAGGTTGGCCGAAAACTGAGATAGTAGCATAGGACATGTCTAATTGAAGAGATCCCTGAAGCTTTGCACCCCAGGATCTGGACAATAACATGCCATATTTTGGTGGAATATCTGCTACCACTATATCCATTAAGATTGTTTTTGCAGGGTACTGAACCAATGAAACACACAAGTCTTTTATCAATCCTAAACATCTCACCTGACTAGAATCAAAAGAAAAAAGGTCTTTGTATGGCCTGGTGATATCTAGGTCTAGTTTTTCCATTACAGACTTGGGCATTAGGTTGTGAGATGCCCTAGAATCAAACATGGCATTGTGAAGAATTTTGTCATGTATATTTAAGCTCACATAGAAAGGAGGAATTCCTCCTTCTAAGTGTTTTCTATTCACTTCTGGGCCAAAGATTAATTCTGGTTGGTCATCAAAAACATTAATTGAGTCTTCAGTGCCAGTGATTTTAAGTGATCTATTGATTTGACTTCGGTAGACATCATGTTTGGACAATTCAGATAATGGAACAACAATTTTTAACTTGCCTACTTTAGTCTCTAGATTGAAAGGTTTTTCTGTTTGAGATTTTATGTTTCGAACAGTGGGATTCTCTTTGTTTTCTGTATTTTTCTCCTTCTCAGGAGTGGGGTTATTAGTTGAAGTTTCTCCTAAATCAACTTCTGGAGGTTCTTCCACATTTCCTTTGGGAGGAGGAGAAGTGGAGGGCTATCTGTTATTAGGTTGATTGTCAGAGACATCTTCAATTATTGGATTAGAAGGATTAGGGTCTAATCTAGAAAGAATATGTACAGGTGCAGTGATTGTCTTACCTTTCATGGGTTGTTTTGCATTTTTCTGTTTGTTGGCTTCAAGAACATCAATTATTCTACTCCTCAAGTTGTATTTCTTATGCACTTCATAGATGGCTGTGTCATATCCCTCCCTGAAGTCAAATGATTCACCTGACTGAGTTTGAAATTGTTTGAGAACATGAGCCTCTTAATCCTCCTAGGTCAAGAAAACTTATTGTTCATTATTGAGTCCCATTAAATTTATTTGAGTGTCTTCTACTGGTTCATCAGAGTTTGAGGCTTCTACATAATTCTCCTGGAATGGGGGCCTAATGTTTTGGTCTAGACCAGTCTTCCCAGTGTTCTGATTTTGATTTTTTTCTAAAATAGGGAATTCTCCCTGTATTGGTTGGCTGACCATCCCAAGGGGCTTTGTTATGAAACCAGCTCAAGAAAAGATAGGAAAGATAGATCAACGCCTTAGAATTCAGCCTCTTCGAGGGGGCAACCTCCTTTACATTACATAAATGAAAAATTCTTGGATGATACAAATGGAAAGACCTCCTTTCTATATATAGGAGTCTAAGGGGTCATAACATAATCAGAGCCGACATAACAATAATAATGTAAGGGCACAATAATAACAATAGTGGGCTTCTATGGGGAATATTAGTAACAATATGGGCACTAGATGGGTACATCAATATAATAAGTGAGTTGTACTAATAACAATAAGGGGTTACACTAGTAGTATAGGTGCCTAACATGCCCCTCTCCTTCAAAAAGTGTTGTCCTCAACGCTTGAGTAGTTCTTGATGCTTCTGTATAAAATTCTTGTCCTCCCATGTGGAATCTTCAGCGTGTAAGTTCTTCCAATTGATGAGATACTCTGAAATTGATCGATTTTGTAGCTGTTGGGTTCTTGTTTCTGTGACTGCTCCAGGTTCCAATATGATTTTTCCTTCCTTTTCAATATCTGGCAATATTGTTTGAATTGGGATCTTTTGCAACTTTTGAATAAGTGGCCATACTTCTTTGTCCTTCTTCCATTCATCCCTTGCTTCGTTTATCCAATCTAGTTGGATAATAGAAATAGCACAAAACAATGCTTCCACATCCTCATCCTTGAAGAGTCTTCCCATTCGGTAAGGTCACCATTTTTTAAGTGCATGCAGTATTGCCAACATTTCCTTCTCATAAATAGCTTGCTTTAGATGTAGCAGTAAAAATACCCAATCGCCTACATCAACACATTTTTCACTATGATGTTGATCTACCTGTTGTTTCATTTGATTTTGCACCGAAGTGGCGTTATCCTTTAAAAGTTGGAGAACTTGTTGTTGATGCTCGATGTGATCTTTCACTGCTTGAACCTTTTTCTTCTTGATATGTCCTTCTATATTTAGAGTTTGAGGAGTGGTAATTTCTTCCAATCCCTTACAAGATATGGTCGGATTCATTTCTTGACGCTCGATGTGATCTTTCACTTCTTGAACATTTTTCTTCTTGATATGTCTTTCTATCTTGATAGTTTGAGGAGTGGTAATTCCGACCAGTGAATTACAAGATATGGCTGGATTCATTTCTTCTTTCTTGATGTGATCTTTCACTTCTTGCACCTTTTTCTTCTTGATATGTCCTTCTATCGTGAGAGTTTGAGTAGTGGTCATTCTTGCCAATAGTTTACAAGATATGTTCTGATTCATTTCTTCTTTCTCTGGGGTCGGGTCTTGGCATATATCCTCTTCTTTTGATGTTTCTTGATCCTTTTCTTCCTCCTCTTCATACTCTATGTAAAATAATTTCTTCTCAGAACACTTATGACCTTTAGTGCATTTGCTATCACAATTGTAACAAAGCCCTTTTTCTCTTTTTTCTTCCAATTGTTGTGGTGTAACCCTTGTAGGTTGTGGAAGGCTAGGAGAAACAACATGTCCATCTTTAAAGTTGTGAGGGGTAGACTTCCTTGTTGCCATAATTTTACTTTCAAATATGTCACAAAGCCCTTTTACTCTTTCCAATTGTTGTGGTGTTGCTCTAAAGAAGGTGTTGTTCTTTGTAACCTCATAATGTGCTATCATTTCCTCCGTGAGAATTGACCACGTAACAAGTTGTTTACGAGAACAAAGCCCTTTATACCATAAAAATTGATCCGGTTCTAAATATGAAGATGCAATACATACCTTTTGTAACAGTGGTACACCATGTAGATCAAAATATTGCTCCATCTGAAGTATCCAATTTACCGGATCCTTGCCATCAAACTTCCTCATCTTGCTTTTTCTTGATTTTAGGACCTCGATCATGAAACGACTGTAACTCTGTACTTGTAGATATTTAAGTTTTGAAATTGCTACCTGTAGTAGCCCACTGTGTCCTCTTTCCAATTCCACCAGTCTGATCCAAATTGGATTCTCCAAAAAAGAGTTATGCACAATCTCCCAAGATGACCTGATTATAGACCTTTCGAGAAGAGCAAACTTGTATGAAGTGCCACGTGTCAATTTTTCGACCTTTGGCTCTAAAAAAGATATACAAGAAACTACAGTCCGTCCTCTTTCTGTACCTTCTTATGAAATTTCAATCCAATGCTCAGAGAGAAAGTTATGAATATTTTCCCCGGGTCACCTGTTTGGAATGTAATTCAGGAGTCTGCAAAAAGACCAACTTCCTCAGATCATATCTCCGTAAATAGAGCACAAAAAGATTTGAAATTTAGACCCAAGGTTTAGCCTGATTGCTTCTCAAATGGGTTTTTTTTTGCAACTCTTGAAACATCACAGAAAAAAAGTTATAGCGAAAATGCCACGATGACCTGTTTGGAGCAGCGAAACCCTAGAATCCAAAGCTCTGATACCAAATGTTATGAAACCAACTCAAGAAAAGATAGAAAAGATAGATCAACACCTTAGAATTCAGCCTCTTCGAGGGGGCAACCTCATTTACATTACATAAATGAACAATTCTTGGATGATACAAATGAAAAGACCTCCTTTCTATATATAGGAGTCTAAGGGGTCATAACATAATCAGAGCCGACATAACAATAATAATGTAAGGGCACAATAATAACAATAGTGGGCTTCTATGGGGCATATTAGTAACAATATGGGCACTAGATGGGTACATCAATATAATAAGTGGGTTGTACTAATAACAATAAGGGGTTACACTAGTAGTATAGCGGCCTAACATGCTTTCCTTTCAATTGTTTCCACCCTATCCCCTAGCCTATCCATCCTTTTAATTATAACATCTAATTTCTGTTCAAAGGATGAGGACTCTTCTTTCAATGGTATTCTCCTTTCACTTCTAACCTTGACTCTTTTAGATATCAAGTTGGCTTCAACACTGACAACTATGCTTTGCATATCTTCCAAAGTGCGAGGAGCTCTTTCTCTAAGCTAGTAGGCCATGTCAGAATCAAATCCATTAGGGAATTTGATTAAAGCTAAATTAGGAGGAGGTCTGAGGTTTTGAGGGATGGCATTATAGACATTGTTGAACCTAGTGCAGTAATCCTGCACAGTTTCTTGTGTTCCTCTCTTTAGGTTTTCATATTCTGATAAGATTTGAAGAGGATCTTTCTTTTTCTCCCATCGGTTTAAGAATTGTCTATAGAGAGTTTCTAGGTTGTCTATACTGTTTGCAGCTAGGGCTCTAAACCAGGTTCTGACTTCCCCAGTTAGACTCTGAACAAATATTCTCATTCGTACATCATCAACATCTATTTCATATATTTCAAAGTAATCAGTCATCCTTTTGGTATGTTGTTGGGCTGTGTAGGTACCAGTACCATCAAATGGAGTGATTTTACTTTGGTAGTCTTGGGGCATGGCACCTAAATTGGCTGGTAATACCAAGGGAGCATATCTGTTTGCCATTGCAGCAGGTAGTGATGAAACAACAGCTGGGGTTGGGATAAGGATAGGTGTCTGAGTGGTAGATGGAGGGGTAGAAGGGGTGGTTTGAGGTTGAGATATATGAGGAAACGACGATGAACTTGCAGAGGCAGTAGTGATTACAGAGGGATTGGGTGTTCCTTCAGTGGTAAGATCAGATTGTATTGAGTTCTACAAATGTCTATCAATTGACGAATTGATAGCTTCAAGTTGTAATTCTTCAATGAACAATGGGTCTGGGATTAGGTCAATGAATTCAAAATCAGAATATGTTCTAAACAGAGAGGTTTCAAAATGTTTATCAAAGGGTTTGTCTTCAAGATAAATCCACCTAACAGGATAGAATGTTGAGCTGTAGGTGGGCCTAGAACAAGCAGAACTTTCTTGGCTTTCCTGTCTCCTAAGAATTCTGGGGATCAAATTAGGATTCTCAAACACTTGTGGTGGGTTGGGATCAGGATTAGCTCTAGTGTAACGAGTCCTTTCTGAAGCCAGATTTTTAGGTTGTATTTTTGGTTTTTCTTAATTGGTATTGACAAACAACTTCTATGGCTTCTTTAATAGGCTTTCTTTATGGGATTTAAACTTTCTTAAAGATTTATTTGACAAGAGGAAATGGTCGAATGTTTGGAAACCAAATGTTCAGTTCATAAACTTAACCAGAGATTGACTGAAGTAGCATTCATCTAGTATGCACTTGTAGAGCAAGAGCATTTCAAAGGCTACCTGGCTAACTTCAGGCTCCGTTTGTAGTTTATAAAGAAAACAATAATAACAAACAAACAAACTTTTCGCTCTCCAGTGGAGTCGCCACTATGTTATCACTCATATTTTCCCAGAAGTTGTAAGAAGAGGGAAAGGGGTCCGAGGTAACCACAAACCAACTTTTAGGTACATAATCTAGCCAATCTGTATCCAGAGAGGGCTCTCTCTTTAAGGTTTAGCTTTGTTTTGGAAAATATTGGGCTAGTTATGACAACTTGGGGTTTTGATTGTGTTTGGTGGTGAAATTCAGTAGCAGAGGGGTAGGACTGAATATTTTAGGCCATTGGGCTAATGGAGTCAAAAGAAGATAGCTTAGTTAGATTTGATTTTTCAATAAAGGATGGCTTCAAAGGGTAAGATAGCTAAACAGGGAGCAAATAGAGACTTGAAAAGATGGAATGGACTTAAAAGGGATGAAGGGAAATTAAAAGTCCTTCAAGATGTTTTAAGAGGAGGGAACTTGGATGATCACCAATAAAGAGCAATTAAGAATTCTTTACTAAATGATCGAATGATAAACTAAGAAGCAGGAGCAATTAAGAATTCACTGCCTATGATAGTTTAGAAGAAAACATTTAGAATAAAAATGATTGAAGAAAGATTGCACTTAAGCACTTTCTGAATTATTCTTTTTCGTTTTAATATTCAAATATGGAACACAATTGAAATATTTTAATAAGAAAACAGTAACACATGAGATATAGATACTTATTTGTCCTGTGTTTGACACATGAATCTTGTGAAAAGTCCTTTGCATTAATTCTTCATCTAGCCAGCCATGCAAGATTTTTCCAACAACACTTTATTCCAAAGTAATCAGTTTTACAGCAATGTCTAAGAATTCACACTCAATACTCCGAATGAGGGAGTATTTATACAAAAGTTTTACAATAAAATATCTCATAACAAAGAGAGATATATTCTATGATGACTAACTATATGTTACATGAAAATAGAGACAGATGGTCTCGTAGATAGAAGATAGAGGCAAACTGGTGGCTTGATGTCCCTATTCTTGTGAATGTGCTAGAGGCAAGCCCTATGATTGGGCATCGTGCTGTCTTCTTTGTAATTCTGTGCAGGCTATTCTGCTTTTCACTTTCTTACTGATACACTTTGACTTGCTCTGATACTCTTTACCTGTTTGATCCTTATTTATCTTCTGTTACCATCATTGACTATGGTAAAAAATGGAAATTTACCTTTTTACCAAGGGTAAATCACAAAATTTCTGTCATATCTGTCCACCATTTTTCTTGTGGTATTCTAGTCCTTTGAAGTTTTCTAAGGATCTCATCAGCCTCGGTGTATTTGAAAAAAATAGGCCGAACTTGCAAGATATGTTTTATTTCATGCTCCACATAGAATAGGTTCTCTAGACTGTCAAAGAGAACTCTGCCTGTAGGTAATGCCTTTGGTGCAACTGCACTACCAGATGAGCTGGCCTGGTTGTCTGCATACTTAGCCAACTTGTCAACATAGTCTATCTGTGTCATCAACTTGTCATTGATAACTAAAGGACTGGGAAGTCCTTTACTCTGCAATATGCCAAATTTCTGCATAAAATCATCAATTTCCTCTTCCATGTTTAGGCATCTCCTCTCCAAATTCTACATGAGAGACCTTTTAGTCAATACCTTCTTGATTTCCAAAATAGTCCCTGTTCTGTCTGCAATGCCCAGTTCTTCAAGCTGGTACTTATTCTTGGTATTCAAAAAATTTATTAGCCTGGTAGCTTCCTCAGGCATCCTTCCTAATTCTTCCTTAGTTCTTTGGATTTCTTCAAGAGCTATCTTTACTAAATCAATCTGCTAAAAAATTATTTGTATGGATAGCCAAACATCATTTATTGACTGAGTGATGTTGGTCAAAAGAATCTTCCTAATATCTGCTAAGGGTTTATCAAATGTGAGGTCTTTTTCTAATGATTTCATCTTTTGTTCTAACCCTTTATTTTCCCTCATATTTTCTGCAAAATTTATTTTTGAAAGATCATATTTTTGTTCTAAGGTAACAAATTTCTCTTTTACCTTTTGTAACTCTGAGTATTGGAGCTTCAATTCCTCCATTGACTTTATCAATTCTTCTGTGCTTAGACCTGAAATATCTGCTTTTGCTGTTCCCGCTATTGTTGTTCCTGCTATTACTTCTGCTGTGACCACTGGGACATTTGGTGCCAGAGCTATTCCAAGTGTTGAGGGGACTGCAGTGGAAACTACTAGAATCACATTGGGAGGCTGAGAGGTCGACTCTCCCTGCTTGTCCTTCAATGATTTTTCTAGTTCTTGTTCAGTCTCCTTGAGCTATTCATTAAGCTTTAGGACTAAGTCCATAAGCTCTTCTTCAGACCTTTGTTGTATGATCTCAGCAGTCTATGGATGCCTTGAAGGAGGCAACTTTAGCTGCTTTCTTAAGGCAGCTATGTCTTCATCTTTCTTTTTAATTAAAGCTTCTGCAACCTTCACATCCTTTGGATCATGACCCAATCCAATGATCAATTCTTCTAAAGATTTAATTCTATTGTCTTTAGCCTGTGAGGAGGCTTTCTCCAGCTATAATTGGGCAGTTGTATTATTCAAAGAATTTTCTAGTCTTTGGGCCATCATGGCCTTACCAGTCAATGTAGAATAGACCATCTCCCCTGTCTGTTTGTGTAACTCAATCTGGTCCAAGGGATGAATGTCCTTTGCCATGACCTCAAAATCGGTTTTGAGGTAATCTGTAGCTGATTGAGGCTGTTGCACTTTGGGTTTGAAAAAACTCATTAGCATTTTACCTTCTTTGATGTCATAGGCTGACATCAACCTGTTCTGATTAGTGGGAGCCATTTTCAAATATTGATTGTAGACCTGGATCCTCAATGGCTCATTCCTAGACTTTACTTCTTTAAATTTCTTTTTAATATCTGGGCTGTCTTTTCCTGGGTGCCTGAAAGATGATACTTCAGCACTTTGTTGTCTCTCCAGCTCTTGTCTCTGTTATTTAGAAGGTGTCCCACCTACTGGGAAAGTTTGATGACTATCTACACCTTCTTTTCTTTGACTATCAGTAATGTCTTCAAAAAATTCCTGTTTTGAAAGAGGATTTAGCCTATGCCTTTTAGCACTAGGCTGTTCTGAGGATCCACTGGTAGGGGTAGCTACTTCCTTGTCTCTCTTTTTGTTCTTTTCCTCATTTAGATAAGTCTGCAAGATTGGGGGTTCTCCCGCATTGACTTGAGTTGGAAGAGTGTGTATGTGGGCCTACTCCTTAGAAGTTTCAGGTTGTTTAGACATCATTAACTGTTCTGTAGCCTGAGTGCTTGACTTTGTTTCTTTACCTTTAAAAGTCCCTGTAAGTGGTGTATCGGTCTACTGTGAGTGCCTTTCAGAGGTCTCAACTGTTGAGGCACTTATCCTTAATGCTGACTTCTGAGAAGTCTCAAAATGTATTTGTCCAAAAGAATCTAGGTCAAGAGTCTTTTCAAGATCTTTCATTACATTTTCTATGTTGACCTGCTCACTATTAGTTTCTACTAAGGTCCCTTCCCTCCATTCATCCATGTTGGCAAATTGTTCAATCTCTGGGATTCTATGATGCAAGTATGGTGACAGTCTATTTTTCATCCTTCTATCACATATGAAGCTATGAGGGTCATATGGAATCCAACCAAAACTTTTGTGTAATTTAAGATGATCTTCTAGAATTCTCTCTGCTTCTTTCCCTGCTTCTCTAGTGTTGCAGATGAAAGGGCCTAATTGATGTTTGATTCTTAGTTGTGCTTTCTTTTTGGCTTTAGTAAAATGAACCATATCTGAGTTTATCATCTGCCTATAGTATTCCAATGCAAACAGTCTTATTGGAACATATTTTGGTAACTTGAAAGGGGAAAGTTCACACCCATACATCCTGATTTTTGTATAATTCTGGTATAAATACTAGTCACCCACTCTGTACTACTTCGAGAGCTGAAGGATCCTCTTAATGTCACCACTGATCCTGGGAGGGGAAATCCCTGTCAATAAGGTGGTTGTTGGATGAACAAATTGATCTATGAACTCATTATATGAGTAAGGGGAATTAAAGGATTCATGGAAGATGGAAGTCCAAAAGATAACAGACCTTGGATTACTCTTGATATCAAGTTTCATGATGGGGAATGGGAAATTATCTGACTGATAATAGAGCATGAGGTGATATATGAAGGTGGTATACTTGAAAACCCTTTCATTCTCTAGTCTCATGAACTGGTCATGAATTTTATCAGCAATAAAGGAGGCATAATCATACTTGACAGCAGGGGGCTGTCCAAGAGTAAAGATTGACATCAACACTAGGGTTAACTCATCTACATACTCACTAGTGTTGAATCCCATAACTATAGATATCATATCGACTATGAGTCTTCCCATATCTGTGAAGAAAGTTTGCATATAAGGAGGTGGGCCCTTAGGTTGATGTTTCTATAGTATGAAAGTCTGATAGAGGCAATTAAGTTCGGATTGGGATAATTTAGTTGATTTCTCAAGTAAATCTCCAATGAAAATTGGAGTGAGAGTTTGACTGGGGTGAAATTGCAACATCTCATTGATTGATTCAGCAGTTATTGGGAAGAGGACTATTTGGCTGGGAGACATAACTGCTCTGCGGTTGGGGTCATAATTGGCATGGCATTGATGAATTATATCAGGGAAAACATGGACTGAGGGGAGAAAGTATATGGGAAGATTGGATTCCCACAGTCCTATGGTATCATAGCCATTCAAGTAGTTATCTCTACTTTGGCAAAAGACTTTGAGGTGATTTTTATCAGTGGTTAGGTCTTTTATTTGGAAGTCCTTATCTGCCAAAGGCAAATAGTCTAAATCTTGATGAGGGGCATTAATGGGTGCAACATTCAAAGCCACCAGGGTTTCCATTTCTAGTTCTTGTGGATTCAGAAGGAAACTGTGGTTTTCTTTGTGAAATGGGCAACACAGAGGCTATGGGGGACTTTAAATGACAAAAATAATAACTGAATTATAATGAATTTGGGCCTTTTTCGTCAATTTACAGTGGAAAACAAGTATTTGCAGGGTTTTTTTTGGGAATTCGATAAATACCTTTTTTTGGGGGATAAGCAATGAAATGCAGGTACTGGGTGTGGCTGGAGGGTTCTGGGCGGCATCGGCTGCAAGGTTTGGAGCAGGTTGGTGATTGAAAGCTCGAACTAGTTGACCTTGACGTTCTTTTGCATGGGCGCATAGGTTTACCGAATAAAACAGTGAAAATGATTTGTTTTTGTTTTATTTACAAAGTCAAGGGTTGGTGGGTTTTTGGATTTCGGAGGGGTGACGTCAGTGGTAAACGACATGATGTTTTGTCATTTGTGGGAGGGAAGTAAATGGTTTCATATTGCACTGCTTATGGGAGAGGGTGGTATTTAGCGTTGGGCTAGCGATTCCATAGAGCGGTTGACACGTGGCAGGGTATTGTTCAGGAAACCGCTTTGTGATCACACGCTAATGTGCGGTCATAAAGGGTCGTGCGAAATGTATTATAACCGTCGGATATGAAAGGTATGATCTAACAGTTGACGGGAGATGCGATGCGACGGGGTTTTAACAAAGGTGGGCCTGATATAATTAAGGATTAATTTAATCATATCGGGAGCGGCATGATAGGTCGGGGAGGTTATTAATTAACCATGAGGGTTAATTAATCCCGTTTAGTGTAGCGGCGGGTCGGGGTTGTTAATTAGTTGCTGAATAACTAATTAATCCCATTTTAAAACAGATTATGGTTATATTTAACTGGGGGCGGGATATATAATATTTCAGGTTTATTACATAATAATAATACGGGAGAGGGTATACTTTATAAGGGATTTATAAATTAATATAAGTTAATTGTTAATATGTCATAATGAACGAAAAGCGCTAAGTATAAAAACATTTGATGTGTGTATTCAAACTTAGGCTTAAAGTGAAAAAGGGTTTTTATGAGAAATTGTATAATTTTCCTAAGTAAAATAGAATTTTACTTAGGAAAAACCTTATGAAGGAGAATGAATGATTTATGAATGGTTTTAAGTACTTAGGATTTATAAATTATTGGGCCGAGGGTCCGGTCCCTCCAGAAGTCAGAGAAATGCTCTAAGCCCCTCTAATTCAATAAATACCTTGATACTTAGGGGAAATTAGTGAAAATCTAGGGAAAATGAGTAGGGAAGTTAATTAGTTGACTTTGCTTTGCTTGAGATATTTTCAATATAATACATGCCTTGGCCTTGTGATGAAAGTAAAAGATTAACACATTGAGAGTCATCATTCATCACATATAACTTTGCAACCATCATCTACCTACCCTACCTATTTTAACCTATCATTTTTACTTCTTTATTTGGGTGCATTTAGATTGGCAAACCCTTATCAAACTTTTTTTTTCTTTTACATGGCAATGCCTATCTAAGTCTACACTTATTACATCCAAGGGTTCAGATTAAATTGTTGAGCTCCTTTTTTCACTCTACCTATCTACTTATCTGCCAAGATTACACTGTTTGGTCAGATCTTTATTCTCTATTTCTACAACATGAAATTGAAATATGAACTAGCCAAGCTTAAACTGTTTGACTATTCATGAATTGTGGCATAAGTGACAAACTGCACACAATTGTTTATTATACATAAAGTGAAAAAGTAGTGGCATTTAGACTTGCACACTTTCCTGGTCTTTCTTTTTGTTGGGGTTCATTTTCTTTGATTTTTTTGACCATCTTTTATTCTTTTTACCCTTTGATTTTTCTTTTAGGGTATACCCTCTTTACATTTTTTAAATTTTTTGATTTTTTGAAAATATGGAAAACCTTTGCAACAAGGAAAGGTATGAACATATTACATAGCTCATCAAGTCAATCATGATATATGACACCTATTGGTATAGGGGCATAACAGTCTCATTGATATGCTCTTCAATTAAATTTCTTTTTTGCAATTAAGCTTTTAATGCTTGAAATTTGCAATCTTCAAATGCACAACAACTTCAAATATTATCTAATCCACACACACAACACTCTACACAACACACCTTGGCCTATTCTCACTTAGATATCTTTAACTTAGCATTCACTTTTCATTTATGGTAGAACAATGCAACTGTTATGAAACCAGCTCAAGAAAAGATAGAAAAGATAGATCAACACCTTAGAATTCAGCCTCTTTGAGGGGGCAACCTCCTTTACATTATATAAATGAACAATTCTTCGCTGATTCAAATGACAAAACCTCCTTTATATATATAGGAGTCTAAGGAGTCACAATATAACCCAGCCGTCCTAACAATAATAATATAAAGCCCAAAAATAACAATAGAGGGATTCTATGGGGCACAATAATAACAATATGGGGGCAATAGGGGCACAACAATATTAATAAGGGGTATAACTACAATAGTAATGGAGTAATCACTAGTATTATAGGGACCCAACATTCCCCTCTCCTTCAAAAAAAGTGTTGTCCTCAACGCTTGAGTAGTTCTGGATACTTTTGCATAAAATTCTCATCCTCCCATGTGGAATCTTCAGTGGATAAGTTCTTCCACTTGATAAGATACTCTGAAATTGATCGATTTCATAGCTATCGAGTTCTTGTTTCTGTGACTGCTTTTGGTTCCAATATAATTTTTCCTTCCTCGTCAAGTTCTGGCAATATTGTTTCAAGTGGGAGCTTGTCACCTATAACCTTCTTTAAAAATGAAACATGGAAAACAGGGTGGAATCGAGAAGCCGCAGGAAGCTCCAATTTGTATGCCATAGTACCAATCTTTTGCAACACCTTGTAAGGACCATAATACTTTGGTGATAATTTATTATCCTTCTTAGCTTGCTTGAGGGACATTTGCTTATATGGTTGTATCCGTAGGAATACCCAATCACCTACATCAAAACCTCTTTCACCGCGATGTTGATCTGCTTGTTGTTTCATTCTATTCTGTGCCAACACGAGGTTATCCTTTAAGAGTTGGAGGACTTGTTGTTGATGTTCGATGTGATGTTCCACTGCTTGAACCTTAGAATTTTCTCTTAAATATGATGTGATGGATGGTGGTTGATACCCATAAAGTGCCATAAATGGGGTCATTTTTGTTGCTGTATGGAAGGAAGTGTTATACCACCATTCAGCCAGAGGCAACCATTTGACATATTATGTTTGTTTATCAGATACAAAGCAACGAAGATATCCTTCCAAACATTTGTTTACTATCTCAGTTTACCCATCAGATTGAGGATGATAAGATGAGCTATGAGCTAACTGAGTACCAAGACAAGAAAATAATTATGTCCAAAAATTTCCAGTGAAAATGGGATCTCTGTCACTTACAATAATCTTTGGGTTTCCATGTAGCTTTTGAATTGTTTCCATAAATGCAGTAGAAACTGTACTGGCTTTAAATGGATGTGATAATGCACAAAAGTGTGCATACTTTGTAAGTCTATCAACTACCACCATGATGACACTCTTTCCCTCAGACTTGGGTAAACCTCTGATAAAATCCATTGAAACCTCCTCCCAACGTTGGCTTGGAATGGATAAAGGTTGGAGTAGACCCGGTGTCTTAATTGTTTCAACTTTATTTTGTCGGCAAACTAAAAATTCCGCCACAAACTTTTGAATATCTGATTTAAGGCCATCCCAAAAAAGTTCCTTCTTAACCCTGTGGTAGTTTTTAAAAATCTTGAGTGCCCTCCTAAGGGAGAAGTGTGCAATTCCATAAGAATATTTTGTTTTAGCTGGGAATTCTTACAGAGGTATAAGCGATCTTTGTACCATAACGAATCATTTTGCCAGCTAAATGTATCAGACGTACTGCAATCTTGTTGTAAATTTCGAATAAGTGCCCACACTTCTTCATCATTCTTCCGTTCCTCCCTTGCTTCATTTATCCAATCTGGTTGGATAATAGAAATGGCGCACAACAATGCTTCCACATCCGCATCCTTTCTTGAGAGTGCATATGCCACCACATTTTGCTTCCCTTTTTTGTAGATGATTCCAAAGTCATAACCCAACATCTTTGTGACCCACTTTTGTTGCTCTTCAGAGGATAATCTTTGTTCTAAAAAGTATTTAAGGCTACCATGATCTGTTTTTACCTTGAAGTGTCTTCCCATTAGGTAGGGTCGCCATTTCTTAAGTGCATGGAGTATTGCCAACATTTCCTTCTCATAAATAGCTTTGCTTAAAAACTTTCTCTTGATTGGACGACTTTCAAAAGCAATCGGTCTTTCATCTTGCATTAGAACAGCACCAATTCCATTTCTTGAAACATTACATTCCACGATAAAGGTTTTTGTGAAGTCTGGTGTAGCTAAGACTGGTGCTTGGTACATTGCCTCTTTAAGATGTTCAAAGGCCTTTGTTGCTTCCGAAGTCCATGAAAATGCATCTTTCTTCAATAATGTTGTTAGAGGTGATGCTATTCTCCCATAATTCTTAACAAACTTGCGATAATACCCTGTCAACCCGAGAAATCCTTGCAGATGCTTTATGGATGTGGGGATTTTTTTGCAACTTCTGAAATGTCGCAGAAAAAAAAGTTATAGCGAAAATGCCACGATGACCTGTTTAGAGCAACAAAACCTAGAATCCAAAGCTCTGATACCAAATGTTATGAAACCAGCTCAAGAAAAGATAGAAAAGATAGATCAACGCCTTAGAATTCAGCCTCTTCGAGGGGGCAACCTCCTTTACATTACATAAATAAACAATTCTTGGATGATTCAAATGACAAAACCTCCTTTCTATATATAGGAGTCTAAGGAGTCACAATATAACCCAGCCGACCTAACAATAATAATATAAAGCCCAAAAATAACAATAGAGGGATTCTATGGGGCACAGTAATAACAATATGGGGGCAATAGGGGCACAAAAATATTAATAAGGGGTATAACTACAATAGTAATGGGGTAATCACTAGTATTATAGGGACCCAACAACAACTCTTTCCATCATTCCTCACTGACTTTGTTGTTTTTCACGTCCACAAAAACTTTTCTCCTTGATTTGCATGAGAACAATGCTTATTATGTTCCTTTATTTTATTTTATAGAGGCTACCAGACCATATTTCCCTTTAAAACAAACTTTAATCCCTTAACTAAATTTTGGCATCCGAATGTTGATTTTCCATGCTCCCTAGAGTATATGATGACAAGCCAAGATTGAGGGCTTAGGTTCAAAAGGTGTTAAAGCCTAGACTTGTGTAATTCACCTGGTTTTTAAATGCGTTGGGGCTTCCCCAGCTATCCAAGTTTGAACTATGGGGGCGTGGGGGGGCGGGCGCGGTTCTGCAATTTTTTGTATATGCAATTTAAATAACACCCACATTTTTAAACTGCACTAGGAAATATCGTACTCCAATCAAATATGAAGGTAAGGATGTCACTACGACCCCCCCTACCTATCCGAGATTTAAGAAGGGAGGGATCCAAAGTGTCGTGTCGATATGGGCAGTGAATTATGGGCCTATTACATGTCGCTTCGTCATCCCAACTTAGTTTCCATGTCATCAATGCTAACTAACTAGTACCTGCCACATCATTTTCCACGTCATCTTTTTGCCACCAGGCATGCCACATCACCTCCATGTCATCGCCATGTGCCACTCATAATAGGGCCAATTTGTTGAAATTTCCATACACCCCATATTTGATCCATGTCTATACTAGAACATAAACACACTGAAGTAGTACACTAACAAAACTTTGCACAATGAACATATAACTACAGGGAAATCAATGTAGTACACATATTTATATGGACCAAATATCGAACTTTATTAACCCATTAATAAAAGAATCATTAGGGCTCCCATACTAGGGATCATGGCCCTTTATATCTCTAATACAACTAGTGTACGTAATATACAAAACTTAGGGCTTGATATATATTCCATCAGATCTACAATCTACCCAAAAAATCAAATGCATACTTGAGCTAGTGCCTTCGGCTTAAGGTCCTTAGATTGTTGTTTTCCTTGGCAACTAATCCTTCTGCAATCGCTCTACAACTTCTCTATTTGCTAGATCTGCTTCTTTAGATCACAAATCTAACTTTCTTCTTCCAAATTTGACCTCCCACACTCAAATTTAACTTTCTTCTTATAGAGTTGACCATCCAACACGTAGATCTGAATTTCTTCTTATAGAGTTGACCATCCAACACTTAGATCTGAATTTCTTCCTGTAGGTCTAACCTTCCAGAACATAGATATGACTTTCTTTTGCAAATCTCATCGTCCAACAATAATATTTGACCTTCCAGCACTACAACTAGATCTTGCTACTCAACCTCCTTCTCCCTTTTGGAAATGACTCCTTTAGCTTCCCTCTCTTCACTAGTGACAGTACTTCTCCACTTGTGTGTCTAGGCCTTTCCTTTGGCCTCCTATTTATAATTATCCTTTAGTATCCCTATAAGTCCACATAACCTCCACTAGCTCGATATACTTTCCTACACACACTCTGATCAATGTGCTCTTCAAAGTAGCTCTAATACATGTTACAGAATATTTTGTCACACCTCCTGCACTTCCCCGTGACATACCTTGAAGTACCTGAAACGTGACCATTATACGTCGTACTCATTCATGTATACAACTCAGATCCCTCCTAAGACTTTGATTGGAAAATGCCTTGAGCTTTCCCTGAAGAAATAACTCTTAAAACCCTTAAATGAGGATCATCGCCATTATAAGGCTTAAAACAACGATGGTCGCCTGATGCACTGTACTTGACCAACGATGGCATCACTTTGTTCCCTTGCATACTTGTGATGATCCCAAAGAGGTAATTTTCCTAAAGAGGATGAGAAACTTCGTGGTCTAGAAGCTTCCAGAGCGACAAGCTAGAGGTTTTTTGGCATAGATGAGGTCGAATCCTCCCAAATTGGCCTCTTGGTCTTATCCCTATGAGCTACCTCCTTGATATGAGGGCCTAATCCTATCTTTGGATATGTCCTAACTCCCTTTCCCAGCCTATAAATTCATCCTCTCCCATTCCCAAACGGTTGGTCTATGTATATTTGCACCCTTATGTTAAGATTATGCCTGGAGGCTATTCATTTGACTTGGAGAAGGAGTGCTTGGAGAGTTCTTGGCTTGGACATGGATTGCCACTCAAGGAGAGCCTACCAACATCAAGGCTTTGGTTGTAAGCTTCCCTTTATTTTCTAATAATACACAACTTGCTGGTTCATCTTCCCAAAATGTATATGTTCATGTATCATTTAGCTTGACATTCCTTGATCAGTTAAGTAGGTTGCTATTGGATTTTCTATTTGTTTTGGCATGCCTTGTTGTGTCTTGATCACTTGTGCAGGTGCATAAACACTGAGAGAAGCAGGAACAAGCCCATGACACAAGTGGTTCAGGGTCCTCAACAAAGGAAATCAGAATAGCATCAGAACGAGGTAGGCCATCTCCTTCGTTCTTCTTTTCAATTGTAACCTAGGAAGATGTCTAGTTGATTGTCACTTCAGTTTCTAGACCCACTCATTGGGCTAGAGGGATCGTCTCTATCCGCAAAGAGGATTAACCTTGACAACAAAATGGCGACTCCACTAGGGAGCCTATGATCCTTTCCTTCCAATTCTTCACCTTGTCTTTTGACAAGTTTGATCAACCATCCATTCCCAGACTTCATTGCTTATGCTTGAAGGTTGTTAATTTGAGATGTTCTTGAAGATTTTGTGCTTTTTCTTTGTTTTTCTCGCCCATCACGTTTTTGGCCTTGATATTCACGATGATATCACAGATGTGTTGATTACAATAACGATGATTGTTTCTTTTCTATTAACAAGTGTGATGATAGCAAAAGTTAAAGAAATTTAGGGTTTGTCTTCTGATTTTCAATTCTTTTTACCTTCTCCCAGTGATTTACTAGTCTGATTTTAGTTGAATATTTTATATTTTGATTGCAATCGCCTCTTAAATTGGTTTAAGTGTGTTTGAAGTTTGATTAGCCTTTTAGGGTTTCTAGTTCTTCTGGGTCATCCTTCATCCGCTCGTTGGTCTTCTCATTGGAGATCAATTACCTGTGTTAAATATTCTTTTGTGTGTTTGGGAATCCTTTGCAAATCTCCTTTTCCAATCACTTTTGGTTCTTGAGCCTTAAGTTGTTTTCATTAATTTCGGATCGAGTAGACACTATGAAAGTTGCTTAAGTTCTATTTGATGAACAAAAGAGTACAAATTGATTGTCTAATTTGAATCAAAAGGAAGTGTTTTCTTTGAGTTTGTGTTTCGAAAAGCGAAAGCGAAAGTGTTTATCTTTTCATATAGTTTTCAAAGCATTTTTTGTTGCATTCAAATCATTAATGTGAAAGAGATTTCCATGTCTGTTGGCTTGCTTGCATTCTCTTTTACTTTTTGCACTAGATTACATTGATTGCACTAAAGTGAAAAAGAAAAAATCATCATTGCATCTTAAGGTAGATTACTTTAAGATATTTTTGGGCATTGCATTTGTTGTGAAGTGAAAGATTATATTTCATTTTTTGTATTAAGCATTGGAAATTGTCGTTGATACATTGGTCATTGGTTTGATGCATGATTTGGGTGATTTTCTTCCCTACATAGATAGCTTTCATCAAATTGAAGGATTTATTTTCATCATTTAACTGCATTTTAGGAACAGGTAACATCGTTAAGGCCTTGAAATCGAAACATAATTCTAAGATCAACTTTAAAATCTATCAATTAATCTAAGGAGCACCAGAAACATTAGTGTTCATACTTAGTAGTCTAGGCTAGAGACGTGTTCCTACGTCTATAAAACTTAGCAGTTGTTGTTCGCTTTTGCATTAGACAACACTAGCATGGACTTGTGCTCCCCCTATCGTCGAGTATATAAAGGGAGACCGTCATAGGTTTCAAACCTTTATCCATAGGAAGCTGAGTCTGCCACCCTGTAAACGTGATACAACAAACACGAAATTCGGGGAGATTGCCTGCATGTACGTCAAGTCCTTGGTAAATTTATTTGTTGAGGTGTATATTGCGGTTCATAGTTACTTGGTACTCCTTTTTCCTAGAGTTACCTGAGTGGTCATTTCGATATTTTGACTCTTTAAATTTGAAAAGATCAACGAGAAACTTGTCCTTTCAAGCTCGCTAAACCATTGAAAGCGACTAGAGTCACCTTTTTTTCCTTTTCTCGACTCTTAAAAGATGAAAAGGCAAAGTTTTTGTTTCTAAAAAATAACTGCCCACAATAAACATGCGAACCACAACAATTTCTTCTTGGACCAATATTGAGAGGAAGTCATCATGGCTGAACCATTGAGTTCATCTTGTAGTTCCCCTTAATTGTCTGATACTGAAGGGTCCTCCCAAGGAGTTCATCTGAAGCTTCCTCAGTCACTTGAAGATCAAGGTTTTGAACTTGGAATTGTTCCAAGTATCCAATCCCTGTCTTCTTTTCCACCTCCATCAGATTCCTGGTCACCTCAAGAATCTAATCCTGACACCCCTGACAATCCTATTTAGACCCCTGAGAGTTCGCAGACTCCTGAGAGTCCGCAGAGGCTTGTTATTTATCCATAGAATCTGTTATTCGATTCTGTTGTGATATCTCCTCAGTGTCCTTAGAGTCCTTACGATCGACCTGGTATCCTTTTGGAGTTATCCCATCGCACATCTCGAGTTCCTCGTCACCATTTGTTTCCATCTATGAAGTCAGAAGGTGAAATCCCAAATTCTTCTCCGGGTCATTCGGAAGTT
The DNA here is from genome assembly GCA_031772625.1 of Pinus tabuliformis. Lineage (NCBI taxonomy): Eukaryota > Viridiplantae > Streptophyta > Pinopsida > Pinales > Pinaceae > Pinus > Pinus tabuliformis. The sequence goes on along the minus strand of CM062815.1, from coordinate 160,904,938 downwards.
TCTACTACCAATACTCCTCATATTGATGATGAACAAGGGTATGAATTTCCTCCAGAAGTCTTTCCTTTTATAGGAAGAGTCTTGTCTCTCACCCTTCCTGAAACTAGTCGACCCATGTTCACCTGATTATACAACCTTAGCTCAGTTGGTTTTAGGTACTCCTAGTGCTTCGTCATTGTATCAAAATCCCATTTGGTCTTCAAATGAGATGCCTACATCCAGTCCATTCATTTCGAACACGATCTCTCGAACTTTTGTACAAACTGCTATCACATCAGTTCCTCTTCAACCTATAATTCCATCACAACCTGTCTCATCGTTTCAACCGACCCTTACATTGCAACCAATTATTTCAGGTCAAGTTTCAGTTAGTTCTTCCACCCCTCCATCAAGTGGATAGAATGTGCCACCGCTTGGGGGGCAGGATCCAAATATTCCTCTTATGTTAGGTGAAACCAATGTGAGTGGATTACAAATTCACATGGTTGGATTTAATCAACCTTATTATGATGGTATTTGTAACCCTGTTGGTCCATTCGGGTTAGGTAACATCCAATATCAACAGCCTTATATGGCTCAGATTCCACTCCAACAGGCTTATGTCCCATATGGTTCGCAAGCCTTGGTTAATCCATCTTACATTCCTCAAGTGGGAGCTTATGTCTAGCTTGGTCAATCTGCTATTCCTGGTGGATAAGGTCAGATTTAATTCGAAAATTACCAATACCCACAAGATATATCCTAAGGAACTGTCCAACAACCCTTGCAGCAGTAAGGAAAACCTTTGCAGTAGCAAGGGCAACCTTTGCAGCGGCAAGGGAAAACATTGCAGCAACACGGGAATTGTTACAGCATCAGGGGCAACCTTTGCGGCAGTCTCAACAGCCTTTGCAGTAGCAAAATCAGTTTTTTCAATAGTCTACTCAACCTTTGTACTCGCAAGGCCAACCTTTGCAGCAACAAGGTCAACCTTTACAACAACAAAGTCAGCCTTTGCAGTAGCAAGCTCAATATGTATATTCACAAGGTCAGTCCTTGCAAACACAAGGTCAACCCCTACAGTGACAGGGTCAATCTCCTTATGTCCAGGGTCAACAGGTTTAACAACCTTATAACCCATATGCCACATACAATGCTTATCAATGACCTATGGTAGGTCAATAACCTACCCCGGAAAAAATCCACCTTATGATATGTATCCCTAAGTGGGGGAAAAATCAAATCCCATATGGTCAAAATCCTCCACTATGGGGGAAATATCCTTACGAGCAAGGTTGGAACCCACAATTTGGGTCTCCTCAAACACCCTATATGCCGTTCAACACACAATTTCCTTTCTTGGCTACGTTGGAGCTGCCTGATGTCTTGAGTCTCACGAATGATCTTATTCTTCATTCGTCTTACTGGCCTCCGATTCCAACTAAAATTCCAAGCGATTGCCCCAAATTAAAAGGAAAATTTAAGGAGGACCCACAAGCCCATGTGATGACATATCACCTATGGTGCTCCTCCAATTCATATGTTGATGATTCTATCCGTCTTTGCCTCTTTCAGAGAACCCTCACAGGTGTTGCCGCAAAATGGTATATTGAGTTGCCTCGTGGTACCTATGCTCACTTCAACTCTCTAGCTATGGCCTTCCTCACCCAGTTCCAATTTTCGATTCGGTATGAAACTGACACTCATTTGCTCAAATCCCTTAAGCAAGATACTGTGACCCACATTTCCAATCATATCCATGAATGGAGACGTCGGTGTTGCCTCATCAAATTCAATATTTCTGATGAGTTGTTGAATGAATGGTTCACAAAATCATTTGTTAACAAGATTTCTAAGGATATACCTATGCGTGGATGTATTACTTAAGAGAAAGCTATCACCCGTGCTCAATATCTAGAATTAGTCTATTCGTAATCTGACACGTTGTATGAGATGTTTCCTAATGCTCTGAGACCATCTTCGGATCTGACAACATCAAAGTCTCTTGACATACCACCTATTGATGGTGTAATTGGTTCAGTGTCTCAGACTTCCATGAAAGCTTCTTCGAAGTAGAAATTTGTTTCAAACACTGGTTCCAATAATCCTTCAAAAAATTCATCAAGTCTTGGTAAAATCTCTGAGATACATGCTGTTAAGTCTACTGTAGCAGATAAGGCCTCCAAAGGTAAGAAAAAGGGAAAAGGTAAAGCCAAATCCGATGCCCCAAAACAGGATCCACCCAAATCACCTGCTCATGATGCTTCTAAGAGGAAGTCGAAATATTGTTTCCTCATTTGTGAGGAAGATCATTACACCAAGGATTGTCCCTGACGTTCTGAAGTTAAACACTTGTTGAAAGGGATTCAAAATATTTTAAAAGAACCTTTTCCATCTTAGCAGATGCAGTTGGTAGACCAACTACACTCATCTGCCTCCTCTGGTTCCCAAGTTTTCATGATGTAAGGTTCATCACCTATTTCGTTTGCTACTCGAACAAAGTGCTATCAAACCACGCATAAGCAGATGGTGAAGAAAGAAGTCATCGATATACCTTTTACTTCTACTCCGTCCAGTTCTGGTCCGCTCCATATTGAGCGCTTTAACAATGAGTCTGTAATTTGACCACCTACCAAGGGTGTACTTCGGAAATCATCTTATAATCCAAATGCTAGAGTTGCACAACACAACAATATTGTTGAGGATCTAGCTCAAGAACCTTCAGTGATGTCTGCCTTGGAGGTTATTCAAACCTGTCCAATGCAACAAAATTCATTATTGTCTTCTATAGGCGCTATTGATCCTATTGACTCGAGTATGATTACCTTTGATCTTGAAAACCACGTTCCTCGTCTTCCTCATCAGATTGCTTTTCTAATACAGGTTCTTATTGAAGGAAAGACGATCCATCAGACTGTTATTGATGAAGGTGCTTCTACCCGCATCATGTCTATTTTATGTTGGAAGGCCATTGGATCTCCTTCTCTTAACCAGTCCCCGAACACTTTGGAGGCCTTTGATGACAGAGTCTCCCGTCCATACGGTATTCTCATGAACTTTCTGATTACATTAGAAGGAAAGTCCGTTGAACTCGAAGTGGAAGTTGTAGATGTGAATCTCAACTACAACCTTCTTCTCGGGTGAAAATGGACCCACGCTATGTTTTGTGTGGTTTATTCTTTGTTTCGGGTGCTTCATTTTCTTCATGACGGAAAAATTGTCACCGTCGACCAACTGTCTTTCTTCTCTTTTGGTTCATTGAATGACAACATCCCTTACATGGGAAATAATGAGATTCCTTATGAGAGCGTGGGGGCAGGTCTCTTCAAAGACTCTACTTTAATGGGTACTTTTACTCTCCCACCTCCGAATGTTAGTTCAATCAATATGATCTCGGTTTTGAGGGATCCTTGGATTATTCCTACTCCAGATCAAATTGATTCATTTGGTGATTCTATGCCTTTAAGTCCATTGGAGAAAAATTATCAAGAACTCATCTTGGCTTTGATGGCCACTTTCGAAAGTCATACTGTTTTCAGTATGAACCTGGACACTTATGTGCCATCTCCTTGGCTTGGTTCTTAGGATTCTTCAGATCCTTTGAATGAGACATTTCCCACCGACGAGAGTATCGTTGAAGTTATGTCTTTGGATGAAACCCCTTGGAATGGTCTTCATCATCGTTCTTCTTTTCTTCCCAGCCTCGGTGAGACACCTTCATGTTTTCAAGCGTTTGTTTCTCATTGCCCAACGCATCCGCTTCAAACACCTGTCTTAGTGCATGAAGTCCTGTCGGAAGGTATTATGGGAAACGTTACTGCAACCTTGATTATTGACATTTTGGTTCACCCTGAAATCATCAAAATCCTTCAAATGGGGGCACCTTTTCCTTGTCATGAGATTAAGTTTTTCCTGCCTCCTCTCACGAGATTTTTTCCCGAGTCTCTACCATTTGCCCATTATCGCAATTGGTTTTTCATCTTACGACTCACAACCCTCACTTTCCCGGGGGGGCATAGGGGCATAGCCTTTTATGAGATTTACTCTATTATTTGGGTGAGTCGATGCTTACACGTCATGTCAACGGTGAAACTTTGGTTTTATTCTTTGTTGATCGATTACCCGAGTCCGGAAATAGACTCCATCTGAACTTTTTACATGTGAAATTCCTGTGATATTTTGTACATTAGTGTGTCAATTCATTAGTGTGTGTTTTTCATTTTTGGTGTGTTTGTTTGCTTTGTATAAATGTGTTTTTCTGCTTACCCTATGTTCCACTTGGTTTGCAAATGCCATTACGTTGATTTTTCTGATGGTGCTTGTCATAACACACAGAACCTATCTTATGCAGCATGGGTACTCTATGCCCCTAATGGTGAGAAGATTAACTTACAAGGTATGTGCCTTGGTCGAACAACTAATAATATTTCTGAATACAGTGCAGTCATTGAACTCTTCTCAGAAGCAGTTGCTCTTGGCATTAGGGATTTAGTTGTCAAGTTGGATTCACAACCCATTGTGTTACAATTAAACAATCATTACTCAGTGATAAATCCACAAATATTGCGTATGTATCTACGTGTTAGATTACTGGAAAGAAATTTTGACTTCATCACATATCAACATATTCCACGTCATTTAAATACATTAGCAAATTTTGTTCTTGATAGGCATTTGTGTCATTTATAAAACTGATCATAATATGGACATATAAGTAGAAAATAAAACATGCATATATATAATATATCGCGTCTATTAGAGTGTTTACATGAAGATATAAAAAAATAGAGTGTTCTGGGACACTTGGTTTTCAAAGCCTACAAAATGTGTAAAAGAGCTAGAAAGGCTATTAGCCTGCATAGTGCTCATGATAGCATGAGACCACTCTGATCACTCGGCCTAATAGTTGACGCAGTCTCATAGATACTCCCACTATATGTCTCTACCAATGCAGTGACACCTCATCAATAGTGGCATACTCTAGGACTCCTCGATTTATTGCCTCCAGGTTGCGCTCCATCTCAGCTAAGAGGTATGCCCCTTCTTCATAGTCTGTGCCCACTATCTGATGAGAAACTCGTCATGCTATTAGCGACATGCTAGGTGGTCTCTCTAGTCCCACATATGTGCATTTATCACAAGTTGAGTCTCAGTTTACACTTTTAGAAAAAATCATAAAACTTGAAAAAATCCAAAAAACAAGTTTTTACCTGCATTGGTCCACTGTTCTCCTAGTGGTAGAGGTAGATCTGGATCCCACCTGAAATCCATGCCAGCATAAGCATAGTCATCTACCATGATTAGTTGGCATTCTAGCCAAGTGTTCCTCCTCGAGGCATGATTTGACTCCATCTCACTAGTCTCGAATCTCGGGGGAGGGGGGGCAGGATTTGGTACCTCTGCCCACTGATACCAGAGTAAGGGCAGTCGCTCTAAAAATATGGTCACTAATATCGAACCAAACCTGAATTTCTTCAGGTGTCCATGCTTCCCCTTGGTCAACTGTCTTTTCATATTCGCCAGGAGGCATCCACACTAGTTAAATATGGTAGGGTTTAAACACACAATAGCATACTGGAATTGGGATTTCGAAGCCTCATGCAAGGCTTGCATGCCAGATACATGCACCATAGTGAATAATATTGTTCTAAAGGGAAGGTTGTTAGTGATTGTTGCTATCTTCACCTTCCCTCTGTTAGTCATTTCGACACCTGGAAAATGCCTCTGGACTAGAGGTATCATACTTTCACCTCTTGAGCGAGATCCAAAGAGTTGGATCGCTTCTCCTCTTCGGGACAATCCCATGGTGAAGTAAATATCCGCCTCCTCAAGTTCTAGTTCTTGGCCTTTTATGATGAAGATCTCTTGATGTACATCCCAAAGACTGATCAAGTAGGGAAACAATTCCATCTCGACCCTTAACCCTGTGGTACTGAAGAACTTTAGCAACTTGCAGTTCCTTAGAGCATTGATGCATTCAGGATCCCGATCTGCTTGGTGGTCTTCACCCTCATGGCCTCTTTATTTCCATTCCAAAACCATGACCTCCCACAAAACGTCATTTAACACCAATTAATGATTTTTTCATGGTTTAAAATCAAATATTTTTGCTTGAAAAGAAGGGTTTTTCTTCCTAAAACTCCATCTCGGCATCATCGCGCTTGTTTTCACAAATAGAGCGATATCATCGCGAGGGCCTTTTGGTTCAAGTGCAATCATTGCGAGTTCGATGACCATACTCGCGATGATCACCGACTCCTTAAAAATTAAAAATCCTCCCTTGTAGCACATAAATTACTGTTAAAAATGCATAAAATGGTGATAAAATGCAAGAGTAAGGATGGGCCTCTTACCTGTTGTAGATGGTTCACGAAATGGCACTCTGGATCTCCTGTAACGACCACTTGAAAATCGAGAAAATTAGGGCACAAATGCACTTTCAGAGCTTACTATGGTAAAATGGTAAAAAATAAATTTACTTTTGGTTATTTATAAGTTTTGCAAGTCATTTTTGTCAATATTTTAATAATATTTTATTATTATTTCTCGATATCAGTGATGGGTGCATTTCTTTGTGTAGTTACAGGTACCTTCAAGTGAACATTGTTAATTATTGATTGACTCTTGCGAGTTTTGTTTTATCTCTTTTTCGGACTCATAAAATAAATGAAAAAGGAACCCCCCTGGAGTCATCTTTGAGCTCTTTTTTGACTCTCGAAAACTGAAAAGATTGTCAAGTACTTATCATTTTGAACTCGTTAAAGTAAATGAATCGATGTCACCTCAGTATAAGTTTACCCCTTTTTGGGGATGGGATTGTCTATTTACAAAAAAGGTACACCTTGATCGACATGGTCAAGAGGTTCTTTCAGATATTGTTTTCTACCTTTTCAGGTTCGAGGGACAAATTACGAAAAGGGACATGATGGAGTTTTCTTTTTTCATATCTTTTTCAAACTATCTAAATATTAAAAATATACCGAGTTATTCTTACGTCAGACTCGTTAAAATTTTACTACGAAAGACTCGTCACCATGATGAGACCGAGCTTCTCCTTCTTAGTGCTTGTAAAAATTACTAGGATGGATTCATTCAAAGAATGAACTTACATGACAAGCATATGCTATCCCCTTCAAGCTTGATAAAAATAATTGGAGTACTCACTAAAAATAACAGGGAAAAATGAAGATGAAACATCCTTTGTATAGGCAACATGTCGCTCTTGAACATGACACTCTTCTGCTTTCGTATCGGGTTTGGGATATCCTCACTCAGTCAATTGTCCTCCTCGGTTTGGGTGATCAAATTTTTCCTCTAATTTGACTATTCCATTTTGTCATCATGACCTTTAGTCCTATGTCGAGTCAGATGCTGCCACACTCCGGAGTCGTGTCGCTAGTGTTCAAGAGAAGTCCAATCTATAGTAATTTACCTGTACATCATTTGAGTCATTGTTACAGTCTTGAAAATTATTCCACTTTATTCCTTGTTTTGTGTCGATGATGGGGGGTTAATCATTGCCCTCCTTCTATGGGTTGCATCCTGTCGACTTCGGCTCATTATCATAGAAGATGACCTAGAAACTCCTTTTCAGTACCTTGGAGCTTGCATGCCTTAATGGCAAGTTATTCGCATCTGACGATAGGTCTTCATCATTGGATTTCAATTGGGTGATTCCATGAGTATTCGACTTTAGCTTCATTATCAGATTCACGGTTTGTATTGTTGTACCTTAAGAGCCATTTTCATTTGGTGGTTTCTCTCATACGTGTTAACGGTCCACATCATCGGCCAATAATCAGGTGGTTTTCTAACATGTTCGACTTCAACACATTCGTTCGCATGTTGGAATTCATACTTTGATCAGGGCGAGATGAAGCGTAAGACCTTGGGTCTTGTCTAATATGACTCAGGTTGTGTGGAGTTATATTTTGTTCATGCTTGTACACATGTTTCTACTATACGACTGGCTATGACCATACTGTGGGACTTTATATTTATGATGATCCTCGTTATCTGGATGGCTGCGCCCATACCATGGATCTTTTCATATAGTATTCATCATCCAGATGGTTGCACCCATGCTGTATATTCATGTCTTGATCCCATATATGTATACGTATATACGTCCTTGATTTGCAGGTGTCCTGACAATGTGTGTACTCTTCCTTGCAAAATCTCATAAAACATCTTAGCCATCACTCCTCGTTCTTCCTTCATGCTTTAGGGGGCATCTGTTACACAATATTTAGTCACACCTCCTGCACTTCCTTGTGACATACCCCGAAGTGCCCAGAACATGACCATTATACGATGTACTCATTCATGTATACAACTCAGATCCCTCCTAAGACTTTGATTGGAAAATGCCTTAAGCTTTCCCTGAATAAATAACTCTTAAAACCCTTAAATGAGAATCATTGCCCTTATAAGGCTTAAAACAACAATGGTCTCCTGTTGCAATGTACTTGACCAACGATGGCATCACTCTGTTCCCTTTCATACCTGCGATGATCCCAAAGAGGTAATTTTCCCAAAGAGGATGAGAAGCTTTGTGATCTAGAAGCTTCTAGAGCAACGAGCTGGAGGTTGTTTGGCATAGATGAGGTCGAATCCTCCCAACTTGGCCTCTTGGTCTTATCCCTATGAGCTACCTCCTTGAGATGAGGGCCTAATCCTATCTTTGGAGAGGTCCTAACTCCCTTTCCCAACCTATAAATTCATCCTCTCCCATTCCCAAATGGTTGGTCTATGTCTATTTGCACCCTTATGCTAAGATTGTGCCTAGAGGCTATTCATTTGACTTGGAGAAGGAGTGCTTGGAGAGTTCTTGGCTTGGACTTGGATTACCACTCAAGGAGAGCCTATCAACATCAAGGCTTTGGTTGTAAGCTTCCCTTTATTTTCTAATAATACACAACTGCTGGTTCATCTTCCCAAAATGTATATGTTCATGTATCATTTAGCTTGACATTCCTTCATAAGTTAAGGAGGTTGCTATTGGATTTTCAATTGTAACCTAGAAAGATGTCTATTTGATTCTCACTTTAGTTGCTAGACCCAATCATTGGGCTAGAGGGATCGTCTCTGTCCGCAGAGAGGATTAACCTTGATAACAATACCATGTTGAATTTTCCTTGTACCCCAGATCTGGTCTATGTCTAGAATAAAGTATAAACACACTAAAGACACACAACATTAATAGCACTTTTCACAATAAAAACATCACAACAGTGAAATGATAAAATACACATATTTATATGGCCTAAATCTCGACCTTTATTAGTCCATTAATAAAATAATCATCAGGGCTCCCATACCAGGGATCATGGCCCTCTAGATATCTAATACAAATAGTATACAAAACTTAGGGCTTGAGGTTTATTCCATCAGATCTACAATCTACCAAAAAAATCAAATGCATACCTGAGCTAGTGTCTACAGTTCAAGGTCCTTGGATTGTTGCTGTCCCTCGAAACTAGTCCTTTTGCAACCATGCTACAACTTCTCAATCTGCTAAATCCGCTTCTTTAGATCATATATCTAAATTTCTTCTTCCATATTTGATCCTCCAGGACTCATATCTAACTTTCTTATTGCAAATATGACCGTCCAACACTCATATTTTACTTTCTTCTTGCAAATATGAGCTTCCAGCACTCATATCTCACCTTCTTCATGCAGATATGACCTTCCAACACTTATATCTAACTTTCTTCTTATAGATATGACCTTTCAACACTTAGATATGACTTTATTCTTGCATATATGACCTTCCAACACTCAGATATGACTTTCTTCTTGTAGATATGAGTTTCTAGCACTCATATTCAACTTTCTTCTTATAGATCTGACCATCCAAAATAGCTAGATCCTCCTACTCTACCTACTTCTCCATTTTGGAAGTGGATCCTTTAGATTCCCTCTCTCGACAAGTGAAAGTCCTTCTCCACTTATGTGTCTAGGAATTTTCCTTTGGCCTCCTCTTTATAGTTTTCCTTTAAGTTATTTGAGGATCCGTTGGTCCTTCAAGGTTTTTTCCACTTAATCATTTAACCATAAATTAGAATAAATAATTAATTGGCTTGGGTCAAAACCCATAACTTTAGGTCAAAAACCCAACCACTTGGGTAACTTTCCCAACAAACTCACTTTTAGTGGGTTTCCTTCTCGCGGAAATACCTTCTGAGCTACTCAAATTCCAACACACTTGGCCACCTAAAAGGGCCAAATCCACCTTCCATGTGTCCTCACCTTAGTGTGCCAAATCATTGTCTCCCTCCCATCTCTACCAAGTCACCTTGCCATATCATTTGGGATCCACCTGAACCATCAGAACCATGCATGGACTCCATCAATTCAAACTCCAGTTTCTCTTCATTCTTGGGGAGCTAGGATAAGTGCCATATATCAATGGAAAGTTATCTAAGAGAGCTATCTAGCCAAGAACTTTTTATTTGATTTTGAACATGTTACTTGCTGATAAAATGCATTTAAACACACTAGACATCAATGACATAATAAGCTTAGCACATTGCTAATAAAATCAATAGGCCCCCCCTAAAATTGGCATCACTTGAGATCTATGATTATATATTGACATCATTGACAACAAATTCCAACATGCTCAATAAGTAATTGGTGCTATTACTGTACCTCTTGTTTGGGATGTTAATTCCACCAAAAAATTTGAAGGAGATGTTTTTTCAGGGTAAGGTATGTGGAGAAAAGTTAAAGGTAACATATTTAATTATAAATATTATCTTCACACACACACACACACAAAAAACATACACACATATCACTAAGTTTTATTTGTAACTAAATCAATTTTTCTTTCTTCATCTAGGTAGTTAAGAGTGTGATGCCTTGCATTTATACATCACAAAATAATCTCCTCAAGGTAAAGGTATAGATAGAGTAATGTAACAGAGTTAACTATTATATATCACAAATTAGGGTGGCATAGTTTATTAGAAGATCATATGTGAATATTGATTCAAAGACTATGCAGAAGTAAATTAACCGAGAATTTGGTGCAAAAGAAAGAAGGGTATATATTTTCCATTTATTTTTAGTTCTTGATTCCCATTTATGTATTTTTTCCACCTATATTAACTTGTTTATATTTTTTTCAACTGGAAATGCATTTATAACATGTCAAGCATGTAGGTGAAACATCACAAATCTATGTGGTGCAATGGTAGAAATATCACATCAGTTGGATGATAAAAAGAAAACCTGTGATAATGGAGTAACTATAGTTTTCTAGGTTTCTAATGTTTCATGGAGGGGTGACAAACATCCCATCACATCTAATTTGAGATGCCACAGATATTTGGAAGATATATTGGATGTAGTTGAAATCATTCAAATTCGTTCTCTTTAACGTCAAATAATATAAACGATTGCTACAAGGTGAAGAAATGACTATTATTGATCATGATAATGGATTTACCATGCTTAACATGACTGAGTATGAGCCAAATATACAACCCTATGTCCTTCCAAGTCATCATGAAAGAGTAGGTTCATCATTTATTGTTAGATTTAAAATCTAAGAGGCAGGTATACAAAGTATATACCAAAATAATATGAATAAGATGCATGAGAGTAAGAAGAAGTGTTAAAGAAATAGGTCCATGAATTTTACCATCCCATCATTCGCTTACATTCTATGCATAGTCTTAAGTACAGTGATTATATTGATGACAATTTAGTGTTAGATATATGGTCATGGTCATAAACAATCTTATTAATGATTTTGGAAGGTTGGATATCAATTATGATCTTAATGGGCCAAATATAGAATAATATGGATTTTAAAATCAATTTTATTTAGATATGTTTTAACTCCTATTTAATAAAATGTGAATTCTTTGAGAATTTGCCATTTTTCAGCCTTTAATGGTTGTATGCTTAATATATTTTATTATATTTCATGGAAAATCAAATTATTAGGTTTGTATTGGGGATATTTTTATGACAGTGGGATGAGAATGTTGGAATATGGTGTATATCTCTAATTTAGTTTCTATGTTAGTCCCAATTGTAACACCCCACTTACCCTAGACATATGATGTTTGCAATGCAACATTGTTGAACTAATGCCAATAAGAAATAACACAATGGTGCTAAAAATTAGCCCCAAAAAATATGGCTTTATTCTTCTTTTGATCATGATCACCTTATCTATCCTGAACAAGTTCATTAGTAATCATGGAACTTGATTTTTCAAAACTAATAGATAAATAAGCACTTGATAGCTAACATCCTAATCTTCATCATCATATCGACACCATTCCTTGAAAATTCTTGCACCCACCCTAAACAAAGCATATTGAGTAGCATAAATAGGATTTTTGCCATCCACTAATATCACAGCGCCATCTTCATTGTAATGGTCCATTTTCCCTAGTAATATCAAATAGAATATCTTAAAAATAAATAAATAATTAACCCCAAAGTAACCATTAGTTAACCCTACATAACCATAATAACCCTTAATCAACCCCTAATTACCATAATTGACCTCTGATTAACATCAACTAATTACTTTTAATTGCCCATTAATTACCTATAAGTGAATTAACCTTAAACTGGAGGCGGGAGCAAGCTGAAACCCTGGTAATGGTGGAACCCTAGGTCACCATGGAGACCTGGACCTGTTACCCGTGGTAATGGAAATGGTATACGCTGGAAGTTTTACCACACGGGTCTGACCGCGTTTTATGAATCCAATATTTGTTTTGACCTCGTGAACAAGATGCTTGTCAGTTGCTGTCTTTTGTTTTGGAATACAGTCCATCATTTTACCGAACATCGTTTTCACAGTAGTCTACCATTACTTGGTTATACGGAGGTCAGATAACTGTCGGTCAGGAATGGTAGAAGAAGACCTTGTGGACTACGAGGAGGACCCGATGCTAGAACAGGAGATTTGGGCACATCAAGCTGGACCCGACACGGGCCCTTGGTAGAAAAAATCACCTCGGATGACAGCTGCACTTCAGACGCCGCAACACCCGCCCTCCACCGGAAAACGGTTCCCCCCTGCTGTCAATGTTGAAGGCATTCCCGGTTTGGAATGCCCTCCACTCTCTCCGGCCACATTGAATCTGCTCGGCACCAGTCTTTAGGCCTCAACCACCTTTGACTCTCCCCTGACTCATCTTCCGCACCTTTCCATGCCTCTGAACCCACCTTCCTACTCCTTCGCTCTGGTTGGCCCTTCAAATCCCCCGCACCCTGCTCAATCCTTCATACACCTAGGCTCATGTAGTTACAACCCTCACTCTCCGATAAGATCTGGGTGCTTCAGTTCACCCATACCAAACCCTAGACCTGCATTATCTACCCAGCAAGGCTCCTCGGAAGCGTGCAGAAGTTTACTCAGAGAACATCCCATGGGCCGTCGCACGGACAAGCCCAAAAAGGGCAGGTGCCTCAGAGCGGTGGACACAGACATAAATTTGACCTTTAGAGAAGACGTTCCTATGGCTGACGCTATGGACACGGCGAGGAAGGTTCTTGTTGGATGAGTTCAAGGCGGGAAATATTCGGTGGAGTGTTTGTGTCAATGGACCATGGAGATTTGGGGTTCTCTATTGAAAGAACTTCCAGTGATTAGGGCTTTGGCCAGAGGTTGGTTTGCCCTCTGATTTCATAGGGAGGAGTATACGGACTGGATACTATCGTGCTACTGGCATATAGAGCTTGCTCCTGTACTGCTTAAGAGATGAGATCCTCTTTCAACCCGGAGTGTGAACAGTCGGGAGCAGGACCTATTTGGGTCAAACTTCCTGGTTTGCCCATGTAGTTCTGGACCCCTCAGGTCTTCAAACGTATTGGCGACGCATTGGGGACTTACCTTGAGCACGATTAGTCCTATGAAAAGACTGGAATTATGACTATGGCAAGGATTTTGGTCCACCTTGATACCAAGGAGGGACTTGAAGAAAAAATCACACTTCACAGGAGACATTTCTCTTGCAGACAGCTCCTGGACTATGAAGGAGTCCCATTCTGATGTAGGAGGTGCCACAAAGTGGGTCACCTATACAAGGACTGTCCACTACTTTCATCGGCGACAACAGAGACCTCACGGGGGACTAAACATCATATCTCAGAGGAGCCGAACAAGGGAGACCAGCAACAAGGACAGGCACCACCTGAGGCTGCAGTTGAGACTACACAGAAGGCAAAAAATCGGCGAAAGACTCCAACCTCTCCTCCTCGGACTCGCTCCAAATCTGCTACGGAAGTGACTCCTCATCTGGGTAATGAATCTATTCCCATAACCTCTATATTTTTATCAGATGTTATGTTTACTTCTTTGCTTTCACCAATGACACCCCCTACCACCTCCCCCTGTTTTATCCCCACCATCCCTTGCTCCATTTTGCCCCCTCCCCCCACATTCTCTACTACACCTACCTCCCTCCGGGGTTATTCCACTCCTCCCTCTCATACATCCTCCCCATCTGGGGCGAGATCTCATCCCTACAACCTCAGATCCAGATCTCGACAATTATCTCCTCATTTTGGTTTGGGCCACTCCCCCGGAAGGACCAAAAATAAGCCCACCAGAGGGCGCCCATCCAAGATCAAAACAGCCATCAGGATGACGGTGGCTGATGTAGCGAGGGGTCGACAATCCACTATTGAAAGGGCACTTAGAGAAATTGAGCCCTCTATCCCTATTTCCCCATGATCTGGCTCTCTTACAACTGCAGGGGACTAGCCAACCCCAAAAAGAGATTGGCTCTAAAACGTCTTTTACACAGCTCCAACTGTGACATCCTTCTCCTTCAGGAAACCCTTGGCTCATCTGACATCATTACCAGAACCCTTCACTCTATCCTACCGGGCTGGTATTTTCAGGGTTTGGATGCGTTTGGTAGATCTGGGGGTCTAGCTATAGGAATAAACCCTAAAACTGTCAAGCATATTTCATCCTGGGGCGGTATGGGCTTCATTGGTATGGATATATTTGCGAGTGAGCTGGGGATCCAGTTAAAAGTGATAAACATATATGCTCCTAACCAGAACAGACTTGAGTTTTGGCACAACTTATTGGATCATAATCTTGTCTCGGGCACCACCATTATTGGTGGTGACTTAAATTTTTCATTGGGTATGGAGGAATCTTGGGGACATCACTCACAGATCGACTCTATATCGGACCAGATGAGCACACTACTGGATACTTTTAAACTTGTTGATGTTCCCATGAACAAGAAAATGCCCACATGGCATAACAGGAGAACGGGTGAGGCTGCCTTGGGTCAGAGACTGGATCGCTTTTTGATTCACGAAGATCTTCTCCGTACCCTACCCTTATACAGGCAATGGGTTGGTACTGGAGGTCTATCTGATCACCTCCCCATATATCTACAAATCTCTGGCCCCTCCAAAAAGCCTCGTGCCCCCTTCAAATTCTTTACTGGATTCCTAAAAGACCCGGAATACATCAACCTGGTAACAGAATATTGGCAAGCACAACCCCCTCTCAGGGAGTAGAGAATGGCAACAGATTTCTGTGGTCGACTTAAGAAACTCAGGACTATCATAGAGGAATGGTCTAAGTAGAAAAAATTGAGAGATGAACAGAACCTAAAGGACATCGAATTGTAGATAGCCTAGCTCACGAATGAAATGGGGCTTGGGTACTTAATAGATGACACAAAACTCCAACTGATAAATCTGGAAAACCAAAAGGCAAAGATTCTTCTTGAAAAGGAAGAACAATGGAGGTTGAAAAGTAGGGCTATATGGCTACAAGCTGGAGATGGAAATACTAAGTTTTTCCACAATTTTTCCAATGGCAGGAAGGCCTCTAACACCATTTGGCAGCTGCCTTGTGAACAAGATGGATGGGCCTCTACCCACCCACAATTAGCCAGGTTGGGGAACACTCATTTCAAAAATCAATTCACTGCTCCGGCAGCCATCACTCTCTCGGACATCATTAACCTTGTTGGACACTTCCCTAGGTTTGTTGATCGGGATGACGTGGAAGACTTGATACAACCTGTCACTATGGAGGAATTGGAGGGCACACTTAAATGGTTCAAGAAGGACAAGAGTCCTGGTCCAGATGGCTGGCCGGTTGAATTCTACACTGCTTTTCTGGAGCTTCTGGGACAGGACCTATTGGCGGTCATTGAAGAAAGTAGAATTACTGGGCACATCCACCCTCCCCTAAACTTCACCTACTTGGCCTTGATCCCTAAAACTGACTCACCAACCTCTTTTAATGACTTCCGTCCTATATCACTTTGCAACTGCCTGTATAAAATTATCTCCAAAATCATAGCCAACCGCATTAAGCCCATTTTATCCAACCATATCTCTCAGGAGCAATTTGCTTTCCTCCACCATAGACACATTCAGGATGCTATTGGCTTGGCCCAGGAAGCCCTACACTCCATTAAGCTCAAAAAACTCAAGGGACTTACCCTCAAAATTGATCTATCAAAGGCTTTCGACAAAGTGAGTTGGTTATATATCAAAATGATAATCACTCATTTGGGTTTTCCCCCGGCTCTCAACAACTGGATCATGGGTTGCATCTCCTCTGTATCGTTTGCCATTCTCATCAATGGGTCAACCACTACATCCTTGAATATTGAAAGAGGGATAAGGCAAGGCTTCCCATTATCACCATTACTATTCCTCTTAGTTATGAAAGGATTGAGCCGGCTGATTGATTCAGAAAAAAGAAGAGGGAGTCTCAGAGGACTAAAAATTATGGATCATTGCAATCTGACACACCTACTATTTCTGGATGACATATTAATATTCTTGAGTGGTGGTGTTTTGGACACCACATCAATGTATGAGATTATAAATCTCTTCTACAGAGCAATGGGAATGGAAATTAACCGAGATAAATCCACCATCTCTCTATCTGATTGTACACAACAGGAATCACAGCTCTCCCTACAAAAATTTCCATTTCATACTACTGAGCTGATGGAGGGGCTCAAATATCTGGGCTTCAGGCTAAAACCAGATGGGTACAAAATCATTGATTGGACCTGGCTTATCACAAAAGTGGAGAAAAGAATAAACTGCTGGTGTCACAGGTTCCTCTCTAGGGCAGGAAGATTAATTCTTATCAAATCAGTCCTAGAAGCCACCCCGGTTTACTGGATGTCACTGGCCTGGATTCCAAGAGGGGTTCTCCACAGAATTCAACAAATCTGTTGTAAATTTCTTTGGAATGGAAGAAAGGAGGGAAAACCTTTTGCCTGCATTAAATGGAATAGAATAGTCACTCCCAAAAAATGGGGAGGTTGGGGCCTTAAACTTCTTCCTGCTTTTGCACAATCCTTGGCTGCAAAACATAGCTGGTTATTACTAAAGCAAAAAAGTCTCTGGTCTGAGGTTATCCTACATAAATACATCTGGCCATCAACTATCATAGACTGGATTAGAAGTCCAACCTGGAATAGAAAAGGCATCTCGGTGATCTGGAGGGCCATGCTTAATACTCTTCCCATTATCAAGGACAGATTGTTATGGAAAATTGGAAATGGAGCATCAGCTCACATTGGAATTGATCCTTGGACTAGAAGTGGAAACTCTCTTCAGCTTCCAATGGGCTGATAAATCACTTAAACAACAGAGGCATTATGTATATTGAACAGATAGGAGATCAACAGAACACCACTTTTCTTACACAAGCATGGATGACTGGACAAAACTGGAACATCCCCAATGAATGGAATAGAACATGGCAAAACTACATTCAGGCACTCACAGAATCACATGTTAGACTAAATAATGAAGCAGATGAAATCATATGGGCACACTCAAAATCTAGACACTACTCTTCAAAGCAGGGCTATGATACCATTATTGCAGATACAAAACCAGAGGCCTTAAGGAGTTGGTGGGTATCAATTTGGAAATTAAAAGCCCCACTGTGCACCAGACTGTTGATGTGGAATATTCTAGAAAATAAGATCCCCACTGGATCCTATTTAAAAAAGAGGGCCTTTTTGGGACCTACCTGGTGTGTCCTCTGCCACCAAGAGGAGGAATCGACCCAGCATCTCTTTCTCTCATGTCCGACCACCAGGAACATATGGATACAAGTTCTACAAACTCTAAATCTGAATATGAGTTGGCAGGGTGTTGATATCATAACGACATGGGACAACTGGTGGGGTATTGCCGTGGAAAAAACAAGAAACCTTCCCCTTCTGGTCTCATGGCACATCTGGCTCAAGCGAAACATCATAATATTTGAAGACAAGCCGGTTAACTGGAACCTGCTCCCTCCGAAAATCTGTGCTGCTTTTGAAGAACTACCAAATGATGAGAGCCAAAAAAGACCTAGGAATATTAGACAGGAACAGATAAACAAATCAATACCTTGGGCCTATTTTGATGGTGCTGCTCAGCAGCATGGCTGTGGGGGAGGCATATGTTTTTACCTTACAGAAACACACTATTTCCAGATTAGCATGGGATTGGGACAGGGCACAAATAATCATGCTGAACTAATATCTCTTCGCCACCTGATTTATTCTGCAACAATGCAGAAACATAAAAAAATTTGGGGACTCAAAGATTGTGACTGATTGGTTTAACAACACAGTTGTTTGTAATGCATACTCTCTGAGATCTATTATGGAAGAAATTGTTTTTTTCAAAACATTTTTTGATCAGATTTCTTGCTCTCATATTTACAGGGAACGAAATGAAACTGCAGACAGGCTATCGAAAGAAGCGACACATCGCCCTCTAGGAGAGTGGATGATCGCTGAACATACACCTGCAGAAACCTATCACTACTTCCACAGGCCATACATCGACGGGAGATTACAGAGGGGCAACAACCCCTAATTATCAACATTTTGTTTTTTGAAATTTTTGAAATTTTGATACTGTTTCTTATTTATGAGCAAATGATTGTAAATATGGACAGCACATACACACCCACGAGGGTGAATTTTTGAACTTTTTATTGTGGTCTTGGACCTGCACAGTACACCCTTTGGGGTCTCATTGTAAATATTTAGTTTATAACAATGGATAGACAGCCACGATACAACATATGCCAATGGCCATCTACAACATGTAATTTCACCAATGAAATTATGAATTTTCTTTCAGGGAAAAAAAATACCTATAAGTGACCCTTACTTAATCCCTAACCACCTTTAATTAACCCTTGACCACCCCTAATTACCCATAAAATATCCAAAATTAACCACTAATTATCTGATAATTAACTCTTAATTAACCCCCAATTAACTCTATTAACACCTAATAACCACTAATTAACCCTTGATCACCCATAATTGACTCCCACTTAACCCCCAATTACCATTAATTACGCCCACTTAACACAATACTATCCCTTGTTGACATTACTTACCCCTGAATAACATGAAGTAGCCCTAATTACCCTGAATTAGCCCCTAATTATTTATGAATTAACCTCTAATTAACTCAATTTATCTCTACTAACCCTTAATTAATCCATCATTAACCCATAATCCCCCATAATTGACCCCTATTCAACCCCTAATTACCTCTAATTATCCTTAAATTATTCCTAATTAACACTTGAATACCCTTAATTGAACCTAATAAGTTTTAATTACTAGAAATGATACCTAATTACTCTTAATTATGCCAAAGTAAACACTACTTAACTATTAATTAACCCCTAATTAACCCTTAGTTAACCATGTTCACCCATAATTGACTTCCAGTTAACCCTCAATTGCCTTTAATGGACACTAAATTACCTTTTATTGACCCTTGATTAACCCTTAAGTAACCCTACGTGCTCCTAATTAACCTATAATTTTACCCTACTTAATTACTCCTTAACGAACATATCCTACAAGAGTTATATTGTTTCAATTTGTAAAAAATTCTGAGCACTACACAATTTGACCTTTCTTGGTGCATTTGTTCATTCTAACTCTCATTATATATTGCATGAAATGTGCCACTTATTGAATTGCTAACTTAAACGAATGTTTATGCTTAAATTAGTCATTTGGCATGAGGAGCTTCTCATCATAATTGACATAAATATGTTTTCTATTGTCTTGACAAGAAGGATGAAAATATCTACCGTAGGTCATGCATGCCACAAACATAATGTTTTTTTGTACAATTTTTTTAATATATTCTTTGAATTTTTATATATGTTTTTGTTAAACGTGTTATGTGGTGACAATTGTGATGACTATGAAGACAAACATAATAAGGATGAGGATCATGACGATGATGATGGTTACGATTATGATGACAATGACAATAATGATGGTAGATTTTAGAATTATGTGATTTATTTTTGTAGATAGAGAGTTTGAATTTTCCTTAGTGATATTCGAGAGTTGTCGACATTCCAAATCCATCATGATGACTATAATGAATGATGATGGTTGTAATTCCCCCCTCTAGTTGATTGAATTCAATATTACAATATCCTTGATATAACTCTAGGGCTCATACATTATTCTTTAAGGACCTTAGGTTGAGGATCCGATTATTTTACTTCTATTATTAGTGGTTGTGATAATAATTGTGATGTACCAGTTTGATGTTATAATGATGATGGTTGTGATGGACCTGTTTGATGACTATGTATAATCATGTTAACGAATTCATTATGTTGTCTTGTTTACATATTGTGAGGAATAACTTCTTGCTTACGGTTAGAGATTATGTTGATGATGTCATGATGATAATTTAACATGTGCAATTATA
Source organism: Pinus tabuliformis (assembly GCA_031772625.1). Lineage (NCBI taxonomy): Eukaryota > Viridiplantae > Streptophyta > Pinopsida > Pinales > Pinaceae > Pinus > Pinus tabuliformis. The sequence goes on along the minus strand of CM062815.1, from coordinate 160,884,217 downwards.
TCAATGACTAACATTATGACAAAATATTGCTGATGATTATTGAGTATGGCAGGAGAACACCCAAATGCACCTGCATGTGATCTGTCAATGACCTCTGGTTTGATCGATTGCATACTATTCACACTAAAATTTAAAGTTAAAATTAATATCCTTCTATGACTACTAATGGCATGATACTGGCTACAGGCACAGGTTAGATTGTTGGCCGAACAACTCACACGTGGGTGATGGGGTTGTACAGGATAAATATAACTTCATGGGAGGGGTGGGACAATGCCCTTGATTCCACCTGCTAAAACTCCCACCATGACTTGGGCTGGAAGGTGTTGGGATACCTTCACCTTGACGCTCACGATGATATTAGGGTGAACCTCGGATTAGGTTGCTCACCAAAATTTACACGGGGTGTACATGAAGACAAAGTCCTTGATCCCTAACACCATTAGTCTCACTATATATGGTGACATAGGAGATGACAGTGGTTTCCGTAGTCATGCCCAATTTTTCCCTCATAGTCAAAGGATGCCTGAAGGGTAATCAACGTGGCAACCTTGGAACTTCAAAAGGAAGTTCTTGAAGGACACGACTGACTTAGCACCCTCAGCATCAGGAAGAAAAAGATGAAAGATAATTTAGGGTTGATAATCATGCAACAATGAGCACTAATTCACACAATGCAGTAAGTTGGTTTTTAGAATCAAATTAACTAGATCAAGAGTAAACCTTGGGAAAAGGGAGAATCTGAAGAATTATAAAAACTTGACAAAATGAGTAACTCTACCCTCCTCACGTTGGAAAATATTAAATATATAATGTATATTAAAATAACTCCAAAAGTATGTATGTGTTCCAATAAAAATATGGGAAGGGGACATAAATCTTAATTAGAAACATTAATCCAAGGATAGTTTAAAACTCATTAAGAAAAGAGGGCGATTTATGAAATTAAAGAGTAATAATTTAAAATTAGAGAAATTTAGTTTTATGAGAGAACCTTCATGTGGCAAGAGCACAACACAAATATCTCCATCCAAAATTTCAACTTGAGATAAACTACGGTGTAGTTGGGGAACAAAATCTGAGACCTACTAGTTGACTTCAGTAATGAACACAAAATAAGGAGTATAAAAGGGGATCAAGGGACAACTAGGAGAAGAAATAGGGAATCATGTTGGGGTGAGGGAAAATATCCTTTTTAATAAGAAATTAAGTAAATAATTTTAAGAGAGCCTTGGTGAGAGGCTGACACATGGATAAGTGAATAATCAGATCATTGAATTAATAAACATAATTGTTTTTAGATGAAATGACAAGTGTCATCTATGAAGCCTCTTATAAAAGAAGGAGAAAGATATGAGAGAAGGGACTATTTTTTCCCTATTGTTGGATGACTACCCTAATGCTATTGTGTTTAGAGTGACTATTGAGTTCTATAGTGAGTTTGGTGAAATGGAGGCTCTTGGAGTGGGAAATCTTGAGCTAGAGTGCTCTCCTCCACTTGTTAGTGTTGTTCCTCTACCATACAACCCCATTGCAACTTGAGGGTCAGTGGGGAAGAAGAGTACCCAAGGAGTAGGCTGGTAGGTCAACCAGTGAGTTGGAAACACTCATTTGGGACACAAAATCACCATAATGTACATGGACTACATCAACGAAGCACAAGGATTAGCAAGCTTGAGATCAAGATTTCATTTCCCCTTGGTGCACAATATCAATGGTTTTTTAAAAGTTCTCCTAAATGATTATTTTGTTGTAATAAATTATCAGATAGTAAAAGTTAAGGAAATGATGTATATTTGTAAATTTATTAACTATTGGTATATGTGCCTTGGATGATTATATGATTATGATGTTGATTATCATTATTCAATAGATGATTAAGTCTAAAAGAAAACCTCCCATTGATTATTACCTTGTAATTCAGTAACTTGGAATGCACAACTTATTTTTTAATAAAAATGTGTGCATGACATCCCAAATATAATAATTTGGGTCTTATTATCTATGTTGTTTTTGGTTATTTTGATAAAAAAAGAACAAAAAAATATGTGTAAATGTTGTACATAGGAAATTTCCCTACAATCATGATGACGATGGTGATGAGGATGATATTGAATGTAGTCCACTGTCAAATATATTTAAAATATCCCCTCTTGACTTCATGCCTTGGTTTAGTACCTCATAGTTTAAGAATTTACCGGCTTTGGGCAGACTATCACCTCACTATATTGAAAGACTTCTAATAAACTAAAGGATTGAAAAGTTTATTTTGATGAGGACCTAGATACTCTCACCATTGATCATTGATGTATGAAAATGTGATAGGTGAGAATATCTGTATACATATGGAATGATATGGTAATTTTAAGGTTCACATTAGAGGCTCTTAACGTAATTGCTTTTTAAATGTACTTTTACATGCTTTGATATGTTCTTTTGGATGTTTTTATTAATAATGGCATGGTTAGTGTTAAATATTTTTAATTTGGTATATTTAAATTATATTTTTAAAATGTTATATATATATATTTTTCCTAAATATGTCATTTCTAATATGTTTTGTATACTTTATGTGGTGACAACGATGATGATAATGCCAACAAAGATGATGGACACAAGGATGAACATGATGATTATTATGATGACTATGATGATGACCTTTGAGTAACCTTAACTAAATCATAATTAACGTGATTAATCTTATCTATCTCTAATTACCTTTATGCGACCACTAATCACCACCAATTAACCCCTAAATGCCCCAAATTATTAATAATTAACCCTACTTACCATTAATTATGATGTATTACCTTTAAGTAACCTTTGATTATTCACTTATTAACCCTTAATTAACCCTTGAGTACCCCTAATTACAACTTAAATAACTCTATCTAATTAATCCTAATTAACCCCTGATCACATTTGATGTACCAAGGCTATGACAATTCAACTAATTGAAATTTTTTGATAAAAGAACCTATGCTTTTCCTAGGCTTTTGTTGTGCCCACACCAAATCCCCTTCATTTTGTCACAATGAAGGCTCCCCCCTTTATTAAACTTTGAAACTACTTATTATTTTTATTTCTACTTTAGTTTTATTTGAGGTTTTATGATCGTACAATTTACTATTTTGTTATGGTAATTATTATTGGCTCTCACATTTTTTGCTTACTTTGGAGTTGGATTGGATATGTAAGTTTTGATCTTCCTCTCTTTTGACTTCATTTTTTCATCACATTTATGATGTGTTTTGCTCATGTTGTAGCATTTATCAGAACCCCCATTATTATATGAATTATTCATAAAATAATGGGGACCCTTCTAAATTTTCTTTGTTTTCTATAATTTAATAATTTATGATCATTTAATTTTGATTTTAATAAGTTTATATGTATTTACTTTATCTTGCAGTTTTTTGAAGTTTTTCGTAGTTTGTTTTAAGTTGATTTGATGATATCAATTTGGTCTAATTTGATATTTGGTTTATTTTTTGCAGAATATCAAAATTTATGAAGGAAATGCTTTACAAAGTATCCATACCTAATTCATAGACTGATTGGATTAACTGTCCCAGATACTAGATATCCAAATACGGGTAGTTAAAATTTCGATCAAAGGAAAACAATATTAATTCAAGTCATACAAATAACATATGTCAGTGTCTTACTTCTGTTGACACCTAATCCTCTGCGATTTGATGAATTTATGTAAATAGTTAATTAGGAATGTGAACAGTCATCAAGAGATGAACTGAGCAGTCACACCCTTTGTATATAACAATAGCATACCTAATGAAATATATCGAATCAGTTTTACTACCTATTGGAGAGTTACTGCCTGGCCTGGCATGGTATCAGAGCCAGTTCTCAAAATAGTTGTGACTCCCTTCATTTTTGCTACTGTGGGCTGTATGCTGGTCTGAGCACTGTCCACTGAGCACTGTCCTCTGTTGTTCTGACCTGAGCACTGTTCTGACTGACCTCTGTCCTCTGCGTTGTGTATCATTGCCTTAACGCATCTGTCCATATTCCTTTCCACTGGGCCACTACGCTCTGTCCATAACACTCTCTATAACGCATCTGTCTCTCATAAGCCGCAGCTTGTCTTTGACCGTATCTGAAACTGAATAGACAAGGTTCGAATCTCCATTATGGTGCCCATTCACACCATTCCATTGAAACGCTGTGTTAACGCTGGATTGAACGCTGTTGAATTGACTGTGTATGGTGATATGTTATATTGAACGCTGTCCCTCTCATACTACCGGTTCTCAAACACTTGTGATACCACTGTTAACCCCGCAATACCGCCTCTCCAAACCACTTTTGTCTGTGCATTTTCTGCTATTCCAGGGAAGCGATGTTAACTAAGACCATCAATGGCGGGATGATTCGTAGACCTTAATTCCCAAAACAAGCATTTCTCCATGTATAACCACAATCTTGAATGAATCATCACACGATGATCTCTGCATCCTGATTGCACGTATGGCCTCACAAGTGATCTCTAAATGCGGTAGCTTGCGACCATGGTACACTGTCACACTGTAGCACAAAAATGTTGAGAAATTTCGGGCTGCCTGCGCTATATCTCTATTGGTAATGGTATCATGACATAAGTTTTGAATGCTATCTTGAATGCTGCTATTTCAAATACGTTTTCAATGCTGCTGTTTTTAATACATGCGCTGGCCTCCGTGGTTCACCCATACCTCCATACGTGAAGCACCATTTTTTGTTTTCACTTTCGGCCGAGATTCCGTGCTTTTGTCCCTATAGTTGGATCCGATTTGATTGCTGGTGCCATTCATATGTTTGATGCTTTGCCGATGTTGACCGCTGTAAATTACAGTGCAAAGAATGCGCATGACCATGGTATTTATAGGTGAAGTTTTATGAGATTTATATGATGGACTTATATAAAACTTATATGAGGTTTATGTGAGGTGAATGTATACAATGATGGATTTATATGAGTCACATTGTGGATTTGAAATCCTTTGAGAATGATTTTTTGAGTACATTGGCAGAAGTATTTTTTTCTATCAGCAAAAGTTTTTTTTACAGAATGCATTCAATCATCTCCATGGTAGGAATAGTTCTCACTGACAAGGAGAACTATCCTGAATGGTCCCAGATGATAAAACACACCCTCATCTTCAATGAGTTGTGGAAAGGAGTGTGTGTCAGAGAAGGAGACAAAGACCTAGTACATCCTACCTCAGACAAAGAGCTCGTCATTTGAGAAAACAAGAACAACAAAGCTTATGCATTAATCGCAACATCTGTAAATGAAGAGGTGAGTCGCCATATTTCATCATATTCAATTGCCTTTGAAGCCTTACAAAAGATGAAAGAACTCTATGACTCACATTCTGCACTTGAAGTTGTTCAGCTCACGATTAAATCTTCACTCTTGAACTGCAAAATAATGATCCTCTTGCTCTTGCATCTGAAGTAAAGTCTATAATGCATGATATCAGTTCCACTAAGGTTGAGCTGGATATCCCTCTTATTTCTTTTCTCAAGGCACTCTATCCTATTTACTCCAATTATCTTGAGTCTTTGCAAGCAAATGGAAATCTCAAAGATATAACCTTTGACTCTCTTGTGAAAAAGTTTGCTGAAAGAGAGAAAGCTTTTGGAAAGAAGACAACCCCTGAATCTTCTGAAGAGACTGTGTGCCTTGCTCATAAAGAAAAGCATCCTGCTCAATATTCTACAAGAGGAAGAGGTGGACGAAGAGGAAGAGGAAGATATTTCAGAGGCAGGGGGGCAAACATTCTCAAGGAGAAAAGGCAGATCTGCATTGCATTCCCTGCAAAAGAAATGGATCACATGATGCCTCTACATGCAAGCTACCATGGGACAAAATTGAGCAGAAAAGAAACCAACAGAAAGGTAAAACTGATGATACAGACATAGGTAAAGCACCTGAATCTGCTCACTATGTTGAGGCACAATGTAACATTGGAGTAAATGAAGATTTGTTTAATGCTTCACTTGCTTCTTGGAAAAATGATTGGTTGCTTGATTCAGGAGCAACCTGTCACATGACTCATAGAAAATATTTTTTTGAAGATTTCACTGACAATGTTGATGGAGCAGTATACTTTGCCGATCAATCAAAAATCAAGCCATCATGGCTTGGCACAATCAGGCTTAAACTGCTTGGTCTTCCAGACTTTCTTCTGGATCATGTTCTATATCTCCCACAGCTCAAGAGAAACTTGCTGTCCTTGGTCCACATCCGCCAGCAAGGTCACTCCATTCATATGTTTGATGGCAAGCTTGAGGTAAGAAAAGCATCTGACCACTCACTTGTCATGAGGGGAATAGAAGAAGAAAGGCTTCTTAAGCTGCAAGGAACATCTGCTCATGCACAACATTTCTCATACAATTCTCATCATGAAGAAGGTACACTTCCATCAAGTTTATTATGGCATGCTAGATTTGGACATTTAAACTATGACAGTCTCCGCTTATTGAGAAAAAATGGTGTTGCTGGTTTGCCTACAATTCCTAGAAAACTTAAGCAATGCGATGCTTGCATTCTAGGAAAGCATAGCAAACAATGTTTTCATGATTCACATTCAAGAGCACATAGGAAGCTTGAACTTATTCATTCAGATTTATGTGGTCCAATGCCTATTCCTTCTGCAAATGGAAATAAATATATCATGACATTTATTGATGACTACACAAGAATGTGTTGGGTTTATTTATTGAAGAACAAATATGATGCTTTTCAAACATTCAAGAATTTTCATAAATGGATTGAAAATGATGCACAATCTCATATTGGGTCTATTCGCACTGATAATGGAAAAGAATATACATCAAATGAATTTGAAAACTCTCTTCGCCAACATGGGATCAAACATCAAACAACTGTGCCTTATAATCCCCAACAGAATGGTGTAGCTGAAAGAATGAATAGAACAATCTTGAATATGGTACGATCCAAGCTTTTCTTCAAAAATGTAAAGATAATGTTTTGGGCTGATGCTGTTCTATGTGCTGCATATATAAAGAATAGATGTCCATCTAATACTATAAGAAACAAGACTCCTTATGAATTGTGGTATGGACATGTTCCTTCGGTAAAACATCTCAGGGTCTTTGGTTCCACCTATTATGCTTTGATACCAAAGGTACATAGAAACAAACTTGGTGCTAGAAGTCGTAAGTGTATCTTCCTGGGGTATTCAAACACCTCCAAAGCATACCGCCTCTATGATGAAGTAAATAAAAAGTTTGTTATATCTAGAGATGTATTTTTTCTTGAATCATCCAAATCTGACAATGTTGTTGAGCGGCAACTTGATCGCTTGGATAGATTCGCAAAAACAAAATCATTTCAAGAATTTGATAATCAGATTCCACATCTTGAAGGGGGGATTCCTATTCTAGATCAACATGTGGAATCTTCTTCTGAAGAACACTCTCCCCCGAATGAAACTCCAACAACGGATGATGCTTCAAGTGATGTAATTGATAGAATTGGGAGACTCAATCTTGATTCAGTCCCGACTCAATCAACAGAGCAGCCTGGACCATCTCAGAAAGGTCCCCCAAAGTGGTTGACGAAGACACTTGAAAGTGTTCATCCTGATGAAATTGGAAAAACAGGAACCAGAAATTCAAACCAACAAAATGGAGGTGATGTAGATGACTCTAATTCACGTGTTGATATGGTTGTTTCTTATGATTGTGAATTGAACTTGTCTACAGATTTTGAACCAACTTCCTTTAAAGAAGATGCTTCTCATGATGAATGGAAAGAAGCAATGCAAAAGGAGTATGATGCCCTCATAAAGAACGACACTTGGAAGCTGGTTGATCCTCCATTTGGAACCAAACCAATTGGCTGCAAGTGGGTCTACAAGAACAAGTACAAAGCTGATGGCTCACTTGACAAGCACAAAGCTAGGCTTGTGGAAAAAGGTTTTGCACAGAAAGAAGGGGTTGATTATGAGGAGAGTTTTCCCCCACTGCAAAATGGGCCACCATCCGGACACTTTTTGCACTAGCAGCTCAAAACGGTTGGAAAGTCCATCAAATGGATGTAAAAATTGCCTTCTTGAATGGAGATCTAAAAGTGAATGTTTTTATGTCCCAGCCTGAAGGATTTGCTGTGAAAGGACATGAACATAAAGTATGCAAAGTTGTGAAGTCCTTGTATGGCCTCAAACAAGCACCGCGAGTTTGGTATGAAAAACTAACTGAGCATCTTCTGAAACTCAACTTCAATCATTTTGATCTTGATGATGCAACTTTATTTGTCAAGAAAGTTGGCAAAACAGTTGTATATCTTGTGGTATATGTAGATGATCTTTTAATGACAGGGAACAATGAAAGCTACATTGCATCCATAAAGAAGGAATTGGGGAAAAGTTTTGAAATGACTGATTTGGGCTATGTTCATTACTATCTTGGCATTGAAGTAACCCAACATCCAAAATCCATATTTATTTCTCAAAAGAAATACATTGGAGATTTGTTAAACAGATTTGGCATGACAGAGTGCAATCCTCTTACTACTCCAATGGAACAAAACTTAAAGCTCACATCTATTGAAGGAAAGGAATTTGAGGATGCAACAAAGTATAGACAGCTTGTAGGAAGTCTCAACTACCTTACTACTACCAGACCAGACATTTCATTTGCTGTTGGAATCCTCTCCAGGTTTATGCAAAAGCCTTGTGAGGGACATTGGTCTGCTGCAAAAAGAGTTCTAAAGTACTTGAAGGGAACTTAAGACTTTGGAATCAAGTACACACAGGTGGATGGCTTCAGTTTGATCGGATACTCTGATTTAGACTTCGATGGAGACAAAGAAATTGGGGTATCTACTTCAGGATATGCTATGAGTCTTGGATCAGGATCTGTCTCCTGGAGATCACGCAAACAATCAGTTCCAACAGATTCCACAACAGAAGCAGAATACGTGGCAGCAGCTGAAGCAACAAAAGAAATTGTGTGGCTCAGGAAAATTCTTGAAGATTTGCAGGTAAAACAAGTACAATCAACTCCACTCATGATTGCCAACACCTCTGCAATAAAGTTGGCCAAGAACCCAAAGTTTCATGATCGAACAAAGCACATCAATACTAAATATCATCTGATCCGACATCATGTTGAGGCCAAAACAATCCATCTCCGTCATTGTTCCACAAATGAGCAAATTGCAGACATCTTCACCAAAGCGCTTGGAAGAGAAAAGCTTGAAAGATTCAGAACGATGCTTGGACTCACCAACATCCCTTCAGATTAAGGGGGGAATGTTGACACCTAATCCTCTGCGATTAGGTGAATTTATGTAAATAGTTAATTACGAATGTGAACAGTCATCAGGAGATGAACTGAGCAGTCACACCCTTTGTATATAACAATAGCATACCTAATGAAATATATCGAATCAGTTTTACTGCCTATTGGAGAGTTACTGCCTGGCCTGGCAACTTCTAGATTCAGATGCCTTTTAAATAAGTTCATTCGAGTTTGGAAGATAAATCAATTAATGTAACCAAATTTAAGTGGAACACTTAATATCATTAATTGAACCCATTAGATGTGTAGATGTTAGATATAGCTATTTAAGATTTTTTCTTTTAAACTTCATGATTTTTTAGTAATATGAAACGTTTTGTGATTTGGATTTTCAAGGTTTGATGTGTGTCATTGTTGACGTGGAATACGACATGTCATTGTTGATGTGCCATATTCCACATCACTCCACATGACACTTATTTAATGGATTATAATGATGTGTTCGATGGATATTATATCTGTATCTAGAGTTAAACTTATGTGAATATTAGTTGAAACTCTTTCAATGCTAGATCCAAGATATGTTTTCATCAAGTGTTTTATATCCAAATTCAAGAAGTTATTGATTACAAGTTATTTGAATGTACTAGATGTCAGATACCACATAATATTCACTCTTGATGGCTTTTCCATTTGGAAGGAACACTTGTACATGTAACTATATATCCTAGATGCCTTTCCACATGAGATTTGCATCCAGATATCTAGGCCCTAGTAGTTGGACCTCTATTGAGCTATTCAGATATTCAAATACCCAGGTATCCAAATATTTGTATTACATCTGAATGCCTAATAAAAACCGCTTTGTAAATTTCCAGTCTTCGATCATGTCAACATGGATGGATCTATGTGGCACTAAAGCTATCCTACATGTCAATAATGAGATTTGCATGCTAACATACATGACAAAATCATAAGTTTTTCTTATGAAAATTAGATTTATAGTTGAGGTCAAAATAATACTAGTTATACTATTAACTATATCACATGTTATGTCTCAAAGAAAGTATGTTATGTTGGTAAATTATTATAAACCTCTTGTTTTTATTTTACTTGACCAATGTGGTATAAACCTTCATGAATACTCAAGTAGAAACGATAAGCCACCTATTAGGCCAACAACATGTTTTTTTTCGGTAAAGTGTCAAGTTTGGATCCTATTTCTTTAGAGACTATATTGGGCCAAGTACAATTTGCAAGGGATAAATCATGGAAACTTATTGAATACTAATCATTTTAATTTTTATTGTTGTAAATAAAATTACTTGGATTGTATATTTCAAAGTAATATCTGACAAGTATATTGACTATCTTCTTTTGTTTAATTTTTGCATATTTATAGATAGGAGAAATAGAGCAAGATAGGACTTTATAGAGAGCTCGTAGGTGGAATATGTGCAAGATTGAGGATCCATTTTTGTACTTGTTGTTCTTTATGACATTTCTTGTTAGATCTTCTATCCTAGATGACAAGAAGCTATCTTGTTAATGGTTTTGTTTATATGTTTTATTCTATTAAACATTGTTGTTGAATTTAAAGAGGCCTCACAAGCTTGATTTTTGTATTTATTTTTGATGGATGACTGTAAAAATAAGCCCTTTTTTCAATGCACTCCAGTGCATCTGCAAAATGTAATTTTCAAACTTTTTAATGAAAATTATGATTTTTCCTTGAGGAAAAGGAGAAATAGAGCAAGAGAATAAAGGGAGAATTGGACAAATGAATATGAAGACATCTGCTTGTGTACAAATAAGAAGAATACATGTTCAACATCCTAAATCAAACACAATGATGAATGTAAAATATTTCATTTGTTATACAATGAGAAATCCCTTTAATAGAAAAAATAAAATACTTGTATCCATATTATTTGATTGAAAGAAATAATCATATGATTTTCTGGATGACTCTCATTAATTTTTTTCTAGAATATGAGTTGGAAAATCACGAGTATTATAACGAAAGGTCTTAGGTATTTGAATGAATGCACTAAGTAATAGAGTAGTTTAAAAGGTAGCTCTTTCAATGTAAGAGAGGTTGGATTTTCTTGCTAGGAAGTTAAGACTTTTGAGATTATGCTTGTGTATTTGTATCAGGTTGAAAGGGGGAATAGTTTGAATTCCTTGATGTTTTTCTTGTGCACACACACACACACACACATATACATATATTGTAACTGGTGGAATTGGTAGATGGGGCAGACATGTATTCATCTATATATATATATATATATATATAATGGAATTGGTAATTAGGGCATTCTCATACTCATATGAAACGAGGTCGATTTCGTCCATTACGACTATAACCACTAGGTTCCCCATGTTTCCCCTAATGTCGACACAAATTCACTGGGGGTGGTTTCGAACTTAGGAAATCATAATACTTTACATAACATGCTTTGCTAAGTGAGCTACACCCCAGGGGGTCTTCACGTATACGTTTTTTTCTTTCAATGTAACGGGTAGGGATTTATATTAGAAGGAAAAATTAGATTCTAGGACATGACCCTTACATATTTCTTCATGCTCTAGAAAGTCACTACATTTAGGAAAAATTAGATTCAAGGGACAACTTTTACCTACTATTCTAAATAGATGCCGAATATAATCTTAGCAAAAAACTCTTAATAACGATATGCATATTTACATAACATCAGAGGATTTCAAAAACTACAAAATTATTTGTTGGAGGAGAATCTTGGTTCATCAATCTCTCCATGCCACTTGAATCTCTGTCCCTATCTTGTTGTTCTTGCCTCCCAAGCCCATCTAACATTTTTCTTCTTAGGTTCATCATTGGTCCCAATTGCTCCCATGTTGAACAAAGTGTCAGTGCTGCAGTTTTCCTCAAGCTTAGCCACCCCTATGTCCAAGGCTGTTAGCCTAGTCCAGATTTCAGCCTGAAACTACTCCATTTTACTCTACAAAAAATCATACTTGGTGTTCATGAGAAATTGGTATGACTTCTGCTCATTCTCCTCCACAAATTTCTTCTTATTAAGGTTATTCAACAACCCTTCAACCGATTCTAACAACCTTTCCAACAGGTTGTTGGTTTTAAATTTCTCATCTTCATGAATCTGGTCTCCCAAGTTCTCCATTACATAACTATGATGCTCTACACTTTGGGGTTCAAAAGATGATGGCCACCTCTATTCATAGTTGAGAACACTCAACAACAGTGCAGTCTAGGACTGAAGAGCCACACAATGCCATATATAAACACACCTTCCCTTGAATCACCTCACTGAATAATTGAAATGTGAGGTTGCCAAATCCATTCTTGAATCTCATTCAACTCCTTGGAATGTCAATCATATGATATAGAAGGATAGGAATATTAACGCTTGTCTGTAGTAGATATAATGCACTACCAGGGCCGAGGCTACCCTCGCTTGTGTAAACACTTTGAAACCTTGGAGAATTAACACCTTATGCCTCTTGTTCTTGTGATTCATTGCATCAATTCACCATTTTCAATTTGATTTAGATATGGGTTCTATTCCTTTAATATGCATGACCAGGAAATTGATGTATGCCACCAATCCTTTCATGCATGCATCGACTTACAATCTATGATCCATGTGCTTAATAAGAGGAGTGTGTGGACGAACTCCACCGTGGGATTCGTTTAATTATTCAACTAGGAAGGCCATTAAATTATATAATAAACCTATAATGATTAATTTCAATATTCATGGAATGGGTGAGTATGGGATAACCCATGATCCAATTCTAATTTCCCCTGCTCCAATGTAGCTGCTTTATTGGCCAATGAGTCCACCCTTGTGTTCAATTGTTTATACACATTGAGGAATTCAATTTGCTCAAACTACATTGTTTGGAAAATGATCCTCTGCAGGATAGGAGGAAAGATGAGATTTGTGATCCTTTGACTTTCCACATTTGGCGTATCACAATCATTGTGTCCTCAAACACTATTTTTTGGTGATTTTCTTTGCCATTACGATTTCCAATCCCTGCCAAAGCACTAGGTATTAATCTTAGTTACTGGATGCCATACCTAGTCCCCATACATATTGAGCCTCTATTTGTTCATCAGGGCATAGGATAACACCTCCTACTCCCGCCATCCCTGGCTTCATGCATATTTTTATCAAGAGAAAGAGAGGGGTTTTTGTTTGGATGGAAGAATTATTTTTATAAGAAAATATTGTCAGAGGATGAAAATGAATTTGCATATGAAGATTGTATATTTTCAAACTTTTAATAAAAGATGGTAGCCTAGATCTTTTTGGATGAATTTGTACAAGTGATTGTAAGACTGCATTTTCTACATTATTATGAATTATACAAGTATATCATTCATGATTTTTGTAAAACTATTTTCAGACATTAATTAAATTATTCAAATTTATCATATAATAGATATGAGAATATATTTGTTGTAATTTTCCGAATAACTATTTATTTGAAAAATAACAATTTTCTTATGAGTGCTTAGTGTGTGTGTGTATATATATATATATTATTTTTATTATTTATTTATTTATTTTATTTTTATTTTTATTTTTATTTTTTTTCTTCTGAATTTGTCTACTCCTATATTGATACATTTTTTTTTTTACAAAGAGGCAGTGGCCTCGAGAAGTCTAGCCCAGAGATGTGGCATGCTCACATTACATAGCTGAACACTGACAAAAAAGACTTGCTGAAGACTGACTAGAAGAGCTTCTAGGACCATGACCATGACTAGTTCATAGAAACAGAATACGCCAATATCGAAACTGAAGACTGACTAGAGGTAATTCAAAGACCAAAACAGGTTGACTGGGCCCATACAAATAAACAGGTAAGCGCTGCCCAATTCAAAAATGAAATCTGACCCATTAAACAACTTTAACCGTAACTGAGACCCAAAGACACAGTCAGAAGAATGCCACCCACGAAGGGGAAACCAACAATTTAACTTTAGAAAAAAGGTCTGAGCATGAGAATTGTAGAGCATATAATGACTATAAAACAGGAGGGAATTGAGCACCTTCGAGCAACAGAGAATCAGAAACCATTGAACGCAGACTTCATTAAGCTTCATGAGTAGTGGAAGGCGACTCTTCAACGATGTGACACCCGTATTTGTAGGGATCTTCATGCTTAGAGGGATGGCCCTCTTTTCTTGAAGAACCGCCACTAGTAGGGACGCTCGGACCAGCTTGAATGTTCATGTCCTGGGTTGCAGTGCCACCAGGATCCTTACTCTGCTTGTTGTCAATCTGAGAAGTGCCATGCTTATCTTCCGCCCTTGTCTCCAGAGTCACCTCTGGTGTCACAACAACCAGACCATAAGTGTCCTCTCCAAGCTTAATGGTGACTGAAGCTATGAAGGAGAAATTACTGAGTGTACAGGGGAACTGAAAATGAGCTGTGTGAGATTGAGAATTATGAGAGCGCGCTACTGAATTATGCTGCCCTCGACCCCATCCATGACCACTCCTGGTAACGGGATAGCGGTTAGAGCAGAAGTCCGAGGAATAAGACGAGGAGTCCGAAGTAGAGGAGGAGGGCTGGCGGATAACTCGCCCACGGGAACTTCCCCTCCTGCAGCGCATTCTCTGGCGCAATCTAGGCATAATGAAAAGAGCAAGAGGTGTTGAACAGGTAGCAGTACTGTGAAGGCAGGGGGGGACTGAAAGGGGCCTAGCTTCAGCTCACAGAGGAGCACTGGGAAAGACTGAGGACGAGCGACAACTGAATTTGCAGAATGGGCTTTGTGAAACATGAAATCCCGACAATAAATCAACACAGCATTCCAGAGCACAACATTTCCCTGGGCTGGTCCGAGAGCGAGGCTCTGCGGCAGTAAGGGAACAACACGAGCGCAGGGGAGGAGCATGAATGAATTCTTGGAGGGGCGCCATGACAGATGAACTTGCAGGCTGGTGTGGAGGGACGAGCTGCATTAACACAACATTGAAGATGTTGGCAGAAGACTTAAAGACTGGCATCACGCGAGGCTGGATGGTGGTGGTAATAAGCCACGTGCCAACCCACCAAGCCGCCCACGTACAGAATGCAATGTTACACACCCGCATCCGGGAGTGCTTAGTATATTATTAAATGAGTGAATTATTTCCTTATATCCAACAATAAACTATTTTATGTAACAATCCCTGATTGAATTTTCATGTAAAAAAATATAAGACCAAGGTATTGGGACACGTATAACAAGTTGAATGGTGGGAATAACATCCTAGTGGGTGTCACTTTCAATTTATTTATGGCTATGGAAATTGAAATCAATTCACAACTTTTTGGCTAGTTAGACTTTTGTCAATTTTAGCTTGGAGCTCTCTCTCTATTCTCTCCATCTCATACTCTTGCACACTTACAGAAATATTGGAGCATGCTTGGAGCAATCTAATTTTCATTGGATCTGGAGAAAGAAGGCAAAGGAGAAGCAAGAAAGTGCAAGGGGAAAACATGATCAATAAATACAATAGGATTTCTTTGTAGGTATCGAGTTGCATGTATGATTTCCTTGCTAGTTTTGGCATGCATGGTATATGCATGTGGTTATTTGGTTATGATCTGTCATTGGCATGTAGGATTGCCTGGATTGACAGTGGTTTTTCATAGCCTTGCCATTTCATGGATAGCCATGATGTTATGGGTTTTCTACTTGTTGTTTCTGATTGGTGCTCAGGTTCTTTATGGCTATGGGTTGAGTTACTAGTTCTTGGAGCCATTGGTTGAAACAAACACTTTAGGTCCCTTGAACAACTTGGCTTGAGTTACTAGTCCTGGAGCCTTGGTTGGAAAAACACTTTGGAGCCCTTGGTGGGTTGAGTTACTAGTCCTGGAACCTTGGTTGGATAAATGTTCTAGAGCCCTAAAATGTTGTGGGTTGAATTATTAGTTCCTAGAGCCATGATTCAGACAAACGCTCTAGAGCCCTGGACAACTTGGGTAGAGACCGATATGGTTGGTGTTAGTGATGTATGACTGTGAGGTGGAATCACTAGTTGAGGGTTGATGTGGTTTGGCCTCTGGAAGCCCTAGTTTGGTTTTGATTGGTTTATTCCACGAGATCCCACATTCACGTGGGTGATTGACTGAAAGCGAGAATTGGGTTAGCCCAATCTATGGTCGGGTGGTACGTGGAAGTCCATGACTTGGTTGGATTTTTCATATGTTAATAAGAGCTCTTGTCCTCTTGTATTTCCATGAGTAATTGTACTTGTGATTATGTGGTTTTGATGGTTGGTTTATCATGGTGTATATGATGTTTATTTACTGGTTATATGTTGATTATATGATGTATATTGGTTATGAATCTTGATGTGTTTTGATTTGTTGATGAATGGTTAATGAATGCAACTATTATGAGAGAGCATTATACCTTCTTGAAAATTCTCATATAAGTATCAGACCCCTATGTTTAAATATGCATTAATGACCTGTAGATTACATGTTTGCCATGTGTTTGAAGAAATGACCGTTATGGTTGGGCCTAGTTAGGTCAAGTATTTGATCAAGTTGTGTATTAGAGGCTTTGTCATTGTGTCATTTCTCGTTCTGGAAAGTATAATCAAGTTCCAGGCAGTGGACTGGAGACTAGCCTTGAAAAGGTGGTTCAAATTCTAGGGTCACATGCTCAAAACTAGGAAGTTGGGAATGTAGTCGCTACCTTGCAGGCTTATGCATGTGACTGGGGGCCTATAGTCTCATGGATGCAGTGTTATGCTTGCACCTGGTAGTATAGGTCAGTAAAATAACTATCCAGCTCTTGATTTGGGTACCTGGAGTGGTTGTTTAGCTCCTGGGGGTCCTGTAGCTCCTAAGGAAGGCCAATAAAGTTTCATTTTGTTGACTCCACTTCCTTAATGAAGCTAGGAGGTCAGGTCATATCATAGTAACCCTTTCTCTCATATTTACTCCAATAGGCCAGTGAAATTGGGTAAATGTTGGAGGGGATGTTACATTTTATCTCGTGTCCAATTTCAATAAGCATGTTTCTAGCTAGGATAAATAATTAGATATAGTATTTATTACAAATAATATATATCATATAGTTAGATGTTAGGAATTTTAAATGGATCATTTAAAAACTAGATCGGTATTAAATCAATTCCAACATTTTAGGTGGTAATTGAGCCCACATACCAGTGGAAATCACTAACCCAAATGAAAGTAGGTCTAATTGGGACTTGCAATTAGACGATTCTCCCTTGTTGTTGGCGGAGGTATTTTTTGACCATCAACAATAATTGGCATTGGAAGGAGGGATGATAAGATAATCCTTTGGAGTCTATCTTTGATTGCATTTAATTAAAAATGACTTCTTTTTCTATCTCTGTTTTGAAACATGCATTTAGTTTCCCTAGGCCTTCCTAGGAGCATTTCCAAAAAGACAATAATTTGCTTATCAAAGCTGAAATTTGATGGTGAGGGTGATTTTTTTTGCATTTGATCATATTCCCAATTTAATCACAGATGCAATTCTCTTGATATAACTAATGATAATGAAGTGTGCATGATTTTTACTCTCAGATTGAGTGGAAGAATCAAGAGTTGTTCCTAGGTATTTTTTTCCAAATCCATACACACCTAGAAACAATTTATGGAATTATTATAGATACTCTTCAGAGTTATTATTATGAAGCATCGTTTAGAATTAGAAAATCTACACAAGTATGAAGGTGAGTCTGTAGAATAATTTACTTCAAGATTTAGATTAATTTGCTATAGATTTCCTTTAGATGTTAAATCTTTTGGAGAAAATTTAATGGAATGTTTTCTTTATTTTGTTCTCTTACTTATATACATAAACTCAATAATAGTGATACATGTAATGGTGTTTTTTCTCAAAATAGCCATGTTACAGAAAATATTAACTCATCATTTAATTTTGGTTCTAGGTGTGACTTATTTATTAATAACTTTAAAATGTATAATAATTCTTCTTTCGAAGAAAAATTAATTGAAGTTAATTCAATGCCATTAGAACATATTAAAGAACTAGATTTTAAAATTAATAATGATCATGTAATCAATAGAGAAGCATTTAGTTTAATATATTTTGAAAGTTACTTAACATTGTATCTGGATCGATTTGTTGATTGTAGTTCAAATAATAATTAGAACATATTAAAAAACTAGATTTTAAAATTAATAATGATCATGCAATCAATAGGAAAGCAATTAGTGGAATATATTTTGAAAGTTACTTAGCATTGTATCTGGATCGATTTATTGATTGTAGTTCAAATAATAATTACTCTGACATTTTTCATATGGAATTTTTTTATACATATTTGTATTTAGATGATAAGGTAACAATTGTAAAATAAAGTAGTTACAGTTCATCTCAAGATTATGAGATGGTAAATGATCAGCATATGGTTAGTGTTGAAAAATAACATGAAATCACATGCTAGTCATTCTTTTAGTCCATCTGATGATGCTAGTCATTCTAATCTTTTCTCTGACTTGGCAGAAAGAAAAGCCATTTTCAATGATTCATTAGACACTAATGATATTGAAGCACTTCACCAAAGGTGATGGTTATAATCATTTTTTGAAAAAGAGAAGCGTTTAATTGTTAAACTCTGAATATTTTTTGTTTGTATATGTAGGCTTTATTTTTGTTGGTTGTTTTAGTTTTCCTTTGAATATTTTTTGTTTGTATCTATAGGCTTTATTTTTGATCCTCTTGTTTTAGTGTTTCTTTATTAGATTACTTAGCATAGTCGAAGTGTGCTAATTTTTTGTTTGTAACTATAGGCTTTATTTTTGATCCTCTTGTTTTAGTGTTTCTTTATTAGATTACTGAGCATAGTCGAAGTGTGCTAATTTCCAATTAATTTGTTTTTTTGTTTTTTATTAGTTTTAATAAAAATAATTTGTTTTTTTTGTTTTTTATTAATTTTAATAAAAATAATTTGTTTTTTGAATAGTAAAAGAATTTCATGTCTGTGAAAGAAAGGAGATAAAATTTAGTATGCAAATATTTTCCCTGGTTTCCAATCTGTTTCTCTTTATTTGTTGGTTGAACAGTGAAAAAATTTTATGGACATAATTTTTTTATTTATTTTTATTTTTCTTTTAATTTATTTTTTTTTAATTTAATTTAATTTTATATTGCTAAATGTTTGCTTTGGAAATAATTTTTTTTATGCAAATTCATTGTTTGAAAAAAGGGAGATATTTAATTGTTAAACTCCAAATGTATTTGGATTAGTTTTTTTTATCAATCCACACTTTCTGATGGATTATTTTTTTTTTTATCACTGTCCACATTTTTATGGATAAATTACTATTTTACAAAATAAGAAGTAATTTAATAAATAACAAATATTTACATTTTTTTAATTATATTATGGTGGGAAATAATTTTTTTACTTGGATTTTTTTTAAAGTTTAGATTTTATTGTTTTTAATATAGTTAATAACCTAATCATTGTCTTACTTTTTGATAAATAAATTACTATCTAAAAAAATAAAGTAATATAGTGTCTTTAATTCAATACATAATTTTGAAAGATAAACATTTAAAGGTTTCCAATTACATTATGGTTGGACAAATTCTCTTTAGTTGGATTCCCTTTTTTTGTTTTAACAAAAATGAGTAAATTTTCTATTAAAATCTACGTATAGATTGAGAAATCAATTACATCAATTACATTGAATCATCTAGCATAGGATCATCTAAGGAGGAACTGATTGTATCTCGATTGATACTAAGGCCGACTTGCATATACCTTGCAAAATTGACAGTAGTCTTTAGGATGTCTATTGAGATTTGGCAGTAATCTGTCGATTGGTCAACTGGAGGCATTGTTGTTTGAGTTCTGGATTTCATTGGCAACGAGCTACACCTTCTGGTCTTCCAACTATTAATGAAGAGCATCAATTTCATCCCCTTGGTGGGCTAATTTTTTTTTAGAGACTGAATATCTTCCATGAGGTTAATGGAAGTCGACATTGAGTGAAGTTTCCAATTTATATCATGTGTTCCAACTGGAGGGATTCAAATTGTTGAGAGCACTTACTACAATTGATTATGCCACCAATGCCATATATTTTCTCCTTGTTGGCCCACATTCTCGGATTGAAAGTAGGAGAGAACTTGATTTATGCTTGTGGAGGGCTCAGAAAACTTAGGAGTCCAAAAGGGAGGGCTACAGAGTAGGGAGACAAATAAAATAACATCCCGGAGATAGAAAATTATGTCCTTGTGGGTGGTGACGTAGGAAAAGTAGAGGGTAGATGATAACTACCCACAAGGAGAAACAAGGCCAACACAAAATTTCATAAAGTCAGGAGCACCCATGCCAGGGGGTAGAAGGGAAGAGTTGACTTCTAGATGAGAGATTGAAGCAACAAAGAACAACAAAGCACCCAATTGATAGATGGAAAAAGGGATATTATATAGGATTCTAGGAGTGGGATGACACACATGGTAAAAGAAATACTAAACGAAAGGAGGCTAGCTTGAGAAGAGGAGCCATGGTGAAATTGGACAAGCTGGAAGATAGAGAAATAACAAACCAAAATGATATGAATTGTGTCGACACACACATGATGTGTTCATTTTTCAAGTGCAATAGATACAAGCACTAATTTCTAAAATATTGATAATTACTTATAATGATGTAGATCTTATTTTAACACTTTTTATTTATCATTAATCAATTACACTTCATAAGTTCAACCATAAATGTACAAGAACAATAGAGATCACAATGCACAAAGAGAACACATATTTACCATGGGAAAAGCCACTTGAGGGAAAAACCTAACAACCCTTTCCTTAGAGAAATGCTTCAGTTCAACAAGAGATACACCTAAATTTGCTAGTCAAAATGATGGTCAAACTGGCTGATCCAGGGACTCTTTTGCTTATAGATGTATGAAAAGAATCACATGTGAAAATTGCAGCTTAACAGAGAAATTTAATGTGCACACAAGAAAACACATAAATGCATGACAAGAAGACAACAAGACTTGATAATGGAGTTCGTCCAACTCGAACTATGTCTTTGGGCTCGGATCGATCAATGGGGAGGCCTTCATTCTTTAAATGGCATGAAAAGAAGAGAATACATTCATCAGTTTACATAAAAAGAGGCCTATACCTCCATTCTGGAAAATGGCTATGAAATGGAGACCTCAAATGGAGAAATGGACAACACCACTGCGTCCGTGGTGTTGAGAGGGGCTGAAAACATTTAAGATTTGTCCAATTAAGAAAAAATTCACTATCGGCCCTCTTGTAAGCTCTCCTGCCTTGAACTGCATGCTAGAAAATCCTTCCCCTGGTACTTTCCAATCATTGGGCTTTTATAATGTCTATTTTGGTTATAGGTGCGCTTGGATCGGAGGTTGTTTGTTTATAATGGAAGACGTTTCCTCGAAAGGATCGGTGGGCAACAAACCCCTTTAAAATTGCCTTTTTCCATTTGAACCAATAATACATGGAAACATAAGAAAATCCGACCAAAAAGCCTTTAGGTCAGACTTCAAATTCCATTAAATCAGGCTTATCGACCCATCGGGTCCGCCCTCATATCACAATCAGCATATCGCTGGTGCACTGGTACCATTAGCGGGGATTGCCAACCGTCGATCGTCGATCACCGATATCGGCGTCGGCCGATCGCATCAGCGTCCCGCTCATACAATGGCCTGAGGGTTCTAGTTTGCCGATTACCGATCGGCCGATCGCTCCGATCGCTGATTGGCCAATCACTCCGATCGCCGATTGGCTGATCGCTCCGATCGCCGATCACAATCATCCCGTTATCGCCGGTTGCTTGCCCCTGACTCCAATTAATAAGAGATCGCTGATCGGGGGTTCTGTTGCTGCTGCCTTAAGCTCGCCTCTTTCCTTCTTCGATTGCGATTTTGCCTTTTAAAGTCTTAAAGCCATTTTTAGGGAAAAAACCCTCATTTTCCAAAGGAACAAGGTGACCTTCTTTCTGCCATAACTTCATCATTCGGACTTGGATTGGAGTGCCGTTCGCAACATTGGAATCCGGGCGACGAATAAGTCGATTTGATGTCAAGATACTTGCTTTTCTGCCACTTTGAATTTTGAGCTTTTCCATGCCATTGTATCTGAGGATCCACCTGGATCAATCCTCCACATTGAGGAGCTTTTGGACCACCAAAAACTTTCATTAGTCAATTGGCAAGTGAGGGAATTGTTCCCTCACCTTTTCTTTCTCCAGCCATTTGGCCTTGCTAAGGTGCATTCCCTTGGACCCAACTCGAAGGTATTCCACATCTCCTCGCCGTGAAGCCCTGGTTCTCCGGTCAAGGATGATGCCTTTAGGTAACTCATTGAGATATTTTGGTGCAAAATCATCAACTGTAGGAACTGTGCCCACCTCATCGGTGTCCGTGATCAATGGTGGTTCATACAGCTTTAAGTTCTCTACATTCATTACTGAGTACATCTGCATATATATCGACAAATCAAGATGAAAGGCATTATTTCCAATCTTCTCCAGAATGGTGAATTGACCATACCGGATTGGTTGCTACTTATTCCCTTCTCCCTTCATCCTGTCCTTGCTGATGTGGAACCACACTTTGTCACCCACTTGGAATTGATGGTCGACTCGGTGTTTGTCATGTCGAGCATTGTAACGGGCTTGAATTTTCTCCAACTGCTCTTGTACTGCTTGGTGAATCAATTGGATTCGGTGAATGAACTGCTGAGCTTTGTCCCTATCATTATGTCCACTAGAGCCATCTTCCATTCCAAATACCATATCAAAAGGGTCCTTTGGCAGGTAACCAAAACATGTCTCAAATGGTGAACGTTGCGTAGATGAATGCACTGCTTGGTTGTAGGAATGCTGCACATATGGGAGATGCTCATCCCACAACTTGGGATGTTTCCCACAATAGCCTCGTAATAAGTGTATCATGGTGCGGTTGACAACCTCTGTCTATCCGTCAGTCTGTGGATGAAATTCCATGCTTCTTTTCAATTTGGTGTCCATTATCTTCCACAAGATGGTCCAAAACTATCCGAGAAAGCAAGAGTCCTGATTTGACACAATCGATGTGGGTAGCCCAAAATGGACCCAAACATGCTGAAAGAAAGGAGAAGCAGTTTGCTCTGTAGTGATCTGCTTTTTACAAGGCATTGGAATACACATCTTGCTAAAATGGTCAACGACAACATACAAATACTCGTGACTCTTTCTGGACAAAGGAAAACCTCCTACAAAGTCCATTGACACACTTTCCCATGGACGACTCGGAATATGGAGTGGTGTGTAGAGCCTGAGTTTTCTATTAGAGGGCTTTGAAACAGAACACATCACACAACCCTTTACATAGCAAGTCACAATGTTTTTCATATGAGGCCAAAAACAAAATCTTTGTACATGACATAAAGTCTTTTCGACACCAAAGTGTCGAGACACAAGAGAGGTGTGGGCCTCTCAAATTACATGTACTCTTTCCCCTGTGGGAATACACAATTTACCAAGGTGATACAACAATTTCCCCTGCAAGTGATAGTTGTCCACCTGTGAACCATGGGTTAGTTTTGCATAAATCTCCTTAAAGTCATCATCGTTAGCATATTGTTCAGCATAACTCTCAAAAGACAACGAAGCATTATGCAAAATAACAGAAGCAAAAATAAGAGGGCGAGATAGCATATCAGCCACTTTATTGCTAGTGCCCTTCTTATACTTTATTACCAGATGAAATTGTTGAAGAAAACCCATCCACCTGAAATGACGAGATTGTTGCAACTTGGTTTGTGGCTAAAGATACTGCAAGGGCTGATGATCCGTATGGATGATGGTCTCCTTGCTGATAAGGTAGTGTTTCCACTTTTTCACACTCTGCACCAAGGCATAAAGCTCCTTGTCATAAGTGGGATAGTTTATCACAACTTGAGAAAACTTATTAGAATGGTAACAAATCGGCTTCTTTTGCTGCATCAGTACAGCTCCCATGGCACAACCGCTGGCATCTGTTTCGATCTCGAATGGCTGTTGGAGATCAGGTAAGGCTAAGACTGACGCGGTGCTGATCTTTTCCTTCAATGTTTCGAAGGAATTCTGCTGTCTTCCTCCCCATTGGAAGACCTGTTTCACACTTGTCAATGTGTGCAATGGTGCCGCAATAACAAAGAAATTGGCAATAAATCTCCTCCAATACTGGACTGCACCTAAAAAGCTTCGGACCTTAGTTACACTAGTAGGCTTAGGCCAATTTACAATTGCTTCAACTTTAGAAGGATCAATTTTTAACTGACCATGACTAGCAATATGACCTAGGTAACCCAAAGAGGTTTTCCTGAACTCACACTTTGACAACTTTACATAGAGTTTTTCTTTTTCCAATACATCAAGCACTTTCTTTACATGACACACGTGTTCAACCCAACTTTTACTAAAGACAAGTATGTCATCTAAATATACAAGAACGAATTCATCAATGAAAGGCCGAAAGAGATCATTCATGACCCTCATAAAAGTGGCTAAAGCATTGCAAAGTCCGAATCGAATCACCATCCATTCGAACAACCCCTGTTTGGTCTTGAAGGTGGTTTTCCACACATCCTGCTCTGCAATTCGGACCTGGTGTTAGCCACTGCAAAAATCCAATTTGGTGAAATAAACAACATTCTTTAACTAATCTAATAATTCATCAATGCGTGGAAGAGGGTAACTATTTTTCACTGTAATTTTGTTTAGCGACGGTAATCCACGCACATCCTCCATGTGCCATCTTTCTTTGGGACTAAGACAATCGGTGAGCCACACGAAGAAGTGCTCGGCCTGATGACCCCTTGGTCCAGCAATTCCTGCACCTGTTTCTTGATTTCCTCCATCTCAATGGTCGACATCCTATACATGCCAATATTTGGTAAAGGAGCGTCATGCTGCAAATGGATCTTGTGTTGGATTTCCCTCTTCGGAGGTAATCCCTTTGGTTCCTAAAACAACTCATCATAATTAGAAATTAATTTAGATAATTCCTGTTTATGTTCCTGATCACAACCTTGGAAAGCGTCAGCTAATTCTACCTCTTTTTCCCTTACAACCATAAGCATGCAACCCTTACTGGAATTCACCAGCCTTTTCATTTGTCCAGCACTTACAAGGCTGGCATTTATTTTATTTTGATGAGCCCTTACTATATATTCTACCCAATATTTTTTGATCTGGTATTTGTTTTCATGACGGAAAAATATTGCCTTTCTATCATATAGATATGGACTCCCCAACACCATGCCACATATATCCAATGGTATCACATCAAGTTCTACTTCATCCACTAGCCTAGAAGCGATCACAAATTTTACTTTACACTGCTTGGTTACATTCAGTTTTGCTTTATCATGTATCCATCCAAGCGGGGTTTCAGATGTGGTTTTGTCTTTAAGCCGAGTTTCTTTACCAAGGATTCTACAATTAAGTTTTCTTGGGATCCGGTATCAAACAAAGTTTCTACTTTAGTATGATTTACAACAACTCTGATATGAAACAACTCAATTCTCTTTCGATCATTAGGAAGGGACTCATTTACTGAACTAGTGCCTTCATGCGATTCAAAATAACATGAGGTGTAAGAGTACCTTTTATTCCCGTGGTTGTGATTAAAGCTTCATCTCCGGAATCCGATCCAAGGTCTTGCTGCGCAGTTGCCATTGTCTTCTGCTTGTCCTTTTCTCCATACCTCTTCGGCCTCTTTTCTGGGTGTTGTTTCCAACAATGATCGTCATCGTGGCCTTCCTTTTTGTAGTGATTGCAATATGACTTTTCTCCTTCTTCGGTTGCTGCCATTTTCTTCTCCTTTCCTTTCCATTTCACTTTAGATTTTCCATTGGGAGGTTTGAAAGGAGGTTTTCTGGATTGATCATCTCTTTCATTTTTTCCCCTGTTCTCAATATGAGTTGCCTTTACGCTGGCTGAGTCAATAGTGGTTGGTTCAAAAAACAACAATGAATGCCTAATGAAGCTATGCAATGAGCCAATATACTTAGTTACACCTTCAAGTGTATTAAGTGCAATACCCAAATTAAGTGCTTGCTTTCTAAAATCCTCTGTAAAACTCTGAACATCCTGACCTTTGCCTTGCCTTAAATACTACCAATTCATTAATGCTTTTTGGTTGTATCCTAAGGGATAAAACTATTCCTTTAACGCAAAAATAAAATCAAGCAATGAGGGAAAGAGGTTACCCACATTCTTACTGCACTGCAATTTGCTCTCCCACCAAATGAGAGCGGTGCTGCTCAGCTGTAGAGAGGCCAGCTAAATATTTGCCTCATCCTCCATGATCTGTTGAATCCTGCAGTAGACCTCAATATGCCTAATCCAATTATTAAGCTTCTATATGTTACTTTTACCATTAAACATGGTAAGATCAAATTTCACATCTAATTTAAAGAAGGGTTTCTTAGATGCGTCCTTTGAATTTCTACGATTATGGTGGTGAGAGGAAGGAGAACCTTCACTCGCAGAAGGAGAAGGAGGGGGTTCTTATCCACCATTTCCATGTGTTGAACCTTGTTCTTTTGTGTTTCTCTCTTCTGCTTTCTCCAGCCTTAAAACCAGCTGACTGATATTCTCTGCCATTGAATAGAAGGTCTTGCAGAAATTGTGCTCCTCTTCAAGATGAGCTTCATCTTCTGCCATGTTTCTCCTTTGATGTGCACGCCCTGCTTCGGGATTGAACGACTCTAATTCCCCTTTGCCTCTTTGGAGTCTATCTTTGGTTAGCATACAAACATGCAATTCACATCTAAAAAGACCTTCTCTGGTACCACTTGATCCAGGGACTCTTTTTCTTATAGATGTATGAAAAGAATCACGTGTGAAAATTGCAGCTTAACAGAGAAATTTAATGTGCACACAAGAAAGAAGAAGAAAACACATAAAGGAACGACAAGAAGACAACAAGATTTGATAACAGAGTTAATTTAACTCAGACTACGTCTCCAGGCCCGACTCGACCAATAGGGAGGCCTTCATTCATTAAATGGCATGAAAAGAAGAGAATACATTCATCAGTTTACATAAAAAGAGGCCTATACCTCCATTCTAGAAAATGGTTGCGAAATGGAGACATCAGATGGAGAAATGGACAGCACCACTACATCCATGGCATTGAGAGGGGCTGAAAACATATAAGATTTGTCCAATTCAGACAAAATGCACTATCAACCCTCCTGTAAGCTCTCTTGCCTCGAACTACGTGCCAAAAAATCCTCCCCCCTGTACTTTCCAATCATTGGGCTTTTATAATGTCTCTTTCGGTTACAGGCGTGCTTGGATCAGAGGTTGTTTGTTTATAATGGAACTCATTTCCTCGAAAGGATCGACGAGAAACAAACCCCTTTAAAATGGCCTTTTTCTGTTTGAACCGATAATACATGGAAACATAAGAAAATCCGACCAAAAGGCCTTTAGGCCAGACTTAAAATTCCATTAAATCAGGCTTATTGACCCATTGGGTCCGCCCTCATATCGCAATCGGCATATCGTTGGTGCACTGGTACTATTAGCGGGGATTTTCGATCGCCGATTGTTGATCGTCGATATTGGCATTGGCCGATCACATCAACATCCCACTCATACAATGGCCTGGGGGTTCTGGTCAGCCGATCGCTTCGATCGCCAATCGCAATCATCCCGTTATCGCTAGTTGCTCGCCCCTGACTCTGATTAATCAGAGATTGTTGATTAGGGGTTCCGCTACTGCTGTCTTAATCCCGCCTCTTGCCTTCTCTGATTGCGATTTTTCCTTTTATAGGCTTAAAGCCATTTTTAGGGGAAAAAACCCTCATTTTCCAAAGGAACAAGGTGACCTTCTTTCTGCCATAACTTCATCATCCAAACTTGGATTGGAGTGCTATTCACACCGTTGGAATCTGGGCAACGAGTACGTCGAGCTGATGTCAAGATACTTGCTTTTATACCACTTTGAATTTTGAGCTTTTCCATGCCATTGTATCTGAAGATCCACCTAGATAACTGACCTACAATGTTATGGTCAAACCTAGTCAACCATCCCTCTTGTCAAGTCAATATTCTACCCAATAACCTCGTCCCTCTTTGATATTCCTAGGCCTAAATTCGACCTCCCGTAATCTACCCAAAAACTCGGCCCAACTGCCCAAAATACTCAGCCCAAAAGTTCAACCTGCTACCTAGAATATACCCAAAAATTCACACGTGTGAAGTCAAGGAGGAAAGAGAGAGATGTTATGGATGAATTCATCCTACTTCGTCCTTCTTCTTCTTCACTTGGATGCCCAGAATATATCTTGTTGTGTGGGATATCAAATGGTGTCTTGTGGAGGAGGTAGGGTGCCTTATATATAGTATTTTTCCTATTTGTTCAATATCTCTTCACTGGGGCGGACTTGACTTGAAGGAGGGCCGACATGACAAGTTTCGATAAAAAAATTCAAAATTTTCTCTTTTGAAACCAACATGAAGAGCATGTCTTACATTAATCTGTTTAAGAGCTAATAAAATAAAATGATACGAAGAACATGTCTTACATTTTCATAATATATTTCAAAGGTTAAAATATAAATTATGAAGACCAACCATAGCAACAAAATTCAACAGGTTGACATTAGGGTGAACCCAGAAGAAAGCTCGACTGCCATAATTTATTCTTCCATAATTCCATAACTCAAGCCAGGTGGTGTTGTTGGAATTCACACAGTTTCTGAGATTGCTTCCTTCATAGATGTTGAGCCAGCTAGTAGAGAGAGAACTGAGATGACCACTTGACTCAACTAAGCCAACGCATGGCATAATTAAGGACTATTAAACAAAATCTCGCATTGTTAAGGAAATAATGATACGTGAAGAAAGGAAAGGGAGAAAGCCATGAATTTAATCTTCAAGATTGAAATCCCACACGTGATGCCAATACAATCATCATAAACCTTCATTATTGCATCCACCCTTGAAACCATTAATAGCTAAGATGTGAGATTAGAGTATATAATAGTTTGTCATCTTATTTCTATATTTAAGGCATGTGAGGTTTATGGAATTAATACAATACATGGGTCACGACATCAATAAGAGCCACAACACTATTCATTAAGTGCCCCACTTTTTTTACCAAAGGCACTAATGTTTGAGTCGAGGTTGGGGAAAGTAAGGCTGAGTATATAAATCTAAATCATGAGCATTTACACCAAGGGGAGGGAGGAGAGTCATGGGTTGATTCTCCATTCAGAAGATCCATTTATTTCCGTCTGGCCTGCTTGAAGGAGACAAGCAAGATTGGCTTGTCTATCTCGTTCTACATTTTGGTGTCTAAGGACACGGGGGTTTCACTCAATGAACCTCTAACATATCACGTCCGTTTGTGGCATACTAAACAATACCCTTAATTTGACTACATATTGGAAAATATGTCTAAAAATAACATTATTTAACTCCCTACCTATACGAACCCAATACACCTTCCCAACTTAAAAAAAAAAACCACTTTCAATAGATATTGTAGGTATCCATTTTTTAAGTTAACATTTTTTATACCCTTTTATATTTTTTCATTAACTTTGAGTTCCATTTTTTATACTTTCCAATAGAAAAACCATTTTCCCCCTATTATATGCTCAATATATTCGGGTCATTTTTTTCTCTATATATATCCCCCAATATGAACACACGTGGTATGGTATTGCTCCCCCAGTGAAGCCCCCATGTCTAAGGATGTGAAATAAAGATTTGAGAGGGAGTATTCCAGGGATGTTGTAATTGTTTGAAGAAGAAGTTTAAGATGATTTTCCTTAGGCCAAGAGCCTTTGTACAGATGTTGAATAGTGAGGACAGAGTCCCCCAGGATTGCCATATTTTTTATATTAAAGTCTTTTGCAAAACATAATCCTAGCAAAAGGCCATAATTTTTGCTTGATAATTATCCTTCTACCCCAGACCCTAGGATTATTTGGTAGATAATTGTCATATCCCTTCCTAAAAATTATTCTGCTCAAGGGGATTCATAATTTTGCATTTTTGGCTAATGTGGGGGACCCATGAATTTTTGGGCAAACACTACTTAGGAGAGGAGTTCAAATTACTTGGATAGTGGTGTGTGGGGGCCACCCCTCATGAAATATACATTCCCTTGGAGGAAAAATTGAATTGCTAAGGTGGGGAGGTTGAAATTCTTAATGGAGGGACCCATATGGGGAGGCAAGTCAAAATTATAAATAGAAGTGGCATAATAGCTATTGGGGTATTTTGTCAATCTAATTATTCTCTTGTTGCTTAAGCTATTTAGCTGGGTCACATTGTTGTTTAGCACAAAGCTTTACGAGGGGAGAGCTCACCCTTCTTTCGGTGGAATTCGAGTGCCACCCTAGGAAGATCGATTTGCTGCTACATTGGAGGGAGACTTGTGGAATTATGGGAGCATCTTTCAGCCATTTCTCTCACCTAATTCATGCTTCAGGAGGACGAAATAGAGGATAACATGCCACTCTTTTCAGTCATTTTCTAGGGGGTGTTTTCCGAGAGAAATTAAGTGTAGATTCTATAGGGTTAGGCTTAGCCTTGTGAGTTGTTTTGGGGCCAGAGGTTGTTGCTTAAGGCAGGACGAATTTCTCTTCTCCAAGGCCTGCACATGAGACTGTTTTTGGGCACATGTGGGGAGTTGAGGAGAGGATTTGTGGAGCTGGGTTGTGTAGGGGATTTGAGGAAGTCATGCGGGGGAGTAAAGCTCAACATTTTGGAGTGATTGGAGGGTTGCTACAATGAATTTCTAGAAAGGCCATATTTTCCAACTAGTTGAGGAGGACGTGGTATTTGGGGGTCAGAACTAGGCCAAACCCTTTCTGGGTTTTCATGGGTTTGTTGAGAGAAGCTCGAGGCTAATTTTATAGAATTTTTTGAGCATCAGAGGAGGGTATTTTAACATTTTCTTTCCAGGAGACAAAGTAGTTTCTCCAGGGCAGCACAGGGCATATTTGGGGCAGCTCATTCCCACATGTGGGTGTTGTATTTTCCTACATGGGGCTTGTCAAGCTTGCCATTGGGGCAAGCCTAGGTGCACTCCTTTCATACCCCATTGTAATATTGCTCCATATATATAATAAAATGGTTCAGTTAGATGATGTTTTTGGAGATTTTCTAGATGTCTACTTATATTTATGAATTTTGTATGTGCATGTCAATTTTTTCTTTAATTATCATTATATTTACTAAGTAGGAATATTACAGTGGTATCAGAGCTCAAAATCTTGGCTCAGCCTATGGAAGCAACTTTAGTCTATGACACTAGAGGATAAGCATAACATCACTTATAGGAGGTACAAGTACAGAAGTAGAGAAAGGCAACTACAAATTACTCCTAACCTGGTAATTGTTGAGCTAGAGGTTGAGAGGCCAGACATGGGGGTTAATGGGGGAGACAAGGTGAGTAAAGAAGAGGATTTTTCCCAACACCTCTTGAAGGCCATCAACGATTTATCTAAGGGCATTAATGAGCTGAGGCCACAACACTACAACAACAACACGAGTAATGGGATTCATGGAGAAATTCATCTGGGTGAAGGCTCTGGTACCTCACACCACCATGCAATGAATACACCCAATGTACTGCTTATTTCTAGTACACCACCCAGATCCACCATCCCCACATTTCTAGCATCTGGTGTTGAAGGGTTGAAAAGGCAGGAGGAGATCCCGATGGGGACTAATTTGTGGAGTATCAATCCTATGGGCTTGACTTTAGACAGGCCATCACCTTCAGGGACTTTTTCCAGCTAAAGGGAAACAATAGGAGTAAGGGAAAGAGTGGAGGAGGTTACACACATGGCATCAACTTACAACGCACTATGGGGAGATTATTACTCCCGACTTTTGATGGCTCACCCAAGAGCTTATCTAGGAAATGGGTTGAGAAGTTAGATGTATACTTACAAATTAATCAGATGACATAGGTGAAGGCAATTAAAATTGCCACATTACACTTAGAGGGAGAAGCCCATGACTAGTGGTTCCATGGTTAACCATGATGGGGCACGTAGGAGTTACGCCCTATGAGGATTTCACTTAGAGGATGCTGGAACACTTTGAGAGGAGAGACCCGAAGGAACACTTTAGAGAGATGGCACGACTCAAGTAGACGAGGAGTGTCAAGGCTTATATCTCAGAGTTTCTGAGATTTTCAGTGATGGTCCCCAATCAGAGGGGCTAGCAGAGCCATTGAGGGTTTTGGTGAGGTCCAACAAGCCCACACTTTATAGGATGCAGTTGGTAGAGCTTGGTATATGCAAGATGCTCTACCCAAAACCAAATCGCAGATACCACCCAGACATGTGTTCTAGTAGAGGGCGAGAGACACTAGGGCTCCACCACCGAGAGCCAACCATGGGCATGCACAGTTGGATGAGGAGACTAGGATAGACCTCCGAAGGAGGAAGCTATGCTTCACCTATCAGGAACCTTGGGTACTAGGCCATAGATGAACATCAGGCAAGGCCCATTACATTGAGGTTTTATCTGACAGTGACTAGGAGGACGACGTAGAGTTGGAGATAGGCGAAGATGACAATGTGACATGTGGAAATGACACCACCACCGCCAACACCATCAGGGGGAGCCCCTTTCGCACCAATAAGAGAGGTCCTTGCATCCTTACACGGGGTTCCAAAATTTTTGACGTTGAGGATAAGAGGCATAGTGCAGGGGAAACATGTCTCGGTTTTGGTGGATAGTGAGGCCACCCAAAATTTCATCGATGATCATATGGTTCAGAGGTGGTGTATCATGAACGAGGAGTTTGAGGGGTTATCATTCCTTGTGACGGGGGATAAGACCATGCAATGCACGATATGTTCCCGCTTTGACAATGACCATGGGGAACTATTCAATGACAAATCGTTTCTTTGTGGTGGATGTACAAGACACCAATGTGGTGATGGGTGTCCAGTGGCTCTATTCTCTTCGGCGAGTCACTACTGATTGGAGGGAGTTGGAGATGGAGTTTATGGATTGGGATGGAAAATTAGTTATTCTTCGGGGCATGCTTTCTTACCCTCCACAAATAATTTCAACACATAGTATGGAGGCTGACCTGAGGCATAGTTACATTGAGTGGGCGGTGGAGTTGAGTATTTTTGAGGTTGGGGGTCAGTCCAAGCCACCACACCGTGAGATATAGGCCATCCTAGATAGGTACCCGGTAGTGTTTAGGGACATACCACCAGGGCAACCACCTGATCAGGGGTTTGAGCACATGATTGAGCTAGAGCAAGGGGTACAAGAAGTTATTACCACTCCATATAGAAATCCCAAGGCCCATAGGGATGAGATTGAGTGAGCCATTCAAGAGCTTCTGGCACTTGTACACATTAGGCCTAGCTCTAGCCCCTTGTCTTCATCAATTGTCTTTGTGAAGAAGAAATATGGGACATTACACATGTGCATAGATTACCAGGAACTCAACAAAAAGGCCCTGAAGAACTGCTACCCCATTCTGTGCATAGATGAGCTCATGGATGAGCTAAGGGGAGCCAAGTACTTCTCCAATATATACTTGCATTCGGGGTACCACTAGATCAAAGTGAGGGATCAAGACGTCCCTAGGATGACCTTCAAATGTCACTGGGCACTTTGATTTTCTGGTTATTCCTTTCGGGCTAACCAACGTACCGACCACTTTCCAGTCCTGAATGAAACATGTGCTACATGGGTAGTTGTAGAAGCTTGTACTGGTATTCGTCAATGACATTCTAATCTATAACAAGACCTGGGAGGAGCATTTACAACACTTGGAGGTGGTGTTGCATAAGGAGAAATAGTTCTACTCCAAGCTGTCCAAGTGTGAGTTCGAGTTGACATAGATGCTCTATTTGGGGCATATTATTGGAGAGGATGGCATGAGGGTACATGAGGAGAAGAGTAGGGCCATCCAAGATTGTCCAGTACCCTGGAATGTGGATGCGTTAAGGGGCTTCATGGGCATATGCACCATTTACAGGAAGTTCATAAAGGGCTTCTCATAGTTGGTAGCTCCCCTAATGGATTTGACTAATAAGGGGGCCTTCGCATGGACATATAGGGCACAAACAAAATTTGAACACCTCAAGGAGGTGATGTGAAGTTTTCTGGTATTAGCCCTCCCCGATTTCACTCGACTATTCACCTTGGAGTGTGATGCATCAGGTGAAGGCATTGGCGTAGTTCTATCACAGGATGGCCACCCCATCTCTTTTGAGATCTAGAAACTCCTTCTGTATGAGAGGTTGTATTCCATTTATGACAAGGAGATGTTGGTCATTATGCATGCATTGGCCAAATTCTGACAGTACTTAGTGGGCAATAGGTTTAAAGTGAAGAATAACCACAACAGTCTTCGCCACTTTCTGGGGAAGAAGGACCTCAATGACAAGTAGCATAAGTGGGTCAACAGAGTCCAAGCCTACAATTTTGATATAGAGTATATCAGGGGAAAGCATAATATAGTGGTGGATGCATTGTCTAGGAGGCCTGCTACACTTTCACTCATGAGAATTTCCATGTTTGGAAGGCACAATTATTGGTAGAGTACTCCAAATATTAGTGGGCATGCGAGACCCTGGAGGGTACACACGCTATGAGCATTATAGGGTAATGGCTAATGTCATATACTACAAGGGATGCATATTTCTAGTGCCAGGGTCACAATTGAGGGAGAAAATTCTCCATGCAACCCATGACTCCCCGTTTTTAGGTCAGCAGGGGTTACTGAAAACGTATCGGAGAGTCAGATAATGTTTCACGTGGAAGGGCCTCAAGGGAGATGTGTTGAGGCATGTGAAGGAGTGCGAGGCTTGTCAGAGAAATAAGGGAGAGTTGACCCACCCAAATGGGCTATTGTAGCCACTTCCCATTCTTGAGGGAAAATGGGAAAGTATATCTATGGATTTTGTCACGGGGCTTCCCGCGGTGCAGGGAAGAGATTGTATATATGTGGTGGTGGATCGATTGACTAAATATGCACACTTCTTTGTTATTCCAGCCAGGTACTCAACTTCACAAGTAGTAGAGTTGTTCATTAGAGAGGTCTTTCGTATGCATGGTCTTTCCCAAGACCATAGTCAGTGACAGGGATATCCATTTCATGGGAGCGTTTTGGCAGGATATTTTCATACTAGTGGGCACTGAGCTCACTCCTAGTACCAGTTATCATCCTCAGACTGACGGGAAGACCGAGATTGTCAACAAATGGTTGGAGGGGTACCTATGGAACTATGTTACAGGGAATAAATGTGCTTGGATGAAGTGGCTACATTTGTGGGAGTAATTCTACAACACTACCTACCACATGTCCATCGATATGTCACCTTTTCGTGCTTTGTATGTGTTGTCACTCACCGCTAAATGTGTTTTCAGTTGTGAAAAGGGTGAGAAAGAGCAGTGAAATTTGAAGCCATCTCCAAAGCCACAGAAGCTCTCTAAGTTAAATCAGACCCTCTCCATTGGTTAGTGCTCGGAATAATATTTTCAATGGTAGTGGAAGTCCAAAAATGGATCTCCGAATCAGAAGTTAGAGTAGATTGAAGATACCCTTTGAAATCTAGAAAACAAAGAGGAAAAGACCAAGGGAAGGCTAATCGAAATCGCAATTTCCTAAGAGAAGCAGCGGGGGAAAGGACAAAGAAACTTGCAATCAACAGAGGTCCCAGGTTCATCGCAAATCGCAATCGGCGATCGAAGATCCTTTGCCTATAGTGTATCATAGATTGGAGGTCCCAACAGTCAAGCATATCAGCGATCACACTTAGTAACCGCATGGCATTCAATGCTGCATGTAGCAGAGCTCCGATATCAGCAAATCAACGATCGACGGGTTCAACAGACCATTCTAAAGGAATTGCAGTGGAATATGCCGGTAATGTTAAAGCAATCAGAGAGGGCCGATGCCAATTTACAAAGGAAATCAGTTGCAAAACCAAAGGCAGGTGGGCCTTTTCTCTTGGTCCCAATGAATACACATGGCAGCTAACATCAGTAGGACGTGGAAGTACGAAGGACACATGACACGCATATTTGGCATTTTCAGGGGTCCTGTGAGGGCATATATGGGTGACACATGTCACCACTCAAGAAGTGCCACGTGGAACTGATGATGTCATAAATCCCGCAGATCGGCGATCGATGAAGGTAGAAGGTCGCAACTCCAATTAAAAGTCTCTGATTGCGATTTTTTGTAAAGGGGGTTCCGATAAGGGGGTTGGCCCAGGATCACATAAAGGGCCGAAGAACCAAGGGCTAAGCACAAAAGGGGCCAATATCGCACATCGGCGGTTGCATAGGTCAAAGTTCCTCCTTTGACAAAGTCCCTTCTAACTTGCGATTGCGATATGTGGGAACTCTCTCAGATGCGATAGTTTATGTGATATGCCTTATGGAAGTTTCGTGTCTAGAAAATCGAAAATCTCTATGAAATATGGTAGGAAGGCCCTATTCTATACTCTGATTGTGATACCCCAGGTGGTCCCAATCCCGCAGATCGGTGATCGCAAGTGTTAAGGGGAGATACCAAAGGTAAAGCGTTATAAATCGTCGGTATGCAGTATTCCACGTAACAAAGGAAAAATACCCCTGGAGGGGAGTCCAAAGGCCCTAGCGCCCATGGACTAAACACCTGGTCATAGCCCCCGATCACATGAAGCAAAAGGGGATGGAGTGGATCTAAAGGCCCCATCCTGTAAAGGCTTTTAATGGAAAATCTAGATGCAAGAAATCCACGACCAGGTAGTGCAGAAATTTAAGGTGAGGTGGGCCGACAACTGTGGCATTTAATAAAGGAGATGGAGCATTCAAACCTGACATGGATAGATCGAGATAGGCCCCTTGTGACATAAAATCTGGGTTGACACTGACAGGAGTAAACAAGGACATAGTAGCTCGGGAGGACTTGATTATCTAGCATGGTGCCTCCATACAGAGGGAAGATGAAGTACCACCCAGGGGTCCTCTGCTTCAGTACTGCGGCATGAAACTGATAGTGTTCACTACTAGTTTTAAAGGATGAATGGTTCAGGCAGTAAAGGTAGAAGCGATGGGAGTCGGCTGAGTAACACAGGAGGCTAGATCATGAGAAAAATTCAACCTGAAGCAGCGACGATCACAAGGATGTGCACAAAGATATTTTATTAACGTCTTCATCTGATTGTTGACTGATTTATTATCTTATAATGGGCCACCCTTTAATAAGGGAATTATTATTTTGTAATGTTTTTGGGCCACAGATCCATCCCTGGCCGAGATAGCTAGTCGATCTGACAAATGAGACTCGACATAATATATTTTTGTTGTAATGCATGTTCAAACGCTCCCCTCTCCAGATAAATAGGGGGAAGTGACACTTTACAAAGGTTTCAAAATTTCTCACCTGCGGGAGTCTGAATTCTGAGATGCCATTCTTGGTTCTAAATGGCATGTTCATGAGGGATCAGAGCGACGCATGCTGAATGTAATGGACTGGTATTTGGACCATTCAAGTATTAATGAAACTCCCTGGTGATTCCCAGCAGATCAATGTGCAATATGTTTTCCCCTCTGTAATCTCATTTCATATATGTTTTCCTTCCTCTAAAATAGTGTGATGAAGTTGTTAGTTTCTCCCTTGTTCATGATTGTATATTTTTTACCAAGTAGAAACAATACCTATGTTAGCTACAGATTTACTTAAGTACCTATAATGTGCACATATTTGCTTGAGCTTTTGGATACAAATGTGCCCATGAGTAATACGGCCCGAAACCTTAATTTGCGCTCCACTATTTCTACTCTTTCATCTCCTCCCTCTTCCATATTTCTATCAGAAAATCATTGCTTAGTATTCTGTGTTGTTTATAGCCTTATGCATTGAATTCCATCCTTCTGCAGGAACATTTAAGCTTAGGATTCTGTTTGGTTTACAACCTACTTTTCTCCTCTTCACTTTACTACAATTTCAATATAAAGTTGCATGTTGTTGTGTGTCGGCCACTAGAACCAGACATTTCTCTTTGAGGTTGGCCCGATTTATCCCTTGAGCATTTGGATCCATGTATCGACTTGAGTTTACATGGATGATAGACTACTGAACGAATCCCCCTTTATTATTTTTTAATTACGTGACAATTGGAGTGCTGCAGAAACCCCCTCACCGATAACCTTCCATACACTCCTCTATCTAAGATGTCCTAGGCACTGATCTATAATCAACCCAGAGGTTGTCTCTAGGAAGCTTTCCATATCTCTTGAGGCACTTGTGCTCCAGGTGCTAGAAAAAATGACAACAGTATGTATATGATGCATTATCTTTTGTTGACCTTGTTTTTGGAGACAACATGGCCCAAAGGGCCAAATATTAGACTTAGGAGAGACAAAACATTTTTAGGGCTCTCAAAGAAAACTTGCAAACCACCTAGAATCAATATAAGATATACGTAGATAGGCACAAAATTGAAAGGCACTTTGAGGTGGGGGACTTAGTCTTTTTATGCCTCCAACTGTATAGGCAGTCAATGCTGAAGCTGAAGGGGGCTGAAAAACTACAACCACGTTTTTATGGGCCCTACAAGGTGATTAGGAAAATTGGAGATGTGGCTTACGAGTTAGAGTTTCCACCCGGGAGCAAGGTCCGTAATGTTTTCCATGTCTCATGCCTCAAGAAGGTGCTGGGACAACATGTGACAACTACTAGAAATCTGCCCCCACTTGATGATGAGGGACACTTAGTGCAGGAGCTGGAGGCCATCTTGGAAACTAGAGAGAGGAAGTTGAGGAGCAGAACCATCAAGGAGTATTTGGTACGGTGGAGGAACTTACTAGATGAGGATGATACTTGGGAGGGTGAGCACATACTTCAACATCCGACATTGCAATTGCTTGGGGACGGGCAACATTTGGGAGGTGAGGACTATCATATCCTGTCCTAAAAATAATTATGCTCAAGGGGATTCACAATTTTTCTCCTGGCTAATGTGGGGCAGGGAAATTTTTAAGGATTAAAATTTATCTTAAAGATTAGAAACCTTGGCGAATTTTACTAATCCATAATATGAAAACTATAAAATGCTTGGTGGTATTTTAGTAAAAATATTCAAACCTCTAATGATTTTTTATCATCTCTATAATGATAAAAAAGAAGGAGATGCAGGACAAAGGAAGTTGGAAGACCGTAGAGAAAAGAAAGAAAGCTACAACACCAATCTCGCCAAGAAAGACGAGGAGCCAGACAAGTAAAAATTAAGAAAATTGTAGGTCCGATAGACCAATTTGGTCTCAGTGGACGTTAACCATCATCATCATCATCATCATCATCATCAATTTTTTTGCGATTTTTAAGGTAAAATATTTTTTTCTTATAAAATTTGGACGAATCATTTTTAGGAAAAAATGGGAATTGGCGAACCTTTTTTTTTGGAAAAAGCATGGAAAATTATCCCATATACGAATATTAGCCCCTAAAGTTTTCCCTGATGTGGGGGATCCACAAATTTTTGACTAAACAATACTTAGGAGAGAAGGTCAAATTACTTGGATAGTGGTGTGTGGGGGCCAACCCTCATGAAATACACACTCCCTTGGAGGAAAAATCGAATTGCTAAGGTGGAGAGGTTGAAATGCTTGATGCAGGGACCCACATGCGGAGGCAAGTCAAATTTATAAATAGAAGGGGGCATAACAGCTATTGGGGTATTTTTATCAATCTAACTATTCTCTTATTTCTCAAGCTGTTTAGCTGGGTCACATTGTTGTTTAGCATAGAGATTTCTAAGGGGCGAGATCTCCCTTATTTAGGTGGACTTCGAGTGCCACCCTAGGAAGATCGATTTGTTGCTACATTGGAGGGAGATTTGTGGAATTCTCGGAGCATATCTCATCCATTTCTCTCAGCTAATTTGTGCTCTAGGAGGACTTAATAGAGGATCACATGCCACTCTTTTTAGTAATTTTCTAGGGGTTGTTTTCCAGGAGAAATTAAGTGTAGCTACTCCAGGGGTAGGCTAAGTCTTGTGAGGAGTTTTGGGGCTAGAGGTTGCTGCTCAAGGTAGGACAAATTTCTCTTCTTCAGGGCTTGCGCAAGAGACTGTTTCTGGGCACATGTGGGGAGTTGAGAGGATTTGAGGAAGTCATCTAGGGGAGTAAATCTAAAAAAATTGGAGTGATTGGAGGGCTACAACAATGAATTTACATACAGGTCATATTTTCCAACCAGTTGAGGAGGACATGGTATTTGGGGGTCAATTTCAGGGGTCAGAACTAAGCCAAACACTTTCTGGGTTTTGGTGGGTTTATTGAGAGGAGCCCGGGGATAATTTTGCATAATTTTATATGCATTAGAGTAGGTTATTTCAACAGTTTCTTTCCAACAGATAGAGTAGTTTCTCCAAGGCAACGTAGGGAATATTTGGGAAACTCATTCCCACTTTTGGTTGTTGTATTTTCCTACCTGGGGCTTGTCAATATTTCCATTGGGGAAAGCCCAGGTGCACTCCTTTCATACCCCATTGCACTATTTCTCAATATATATAATAAAATGGCTCAACTAGATGGCATTTTGGAGATTTTTTGGGTGTCTACTTTTATTTCTGAATTTTGTGTGTGCATGTTACTTTTTTCTTTGATTATAATTGTATTTCCTAAGTAGGAATATTACAATAATTTTCCATTAGGATCATAGATAACCCCTAACCCTCCCACCACCCCTAGATTATTTTTGGAAGGCCCATCAAAATGAAGGATCCAACAATTCTTTTCCTTTTTCCATTTTTCCAGGTCATCTTCCAAGAGACAAGGTTTCCAGATCTTCTCAACAAGGCAAGGCTTAAATGTGGGGGTGGAGAGTTTTTTCGGGGATCTACCAATGATTCCATCCACTATTGTTCATGTTGATCTAGGAGAGGGTCTTGGGTACCTAATTTTGTTTTTCTAAATTCAACACTTAGAGAGAAAGGGCCTTCAGGGAAGTTGAGCTCGGAGGATGGTTGAGGTTCTTAAATATGATATTATTATGAGATAACCAAACTTGCCAACAAATGTATTTGGGGATAGAAGTCCAAGGATATTTAAATTTAGGTTTTCCGAACAGCGAACCCATATAATGTTTATGCTAGGATGAGATGAAGGCAAGGAGGTCAAGAGGCCATCTAATGTAAGAAAACAATGGACCAAGGGTGG
This sequence comes from Pinus tabuliformis, assembly GCA_031772625.1. Taxonomy (NCBI): domain Eukaryota; kingdom Viridiplantae; phylum Streptophyta; class Pinopsida; order Pinales; family Pinaceae; genus Pinus; species Pinus tabuliformis. The sequence continues at coordinate 160,842,746 of CM062815.1, read as the reverse complement.
CCATCCAAACTTGTATAGTGTAAGAACGAAGGAGGAAAAGATGGATTATCATTTCTTCTTGTTGTTCACATAGAGGGAAGTGAGAAGGACCTTGAATGTCCATTTTTCCGAGGTTTTCAAAATTAAATTTTTTTTTTGTGAGTGAGAAGATAGCAAAATATGTTTACCTTTCCAAATGGAGGAGTTAGGGGGAACTTGCATACATAATAACAATCCTTCATACCCATCTCTGACAATATAAATGTGATACTTTCATCCCAATTGGTCTTCAATTTTTTGATTTCAAGGAGTGCAACCTGTCAGGTTTTATTTCAAGAGCTCCATGAGGGGAATGCAGTTATTGGTAATTTCTTCAAACTTCTAGCTGATCCAGTGACCTGATTCATCCATAAGGGAAATATGAGCCAACATGACCATCCCTTGATTGGTTAAGAAGATTTTGAGAGTGCATAAAGCTGATATTCCTTACAAAGGTGGATGATCCATTATGGAGTTTGTCTAGATATGAATTTTAGATCCACTCCTCGGAGTCCATTAGAGGTTCTTATTTTTGAGGTTTTTTGCAGCCGAGATAAGCTTCCAAACAGAGGAGCCTTGACATGAGGGATGAATGGGGTCAATGCTCCTTGCAGGATCCTGCTGAGGATATTTTTCTTTAAGAACCCGAGCCCACCAAGTGTCAAGATGAGACTTACATCTCCATGCCAATTTATCTCTGATAGCTTAATTCATTAAAGTGGGATCACAAATACCAAGCCCCCCATGTGACTCTGGGACACTGACTGTAACCCAATTGATCAAGTGAAACTTTTTTGTGGTAGTTTTACCACCTTCCCATAGGAAATTATGGATGGATTTTCCTAGACTTTGTAGAATATATTGAGGAGAAAGGACGGTAGAAAATTAATATGGGGGAATGACAAAGAGAAAAACCTTTATGAGGACTATTCATCCCTCCATATTTAACCATATTCCTCCGCAAGAGTATAGATTCCCCTTAAATTTCGAGAGCACACCTGACTAGGCTTGGGGAAAATGAGATCTAAGACAAGTGGGGATGCCAAGATACTTGAATTCCTTCCAAGTATCGACAATATTGAATCCAAATATCTTGCCAGTCTACTTTTTCTTCACTACTGATATGTCCCATGAGAAGATTTGGGATTTTGTAGAATTTATTTGGCCTCTAGAGGCTTGAAGGAAGTTATCCAAAGCTTAAGTTAATATTTTGGCAATGACAAAAGATTCCCCACCAAGAATTAGCATGTTGTTGTTGAATTCAAAATGATTGGCACTTTTTATATCTTGCTCATATCTAATACTTGTAAGGCAAGCATTCCTACATTCATACTCTATACAACAGATTAGGGTATCTACCATGAAAATGTATAAAAAAGGGGATAACAAAAAATCTTGGTAGAGACTCTAGGATGCTTTAAACAAATTGTGACTTTTCCATTCAACAACTGGTGATCATATGCAAAGTTTGATCCATTGGATGAATTTTGGGTCAAAACCCATTTTTCCCATTACTTTGAAGAGGAATTTGTGTCAGAGTCTATCAAAAGCATTGGCCATATCAAGTTTAATTACCATTCCTTTGTCACCCTTTTTCTGATTAGAGTCTATGGTATTTTTTACCAAGATTATATTATCAAGGATTTGTCTCCTTCAGAACCAATCCTCCATATTTTTCTAAAATGACATTAGGGAGGAGTCTCTTGAGCCTTTATGCTGACAACGTTATTATGATTTTATATGAAAAATGCAAAGGGATATAGGTTGGAACCTAGAAATAGAGGAAGGATTGGATTCCTTTCGAAAGAAGGTTAGTAAGGAAGCATTGATGCCCCCTCCTATATATTTTTTCTTCAACTAGTATCCAACCATTATAAAAATATCTGTTTTAATAATATCCCAAATGTGCTAGTAGAAGTGAGTAGAAAAACCATCGGGCCCCAGGGTTTTTTCTAGACTAAAGGAGAAGACCACCTTACTTGTTTTCTCTTCATTAGGTGGAGAAATGACCTAGTGGTTCATGTCTTCAACTATCAACTCTGTGACCTGATTTAACATATAATATTTGACTGAATCCATGTAGCGATCAATATGGTTGTAAAGTGCACAATAGTTTATGCCATAATTTGTTGAAAATCATCCACTTTGATTCCTTGCACATATATTTCCTGAATAACATTTTTCCTTTCACAGTTCTTGGATTGCTTGTGAAAGAATAGTATTTCTATCACCATCTTGGAGCCAAAAACTATGGGATTTCAATCTCCGTGACTCTTCTTCTTATTTTAACATGAAATGATATTTAGCAAAGGTTTCTTTTTCCTTTAGTAATTTCTCATTTGTTACCGACTCTAATTCCATGGAGGACTGCATTTTCATAATCTTTTGTTCTAAATCTTGAATAGATGCATGTCTATCAAACTGAGAAACAATGATCCAAGATTTAATTCTCTCTTTTAGTCTTTTTATTTTTTCTCCCAAATTTGGATCAGATTGCCATTAACCTAGGTTCACCATGACGAGGAGACCATCTCATGGAAAATCAGATTCGAGATCCATAAGGGGCTGAATCTAAAGGGAATTGGTCCATAATTAAAGGGAGGAGACACTTCAAACATGATGGGGCAGTGATATGAGCCATTCTATGAAATGATAGAAGGGTGGAGATTAAGGTGTTGGGAGAGAAAAACATCCTAGATCAAAAACCGGTCCAGGTGCATAACTATATGACCCAACCCAGTTCTTCTGTTATTCTAGGTATAACAAAGGCCAGTGGGCTTCATATCCATTGATTTGAGATTGCTAATGAAGTCTTCCAAGTGTTCTTAGAAGGGTTCTTTGATTGGAGGAGCCACATTTTTTCTCCCATTTGTGCAAGGTGGTGTTAAAATCACCCCCAAAGATGCTAAGAAAGCCAAATTTAGTTTCCTTAAGACCCATAAGGGAGGTACAACAATCCTACTTTTCTCTAAAGTGAACATGCATGTAAACATTGATAATAACACATAATTTTTTGGTGTAAAGATGCAAAAAAGAGGTAGTTATCTAGTGAGGCAAAGTGATGGAGTTTAGTAATTGAAATTGTTGGGGATCTCACAAGGTGCATAATCCTCTCAAAGTGCCCTAAGCATTGATGGTAAAAATACCACTTCCATTCCATAGCTTGTGATTCCTTAAGAGGATCTCATGGTCCTCCATTTTGATCTCCTAGAGTAGGGCCATTAAGGGCCTTTCTTATTTTATTAAAGATTTTACTTCAACCATTCTTTTTTAAGACCTTAGTCCTTGACAGTTACAAGAAATGACTATCATTACTTACTTCTGGTGTGATTTTCCCCTTAAGAGGGGGAAATGACAGAGCCTTTTTTGTAACCGTTGTTGCTAAATTCTGTCGGTTGTAGGTGGAAAGTGATTTGAAAACCTAGCTCTTTCTCCTCTTTTTTTTTTGTCTTTTCAAGTTTGACTTCCCTATTAGTCTATCTTCTTGATCTTCGAGAGTGACGCTCAGATTCTTTTACCTTTTTTTCTTAGTATTTTTCGTATGCTAAGCTTGCAAATGTCAAACTTGCGATGGCCTCCCTTGGTAAGAGAAATTTGTCTTCTGCATTAAAGAGGTCAACTTCATTCATTGCTTGATCGATGCTCGCTGTGGAGTCATCCATTGGTTCCAATGTTGGATCTTGAATAGGAGATTGATTTGGTTGTTAATCTGATGTAGGGGCACTGTTGCAAGATTTCCCCTTCCTCTTACAATACTTAGAACTTCATACAGGTTCCCGTTTATGCCATCATTAATTTATCTGCTCGTCCCTTCCCCACTTTCATTGGTTTTTTTTCTTGGAGATTTGGAGCCTTTTCCTTTCATTTTTTCTTGCTCTTGTTGATGAGGTTTATTATCTGTTGGATCCTATTCTTCTCTTTACTTTCTACCACTGTTTTCCCAAGTCTCCTTGTTTATATTGTTCTTCTTGCTTTTTGGAGCAATTTATGGAAAAGTGCTCATATTCAAGGCACACTTTGCACTTAAAAGGAAGTTTCTCATAATCAACTTCCTAAATATGGGACCAGTTGTCAAGACTAAGGTTAATTACCGTAGGGAGGTCCTTATCTAGATCAACCTCCAGATAGATCTGAGCATAAGATAAGAGGCCATTGCAGAGCTCATCTTGATTTATATATTTCCCTAGTGTTTTTATAATACTTCAAAAGGTGGTGTCATTCCAACAATGGAGGGGGAGAAAGGGGAGTTTCACCCAAACAGGGATCACAGAGGGAACATCATAGTCAATATTAAAGTTAGGGCTACAATGGTCCAAATATTAGCCTTGCTCTCCCATGAAGTACAACCTTCTCTGGAAGATTAATTCACAATTAGATATATTTTCAATGAAAAGGTGAAAAACAATTTCCCACAAAAGGAGGAGGAGATATCCCCTTGGATTAATGGTTTCCAATTTCTTTCAATCCATAGATGGAAAGAGCAAGGGGAGGGTCACAAACCCATAAAATAGACAACAAGGCCTCTTTTAATGAGTTGGATGTCTCTTAATCTAGCATGAGGAGTGGAGACATCAACCTTTGATATCTCATAAAGTTTCTTAACAAAGAAGGTGGGGGGGTTGAAACTTAGGCCCATTGGTCACCAAGGAGTTAAAAGTTGCGATCTCTTGTTCAAGGGGGGGACGTGCGACCGTAATAGTCATCTATGACCACCCATCCAATCTGAACGGAAGCTACTGCAAAAGAATAAAAGATCACAAGAAGACAAAATGCAGAGCTTACCGAGGCGGGGAGGGCTGAGAAAATTGCTAATGGGGAGCAGATACTGCCAATAAACACCTAAAAGAAAAATGACATTGTAGAGGGTTTTCCAAAAGGGAAGGATGCAGGCATGAGAGAGCAGAAGCATCCCACCAATGTTTGAGCCAACAGGAAACGAAGGTGCTCAAGGCCACAAGGCCTTAAAGGTGAGCAACATAACGAGATCTACTTCAATATACTTAATAAAAATTTGAGTATTAGAATTCTTTCTGTATTTTATTTAGTCAATCCAATCCCCTTTTAATGTATTGTAATGCATATTTAATGTCAATCTTGGAGTGATGTAGATGGATGTACTTCCTCCGAACTTTTCTTAGCTTGCTTTCAACCAATATGTTTTAGCACAAGCTTAGCAGAGTAAAATTTATCAAAATTTTCTTTCTCGTTATTTGTATGGGGTTAGTTTAATTTGGTTTTTCATTTCCTCCTATAAATTTTAATGCATGTCATTTAATGATATTTTTTCTTGATCAGGCTATAACTTGCATAATATAAGTTTGTGCTTGTGGTTGAGTAGGTTAAGAAATGGATTGCTTTAACATTTGAAATATTTTCCTTACCTAAGTTTGTTTGGACAACTTAGGGAAGTGTTACTATTAAAATTTTCTATTTGGATCTCCATACTATCAATCTATGCAATTTATCAATCTTGCTTTGCATGAATGCCACAAAGTGATTATGAATTTAGTTTCTATTATTTCTTTCATTTATGATTTCTAATTTGTTCTTTTATACAATTTTAATGGAAAAGTTTTTTCATCTTCTAGAAATTGTTGCTTGGAGTCATTGTTATTAAATTTTGATTAACTTGATTGTCTCCATGGAAAATTGTTGTTCTCTTCCCTCATTACACATTATTTAAATGTTTGGAATTAAGGATAATCTTTAATGTAGAAAAAGGTAGTGAATACCTTGATGAAATATAACAAATGGAATTTTTAAAACTAAAAGTATTAAATGTATTGTGTTTTTAAAATTTATTTTACGAAGAACTTATCCATGACAAGAAGTTTAGAGGAATATGTTCGTTAATCTGAGAGTTCTTATGGTTGGATTTAGTACTTTGTATGGAAATCTTATCTAGTGAAGCTCTTTGTCTTGGTTTAATTCCTCGGTTGTATTGTACATATCATTCACACTATGCAACTTTTCATGATTTGTTATATGTTGTTGGGATTTCAAGTTTGTTTTACATTACCTTGATTTCAAAGGCTAAGATATGTTCTTTTAGGATTAGTTTAGTTTAATACTATTTTGATTTAACTTTTGTTATTATATTTGATTTTAGTATTAGTATTTATCCTTAACATATTTTTTCTTTTTGACGTAAACATTTCCTTCATCTTTTATGTTGGTGTATCCTAAGCTGATTTGGCACCCTCTTTTTCATAAAATTTAAACTTTTGAATTTGAGTGAGGTCTAACTTTGGCAACACATACATTTTTACAAGTCATTAACGAATGTGGGTTGTTCTATTTGAAACAATATCCATGGAGTTATAAGTTGTTTGACATTGAATGAATTTGTGGTGGAGCACATGTGCCTATTAAGCAATGCAAAGGTAATCCGAGAATAAATGAAAAAGTATATTTGTTGTTTTATTTAAGCTCCATCCACCTCATATTTATGAGTTGATTACTGCTATGATGGTATTTTGGGGACCATGGGGTTGAACTTAAATGTATATCATCCACTTATCAAATCAAAGAAACTCTCATATCGCCCCATTCTTTGCACCCAAAATAGAATATAAAATATTTACCTACAAACCAAAAGGGTGAGTATTATATGATAAATATGAAGTTGAAAACACTGTAATTTTTTTCGAAAGTAAAAGAAAACACATAGGGATATAGAGACTCGCCGGGAATAAGATCATTCTTGCATGGTACTAAGGAAACTTCGTTGGGAGTATGGATGCTCACTGGAAGCTAAGTAATGCTAGGAAAAGAGAGTTGATGAATCTTATTGTGTATATCTACTTGTTATAAAAATTCCCATGGTCAAACTAGAGCTAATCAATAGTGTGTCACCAGTTAAAGAAAATCATATGGCTAATTTGATCTTTGAAAATGGTATGTTATATGACAAGAACTTGAAACTTAGGTTATATATTCTATAAATTTGGCCTCAATGTGGTACTCATAGCCTTCGAAAATTGTTTGCAGTCTATAAAACTTATTATTAACATTCATATTTGAAGTAGCGGCTCTTAATTTTCGTTAACAAAGATAACCAGTTCTTCTAATGTGTTTTCAATTGTTGTTTCCACAAAAACTTATCCTTCATTTTATTAAAAGGAAGGCCCCCCCTTTTACTTTAGTTTTAAGTAGTTATTTAAGGTTAATGATTGTACAATTTACTATTTTGTTATGGTAATTATTATTGTCTCTCTCACTTTTTTTTCTTGTTTTAGTGTTAGATTAGATATGGAAGTTTTGATCTTCTTTTCTTTTGATTTCATTTCTTGATGACATTATGATGTGTTCCAATTATGTTGTATTTTGTACAAAACCCTCCCATTATTATATGAATTATGCATAAAATAATGAGGACCCTTCTAATTTTCTTTGTTTTCTATATTTTAATAATTTATAATCATATAATTTTGATTTATAAATTTTCATAATTTGTCTTAATTCGTGTCATGTAAATATTAGATGTCAATGCCTACTTTCAAATCTAGATGCTTTTCAAATAAGTTCATTTGATTTGGATAGATAGTAGATTTAATGTATTCAAATTAGAGTGGAACACTTAGTCTCATTATTTGAACCCAACATATGCCCTTGTTGAGAAATATAGGGGCAAATTCCAAGACCTATGACCCTTGACCAAGACCCTCCAAGACCAAGTCAAATATTTCCTTCTTGACTTTCTTTCCTTCCAGCAATTCCTCAACAACTTCTGCAATTTTGATCTCCAACAAATTCTTATGCAACTTTGACCCCCCAGTAGATTCTTATGAAACTTTGGCCTCCAGTAGTTTCTTTTGCAGAAACCCTAGCCTTTTCACTTTTGCAAAATAATAGTAGATTCTTCCTCCTTTCCTCTTCACTTGAGTTGATTCTCTTTCCTAGAGAATTCGACTTGCAAAGTATCCTTCTTGAATCAAGCCCTAACTCAAATTATACAACATAGTATTTTCTGTTGCAATATGTGCCTTAATTCCTTCACATGTGTGGAGAGAAATAGCCCAAAAACAGTACAGAATTCTATCTCTTCTTTTCTTGTTATTATCCTTTTCTTCTTTGTAATTTTTTTTCTCTCTTGATTGAACTTATGTGTGTAAAGTAAGTGCCTAAAGTGAGGTCGAAGTCTTCCTTATATATAGGTCTTCCACTAGGTTGGATTGCTCCTTTTAGGTCGACTTGTCCATTTCTGTAGGACAACTTGATCTTTGCACCATGACAAGGTCTTGGAGGGTCTTTTGACTCAAATATTTTTTTCTTTACAATATGTAACATGCCCTAATGGGTCTTCAATACATGACAATGACTCAATTTACTTGTAGACTAAATGACAAGCCCTATAAGCACTCAATGGGTGCTTGACCTAAAAATAAATTTCCCTTGAGCATGAAACCTATGCCTAAAAACCAACAATAATAAATTTAATTTTTTGTTTACGTTAAATACATAAAATCATGATTACATATGTCATTATGAAGACTGAATCTAGTTACATATTTCAACACTCCCTCTTAACCAGGGAGGTGTTCATAATATATACAAGGTACTTGGACATTCTCAATCTGAAGAATTCTCATAAGAAGAGTCAGATTGGCAAGCCATCTCTTTGCATCATACCAACCAAAATTGTCACATAGCAAGGCCTTGACTAACATCTCTATCTCTCCATAATATCAAAGCACATTGATGGTGAGACCAATGACTGACATACACCATCATCATTGTTTCTCAAGGCACATACCCTACCTGGGTGTTCACAGAGTATGTCCTTCCAAGACGATTCCTATCTTGGAATACCATATCCTCAAGGAATTTCCTCTATGACTACTCTTATCTTGGATGCCCTACCTCATCCTCAAAGAGTATCGAATGTCAGATGCTTACCCAGTTCTCCATTCTTTCTTCACAAAGTGAAGACAAGAATTATGTGTCTATCTCTCCATCTCAAATAGGGAAGATATATCCATTCCTCTAAGAGGAATGTAACCAAGCTCCCTCTTATCTAAAGAATTTTCCAAGCTCCCTCTTAGCTAGGGACTTGTTTCCAACACTTTCTGCTCTTTGATCGAAATCATGGTACCATCAACTGCTTTTAGAACTCCTCCTTTCAATGTCATGAATCTTCGTCATTGTGGAGCCTTCATCTTTCATAGGGTATTGACTATCCATCACTTTCCTTCATGAACCACATCAGTCATGTCATCCTTCTCTTTATCGTAAAGTGATCTTCTAGTCCACATCTAGCCTTTCTTCATACAATTACCTCTTCAAAGTCATGTTTCTTTCAAGATATTCCATCCAATCACATGAGTGCTAGTTGTAGGTGACATCTACAACTTTCTTTTGGTAGCCATGTATCAACCTATCCAAATGTTGTTCAAAAATAAAACATGAACATCAAATCAAAGTTACCTTTTGTGATGGCATTTCATAAGGACATCTAGTTGCTTGCAACATCAACATCCTACACATTCATAGATACATCTCCAAGTCTTAATATGTCAAGGGTATCCTTTCTTTACATAATTTATCAAGGTCTTATTTTCTATGGAGATTTCATGATCAATTCTTCTAGTTATCAGATGTTGGTTTATTTTTTATTACGTGATCATAGTTGCATATTTCATTATCTCCTCTTTCTTTCTTTCACATACTTCACCCCAGTAACTTCCATCCATAGTTCCTTCATCTTTGTCAACCACATCATATTCCATATAAGGACATATTATGTTGATTTCATCATTTTAATATTTGAACCATGCCTTTATGCATCTTTCCATAATATATCCTTTTGATCATGATCATGAGGTAGAGCATTCACCCATGTTGTATGCAATTATATGATGACATGACTTAATCCATCAAATATATACATACCTCTTTTATCCTTTTCATCATCTAGACTTCCTTTGGTAGCTTCCTTTCCTTGATTGAAGGTACTTCAATCATCTTGACATGTTGTACTCCTTTGTCACCATACCATCATCCTTCTAAACAATGAATTCCACACAAGGTGAAGTGATCAACAAGACACTTGCTTCTTCCAAGAGAGGTGAACCTTCTAATGAAGATTCCAATGGAGGATTTTGATTATCCTCATCTTGTAAATGCTCCTTCCTAATGATGGTGATGCATGATGAATTATTTCTATCCTTTATCATGCTATATGACTTCCATAAGTACTACTTATGTTTTTAATGAGGTAACCAAGATATACTTTCTTGCCGTGATGACTGCTACAACCATATAGACTTATACTTCAACTATCTTTCAAGCTTCTATAGGGATGTCACAGGTTCTTGCTTTAATTGTATGCTTTTAATATGATTCCATCTACTAATATGATGCATCCTATCATACTTACAATGCTTTCTACCATGATAGTTATCTTCCATAAAAGCTGAAAAGGACTAGGTAAAGGAAATTATCTCAGTCATAATAGAGATATTCACTCCCTCCTTCTTTGATTTATTCATTTCAGGTTCTTCCACTTCTTCAATGATATGGGATTCATTTATTTTCTTGTTATCCTTCTTCATTTTAGAACAATTTCTCTTGTAGTGCCCATATTCTTGACAACCATAACATTGGATATATGACATATCAATCTTCTTCTTTTTTTGAGGACAAAAATTTCCAAACTTTCTTTTTTTGTCAGCCATGGCATCAAATTCTTGAACTTGGTCGTTTTATCCTACATCAATTTTTTCCTTCAACTTGGTTTCTTCAATCTTACACAATGACCAAAGTTCACTAAATGGAGTAGCTTCCTTCTTTCCATAGATGCTTGAAACAAAGTTTCCCCATTCCTTTGGTAGTGAATTGAGCACAACTATGGTCATTTCTTTATCGGACATTATTTCCCCCAACTCTTGAAGTTGGTGTCATATTTATGACACCCTCATAATATATGAAGCTATTCATTCTTATATTGATATCTTCATCTTATATAGTTTGGTTCTCAAAGATATGACTTTTCTAACAAAGCTTATGGAGAACAATTCTACTAACTTCTCGTAGATTTCTTTTGATGTTTCCAATTTTGAAACATAAGTTATGAGGGGATCCTTGATGAATTATATGGGAATCCTTTGAGCCCTTACTTCCCATTTCATATACTTAGCTAGAGATTAAGCTTCTTGTTTTGGAGGTTTAGTGATTGAACCCTTAACATGTTCAACAACTTCATTTTCTATGAGGATCAAGTTTGTCCTCTTCTTCCATGCAAGGAAATTTGATGACCCAACCAACTTGTTGATCTCTTTCCAAAATTAACTCATTTTGATGTAGATTCAGACAAAAATATAGAGGTACTTACTTGTCAAGTGAAGATGCTTCTTTGATAATTATATCTTCAACGTGATGCATTTATTGATGATGTTGATGATAGAATATGTCTTCTTGATGAATATGTATTCTTTGAAAAGTGATCCTTGACTCAACGAGAGGGAGATCACCTTGATTCCTTGATGATGATGACAATGCTTCTTCTTGCTTCCTTGTATGATAATTTATAATGTGGTGGCCTTCCCAAGGTGCTTCAAATGTAGGTTATTTCTTTGATTGAGTGGATGACAGATCCTTGAGGTCTTCTTTTCTTTATGATGAATATTGTTCAATGTGAAAGCTTCCCAAGAATGTTTCAATTGAAGAACCCTTCTTAAATGAGCTAGGGTTTTGAGGTCTTCTTTGATGCTCCTTAATCACTTTCTTCAAGATGATGAGAGGGTTAGTATTTCTTGATGATTGATTCTCTTGATGTTTCCATATGACCTTCTTGTGCTTCGGCCCTATGTATCTTTCTCTAAGCTATCTTTCCTTGATGTAGTCACCTTAGCTCTGATTCCATGTTGAGAAATCTAGGGGCAACAAGTCAAGTGATTTCTCTTACTTTGATAACTACTTGTGATGTCTTTTTACTTGTATTGATTAGTTTATTATTAAAATTTATTATTATTATTATGTTCTTATCATCAAACAACTACCAAAAAATAAAACAAGAGGACACAAGATATAGGCAATCAGTCACAGCAAAAACCTCTCCAGTTGAGAGGAAAATACACAAGAATTCTTCTCTTATTATAGAACTTCAGTTGACAAATTCCAAGACCTATGACCCTTGACCAAGACCCTCCAAGACCAAATCAAATATTTCCTTCTTGAGGAGCTTTCTTTCTAGCAATTCCTCAGCAACTTCTGCAATTTCAATCTCTAGCAAATTCTTATACAACTTTTACCCCCCAACAAATTCTTCTACAACTTTGACCCCCCAACATATTCTTCTACAACTCCGGCCTCAAATAGTTTCTTATGCATAAACCCTATCCTTTGCACATGTGGAAAATAATAGTAGATTATTCCTCCTCTCCTCTTTGCTTGAGTTGATTCTCTCTCCTAGAGAACTCAACTTGCAAAGTATCCTTCTTGATGCCCTAACTCAACTTCTGCAACTCAGTCTTTTCTGGTGCAATAGGTGCCTTAATTCTTTCGCACATGTGGAGAGAAATAGCCCAAAAAAAATACAAAATTATATCTCTTCTTTTCTTCTTCTTTGTCCTTTTTTCTTTGCACTTTTTCGTCTCTCTTGATCGAACTTGTGTGTGTGAAATGAGTGCCTAAAGTGAGGTCGAAGTCTCCCTTATATATAGGTCTTCCACTTTAGGCCGACTTGTCCATTTGTGTAGGCTGACTTGATCTTTGTACCATGACGAGGTCTTGAAGGGTATTTTGACTCAAATAATTTTTTCTTTACAATATGTAACATGCCCCAATGGGTCTTCAATACATGACAATGACTCAATTGGCTTGTAGACTAAATGACAAGCCTTAAAAGCACTGAATGGGTGCTTGACCTAAAAATAAATTTCCCTTCAGCATGTAACCCATGCCTCGAGAACAATAATAATAAATTTATTTTTCTCTTTACATTAAATACATAAAATCATGATTACATATGTCATTATGAAGACTGAACCTAGTTACATATTTCAACAACCCTTATGCTTGATATGGCTATTTAAGCTTCTCTCCTTTGAAATTCATGATTTTTCATTAATACGAGTCATTTTATAGTTTGAATTTTTGAGGTTTGAATTGTGTCATTATTGATGTATCATATTCCATGTCATTGAGGTGCACATGCTAACATGGAGCCCAAAGTCACTGGTTTTTCACATGCAGATTAGATATACAGTGGAGGTCAAAATAATAATAATTATACTATCAACTATATCATATTTTGCAACATAGGAAATACATTGTGTTAGTAAATTGTTATAAACCTCTTGTTTTCATTTTACCTAACTAGTTTGGCACAAACCTCTATGATTGTGCAATCAGAAAAAGATAAGCCACATGTCAAACCAACAACATGCTTTTCCTTTCAATTATTAAGTTTTGATTCTATTTATTTGAAGATTAAATTGGGCCAAGTAAAATTTTTGAAGGATAAATCATGGAAAAATTGATTTCTAATAATTTTAATTTTGATTGTGTATTTCAAAATAATTTTTGACAAGTATATTGACTATCTTACTTTGTTTAATTTTTCTAGATTTATAGATAGGATAATTAATCTTGAAGACTAGGATTATGAGTAGAATGAGAGAATAAAGGGAGAATTGGACAAATGAGGATGAATGCATCTCCTCTTGGACAAATAAAGGACAATATATATTCAACATCCTCAATCAAACACAATCACATGTGTAACAGATTTCCATTTCTTGTACAACGAGAAATTCCTTTAATACAAAAAGGAAATGACATGTATCAATATTATTGATCGAAGGGAATAATCATATGATTTTCCAAATGATTCTCATTAAATTATTATGAAATATGAGTTGGAAAATCAAGATTGTTGCATGGAAAATTTTAGGGGCTAATATTCGCAAGTGGGCTAATTTTCCATGCTTTTCCAAAAAAAAAACGATTCACCAATTTCCATTTTTTTCTAAAATGATTTGCCCAAAATTTATAGTACACCAATATTTTACCTTAGAAATCGCCAAAATATTATATCAACTATTATAAAATCATTGGAAATCTAAATATTTCTACAAAAATATCAACAAAAAATTTACAATTTGGATATTAGGGACTAGTACGATTCACCAAGGTTTCTAAACTTTAAGATAAACTTCCATCCTTAAAATTTTCCCTAGATTGTTGTAATAAAAATTCTCATGAATTTGAATGAATGTACTCGGTAATGGATTAGTTTAAAAAACAACCCCTTTAATGGAGGGGAAACTGAATTTTCTTGCTAGGATTTTGGAACTTTTGATATTTTGGTTGTGCATTTGTATCACGTTGAAAGGGAGGAAGAATCTGAAATCCTTTGTATTTTTCTTACATATTTTTATCAAAAGGAAGAGATAGGATTTTTTGTCTAGTGGGAAGAGTTCTTGCTATTAGGAATTCTTGCTAGAGGCTAGAACACTTTGCGTTTAGAGATTGTATATTTTAATTAGACACACTTTTTTGTGACTAATGGAATTGAAAACTAAGTTGGTCCCATACATGTGTGACACAAGGCCAATTCTATTCACTACCACTATAACCACTAGGTGAACCACACTTTCTCTCAATGTGGACACATGTTAATTGGGGGACCGAATCATGGACATCATAATATTTTACAGAACACTTTTACATGATTTTCCAAGTGATCTACCCTCAGGGGCTATATTTTTATCATAAATTTACTAAAAAGCGGAAGCATGGATATTTTTGGAGAAATATGTACAAATGAATGTAACACTATATTTTTCTGCATTATTTTGAATTATACAAGTATACCATTCATGCTTTTATGTGAAACTATTTTTATAGTTTATTTTAATTCTCCAATTTGACAATACAATATATATGAGAATAAAATTGTTGTAATTTTTTTAATAACTATTTATTCAAAATATAACGATATCTATATGAATGCTTATTATAATATTGAATGAGTGAATTGTTTCCTTATATTTAATAATAAATTATTTAATCTCATGTTTGATTTCAATAAACATGCTAGTAGCCAAAATAGTTAACCAGTTATAGTGTTTATTTATATATATATATATATATATATATATATATAGCCATTTTAGATTGATTATTTTAAATTTGGATCAAAGTAAATCCATTCCAACATTTTAAGTGCCAATTAGGCCCACATACTAGTGGAAATCACTACTACAAATGACCGTAGGAGTAATTAGGATTTTCCATTGGGAAATTCTCCCTTGTAAGTGAAGAAAATTTTCCAACCATCAAAGATAATTGGCTCTAGAATGAGTGCTAACAAGATACCCTTAGGTGTATGTATTTGATTGCATTTAATTAAAAATGGATCCTTTTTTCTATGTGTGTTTTGGAACATTCTTTTAGTTCGCCCAAAACTGCCGGGAGCGCTTTCGGAAAAATAGTCATTTTCTCGTCAAAGTTGAGATTTGATGGTAAGGGTGATTTTTTTGCATTTGATCATATTTCCCAATTTAATCACAAATGAAAATCACTTGATATAATTAATGATAATGAAGTGTTCAAATTTTTTACTGTCACATTAAGGGGAAGAATCAAGTGTTGGTTCCAAGTTTGTCTGCCAAAACTACACACACTTAGAAACAATTTATGGAATTATTTTTATACGCTAATCAAATATAAAATTTGAAGAATCGTGTTTGGAATTAGAAAATATGTGCAAGTATGAAGGTGATTTTGTAGAAGAAGTGTTCCACATATTGTGATAATATCAGAATTATCATGATAGTATCGTCGAAAACCACCTCGCTGATATAATTATCACTATGCTATCTCAATTTCAACTTATTAACACTTTTTTTTTTCTTTTGACCCTAATTTTTTAAAAGTGAGTTAGGAGAATGAGTTGTGAGGTTACTCTGACTATTGCCATCAAAGATAATTGGCTCTAGAATGAGTGCTAACAAGATACCCTTAGGTGTATGTATTTGATTGCATTTAGTTAAAAATGACTCATTTTTCTATCTGTGTTTTGGAACATGCTTTTAGTTCTTCCAAAACCACCATGAGCGCTTTCAAAAAAATAGTCATTTGCTCGTCAAAGTTGAAATTTGATGGTGAGGGTGAATTTTTTGCATTTGATCATATTTCCCAATTTAATCACAGATGCAAATCACTTGATATAATTAATGATAATGAAGTGTGCAAATTTTTATTGTCACATTAAGGGGAAGAATTAAGAGTTCGTTCCAAGTTTGTCTGCCAAAACTACACACACTTAGAAATAATTTATGGAATTATTTTAGACGCTAATCAAATATATAATTTGAAGAATCGTGTTTGGAATTAGAAAATATGTGCAAGTATGAAGGTGAGTTTGTAGAAGAAGTGTTTCACATATTGTGATAATATCAGAATTATCATGATAGTTTCGCCGAAAACCACCTTGTCGAGATTATCACCAGTATTTATTGCAATAAATTATTACCATGCTTTCTCAATTTCAACTTATTAACACCTTTTTTTTCTTTTGGCCTTAATTTTTAAAAGCGAGTTAGGAGATTGAGCTGTGAGGATGCTCTGACTATTGCCATCAAGCAAACAAGGGGAAATTTATTGTTTTCATTTCCCATGATTCATCTCATGAGATACATAACCTAATAGTTAATGGTAATATTGAATTCTTAAAGTAAAAGTGGCATTTTCCTTTATCTTTCATTTTCATCCTTTTACTTAAATTTTTAACATTACCATTAATTGACTCAGTATGTTTGAGAGTGGTTTTGACCTCATTGGATTTCATATGGAGAAAGTAGAATTTTAGATCCCACTCAAAATCCAACAAACTTAACAATTTTTAGGATTTTAGGATTGGTGAGATTGAAATGCTTCTATTACATTCTGTGATGTATGAGGGTATAGAACTAACATTTAATCAAGATCACCAAGCTCTCTATGTACCTCGATTTTGGTGCCATTGACTATTGAACTCATCCTTCATGACTATAGTATTAATGTACACTTAACTCACTTATTCACGACCCTAGTAAAAATGTACACTTCAATCAAGCAAAATCATTGATTAGCATGTTAAGATTTTTCTATTTTATTTTAATTCTCAAAGGGTGATCTTGATGAGGAGGATCCAAATATAGGCAATGATTTTGATGTTACGTACCTATTTTTTGTAGCATGATTTTCTTTGAATTTCATAGGGCATTTAGAGCCTCTCTATTGATCTTTTTTTATTCAAAGATGGCTTGCACTTGATGTTTTTTTTTTTTTTTTTTTTTTTTTTATATGCACCCTTGCTATATACATGAGAAATTTTGCATATTTGTGTATAATAATTTGGATTTATATAGATGCACATGAATTATATGTTGCTTTGAAAAATTGAATATTTTATGTATTTTTTGGTTGACCAATCTTTTGGTTCAGTTGAGGATGTTGTGACCATTTTCCATCAAGAAAACAAGGGGAAATGTAACAATCCCTGTTGATTTTCCATGTAAATAAAATAAAACCAAGGTCACGGGACACTTATTCCAAGCTGAATGTTGGGAAAACATTATAGTGGGCATCACTTACGGTTTATTAATGTCTAAGGAAAGTAAAAGAGGCAATAATTGACATTTAATTATGAAAATAAAGGAAAATAGGAGAAAAGGAAGGTGAAGAGACACAAATTTGCATGCAAAGGAAATTAGAGGAAAAATGAAGAAAATGAGACAATAATGATAAAAAGGCATCAAAGAATCAGTTGCTTGCTTTTTTCAGTTCAATTTGGGTTCTCTCTTTCCATACTCTCATTCTCTCATACACTCTTGCACACTTAGAGCATTCTGGGAGCACTCTAGCATTGACTTGAATTTGGAGAAAGCAAGAAAATAAAGAAAGGGAGTGCAATGAGATAGTTGGATTAGTAACTAAGCCAGGCTTAATTTACAGGTAACAGGTTGCATGTGTGATCTCCTTGTTGGTTTTTGGATTCATGGTATATGCATGTGGTTTTATGGTTATGTTTTTTCATTGGCATGGAGATTTTCTCTGATAAACAATTGTTTCAACCTTGCATTTCCATTTCATGGATAACCTTGGTGTAATGGGTTCCCCATTTTGGATTTTCTAATTGGTTCTCAAGTTCCCTATGGGTATGGGTTGGAATAGGATCTATGGAGCCCTAGAACAACTTGGGTCCCTGGAGGATGTGGGTTGAGATTGTAGTTTGCTAGAGCCCTGTAACAACTTGGGTCCCTAGAGGTTGTGGGTTGAGATGGAATCCCTAGAGCCTGGAAAACCTGGGTAGAGATCGACCTGTTTGATGTTAGTGATTTATGGGTCATATAGGTGAGATCACTATGGTTGAAGTGGTTTGGCCTCTAGAATCTCTAGTTGATTTTGTTTTGGTTTAACCCTTATGATCCCACATTCATGCTTGGAATATGGTGCGAAGGTGATTGGATGAAAGAGAGATTTGGTTCAACCTAATCTATGGTCAGGTGGTAAGTGGAAGTCCATGATTTGGTTGACATTCATATATGTTAATATGAGTTATTTTTCTATTGTGATCTATGAGCACTTGTACTCATTATTATGGTGATCTTATGGCTGATTTGTCATGGTTTCTATTATGGTTATATGCTGATTATATGCATGGTTCTATTATGTTCTCTAGCTATGGCTCTTGTTCATGATTTGATAAGTTACTGGATGGTTGATGAATGTATGGGCTAAAAAGTGTTGTTGAAACTAGCTTGAGAGGGCATTGCGCCTTCTTGGTGATTTTTAGATGAAGTTTAGAAGTTATGATCATATATCCATTCATGACCTATAGCTTCCATGTTGACTATATGTTTAGTGAAATGTATATCTTGCATTAGGCATGTACTGGTCAAGATATTGTTCAATTTTTTATTTTTATTTTTTAGCATTTTTATCATCATTGTCATGATTCTAGAAAGTTACAGGCAATTATGGGAAGTGGCCTAGAGGCTATCCTGAAAAAGTGGCATAGACCTCGTGACCGCATGCAAAAAAAGGGGATTTTGGGTCATAACAACATGGAGACATGCTTGTGGGTGCAGTTATAGCCTCCCAACTACATGCATGAAGTGTTATGGGTACGATTGTGGAGTAAACCTAGCGAAAAAAGAGTTCTATCTCAGGGATTGATCACATGGGATGGTTGGTAGGCTCTTGAGTGATTTGTAGTATATGGGGGATATCAATTTACTTCCAATTTGTAGGCCCCACGTCCATAATTGAAACTTGGAGGTCAGTTCATGTCATAGTGACACTCAATTCATGTTTACCCTAAAGAGCTTGTAAAAGTGGGTAAATGTGGGAGGAGGCATTACAAGGTGGTATCAGAGCGAGGTTGCAACACTAGATCTTGGAGTAAAAGTAGATTTCCATGCAGGTCTATATGTTTTGCATACATACATTATGGTTAATTGATCATTGTTATTATTGTTACATGCATGATAGATGCTAGTTAGTTAGTGTGGTCATATGAGCGTGCATCAATTACTCATGCATGATAGTTAATTTGTTTTTGTATGCATTGTGGTCATATGCATGTTAATTATTGTCATGGTGATGCTTGCATGATAGTTAATTTCTTGATATTATTACGTGTCATGTTAATTTGTACTGGCTTATGTAGATGTGATAACCTCCCCTGAGATACACTGAGTTATGGTTTTGGTTATGTCTTCTATGTGGTTTATCTAACATGGTATGTTGCAAGAAATAGAAGGCCTAGAGATGAAGAGTAGAATTATTGAGTATAGTTCAGATGACTCCTTATAGGCCTGATGTGAAATTAGTGGAATGGGAAAGCCAATTGGGCAGCAAGGAGAAGATTATTCTTTTGATATAGCAGATACATTAAGGAGTTGAAGGAATAAGTTGTGAGTTGCAAGACGAACAATGGGCGATTGATTGAAGCACAAGAAAGGATTGCCAAATCTCAGGAAAAGTAAGCAGAAGTAAATGCAATGATTCTTCAAATCCTTTTAGATTTGAATAAGTAGGGACAAATGGGGATCAATCATGGTGGGAGGATAGGACAAATGGGGCATATGGTAGCAGGTCCTAGAGAAGAAACATGATGGACAAAAATGATATAGTCATAGGTGGAAGATATTTGGATACACCTGGTAGGAGGGCTAATACTCATGGATTCTATTCTAGCTTCAATAGCATTTGTATAGGAGTGAGAAGGGATATATTCCAAAGGAGTTCAAGAAAGCCGAGATAACTACTTTAAATCTCAAAGGAAAAAAAGATATCTGGTGGGAATATGTTAAGCATGTCAGAGGCATTAGAGAAGAGGAGCTAGTTTGAGAGACTCATAAGGAAGAAGCACTTATCTGTGGGGTATTATGATAGAAGTGCCAAGGATTTCAATGATCTCAGGATGTAGATGACAAGGAACGTGTGACATTGTATAAGAATTTCAATGTAGTTGAGGGATGACATGGATCTCAGCCTGTGGAGAAGCATAATAATGGAAATGGAAGAGAACCATTACGATGTTTAACCTGTGATAAAGATCATTATAGGAAGGATTTCCCTTTGTATCAGAGTGGCACAACGAGATCATGATAGGCCCCAGATCTACAGTTCGCAAGATGCACATACAATTGGGGATATAGGTCATATCATTCCCCAGATCTATGCAACAATGGATAACAGGTATACAGATCATAAAAAATCCATCATTGAGGTGCAAGTGGAACCAGAAGGAGAGCTCCAGGAAGATCCTCAATGCATTTTGCAGCGAAATAAGATCATGCTCCGAGACCGAGCAATAGAGAAAGTTAAAGTGCATGGAAGCACTTTGGGCCAAGGAAGCTACATGGAAGATGGTTGAGTAGATATAGGCATAATAGCGGGTTTTCAGTTATAGCTAGATTCATCAAGGAAATTGAAATCCATTGAGAGATAATAGGTGCAGGTGTTTAGTTGTAGGGTAATGTGTTGGGTACATCAGGGTAAGGTAATTGGTATATTTTGATATTTATTTATGCACTAATAATTTTGTGTTTATGGTAGTATGATGAAGGGAATTTCATGACAAAAGAGACTGCCATATACCTTGAAGAAGGCTCAAGCTAATATTTCACTCATGAATCCTTGGCGGCACTGAGAACCATGGGGGTTGAGTCATGATGTTTGTTGGAATTTTTGCACATTCAATGTTTTTTTATTTTTTTGTGCTCGATTTGTGGTTTTGACTGTGACTGGTGCATGACCATGTGATCTGGGTGGATCCACAAATAGAAGTGGCCTTGAAAATAACTCAAAAATCAAAGTCATCAGATGAAAGTAAAACTAGGACCAGATCATAGTGCTTGTCATCCCGATTCCAACGATGCAAACAAAACTCAAATCTGAGTTTGTATGCTCAAGTTATAGTCGGTCAGAGTTCCAGTCAAACTTGGCCAAGTGGTAGTCACTAATGAGGCAAAAATTAAGAAGAGTCCCAACGCACAGAATCCGACCACTGGAATTGGCGAATTTGTCGCCTCCTTAATTTGTCTAATAGCCCTTAATTTCTAGAAGAATTTTTAATCTATTATGTTTAAAAAATATATATATATATATATATATATATATATATATATATATATATATATATATATATAAGTTTGGGGGGCGAGATGCTATCCCTGCCACCCCCAACGGTTCTCCCAACGGTTTATATAATACGTATTTAAAATAAGGTGGGCGGGCACCCCTAGTGGACACGCCCAAACCACGTTGGAGCCACGTAAACAATGGTCAGCCACATATTATGTTTAACCCACATTATATTCAAACATGTCACTTGTTAAAAACCATATGCCATATATTGCAAACAAATCCAAACCATTTGGATGCGGTGGGTTTTGAACCCGATGCGCCCGAACCCAAAATTTTAACATAGCTTCCACCTCCAACGGGTCGTTGGCCCTATGGTGATAATTTCGCCCATCTTACATAATATAAATTTAAAAAAGAACGCAACAAATTGCTGATACAACCACAAATATAGAGATGCAACAAAAATAACATTTCATTTCATTAATATCAAATACTGAAATATCCTTACAAACATAATGGAAATAAGACTAGCTCGGGCGATGGTAGCTTATCTCTAAAAGAGATGTGGTGGCTACATGCCTCTGAACTATGTTACAATGAGGCTCAATGGCCTATTTATTATTGAAAAACATGAGAAAACCATAAACAACCAAAACCCTAACACCGGGGGATGTAACGCCAAGAGTTTGTAGGCCCCGTTGGGGTTAGTCGGGCAGCCAACTTTCCGGGGTCATAACTTGGTCATATTATCTCCGTTTGGCGTGTACGAAACCTTGTTGGATAGGTCTCTACGAGTACTACAAGATTTTCCACAGGCCCATGCCAAAGGCATGGGCTTGTAGTGGACCTAAAAGAAATGTCGTTTAGGGGTCAAAACTGCTCCAGAAGTTCAGGACCCGAAAAAATGTTAAAAATAGTAAATGCGTAAATAAACAAGGAAACAAATGAAACTGACTGGAGGTCTAGGTGGGTGGCCACCAATATCCACTTGGTTCATTCCTCAACCTTTAGGAAGCAATGGTCCCCATTGTGTTCAGAGCCTCCATGAGGTGAGGAATTTTTTGTTGAACCTGGTCCCTGGTGAGCCACTTGCCTTGGTGTAGGAGGTGGCTAGCTTTGACAACCCAATATGGTTAGATATTTTGCTGGCAAGTGTTCTTGGCCTATGTGTACATAATCAAATAAGTTGTGGCATGTTCCATGTAGTCTAGGTTTATCTATGTTGGTCAATAGTTGCCATTAAGTTCACCATGGAAAAAGAGGTCAATGGTTGCCTCCCTTTCCTGGATATTCTTATATCTAAGAATAAGGACGACTCTCTCTCCCACTTAGTGTTCTGGAAGAAAACGCATACTGAGCAGTATCTTCATGCCGATTCCCATCATTTCCCTGCTCAAAAGATGGGTGTTCTTAACACCCTCGCTACTCGTGCTCTTAGGATTTCTGATAATGAGAGCTTTAATAAGGAGAGATCCCATCTCCTTAATGTCTTTGTGGAGAATGGCTATAGTAGGCGCCTAGGTTAGAAAGCTTTCCTTAAAGCCTCTAAAAATTCGTTAATTAAAAAAGAACCTAAAGAGCGCCCTCTAGGTGTCCATCTTCCCTATGTCCAGGGAACCACGGACAAGATTGCTCAGATCCTTAAGAGGTATGATATTCCCTCAACCTTTAGGCCCCTCAACACCATTCGCAAATCCCTCCGATCGATGAAAGATCCCATTGACCCTAAGGACATTAAGGGTGTCTACTTGATCCCTTGTTCTTGTGGGACCCCCTATATCGGGGAAACAGGGCGCTCCATCCATCAGAGGATCAACGAACATGCAGCTGACCTAAGGCATGGGAGAACCAAGTCTTCAGCGTTAGCAGAGCATGTGGATAAGACCAAGCATCAGGTTTGTATAGAGGAGCCCAAGGTTATTGCCAAAGTGGCTCATTTCCATCATCGTAAATTCAGGGAAGCGATTGAAATTGAAAGAAGGCCTAATAATCTCAATAGAGATGATGGCTGGAAGATCAACAGCTGTTGGATCCCTGCCATTTCTTCCTAGTCTTTCTTCCCCCCCGCCACCCTCTTTTTATCCTTTTCGAGTTTTCATTGTCCCCCTTGGAGCCTTCTCTCTTTCTTCCTCCTAGGGTGTCTCCTTCTTGCTCTGTGGTTTTCTTTTGTTCCTTTTCTTGACCTCCTCCTTCTTTCGATTTTGTGTCGTTTTTTTTTTGTATATTATTTTATTCCTGTATATTTAGATATTATTTATTTATGTATTTTTATTTTTATTTTTTAGTTTTATGTTTTTTTTTTATCGGTAAAGATTAAGTCTATTAAAGGAAAGTAATGTACATCAGGAAAATACAACCAGGAGAAGCAAGAACACAGGCAGCCGGAAAGGATATGCTATCCACCTCGGCTCCTGGAAGAAGAGAGAAGAAGGAAGAGAAGAGCAGGAATTAACTAGAAGAACCAGGGAGCAAAAGCAAAGAATAGGATTCTACCCAACATGGGCAGAGTCGACTATTCGGCACTTTTTCCCTTTCTTTTTACCAACTTTGACCCATTCAGGAGGGCAATGTTGAGCTGGCAAGGATTGCAAACTGAGCTGGGTTGACTGAGAGTTTTCCTTATCTGAATCCGAGGTAGAAGATTCATGAATTCTTTTCTGAGAGAATGGCTGGACGGACAAATTTTCGGGCTCAGCCGAGGGCGGATCCTGTGCCATCTTTGCATCCCCTTCCTCCTCATTCTCCTCCTCTTCATCCGAGCTGAGATCAAAATCGTCCATGGGTGGAGGATCATGAGGTTTCCAGCTTTTGGATTTCTGCTTAGGATTGGCTTTCTTTTTTTGGGCTGGCATCGAGGGGCAAGAGCTTTGAAGGTGCCCTGTGTGATGGCAGTTGCGGCAGCGGAACGCTGTGTTCTCGTAGTCCAAGTTCTGAGTCCAGTGGAAGTCTCCAATCTTGAGATTGATCTTGTCCGGGAGACCTTTGCTCATGTCTATTTCTGCACAGATTCTGGCAAAAGTGTATAGGCCTTTTTCTCCTCTTGACGTGTCTGTGTCTAGAAGGCGGCCTAGAGAGTTACCTATCCCTTGGAACACTGCGAAGTGCCATAGATGTGCTGGGAGGTTAGGCAGTCTGACCCATATTGGGAGTTTGGTAATGATTGCTGTGGATGGATCGAAGTCTGGGAACCAGGGGGTGAGGAATAGACCTGCTGAACCCCAGAACCATGGCCCTCCTTTTAAGGCCTTTTGGTAGTCCTCATCAAAAGCAAACACTGTAATGAAAAAGCCTTTTGAGCATAACAGAACTCGACAGTTGTTGGTCCAGTTGGAGTGAATCCACTGGTAGAGGTCTGCTGTGCGCGGCCATAGCCCATTGAACCGGCATATAATACCGTGCTCTGCATACTTTTGGGTTTGCTCATCCAGCGTTGGATGCCCTATTTCGATTGAGGGGGTTTCCTCCAGTTTGTCCACCAGAAAAGGTTTGGGAGCCTGGACTGGTGGAACTGTTTTTTCCTGTTTCTGTGCATGGACAGCCTCTTTGTATGAGTATGCCCTGGCAGAAGATGATTGTCCTGCAGCTCCCCCTCTCAAACGAAGGGCAATACTAATGGAAGCATTTCTTTTAATACTGTAAAAAGAAAGAGAGTATTGATCCTCAAGTTGTTTACCTTCGAAGAGGAGCCGTTGAGCTGCCGAAGGGATCCCCAGCTTGAGATCCAGTGCGTGCTTGAGGTCCTGCACTAGATCTGTGGAATTCACCCATTGGAGCAGGGTTTTACCGGAAATGAGCTTTATTTGGATCTGAAACGAGACAAAAAAATCAGAGCTCCTCTTTCCTCTGCAGATCTGAGACACGGGGAGGCGGGAGTTTTGCTGGGTATTCTTTTTCTGAATTTGCCTGAAGGGCATGAAATAAGAGGATAGGGGAAATCCTTCGTCATTGAGCCTGTTGATGCAACCTGCGCTATCAGACCTCCAAATGACCCGTCCAGATAGATCCAGGGTTCTGAGGAAATTCTGGTATATAAGAACAGAGTACTGGCTTTCTTTGGGGGGCAGAGGAGGAGAAAAGAAGGTTGAGCAGCTTTCCAGATTACCGAACAACTTCCTGTTTGCCGTCATCTGAGGAAAAGCATGAGAATGATCCTCCTGATCATCCTTGGCCTTCAGGTTTGCAGTCTGAGGTAAGCAAAGGATGCCTGAAGCCGCCACGGAGGGCCAAAGATCGACAGCCCCAGAAATCCTAGCGGTGGCTCGAGATGCGTGGGCAGCTTTCAAACTAATATGAAATACCTGCATCTCAGTGTATAAAGGACAAACCGTCGTCCTGTGGCTGAAATGCGCTCCGCCAATAACCTCCGGGCCGAACAGAGGCCAGGCAGCAATTAGTAGAGGAGAGGCGGCATCCAATGAGATAGGGTTCATCGATCCATCCTGCAAATCGTCGTTTAAGGGAGAAAACAACGTTCTGGGGCTGAAACGTGCTCCACTGTCCGTAGCATGGCCGAGCAGGGACCAGGCAGCGGCCGAGGGAGAGGAGGCGGCGTCTGCTAAGCTAGGGTTCATCGTTCCGTCTATCGGCTCCATGCATCTTTAGTTTTATGTTTAATTAATTAATTAATTTAATTTATTATTTAATTTTATTATTTTATTTATTTTTATTTATTTATTTATTTTTACATCTAACTTTATACTTATCCTCCTAATATATATATATATATATAATAATAATAATAATATCAAATATTAGATAAATAAACAAATAATTTATAATTTTAAGAGCTATATATTTATATTTTCTATATATATATATAAATATATTATTATTTAATATATATTGCTTTTAATATATTACTTTTAATATATATATATATATATATATATATATAAATAGATAAATAAATAATAATATTATTAAATATTAAATAAATAAGCAAATAATTTATAATTTTCAGAGTTATATATTTATATTTCCATTTTTCTAGTTAATTATTTTTAACTTTTTATGAGACTACCAATTTAATTAAATTTACTCATGTAATTTATATAGATGTCCCTTGCTTAATTTTATTACGGGTTTAGTTGACCCTGGTCCCTAGTCAAATGTAGACATTGTCCTAGTTAGCCGTTGGAAACTCTGCTCGAAGTATTTAACTGGCAAAGATAGATCTGATTTTTCAACTTGTCCTGACGATGAACCACACTGGTTGGTTCGAAACGCGTCGACAATGATTTTCTGAATGTGATTTACGCCGAAATATTTCTTCTTATAATTGGTGTAAGTTGTTCTGCAATGTATGATGTGTCCAACAATGGTGGGAAGTGTGGTCAAAGGCGGTCCACATTGAACATTGGGTGCAGGCTAAGAAATGGGGGAATGATGAGCTCAAAAGCATTGTCTCCCACAACCTTGGTAATGGTGTAAGGACCATATCGGAGTGGTATGAGCTTCTCATGGGCCTTAGTAAGGAGTTCTTTTTGCAAATGCAACCATAATTTTTTGCCCACTTGAAATTTATGTGGCACCCGATGTTGATCATGTCGTTGATTGTGCTTGGAATTTGACATCTCAAAGATGTCATGAACCTGCTAGCAGATGTGTTGGATGCGTTTAATAAATCAGGTCGCTTTATCAAGCTCGGACAATACATGTGTGGATTATGTCTGCGTAGTCGCATGAGGCATGACAACATCAATCAGACACAATGGTTGAAATCCTAGACACACTTGAAAGGGACTGCGATGAGTCGAGCTATGGAGAGCTCTATTATAACTGTGTTGCACATATCGAAGACTCTCATCCCAGGTTCGAGGATGCTTGGAGTTGTACATGTGGAGTATGTGCACTATCATCCTATTGATGACCTCTGTCTGGCCATTAGTTTGGGGATGCAAGGCAATCAATTTGGTGAGCTTGGTGTCCAATAATGTCCACAGGCTTGACCAGAATGTGCTCAGGAACCTGCTACCCCGATTTGATATAATGGTCTACGGGATCCCAAAATCTACCCTTAATCGTTCAAAGAAGAGTTTGGCAGTGTCCTCTATTGTGTTACTCTTCTTGCAGGACACCAATATATCCATCTTAGAAAATCTGTCCATGCCCACAAATACAAAGTCATTACCATGCTTGGTAGAAGGGAGGCCAGACATCCATGGAGATGGATTCCCACGGCTGGCTGGGAGTAGGCAGAGGAGTGTACAAGCCTTACTTCTTGATGGTTGGCTTGGCAATGGCATAGGCAGTGCAGGATCTTCAGGATCTTCCCGTTTAGGGGGTCAAAACTGCTCCGAAAGTTTAGGACCTGAAAACTGCTAAAAATAGTAAATGCTCAAATAAACAAGGAAACAAATGAAATTGACTAGAGGTCTAGGTGGGAAAGGTGGGTAGCCACCAATATCCACGTGGATCACTACATTACTTAAATGCCTCACAATTTCCATTGGAGCAGACCGACGAAGGAGTGGAGCGCAGAACCCTAAGTGGCCAGGAGGGTCAGAACCATGAGCGAGGGAATCGACTAGACGTTGAAAAGATTCCATTGGGGCCAGAGGCGCCAATGTCAGAATTTGACAATTTTATAGTCATTTTTGTATGTTTTTTATGTCAGGAATCCAACCAAGTAGTCTGTTTCTTCGGTCGAGGTCTCCATTTTCAAGTCATCATAAGAAATTGAGGTATAAGGGTCATTTTTGTAAACTTGATTTTAATTCATTTCTTTACTTCCACTTAATGAAAGAAAGCCTCCCCATTTGAGCAGGGCCCATAGACGTAGGCCACATTGGGTGAACTTCGTAATGAAATCATTTGTGTGCCCTTGATCTCATGGTTTCTTTATGATTTACACTTATTTTCCATGTGTTCAATTACTTGGTTAGTATGCTCTTTTATATGCAACTTTGTATGCATCCTTGCAGTTAAAAGATCTGGATCAAGTTTGGTATCAAAGCAATTCTTCTTGATGTGAGTTGTATGAGTGAATGCTAACTAGGAACAAGCTCCAAAGAGGTGAAGTAAAACTTAAATCCTTTGATACCGAAGCGAGGTGTGCACCACGAAGACGAAACATGGCAGATGAGGAAGCTCAAATTGAGGAAGAGCGAAAATATCGCAAGATCTTCTTCACTATGGCAGAGAAAGTTGATAAGTTGTTTGCAAAATATGAGAAGACAATCAAGCTTAAGAAAAAAGAACTAGATGATCATGCCTCAGTAATCATGAAGGTGGAGGAGAAGAGCCTCCTCCCTCTCCATCATCTAGTGAGATTTATTCTTCTTCCTCTTCTCATCATTCTAATAGGTATCATTGGAATGCATCTAAAAATCCCTTTTTCAAGATGGATGTCAAATTTGATTTACCTCTATTTAGAGAATCTAATGCATAAATCTAGATAACTGGATAAGAGAGGTTGAAGTGTATTTTTGCATACAGGACGACGAGGACGAAGCCAATATCTAGCTAGCATCCCTTTGATTGAGTGGCATCACTCTCGTATGGTGGGAAGGCAAGTTACAACAAGGTGGTAAGAGTAGTCGTAAAATTATTTCATCTTGTTCTGAGTTCATTTCTACTTTAAGAGAATAATTTTACCCATTGGGTTACAGACAGAAGGCCGCGATGGAATGGCAACATTTGAAACAAAGCAAAGGTCAAACTATTTAGAATTTTACAGAGGAGTTTAGAAAACAAGCATTAGAATTGAATGTGCCACCAGACAATTCTGAGATGTTGATGAAATATATTGGTTCTTTGCATAGTTATTTGTGTCGTTCATTGTTATTGTTTGAACCTAAGTCTCTTAATGAAGCTAGTGTGAAGGTTGTACATCTTGAAAGTAGGGAGAAGCATGAGCAAGATGACCGCCCGAAGAGGGCAGTGACAACCAAGAGAAGAGAAGCAAGTCCCTCTTATACTCATTGTGAGAAAGAAGGGCATGATGAGGAGAATTGTTGGAAACTCCATCTAGAATTGAGACCTAAGAGGAACAACAGAAAAGAGAAGCAGAAGATAGTTCCAACTATGCAACAAGGCCTAGAATCTGAATCAGAGGATGATGAGATGATCACAGTTGCGGGATTTGTAGTTGGTGGACCAATTGACGTGGGATAAGAATCAGGTGATGAAATGAATATTGCAGCTCTTGGGATTGCAGCAGATGGAGCCATTGACTTGGGTTTCGATTTGGGTGATGAGACAAATATTTCAGTAGATGTTGTGCCAAAAATGAAAAGGGTACCAAATGCGACATGACTCCAAGAACTCAAAGAAATCAACCAAAGAATTCAGGCGTAGAATATTGAAATAAGGAGACTCCTACTAGAAGTAGAGAAGGAGAAAAAAAGTTTGCAACATCAATTACAAGCCAAGGAAGAGGCCTTGGAAAAGTTGCAGCATGACAAGCCTGAGGTAAAAAGTGATTCTTCAATTTCATGTACTTTTATGATGATGATTTCGCTGATTTTGAGAAACATACTAGAGGAATTGGATCAAAATTGTTGAATAAATTGGGGTATCAAGGAAAGGGCCTTGGCATTAATGGTCAAGG
Source organism: Pinus tabuliformis (assembly GCA_031772625.1). Classification (NCBI taxonomy): domain Eukaryota; kingdom Viridiplantae; phylum Streptophyta; class Pinopsida; order Pinales; family Pinaceae; genus Pinus; species Pinus tabuliformis. Next base: position 160,812,592 of record CM062815.1, on the reverse strand, counting down.
CATTGTGAATCCCATCAAAGTGGAGGAATTGCCTCGTTATGCAGGACTTTGATATGTCTGAAAAGAGCTTGAGGAATGTTCCAAGGTAGCCAGTGACCAAACAACAATAGATGATGAGAGAACTTTATCACATTCCAATGATAGTGAGGGTTCCACGGGCACTTACCAAAGGCGCACCAGAAACAAGTGTTCCAAAATGATCTAGAAAGTTTGGAGGAGAAATAATCATTGTAGTCATTGCAATGAGGTTGGACACCAGAGAGACACATTTCAGATACTCTAGGCCCAGAAAGAACCTCTGAAGGAACCAGTAGGAAAATTTGTTCATCAAGTGAATCAACTCCACGTTGATGACCCCTACACTTTTTTGAGTAAGATATGGTTTTACTAGATATAGTAGCTTGTCATGACCACATTTTGTAAATCAAGTGTTGCAAATAATTATAAAAGTGATGATGTTTTTTCCATCGCTTATTAAAGAAACGATGATGTTTTTAGCATTTTTCTGATAGCTGGGGTATTGGTTTCTATTATGATGTAAACTTGACCAAAGAGTGTGTTATAAACTCTTGGAAAGTATGGGGTTGTTTGATTCATGTGTGGTTTTGTATGTGATTGCAAAGAATGTACCAGATTTGCATGCAATGCAGATGTTGAAATTGTGGCTTGATAAGGACACAAGTAGTGTGTAGGATGTGTTTATGCTTTCGGAGGACCAAAATATCCCTAGTGGGGAGGAATGATCCGAGTGGATCCAAAAATAGAAGTGACCTTGAGAATAGCTCAAAAATCAAAGTCATCATATGGAAGTGAAACTAAGGCCAGACCATAGTGCTCGTTGTCCTGATTCCAATGGTATGCATGACACTCAAATCTGAGTTTGTATGCTCAATTTATAGCCGATCAAAGTTCTGGTCAAACTTGGCCAAGTGGGAGTCACTAACGAGGCAACAATTTGGCAAAGTCTCGATACATAGAATACGGCCATCAAAATGGGTGAATTTGTCACCTCCTTAATTTGTCTAATAACCCTTAATTTTCGATGGATTTTTTTTTATCTATTATGTTTTAAAAAACAAGAAATATATATAAGTTTGGTGAGGCAGGCTGCCACCCCCAACAGAACCTCCCAACCCATGTTATAGCCACATATACAATGGTCGACCTCATATTATATTTAACCTGCATTATATTCAAACATACCGCCCATTAAAACCATATGCTATATATTGCAAACACTTCTGAACCACTTGGGCACAACAGGTTTTAAACCCGGTCCGCCCCAACCCAAAATTTTAACATAACTTCCACCACCAAAGGGTTGTTGGCCCTACGTTGATAATTTCTTCCATCCTACATTACTTAAACCCCTCACATCTGCCATTGGATCAGACCAGCGAAGGAGCGAAGCGCGGAACCTGAGCGGCCACGAGGGATGAAACCATGAGCGAGGGAATCTACTAGATGCTAAAAATATTCCATTGGAGGGCCAAAGGTGCATGTGTCAGAATTTGAAAAGTTTATAGTAATTTTTTCACATTTTCACACCAGGAATCTAACCGCGCAGTTTGTTTCTCCAACCAAGGTATCAATTTTTAGGTATCCTTCTTGTTCTTGCCTTTTATATTTTGAGGGTCTTGGGAATTTTTTGGGGAAAGAGGAAAGTTAATGGAGCTCAGGAGAGTTGAATGAAATCCAACAAGTAATGTAAGACCCGGTTGAAACCCACTGCATGAATAAAGGGTAGCTAGAGGCAAGAATATGGTAGTCGGTTGAGCTGGTTGGGTCCATTGGGGTAAATGGATAGTGGTAGGACATTCATGAAAAAGGTAACAAGAAAGGTAAAGTAAATGGATTTGATGCGTCAAATGCCTTGGCTATGTTGGGAATTGTTGTTCTCAATGCTGTGCATGTGTTGTACAGATAAAAGGAGTTCTCTTAACCTTGACCTTATGAGCGTTGATAATTATGTTGTGATCATAATTATGCTAATGTATATATATATATATATATATCTATATCTATATATATATATATATATATATATATATATATATATATATATATATATATATATATATATATATATATATATATATATATATATATATGAATTCCATTGTCTGAAAGGGTTGTCAGGGATGACTCTTGTGGAAGAATGATTTCTTTATATAGGTGAATGACATGAAAAGGTTCTTGGTTTATGAGGAATCAAGTGGGAAAAGTAGCCCTCGAAGATATATGAGGTTCGTATAATGCAAATATGATTTTGATATTTTGTGTCTATAACTATGCTTATGTTTATGTTATGGCAAGAAATGTTGAAGGATACATCAACAGAATGAAAGCAGTGTGATCTACGACATGTTGGGATAAGCATGGATAATTGAAAGAACCACAGACTTGAGATTTGTTTTGTGGATGCATGCATAAGGCATGGGAAGACACTAGAGGCAAGGTTGCTTGGTACAGACAATGTGCTATCTGGATGTGCAATACTATTGTTGTGTACCAGTTGTATATGTTGTGATGTGTACATGTTGTACATGTGGTATTGTGTACATGTCATACATGTTGTGTTGTGTACATGTGGTACTATGTGATGTGTATTGTGTAGTCATTGTATTGTGACATGTGTATTCATTGTGTTGTACTATGTGTACGTATATGTGTTGTGTTATGCATCGCGTGGAGGTGTATGTGTTGTGTTATACATCATGTGTAGGTGTATGTGTTGTCTTATAAACCATGTGTGGGTGCATGTGTTGTGATGTACACTGTGTGTATGTGTACATGTTGGAGATTAGTTCTTTGGATCCCTAGAGGTTGTGGGCTAGAGCCCTGTAACAACTTGGGTTCCCTAGAAGTTGTGAGTTTGAGCCCTGTAATAGCTTGGGTCCCCTGGAAGTTGTGGGCGGAGCCCTGTAACAACTTGGGATTCCCTGGAGGTTGTGGGTTGCGATAATGGTCCCTGGATCCTTGGACAACTTGGGGTGAGACCAATCTTGAGTTGTTGCTATTGAGGGTAGAGACTGTTTAGTCTCTGGATGCCCTTTTTGTTGATACTACGTATGGAATAGAAGGCACTGGGTGCTTGTTAGGTTGGCAACCAATACAGTGGGTGTACGTGGTCAAACAGAAGAGAAGGAACTAGGTGCTTTCCGGGTTTGGCAACCAATCTAGTGTGTGCATAGAAAGGAGAAAGAACAAAGGCATAAGCAAAGACCTATTTAAAATATAAGTATTAATATTTTACTTCATTTTTAATTATGCACTTAATGTATGATTTTGATTTATGATGATTAAGTTTTGAGCTAGTTGGATGTGATATGTTTATACATGATGATTTGATCAAAAAACTAATTTGACTTGTTGTGACAGGAAGTAAGCATAATTTCAAGTATACCTTATTGACAATATATCAATGAGGTATGATTTGAATTTATTACAATTTTTTTACTCTAATGGAAACTATGTGCTTGGGACAAGAAAGCATGGAAAATGCTTGGTTTGGGTGGTTGGAATTGGCTGTCAGAGAATTAGTAGCAATAACAAAATGAATTGGAACATGCAAAAGTGTGCTGGTAAAGCATTCAGGAGCAGGGCCATTGTGGGACATTAGTACCCAATAATGTCCATTGATTGTCATGAGATTACTATGACCGGTATTGTTGTCGCTTTTAATGTCACTCGTAGCATAAGTGCTTCGGGAGACATAGGAAACTTCCTAGAGACAGCCTCTAGGTTGATTGTAGACCAGTGCCTAGGACATCTTAGATAGAGGAGTGCATGGAATATTTTCAAGAGGGGCTTTCGGTTGCACTCCAATTGTCACGTATTTTGAAAAACAGGATAAAGGGGGCTTGGTTCAATAAGCCTTTATGAAGGTAAACTCAAGCCAATACATGGGTCCAAATGCTCAGGGGATAAATCGGGCTAATCACAAGGAGGAATGTCTGGTTCTAGTGGCTGACACACAACAATGAGAAGCTTAATATTGAAGTTGTAGTAAAGATGGAGAGGAGGAGATAAAGGAGGGAAACAGATGTGTAGGGCTGTAAACAAACAGAATCCTAAGCAACAATGTTCCAACAGAAATATGGAAGAGGGAGGAGGTGGAATGGTAGAAACAACAAAGCACTAATTAAGGTTTCATGCCAGATATATCATGGGTACATTTATCGCCAAACAACATGAGTAAATCTGGGCTCACACAGGTACTGCAGGTTAATCGAATAACATAAGAAAATATGTCTTGTACACAAGTACTGCAGGTTATAGAGTAACAGAAGTAGCTCTGTCTTAAACGCAGGTATTGTTAGCTTATTTAGCGACCTAGATAAATACATGAAGCAGAGAGAAATCGGTCGCTTCATTACACTATTTCAGAGAAAGGAAAACACAAATGAAATGAGATTTACAAATAGGAAACATACTGCACATTGTTGTGATTGGAATCACCAGAGAGTTTCATTAATACTTGAAGGTTCCAAATAACCAGTCCATTTACAATCAATAATCTATCGCTCAAGTCCCTCATGAACAAGCTTCAAGGAACCAAAGTGGAACCACAGAATTTGGACCACCTCGGGTGCAGAATTTCAGAACCCTCATGTATTTAGTGTTTCTCCTTCTTCTTTATACAGAGAAGGGGGGAGGCTTTAAATCAACATTTACAAAATACCTCAGCCCAGGGCCAGTTGTCAGATCGACTACCTGTTTAAGCCTGCAATAGCTCTGCTGCCCAAAATGATTACAATCTGGATTCGATTCCTCTCTTAAAATGCAAGAAATACAGAAAAATATAAGGAAAATTGACTGGTGGTGAGGAAAATGTCTCCCAACCGTTCCTGTTATGGCCTCTAGTTAGGCTGCATCTCTTCCATGATGTGCCTTTCCTATTGTTCGATGGGTTCCTGTCACTTTCGCCTTAATTTCCCAACTTCTCCACTCTATGGAGTTGGTAGCAATCAACTGTATTTGCTTGTCACAGAGCAACGACAAAGTTTATCTTGGCAGTATTTTTCATTTATGACTGAGTGGAGCTCCACGCTAAGGCATTAAGTCTTCCTGAGTCCCCATGTATTCATTTACTCTGTATTCTGTTTGATGACCGTGCTACTAGATATACGTCAAAAAATACCCTCGTCGTCTGTTGTGGCCACCAACAACCCCCGTCCTTATTTAGTATTAGCAATAACACTAGGTAAGTGGGGACCCTTAGTAAAAAATTCAAAAAATTTAATTAAAACTCATGTATTATACTCCTTAAGAAAATATCGCATCGCGCGAAGAAGATAGGACATTTCCTTGTGAGTAGAATGATAAACTCCGAGAATGCGACGCGAAATCTATCGCATCGCATGCATTAAGAAACGCTCATAAACGAAAATTTTAAGAAATTGCTGACGGCCGATATGTGACATCGCATATCGCAACATCGCAAAAAACAGCACATAACTATTTAACAAATTGTAACGAATTGCGATCTTGCGATAATGCGATCGGCGATCTTGTGATCGCGCGAAACAGCAACCTGCAATCCTGCGATCGGCATGATTGGCTAACCCTGCGATAACACATATTGATAAAATGTGATAACGCGATGATGCGATGCGAATCGCAGAAATCGTCCATCACAGATTTTCCCCGGCTCAACATTCAAGAAAATTGAATACGCGCGTTAATGAAAATTAATGAATGTACGCCAAGTGTTAATGAAAGACAATTTTGTGTTCTTCAAAGAGTTAGTTCACGTCAGGTGGCATGTTTTTGTACATCCGTAGAGCTCAGAGCTTTCTTGTCAATTTTTATTATCATTACGCTCTCCTTATGTGTGAACTGCAGGAAGGAAAGACAGAAACAATATGAAGCAATGTGCAGGGAGCGATTAAGGAAAAAGGTAAAGCTCCGATACTCGGAAGTAGAGAAGAAATTCCCTCATGAACGAATACTTAGTGCAACAGAGCCGCGGATTCCAGAGCGGTGCTGAGCTATTCATTGCAGATCTATCATTCAGAGCCATGGTTCAATGAATGGTTGAACAATGCTGATATCAACAGGCGATTTAACACTCAAGGGTAGAAGTTCACAAAAGCAGTATTTTTGAAAAATTTTAAAGCTTGTACCCGGTGAAGGAAAGGCGCTAAAGACGAAAAACGCACCAGAAAGGCTCGGATCAAAGAACGGAGGTAGTTTTCGATGCACGATTAGCGCTTAGCGCTAATCGCACATCGCTGAGAAAATTGCTCAAAAAGCAAAGTCCTTAATTGCTTAGTCACTCGTAAGCCCGGAAACGCAAGAAAGCAAAGGCAGAGGCAATTTAAGGGTTAACCAAGTGGAATTTGGGTTATTACTGAGCATACACAGTAAATCCACATAGCCAGAGATGATTCTAAAGCATATCTGCTATTTTGCTGGAAAACATGGTGCCAGCGCTTGCCATTTCTGTTTGTTTAGCTCAACCAAAAGCGGAAGACAGTCAGCCGACTCTACCCAGGCAAATATTGAATGCTCGCAACATTAAGGAGCAAATACAAAAATAGTTAGCTATTAGATTTAATTTTTAGAAATAATTTTGCTTAGAAAAAGGGCGGTCATTTAAACCGTATCCTAAATATGTGTAATTAAGTTATTTAGTTAGTAGTATTTAAACCCTTCTCATGCATTTAGAGAAGGGTCCAGAAATTTACCAAAAAAACTTGTCCTCAGAACATGCACTTTTGCACCCTCCGAGGAGGTTTTGGTGAATGAATGGATCAAGATTTGTTGATGTTTGCATTTGATATCTGCTACTGATGTTGCACTTCTGTACTCTTAGTAGATGTTAGAGCAAGGAGAAATAAATCATTATTGCTTGAAGCTTATGAGTAGGACCAATCATAAATGGTACTTTTATCTCTTGACCATTTCTACTTATATCTTAAAGTGATATACAGTTTTCAGTTGTTTATATGTTATTGCATGAATGATTGAGTTACCATTTGGCACTTTTGTACGGTGGAACTATTTATTTATGTTTAATGTATGAATAGCTTATTATGCGATATGCTGTTCACAACTGTTTTGCCTAACTTCTTATGCGAAATAGTTCATCTTAATTGATTTCCTTTCTTATAATCCCTGAATGATCTTTATTACCAGTTGTTATATGAAATCTCTTTAGATCGCATAATAGAAGAGTTACATCCCGGGTTAGCATAGATTAGATGTGCTGTTTTTATTAGATTACCATAGCATAGAATTAGATTAAAGCTTGAATTAGAATAGCTTAGATAGTTACTGATAGATCAGCAACATCCAATTCTACACACACACACCCATAGATTGGGAAACTGCTTCCATTATCCCCAGTCGGACCCGTTATACCAAACGGATAAGGAGCTGCCAACCAAGGTCCGGACCGGGCAGGTATCCCCCTTGTTGTCGACCCGATTTTCGGGGCTTCAACACCGTCCCACTGAGCGGAAGCGAAATAAACATTTTAATGTTCGTTGATCTGGGCCGTTGATCTAGGCCGATTAGATTTGGGTCATTGATCCGGGCTTATTGGTATCACAATCGCAATACAGGAGAGGACCCTTTTACCATATTTCATAGTTCTTGTCGATTGTTCGGACACGAAACTTCAATCAAGCATGACACACATAAAATATCACATCTGGAACAAAGACTCGTATATCATCATCGGAAAGTGAAAAGGGGTTTTAACACTGATTTTATGGTGATTTCCCAATATGTCAAACCTAAAATTTCTCAAAAACATAATACATAACCTTTCGGGTCCATCGCAATTGCAAGTCGGAAGGGAGTTCAATAGAGGAGGGGGTTATGTTTTGTGCGATCCCCAATTGCGATATAGCAATCAATGGGGGGAGGATTTATCGCGATCGACGAAGAGGACCTTATCGTGATTGGCTAAGAGGACCTTATCGCAATCGGCAGGAAGAGAAGGGACTTAGATATGACAATCGGTAGGGAATTTGTGATATGCGATATCAACGGAGAATTTGCGATATCGCAATCAATGGGGGAAGAACTTTATTGTGGTATGCAGGAAAATTTGTGATATGCAATATCATAATCACAAAACGAAAAGGGAGAAGAGTGGATATGTATTGCAAAGGAAAATGGGTCGATAGCGATAAATTTTTGCGGGTCCCAGCCCTTTAAAAGGCCTTCGGTATGTTTTATGAAATTTTTAAGATATTTCAAAGGGGAATGGGGAAACACGGCTAGAGTTGGAAATACAAAGGGATTTCGGCTAGAGTTAAAAATCGGACATGTGGCTAGAGTTTAAAAAAAGGGTAAAATGGAGTTTGTGAAAGAAATGGTTTTTTTTAGAGAATATGGGAATTTCTCCAAAAAAAATTTGAGTGGGCTGGTTCTTCTTCCTTTAATCTCCAATTTGCAAAGCACAAATTGTTTATCATGGATAACATATAGCTTGGAGGCTAGCTCCAAACATCTCTGTTCTTTTTCCCTCTTTGCACAACTAGAACCCTCTTTTGCAGTGAGTGACAATAGGTATGATGGTTTTGAGGTAGGGATATGCCTTGGTTTTTGGACCTTCTAATGCAAGGAAACATTGCCAAGGGATGGATCACATGAGAAGGAGATGTCGAGGAACTTGGAAGGTGAGTGACTGCACGGAAGGGGTTGACCAGTTTTCTCGAGGGACTGGGAAGCAGAGAAGGGAAGTCCAAGGAGTAATTTGTTTGGGTCATTAGCATTTCCAGATGGAATCAAAAGCACATTGGGAGTGTGCCTTGGAACAATGAATCGGTCACTATTCACTGAGAGAACAAGTAGCACAAGGATTGTAATAATGGACATTGCAGGCAGACTTGATATTAGCAGTGGATTCTGGACTTCCTAGGAAGGAGGTGAATCCTAATACTACTTCTGAGGGTGGAGGTGTGAGCCTCTGAATTCCCTTGTCGCTAATATAGACATCGTATCCTTTTATTACTGGTTAAAGAAAATGTGTATATGTATGTATGTGTATAATATTGTAAATTATTTTATTGAGTTATGTTTATAAAGCTCCAAAGGAAGTATGATTATTTTTCGGTTGAAGCAAATGTGCATAAGTATATGTGTTTTTCATTATAAATATTACATCGAGTTGGGTTTATAAGTTCCATAAGCAGTATGGTGTTCATTATTTCAGCATTTTTGTATGATGTAAATGTTGCATTGAGTTGTGATATAAAGCTCCATGGGCAACATGTTTTGTTGGTTATAGGCGTCATTGAACACCGAGGACAGTGTTTCACCAAGGGGGAGGGATTTGTAATAGCCCTTGGTTGATTTTCCATGTAAATAAAATAAAACCAAGGTCATGGGACACATATTCCAAGCTGAATGTTGGGTAAACATTATAGTGGGCATCACTTGCAGTTTATTAATGGATATGGAAATTGGAAAAGGCATTGACAAAGACAAAGAGGAAATAATTGGCATTTAATTATGAAAATAAAGGAAGATAGGAGAAAAGCAAGGTGAATATACACAACTTTTCATGCAAGGGAAATTAGAGGAAAAATGAAAGAAAATGAAGAAAAGGGGACATCAATGATAAAAAGGCATCAGAGAATCAGTTGTTATCTTTTGTCAGTTCAATTTTGGTTCTCTCTTTCCATACTCTCATTCTCTCATACACCCTTACACACTTAGATAATTCTAGGAGCACTTTATCATTCACTTGAATTTGGATAAAGCAAGCAAAGGAAAGCAAGGGAGCGCAAAGAAACAGTTGGATCAATGGCTACAACAACGTTACTTTGCAGATAACAGGTTGCATGTGTGATCTCCTTGCTAGTTTTTGGATGCATGGTATATGCATGTGGTTTTATGGTTATGTGTTGTCATTGGAATAGAATTTGTCTAGATTGACAGTGGTTTCAGCCTTGCCTTGCCATTTCTTGGATATCCATGGTGTAGTGGGTTCCCCATTTTGGATTTTTTGATTGGTTCTCAAGTTTCCTATGGTTGTGGGTTGGGATAGGATCTCTGGAGCCCTGTGACATCTTGGGTCCCTAGAGGCTGTGGGTTGATATGGTAGTTCTCTAGAGACCTGTAACAACTTGGGTCCCTGGAGGTTATGGGTTGAGATGGAATCCCTGGAGCTCTGGACAACTTGGGTAGAGATTGACCTAGTCATTTTGGGTGATTTCTATACCGTATAGGTGAGATCAGTGTGGTTGAATGTTAAGGTGATTTAGCCTTTGGAAGCCCTAGTTGATTTTGTTTTGGTTTAACCCTTATGATCCCACATTCATGCTTGGAATATGGCACGGGGGTGATTTATTGAAAGAGATATTTGATTCAGCCCAATATATGGTCGGGTGGTAGGTGGAAGTCCATGACTTGGTTGGCATTTGCATATGTTAATATGAGCTATTTTCCTATTGTGATCTATGAGCACTTGCACTGGTTATTATGGTGATCTTATGGTTGGATTTTCATGGTTTCTATTATGGTTATATGCATGGTTCTATTATATCCTATATCTATGGCCCTTTTTCATGATTTGATAAGTTATTGGATGGTCGATGAATGTATGGGCTAACAAGTAATGTTTCAACTAGCTTGAGAGAGAATTGATCCATCTTGGTGATTTTTAGATGAAGTTCAGAAGTTTTGATCAGATGTGCATTCATGACCGTTAGCTTCCATGTTTATTATTTGTTTGATGAAATGTCTATCTTGAATTACGCACGTACTGGTCAAGGTCTTGTTCATGTTTTGATTTTTTAGCATTATTATCATCATTTTCATGATTCTGGAAAGTTACAAGTAGTTTTGGGTAGTGGCCTGGAGATTATCCTAAAAAAGTGGCATATATCTCACGACCACATGCACACAACAAGGGATTTTGGGTCATAACCGCATGGAAACAGACTAGCGGGCACAGTTATAGCCTCCCAACCACATGCATGAAGTGTTATGGGTGCGGTTGGGGAGTAAACATAATGAAAAAAAAGTTCCAACTCAATAATTGATCACTTGGGGTAGTTGGGAGGTTCTTGAGTGATCTGTAGTCTCTAGAGGATGTTAGTTTACTTCTAGTTTGTAGACCCCACTTCCATAACTAGAACTTGGAGGTCAGGTCATATCATAGTGATACTCATCTCATGTTTACCTTGGAGATCTTGTAAAAGTGGGTAAATGTGGGAGGATGCGTTATAGGAAATTTGTTGTTTTACTTTTCATTGCCATGATTCATCTCATGAGATGCATTTATTTTTGTTTTGATATGATTTTGTATCATTCTATTAGATCTTATAACTCGGGACAAATATAATATTTCAATATTGAAGTACGATGTATCACTTGATATGTTATACATCTTATATATCGATTTTATTTTCATATTTATGTAGCAATGTGATTGTTTAATGTTGATGTTCTTTTATAAGTTAAAACATTGAGAAAAAAATGATCATTTTTGTATTTTTTAAAGTTTCCTGATAATTTCCGATATTTTTTAATATTTTCCCCAATATTGGTGATAATTTAAATTTCGAACCCCCGACAACAAATTCCCGATAACAATACATGTAACATTGTGTAGAAGTACTTTCGAGATTTTTATTTATTTGCCATAGATTTCCTCTGGATGTTAAATCTTCTGGAGTAGATTTAATGGAGGGTTTTCTTTATCTTTACTCTCTTCCTTGTATACAAAAACTAGATAATAATGATATATGTAATGATAATTTTTCTCAAAATATCCATGTTACAAAAAATATTAACTCATTAGTTAATTCTAATTCTAAGTCTAATTTATTTATTAATGATTTTGAAATTCATAATAATTCTTCTTCTTTTGAAGAAAAATTAAATGATGTTAATTCAATGTAATTACATGATATGAAAGAACTAGTTTAAAAAAAAAAAAAAATTGTCATTTAAGCATTAGAAATATTTAATTTAATATATTTTGAAAGTTATTTGTAATTATATCTAGATCTTTTTGTTGGTTGCATTTCAAATAATAGTTAGTCTACCATTTCACATAGGGCTTTGGATTGATGGTGAATGGGTGCATTGTTAAGGCATTCCATATGAAAATGTCACCTATTCAAATCCATCGTGGGTGTTTACCCACAAAAAAAAAAAAGAAAAAAAAAAAGAAGAAGTTAGTTTGTCATTTATCATATGGAATTTTCTTTGTATATAGATTTATATTCAGATGATAAGGAAACTATTGTAAATAGAGTAGTTATGATTTTCAATTAGTTCATCTCACGATTATGAGATGGTAGATGATCAGTGAATGACATGCATATTATTTTAGTCCATCGGATGATATTTTTCATTCTAATCTCTTCTATGACTTGGAAGAAAGATAAGTAATTTTTAATAATTAATTGGATACTAATGATATTGAAGCATGTAACCTAGTGGTGATATTTTTCATTCTAATCTCTTATATGACTTGGAAAAAAGATAAGTAATTTTCGATAATTAATTGGATACTAATGATATTGAAGCATGTCACCCAGTGGTGATAGTTATATTGGGTTGTTATGTCACTATTTCTAAATTGGTGATATTTATACTGGGTTGTTATGTCACTATTTCTAAATTGGAATCTACAATGCAAAATGAAATAATTCATAGTGAAGAAATTATTTTAATAAATTATCATTTTGTTTCTTCTAAAATTGAAAATAATCACCTTTATTTATAATGAACATTCACACTGGAATATGATTATGAATTAATGGTTCATTGTCCTAATAAAATACATATTTTTTCTATGAACTTTTCATAATACTTAGTAGATTCCCAACTTAATTTTGGTGACCAAATTAAAACTTGGTTGGAAGAATTATTATTGAAAATGTTTCCATTGTATAATGATGTTAATACTTTGTTTGATGCAAATAAAATTAATGATACCATTAGTACTAATATTCTTCTACAAGATATAGTACTTGGAGTTGCTTTAGATAATTCTTAGTAGACATCCTGCCCATCTATGTTTTTCCCTGCCATCTATGTTTTTTCTTTAATAATTTCATGTTTACAATGATGAGTTGAAAATAAAATTGAAATATGGTTGAAGGAATCTTTATAAAGTCTCCTATAAATAATAATTATCTAATCTTGCTTATGATGAATAAAACAATAAGTAATATAATTATTTTATTTATTTATCTTATATTAATCTTATTCTATATTAATTTTTGATGTACATATGGTTGTAGGTTTGCAGTTACATGAATGGGTGCATTGGAATTTTGATTTTATTTAGCTCATTTCCAACCAGCATAGTATCTGATGATAAGAGTAGATAAGAGTAGGGTAGAATAGATTAGTTAATTTCCTTTCTTAGTTGTTTTTGTACTTTGTTTTTGTTATTTTAGTTTTCTTTCGTTAAAGTACTTAGGGTAGTCCAAGTGTGTTGGTTTGTACTTAATTTCTCTTTACTCTTTATTATTTTTAACAAGATTAATAGCTGCAAAGCAACATAGTTCTTGTCTCTACTGTTAATTAATTGATTAAGGACATTGTATTGTACATGCTTCTTCCACACATACTTCCTCTGCACAACTACCATCTTTACAATTTCCTCCACACAACCACCTCCACACGCTTCCTCACACACACTTCACTGCCACCTTCTATACAACTTCCTCCGCACAATCACCTCCACACATGTCGACACAAGCTTCACCACCCTGTACCTTCCCTCGGCACATGTTTCACCGCCCTATACATGGGATTTTACATGAACGACTAGTGAATGCTCCCTCTTTTGAAAGGGTTCACACACTTGTAAATGCCAATCCTCCCTGTTTTGAAAGGGTTCACCCACCTATAAATGCTATTTTAGATGGAATTAAAGGGAATCAATGCAGTCAATGCAGTCATTTGGCGTATCTAGATAAACCACTCAAGATTTCGTTGGCGTCCTTCCCACAGCTGGAAAAATCATTATTTATAGCATTGGATTTGTCTGTGTAGCTCTTGAAGTTTTGAATGCCCGTATCACTGTCAATTCCATAGTTTTTAAAATTATGGTCAATAACATTGATATTGGATCCATAGCCTAAACTGGCTCTTTTATTGTTGTTTGCAAAGCCTTCACCTTTAACATTATTTTGCGGGTTGTAATTTGCAAAGGCTTGAGATCAAACTTTTCCATGTCAATGATATCTTTTGAAATTGTCCTTCACCATGCTATCTCCATTTGAGTAATTTTTGAAACTATCGGTGCTAAAACGACCTCCAACCTTGTAGAATTTGAATTGTTTTCCATAATAAGTCTATAAATCCTTGTCTTCGGGCACTACCATTCTTCGAGGGCAGGGGAGAAGTTATAATTACCATATCCACTGAACCTTAATGTTTTCTAGTTACAAAACCCACTCAATCTTTTTCGCCCATGAATGCACTGAGAATTGGGCCTCGACTAATTAATATTGCCTCCATTTTTATAGATATCGCATTGTTCCCCATTCACCAGCAAACTATAATTGTTGTTGCTTTTCAATTTGAATCACATCGTTTTTATTTTGCTTGTAGATTGATGAGAATGTGCACAGAGAAATCATCAACAATCATTCTCTGAAACACCCAAATATTATTCGCTTCAAAGAGGCAAGAAATTTAGTTTGGGGTTGTGTGCATATTTTGTGTTAAAGCATTTTATGCAATTGAAGAAATGTCGATTTCTACAATCTTGAGTATGTTCAGATTGCGTTTATGTTTGGAGGTTGATCTGATAATCACCCTATGAGTGACCTCAGTGAAGATTTATTAAACAAAAGGTATTACAGACCCATGTGCTGGTGTGTGTGTTCTGTGTTATTGAAACAACGGATCGATCAAATTTCCAATACACAGAAAATAAATGGAAAGACATCAGAGAAATACAATAAGCAATACAAAGACACAAACAATTTTTAATAAAGAGTTCACCCTATTCTCTAGGGCTACATCTCCGGTCCAACTTCAATGGTGGCCTTGTTTTATTGTGTCTTTCAGCAGAGAAATTACAATGCAGGGACTCAATATGAGTTCTCCTGAAGCAGATTTTGCTTGGCAGGGTGGTTCTTGGATTCCCCAAGCCACTTGGAGTACACAAACTCTTGTTCTTCCTACCAGCTCTATGACCCTCGGTCTACAATGGAAAGAGCCAATTGTGATGCTCAATCCGAACAAATTCCTCTATGGGAAGGCTTGATTCCTCAAGCTCTCTGGTGCTCGATGTTGCCTGTGGTCAGCTCGGCCCTCTGTCTCCTCTGCTTGGCTTTACTGCTCTCTGTGCTCTGTCCTCCTCTCAGGGTTCACTGTTCATTGTCTCTCTTGGTTGCTTGGACTCTTCGTTCTGAATCTCTCTTCGTATCTCTGTTCAACTGTCTCTGTTCATGGCTTTAGCCAGTCGACCTCCATGCCTATTCCGTTCCTCTCCCACCTACGTCGATTCATCTTCCGCCTGTGTGCTTGGAGTTCCCTGTTCAGAGTCAGCATGAACGCACTTGAAGTAGCCACATGTCTCCGTCGGAACAACGTCAGCCTATTCGTCGATTCGTTTCTTTCTCCACCGTGGTGATCAACGCATTCCAAATCCCCTTAAATTGCTGCTTAATCCTCTGTTGATTCCGCTTCTGTCTATCGGGAGCAATCTCAGCCGTCCGATCTGGGCTCCTCTAGATCCAACATCATTCGCACGCCGAGTGTGGTTGACTTGTTCGACCGATAACGTGTGATCACGGCGGTTTTTCTCTCACCTCCGCTACCACACGTCAATCGCTGAGTGTGATCGCTCCGCTTTCTCCAAAACCACTTACCGTTCAAGGGTCCCACCTTCGTACGATGGTACTTTTTGTTTCTCCGCCTATGGTCCTCTGGCTCCCAACGTGACCGAGTGCTTAAGGCTCCTCCTTTTCGGCCCTGTTTGCCCAGCGATGCTAACGCGCATCGAAAATCAGCTCCTTTTCTCGATCTGGGGCTCCCAGGGGATATTTTGACCTCCTACGCAGTCTCCATGGACCTCGATCAGTGTGCTTTGACCGAGGTCCTCGTCATTCTGCGTCGGCTGCCAGGGCCACTGGTTCAGGGTGTCTTCGATTGCTGTTTTGGATTCTTCAAGGATTTGTTTCATCCCGATATAGTCATGGTTCTATGACAGTCATTTATGGATCTGATTCGGATCACGACCTCCCAACTGAAAAGCTTCTGGACCACCAAAAGTTGGTTTTCTTCAAGCATCGACTAAGTGAGGAAACTGTTGTCTCACTTGTCTAATCTCAATCCACTTCGCACTGCTCATCTTTGAACCTTTAAGCCCAATTTTGAGGTATTCCACCTGTCCACTGCGCGTCATCCTTACCTTCCTGTCCAGCACTATATCTTCCTGCAACTCATTAAGATATTCAGGTAGCAGGTCATCAACAGAAGGAAATTGACTCTGTTCTTCAGGGTCCTCAATCATTGAAGGCTCAAACAACCTCAAGCAATCTGCGTTCATGACTGAGTAGATGTGCATGTAAGCTGGCAGATCAAGGCGAAAAGCATTTTCACTAATCTTCTCAAGTATCCTGAAGGGTCCATACCTCATAGGTTTTAACTTCTTACCTTCACCTTGCATCTTGTCCTTGCTAATATACATCCAGACTTGGTCTCCAACTTGAAAACTATGCTCCATCCGATGCTTATCATGCCTAGCCTTGTAATTGGCCTGGCTCTTTTCCAGTTGTTCCTGTACTGCTTGGTGGATCTCCTGGATCTGTTTAATGAACCTAGTTGCTTTGTCCACATCACTGTTTCCATCAACCATGGTATCTTTACCAAAGACAAAATCTAAGGGAGACCTTGGTATGAAACCAAAGCAGGTCTCAAAAGGAGATCTCTGGGTAGAAGAGTGTTTGGATCTATTGCAAGCATGTTGCACATAACACAAGTGTTCATCCCAAATCTTAGGGTGATTGCTGCAATATCCTCTCAGTAACTGGATCGCTGTCCTGTTAACTACTTCTGTTTGGCCATATGTTTGTGAATGAAAAGCTGTGCTTTTCTTTAATTTGGTGTCCATTAGTTCCCACAGACTGGACCAAAACTTTCCCCCAAATCGAGTGTCTTGATCAGATATAATGGAAGTGGGTGATCCAAAATGAACCCATACATGTTCAAAGAATGATTTTTCAGTTTGTTCAGCTGTAATCTATTTACTACAGGGTATCAAAATACACATTTTTCTAAACCTATCCACAACAACATATAGATAATCATGACCTTTCCTAGATTTAGGCAGTCCTCCCACCAAATCCATGGAAATTCTTTCCCAAGGGTGAGAAGGAACTGGCAATGGAGTGTACAAGCCTAGTTTCCTATTGTTGGGCTTGCTTTTAGCACACATAACACACCCCTTTACATATCTAGAAATTGTCTCACTCATTCTTGGCCAATAGCAGAACCTTTGCAGCTGTGCAACTGTTTTACTTACCCCAAAGTGACCTGATATCAGAGAAGTGTGTGCTTCCCTAATTATCTTTGCTCTCTCAGTTTGTGAAATGCAAAGTTTCCCACAATGATATAAGAGTCGGTCCTTCACATGATAGTCCAATTCTTCTACTCTTTTGCCTTGACTCAAAGTTGCATATACATCTTTAAAGTCCATATCCTGAGCATACTATTCTATGTAGCTTTCATGTAGCACAGAATTATGCTTAAGTATGGTAGATGCATTTATAATGGGTTTTGATAACATGTCTGCAACCTTGTTATGTATGCCCTTTTTATATTTGATGACTAAATGAAACTGCTGTAGAAAACCCATCCATCTGTAATGTCTTGATTGTTGCAACTTAGTTTGGGAGTGTAGATATTGAAGTGGTTGATGATCAGTATGTATTACTGTTTCTTTGCCCATTAAGTAATGTTTCCACTTTTTCACACTCTGAACTAATGCATACAATTCTTTATCATATGTAGGATAGTTGACTACTGCAGGATTAAAAGTCTCAGAATGATAACATATGGGTTTACCGTGCTGCGTCAACACTGCTCCCATGGCATTAGTTTGGATCTAAAATGGTCTTTGTAGATCTGGTAGTGCTAGTACAGGTGTTGTACTAATTTTTTCTTTCAAGGTGTCGAAGGCTTTCTGTTGTTTTCCTCCCCACTGAAACACCTTGTTCAATCCTGTCAAAGCATGTAAGGGAGCTGTAATTGAGGAAAAAATTGAAATGAACTTCCTCCAATACTGTGCTGCTCCTAAGAAGCTTCTCACCTCTGTAGCAGACTTGGGTTTAGCCCAGTTTACAATGACTGCCACTTTAGAGGGATCTATTTTCAATTCACCTCCCCTACCATATGACCCAAATAATTTAGAGAGGTTTTGCCAA
This sequence comes from Pinus tabuliformis, assembly GCA_031772625.1. Classification (NCBI taxonomy): domain Eukaryota; kingdom Viridiplantae; phylum Streptophyta; class Pinopsida; order Pinales; family Pinaceae; genus Pinus; species Pinus tabuliformis. Next base: position 160,794,227 of record CM062815.1, on the reverse strand, counting down.
ATTCACATTTGGAGAGTTTAACATAAAGTTTTTCTCTTTTCAAAACATCTAATGTCTGCTTAACATGCTTTAAATGTTCTTCCCACGTTTTACTAAAAATTAGAATGTCATCCAGATACACAATAACAAAATCATCAAGAAAAGGTCTGAGTACATCATTCATTAATCTCATGAAAGTAGCAGGGGCATTGGTCAAGCCAAAAGGCATAACCAACCATTCATACAATCCCTGCTTTGTTTTGAAAGCAGTCTTCCATGCATCTTGCTTTGCAACTCTGACCTGATGGTATCCACTATGCAAATCCAGCTTGGTGAAATAAACAACTTCCTTCAGTTGATCTAAAAGATCATCTATGCAAGGAAGGGGATAACGATTTTTTATTGTTATTTTATTCAGTGCTCGGTAGTCAATGCACATTCTCCACGAGCCATCTTTCTTTCTCACCAAAACGATTGGTGACCCACATGGTGATGTGCTAGGCCTGATGAACACTTTCTCGAGCAACTCATGCACCTACTTCTTGATTTGATCATTCTCTAAAGTAGATAACCTGTACATCCTAATGTTAGGCAAAGGAACATCTTGCTGCAAAATAATATCATGTACTATTCGCTTCTTGGGTGGCAGACCTTGAGGTTCTTGAAACAAGACATCATACTTTGAAAAAATCTCTTCTATATCAGCTTGTTGATTAGAATTACAACCCTTAAATACATTAGTTTTATCAATGTTCTTTTCCTTTACAACCATTAGTAAGAAGTGTTTGCATGAATTTATCATTCTTTTCATCTGTCTTGAGTTTATGAGAGTATAATTATTCTTGAGCTTATGAGCTCTTACAAAGTATTCGATTCCATCTTTAACAAGTAGATACTTGTTCTCGGCTCTATAGAAAATAGCCTTTCTATCATACAAGTAAGGACTTCCTAAAACAATTCCACATATATCCAAAGGAATTATATCTAACTCAACCTCATCTACAAATGCTGACCCAAAAGAAAACTTGAGTTTGCACTGTCTAGTCACTTGTAGTTGTGCTTTATCATTCAACCATCCTAATGGGTATGGTTTCTTATGAGGTGTAGTTGCTAATCCCAATTTCTTTACAATTGCTTCAGAAATCATATTTACTTGTGAGCCACTATCAAACAAAGTATCAATCTTCTGATTTTTGGAAACAACTCGAATATGGAAAAGCTCATGCCTTTTTCTCTCATGTTCTTCATCAATAACAGATTGAACAAAATTACTAGTAGATGATTCAGAATTCTTACCTTTTATACCTGTGGTTGCGATGATTGTTTCATCTCCCAAGTCTGACTCCAAATCCTTCTAAATAGCTGCAGCAATCTACTTCTTCTTGCCCTCGGACTTCTTAGGTCTCAGCTCTGGATGCAGAATCCAACAGTGCTCATCATCATGCCCCTCCTTTTTACAGTGGGTGCATGAGGCCTTGCCTTTCTGTGCAGTGTTAGCCTTCCTTGCTTTCCACTTCTGCTTTCTTTTCTCCTTGCTCTTGCTTACAGTGGGTTGGGATGGTCCCCCAACTTCTGGATTTCCATTCTTTCCTCTAGCTTCTAGATGAGTAGCTTTTACAGATACCTCATCTATACTAGTGGGATTAAACATGAGGATGGTATGCCTCATGTAGCTGTGTAGACCACCGATGTACTTCAAAATAGTTTCTGGTGAGTCTAATGAAATACCCAACATCAATGCTCTCTTTCTGAACTCTTGAGTATACCCTTGTACACTTTGCCCTTTCAACTGCCGAAGAGTTTGCCAGCTCATCATGGCTTGTTGCATGTAGGCCAATGGATAGAACTGCTTTTTGATTGCAGTAACAAATTCATTCTAGACAGAGATGGTCTTACCATTCTTCCTCATATCAGCTTGGGTTCTGCCTTCCCACCATACCAAGGCAGTGCCCCCTAGGCGAAGGCTTGCCAGCTGAATCTTGCTCTTGTCTGTGTCTATATTTTGTACCCTGCAATACACATCAATATGTCTTATCCAATTGTCCAACTTTTTAACATTTAGCTCTCCATCATATATAGGCAAATCAAATTTAACATCTAACTTAATCAAAGATGCTTTCTTATTATGCACAAGGTTACTAGGAGGTGTAGGGAAGCTTTCTTCTTTCCACTTTCCTTTGGAGTGGTCATGGGAATGAGATTCATCTTCTTCTTTATCTTACTTAGAGCCTGATGAATTTCACCCTTATGCTTTCTAAAGTCCCTATACATTTCTTCTACCACGGATTTTATAGCTAATAAAATTTCTATGAATTGAGAGTCTGGCCCTATAGAACCTTCTTTTAACATTGTCTTTCGAGAATAGACTCTCCCAATTTCAGGATTATTTTCCACCAACTCTCCTTCTCCTAATTTGAGCTTTGATCTAGTAAGCATTCACAGCTAAACCAACACAAGCTTGTCTAACCTTACAGCCTAGAGCTCTGATACCACTTGATCTGATAATCACCCTATGAGTGACCTCAGTGAAGATTTATTAAACAAAAGGTATTACAGACCCATGTGTTGGTGTGTGTGTTCTGTGTTATTGAAACAACGAATCGATCAGATTTCCAATACACAGAAAATAAATGGAAAGACAGCAGAGAAATACAGTAAGAAATACAAAGACACAAACAATTTTTAATAAGGAGTTCACCCTATTCTCCAGGGCTACATATCCAGTCCAGCTTCAGTGGTGGCCTTGTTTTATTGTGTCTTTCAACAGAGAAATTACAATGTAGGGACTCAATATGAGTTCTCCTGAAGCAGATTTTGCTTGGCAGGGTGGTTCTTGGATTCCCCAAGCCACTTGGAGTACACAGACTCTTGTTCTTCCTACCAGCTCTGTGACCCTTGGTCTATAGTGGAAAGAGCCAACTGTGATGCTCAATCCAGACAGATTCCTCTATGGGAAGGCTTGATTCCTCAAGCTCTCTGGTGCTCGATGCTGCCTATGGTTAGCTCGGCTCTCTGTCTCCTCTGCTTAGCTTTACTGCTCTCTGTGCTTAGTCCTCCTCTCAGGGTTCACTATTCACTATCTCTCTTGGTCGCTTGGACTCTTTGTTCTGAATCTCTCTTCAAATCTCTATTCAACGGTCTCTATTTATGGCTTTAGCCAGTCGACCTCCATGCCTGTTTGGTTCCTCTCCCGCCTACGTTGATTCGTATGCCTCTTGTGTGCTTGGAGTTCCTTGTTCGGCATCAGCATGAACGCTCTGCAAGTAGCCACATGTCTCCATCGGAACAATGCCAGCCTGTTCGTCGATTTGTTTCTTTCTCCACCGTGGCGGTCAACGGATTCCAAATCCCCTTAAATCACAGCTTAATCCCCTATCGATTCCGCTTCTGTCTATTGCGCGCAATCTCAGCCATCCGATCTGGGCTCCCCTAGATCCAACATCATTCGCACGCTGAGCACAGTTGACTTGCTCGACCGATAACACGCGATCACGACGGTTTTTCTCTCACCTCCGCTGCCACGCGTCGATCGCTGAGTGTGATCACTTTGCTTTCTCTAAAACCGCTTACCGTTCAAGGGTGCCCCAATCAAACCGTCGGTTTCCAGGTCGTGGGTCCCACCTTAGTACGATGGTTCTTTTTGTTTCTCCACCCACGGTCCTTTGGCTCCCAACGTGACCGAGTGCTTAAGGCTCCTCCTTTTCTGCCCTGTTTGCCTAGCGATGCTAACACGCATTGAAAATCGGCTCCTTTTCCCGATCCAAGGCTCCCAAGGGCTATTTTGACCTCCTGCACAGTCTCCATGGGCCTCGGCCAGTGCGCTTTGACCGAGGTCCTCGTCATTCCGCGCCGGCTGCCATGGCCACTAGTTCAGGGTGTTTTCGGTTGCTGTTTTGGATTCTTCAAGGATTTGTTTCATCCCGATATAGTCATGGTTCTATGACATTTGTTTATGGATTTGATTCGGATCAGAGGTCATATTAACGTTGACCAATGGAGGAATCCTAACATTAGGTACATTGGTATATAGGGGGGAATGATATGAAGAATATTTGTAAGGGTTTATGACACCAAAGAAACATTTATGAGTGGACGTCAACAAGATAAGTTACGAGTATATTTCTCACATCACTTGCAGAGCTTTAGACTAGCAGTGTGCATAGCTTTGCTTGTGTAGAGCATTCCATACAGTGAAAGCTCCGCACAAGTCTTAAAGCTTTGCACTTTAGTTTTTATTTATACTTTAATCCAACGGATCTTGTTGTGGCTTAGATAATGGTAATATGTACCTTGCTTGACCAGAAAGAAACTAGTAAGCGCTTGACAACAGGACATGGTGAGCCGTGTGAGCAGTGTGGCTCTTTATGTTACAAATTTTTGGAATAGCAGAGTGGGTTTTTATGTTACAAACATCAGAATATTTAAATTAAATATTGGATAAGATTAATTACCAATCTTATAGCCAATTATAGTTCGCCATAGTGTATTCCATTGACATATTGATTAAGTACAGAGGGCCCAAAGTCAGAGTGTGGAGAAGTGTATAGGGGTAAATATTGGATAAGAGTAATTACCAAGATTATGGCTAATTATAGTTCGCCATAGTATATTCCATTGATATAAGTACAGAGGGCCCAAAGTCAGAGTGTGGAGAAGTGTATAGGTGACGGCACTGCTGGTTCTCCCACACATATTTCCTCTTCCACACATTTAAGTAGGGGAGAGATGTCTAATGTTGTGCAGGGACCACTAATTGATATAGTACTAGTCCCACCAAACCACCAGAAGTTGAGACTTGTGCAACCAATATTTAAACAAAAATAAATAACATTAAGTGCAAACATGTTTTAATTTATGTCCAAAATTTCCCAAAACATTGACTCGGCCCACAACTATCCATAAATAGTATCTTAATACTTAAGAGTACAAATCATATTGACTAAACTAGAAAACAGATAAAACCATAAATCCTTCCAAAATGGTCTATTCCAGAAGTTCTTGAAACTCCACTCATGAGAACTGAAGCTATGTAGTCCAAATAAATATCCATACTTGCACATAATAAAAGTGAATGTATGTCAACCATAACTGCTATGTTGTTCCACATTTAAACCCATTGTGTTCAATAAATGACACCCAACCCAATAACATTTAAACCCAATGTGTTCAATAAATGAAATCCAAACCAATAACTTCAATAAATGACACCCAACTCATTCTATTTCTAATTAAAACAAATCAAAGCACATGGATCAACAAATAACAAATTCCCAGCCATTGGATCACATCCAATTAAATCCAGATCACACATTCAAAATGAAACCATTGCAATCCATGTCCATCCTTACCACCAATTAAATTCAAGTGCAAAAAACTATAAAAGAAGTTCAACCATTGTTGAAGTTGCATGTTATGCATTCAAACTATTCACCAGCCTTGGAGACAAACCATCACAGAACATTTGATAGTATATTCAGGTTAGTTATTTCAATTACAACACATTTTTCTTACAGTTCTATTTTCATTTCTCACAGTTTTTATTTCAGTTCTTACAATTTCATTTTCATGAAAATATATCTTTTTTCTATTTTTCTATATTCTGAATCAATTTAAATTTGATTGGAAAATATGACACAACCATAATGAAGAGTATTGGCTAGTATGGCTAGCTACAGATGAAAAAAACAGAACAACTCCGCTTGAGCAACAATAATCTTAGTGGAAGTATTCTAACTTTTCTGAGCAACTGCACTTCTCTCCAAGTGTTGTCCATTGGATACAACGATCTCATTGGTCCAATCCCCTCTCTACTTGTTGAAGCTTCGAAAATCGTTGCAACAACATGGGGGATGACCACCCAGTCCAGACCTTAAAGCAAATCCTTTTCCGTTTGGAATGGTGGTTCCGACTGGTTCAACTAGGTCCAGTTACCTTCTCTCAATCTTCAATGGCTTTAAAATATGACTTTCATTCACCAATGGAAAAGAGACATCACATCGTTCTTCTTGCTGATCAGGCAAGAAAGTGATCCTTAAGTTGATTTAAGGCTCAGCCAATCCACTACTAAAGTTTGCCTCTTTGGGAAGAGGACTTAAAAGAATGTATAATTTACTCTAAATGCAAACTTGTTCTAAGGTGCAAGTAAAAGAAACTATATTAATCTTATCTCAATTAGGCAGATATAGATCTAACCTAACCAAGAGCAAGTATTTAAAATATTGAGCTTTAAATGTCTCGTTTATAATGAATATCAAGTTAATGAAATAATTCAATTAACTGACATTATGGATACCAAACACATCCTATTAAGACCTTTTAACTGAAATAATCAATCAACAACACTCAGGAAGTAGTTCACAGAATGATCTTGATCATTTAATCAGTAACTTGAATAATTAAACAATAATATGCGGAATAAGTTCACAACATATCACTATTTATTCATCCAATATTAAAAGACAGATTTATGAGTAAATAGTTACTCAGAAATCAGAATCCAGCTCATAAGAGAAGAGATAAATAACAACATAAAATATAAGCAAATTACCCATACCGACAAAAGTGCACAAATATGTAAGTAAATTGACACCATTCCTATTATCATAAAATAAAACCAGCATTTAAAATAATAGTATTCGAAATACCAATTTATTGAATCCATTTCTCCAGCTCCGGTCTCTAATAGTCCTTTACAATGCCTAAGCTTCTGCTTTCAAAAGCGAAGCTACAATAGTGAAAACTCTGTTCATTATACATAACTCAGGATGTAAAAGAAAAACCTTAATAATCTCCAGATCTGAGATTCCACTCCTCCCACCTACAACTCTAAATCCCTATTACAAAAGTGCTTTTAGAATTCCATAATTGCAGAAGAGAGCAGCCACTATTACCTTCTGCAATCTGCTATTTATAATTTTTTCAAAGGAATTATTGATATGAAAGTTTGTTGAAGAGAAGTCTGTCCAATCCAATTTTATTTGCTCAAAATTCCCATCTTTAATTGCTGGAGCATTCTCATTGATTGAGATATTTTTCTCCATATATCTTCTACTATTTTCCTGCAAAAAGAAATCAAAATGAATTAAAATGTAACAATAAAATCAAAATATCATTTCTGGCATTAAAACAAATCCAATAAAAAATCATTGAAAATAAAATATAAGCTCTCTATTGATGTTTGTGGTAGTTTGATTGGCCAAGGATATTATTGATGAGCGAATCTGCAATTTAGAAGAGGCTTGGGCAAATGAAAATGAAGAAAATAACTCAGAAAATTGATTTTGTTTTAGAAATTTGAAGCTTGATCTTCTGCATGATTTTCAACCCAATAAATGACCAAATTTGTTAATGAAACCTCCTCAGAAATGTTCTTCTTGATTTTATCTTTTCAATGAGCCGTCATGGGCCTCATTTGGCCAAATATAACTCAATCTATGAGCTTCCAAAGTTGATGAGTCAAATCTGGCATAATTCTGGAAATTATGTTGCTGGACTAAAAATCAGAATTTTTAATTAGAAATTTAATCTTAAATTAGATTCTAATTATCTAATGATTAATTCTAAAATAATTATTAACTAACTAATATATACAATTAATTATCATCTAATTAAAACTTAATTAAGTTATAAAATTAAGTTAATATATAAATGATTTGAAAAAGTTAATTTAAATATAATTAATATTATAATTCAAATTATATTAAAATTATAATAAATATTATAATTATAATATAATTATTAAAACATAAAAAATATAAAAATTAGTTTTTACAAACCATTGGAATCAATCCTAACCTAAAACTCATAAAACAAACCATTGGGATCAATCCAAACCCATTAATTCATCCACGTGAGATTATGGAGGGATATGGTGAGAGGAGTGTGAAGTGAGGGTGAGTGAGGTGGAGGTGTGGGAGGCATAAGGGGTGAAAAACTTTGTATTAAAATCTTTTAACACATCGCATTTTCCCTTATCGCATATCGCTTTTTGGGTTGTCAATTGTTACAATTTTTAAGAATTTGCGATAAGACTTTGCGAGAAGGAAATTTGCGAGAAATGTCTTTTCCAATAAGTATTTTCATGTTCTGGGTTTCGGGGGCTATAAAATCAAAATTTTATTAAAAATCTAATCCTAAATTAGAATTCTAATTAACTAATAATTAATCATAATTTAATTGTTAAACTAAACTAATTACTTAATAACTATTATTAATTAATGTTAATCTAACTAATTAACATAATTAACTATTTACAAACTATTTAATATTAATGTAAATAATATTTAAGTTTTAATTTAATTTAATTAATAATTTTATATTAATTAATTTAAATATAAAATTAAATTAATTAAACCTAAAAAAAATATACTAACCCACCTTCCTACTTTCACTCATACGTATAAGTGGGTTCTTTGAAACTCAAAACAAAAATAAAAACTTTATAAAAAGCCCTTCATTCATGCCTTAAGTCTTTTCACTATCGTATATCGCAAGGACTTTGGATCGGGGTTTTTTAAATGTGCATGTTATAAAAATTGCGATGGATCCAATATTGCGATATGCGATGTAAATTTTTTATTTTATTTTATTTTTATATATATATTTTTTAATATTAAGTTTTAATTTTAATTAAATTAATTATTTTTTATTATAATAATTAATTTAATTAATCTTAAAATTTAATGTTAAATATCAATTTTTTATTTTGGTTTTATTTTAATGATGTTTAGTTTAGTTATGAAATTTTCTAAACTACAGTCACTCCGAAAATAAATAAAAATAACATTTTTAAACCAAATTAGATAAATTATGGGACTTCAAAGGAGCACCATTTTCAAACCAATTGACCAAATAAGGCAAAACAAATGTCAATGGGAAGCTTATAAAAAATTGATTCTTACAAAGCAATCAAAACAAGAATCCAAAGAAAATGAAAAATTAACAAAATCATAGGATAATCGATTAAATAAAAATCCTAAAAAAGTGTTTAGCCAAAATTTTTAGAGAAAAGGTCTCCATTATTTGAAGTGAACAAGTCAAAAATGGGGATGTTGTGTTTTACCATAATAATAGCGACACACGGGAGAAGAACCAGTTATCTCTGTTTGATATGAATGAGATTTTCCTAAAATTAAAGTAAAAATAATTAAAGAAAATAAAATTTTTTTTTTGGAATGCTTGACTAGGTTCATTAATTTGAATAAAAACAAGAATCATCTAACTGTAATTTTTCTTAAAACTTCTCATAAATTAAAATATTTCAAAACTCTTTATCAGTGTTTTAATTAGTTGTAGTGATGAAGCAGGGGTCACTTTACAGTTTAGCTTTTAAAATATATTCATTTGTCACAGGTAGAGCCACTGCTGTAAGAAAACATCTATAGTCTCGGCAGGGTTATCTTTTAATCATCAATGATTCAGAATCTCATCTTTTTAAGAATTGACCTAGAGATAAATCCATTTATATATGGTTTTTTTTTTTTTTAGCCATTGTTCTGGTTTGGTGACCAAATAGTTGACAATGTCATTCACTGGTTATAATTGGACTGAACAAGCTGGCTCATGATGAGACCCATTGCCTTATAATTGTTTGCAATCATAAGCCATTACCCTGGTTTGTTTAGCAGTGTTGGTAATGTTAGCCTATGTTTCCCTTATAATCATGGTAAGCAGGCTCATGATGAGACTTCTTATATTTTAAGTTTAAATATATTTCTGGATTATACTCTAGAAAAATAAGACTCTCTGAGACAGGTAGAATCATTGACTCCATAAGAGTTAAGAATGACAATTTCAGAGTTAAAAGGTGCTTTGTTGTAAAGTGTCTTTACTTGGTTACAAGTAACTTTTCTTGACTAATAACATAAAATTGAAAGATCTTAATAAAATTTTGAAATCTCAAAATGATTACAATTTTGATGATAAAAGGAATTTATCAGATTTTATGATACTTTGCCAACTTCTCTTGATTGGTAATCTCTTCCTTAAGTATGTCTACCTTTATAATAAGAAAATCAAACTTTTAGTAAGAGATTTTAAAGAAAAAGTTAATAGGTGACTATTAACAATTTTTCTCCATGTATGCTGACCATTGTTAGGTAACAAGTAGGCTTTCCATATAAACCACGGCAAAGTCACCTAAAATCAAAACTGAAAACCAAAGGAAAAAGAATTCTTATGCTAAAATGAGACAAAAATCAGCAAACAAAAATAAAAATGAAGAAATTTTAAAAATGGAAAGGAAAATTCAAGTTTCGCAAGATAAACTCAAATAAGAATGTTTATACCAATGTCTCAACAAAAAAAAAATCAAATCGTAAAATCAATCCTTCTTAATATGTCGAGATTTAGAAAAATCATACTTTGCAGGGTTGTAAGTGTTTTAGGCTTTTTGAATAGCAGTGACGATAAAATTCAGCCACAATGAAAACTTTTGTTTGTTATCAATCTTCTTGTTTCAAAGCATCATCTTAATCATTTTCTAATAAAAAGAATGCTTAAAGAAACAAGCTAAAGGTTTAGAAACTTCCTGGTGTAGCTGTTTCAATGAAGATTATCGCTGCTTCTTGAAATAAAGCCAAGAGAAAAGCATAGGACTTTGAAAATATGATCCGGCAGAGGATTGAAAGCTTCAAATGGAGAACTGCAAAACAAATTTTTTTATATCAGCATGCTTTAAAAACAAAACTAAAGTAATGAAATGGAAATTAATGAAAGTGAGTACATGGATCTTACCATTGAATAATTGCATTTGATCTTATCGGAAATGTATCAGTTTCTCCAATACTAACTGACTTCTTCTTTTAGTTAACATTAAAAACTTGAAGAAGTCAAACTAACCAAAATCTTATAACCCAAAATCATTATTTATTTTATCTAAACTAAAGCAAGCAGTAAAATGAAAAAATAGAATGCTTAATGTTCGAGGGAAAACAAATGCATCAGAAATGAAAATGAAAATTTGCAGCAATGATTGTTTCTAAAAATATTATAAGTTTCATATAAACTCCATGATTTTATAAATTGTCCAGAATGAAGACCACATCTAGGATAATAAAATTTAAATGTGAAGATAAAGAGGTCTTGAATTTCTTTTTTAATTATGGAATTATATATTTATAACTGAAATATATGAGAAATCAAAATGATTTGAATGTGCTCCAAATTTGTCATTAACTATTTTCTTACCATAGTAGTTACCCAAACTCGATTTTTTTTAAAATAACACATCGTTGTATCAGATAATTCACATCACATGTTTCTTCACCATGCTTTTAATTTGCAAGACTTCACCTTTGTTGCTATGCCATATATTGATTAAATGTTAATGGCTTAGAGGCATGCATTGGAAGCTATCGCATCGGAGGTTGCAATGGAAAATTGTCGATATGAAAACATGTGTTGAAAAGATGTGTGACGTGATGGAGCGATTGCATCATTGAAGAAATATTATATCGAGGATCGGGGAATATTTACATTGTGCTTTCCACATCGCACAATGTACATCGTAAATTTGGAATTGTGATGTAAGTATAAATAAAATGCGATGAAGCGATTGCGATATCGGCAATTGTTAGTCGGCGATTGGCGAAATTTTGGCACCCGATGTAACACAATATGATTCTTGCGATGCTGATATGCGATGAATGACGTGACTAATTGGCGATCGGGATCGGCAATCTTAAGCACATAATGTAACAATTCTCGATATGCCGATATGCGATGAAGAGTGGACCCGATAATTTTATGATGAAAATTTAGTAACATATCGGATTTGAGACATCAACCCTTTAAAATTATACTCCTATCACTATTGCGATTGAGCGGACGCGATATTTTTTATGACTTTGATTTGAATTTCATATCGGGTCTGAACTTATTTGGTCGTCGCAATATTAGTAAAGTCATTTATCGGAGATTAGCGATTCATGATAATGGAAGTTTATTCAACTGCAAACCTCTGATAGGCGAAATGCGATATGACATATGAGCGAAGTAATACATCGGAGATCTTTTATTAAACAATTCGTTATCAAAAATTCTAAAAGCTACTTCCGATGAAATATTTCACTACAAATGGTTGTGATATGGATGATGTGATTGACAAAGATGAGTGGGCTGTTACAAATTTGAAATGGGTTTGCTGCTTACTTCAAGTTTTGAAAACAAATGAAAACCTGCAAATAAAACAAAACAAAAATAAAAATAAACTAAGGAAAAGAGAAACTAATAATAGATGAGAATGAACTTGTGAATGCGTATCTGGAAGGAAATTCTCTGTAGTTTTCTACCTCATGAAACTTCAAAATTTTCCTTCGATTTATCAAAATTTTGCCTTTATTCAAAATCATCTCATCATTTATTCTAAATCGGAATGAGCAATCAGCGTAAATAAAATCTGCTTGTTCATGTTCAGAAAATATAAAATTTACTAGAAATAAATATGAAAATAGTCTTCCCTTTTGAACTGAAACAGCGATTTATTTCCTCTGCTCATTCCAAACTAACTTGAGAAAAATATGTATTGTTATAGTGACTGTTCAATAATGCCTTTAGTAAATAAATATGATGTGTATTGTAGCATCAAATAATAAACTAAAGACCAGAATTGGATAAAGCCACTAATTGTGGAAAAATGTCAAAACAGATTTGAATGTGTGCACACAGCAAAATGAACATCCTTAAGGTCAGCTTAGCAAATTTCGAGGAAGATATTATGAACTTCATATGATTACCACGAAAGGTTAGACTGGCTAATAATGATTTAATTAGAATTAAGCTTATCATAGACAGCCATACATTTCATGGGATAATGAGATCATGAAGCTTTGTATCATCAAAACCTTCATCATATAAATTTCAAAAGAAAATCTTAGAAAGAAATCTCGAAATGAAGAAAAGTGGCTTTGAAGCGATCGATGCCAAGTGCAACCTTAATTGAATTTAATCAAGACATTATTCAAAATAGGCAGAGTAGAGGTATTGCTGCAATAGATTTCGATTTTAAAATTTCCTGATGAGAAGAGAATGTTTCATTGAAAATGTAAATGATATGAGAAGCGCCGATTGCTTGCTTTATTTATATCTGCAGAACTGTTGAAAATAAATTAACTACATTAACTCTACTCCTATTTTAACCATATACATGAAAATGACTAGATATAGTCATATTTCCAATGTGACCATTTTCTCATTTTAATTCCTGCATGTATGTACAATTCAAATGTTAGTAATAAATATAAAAATCTAAATAAACTAAGAAAGATAATTCTGTAAATAGAATGCACATTTATTGTTAGCAACTTAATAAAAATCTCTTTCTCTTGAAATTTCCTTTCCAATTGAATACCAATTGGATCATAGAAATCCGAATGGATTTCTATTAATAATTGGGAAATGTTCAAGAGATGAGATAAAAGGCCAGATTGTGGATATGAGCTTTTAGATTCAAAGGCCTGAAAGAAACTGTTAATGTTATGTGTAAATGTTAAGCTATTGACAATCTTCCATGAATGAAAAGTTTCCATATATTTTTTAAATGAATTAATGAAAAATGGATGGAAATCTTTCAAATGAAATGGGAAATTACTAATTAAATTGGATTGCTGACTGATTGCTAAAAATACATTCTCTTATTGATATTGTCTTTTAGAAGATAGAAGTTTTTTATAAAACATTAGCATTGAATGAAATTGAAATTGAAATCGTTTTTGATACTTTAGATTATAATATAAAACTTCAATTTTCCAACAGGGCAATCCATCAATTGAATGTTTGATAGTAAAGTGCTCAATATGCCAGCGTAATGTATCAAAAATCTGAAAATAAATATGATTTTATATAAAATAAGTGAGGAAACAGAAATAAAATGAAATCACTATTTGTACAACTAATGTTACAGCACAATTGGGATCGTTTTGAAATAATTTATTTTTCACAAGGATTGGCCAGAATTATAGAATTAGAGTAATTTCGAATTTCAACTTGTGAATTAGAAGGGGAATTATGATTATGAACACGAATAAAGGCTTGATCATGATATGAATCATAAATTGGAATATTTTCTTGAATAGTGAAATCATGAAGATAATTCGCTGTTTTAGAATGAGAATTGGTTGGAATAATTTCTAAATTAAAATGTCTCTCATTCTTAGATGTTATTTGAAGTTTCTGATGATGATTTTATCGATAAAAATCAACATCTTCAATATCAGAGTAATTATCATAAATGACTTCACAAGATTCTCTAGATTTCCCTTCAATCTCATCCAGTATATCAAAACAAGAAGGGACAAGAATTTCATGTTCATTAATGGAAAAAGAGTGATCAATAATTGTTTCTCTATCTTGATAAAAACTTATTGGTAATTCATTTAGACCATCCTCTTTATTTTCTGAAATATCATCAATACCAAGTGGGGAAAAATTACCATCATTAAAAATATCAGGATAAAGGGAAAAATGTGAATCTGAAATAATGCATTTAAAAATGTCCCTGTTTGGGAACTCTTGTGCATTAAGCCCATTGTAAATTTCAAATTCTAAATCATTCCTTTGTATGCTCATGCTTTTTTGAAGAAGATTGGTTTGCTGCTCTGATTTCAGCATTTGCTCATCATGGAAAGATTCATAAATTTGTACAGCTGTTTGCATGCTATTATTTACTTTGATTGTTGCTTGCACTTGCTGATTTGCAATCTGATTTTCTGAATTTACCTCAAAGTAGCTTTCATATTTCAAGGTGGCTCTTTTTCCAAAATTGTTGTTGTCTTCTTGCATTTGATTAGAAATATTTTCCAAGCTTTCTGAAACCTCTTCGTCACAATTTATTTGTACATCCAAATTGGGTTTCACATCTATATTGGAAGGGGATGGAACAAATCTTGAACTAATTCCATATGGATTGGGAATAGGGGGAAGAGAATAATTATGTTCAAACTAATCTAGTGATTTTTCTTTCATAGGTTCATCTTCGACATTAAATTTTAAACAATTCAAATGAAATCGAATATTAAAATCTCTAACAGACTCATTTTCTTTTCGTAAATATTCAATATCATCATATACCTGAACATAATTATAGTTATCAAATCTACAAATGAAAATTGTAACAAATTGATCCCAGCTGTGAATTGAGGCAACCGGAAGAGTTCTACACCAGTTTCTGGTTTCTACCGCAAATGTGAGAGTAAAAATTCTGCATAAGATGCCTTCATCAATTCCTTGAAAATCACAATTTGAAACATTTTGAATAAATTGAAAGACATGATTAAAAGCGGAAGAATCTCTCTTACCATTGAATTTTACTTGAGACAAGAGTCTTACCACTTCGGGTAGAGTATTGGAAGATGCACGTCCATGGATACAACTCCAAAAAGGAAGTTTAAGAGGAGCCATCATGATTAAACAAAATGTTAAAATTGAAAAGACTCCAAAAGACAACAAGTTTCAGGCACTCCTTCTAGCGCCAAAATGTTGAAGCCTCGAAAATCACTGCAGCAACATGGGGGATGACCACCCGGTCCGGACCTTAAAGCAACTCATTTTCTGTTTGGAATGGTGGTTTCGACTAGTTCAACTAGGTCCAGTTACCTTCTCTCAATCTCCAATGGCTTTAAAATATGACTTTCATTCACCAATGGAAAAGAGACATCAGATTGTCCTTCTTGCTGATCAGGCAAGAAAGTGATCCTTAAGCTGATTTAAGGCTCAGCCAATCCACTACTAAAGTTTGTCTCTTTGGGAAGAGGACTTAAAAGAATGTAGAATTTACTCTAAATGAAAACTTGTTCTAAGGTGTGAGTAAAAGAAACTATCTTATTCCTATCTCAATTAGGCAGATATATATCTAACCTAACCAAGAGCAGGTATTTAAAATATTGAGATTTAAATGTCTCGTTTATAATGAATATCAAGTTAATGAAATAGTTCAATTAACTGACATTATGGATACCAAACACATCCTATTAAGACCTTTTAACTGAAATAATCAATCAACAACACTCAGGAAGTAGTTCACAGAATGATCTTGATCATTTAATCAATAACTTGAATAATTAAACAATAATATGCGGAAGTTCACATCATATCACTACTTATTCATCCAATATTAAAAGACAGATTTATGAGTAAATAGTTACTCAGAAATCAGAATTCAGCTCATAAGAACAGAGATAAATAACAACATAAAATAGAAGCAAATTACTCATACCGACAAAAGTGCACAAATATGTAAGTAAATTGACACCATTCATGTTATCATAAAATAAAACCAGCATTTAAAATAATAGTATTCGAAATACCAATTTATTGAATCCATTTCTCCAGCTCCGGTCTCTAATAGTCTTTTACAATGCCTAAACTTCTGCTTTCAAAAGCAAAGCTACAATAGTGCAAACTCTGTTCATTATACATAACTCAGGATGTAAAAGAAAAACCTCAATAATCTCTAGATCTGAGATCCCACTCCTCCCACCTACAACTCTAAATCCCTATTACAAAAGTGCTTTTAGAATTCCAGAATTGCAGAGGAGAGCAACCACTATTACCTTTTGCAATCTGCTATTTATAATTTTTTCAAAGGAATTCTTGAGATGAAAGTTTGTTGAAGAGAAATCTGCCCAATCCAATTTTATTTGCTCAAAATTCTCATCTTTAATCGCTGGAGCATTCTCATTGATTGAGATATTTTTCTCCATATATCTTCTATTATTTACCTGCAAAAAGAAATCAAAATGAATTAAAATGTAACAATAAAATCAAAATACCATTTCTGGCATCAAAACAAATCTAATAAAAAATCATTGAAAATAAAATATAAGCTCTCTATTGATGCCTGGGGTAGTTTGATTGGCGAAGGATATTATTGATGAGCGAATCTGCAATTTAGAAGAGGCTTGGGCAAATGAAAATGAAGAAAATAACTCGGAAAATTGATTTTGTTTTTAGAAATTCGAAGCTTGATCTTCTGCATGATTTTCGACCCAATAAATGACCAAATTTGTTAGTGAAACTTCTTCAGAAATGTTCTCATTGATTTTATCTTTTCAATGAGCCGTCCTGGGCCTCATTTGGCCAAGTATAACTCAATCTATGAGCTTCCAAAGTTGATGAATCAAATCTACCATAATTCTGGAAATTTTGTTGCTGGGCTAAAAATCAGAATTTTTAATTAGAAATTTAAATCTAAATTAGATTCTAATCATCTAATAATTAATTCTAAATTAATTATTAACTAACTAATATATACAATTAATTATCATCTAATTAAGTTACAAAATTGAGTTAATGTACAAATGATTTGAAAAAAGTTAATTTAAATATAATTAATATTATAATTCAAATTATATTAAAATTATAATAAATATTATAATTATAATATAAAAAATATAAAAATTAGTTTTTACAAACCATTGGAATCAATTCAAACCTATTAATTCATCCACGTGAGATTATGGAGGGATATGGTGAGCGGAGTGTGAGGTGAGGGTGACGTGAGAGTGAGTGAGGTGGAGGTGCGGGAGGCATAAGGGGTGACAAACTTTGTACTAAAATCTTTTAACACATCGCATTTTCCCTTATCGCATATCGCATTTTGGGTTGTCAAATGTTAAGACTTTTAAGAATTTGCAATAAGACTTTGCGAGAAGGAAATTTGCGAGAAATGTCTTTTCTAATAAGTGTTTTTGTGTTCTGGGTTTCGAGGGCTATAAAATCAGAATTTTTTATTAAAAATCTAATCCTAAATTAAAATTCTAATTAACTAATAATTAATCATAATTGTTAAACTAAAACTAATTACTTAATAACTATTATTAATTAATGTTAATCTAACTAATTAACATAATTAACCATTTAAAAACTATTTAATATTAATGTAAATAATATTTAAGTTTTAAATTAATTAAATTTTATATTTAAATTAATTAATATAAAATTAATTATTTAAATTAATTAATATTAAAACTAATAAAAAATAAATAAACTAACCTACCTTTCTACTTTCACTCATATGTATGAGTGGGTTCTTTGAAACTCAAAACAAAAATAAAAACTTTATAAAAAGCTCTTCATTCATGCCTTAAGTCTTTTCACTATAGCATATCGCAAGGACTTTGGATTGGGGTTTTTCACATGTTCATGTTATAAAAATTGCGGTGGATCCGATATTGCGATATGCAGTGTAAAATTTTTATTTTATTTTATTTCATTTCATTTTTTTATATATATATTTTTCAATATTAAGTTTTAATTTTAATTAAATTAATTATATTTTATTATAATAATTAATTTAATTAATCTTAAAATTTAATGTTAAATATCAGTTTTTTATTTTGGTTTTATTTTAATGATGTTTAGTTTAGTTATGAAATTTTCTAAACTACAGACACTCCGAAAATAAATAAAAAGAATAAAAATAACATTTTTAACCCAGATTAGATAAATGATGAGACTTCAAAGGAGTACCATTTTCAAACCAGTTGACCAAATAAGGCAAAACAAGCGTCAATGGGAAGCTTATAAAAAATTGATTCTAACAAAGCAATCAAAACAAGAATCCAAAGAAAATGAAAAATTAACAAAAGTGTAGGATAATCGATTAAATAAAAATCCTAAAAAGGTGCTTAGCCAAAATTTTTAGAGAAAGGGTCCCCATTATTTGAAGTGAACAAGTAAAAAATGGGGGGGTTGTGTTTTACCACAACACTATCCTAAATCTGGATTAAAATAGCATGATGGGTACCATACATAAAGCTATTGGCAATTTTACTAGGCTCATCTACCTAAATCTTGCTCAAAATAACTTTACTGATAGCATACCTCAAGCCATAACAAAATTGAGACAGTTGGCCACCTTAACTAAATTAATTCAAACAACAGTAACTACCAGTAATTCAAATGTTCCAAAGCTTTCTAATTCAGTTTAGCAGCGGACACTGGCCCATGCCACAAGTTTTTGAATCAAAAGATCAGAGAAAAGACTATCTTTAAGTAACATAATTAATAAAATGGGTTAGATTGTATTTCACACTGGATGTTTTTATAATAAATTGAGACATTAATCTTGTGTTGAATATTTGAATGAAATGTTATGTCTTCCTCATAAAATTATGAAGTATTACAATTAGATTGAACTTGGTCAATTAATGTGCTCATCATTCCCTTCAATATATTCTCAGGTTGGTTATGGTAACTCAGACCATTACTGTTGGCAAAGGCTAGAATATATGAAAACACCAAGACAAGCCTACAATATTGACACTAGCAATCCTGGATCAAATCTTGCAGGAGAAACTTCTACTACAATGGATGTTTCTTCAATAGTATTTAGACAATCTAATCCTGATTACTCTGATGAACTTTTGAGCCATGCAACATAAGTAATTTTCTCTTATCCATAGAATTTAATATTGATGCCATTATTACCATATTCATTAACTATACTGGGTATTGCTCTAATCTAATATGATATCTTCTTCTTTTTTTAACTGTAACGGTTATGGATTTTATTTATATGTGAAAAGGAGAATGGGCCTTTGCCATAGCGACCCCTATTACATCGTTGTTATCTTTCTTATGTTGCCTTTGAGATATAAAAATTTCACAGATTTTGGAAGGAACTTTCCCCATTTACAATTAAAATCCCTTTCATGAGAGTGCAGCCTTTGTTCGCCATCCAATCTACTTCACTGTTGGAGTTTCTGAGGATATGATAAAACTTGTACGAGTTGAAGTCTAGTAAGACTCTCTTCAATCTGCCCATGATTTTGTTGAGACCATCGTTGCTGAAAAGATCCTCCTTGATTAATTTTTTGATTAAAATTTCCGAGTCTCTGAAGACTTGGAGATCTTTGGCACCTTTCTCTCTAGCAATAAGACAAGATTTGAGCAGCCCAAGGATCTCAACTTGATTGTTAGTTTTCAGACCTAGGTCCCAGGCGAAAGAATCTCTAAAATACCCATCCGTTGAGTAGATGACCCCACCAGCACCTGCGGCTCCAGGGTTCCCTTTGGACGCCCCATCAAAAAATTTAGTAGTTAATTTTTGAGCCCTCCACCAATTTTGGAAGATGTCTTCTCGCTCTCTTTTTCGCCAGTCCGGATTAGCTTTCTAGGGGGTAATGAGGTACTTTTGGGGATGTGGCTCTAGTTCCAACCACCTCTTTTCTTCAGGCGTGAGCAGAGGGTCATCTTTGTAATACTGCTATTGAGCTGCTTCCAAGAGAAGAGACTTAGCTTTTACAGCAACTTGAGTTGGAGAATGCTGCATATCTTTGAAGATCTGTTGGTTACGTGCCAGCCAAAGTTGCCAACAAACAAATTTGGGAAGCGTTATCCATACTTTGCGCCAGAAAGACTTGGGAGGGATACGTTGAGGGTAGCAGGTACTCCATGAAGCAAAGAGATCCGGGACAGAGATCTGTGAAGGGAAAGAGATCTGAAAATCTTGAAGTATAAGACCCCACACCTCTTTGGTGAAGAGGCAGTCCAAAAAAAGGTGTTGGGCAGTTTCTAGATTACATCTGCAAAGCCCGCATCTATGAGACCCTTCGATCTTCCTTTTTACTAGATTGTCTCCCGTTAAAAGTTTATTGTGAGCCAAAGTCCAGAAGAAAAAATTTACTTTTGGAAGAGCTAACGGCTCCCAAACCTGTTTCCAAAAGGTAGGAGATTGATTGCTGTTCTTAGAGCCCTGTAGAGCTCTATAGCCCTCTGCTGGTGTATAAACTCCTGTCTGGCCCCAACCCCAACTGTCCTTCATGTATCTGTTGACCAGAGCGGTGTCTTCAAGCAGATCCTCGACCAAGTTCTGTTGATTGCTTAAACGTGCAGGGACTCCGTGTAGATCCCAGCCTGCCCAATCACCACGATTGTCCCAGATTGACAGTTCGTAAATGTTGTTTACTCCCGCTCTTTCTAGCCAGTTTCTGAGTTCAACAATTTCTTTGTTTTCTACCAGAGGATCACACCCCATTATGCGATCTTTCCACAGGTGAGTGCGCTTACCGTTACCAGGGATTCTATACATGAGATTTTTGAAAAAATTTCTACTTTTGCAGCAGAGCCTCCAAACCTGCGTGCAAGATACTGAGTTGTCCAATTGCATTTTCCTAAGGGCGTCAATGTCTGCGTATTTTGACCATAAAATAACATTGACAGGATGAGAGGGATCGTGGATCATTTTCCACAAGAGCTTACCTCCCAGCATTGTATTAACAAGGGAGGTATCACGAATTTGCAATCCACCCTCAGTAATTGGCCTCTTAACTATGTCCCAGTTAACTAAATGCATTTTTTTGTCATTTCCTTTCCCACCTTGCCATAAGAAATCCCTAAGGAGAGTAGAGATCTGTTCCATTACATCTTTGGGAGCCAGAAGAAAAGTTGCATGATAAATAGGAAGGGCTGACAGCTGAGATTTGATTAGGATGGTTTTGCCACCTTTTGTTAACCAGTAGCCTCCCCAAGCAGTGATTTTAGATTTGATTTTGCTGATGATGTCATTCCAGAGGGACCTCTTATTCACCCCTGAGGAGATAGGAAGACCAAGATACCTGAACCTGTCCCATTGAGCATGTCCTTTGAACCCGAGAATCCTAGAGATGTTAGTGATCTCTTGCTGATCAGTATTCCAACTGAAGATTTCACTTTTACTCTCATTAACAAGAGCGCCAGACACCCTGCAATAACTTCTTAGAACAGAGTTGAAGGCTTTCACAATTCTGGAGGAGGCACCTCCAAGGAGCAGGGAATCATCCGCAAAGAGAGCGTGATTTAGGGGGGCTGATCCATTGGATGGTTTGAGGCCCGGGAGGGAGCCAACGATTCTTTCAGCTGATAGTTTTCTACTGAGGGAGTCCGCCATGAGGATGTACAGGAAAGGAGAGAGAGGGCATCCCTGCCGGATACCTCTCCACGCTTGAAATAAATTGGTTGGGCGACCATTGAGAAGGGGAGCAATCCACGAGGAATCAATACATGCTTTTATGAGATGAACAAAATGTTGAGAGAAGCCAAAAGAGAGCAGAACTTTGCAAAGGAACGAGCGATTAACTCTATCAAAAGCGTTCGCCATATCAAGTTTAATCAACATACCTTTCTCCCCTCGGTGTTTGCTTGAATGAATGGCCTCCTAAACTTAAATAAAGTTATCCATAATGTACCTGCCTTCCATGAATCCGCCTTGAGAACTGGAGATCAATCTTTTGAGCAATGGCTTGATTCGATTTGCTAAGAGTTTGGCTATAATTTTGTAAGATGCATTACACAGCGAAATAGGTCTAAATCTTGCAAATGAGTCAGGGTTGGTTTCCTTGGGAATTAAAGCTAGATAGGTGGAGTTGGTTCGTCCTCCTATCTTAGTTTTTTTCATGAAGCCTCTTATCATTTTAAGGAGATCAGCTTTGATAACTTCCCAGTAGGATTTGTAAAAATGGATTGTAAATCCGTCAAGCCCAAGGGCCTTGTCGGCTTCCATGGACCAGATTACATTGATAATTTCCTCCTCAGAAATGGGACTACAAAGTGTTGTATTTTCTTCGGGGTTGACGAGAAGAGGGATATTAGAGAGGAAGTCAGCAGCTTCCTCATCATTTCCTTGGGTTCCATCGTTGTATAAATTCCTGAAATGAGTTTCAACACCGCCTTTAACCTGGTTGAAACCTTTGCATACTTGGCCCTCCGAGGTTTTGATTTCAAGTATATGATTCCGGGACAGTCTAGCTCTGTATTGTCGATGGAAAAAAGAGGTGTTCCGATCACCAGCCTTTAACCATAGACTTCTGGATTTTAGCCTCCAGTATTCTTCTTCAGCTCGGAAGGATTGATAAGTGGATTGTTGAGCTTTTACTTCCTTGTCCAAGAGCTCCGCTGTAATGTCTTTATTTTCCTTTTCTGTTTGCAGGGAGTGCAACATCTGAACTGCCTCTTTTCTTTGATTGGTTGGAGTGGGGTCTAGATTTTTTATCCATTCCTTCAACGCATGTTTTGTGGCCTTCAACTTTTGTACCCAGATATAGCTAGAGGAGCCTGAGAAGGGTTTAGCCCAAGCAGCTTTCACAGTCTCCATGAAGCCCACTTTCTCGATCCAAAGAGGACTGAAATGAAAAGGAATGGGACCCAGATCTTCTTCATCTTCCAGTAGACGCTGTATTGGCTTGTGGTTTGAAGTCAATTTGGGCAGTATTTTTGTGATGATGATCTTTTTGTTCATCATAAGGGCGCTTTGAACCATAAACCTATCCAGGTGGGCAGAGATGTGATCCGACCCAACCCGATTATTTGACCATGTGAAAAGCCCGCAAACTGGAATGAAGTCTAAGAGGTCCCAGCTCTGGGAGAGCTCCTCCACAAAGGCTAGTATGGAGTCTCTGGTGCAGGAGCCGCCCCTCTTCTCTTTTGGTTTCAAAACTATATTAAGGTCTCCCGCTATGATAATGTTACTTGGGGAGTGCTGCTCTAGAAAAAATGAAAGCGAGTTCCAACATTCTCTTTTTTCAGAATAATTTACAGGAACATACAGATTGAAGAGGGAGATGGTCAACTTACTAGCTTTATGCATCAATTCTGTGAAGATCCAGTGCTGAGATTCTTGAAAATTGTGGAGCTGGAAGGTGCAATCTGACCAAAGAGTAGCCAACCCTCCGAAAGTGCCCCTGGCGCTGACTGCCTTGCCTGTATTTTTATTCCACTTTGACTTACTAATATCTAGGAGGGCTTACCCTTAAATCTTGGTCTCTTGGAGCATGAGAATGTCTGAGGGTTCTGTTTTAAGTAGGTCCTTGACTGCTTCTAGTTTAGAGGGATTCCCCAATCCTCTGCAGTTCTAAGAGACAAGCTTCATTATTTACTTAAAGGAGGGTTGGGACCTCCCTTGGAAGGCCTCAGTCTGGTATTTCGTCCAATGGAAATTTCTATTGTGGCCTGACTTCCTTGAGTTTTGAGTCTTTCAGCCTCTTCTTCTCTCATTTCTTTGCGGGATTTCCTTCCAACTCTTTTAGAGGGGCGCTCATAGGTTTCATCCTTCGATGATCCTAAGCTTTCTATTGCTTTTTTCCTTGTGACTTCTGCATATGAGGGATTGGATGGACTGCCCTGGGTGACTTTGGTCTGCCTTGCTTTCTCTCCTTCTTTGCTTGGGGGGTGCTTTCTACCTGCACCAGATTTTCCTGATCTGAGGCTGCTGGGTTGATATGAGTGCTTGTTGTCCCTTTTGCATTTTCTTCGTCTTCCTAATTGGGCTTAGAACTGCTTGGAATTCCTGCTGTATTTCCTTTGCCGGCACCTTTTTTTGGGTGTGTTGTTTTCTGAACTACAGTCCATTGATCCCCATTTTGTTTGTCTGGTTTCTCTTCGGCCTATTTCTTGCAGTGCTTGGCGAAGTGTCCATGCCCATGACAGTGTCTACATTTGAAGGGGAGATGTTCGTAGTCCAGTTCCTGAACATGAGTCCATCCAGCGACAATGAGCTTGATTGCTTCTGGTAACCCTTCCTCTAGGTCAACTTCAATGCATATGTGAGCACATGAGTACTGATCTTTTCTTGCAGCTTGGTCTATGTATTTACCCAGCACATTTCTGATGTTCTTAAGGGATTTTTGGTTCCAGCAGTGGAGAGGCAGATGGGGGAGCCTCACCCTAACCGGGACAGCAGAAGGGACATCCTGGGAAGGGTCAAAGTCTGGGGACCATTTTTTAGATACAATCCCTGCAGTCCCATGAAGTATGGACCATTTCTGAATATTAAGCTTCTATCTTCCGGGCTTTCGAACACAAAGACAAAGAATCCTTTGCCTACAAAGTAGCTTTTGACGCCCTCTTTGATCAGTGGGTTCCAGTTTCTTTGTGTCCAGTCTTCTACTGACTTAGGAGAAGGCTAGAGGCCCGTGAACTGGCCAATGAGGCCTCTCTCTGCCAAGTTCAAAGCTTCTTTGCACGTCTCTTCTTCAGGAAGGGCCACTGAGGGGATCGTTTCCATCTTCTTAATGAACTTTTGTTGAGTCACTGAAGGAGCACGCTTCGGACCTGCATCGATCATTACACGGAATGCTAAAACCTCAAGAGGCGGATTGGAAGAGCCCCCGTTGGTATCCATGATCACAGAAGGGTGCCAAAGGGCTGAGCATAGGGGCGCAGCAGCCACAGGGGCACACGAAGAGGTACCCTGCAACCCGAAGACTATTTGAACGTAGAAAACATAGGAGAGGACAAACAAGTGGATTTAAAGAGCCCCTGCGGAATCCAACAGCAGAGAGGCAATGCGCCGTGCAGGATGGCTAGTGCGTCGCAAAGGGTTGATGTGCCGCGCATAAACAAAAGAAGCACTGGGGGGCCAACACCAAGTGCCGCGGCTCCCAGTGAATGTTCCACGCAGGAAAAGGACTGGAACTAGAAACCCTGCACACAGCTGGAAAGCAACGATGCCCTCCGGAGCAACCAGAGGGCTGAGACGACTTGCGGCCTCAAGCGCAGGGGAGAACCAGAAGCAGAGCGTCGGCTAGGTCATCGAAACAATTAATCTAATATGATATCTTGATATTCAAATGGCTAGGAGAAATTTGCAGCTTTTTGAGTTTGTTGACAAGTACTAAGGAATGTATGACAAAAGTATTACAATAGTCAGAGAATATTATGAGTCAATTATTGGATATGATGTAAGTTATTTTCAACTTGAAAGCAACATAAGACAAACACTACTTGAACTACATGATTGACAATGCAGGTCCACTTGGTGAGATAGTGTGGGCCATGAATGAATTCAATTGTGATAACAAACATGAGTCTAGACAAATTAATTCAAACAACAGTAACTACCAAATCAACATCTTAAACAGAAAAGGAACTGGGTGACACTTTTTATAGTTAAAATTCCTCGTAGAGCTTCTTTCATGTCTGAAGAGTGTTAGCTATAGGAATAACAACAATATTGACATTAGGTCTCGAAGTTGCCAAAGAACACAAACGAGAATTCAAGGATAGCCCCAAAGAAAAAAAGCAATGGAGAGGTACCTAAAGCATTACAATCAACAATAAGTAGAGGGGTCTGCTCATAGTACCAGAAGAAGGTGGAAACCTAGGGAAAACAAGTAATGCGGAATTTTATGAAGCATTACAGTCAACAATAAATAGATGGGTCTGCTCAGATGACAAGAATGTAGAAACCCAAACGATCTTTTGGGTAAATTCAATACTAAAAGCATGCAAATATGTGAGTAAAGGCATACGTGGTACTTAGAGACCTAATGAAACTAAACAATACTGACAAACATGAGGCTAAACAATTTAATTTAAATAACAATTTATAGAAAAGAAATAAACTAATTGTTTATAAAATAACAGTTGAAATTCCTAGGATGTCTGTGAGTGTCTCCAAAAGTGTCAGACTTTAAATTTTCAACATTTAAGGATTAAATTTAATTGGAAAAATAGTAAGCCAATTCACTTTATAACTAGGTCCAAGAACACAACTAAGGCTACCCTCAGCAACCAAACAACTTGTAGAATTATCATGTCTTCCCAATCCAAACCTAGGATGTTTGTGGTCACTATGAATAACAATAAACACAAACATGAGGCTAAACAAATTAATTCAAACAACAGTAACTACCAGATCAACATCTTAACCAGAAAAGGAACCAGGATAGCGCCAATATAAAACAAGCCTCACTCAGAAGTTTATGAAGCATTGGTGTCAACAATAAGTAGAGTAGAGGGGTCTTCTCATAGTACCAGAAGAAGGTGGAAACCGACAATACTTTTATAAGTACAAATACAGTCATAATATTTTAAGTGTAAAAACAAGTTATCAAAACAACAACCATTGATAATTTTGAAGACATACAACAAATCGTTCTGTAGATTTGATTTTTCAAGGATACTAACATACGTGTTGATAATTACCTGTAATAAGCAAAAGTACTTTTGCCTTGTATGAAAGCATAATTTTCAAATATTCTTAACTAAATGAATGCAGTAATTATGCAGGTTATTGCATCTATGGCGAGAGTTAGTTATGTTGCGCATACAAGGAGAAGTGGAAGGAGAGTGAAAAGGGGTTCCCAGCTGCGAAGCCCATCGTCAGATGAGGACAGGACGGGTGATGTGAATGTCAACAATGCCCCAAGAAACGTTGTTGAGGATGACCATGCGACTAAAGCTGATGTTGTCATCCCATCACTCATAGAGCCACCATCAACAACAGTCCAAGGGGAAAGTTCAACTAAAAAGATCAGCGCTATAAGAGGATGGAATAAAGAAGAAATGTTAGTTGCAATTGACGACATAGAGTTTAATGGATACTTAGTTCAGGCGTCTGCAAAATAACATGGTATTCGTCCCTCATCAATACATTATCGGATAAATGGAATGACTCATACAAAACGTAGAGGACCTCTTACAGTTATGATTAAAGAGGAGGAGGCCAAGGTGGTTGAGTGGTGTAAGGAGATGGCCCAATTGGGACATGAGCTAGAGTTGATACAACTCAAATCCACAGTTGCTCAAATATGTCAAGGGAGGCCAAACCCATTCAAAGATGGGTTTCCTGGTAAATCATGGTGGTTTGGATTTCAAAAATGGCATCCAGAGACGGAGACATTGCGCCCTACAGTTGTGCAGAAGTTCTATGACACTCTTTCTAGTGCTTATGACAAACATTCTTATGGTGCAGACCATATATGGAACTGTGATGAAACAGGTTTACAGGAAGGGAGGAATTCTAGCATGTGAGTAATTGCCAAGAGAGGGAGATGAAATGTGCCAAAGATTTTTCCTAAGAGCAGGGAGTGGATAACTATTTTTTGTTGTGTCAATGCAATTGGTACTTCAATCTCAGGATTTTATCTATTCAAAGGTAAAAATCAATTGAAAAATTATATACAACACTGTGAACCAGGTGTATGCATGGCTGCACATCCCCATGCATGGATGACTAAAGAATTATTTTAAATTGGCTTTTTCACTTTGTTGCATTTGTACCAGGTGGCGTCTCACCTAATAACAGACAACTATTAATATTAGATGGCCACGGAAGCCACATGGTTGTACAAACAATTGAGGAAGAAAACAATATTGGCATCGACTTGTTGACATTGCCTGCTCATACCACTCATAGATTGCAACCCCTTGATGTTAGTGTGTTTGTCCCTTTCAAGAACTATTTCAGGTCAGGGGTGTGCTACATGGATGGTAAAGAATCCAGGGGTTGAGGTGAATAGGTTTGAGCTAGTAGAGCTTTCAAGTAAAGCTTTTAAAAGGGATCTGACACAATCAAATATCAAGGTTGGCTTTAGGAGGACAGGAATCTGGCCACTGAATTATGATGCTCTTATGCATGATACTGGTTGTAGCCAGACGTTTCATGTGGATGGTCAGGAAAAAGGGCATGTCCAAACAGGTGTTGAAGTGCAATAATTAGATGAACAAGATGATGTGGTTGCGGCTGGTAATATGATTTCCCTCTCTCAAGGACACTTATATGTTGAAGATGATGAAATTGTATATGAAACACAGTAAAATCATGAACAAATTCGCAGTAACATGGAGATCGTTCTACCAACTCAAGAACATGAAACTTCTGTTGTTGATATTGTTAATGACATTATTGAACATGAAGTTGACAATGACCAATTGACATTGCCAAGCTAGTAACCCCATCATCATGGCTAGAAGAAGCCATGATTAAAATGAATGAACATAATGTCTCAACAACCAATGGAAAAAACATTAACATGCCCTCATAAACAACAGAATTGAAAAGTGAAATTGTTCATTTTTTTGGACAATAAATCAATGGAAGGAGATGAAGCACATAATGAGGCATCAAATGAAGATAACAATATAGTTCAATCAGTTGTCTCAAATACTGAAAGGGAAGTACCAAGCAATAACATGCAGGTAGGAGGGTTGGAGAAGATACTTGACTGGTTCCTAAAGCTACCATTAGAGGGAGTATCAATGAAAAAAAATCAAGGTACACCGGGTAGTCTTCGTTTGGGTCGAAGTTCACACTTACTCACCTCATAAGACTATATAAACTTGTGTGTTGAGTCTGAAAAAAGAAATTTGAAATGCAGGAATTAAAATAGAAAAAGAAGGATCTATCCAAGGAGAAGAAGGCAACAAGGATTGTTGCAGCACAACGTCGAGCAGAAGAAAGGCTTGAAAGAGATAAAGGATTCAAGAAAGGCACAAAAAATGCTTGAAAAGGAACAAGGGATGATCAATATGGTTGACAATGATGCAAGCATATCTGATGAAACCAGGATTATTTCAAACACATTGGACAATATTGCAGATAATACACCATTATTCCAAGACCTCATAAACATTCAAGTGCCTCACTATCAAATTGAGGGTTTACCCACTTGCCTTATTTCTACCATAGGAGGTGTCAATTCTATGTATTCTCATCACACACCTCCACTTAATGCAGGGGTTAGTAGTGCAAATGTGAGGTATGGGTACTCAATTCCTCCATGGTTGGAAGGTGCAAATTGGACTCAATCATATGGCAGCAATTAACCATTTCCTAATTAACCCTTTTTAGGTAGGCCAACCTACCTATCTCAAGCAGGTAACTCAGAGAGTCTTGGCACTCAAGATTCTCAAGGCCATAAAGAATAGGGGTGTCATATGTTTTTGGTTGTAACCACATTGTGATGTGGATTTTTGATGGATTGTCTCTTTTTCTTGTCACAAAAATATTTTGGCTTACAACCTAGGTTGTTTTATTTCATACTGTTTGTGGAATTATAACCAAAATCCATTTTAGAAGGAACATCTATAGTCTATTATAATGTATAAATCTTACCTGAGAATGAAAATGGGATTTTTTGTTATGCCTTTACACACCAAATGGTTTACAATACATTTATAATTGAGTTTTGAATATGATGACAAACGAGTGAATAATGAAATCTTGAACAAGTCACTTATTTTAATATGAAAATTCCATAAAACGGTGAACAACAAAAGTACATAGATATTAGTTTCATATTCAGAAAGAACCTAACATTCCATACATCAACAAATATGGAGACAGAGCAATAAAGAAGCTCATCGAGATGGCAAGTTACAAAAGGAAAACTTACTTCCAATTAAAACATAATACAAATGGGTAATGCACTCTCGGCATTGAATTCCCCTTATAACTCAATTTACTTCGAATCCAAACATAATGCAAAGTTGCTCTTACAAATCAATTTACCTCCAATTCTTCCAACTATGGACATTGAATGAATCTTATAAATGAATATACAATGCAAATGGGCTGGTAGACCAGCCCACTATGAGCATCAGATTACCTTTATAAATCAATGCACTTCCAATTAAAACACAATACAAATGGGCAATGCACTCTAGGCATTAAATTTCCCTTGTAAACCAATTTACTTGAATCCACACACAATGCAAAGTTTCTCTTATAAATCAATTTACCTCCAACTGAAACACAATCGATTGGGTTGTCAACTATGGACATTGAATTAATCCTATAAATGAATATACTACACATCAAATGCAATGCAAACACTTGACTTGATGGCAAAAGAATTCCCATATTCATAACTTTACTTTTACGCAAATGTAGATCAGAAAGACTTGTCCAAGTTGACAATGATTTTTCCATATTCATTGCTTTAACATAATGCAATAATACATAAATTACAGTCCTTCTACTGACCACTGCATATGTTACCAATTTTGGGACAAATTAAAATCTCTTAGATTTAATGACTACAATGATCATGGAGAAAAAAAAATTGACAAAGAGGAATCTGTTCCAACAAGCTCAAAAAAGTTGTAATGTAATTAAAAGAAGCATTGAACATTTTATGAATAAGTTCTATAATATGAGAGAAATGGTTATACCAACTTGTGGGTTTTTCTCTTTTTATAAATTGTAGCACTTGAAATTCATTAATATATAAAAGTTTCATATTCACAAAGAACCTAGCATTCCATACATCAACAAATATGTCAAAGAACCTAACGTTCCATACATCAACAAATATGGAGACAGAGCAATAAAGAAGCTCCTCAAGATGGAAAGTTACAAAAGGAAAACTTAGATACATCTGATATAAACTCAATAAGACAACAAACTAAATCTGACCAGAACCAAAACCATTTCCAAAATGACATAAAATCCATATTTCTCCACAAACCATATGCCACAAAGGAATGAAACAACAATACACAAGTACATTCGTTCCAACCCAAACATTAAGTGCAATTACATCTTTTAATTGGCAGTGTTATAGAAGAAGGAAGCGGAAAATGAATTTCACAGGTTAATACAGTCACTGCATTTAAAGTATCTGTCTAAGAAGTTCGAATGTGAAATCTTTGCATATTATCACAGACTCTATTCCAAACAATGCATAAATGAATTAAAACATAATGCAAATGAACTAGTCTGCCCACTATGAGCATCAAAATACCTTTATAAATCAATGTACTTCCAATTAAAACATAAATGGGTAATGCACTCTCGACATTGAATTTCCCTTATAACCCAATTTACTTCAAATCCGAACACAATGCAAAGTTGCTCTTATAAATCAATTTACCTCCAATTCTGTCAACTATGGACATTGAATTACTCTTATAAATGAATATACAATGCAAATGGGCTGGTAGACCAGCCCACTATGAGCATCAGATTACCTTTATAAATCAATGCACTTCCAATTAAAACACAATACAAATGGGCAATGCACTTTGGGCATTGAATTTCCCTTATAAACCAATTTACTTGAATCCAAACACAATGCAAAGTTGCTCTTATAAATCAATTTACCTCCAATTGAAACACAATCAATTGGGTTGTCAACTATGGACATTGAATTACTTCTATAAATGAATATACTACACATCAAATGCAATGCAAACACTTGACTTGATGGCAAAAGAATTCCCATATTCATAACTTTACTTTTACGCAAATGTAGAGCAGAAAGATTTGTCCAAGTTGACAATGATTTTTCCATATTCATTGCTTTAACATAATGCAATAATACATAAATTGCAGTCCTTCTACTCACCACTATGTATGTTACCAAATTTTGGGACAAATTAAAATCCCTTAGAGTTAATGACTACAATGATCATGGAGAAAAAAAATTTGACAAAGAGGAATCCACTCCAACAAGCTCAAAAAACTTGTAATGTAATTAAAAGAAGCATTGAACATTTTAGGAATAAGTTCAATAATATGAGAGAAATGGTTATACCAACTTGTGGATTTTTCTCTTTTTATAAACTGTAGCACTTGAAATTCATTAATATAGAAAAGTTACATAGCTATTAGTTTCATATTCACAAAGAACCTAGCATTCCATACATCAACAAATATGTCAAAGAACCTAACATTCCATACATCAACAAATATGGAGATAGAGAAATAAAGAAGCTCCTCAAGATGGCAAGTTACAAAAGGACAACTTAGATCCATCTGATATAAACTCAATAAGACAACAGACTAAATCTGACTAGAACCAAAACCATTTCCAAAATGACACAAAATCTAGATTTCTCCACAAACCAGATGCCACAAAGGAATGAAACAACAATACACAAGTACATTTGCTCCAACCCAAATATATCTTAAGTGTACATTTGTTCCAACCCAAACATCTCTTAAGTGTACATTCGTTCCAACCCAAACATTAAGTGCAATTACATTTGTTAATTGTAAGTGTTATAGAAGAAGGAATCGGAAAATGAATTTCACAGATTAATGCAGTCACTGCATTTAAAGTATCTGTCTAAGAAGTTCAAATGTGAAATCTCTGCATATTATCACAGACTCTATTCCAAACAATACATAAATGAATTAAAACACAATGCAAATGGGTTGGTCTGCCCACTATGAGCATCAAAATACCTTTATAAATCAATGTACTTCCAATTAAAACATAATACAAATGGGTAATGCACTCTCGGCATTGAATTTCCCTTATAACCCAATTTACTTTGAATCCAAACACAATGCAAAGTTGCTCTTATAAATCAATTTACCTCCAAAAAAACATTTGGCAATAAAAACAGTCTTCCATCTCACACTGATAAGGTTGGGTAATTAGTTGTGTGATTTTTTTAGGACCTCCATTGGATACCATAGAAAGTAAACTCCACCATATAAAAATTAGATAACCCTTATAACAGTTCAATCCAAATATCCAAAAAACACCACAGAGATGATTTCCACGTCAAAATTCATTACAGAGCTAATCAAACCACAGAAAAACAATTGCCCGCATCTGATTTGAAGGTAAAGAAGGTATAAACAACATAAATCAGAAGAACCATAGAGCATTTCAATCCCAAAATAGACCATAGGGTCGAGGCTACCCCTGTACACCCTACTTAAATCGCATCACCCTCAAGTGGAGCTTCCATTTATAGGTTCCTGCCCCAGACGAGGATTTATAGCCCTAGCTTATCAAATTGTAGCTTATCGAAGGAGCTTCCTAAGCGTATCAATTATTTTAGACTCAAAAAATCACCTGAGATTTAGTGGGTACATGGGCTAAACCTAGGGTCAAATTAAATCAAACACTGTGCCCAAAAAATTAAGAAAACAACTCACCTACAGAGGACAGGAGTGTGGATTCAGTAGTTGAACCGTAAAATCATTCCATGAAAGATATATCAATTTATCGTTCAGGGGAGGGTAACAGAGCAAGAAGAATCGTAATAGAGCAAACAAAAATCATAACAGAAATCAAAAGAAAATGCAAAAAACATGCAATAAGAGCTAATTTCCGAGCAAATTCAAGTGTTCAAAAACACAATAGTGCAACAAGAGCAAAATTACAAAAATTCCAACAGCAATCCACCATCGTGTTCAAATGTTCCCCAAACCTCGCCATACCTTTTCTGCAATAGCCACACAAATTACCTACAACCAAAACTTGTAAACGCATGAAAAAATTAGCAGTTGGAAAAAAACATACAAACAAATTATAGCCAACTCGAAAAAACCCATGTATTTACAAATTTACCTTCATGGACCTCGAACTGGTTAGAATTTCACATTGGCTCCTTCCCAAACAACAAGCCACGATGATGAAACAACAACCAAGGTATTTGTAAACCCTCGACGGTGCAGAACGAACAACAACAACAGCATTTGTAAACCCTTGACGATGAAGAATGAACAACAACAACAGAGTTAAACCCCCTCGAAACAGGTAAAGCAACAAAACCCTAAACCCTGAACGAGAAACGAACGTGTGAAAACATTAATGTCAAGCGCAATTAAGCAACCACACCATAAACCCTAAATGGTTAATGAACCACTACAAGCAATCTCACCCGGTGAGCGGCTCAATAATGGCGGACAAGGCGAACTAGTATTGGATCCATACCAAGCCATTTTCAGTGGAGCGCATCACCCACCCACCGGACTTGAACGAAACAACACAAGGCAAATAATACATCACACAAAATAGATGTAATGAAACCCTAAACGACGAAGTAATTGCTAACTTAAATGCCCCCACCCACCACAACACATGGCAGGAGCTACTTGGCAAGTGCCATACAAGGTTGGCAGGTGTCTCCACATCGACAGCTGAGGTGGACGAGAGGGCGCACAAAACTTTCTTGTGCGAACCTTCCCATAATGAAAGCTTCCATTTTTACCCATCAATCATATTTATTATAATAATATTCCTTCTGATAATGACACTATTCGTCTAAATATGGTGATTTAAAAATTAATAAGAATGATTTTTACCCTACGACTTTTGCCTCTTCAACAACAATTCCAACGAGTAGTAATTAATTTTGTAAATATAATTTCCCTTGTTGAAATTATCTTACAGTGAGATATTATTTACTTTTTTGCTACAAAAATCACAAGAAATATTGTTTTCTCCCAATTTATATTTTCTGATCAATTTGGAGAAACAGGAATGCAGGTATATTTGAACAAAAAACAGTTTTTGTTCATAGGACATCATTAAATTAGTGGAATTTTTCAATGAGGTTGGCCCTACAAAAATAAAGGTGAAACATGGACAGGTCAAATCCAAAAATATATGGAGGGTTTTCTTGATGGGTTTCTTTGACGGTGTCTACAAGAAGAAAAAATGTGGATGTGGGGTTTTCATTAAAATCAGTCCAATTTTCTACTATCATTCCTGGTGGGAAGGATGTACAGAAACCTACAATAGGCAAAGAATATTAACTTATGGGGTGTGTTATCTGCTGCAAAGTGGTTGGGAATTGAGAAAATGCAAGTATATGTAGATGCAAAGATCATCAATTGACTTAAGGATCGAAATGATTTCAGCCTGCATATATTATCCAATTGGATGAAACCTATTAGAGTCCTGGTAAATTACTTCCAACACATCCAATTGATCACAATGTTTTCAGCCCACATATATTATCCAATTGGATGAAACCTATTAGAGTCCTAGTAAATTACTTCCAGCAAATCCAATTTGAACATGTATTCAGGGAACAAAATACAACGGTTGGCCTCCTATCCAAATAAGGTTTGAAGGTGGAACCTGATAAGATATTTTATGCGGATTTTAAAAACCATGTTAAGATCAAGGAAGACTACATATATCTCATGTGAGACTGCTGATGAAAACTTGGCTAAACTGAAAGGGGGGGTGAAGTAGTTTAGTATATTCAAGGACATTAAAAGTATATTCATTAATCTCATTAATTAAACCATTACATGAGCAACTTAACAAATGATGACCAACAGATTGAATATGTGAACAATAATTAATAAGCAAACCAAAACATCATATCAGCACATAATAATAACACATATTGACACCAGATATATGTGGAAACCCATAAAGGGATAAAACCACGATTTTATTGTTGTCGTGATGCAAAGGCAAGCTCTTACTCCTTATTACATCTGATTTTATGTAGGCTCCAACTTACAAGAGGTTGTTACCTCAATTTTCTGCAAGTTGCAACATGCAAGGAAGCTCTAACTCTCATATGTTTTATATAGACTACAACCTATAGGAGGCTCCTACCTCAACTAGCTCCAACTGGATATTTATCAAGCCACGACTTGAAAGGATACTACCATCACCTGATGCAAACAATAAACAACAATGTGTTGGTTTACCTGGTCATAAGTTTTGCATGTCTCCCTCTTCATTTCTGCATGTTCTTCCCTTCAAATTTGCATCGCATCAGCTCCATATGTGTCATGTAACTAATGCATAATATTTCTATCAACTTTCTCACATTCCCCCATTCTCTAATCTCAATCTGCTTCCAAAACAAACATCTTTTATAAAGGAAGTTTGTTGGTTGTTTGTATTCCACATAGGGATATGAATTGAACATGCTTGACTCTTTCCCTTCCACTCATTTGTTTCCAAACTCTTCATGTCCTGAATATTAGAACACACAAATAAATAATCCACTCAATATTATTTTCATTCATATGAAATGATTAAATTCATCCACATACGCCAACATCAAATAGAAATATTTATCATTAATGCATCACAACAATATTTGCAACATATTTTCCTTTGCCTTGGAGTCTTTCCTTTGCATCACAACAATTTAGCTCAATAAACAATTTTACATCACAACAAATTCTTCAATATAGTAACCTCTACAACATTATCAAAACATTTTAATGTATCGCAACTCTTCCTTCTTCTTCTGCTCCTTTGTCTTCTTCTTCTGCTCCTTTGTCTTCTTTTACTGCTTGTTGCTCCTTGCATTGTTGTTGCTCCTTTGCTTGTTGTTCCTTGTGTTGCTCCTTTGCTTGTTGTTCCTTGTGTTTCTCCTTTTCCATCAATGACAATATTGCCAACACTCCCCCTTTGGCATTGATGGCAACACATTTGTCCTCCCCCTTTTGTCCACAAAAAATATTTCTCGTTGCCGCTCATAACCTCTACTAACCTCCCCCTTTGACATCAATGACAAGGGGGTTAAAGTTGTATTGTAGCCCTCCAATCACCATGTGATGGAACCAATGCATTAATTCTCTACAACCTACAAAATTTTGTCTTGCACAAACAAGATTGACACACTCATGGAATGAACGTCGCTAGAAGTGGCGGATTACAAAATGAATGATGCTGCATATGGTATAAAAATGTTGCTTCAAATACGCTTCAAAATGTATTAACATTGCAAGAGTGTTGCAAAACATTGTTGTGAGAACACTATAAAATAATGCAAGGACTCATAGGATGTACGCATTATAGAGAATATTGTTGAGAGAACACTTTGTAAAGCATTGCAATTGTATGTATATGAACAATAAGTGCCAAAAGTTGGACTAGGATGTACATAAAATTTTAATCTTCAATTCAAAATTGTCCATGTGCAATAGAAATTGGCGAGCAAATAGAAAATCTTAAAAGGACATCATAAATCTTAAAAAGACATCATCTTTGGCTCTGGTTGTCAGCAGAACACTCACTGTATGGTAAGATAACAACTTAAATAAAATGAGATGGCACTGAAAGCAATGTGAATAGTTGTGTTGCACTCCTGACCCATAAATATTTAATCAAAATATAATGTTGTGGTCGCACTCACAATGATTCAACATACCATATATGAAATTATTTTGACCAAGTAATTCGAATTCAAGCCAATTGGGAGATCTTCAATCATTCAACATAGATTGGCGGTCGAATGATTAAAATTTTAATCTTCAATTCAAAATTGTCCATGTGCAATAGAAATTGGCGAGCAAATAGAAAATCTTAAAAGGACATCATAAATCTTAAAAGGACATCATCTTTGGCTCTGGTTGTCAGCAGAACACTCACTGTATGGTAAGATAACAACTTAAATAAAATGAGATGGCACTGAAAGCAATGTGAATAGTTGTGTTGCACTCCTGACCCATAAATATTTAATCAAAATATAATGTTGTGGTCGCACTCACAATGATTCAACATACCATATATGAAATTATTTTGACCAAGTAATTCGAATTCAAGCCAATTGGGAGATCTTCAATCATTCAACATAGATTGGCGGTCCAAATCATTCGATCAACACAGCACAAAGCATTATGGTTAACACAACAAACTAGAGGATAACACAGCCTATCTGCTTGGGAATTATTGCAACAATTTTATCTCAACGCTCTTCAATTGGAAATTGTATTCACGCTCTCCAAGACTTAATAATGTGCCCTCCACGACTTGAATGATGATACCACAATGAACACGTTCTTCAATATTTGAATGTTGATACCAATTATCTTCATACATTATTTATTCAAGGCACTGTAATATATTACCAATGTTTATGTCATCACATTGAATTGGAGAATCTGTATTGTCTTAGCTACATAAAAATCTGGTAATTTCTTGAAGAATGCAGAGAATGAGTATTGGTATCTTGATGCTGCTACACTGCATGAGTTGAGTAACTGTAATGAATCTAGGGCACGAAACCCTAATTCTAAGAAAATATGATGAAATATTATCATTGTACCAATAACCCACAATAATATTATAACATATGGCAATTGCATCAAAGAAAATATCAATGAGAAAGTATAAATGCCACAATTTATAAAATGAAAACCATCAATCCTCGTTTATCGAGTCGTTGATGCTTTAGCTGATTGTAGAGTTGTAGAGTCGTCTGCACCCGAAACCACTCGAATAAAAATAAGCAGCTGATACAATATGTACATAGCGGCCTTCTGCATGGTGACTTCTGTAACAATGGACAATGTACCAAAGGAGTATCTTCTGGTCTTATCACTCAGTGCATCAACGTCCTTTTCAAGACAATCTGCCACATGGCCCTATACAACCATGCAGGGCTCTACAAAAAAAATTGCACCCCTCAATTGGATATAAAATCTACAGTCCTCTCAAGCAGAAGCAAAAGAGCTTCGATGATAGCAGGCGACAACTTTTGCTGCGCAGAAAGAACTTCAGCCACAATAATATTATAACATAGGATAACCAGTTGCATAAAAATCTTCTCTGCATAAATTGTAAACGAAACACTAAACAAAAACAAGATATTTCTAAACACGACCAAATCTTCAAAATTGGGATTCAATATCACTTGAAACATTTGGAATCCATCAAAGGCCCACCCTCAAAGGGCTCTTGATCTTCAATCATGGCATTCACATGCTCTTTCTGAGCCTCATC
This sequence comes from Pinus tabuliformis, assembly GCA_031772625.1. NCBI lineage: Eukaryota > Viridiplantae > Streptophyta > Pinopsida > Pinales > Pinaceae > Pinus > Pinus tabuliformis. The sequence continues at coordinate 160,755,108 of CM062815.1, read as the reverse complement.
ATTGATGTCCACCTTAGTCCATTCAAACAATTCCATATCGTAGCATTCATCCATAACGAACTTGGGAATTTCTGGGCCACGGAAGAGCCATAATCCCTTGACTTTAAAAGGACTATTTTCTCCAATAATAAGCATCTTTCCCAAAGCATACTTGTGTGCAAGATCCATGTGCTACAAGAATCAAAGTTTCCCAAAGCATACTTGTGTGCAAGATCCATGTGCTACAAGAATCATGTGACTTTGTTCAATGTGACATATGAAACTGTGTTCTCATCATTGTATTTGTACTCACAGAACCACAAGGAATAACCCTTTGGATCATACATATCCCAGAACCCTTTAATAGAAAGCTCTTGAAAGTTAGACTTCATGTTCCAATAAAGTCTCTTCCACTCATCAAGAATCATTTTACTTGGTGGTAGGAGATCAAGAGAATTTTTTATTTTTTTGGCTTTCGCTTGGGGGCCTCCTCTTTGTCATCGATGACTGGAGTATCTTCAACCTTGGGCTTTGCGGGTTCCCTTTTTTTAGGACCTCCTGTTTAGGATTTTGATTTTTTCCCTTGGTTGTAGAAACCTTCTTAGTGTGCACAACTGGAGGAACATCATCTTCTTGTTTAACTTCACCCATAATCTTCCTGAATTTAGGTTGATTAACCATAGTCCAAAAGTACCGCTCAACATGAGGACATTCTTTAGTGAAGTCTTTTGTCATGCAAGGTGTAAAACCCAAATACAAGTTGCATGTCATAATAATGTCTACCAATGTTATGGAATTCCCAACCAGATAGGTATTTGTAGCTAGGTGTGAATTCAATGCAGTTAAACCTCTTTTGAGGCCAGCAATGGTGGCCTCCTTTGCCGGTGGGGGGTACACTCCAAATCCAATTCGAGGATAGTACCACCGCATGATATTTATACCAATTTATAAAGAAGAAAAAACGATCCATTGTTCAGCATGGGCATAATCAATTACTGAAGATCCAAACAGGGAATTATCACCCTTTAATCGTGCAACAGAACGTGCAATGGCATTACTCTCAAAAACTGCACCCTCTGGTGTCTCCAAAACTAGGACCTTCCATATAGGATTCATTTTAAGAAATTATGGGGATTTATTTGTCACCCCCATTTCAAAATTTGGGGCCAAGATGACTTTTATACCAACATACTCTGCAGAAATCGGTGCTTCAAAGGAAATTTTATTGGTAGAGCCTGCATGTAAAGTCAGTGCTATAGTTTCAGAGACCTATTGTAAAGCCTTGTAGGCCACTCTGAGTATATGCAACCCAATGAATAGTTAATATTCAGCCCACAACAAATAGATGAAAATCGTCTGAGACTCTATGGCAGAAGCACCTCCCTCCTTAGAAAGGTTGAGAGCTAGGAGATCGATAATCGAGTATAGGAACAGTGATTCCATGTTGGACGTAATAATAGTATATCATAATATAATATAATATAATATAATATATATATATATATAACCATCTTAATATGTTGTCCATGCAAGCGATTTTGTGGTCGAATTGAAATCATAACCGAAAAAAAACATGCCAAAGTTGTGCCATCATCTATCAACGCAAAAGGTCATGATTCATAATGTAATAGGCAATAAATTGATTCTGGTTTGTATCCCACAGCTGTCGTTACTCATTAGCGAACCCGCACTCACCTAAAACCGCCACGTGGGCCTGAATCTTTTTAATGCATGATTCTTTCTAGCGGATAAAGAAAATGCAAGTTGTCACCTCTGTACAATATATATAAACGTTACTGCCACCAACGCATAGAGAATACAGAGAGAGGCGGAATGCCAAGCATAAATGAAACATTGCTCAAAGTAATGAATGTTGTTACAAGAGATATGTTGAATGCATTGTATTATTTTCGTGCGCCAACAACTCAACAACCAATACAACAATTATAATGCATGCATTGTATTAATGTTGGGCATTGTAATGACCACTTTTTGTGCAACGTATTCTGCATGTTTTTCCTCTATCGATTCTATTTAGACAATAGCCATTTAATCTCTCTTTCGTTGCTGAAGATTTGAGACCGCTGGAATATAACACCCACGCATTACCTGTCACTGTCACCTATAATCCTTGATGTCTATTCTTTCATCCCTACTTTTCCTTTCCACCATCATTGTAATCACATAATGATACCATAACGTTCTTGATTCAGGTACTGTCCCCTCTGCGTCTTCGCATGAATTGTCCCTCTGGCTTGAGAAGTGCATCTAACATTTGAACGTGATATACATCATCTAAAATTACCAATGCCAGAGAAGATAAAAGACGAGTTTCAAGCAGCTTTATTCCTTCACTAACACTTTCTATTTTTTATATTTTAGAGTCAAGCCCTGAAAAAATTTCTCCTGCAATAATTATAAGGAGATCTTACGTGCATTTTCTCTTACATCTGCTAAGAAGCAAGATCTATTGTTTTCTGATTTCTTCCTATTGAAAAATTCTTTAACCAACGTCATCTTCCCTAAGCGCTCTAGATAGAAGTCCTGCAAGGTTTGAACAACTGCAATGGTGACATGAAGGTTTACATTCTTGTATGTCCAATCAACAAAATCTACTATAATGGAAAACTTTGTTTGTCCTTTTGTAGCACTAACAGACATTTTATCAAAGGCATAGCCAACAAAACGTTTAAAATCCTCCATAGTCGACTGGTAAGCAATGTTCCTTGCCAGAAGAAGAACCATTATTGGCCTTCCTACTTTGTCAAATCCTTGCATGTAGACAATTTTTTCCTTGAGCTTATTATAGACCATTGTTTCTGGGATGTATCCAAGAGGTACACAAGTATGTCTCCATTTTCTATACTTTGAAAACATCTCACAAGCCTTTTCCACATTTGGTTCCCAGGCATACAAGAAACATACAAGTGTAGCATCATTAGTAACCTTGGAGGCGGGATCTTCCTTTTGAATTTTGTCTCTCATAAGTCGCAGCTTGTCTCTGACCGCATCATAAATTGAATTGTTGATGTTTTTGTTTGCTTCATGTTACCCATTTCAGTATGATCTCATACACAACTTTGATCTCACCATGTCCGTTATCATATCAGGACATTTTATGTGTCTCTCAGGATGTTTCTTCTCTAACACTGTCATTAACCTGGTTCTTTATTGATCTCATGAGCAACTCTCCTCAAAATATTAATGATGTTACAATTTCCATCTTCTTTGAACCATTAGAAATTAGTGCAAGCGTACAAGGATAGAAATTAGTGCAAGCGTACAAGGAATTTTATAGGTATTGAAGATCAATTTATTTGTTGCTTGGTCCATTATTACGATTGAGGTTGTGGTTAGATGTTTTATTTATTTCAAGGCTCTGCAAAGTCCCTTGACTTTCTTTCAATCCAACACTTCTAGCATCTTCTTTTATGTTCCTTTTCTTTGTCTGTAAGTTGGATATAATATAGTGGCAATGTCATCCACTAAATTATTTTATTCAACATATTTTCCAGAGTATAAATGTATTTCACACCTTCATATTCAAGGCTTTATTGTCAATATTGGGGTTTCTCTCCTTCTCAGGTGCTACTGATCTAATACTGACAGATTATTCTTTTTGTTCTTGAGTAACTCCCCTAGAGACCAATCTAAGATTGTTCCTTATTCTTTCTCTTCGACACTTTAGTAGATTGTATTCTCTTAGTTCCATTTCTTTTATTTTTTTATCTGCTTTGAGTTGCTTCCATTTTCTGTTTAGTGTTCTTTAGAATATATGAAAGCTTATAATCTTTTGCTTTGTGGTCAACATTATTACACATAAAACATCTTGTGTGGCCAAAAATAGAAAAAATGATTTGTGTTTTTTTTTTGCGTTGATGTTTTTCTTCCTATACACTTTGCATTCAACCGTAGTATGTCCAAAATCATGACACATATAACAATAACAATAGATGAAACAATCGATGATGCATGAGTAACAGTTGATGAATTAAAATTAAGGCAATTGATGGAACAATTTATGCAGTAAGACGACTAACAATCATCGTTTCATGGTTAATTTTGTGCAGAGTGCGCACGGATTAGTTTTCTTCCTCCGCCATGCGCACCTCCGCACAATTGTATCAACAAACAACTAATCAATCAACTTACGTCTGCAAAGCACAATCTTTTATGGAAGATCGCCAATGAACTTCGGCACTTTCATTCATGGCACCGTTATGCAGCTATTGACGAATTAAATTATTAATATTTCTATAAATGTTTTTGTTTAGCCTATGCCTAAGTAAAGGCCCTAGAACTTTCTAATTTTGGTATCATTAGGAGTATGTGTGACCAATTAAATTATTAATATTTCTATATGTTTTTGTTTAGTCTTGGTCTAAGCAAAGGACTTACAACCGTGTCAATTTTGGTATTATTGGGCAGAGCATTAGCATAAACCCAATTTAAGTAAAGGACCTATCACTGTGTTAATTTTGGCATAATTGGACAGAGCAGTAACATAACAAGGTTAGTGTTACTGTTACTGATCAGAGGATTCACCAACTGAATGGCTACTCATAAAATTAGGTTTTTTTTTTAATAAATTATCAGCACTAATGAATATCGAAATCACCAACTGAATGGCTACTCATAAAATTAGTTTTTTTTTTTTAATAAATTGTCAGGAGTGATAAATATCCAAATCTAATAAAAAATTAGAAATAAGATTACCAAAAAATTAGAATTTTCTCAAATCTTTGATAAAATTACAATAAATTGGAGTGGCCAGCTAAATGTTATAGTACCTAACAAATCAGAGACTAATAAAAATAATTTGTTAATTAAATAATAAAATAATTTATATTATAGTCCCTAATTCGACAAGGACTAATAAAAATAATTTGTTAATTAAATAATAAAATAATTTAATGCACAAAAAGAATGAACATATTAAAAAATTTCCTCTAGGAAAAATTTTGTGCAAAACCAGTTTTTTACAAAAATAAAACATTTAATTTTAGAAGTCTCAACATTTTTTCTTTATGTATTTAGTTTAGTTTTATGATCACTATCCACACTTCTTTATCGACATATTACCATTTTACAATATAAAAAAGTAGTAATTTCTTTAATTCAATATAAAATTTTGAAAAATAATAAACACTAAAGATTTCCAATTGCATTCTGGTTGGAAACATTTTCCCAAGTTAGTCTTTCTTTGAGTTTCTATTTAGTTGTTTTGAAAACAATTAATAAAAGTTTTAAGTGTTAGAATTCTATCAGTGTTTTATTGAAATTCTTACAATCTATTTTTAATGTCTTTTAATACTCAGTTAATCTCAATTTTGGACTGATGCAGATGGATGCATTTTCTTTGAACTGATGCAGATGGATGCATTTTCTTTGAAATTAGTATAGTAAAATTTTCGAGTATTTGGGATTAGTTTGTTTTGTTTTTTCACTTCCGTTTATCAATTTTTAATTCATAAGCATTTTAATGATAATTTTCTTGATCGTGCTCTAGCTTGCATAATATAATTTTGTGTTTGTGCTTGAGTTGGTTAAGAAATAAAACATTTTACTTAGCAATTAAAGGCCTTTTACTTATAGACTTGAAGTATATTTGGACATCTCAGAGAAATTTTACAACTAAACTTTTTAACTTGGATCTCTATGTTATCAATCTATAGAATTTATCAATCTTGTTTTTCACAAATGCAACAAAGTGATTAGGAATCTGGACCTATTTCCTTCATTTATGTTTCTAATTTGTTCCTTGATATAAATTTAATGGAACCGGTTTTTCATATTTCTAATTTGTTCCTTAATATAAATTTAATGGAACGGGTTTTTCATATTTTAGAAATGGTTGTTGAGTCTTTATTATTTAATTTTGTTTTACTTGAGTGTTTCCATGGCTAAATGTTGTTTTCTTGCCTTATTGCATAAATTATTGGAATTAATGATCGTTTTTAATGTCATAAAAATTAGTGAATAGCTTGATAAAAGATAATAAATGCAATTTCTGAAATTGAAAGTAATGAAGGTCTTATGTTTTTAAATTTGAACAAAACCTTATCCATGACAATAATTTTAAAGAAATATGCATTTTACCCAGAGAATACTTTTTGTTGGGTTTAATTTGTATAGAAATCTTATATGGTAAAGCTCTTACCCTTGGTTTAATTCCTGTGTGTAAATGTGATTGCACATATCATTCATACTATGGTGGTTTTTATGATTTATCATAAGATACTAGATATCAAGTTTATTTTTTAGTTCAATTCATTTACTTTGATATAAATGACTAACATTTGTTCTTTTAGAATTTATTTAGTTTAATTCTATTTTGATTTAGCTTTCACTCTTATGTTTTAGTTTAGTTTTATTCTTTATATCTAGTGTTTGCTTGCTTTCTAATTGTAAATACTTCTCATATTTTATGTTAGTGTTTCCTGAGCTCATTCGGCACCTTTTTGTCATGATTTTTTAACTCTTGAGTTTGAGTGAGGTCTAGCTTTGGCCATACATTGAAGACATTCCTACAAGTCATTAACAAACATTTGATGTTATGTCTAAAATAATTTTCATGGAATTCTAAGCTATTTGGCATTGAGTGAAAGTTGTGGTTGAACACGTGTGTATTAAGAAATAAGGGAAATCCAAGAGTAAAGAAAGTCTATATATTTTGTTTTCTTTGAGCTTCATCCTCGTCACATTTATAAGGTGGTTACTATATATGATGGTATTTGGAGAGGTCGTGGAGTTTAACTTAAATGTATAATATCCACTTATTAAATCAAAGAAACTCTTGTATTAACCCGCTTCCTACACCCAAAAATTGTATATGCAATATTTACATACAAATCAAAAGGGTGAGTATAATGCAATAAATAGGGACTTGAAAGCATTATAAATAGTGTGTGAAGTACAAATAAACTCTTTGGAGCTATGGGTGCTTAGTGGTAGTGGGGCCAAGTTTGTATGGTACCAAGGCAACCTGGTTAGGGCTATGGTCTCAAAGCAATACTGGGAAAAGAGATATAAGGAACACACTTAATGTGGATGTTTGTTTGTTATAAAAGTATAACTCCCATTGTAAAACTAGAGCCAACCAATATTGTATTTCCAATTAAATAAAACACCTCGCTAATTGTCACTTTGAAAGAGTATGTTAGATGGCAAGAACTTGAAAATTTGGTATATTTTTTAAATTCTGAATCATTGTGGTACTCGTAACCTTTGAATATACTTTGTAGTCTATAAAAGATATTATTAACATTTAGATTTGAAGTAGAGGCCCTCTATTTTTGTTTATAGAGATAATTGGTTCTTCTAATATGTTGCCAATTGTTTTGCCTACAACAACTCCCCTTTCATTTTTTCAAAATGAAATCATCCCCCTTAATAAATTTACAGACAACTTATTATTTGTGTTTACTTTAGTTTTAAGTCTTGATCTGAGGTTTTATGGTTGTATCGAATTTACTATTTTTTATGATAAGTATTATTGGCTCTCTCATTTTTTGCTTGTTTTATTGTTGGGTTGGATATGTAAGTTTGATATTCTTCCTTTTTCTTACTTCATTTCTTGATCACATTTATGATGTGTTCCAATCATGTTGTAGGTTGTAGAACAAACCCCCATTATTATATGATATTTATAAAAATAATGGAGACCCTTCAAAATTTCCTTTATTTTTTGTATTTTAATAAGCTATGATCATTTAATTTTTATTTTAACAAGTTTATACATATTTATAATTTGATTTATCTTGCAATTTTTAGATTTTTTCGTAATTTGTTTGAATTTGTTTTGATATATCAATTTGATTCAATTATATCTCTAGTTTATTTTTTATGGAATGTCAAAATTTTATGAAGAAAATGATTTTGCAAAGTATCTTGACTTGATTCATAAATTGATTGAATTAATTATTCTAGATATTGAATGTGGGTAATCTAGCGTGGGATCAAAGGAAAATAGTCTTAATTCAAGTCATCCTACTTTCGAATCGGGATGCTTTTCAAATAGGTTCATTCAAGTTGGTTGAAGATTGGATTTAATGTATCCAAATCTGAGTGGATCATTTAGTATCATTATTTGAACCCATAAGATACTTGGATTCCAAAAATGGTTATTTAAGCTTCCTTCCTTCAAACTTCATGATTTTTCCTTAATATGAGGCATTCCATGATTTGGATTTTCAACGTTGGATGTGCGTCATTGCTAACGTGAAATATGATGTGTCATATTCCATGTCACTCCATGGGATACTTGTTTAACAAGTTATGTTGATTTGTCAATTGATTTGAATTGATAACGTGTTAGGTGGTTATTGTGTTCAAATTAGAGTTAACCTTATGTGAATATCAATTGAAACTTTTTGGATGGAAAATGTTGTATATATTTCCATCAAGTGTTTTATATTTGGATAGGGGAAGTGGTTTATTGCAATTTTTTTGAATGTCATGGATGTTGGATTGCATCCGGATCTAGAAGGATTGCTTATACATGTTATTATATATCCTGAGTGTCTTTCCACATGAGATTTGCATCGAATATCCAAGCCCTAGCAATTGGAACTCTATTCAAGCTATCCAAATATCCAGATACACATATATGTGAATCTTTGTACTACAATTAGGTGTTTGAACCAAAGCACATGTCAACTACCAATCTTTTGCCATGTCATTATGTTTTCAGTGATGTCAACAAGATTGGATCTATATGGCACTAAAGTTATCTTGCGTGTCAATATTGAGGTGTACATGTTGATGTGGAGACCAAAGTCACATGTTTTTTGTATGCATATTAGATATACAACCGAGATCAAAATAATACTTATTTTACTATCAACTATATCATATGCCATGTTGCATACAAAATACGTTATTTCAATAAATTATTCTAAATATCTTGTTTCCATTTTCCTCGACTAATGTGATATAAACCTCCATGATTGTGTAAGAAAAAAATGATAAGCCATATGTCATACCAACATCACGCTTTTCATGTCAATTGTTAAGTTTAGGTCCTATTTCTTTAGAGACTAAATTGGGATAAGTACAATTGTCAAAGGATAAATCATGGAAACAAATTGATTACTAATCATTTTAATTTTGATTGTTGTAAATAAAATTACATAGATGTGTATATCAATACAAAATTTGATAATTATATTGACTATCTTATCTGGTTTATTTTTTTCAAATTTATAGATAGGAGAAATAACCCTAAAGACAAGGAGTATAGGCAAAGAAAGAATAAAAGGAGAATTGCGCAAATGAGGGTGAAGGCTTCTACTCATGGACAAATAAAGGATAATACACATTCAACATCCTCATTCAAACCCAATCACATGTAAAAAAAAATCAATTTGTTATATAATGAGAAATTTCCTTACTAGAAAAAGGAAAAGTCATATATTAATATATTTATTGAAAGGAACAATCATACGGTTTTCTAGATTATTCTCATTTTATTGTGAAATATGAGTTGAAAAATTAAAAATGTTGTAATGAAAAGTCTTAGGAATTTGAATGAATGTATTGAGTAATAGAATAGTTTAAAAGGTAGCTCTTTCAATGGAGGAGGGACTAGATTTCCTTTGCCACGATGTTGGGACTTTAGAGATTTTTCTTGTGTATTTATATGAAGTTGAAAGGGAGGAAGAGTGTGGAATCCTTTGTATATATGAGTTGAAAAAATAAAAATGTTGTAATGAAAAGTCTTAGGAATTTGAATGAATGTATTGAGTAATAGAATAGTTTAAAAGGTATCTCTTTCAATGGAGGAGGGACTAGATTTCCTTTGCCACGATGTTGGGACTTTTGAGATTTTTCTTGTGTATTTATATGAAGTTCAAAAGGGAGGAAGAGTATGGAATCCTTTGTATATATATATATATATATTAAACCGAAACAAGAATTTTATATTAAGCAAAAAACCTATGGTCGGAACACACAGCTGAAGTACATCAAAATCAATAAATACTATAGAGAAGGGTTCTTCAATGATTTTAAAAAAAGAAAAAAACCCATCTTTCTCCCAACAAACGAAGGGGAGATCCAATACTAGACCATCTGATACTTGAGCCTATCACATCTTGAGAACATGAGTAGGTTCTTATAAATTGTTTGCACAAGATGGCACCAAAAAAAATATTTCTAAGATTTAATCAAAACCAACTCCCCACTAGAATCATGAGAAGCTAAAGAATTACGGGCAATATCTTTTGAGGATTTCTTGCTTCAATATTTTCTACTTCTTGTTAATGGAGGAGAGGATCATTGATTGCTTTTTAGAACATTTTAATAGGAAGGAGAAGAAGAGTGATCTACCTCCTCTTACTCTAAATTGGCGTTTTCTTCCTTCTAATCTAAAGGAGGGGTTTTTTCAATATCCTTAGAAGTAATATCTTCCTCAACCATTGAACTATGTTCTTTGAAGGCACTTGATCCGGATTTGTCTAATCTTCCTCAACTTTTTCCTTCGAGGACTTCAAAGCTTCATATCTATTACCAAAGGGAGGATACTAATGAGATCTAGGCATGTAGGAATGAGACCTCTTAGATGGATGATTCTTGTATTTCCTTGAAACTTGTTTAAATGCTCCTTATTCATCATTCCTTTTAGAAAATGGAAGAGGGATAGAAGGAGACTGAGATGTTGGATCTTTTGGACAACTTTTGCAAAGCACCCATACTCATGGAAAAAAATTGCATTTAAAAGGAACCTACTCATAATCTAGAGCCCGGAGATAGGACTAGCCCTTGAATTCAAGTTGAATCACCTTAAGGAAACCTTTTGCAAAATCCATTTCAACACAAATTATAGCACAAGAGAAGTTATTGTCCTTGATCTAAGCCTTAGTACCCAATTTGTCACCTACGGCTTTGAAAATACCATTGTCGTAGAAAAGAAGGAGAAGATACAACAATATAATCCATATAGGCACAAAATAGATTGTCATGGTAGGATTAGAATCTAGAGTCCAATGGGTGAGAAGCATTTCCATGGAGCCCATGAATAGGGCCTCAATATGTAGATCAAATCACTGTCCTCTTTGATTTTAAAAAAATAAGCAAAAAAGCCATTTCCACAATATAAAGTACCAATGGGTTTATTATCTGCCTAACTATTAGATATCCATTCTAAACAGAGCTATAATTTGGCCAAATTTTGGTGAACTTACCAATCAACCCTCATTCCTTAAGGGTGTCAACGTTCTTCCCCATTGAGGCAACAAACCCAAAATCAAGAGAAGGAATTTTATCCGCCATTTTTACAAATATATCACAAGGAAAATAGCCATGACCATCCATGCTTGGTTTGGAAAGGCCACCCATTGTATAAGCAATGAACTCAATAGAATTGATTGAGATAATAAATCATCCAAGTCAATAACAATACAATCAATATAAAATTAGGTTTCAAACCTCGAATCAATAATTAAAAACCTTGATCTATCACAGATACATTTGCATGCAACCACTACAAACCCTAAAATTTGCAAAAATAGGCTATGTAGGTTTGTAATGAGATGGGAGGAGAAATGATGGCTAAGAAACCCTAGTCGTTCACAACCTCGATGGATTTTACTCATCCATTCTCCCTTCATTGCTCAATGACCTAAATCAAATTTACTTCCTGGACATGTTAATCGATTCTTGCATATTTTTATCAAGAGAAAGAGAGGCATTTTTATTTGATGGGAAGAGTTTTTGCTTTCAGGAATTCTTACTAGAGGCTTTAGAAACTTTGCATTTGAAGATTGCAAATTTTTATTATACTTTTCATGAAAAGTGGAAGCGTGAAAATTTATGGATAAATCTATACTAGTGAATGTAAGACTATTTTTCTGCATGATTGTGAATTTTGATATTTTATTTAAATTATTCAATTTGATCATAGATTAGATATGAGAATACGTTTATTGTAATTTTTGAATTACTATTTATTTGGAAAGTAACGATTCCATATGAGTGTTAAGTATATTATTGAATGAATGAATTACTTTCTTTCTTTTTTCCACAAGAAATATTTTTATATTCCATATGAAGAATATACATTTTTTGGTTCTGGATGGAACCACTCAAATTCAATAACAATGCTCGAAGCCATTACAACAAAGCTCATAATGTCACTTGTAGGAACTGAACTTAAGTGGAAGGATAATAATGATTCATCCCAACCACCCGAGATAAACCCAACTGACTAGTGAATTATTTCTTGATATTCAATAATAAAGTATTTAGTCTTTGTGTTTTATTTCCATAAACATGTTCATAGCTAGGATAGATAATTAGATATAGTATTATTAGAAATAGCACATATAATATAATTAGATTTTAGTCGTTTTAGATTGATTATTTAAAAAAACAATATTAAATTGATTCCAACATTTTAGGTGGCAATCTGGCCCACATACTACTGGAAATTACTACCCCAAATGAGAATAGGTTTAATTCATACCTACCATCGGGTGATTATGCCTTGTTAGTGGAGGAATTTTTCCAACCATCAACATGTGTATGTTATATTTCAAATACTATTAAATATTTGAGACTTATATTTTGTTCATATTTGATAATTCTTACCATTAATAATTTTATTAAGAACATTGTTGAAATTATAATGTACTAATTTTTTTGGAAGATAACTATCATTATGTTGCTTAGGGTCTCTATCCTATTTCAAATACTTCAGAAGGTTTTCAAACATAATTTTTTCTTATAATCCTTGATAAATGATTATATCCTTTTGTGTTAGAGTGAACTTGGTGCTATAAGCCTAGCCGAAATACGTAGATTTGACTCTCATCCATTCTAGACACATGAGAAATTAAGGACCCGAGTCTAAGGCTACACTTTTTTTCAAATATCCATAGATATGATTATCATCATAATAGATATTTTTTAGTATTTAAGGACCCTAATACTAAAAAGGGAATTGAAAAGGCCTATAGGAAGATTCGTAAGAAATGATGGCAATCTTATGATGGTCCACTACATAAACGTCGTGATCATAATCCCAAGGGAGGACAAGTTATTGGTCCATGTGAAAGATAAGAACTTGCATTGAAGGTTGGACCCCATTTTGATAGTGCATCTTGTATTTGTGTTGTATGCTATTATGGAAAAGAAGTAAATCTATTCATACATTTTTTGTGATGAAGGGAATTAACCTACATAAATATGGAGTATGCATTTTAATGGTGGTTATTAATGGGTTATATCCAATGTTTTTATCAGTTTAGAGAGTTTCAAATGGGAAATCCAACCATTCATTATCACTTTGGTGTATCAATGTGCTAGAGCTCCAACACATCTTAGATTTCAAAACTCAAAAATTAGAGGTCAATAAAGATGAGATGAACTAAGTTGTCCATCATGCAACGCAGAAGTAATAAGTCAAAAAAGATAATACCAAAGTGCATCCTCATAAAGTGTGGAAATGTTTCGTGGAGGTATTCAAATTTTTTTCCTAGTGAATATTTATGTAGAGATGTTAATCAACTTATATATTTTCCTATTATGTCTACTTTATTGTTAAATCCAAACAAATCCATTGTTATTAACTCTTTCATAGTTTTTGTTGTTTCCAATTATTTTGTACTTGATAATAAAAAGCATTGGTTTTTGGTTTTTAATGATGTGAGTAAATTATTATATTCATTAAAATTATTGATTTTGAATGAGTCTTATTGATATCTTTATTGGATAGATTCTTTGATTATAACTAAAATCCAAGGGAATGCTTGAGTTGTAACACCTTGAAGACCATTTCACCATTTCTCAACGATTAATACTTTGGTATGCTTATTTCCTATATGATACCAAAATTCTCTAAATGCCCTAAACACCCTACATTAGCAATCAACAACTTGCTCCATCAAGGGGGTAAGATCACCAATCATCAATCAAGATAGAGAACATGGTATGCATTTTATCCAATCACATGCCCTTGGGCATGAAAGACATTATATTGGATGAAACATCTAGATAAATGTTCTCTTAGTGGAGACCTTAGGTGAAATTCATGTTAAAAAACTTAATGATTAATAGCATTATACAATTCACACTAAGTATCACAATTTTCTACATTCTACATCATAATAAGAACAAGGAATGTCAATTTTCAAGGGTCATTTCATTGTATATTGGGATCATAAAATATAACCAAAACCATCCACTAGGATCCAATATATAATAGGGATTTAAAGTTCCCTTTATTCCCCACACGCCCTGCATTAACAAATTTCAACTTACCTAACCAAGTGGATAATGTCACTATTCATTGATACAAGACAAAGAACAAGGCATGTATTTCAACCAATTGCATAAAGTTTGGCATGGGAAATCCTATATTTGATGCAACAACTAGATAAAGGTGCCCTTGGCAAAAGTATTAGATGAATATGGTACTTAAAAGCTCAAAGATTCATGGGATTCTCCAATTCACATCAAATACCACATTTCTCTATAATCTTCAATTTAATAAGAAGCAATGATATTCATTCTCGAGAGTTATTACTTTATATTTATATATTTTGTTACATATTTGTATAAATATATATGTAATAATATATTTGTTATCTCTTGGCACCCCTCTCACTTTAAATCCTCTTAGATGTTCATTATTGCAAGATATTCTGCTAAAATTTGAAGCGGAGCTATCAAGCTGGACTTTTCATTCTCTGAAATCTACAGGTCACGTCACTCTTCTTAAGTCAATTTTGTAGTATTTACATGTATATATTCTCTCTTCTCTAGTGGCACCCAAATCCATTCTAGCTAAGCTCCAAAGCACCCAACGCTCTTTCCTATGGGGTGGGGCTTCTCTTCAAAATAAATGGGCTTTGATTGCTTGGGACACTCTCTGCCTGCCCAAGTCTCAAGGGGGTTTAGGCCTGAGAGATCTAACACTTCTAAGCAAAGCATTAAGCGCAAAAGTCTGGTGGAGATGACTTAAATTTCCTGGAACTCTTTGGAGCAAGATGTGGTCAAACAAATACTCTCCAAGATTCCTAAGAACATAGTGTATCAGATTGGTTGTACATCCCCAAGGCTCGCATCTTTGGAAAGCAGCTTGTAGTAATCAATCTCTCATCTAATATCATTGTTTCTAGGAAATCAGGGATGGAAATTCATCCCTTTTCTAGGAAGATTCTTGGAACTAGTGGCCTCGACTCTCCTTTGTGCCCAATTCTCTTTAGATTAGAAATCATCACGCTCTATAGGGTCTATCAGTTGTGGCCCACTTCTGGGAGAATAAATCTTCTTCAGAAGCTAAATGGCACACATGGAAAATTCTCCTCCAGCACCACCAAGATGAGTATCAAATTCTGGAGCAGATTTTAGCAAATAGGAACATTGTTGTCAATGAAAATCCTGACATACTTAGATGGGGATATGGCATGACGAGGAACTACAACATAAAGGAATCCTATAAACTCCTAATCTCAAATCGTTGTATGGAATTTGACCTCAATTGAAGAAATTTATGGAAATTGCAGCATTGGCCGAAAGTAACCCTTTTTCTTTGGCTTCTCAATAACAAGACAACATTAATCTAGGAAAATCTAAGGAAACGAGGTTTCATTGGTCCTTCAAAATGTCCTATATGCAGAGCATAGGAGGAAACTCTTTAGCGCCTTTTTTTGGATTGCATTTTCACGGCCAGTATATGGGAGTGCTGACCAGGGATTTTCAGGGACTTCACCGATGCCCTTCTTCAATCCCTTTCAACACAGAAGGTTGGAACACCCTGTCTTACAAGAGCCCCATCCTTAATAGGATATAGAAAATCACTCTTGGATTTACTCTTTGGATCATCTAGAAAGAAATAAACACTCAACTTTTCAAGAATCAGGCCCCATCCCTTGATGGATCTTGGAAGGACAATACTACTAATATGGATGAAGCCATTGCAACCCATCATTGGAACTCTCGAGATTGGGACTTCCGCATTAATGATAAATCCATTCTCAATGAATTAAATATCCATTAGTGTTCTCCACCCTCTGCCAGCACGCCTTCCATACCCTTGGCCTCAAGTCCATCACTTTGGTCTCTCCCACCAAAAGGCTTCCTCCAACTAAACTTTGATGGGGCGTCGAGGGGAAATCTTGGTCCTGCTAGCTATGGTGGACTTATCCGTGGCAGTGCTAGAGGTATTATTTTGGTCTGCGCTAGCACGCTGGTTTTCCTTACCAATAATGAAGCAAAATAAAGGGGTCTATAATTTGGTTTGTTTGTCGCTCTGAAAATGAATCAGCACCAACTGATTATCGAGGGTGATTCACTCTTCTCATCTTCATTTTGAAAAAAGCATAGAATGGCACACTGTTATCTAAGGCCTCCTCGAGTTGGCACTTGGAATCCCATCTCTGAAGGGTCTCTGATCTTATTAAAAGGATCAAGGCTACCATTCTCTCTCATGTTCGAAGGATCAGAAATAAGTTAGTTGATCATATGGCCAACAATGTTCTGAATACTCACACCACTTCTTTGGAGCTAAATTGGTCCCATACAATCTTGATGTCACTGAAAGTGACCTGTGAGGATATTGCTAAGTGGTAATTTTCCCCCATGGAGGGCGTTGAACAGAGTTAATCACGTTGAAATAACAACCTAGGATTGTTGAACACGATAGTTGGATCGTCACACGTCCAAGGCTACCCAGAAGCACGAAACCATTAAAACGATCTTTCTTTGCGTCTCGTTCAGTGCAGATGAAGAGAACATTGATTTTGATACAATGATGATGGGTCATCATAATCATATGGGTTAACATTATAGTAGGTTTAGGGCCATAATGGCTGGTGCGGGTGAGAATAATATAGATCACCTTGTCCGCAGGGAGTTGGGTTACGTGTTTTAGTCGGCTGAGAATATGGTGACAGGTACTCACATTTTCCATGGTAACAATAATTTCCAAGGTAACAATAATCTCCAAAGCAACAACAACTTCCAAGTAAACAATAACCTCTGAGGTAACAACAATTTTCTAGACAACAACAACCTCCAAGGTAACAACATTTTCCCAGCTAGCAGCAGATTCCAAGGCAACAACAGTTTCCAAGGAAACAATAACTTCCAAGGTAACAATAGTTTCCTAGGTAAAAACAACTTCTAAGGTAACAACAGTTTCCAAGGAAACAACAACCTCCAAGGCATCAACAATTTCCAAGGAAACAACAACCTCCAAGGTAACAACAACTTCAATTTTGATAACAATTTCCAAGATAGCAGCAAATTCAGCGTGAATGAAGGCCTACGTGCAACCTCCAAGGTAACAACAACTTCAATTTTGATAACAATTTCCAAGATAGCAGCAAATTCAGCGTGAATGAAGGCCTACGTGCCTATCCTTCACACACCTATAACATAGTCTTTGTTATGTCATATTCTCTTGTAAAGAAAAACCCCATTAATCTCAAGACTCTAAACTTGTGTTATTGGTCTAGTTTCCCATCGGGCAGATCAATATTGCAAGGACAAATTAGTTGTAAATTATTGATGGCATACTGAAAAGGATAACTTTAAGCAAAAATATATATATTTGTTGTAACATATATGTGACAAGATATATGTAATTAATTACATTATGTTGTATTCTCGATCGGGGTGCGAGCTGACAGTAATAAGACTTGCATATGAATGAGGGTTATAATCCCAAGGTGCCTCCTCGCCACCCTCCACATGCACAAAGCACATGGAGTAGTAACTCTTTGCATGCGAGGAGTTAATGTCATCCTCGAAGGTGGCAGGGGCATAAGTGTGGATGGGATAACCAGTGTTTTCTGTGGTAAGTTTGGTAAGTTTCTTGATAGTGAAGTATGTTTCCCTTGGCTCTGATTCGTGCGGAAAGGTGGCTTGGAGAAGGCTCCATCGGTGTGTTTTCCCTGTGCACGGGTTCAGTTGCGGTTATTCCAAGATTTGCTTCATGGGTATGTTTACAGTTCCTCTATCCATACCCCTATGATTCGCAATATCTCTCTGTTTTACTTTGTGTTGAAAGGTTTTGATGCAACTTGATCACTCCGGAAGGTGGAATATGTGGATTTCTATGTGGAGGATACATAAGTGGAAGTGGTTTGTTTTTTTTCTTGTCTTCCTGTGTCTGTGGTGTTTGGTATTATATTGTCTTGTATGGGATTATACTGGTTGTGGTTCTCTCGTCGCTTTTGGGTATTTTTTTTTCTCTATCCCCTTCTCAGGGGCTCTTTTCTTGTATGTATGTCAATAGTTTTGAGTAGGAACCTCCATGGATTTGGTATGAGGATGGTTCCACTTACAATTTCATCATTTGGTTCCTTGAAAGGAAGTAGCTTCATGTTAGGTTCAAGGGGCTTCTTTCTTTCCAGTTGTCTGCTTGTATCATGCGATTGAATTGGCGTCTGGATCAGTTTTTGGTCTCGTATCTATTTCCTCTAGCAAGTTCCTGGCTCTGTGGCGACCCCTGGAAGCTTTGTGTTTCTGGGTTAAATCTCCCATCCGGGTGGTTTTCAGGGCCTCTGTTTGTTAGTCAAAGTAATTGCAGGTACCGAATTCTCATGGCTCATTCTGCCTCTGAAAAGGGCAACGCTACCCAGAGCTCGTGCAACCGTAGGAAAATCTCATGGGAATCCCCTAGGGGTAACCATCCAAGCTCCTCTGGGAGCAGAGCTCAGGGTCGAAAGTTGCTTTCAAGCATCATCAATGAAGCGACAACAACGTATTATGAGGGCACCTCGACCCATGTTCATCAACTAATCAAGGAATGGGAAGAAGAGATTAATAAAAATGCAAGGATTATGGACATCGATTTGGATGAATGGAAAACATTAGTGCCCGATCCTGGTCATACCAAAGGTAGGGAAACTCATTTCAAGCAAACACTACACTTGTATTGGTTGATGAAGAGCCTCATGGCCAAAGCATTAAATCAGATTCCGTTTGGTGGGGCCATGACCACTCATGGGTTTCCAGATTATAGCAAGGAATTTTAGAAAATTCAGTTTCAGTTACAGAAGTAGAATGGGTGCCTTAGCCGTATTGAGCAACACATACCATGCATCCCTCAAACAGAGCTCCCTAGATCTAGCGTGAAATACCCTGCTCCTGTCGAGTGATCCGGATTTAAACAGGAACGCAAAAAATTACAGAGATAACCATATACACAAAGAAGCAGCGGAAATAATACTTCATTTGATTAATGGAAAATACTGAAATATGCTTACAACCAGAAATGGAAATAAACCAGCTAGGGCGATGGTAGCTTATCTCTGAGAAGAGATGTGATGGCTACATGCCTCTGAACTGTGTTACAATGAGGCTCGAAGGCCTATTTATTGTTGAGAAACAATGGAAAACCCTTAACATTCCAAAACCTAACCCTAGGAGATGAAACGCCAAACTGTGGGCCCCATTTGGGGTAAATTGGTACATCAACTTCCCGAGGTCATAACTTTGGCATATGATCTTCGTTTGACACGTACAATAGCTCGTTAGAAAGATCTATCCGAGCACTATCATTGTTGGAATGGGCAACATCGGTCCATTCCATGGACCCATGTTGCCCCCGGATTCCCCAAAAAACGTCGTTTAGGGCCTCAAAACGGCTCTGGAAGTTCTGGACCCGAAAAACTGCTAAAAATAGTAAGTAGTGCTACAATTAAGGAAACTGAAAATGCTGAGAAAGACAATGGTGGGGGTCCAGGTGGACTTGGCAGGTGGCCACCAATATCCACCTGGATCATTCCTCCCCCCTTAGGAAGCAATGGTCCCCATTGCGTTGAGCTCCTCCATGAGATGAGGAAACTTTTGCTGAACTTGTTCCCTGGTGAGCCACTTGCCCTACTGAAGGAGTTGGCCTGCTTTGACAACTCGATACAGTTGGATATTCTGTTGGCGAGTGTTCTTGATCTGTGTGTCCATGATCTGATCAGTTGCAGCTTGTTCCATGCAATCTGGATTTAATTCTGTGGGTTTGAGCTGTTCTGCAATGTCGGATGTGTCTAGCAATGGTGGAAAGTATGGCCGAAGGCGGTCCACATTGAACACTGGGTGCAGGCCAAGGAATGGGGGAATGCTGAGCTCAAATGCATTGTCTCCCATAGCCTTATTAATGGTGTACGGACCATATCGGAGTGGTCTCAATTTCCGATAGGCTCCAGTAAGGCGTTCCTTTTGCAAATGCAACCAGACTTTGTCGCCCACCTGAAAATTGTGTGGCACCCGATGTTGATCATGTCGCTGCTTGTACTTGGCATTTGATTTCTCAAGAATGTCATGGACCTGCTGGCGAATATGTTGGATGCGCTCAATGAAGCTGGTGGCCTTATCTGTTTCGGACTGGACATGAGCTGAATTCATGTGAGTAGCTGCAAGTGGCATGGCCACATCAATGGGGCATAGTGGTTGGAATCCCAAACCCACCTGAAAAGGGCTATGGCCAGTGGAGCTGTGAAGAGCTCGGTTGTAGCTGTGCTGAACATATGGGAGGTTCTCGTCCCATGTGCGTGGATGCTTTGAGTTATACATGCGCAGAATGTGCACAATCATCCTATTGACAACCTCTGTCTGGCCATCAGTTTGAGGATGGAAGGCTGTGGACTTCGTGATTTTGGTGTCCAACATTGACTAGAGACTGGACCAAAATGTGCTGAGAAACTGACTGTCCCGATCTGAGATGATAGACTGTGGGATCCCAAAGTGCACCCACACTCGTTCAAAGAAGAGTTTAGCAGTGGCTTCTGCTGTGATATTCTTCTTACAGGCCACCATAATGGCCATCTTCAAGAACCTGTCGACGACCACAAAAACACAGTCATTTCCATGCTTAGTGGAAGGAAGGCCTGACATGTAATCCATGGAGATGGATTCCCAAGGTCGACTAGGGGTAGGCAACGGGGTATAGAGGCCGTGCTTCTTAATGGCCGATTTGGCAATGGCACAGGCAGTGCATGATCGGATGTACTTCCCAACATCCTGTCGAAGATTCGGCCAATAGAAATAATTTTGTAGTACTGTTACTGTTTTCTCGACCCCGAAATGCCCAGCAACCCGACTGTAGTGTGCTTCCCAAATCATCTTGGCACGCTCGCTTGAAGGAACACAAAGGTGACCGAGGTGGCATAATAGGGCATCCTGGAGGTGAAAATCTGCAACATGCCGACCCTCCAAGAGTGTCTGGTATGTGTGGCCGAATTCTGGGTCGCTTTTGTAGAGAAGTGGCCAATCAGAAGTCTCGTGCCCACAAGAGTTGAGCACGGTGGTTAACGCCATGATCGGTGGTCGACTGAGGCAATCTGCAACATTATTGGTGCTGCCCTTCTTATACTTGATATTCAAGTGGAACTGTTGCAGGTATGTAGACCACTTCTGATGGCGATCATTCTGCAATTTCCCTTGGGTCTGTATGAACTGCAGGGGTCGGTGGTCTGTGTGGATGACCATTTCCTTCCCCAAAATGTAATGCTTCCATTGTCGGCAGGCTTGTACAATGGAATACATCTCTTTATCATAAGTGGGGTACTTCCGGACTGTGTCTGAAAGTGTTTCACTGTGATATGCCACTGGATGTCCATGTTGAGTAAGGACTGCCCCAATAGCATAGTCAGAGGCATCTGTCTCGACCTCAAATGGTTGTTGTAAATATGGTAACGCGAGCACTGGTGCCGTGCAGAGGCGATCCTTCAACTCCAAGAATGCCTTCTGTTGAGATTCAGACCAAAAGAACTTGGCTTTCGCCCCTCCCTTGGTGACTTGACTCAAGGGCCAAGAAATATGAGAAAACCCCAACACAAACCTGCGGTAGAAGTTGGCAAGACCTAGAAAGCTGCGGAGCTCTGTTAGAGTGGTTGGAGAGGGCCAATCCCGAATGACTTGGATCTTGGCTGGATCAACATGCACCCCCTGTTCATCAATGATGTATCCCAGATACTGAACCTGGGTCATGCCAAAAGTGCATTTCTCCAAATTGGCACATAGCTTGTGTTGCCGCAGTGTTTGGAGAACCTGTCGGATGTGGTGGAGGTGCTCTTCCCAACTCTGGCTGAAGATCAGAATGTCATCCAAGTATACTACTACAAAGGAGTTGGTGAATGGCCGCAAGATGTCATCCATTAGCCTCATAAAGGTTGCAGGAGCATTCGTCAATCCGAAAGGCATGACCAACCATTCGAAGAGGCCCTCCTTGGATTTGAAGGCAGTCTTCCACACATCAGAGGGTTCGATTGGTACCTGGTGATATCCTGACTTCAGATCGATCTTGCTGAAATATTTCGCCCCCTTTAGTTGGTCTAAGAGGTCATCAATCCACGGGATCTGGTACCTATTACGGACAGTGATCTTGTTCAGCGCCCGATAGTCAATACAGAGTCTCCACGTCCCATCCTTCTTCTGTACCAACACGATCGGGCTCCCACAGGGCGATGAACTCGGACGGATGTGACCTTTCTGCAGGAGCTCCTGAATCTGCCTCTTGATTTCATTGTTCTCCATAACGGAGCACCGATAAATTGGTCCATTGGGTAGCGGCGCACCTGGGGTCAGATCGATGGAGTGCTTGACTTGACAGTGCAGAGGAACCCCTGCCGGGGAGGTGAAGATGTCCTCGTACTCCTCCACAATCTTGTCCATCTGTAGTTGTCGTGCAGAGGGACCCCGTCTGGAGGCCGCGGCCACTGTCTTCTTCTTTCCTTGAGGGCGTATCATCAGGAAAACAAATTTCCTGGTTTTGGAAATGATCTTACTGCATTGTTTTGCAGTAATCAAAGAGATGGCGGCAGGTGGTGCTACCTCTGGTATCCTGAACAACTTATTTCCCAATGTAATAATAACAGCACGGGGCCTTGATTCATACACAGCATGTCACTTCCACAAGTATGGTTGTCCTAGTAATACATCACAAACTTCAAGGGGAGAAATGTCACACAATACCTCATCCATGAAGGGCTTGATGTTGTATGGAAGGCGACACTGCTGGCTCACACGAAGATCTCGTCCTTGGTGAAGCCACCCAATGGTGTATGGTTGTGGATGTGTTGTGGTCGGTAAGCCCAACCGCTTCACGACCTCTGCCGAAATGAGGTTCTTTTGACTCCCGCTATCAACAATGAACTGTATCGGGGATCCCTTTACCCACATCTGGGAGTGGAAGAGACGCTCCTCCTCCTCTGGATCTTTGGGTTCATTTTTCTGGATCTTTGTGGTAGCAACAGTGGCGCTGGGATCCGCATCAATGATCTGCTTCCCTTTTTCATACCCCTTATCGGGTTCTGACTCAGAGTCAGAACATGCATCTGATTCTGAAACCTTTAGCTCAGCCACCAGTGACTGCTTGACTCGACACTCACTTGTGTTGTGAGTGGAGCTCTTATGGAACTCGCACCATTTTCCCGTGTCCTTTCTCGGCTTCGCGGCGCTGTTCTTTGCTTGCAGCTTCGGCTGGTTGTCTTGGGCTGTCCCACCTTGGCTTTGTCCTTTGTTCTGTGGTTTAGGGGCACCTTTCCCCTGCTTTGGATTCGCAGATCCAAAGTCTCACTTCTTTTGTTTAAACTTCTGCTCGACCTTGACGGCATATCGGTATGCTGCGCCGAGCGAGGGGATGTTTAGGAATTGTATTTCTTCCTGGATGTACTTGTGCAGGCAGCCACGGTATTTGAGTATCAAATGTTGCTCTAAATCCTTGATACCCAACTTTGTGTGAAGGGTATGGAAAAGATTGGTGAACTCCAGCACGTCTTGGTCCCTTCCCTGCCGCAGCGTGGTCCACTTTATGTATTCATCCTCATAGCTTTCGACAGGGTAGTACTGCTCCTTGATGGCATCCCGGAACGAATCCCAGGTGGGTGCGGCTGAAAATAGGGAGCCAGTACTTTCATCCTTCTGCTCGCAGTAGGTTTCCCACCAGTCCTTGACGTGGGGGGTTGCTTTGAGAAGAGCAAAAACAATCTTTTCCCGACTCGAAAATTCATGAACAGAAAAATAACCTTCTAGCAGATTTAACCATTTATCTACGGCATCTGTGTCTATCTCACCCTCGAATATGGGGATTTCAAAATTAACTTGTACCTTAAAGGGTGTGGCGTTTCCAGAGTAGCTGCTGGAAGCCGATGCGTCGCTTCTGGGTAGTCGCTGAAGGATCTGGGCAAAGCTGTCCATCATCACGTTCCGTTGTCGCTCGAGGGCTTCTTCGAGCAAGATTTTGATGGTATCTCCTGCCCCCTCGTCTTTCTTCTCGTCCGCCATGGGAGGCCGTCGGGATTTGCGAGGCTGGTCTTGCAAAGGTTCAACCAGTTCAAGCCCTAACTCCTTATATCCCGACCTTGTTGGGGACATGCAAAGAAAAACAGAGAAAAAGCAGACCGCTCTGATACCACTGATCCGGATTTAAACAGGAACGCAACAAATTACAGAGATAACCATATACACAAAGATGCAGCGGAAATAATACTTCATTTCATTAATGGAAAATACTGAAATATGCTTACAACCAGAAATGGAAATAAACCAGCTAGGGCGATGGTAGCTTATCTCTGAGAAGAGATGTGATGGCTACATGCCTCTGAACTGTGTTACAATGAGGCTCGAAGGCCTATTTATTGTTGAGAAACAATGGAAAACCCTTAACATTTCAAAACCTAACCCTAGGAGATGAAACGCCAAACTGTGGGCCCCGTTTGGGGTAAATTGGTACATCAACTTCCCGGGGTCGTAACTTTGGCATATGATCTCCGTTTGACGCGTACAATAGCTCGTTAGAAAGATATATCCGAGCACTATCATTGTTGGAACGGGCAACATCGGTCCATCGGTCCATTCCATGGACCCATGTTGCCCCCGGATTCCCCAAAAAACGTCGTTTAGGGCCTCAAAACGGCTCTGGAAGTTCCGGACCCGAAAAACTGCTAAAAATAGTAAGTTGTGCTACAATTAAGGAAACTGAAAATGCTGAGAAAGACAATGGTGGGGGTCCAGGTGGACTTGGCAGGTGGCCACCAATATCCACCTGGATCATCGAGTCTATGGAAGATGATTAGCTTGGTGTTTGTCCACTTGTCTTTCTTTTTATTGTGTGCAATAGTCCTATAATGTCCAGTATGTTTATATTTATGTTTATAATTATTTAGATTCAAGGGAGTAAAAATACAATCATACTTACTTGGCATGGATGATTAGACTTATCACATTTTTTTATTAGATGGCTTCATGCCGTTAGGTGGCCAATAGATCTAGTTTCTCTCTGGGGGAGTTGAGGCCACCTAACCATATGTATATGGATGTAACTTGCCCTATTTTGATGTTAATGAAAAAGAAAGGTCCCACCAAGCTTACAAAAAAAATTACATTATGTTGTAACATATATGTGTTATAACAATTCAAACTGTAACAACCCCATTTTAAAATATAAAAATAATTACATCAATTTATATGATTAATTATCAACACCCAATTATTCAAATATTTAACATAGAACTTTCAAAAAACATGAGTAGAGACAACTTACCTGTATCGACGATATTCATTACTTGTGATTTTGGAGTTGAATTCTCTTTGAATTTTGTCCCCCCAGGGCAGTTGCACTGCACAATTCCAAGGCTCAGCAAACTTCCTTCCTTCGGGTGAGAATAATGTAGGCCTGACCTGAACTGTGCATTTCGCAAGATCAGTCATCAAGCCTCCTCCCTGCCTACTAGAACCCCATAATGTGTAGAGACCCAAGCTTAGATTGCCTCTCAGAACTATGAAGAAGTGTCCCCCATTGTCCTCCCTCAGCTGAGACTCGCTGATCTCAGAAACTGCGCATATTTTTCCTCTGGTTCCTCTGCATCCCAGTCCTTCCTTCCCTCAGAAAAATGCACAGACCTGCCTCCCAGGGTCCCACTTTGCAATTGCCACTAATCATCTCAACTACGCAATCATATCTCCCAGTGGCCTCTGCGCAATCTCAGTGACCAGTCTCCCTCCTTGTCACCTATCCCGGGCTCAGTCCATAAATAACACTGCATCATCTTAGACTAGGAAGATTTTGGGTTTGATTGTGTCCTATCATGAGTGAATTGCAGGAACATGTACATTGTTAGATCATGGCGAGACAATGAAGAAGGAGAAGGAGGAACAAAAATGCTAGAATACTCACTTACAATTGGACGGACAAGCAAAGGGAACACATGCATGCAACCACCTCTCAAGACCAAAGATCATTAAAGACCCTGCATCATCAATCTATGTGGAGGAGGAGAAGAGAAAGTGCATCCAAGAACACATCTATCACTCAGTAGCAACAACGGATTAACATTGCCACCTAAGAAAACTAGTTCATGTCAGTAGTGTCATGTCAAGTCATGTCATGAGTTTTCAAGAGCCACATCACTATTATGGACCATGTCTATTGTAAATAAAATGTAATGTAAAGTGGAAGTCCAATGGACACACATGAATATGAAGAGCCATGTCAGTTGAAAAGTCAGAGGAATTTGAACAGTCATGAGGTTAGTTGAAGAGTCACAACGGTCAAGCATCGCCCTTGGTTATATATACCCCCTCATTGTATGAGTAAAGGGCTTTTCACCTTGGCTCCTCCCATGAAGCATAGAGAGTTTTCAGTCAGTTCTTTGAGGAGCGAGGAGTGGCTCCAATGTCCCACTACTAGGGCTAGTGATGTATGATGTAAATATGTGTCTTGGAACTTTTGCTTAATACAGAAGCATGTTTAGGCCAGCACATTTTCATGCATGTCTTGTGGATGTTTGTAAGGCTATTCTTTTGGAATTTGTAATTCATGTTTGTTTCACATGTACTAATATATTTGAACTATTTTGGTTGTTTTAGTACTTACCTTGTTGGGAATGTGTTGTATTGGTTATCATTGTTGTCTCATCCTTGTGGACTACTCTGTAGGATATTAGACAGACCTTCCTCGCTTACTAGTTATAATGACCATCACATATGTTGTGGACTACTCTGTTGGATGATGGGCGGATCTTCCCTTGTACTTTGGTTTTAACGAATGCTGCATCCGTTGTGGACTATTCCGCTGGATGTCGGATAAACCTTTCTAGTTCATGTGTGTCTCTTCCTGGGTGGTACTATTACCTCTCACTTAGAGGTTCACTTTTCTCCCCCTTTTTTGTAGTAAGAGAACCTTGACACATTTGCGTTGTGTTGAAGAATCTAGGGCAATTAGGTTTAGTATGATTGTTCTTCTTCTTAATAACAATTTGTGGAGTCTTTTCACTTTTCTTGTTAGCTTAATATTCTTCTTCTTATTAATGCATGTGTTTGTACTCCATCAAACTGCTATCAAAAACATAAGAACAAGAACACAAGATGTTGGCTCTCTGCCACGGCCAAAACCTCTCTTCTCTTGAGAGGAAAACCCTTTAGTAATTTTCTCTTATTGAAGCTTCTTATTGATCAATTCCAAACCCTAGACCCTTGATTAGAATGTCCTCCAAGCACAATTCAAGTCCTTCCTCCTTTCTACACTTTTTTCCCCGATATTTCCTTCTTCTGACACTTTGTTTTCCGTCACTTCATCCTTCTTCCAAGTGTTGTTAGATCTTGTTGCACTTTCTCTAGAAGATATACCTTTGATGAGACCCTTTCCTTATGATGATCCCTTCCTTCTCTTCACCAACCAATGAACTTGTATGACTATAATGGGAGGGTTGTTATGACAGTAGAGATAGCCTCCTTCTCCTCGCACATGTGACTGTAATATGCTTTACAACATCCTTATTACCTTCACTTTTCTTCCTTGCTACTTCGCTTGAGTGGGAGACCCTTTAGGCCTATGTCTCTAGCCCAAATGATAAGATATGTTTGGTTGTGAGTCTCTATTGTTATGACTGTAGGCATCCTTCTTCTTCCTCGCACGTGACTGTATTTTCTCTAGAAACTAGCCTCCAACCTTTGCCTATGCTTCCCTTTACTTCATTGCACTAGAGGCTCCTTGATTTCATCATTTTTCGTTCTTTTCTTATCTCCTTAACTTCATTGATTTCAGAGCTATGTGAGTGCATTCTAATGGAGTGGACAGTCTCTATATATAGAGGAATGTCCCTCCTTTTAGACCGACTAGAAGGCCGACTTGAGGACTATTTGTAGGCCGACTTGCTATCTTACCTCAGATGGCTTCTTTGGTAGTGTCACATGCTTGGAGGAAACTCTTTCATGGTGCCTTTGCTTTGGAGGAGACTTGACTTTGCTTGGAGGAGTTTTCTTTGACTTCTATAAAAACATATACATGATGCAACATGCCCTTAAGGTCTTCAACATTTTCTTTTGACTATTTGACTCACCTGTATCACTTTAACTTGTGCTAGACCTATTTCAATGAGCAAGAAACCCATTGAAATATATTATAAAATTAATATTTATTTTCTTGAATAAATACAAATATCAAAAGTAAATTTATGAAGACCGAACCTGATTACATTTCCTTCAAAACGTTACACACTCACCAGACACACTTACCTTCTTGTTCAAAGATACCATTGCATCACTCTCTCGTGCTGACAGCTAGAGCCAAGGTAGATCTCTAAGTATATGGAAACCGGGCCTTTATACCAGATGGGACTCCTACACCAAATGGTGTGAGGCCTAGTTGGGACTTCATATTGGGGAGATCCCCTTGGTTATGGATTTCCAACACCGTCAACAATTAGCTAAGTTATGCACTCATATCTAGTTCACCACATAATTTAGTTAAATAGATAAGGAAAGTCATTAAAAATAACATTTTCATCTTCCTAGGTAGCTAACCTTGGGCTATATTGGTCCCAATGGATCTTGACTTGCTCAAACTCATGATTCCTGAGTTGACGAACCCGAAGGTCTAGTATACAAAATGGTTAAACCTAAAGGACTTTGTTGGCCCTCGTTTTTGGTCCAGTTTGCTTAGGAAAACATACTTAATTTCTATATTTTCTATCACATCCATCTCATTTTGATGTATTTATGCATATCCAAGTATATAAATTTAATTTTGCAATTTTTAAAAGTTTTTATGAAAATTGAATTTCAAGTGCATTTTTTGACAAAATTAGAAATTCCTGTAATGGTTATATGGATGTCATATTTGCAGGACACCTAGGAACGAGCTAGATAAATTTATGGAAAGATTGGGAACTAGGACTGAACTAACTCATATTGGTTTGGTCAAACCAAGCTTAATCAGGCCCGGTCAAAGTTGGTCAAACAGGACCAGTCATTCAGAAAATCCCTAGGAAATGGGGCAGTTTTATGATTTCATGGGATTTTCCATATTTTTAATGATAGGTTGGATGAGTTCGACTTGGATAGGTGGATATGGATATACATAGTTGTTAGAGATACTTTAGAACAGTTTTTTCCATAATCTTCTATTTAAGCCAAAACTTTGAAAGCTTATGGTATGTAGAATTTGTATAATTTTATGTTGAGACATCTGAATATTTCGAGTTAATTTGAGAAACCTATTCTACCTTCATTTTGTTGTTCAATGGTGTGGATGATTGACTGAATTTGCAGTCGTTGATAATCTAAGTGTGCAAGGCAAGGGTGGAGGGCCCCCACTCCAAGCTAAGTACACTTCATAGTTAATCTAGCTTGATTTTCATAAACTAGTTGCTTCAAATTTGTTTACTTATTTTGCTTCAGATTTTTTTACTTGATTTAATGTATGATGATTTATATTTGCTGATGAATCTTGGTTTATTTATCATCTTTATATGAAGGGACAACCAAGTGTTTAAGTTGAACCCTCCTTCTATTGGATTAATGAATAAAAACTAAATTTCATCCTTCTTGCTTTCAAATAATTTTATGAAGTTTCAGTTTTCTAACAATAGTATTATGATGAATGAATTTGTGATGAGGAATATCAAGGATATCCTAAGTTAGGAGCCTCTTTCATTATTGATTTTTTCATCTTAAGTTGTTGTCAATCACTGGTTTTTTATTTATATTCATCAAGTAATATTGTAAAGGAAGGACACAACTAGTTCTCCTAAGTTAGGATCCACTTCATCTCACATATATTGCATAAGTGAATTAGAAATTATTTAATTAGATTTATATTTATAATATGTATTTCCTTAGTTCTTCATATTTTATCTTCTAACCTTGACTACATCTGATATCCATACATTTTGGACATGCCTCCAAGTTTTACAAACCTGGATTGATAATAAAATACTTGTGTTAATTTGTGTTAATAAATTAGCCCAACATTTTGGCATCATTGCCGGGGACGCATTCATCAACATATTCAAATAGAAGATAAAAACAAAAACAATAAAAAATTATTTATTTTATGTTTCTTTTACTTATGTTTCTTTATGCCTAGAAATAGAAATTAGAAAGGTAGATTTCTAAAACAAAACCCCCCATCCATAGAGGAAGGACCATCAAAAATAACTACATCGGTTGTTGGTAAACCAACATTAGAGGAATTAGAAGAAAAACAAAGATCGGGACAAAGATTAACTTTAATTGAAAGACAAACCTTGTTAGCCTTGGAAGTAAAAAGAAAACAAACTCCAAAAGCATCACCAACTTTAGAAAAACAAAATGAAACAAGGAAAATTGTTAAGCCAATAGACCAACCCATTTTTGAGCCCATAGATCAACTTATTTTCGAAAACAAACAACAACTTGAATCTCAGATTTCCACCGAAATAGTTGAAACTCTGACAGAAGAAGGGCAAGGATCTGTTATTCTCACTCCATAACAGAGACTTCAATATAAAAAACAACAGAGAGAATGGAGAAGACAGAGAGGAAGAAGAAAAAAGAGAAGTTGATAGAAAGAGGGAAGAATAAATAAAAACAGAGTATGATAACAAAAAGTTAAATGATAATGAACAAGAAAAAATGGATGATCAAGAAGCTACTTTTGGCTTTCCAATATTAGATACAAGTGCAATATTAGCAGAAGAAATGAAAATGAAAAACATTCCACCTTCTGTATTGCCTAACTTTTATGGAATTTCAACAGAATATCCTGAATCATTTATGTTTGAATTCGATATCTTGTATAGAACTTATGGATACACAGATAACACATACAAGCTTCACCTCTTTCCTGCTACTTTGAAGGTAGCAGCATTAAAATGGTTCATGGGTTTAGGAGAACGTACAATCACTTCTTGGGATGACATGAAGAAAAGTTTTCTTAAAAATTATCAAGCCTATTGTAGGCCTAGGGACTCGAAAGAGGATGTTTTTAGAATGACACAACAAGAAGATGAAATTTTAGAAGAGTATTTGCAAATATTTTCTTACAATCTTCAAAAATCTAAACAACACTCTGAACTCAGATACCATTCACACAATCTTTCTGAAAGATATAAGAGATGAATATCTTGATATTCTGAATGTAATGGGCAAGGGTGATATTTCAAACTTGTCATTTCATGAAATTGCAGATCTATGTCAAAAATATTCAAGAGGAAGATCAAAAACTGGAAGGAGAGATATTAGTTCAAAAGTAGCAAAATCAGAAGCAGGAGGGGTAACAAGAGCAGAGATAGGGAGTTTGCTGGAAAATTTCAAAACCGATCTTCTAAGTACATTAGGGACACAAGTATATGTTCTGAAAGCAAACAAGAAGAAAAAGGAACAAGAACAAATCTTAGCAATCTTTTGTCCCAAATGTAGAAAAAAAAATCCATTAAGAGAATGTCCTTTAGATAGTATTTTGTTATGTGGCCTGTGCACAGAAAACCATTCAACATAAAACTGTCTAAATTTTAAAGAATTGCAAATGAATCCAATGGAAGAAGTACAAGGAGCAGAAGGCTTTTACTATGTGGCACCAAGAAGGCCTTGGCAGCCAAGGATTCCTCAGCAATTCCCTCAACAAAACTATCAGTGTCCTCCTCAAAATTATTGGAATGCCCCAATTTCATGGCAAGCTTGGCCTCCACAACAATATCAAAACCAACCTGCACAAGGTTGGAGAGGATATACTTATGTAATTCATCCACCTCAACAAATGTATCATCAACAATACCAATAGCAATACCAACAACAATATCAACAGTCATTTCCATACCAACAATTTCAACAATATCCACAATCCATGTCATTCCCGCAAAAAATTTCTGCACCATTATTAGCTCAACCACAGCAGCTACAGTTGCCTTCGAACCAGCCTAGACCAACTCAACTACCATCTCAACTAGTAGAAAATCTGAGTAACAAAATGGATAAACGTGCATACAATGTGGAAGAAGCAACATATTTTCCAACATACTCCATTCTTCCCATAAATGATGTCCATTTAAGGTCTAGGAAAGTACTGCATAAGAATTCTCCTCCAATCATAGAAGAACCAATTGAACAAAGAGAACAACCTAAAACATCACATTTAGAAAATCAAAGTCAGAACGGAAAAATTGTAATAACTCAAACACCACTCTATCCAAAAAGGTTAGTAAAGCAGAAAACTTAAATGTCTCTTCCTGAATTTGATATTTTGGATGAATTAAAAAAATTAAAAATGCTTATGTCAAAATTCCTTTATTACAGGCAATAAAAGAAATTCCAATTTATGCTAAAACAGTAAAGGAGTTATGCATAAAGAAAATTGGTAAGAAGAAAAAGGATCCTACTACAATCCAAGTCATTGGAAAACTAACTAGCCTCATGTCTACAAAGACAGCAGTCAAAAAATATATTGACCCCGGTATCCCTATGGTTACTATCTCAATAAATAATTTTTCAGTTCCAAACACTTTAATAGATTTGGGAGCAGTTATAAATGTAATGACTATAGAGACAATGAAACATTTGGATTTAAACAACATTAGATCTACTACTACCATTTTAGAGTTAGCAGATAGATCTAAGGTTGTACAAAAAACAATATTAGAAGATATCATAATATCTCTGGATTCATGGGAATATCCTATAGACTTCATTATTTAGCAGCCAAAAACAAACTTAGGAGGACATCCTCTATTCTTAGGCAGACCGTAGTTAGCCACTGTCGATGCCTTTATAGGATGCAGATCGGGAAGTATGATTATTTCACATGGGAATGAAAGAAATCACATCACACTTTATTCTCCAGCACAAGCACCCTCTTTATTAACATTGCTTGAAGGACAAGAATAACAACAAACTAAATCAGTTCTCAATATTAACCAATTCTTTGACCTTAGAGAAAAAGAGGATAATGAAGATCTATTGGATATTGTCATCTCAGAGTATCCCAGTATGAAGCTACAAGTAATCTTTTGAACCATTGTTTTTAGGAAACCTGCACAATTCAATCATTGCAAGATTCATTCACAAATATTTTTCCTATTAACACAATTACCAATTCAAAAACTAAAACTATTGAGATTTATCCTGGAAAACATTTGAATATTGGTAATAACTTACAAGTGTCGCAAGAACAAGAGGTAATAGCATTGTTAATGAAATATTCAAAAGATTTTGCCTAGGATTACACAGATATGCAGGGGATTCATCCCAACACATGTATCCACCACATCTATACTGATGACCATATCAAACCAGTAAGGCAACCTCAAAGGAGGATGAACCCCATGATGAAGGAAATATTGAAAGAAGAATTACATAAATTGTTACAAGTTGGATTCATCTATCCTATTTCTGACAGTCAATGGGTTTCTCCATTAGTAATAGTGCCAAAGAAAAATGGGAAGTGGAGGATATGTGTAGATTACCAGGAATTGAACAAAGCAACATTAAAAGATCATTTCCCACTACCATTTATTGACCAGGTCCTAGATTCATTAGCTGGGAGGAAATACTTTTCTTTTCTAGATGGATTTAGTGGGTATAATCAGATTAGAATAGCAATGGAAGACCAGGACAAAACAACATTTACTTGCCCATGGGGAACATATGCATACAATGTTTTTCCTTTCGGGTTATGTAATGCACCTGCTACTTTCCAAAGAGCAATCCTTGCAATATTTGCAGATCTGATCCATGAATGTGTAGAAGTCTATATGGACAATTTCACTGTATATGGAAACACATTTGACGATTGTTTGAAAAATCTTGAGAAAGTTTTAAAACGATGCATAGAGACAAATCTATCCCTAAGCAATGAAAAATGCTACATGATGTTAACAGAGGGGATAGTGTTAGGACACCATATTTCCTCATCAGGAATCAAGGTGGACCCAACAAAAATACAAGTCATTGTGAATTTAATGCCACCTACAACTCAAAAGGAAGTAAGAAGTTTCTTGGGTTATGCAGGCTACTATAGGAGATTTATTGAAAATTTCAGTAAAATAGCTCTGTCTCTATTCAAGTTACTTGCAAAAGATGTTGAATTCCAATGGACAAATCATTGTCAAAATGCATTCCAAATATTGAAAGAAAAACTATCAGTTGCCCCCATTCTTCGAGGACCAAATTGGTCTTTGCCATTTCATATCTCCACTGATGCATCTAATACAGCTATAGGTGCATCACTTGGACAGAAATAAAACCTGTTTAATTATGCTATATACTTCATAAGTAAAAACTTAACACAAGCATAATTGAACTATACAATCATAAAAAAAGAGATATTAATTGTACTACATGCAGTAAACAAATTCATGCATTACATAACAGGATACCAAGTGTTCATTCACACAGACTATTCAGCAATCAAATACTTAATGAACAAAGCAATCACAAATGGTAGAATTACAAGATGGCTATTGTTAATGCAGGAATTTAATATTACAATTCAAGATCGACCAGGTAAAGACAATCAAGTAGTTGATTTCCTCTCAAGGCTTCATACACCTAGTGATTTGAATCATGTTTCAGATAATTTTCCAGATGAACATATCTTTGCAATAACTATCAAAACACCATGGTTTGCAAATATAGCAAACCATTTATCCTCTGGAAAATTACCATCCCAGTTTACAAATAAACAAAAACGAAAAAATAATTAGAGAAAGTTTTAGATATAGCTGGGTGAATGGTGATATCTTTTATACTAGCTCTAATCTGATAATAAGAAAATGTGTTAGAAAAGAAGAAATATTAGAAATTTTGAAAGCATGTCATGACGAGCCATGTGGTGGTCATTTTGCAGACAAGTGGACAGCCTACAAGGTGTTGCCATTAGGCTACTACTGGTCAACAATCTTCAAGGATTCCAAAGCCTATGTCAAAAAGTGTAACAGTTGCCAAAGAATAGGGAGGCCAATAACATAAGACGAAATGCCACTTAAGCCACAAGTGCTCATAGAATCATTTGAGCAATGGGCTTCAGATTTTGTTGGACCAATAAATCCACCTTCAAATGGAAAGAAGTACATCTTGGTATGTACTGATTATATTACTAAGTGGGTAGAGGCAAAGGCAGTAGCAAGAGAAACAGAAAACACAGTAGTCACATTCCTCTTCAAGGAAATCTTTGTCAGATTTTGAGTACCGAGATAGATTGTAACAGACCAAGGCACACAGTTCACTTCCAAGCTTATTCGTGATCTTACAGAAAAGTACAAGATCAAACATAGAAAATCAACTCCGTACCATCCTCAAACAAACGAACAAGTGGAGTCGAAAAACAAAGTCCTAGAGAATATCATGACGAAAACAATACAAGTGAATAGGAAGGACTGGTCAGAGAAATTAAGAGATGCACTATGGGCATATAGGATAACATGGAAAAACACAACTGGGTTCAATCCATATCAGTTAGTGTATGGAAAAGAAGTCCTGTTACCCATAGAATTTCAAATACACACATTCAAGTTAGCAGCAAAGTTAGGCCTGGAATTATCTGAAGCACAACAACAACGAATAATGGAATTGAATCAACTGGATGAAATGAGACAGCAAGCAGTGGAGCACACAACTCTTGTGCAGCAGCAAAGGATGAAATGGCATGATCGATTCATCAAGAACAAAACATTCAACAAAGGAGACTGGGCATTATTGTTTGACTCCAAATTTAAATATTTCAAGGCAAAGTTTACAACTCATTGGTTGGGGCCATATGAGATAGAGGAGATCTTTGATAATGGAGTTGTCAAGATAAAAACAATTGATCAAGAATCTACTTCATTTGTAGTTAACGGACATAGGCTTAAAGTCTACAATAAGCCTATCAATAAAGAAGATTTTATGAAACAAATGACAAAAGATATTGATCTGGAAGTAATGGAACAACATATAAATATGCCTTCCATTTTGCATAATGAACCCTTCAAAACAATACAAAACTTGAGGACAAGTCTTCAACTAAGCAAGGGGGAAGTTGCAAAAGGAACTCAGTTTGAGCAGCTGAAAGTTTGAGAAACCGAATTGAAGAGGGAACTTGAATTGTATTGCAGAAGGGACCTGAAACATTATTGAAAACATTGTGCCAAAGGGACCTAAAATGTTAGAAGAAACATGTATTATATGACAAATGTTGCATAAGAAATATACATGTCAAAAGGGACCTGAATCATCAAGTACCAATTGCAGAAGGGACCTGAACAACATCAATATTCAATGATCCTGAATCAATGATGAATGAAAAAACATGAAGCAGGAATAAATTCTACATTGCAATCTATCCTAGATAATCCATCAAAGACATTTTCACCTATTATTTGACCAGAAGACATCATCAAATACTATCAGGGAGTAAAGTACAGTGAGTAAACATTTTTGCTCTTGAAATTTCAAAAAAAATAAAAATTTTCTAGAGATTGTTAAGATTAATTTAATACCTGACATGCATATTTTACCTACATTTCACTACCTTCATTATTCTACTCATTATATTCCTATTATCCTATTCATATATATTCATTTCCATATCCATTATCCTACCCATTTAATTCCATATTCATACTCCAAATACCACATATTCATTTCATATTAACCTTAAGTATTTTTACAAAAAGAAAATGGATTAGAAATGGAGGGTCCAATACTCAAAACCTAGACCTACAAAACCATACAAAAATTAGTATCATAAATTTAATTTTAAATATGACCTTAACATGGTCATTTTAAAATTAAATTACATATATTGAAAAGGCGCACATTATGAAATAATACAAGTCAAAGGAAATCGAAATAATTCATTTCGGTAAGTTATAAGTAAAGCGCATAACAAATATGATGCTATGGAGTGTAAGGTTATCATAACATAATGAAACAAATAATGTGATGCCATGCAACGAAACAAACATCATGAAGTCATTTCGGTGGCATAATACATTGGAAATGGATATGAAGTGGAGGCATGATGAAGTTTAACGGGCATAAGGCCATGCAATAGAACTATAATGAATTTCAAAGGGCAGCGATCAAATCAAAATGCACTGTGAATAGGTATGGGATGGAGAAATAATGAGCTGGTGGAAAATGAAAACGTATGGCAGGATGACTATATGGTGATAAGGGTAAACAACAGTCAAAGGTTAAGGTAATGAAAAGTCGAGACGTGGAGGTAAGCACCATGGGTAAGTACGCAGGACAGCCATGAATAAACGCAGGACAGCCACGAAGAAACGCAAGACAGCCACGAAGGAAAGCAGTCAGAGGTTGAAGCACGTGGGAATGGTCAACCAAATTTGAAAACACAGAAATAAATGTTTCAACTAAAAACAACACAAAGTCTTTGAATTCAACCAAAACTCATACACTGCACCTTCGCCATTTTTACACACAGACCTATGTAAAAATTGCTTCCTCTCCACCATCATAGCCATTTGCAGGCTCGGGGAGGACAACGAATGTTGTATGAGCCATTAGCATGCATTCGAGAGGCGGGTGGAGAATGGTTTGACAAAGAAAACGCAGGAATAAAGGAAATCAAATCGAGAGAAGGGAAGCAAGAAATATAGCAGTGGAGAATCGAAGAGATAAGAAGAATAAGCAGAGTAGACTAAGGGATAAGACGAGAGAACTGGCATTCGTGTAAAGCAAGTGGAATCAACTGAGAAAGATCTCGTGAGAAAGAAGGTAAGCGAAAATTCGATTTCTTTCAATAAATGCAGCGGATGTTTTGATGAGGAAATCTCGGCATTTTTAATGAAACACAAGTTTGACTCCAAGATATAAGAACTTCTACCACTATTTATAATGTTTCATTGTTGTCATTCATTAAGACTCTGCCATCAGTAAAGACATAAGGTTTTTGAATAAAGTTTAACGGTAGAAAACATTATGAAACGCAGGTTGATTGGGCCACGATACAGAGGGAATCACGACATTTCATCTCAAACAAGTAAAATCGATTTAGATCCTCCATGTTTAATCATGAATCGCCGAGTTGATTGATGAAACAGTGTTAGTTGTAGTTTGATTGCATAAACACATGTTTAATCATGAATCATCGAGTTAGTTGATGAAACAGAGTGTTGAATACACAGTGAATTAATTATAGTTTGATTGCACAAACAGTGAACTCGAAAACAACTTCAATTTGACATATAAATGAATTTGTTAACCATAGGAAAGAGTTATAGAAATGAAAATCGAAAGGAGAAGCTATGGCATGATTTTTTATATATATATATATATATATATATATATATATATATATATATATATATATATATATATATAGATATATATATATATATATATATATATATATATATATATATATATATATATATATATATATATATATATATATAGATATATATATATATATATATTTCAAAATCAAAACAGAGTTTCGATTTTCGATTTCTTTTCCTATAAACAGTGAATATAATGAATGATATGCATAAGAAGAACATTTCATTTATATGGACAGAGCAGAGTTTTGGGTGAAAGAGAACAGAACAGAGAGTGGTTTTTGCATCAGAGAATAAGCAGGATGTTTGTTTTTGTTTTTCATCTACAAAGAGTAATGTTTTGAAAAGAACAGTGACTTATTGTTGCAGTGAGACAGAGATTAAACAAGATTGAATTCATTGTTTCTAAAGAGTATCAAGAAAAAGGTAAGCCCTACTACTACAATGTATAACTGAATCAAAAAGATCTCTATGCATGAATGATTTTTATTTTCATTTTCAAAAATGAGATTAATGACAGTAGAGGGATATATCAATTGGTTTTCAGAAAACATGACCACAAGAATAGAACCAAAATTCCAGATTGAGCAGTGGAAGAAGGAAACAGTAGAGAAATTATATCAAGCTGGGCTTATAGGTTTTCTTTAGAGGTTTAATGGGCATAGTGAGAGTATAACCAGGAGTTTGTAAACAAATATGCCCATGATCAAACTATGGTAGGAAACTTAATCATTCCATTGACTCCAGAATACATCTCCTAAGCATTAGATCTTCCATTGACAAGAAAAAATTATCATAAAGATGTACACTTTAAAGAAAAATCATGGACTTTCTTCTTAGAAAAGAACAGGAATGGATCATTTGATAGAACTAAAGGCATACCCAGGGAATGGTTCAACGAGCCATGGGGAGAGTTAGTTTTGATCATTCAAAAAAAAATCACATGTGATAGAGGCCATAGTGTGGCACACCTTTACCATGTCAGGCTGCTCCAACACATTAAAGGAGAAGTAAAAATAAACTTGCCATATTTCTTCTCCCGGAATCTAATCAAGATGATAGAGTCAGTAAAAAATGAAACTAAACCAAAAAAAGCTCAAGTTTATCATCAGGGACTTATAAAAATTCTTGTAGAGCATCAAGTAAAAACTCAAGATATAATCTGGAAAGAGATTTTAGTCCAAAACCAGCATGAAGAACAAGTCATAGAGGAGCAGTACAAAACAGATTAGGAAACCAGAGGCATCATGAATTCACCACTCTATCCAAGAACCAGATCTAAGAAGCAACACAACACTGTCATGATTGAGAAGGAAGCATCCTTTATATCCACTCCTCAGAGGCATAGGAGAAAGAGCCCAACAAAAAACAAGTAGCAAAGGCCCCGAAGTACAAGTTGTAGACACATTTTCTACAGAAAAACAAGTAGAAGACATAATTGAAAGATTGGAGAAAGAAGCTTTAGAAAAAGACTCATACTTTGATAATGTAGAGGCAACATCATTTGCAAAAGATACATAGGAATTAGAAAAAGAATTGCACTTGAGTAAGATAAAAGAATTGACAAATCAGTTAGAAATAAACAAGATCTTAGAGAAGCACTTGAAGAAAGAAAATAAAGCATACAAGAAAAATAATGCAAAGTTAGTGAGGGAGAATGAAAAACTAAATGAGGAGGTAGGAAAACTGAAAAGAAAGAATGATCTACTTTGCAAACAAGCTTTCAAGTGGCTTAAAGATAAAAACATGTGGAAAAACAAGTATGAGAAATAGAAGGTCAAAGCTACTATTTACAAGGAAGAACAGTGCAAGGGGATAGATTATCTTCTAGAGGCAGCACAGCAGGAAGCATCAGGGTCAGGCACAGGGTTCACAACAGAGGTTAGAAGATCCAAGAGGAAGAAACAAGCATGAGGACATGCTTGTGAATCAACAAGGGGGAGATGTTAGCCCTCGTTTCTGGTCCAATTTTTCTTAAGAAAACATACTTAATTTCTATATTTTCCATCCATTTGTCATCACATCCACCTCATTTTGATGTATTTATGCATATTCAGGTATATAAATTTAATTTTGCAATTTTTAGAAGTTTTTATGAAAATTGAATTTCAAGTGCATTTTTGGACAGAATCAGAAATTTTCGTAATGGCTATATGGATGTCATATTTGTAGGACACCTGGGCATGAGTTGGATACATTTATGGAAAGCTTGGGAACTAGGACTAAACTAACTCCTATTGGTTCGGTCAAATCAAGCTTAATCAGGCCGGTCAAAGCCGGTCAAACAAGACCAGTCATTAAGAAAATCCCTAGGAAATAGGGCAGTTTTATGATTTCATGGGATTTTCCATATTTTTAATGATAAGTTGGATGAGTTCGACTTAGATAAGTGGATATGGATAGATATAGTTGTTAGAGATACTTTATATCAATTTGTTTCATAATCTTCTATTTAAGCCAAAACTTTGAAAGATTATGGTATGTAGAGTTTGTATAATTTTATGTTGAGACATCTGAATACTTTGAGTTAATTTGATAAACCTATTCTATCTTCATTTTTTTTTTCAATGGTGTGGATGATTGACTGAATTTGCAGAAGCTAAGTACACTTCAGGTTAATCTAGCATGATTTTCATAAACTAATTGCTTCATATTTGTTTACTTGTTTTGCTTCAGATTTGTTTACTTGATTTAATGTATGATGATTTATGTTTGCTGATGAATCTTGGTTTATTTATCATCTTTATATGAAGGGACAACCAAGTGTTCAAGTTGAACCCTCTTTCTATTGGATTAATGAATAAAAACTAAAGTTCATCCTTCTTGCTTTCAAGTAATTTTATGAAGTTTCAGTTTTATAACAATAGTATTATGATGAATAAATTTGCGATGAGGAATATCAAGGATCTCCTAAGTTAGGAGCCTCTTTCATTATTGATTTGTGCATCTTAAGCTATTGTCAATTAATGGTTTTTTATTTATATTCATCAAGTAATATTGTAGAGGAAGGACACAACTGGTTCTCCTAAGTTACGAGTCACTTCATCTCATATATATTGCATAAGTGAATTAGAAATTACTTAATTAGATTTATATTTATAATATGTATTTCTTTAGTTCTTCATATTTTATCTTCTAACCTTGACTACATCTGATATCCATACATTTTGGACATGCTTCCAAGTTTTTACAAACCTAGATTGATAATGAAATATTTGTGTTAATTTGTGTTAATAAATTATCCCAACAGACTTCCTCCTCAGAAACCTATAATTTCTCAAATTTCAACACATGGGATGGGTCGGGTACACATTTTCTAAGCATAGAAACATGAAACAAATTATGCATCCTTCTAAAATGGAATGGCGGCTCGAGCTTATAAGCAACTAGTCTGATCCTCTCTAGGATCTTAAATGGGACGAAAAATCTAGGGGATAACTTTGTTCCCTTGCCAAATAAGAAGGAACTCTTAGAGGGTTTTACTCTAATAAAAACTTGGCTTCCTTCCTCAAAGCTTCTATCAATTCTCTTTGCATTTGCATAACTTTTATGGTGATCCTTGGCTTCTTTTAGCCTCTACCTAATTATAACTATTTGTTCTTCCATTTCTTGGAGCATTTCAGGGCCCAACATGACTCGATCCTCTAATCAATCCTAGCTTAATGGAGTATGACAGGGTATTCCATATAAGACTTCGAAGGGAGTTGCCTCAATTTAATTGTGATAACTATTGTTATATGCAAACTCCACTAAGGGAAGGTATTTCTCCCATTCATTTTGTTGATCCATGACATACATTTTTAGCATGTCCTCTAATACTTGGTTTATTCTCTGTGCTTTTCCATCTATCTTTGGATGACATGCAATATTGAAGTTGAGTTGTGTTCCCATAGATTGTAAAAGGATTTGCCAAAATCTAGAAGTAAAACATGCATCTATGTCAGATATTATTTTCTGGGGCACTCCATGAAGGCGAATTATTTCTTTTAGGAAAACTTGAGCAATAATTGGTGCCTCAAAGGTGCTCTTAACTGGAATGAAGTGAGCACTCTTAGTTAATTTATCAACAATGACCATAATACAGTCATGTCTTTGGAAGTCATAGGTAAGCCTCCAACAAAATCCATTGAAACAACTTCCCACATAGTTTCTGGTATATCATGGGGTTGTAAAAGACCTGCAAGGTGACGATGTTTAGCTTTAACCTGTTGACATTCTAAACATCAGGCCATGAACTTTGTTATATATTTTTTCATTCCTATCCAAAAAAATAGTTGTTTTAAATCCGCATACATTTTCTGGACTCCTGGATGTGCAACATATGGAGCTTGGTGGGATTCCTTCATTATTAATTTTTGAAGTTCATCATCAGCCGACACGTACATATTACCCTTATATCATAGCAATCCATCATTATCTAAGGTGTATCCTTCCCAGTTGGATGCCACTGGTACTCCTTCTTGTAAGGAAAATTTTATTTGTTGGTATTGTTGGTCCCCTATTAGGTGGTTTAGAATCCGGCTTCTCAAGCCTATCTTCAATGATAGTATTGAATGAACTCTGGGTCTCTTTCTTAAAGCATATACAACCTTATTTTCTTTCCCCTTGATGTAGGATATCCTGAAATCATATTCACTAAATATCTCACTCCAATGTTGTTGTTGAGCATTAAGGTCCTTTTGGGTGAAGATATGCTCAAGACTTTTATGATCCGTTCTTAATTCAAATGGACACCCCATTAGATAATGTCTCCATAGTTTTAAGGCCATTACAACTACAACTAATTCTAGATCATGTGTGGCGTAATTGATTTCATGGGTCTTGAGTTTACGTGAAGCATAAGCGATAACCCCTCCATCCTGCATCAAGATTGCACCTAATCCTTCTCCTGATGCATCCATGCATACACGAAAGTCCTTGTCCATGTCGAGCACCTTTAATATTGGGCCAGTTGTTAATCACCATTTTAGCTCATTGAATGCTCTCTCACACTCACATGTCCATTTAAACTTTGTTGGAAATAATACTGAGGGGGGGGGGTGTGAATCAGTATTATCAATTTAACAATTTTACATTTCCATACACAAATTTATATACGCTACTTCTGTTAATGAAACTTGTGTGTATACGCAACTGTGTTTAGAGCAACCAACGTATATCTTGCAAACTTATAATTTGGTTAGTTGATCCTTAATCTGTGTATCAGAACCATATAAACAGTAACCAGGTGCAATAAACAGAACAAGCAATCACACACATGAACACAAGATATAAGGTGGAAACCTAATGTGGGTGAAAACCACCTGCTGCAATCGTCTCTATCTTTCTTTAATAAGAAACTTCTTTTTACAAATTTTGTACTGGTGCAGTCTTATACCAGTACGCAGGCTTCTACCTATAGAAGGCTACAACCTTCTCTCGTTCTCCAGCTTCTCCTGGAAGGGAGCTACAACTCCCTAGCTCTTGTACTAGCTGATGTGTATACTAGTATGTAGGTGCTAACCTATAGAATGCTACAGCCTTCTCTTTTCTTCCAGGAACCACGTTTCATAAATTTTCAGACTGGATCCATCAATAACATCAATCAAACATCAAATATATCTGCATCAATCAATCTCCTTTGCACCAACCAAAACTAAATCAAACAATCACTTTTCTAAATGCTGTAACCAGAACACACTAATAGTAACCAGAACCCAATGCAGAACTCAGAACACTGCAATAGCAAACAGAAGTAGCTAAAACATATTTTATGAGACGTACGCTACTTCAATGTGTTGAACCTGTGTTCATACGTTGTTATCTGAAGGCATACCTGCGTATACGCTATTTTGAAATGCCGAACCAACGTGTATACGCGCCTTTGCTATATTGAACCTGCATACAGATCTGTAAAAGATGATTTAACCTTACAACTATTCAGGCATCAGTTATACAGTGATCATCAGATTTATAGATTACGACATGCGCCAATTATAAAAGATCAAAACCACATAAAGATACTTCTCTTCAATCTTAAAGATCTTGACCCATC
Source organism: Pinus tabuliformis (assembly GCA_031772625.1). Taxonomy (NCBI): domain Eukaryota; kingdom Viridiplantae; phylum Streptophyta; class Pinopsida; order Pinales; family Pinaceae; genus Pinus; species Pinus tabuliformis. The sequence continues at coordinate 160,710,615 of CM062815.1, read as the reverse complement.
AATAGAACTTATCCTTCTTCAAGCGCTCAAGTTCCTCCTTGATTCAGATCCAGCTATGCACCATAACCCAATGATAATTATTCTAGATCTTGCTCTTCATTAGATATTCAATGCTTGAGTGCCTTTGCCTAATGATCTCCTCCTCCTTTTATAGTCTTAGGCCTTGCTCAATACCATGGTCCAAAACCACTTTAGAATCAATACCTTGGACCAAATACCTAGGGTCAATACTTCAGACAAGATACCTTGGACCAATACCATGGGTCAAAATACCAAGGACCAAATACCATGGACCAAAACCAAGTTTTCCAACATGTACGCGCTTTTCCTTACGTGAAAATGCATGTATACACATACGCGCCTTTTGGTCTGCTAACCCGCATGTATACGCGGTTTGGTCAAGGGGAACCTGCGTATACCTCTTTTTCCTTCATTCTGTGATCCTGAACTGTGATCTGTCATCTGAGTGAGTTGCCATCAAGGACAACACCTGTGTCATAGCGCCAAATCTGTGTCATAATGCCAACAATCTCCCCCTTTGGACTTGATGGCAACCCCAAGTCATTCTCCCCCTTTGTCATCAAGGGCAAAGGGTTATGCTCCCCCTGAGTACATGTTGAATTCTCTAATATGTTGAAGTGTGTTGTTCATGCTCCCCCTGACTGTAAGCAAGGTATGCGAAAAGATGTTCTACAAGAAGAACATGACTCTATACATCATAAATTACTCATACATACATCCATCTCCCAACCAAGTGGGGATATACCAAGATTACTCATCCACCCAACCAGGTGGGGATACATCAAAAGTTTATACATGATAAAACAAGAACATTACGTCATCCATCCCAGGCATAGTGGGGAAATAAAATAGGTCGTTACATGACCTTGATAATAAAAGTTATACATAACATAGAGACAAAATACCTAAAACAAGACTATGATAGTCATCAGCAGCATCTGTCAATCACCATCCAAACCGGCAACCATGATCTCCCTCTGCACCTGTTCCACCTGAATCAAAAACAACCATGAAATTGTACCAAGATCCTCTAAGGTAATTCCAACAATGATAATGCATTATTATGCTCCCCCTGAACCTGTGCCAGATGATCATTGTTAGACCCATATCAAACTCTTTTCATCCTGAGTCTAGCCCACTGATATTCGTCAAACCAACATATACGAGGTTGTATCCACAGAAACCGGCATATGTACGCAGATACACTTCATGAAACTCGCGTACAACCATTGTCTATGAAACAGATAAGTGTCAATAGCAAGATGATGCATCAAGTACTCCCAGTTTCTATCTAAGGTATTCAAATGTCTCTCTGGGCAGTGGTTTGGTGAATATATCAGCAACTTGTTCCTTGGAGGGAACATACTCCAATTTTACCTTTTGTTCAAGCACTGGTTCCCAGAGAAAAGGATATTTGATAGGTATGTGCTTGGTCTTGGAATACATGACTGGATTTTTTGAAATATTGATTGCACCTGTATTATCACATAGAATGGAGATGGGTGGAGTACATGTGATATGAATGTCTTGCAATGTTTGCATCATCCAAAGGAGTTGTGTGCAACGAGATGCAGTAGCCACATATTCTGCTTCAGTTGTAGATAATGAAATTGAACTTTGTTTCTTGTTGAACCAAGACACTAATCTGGAGCCCATATAGAATGCACCACCACTAGTGATTTTTCTGTCATCAACGCTTCCTACCCAATCTGCATCTATATATGCATGAAGTGTAAGATCTGTATCTCTAGGAACCATAAACCAATGTTTTGTGTTCCTTGAAGATATTTGAAAATCCTTTTGACTGCTTGAAGGTGTGCTTCCTTTGGATTTGCTTGGAATCTTCCAACAATTCCCACGGCATGCATGATGTCTGGCCGGGTACCTATTAGATAGAGTAGACTACCAATCATGGATCTGCAGGTTGGTTGATGTACTGCTGCTGATTCATCATTTGCGCTGAGGTTGCCTCCTGTTACCATAGGGGTACATACTAGTTTAGAATCTTCCATGCCATATTTATTCAAGATCTGCTTGAAGTACTTGGTTTGTGATAGAAAAATACCATCTTTATTTTGTTGAACTTGTAAACGAAAAAAATATGTGCGCTCACCAAGCAGGGACATTTCAAATTCTTTCTGCATTACCAAAGCAAAGTTTTGACTCATGGCTTCTTCATTGCTACCAAAAATGATATCATCAACATACACAACAAGTATTAGAAATTTATCATTGTCAATTTTTATATATAGATTGCTATCATCTGATCCTTTTAAAAGACCTTGTTGATGAAGGTATTTGTCAAGACGATAATACCAAGCCCTTAAAGCTTGTTTTAGACCATAGAGAGCCTTTCTAAGTCTGCATACAAGTTTTGGATCATTTCCAAGGATGAATCTGTTTGGTTGCTCAATATATACTTCTTCTTCTAGGTCTCCATTAAGAAAGGTAGATTTCACATCCATTTGGTATACTTTGAACTTCTGAAAGCTAGAAAGAGCAAGGAAAATCTTATGGCTTCAAGTCTAGCAACAGGTGCAAAAGTTTCTTCAAAGTCTATTCCTTCTTGTTGAGCATACCCTTTACAAACAAGTCTGGCCTTGTTTCTAATTACTTCTCCATTTTCATTCAGCTTGTTTTTTAATATCCATTTGGTTCCTATGACATTCTTATCATTAGGTCTGGGAACCAATTCCCAAGTATTATTCTTTTCAATCTTCTCAAGTTCTTCATTCATGGCCTTGACCCAACATTCATCTTTGCATGCTTCATTGACATTTTGCGGTTCAACAGAGGAAAGCAATGCTAGATAGCTTGAAGCTTCTGTAATAGTTCTTCTTGTCTGCACACCTGCTTCTTTCTGCCCCAAGATTTGAGTCTCTGGATGATTCTTCTGAACATACCTGGATGGAGTCTTTTCTTCTACCCTTATCTGTTCTTCTAGTGCCTCATTGGTTTCTTCTTCTTCAGAATTAGTTTGATTTGATGTGGAAGGATAGTCCTCATCTTCTTCATAATCTTTGGTTTTTACTTGCTTTGGATTTTTGCCTGCTTCATCAACCACAACATCAATACTTTCAACAATTTTCCCAAGTCTTTTATTATAACACTTATATCCTTTACTTCGGGAATAGTAACCAAGGAGAATGCCTTCTTCTGCTCTAACTTCAAACTTTCCAAGTTTTTCATCAGTCCTTTTGATGTAACATTTGCTTCCAAAAACTTTGAGGTATTTTACAGTAGGAGTCTTACCATACCATAGTTCATGAGTAGTTTGAGTGATGTTTACCCGGACGTTTGTTTTGTTGAGAATAGTAACGGAAGCAAATGCAGCTTCACCCCAGAAGGTTGCAGGAGTTCCAGACTCATCTAGCATAGCACAAGCCATTTGTTGAACAGTTTTGTTCATCCTTTCTACCACTCCATTTTTTCGAGGAGTTCTTGTTGTATAGAATTCCCTTCTTATTCCATGTTCTTCACAGAAGTCAAAGAATTCATCCGAGGTAAATTCCCCTCCTCGATCAGATTTGAGACATTTGATTTTGCAATCTGATTCATTTTCAACCAAAGCTTTAAAGGCTTTGAACTTTTCGAAAGCTTCGTCTTTATGCTTTAGAAGTCCTATCCAACACATTCTGGAAAAGTCATCAATGAACAATATAAAGTATTCTTCTCCACGAGGTGACTTTTTCCTAGATGGACCACATAAATCAATGTGAACAAGTTCAAGAGGCTTACTAGTTGATCCTTCCTTCTCAGGGAAATGTGCTCTGGTTTGCTTACCAAATTGACATGATTTGCATATTGTATTTTCTGGAATGCTGATATCTGGAAGATCACGAACAGCCTTGTATCTGCATGCTTTTCTTATTTGAGGGAAGCTTAGATGCCCCAATCTTCTGTGCCATAGCCAGTGTTCATCATTTTTGCTTAGGTAGCACTGTTGTTGTCCCCCCTTGAGTATGTACAGGTTGTTTGGAGTTCTTACACCTTTGATCATTGTTTCTCCTGTATCAAGCTCACGAACAACACATCCATTTGATCGAAATACTACCTCATTTCCTTGATCACACATTTGACTAACACTCAATAGATTATGCTTTAGACCATCTACATACATAACATTCCCAGCTTTAACTTTTTCTTTTAAGAGAACGGAACCTTTAGCTTTTATGACTGCAGGAGTGTCATTACCAAATGAGACCTTCTTTTCCTTTTCTAAGGTATTATATGACTGAAGTTTTTATTTATCACCTGTCATGTGTTTCGAGCATCCACTATCGATGTACCACTGATTTTCTTGTCCTTCTACATACAAGGCTATACCACATCTTTTTGTTTGCGATTCTTTCTTTCTCAATGTTTTGGGACCCAATGAAGCTTGCTCCTTCTGAGATGTTTGCTGAAATTTACTCCTGCATTCAGAATCTTCATGACCGAAGTTGTTACAGATAGAGCATTCTATTTCATTTTCAAGAGCAGAAAAGTTATTGTAGGTCTTTTTCATGATCCCAGTCACATTCCTTTGATTTTGTACTTCTCTAGTCATGATGGTCTTGTAAGCAACACATTGAGTAGCTTTGTGTCCAAAGTTATGACATGAAAAACATTGGCATTAAAGAAATTCCTGCGATTATCGAATCTACTGACCTGATGATTGTAGTTTCCATCGGCATTCATTCTTGAAGCAAAATGATTTACCTGAGGTAGGTTGTAGCCTCTGTTCATCCTTGAAGTAGATTGAACCCGATTTACCTGGTGATCTGCTTTATGACTTTGTTGACTATTGTCAACCTGTTCACTTCTCCTTGCTGCATCAAGATAGCTTTTGGAGGTTGATGACTTATGTGCTTGAGATGCTTCTTTTGTATATACAAGACCTGTCTCTATCAGAGGAAAACGCTACACTTTGATAATTTCATCTAAAGTTTCTGATCCTTTAGCAAATCTAAGATTGAGAGCTTTTGTTTTCTCAATATCTTTTCTTAGACCCACAATTTCACACTCTAACTTTTCATTGTGTTTTTCCCTTTCAGCAAGTTGGAATGTCAGAGTATCTATAATCATACCCTTTTCTTCTAAACAGATTTTAAGTTTAGAAATGTCTTCATAGAGACCATCTTCATCTAAATCATCGAAGAAATCATCATCTTCAAAAGCCATCAAAAGTCTATAATCATTACCATGTTCATCTTCATCACTATTTAATAAACCATCGTTATCTTCATGTGTATAGTAGCTCTTCTTACTTACATTTTGTTTTCTATTCCATTTTGTCGGTTCCTTACCTTTATCCAGCTTATCTTTATGAGGACATTTGGCTGCATAATGCCCGACTCTTCCACAACCAAAGCATTTGAAAGGTAGTTTACCTCTAAATCTTCCAAAACCTCGTTGAAGGTTCTTGACAAAGTTTGCTTCTTCATGTCCTTCTGAAATGTGTCCCGACTCATTGAGATCTTCTCTTCCCGAAGCCTTGAATGTGGCTTCTCTCATATTTGATGGATCCCCTTTTCTCATTTCGAAAGCAGTTAAGATTCCGTGCAGCTGTGTCATAGTAATACTTTGAAGATTTTGCTTTTCTTCTATGGCAGAAATTTTGATTCAAACTTAGAAGACAGGGATCTCAAAACATTTTCAACTACAAGAACTTTTTTTATCTCTTCACCCAAGTTTCTCATGCGATTAACAATCTCATCTATACGTAAGAAGTAATTAGCTATACTTTCATCATTGTGCATTTTGAGAGTTTTATATTGAATTCTGAGAGATTGTGGTTTTGCATGTTTTACCTGATCGTCTCCTTCATAGCTTAGAACGATCTTGTCCCATATTTCTTTGGCAGTTTTGAGCTGCATAACCTTGACAAATTCTGATTGTGACAGACTCCCCAATAATGTGTTAATAGCCTTGGCATTTGTTTCATATTGCTTTTTACCTGCAGTATCTGTAGGAATTTCTCATGGAAATGTGTATCCTCCTTCCACGATTTCCCAAACATTTGTTCCAAGAGATTGAAGATAGGTTGTGGTTCTTACCTTCCAATAGACGAAGTTGCTCCCATCGAAGATTGGTGGTCTAATGGATCCCTCTCTTTCGTAGGTACTCATGATGATAGATCTTCCTTCAAGCGATCAAGCTTCTTCTGAAGGACCTGCTCTGATACCAATTGTTGGAAATAATACTGAGAAGGGGGGGGTGAATGAATATTATCAATTTAAAAATTTTACATTTCCATACACAAATTTATATACGCTACTTCTGTTAATGAAACTTGCGTGTATACGCAACTGTATTTAGAGCAACCAGCGTATATCTTGCAAACTTATAATTTGGTTAGTTGATCCTTAATCTATGTATCAAAACCATATAAACAGTAACCAAGTGCAACAAACAGAACAAGCAATCACACACATGAACACAAGATATAAGGTGGAAACCCAATGTGGGTGAAAACCACCTGCTGCAATAGTCTTTATATTTCTTTAATAAGAAACTTATTTTTACAAATTTTGTACTGGTGCAGTCTTATGCTAGTACGTAGGCTTCTACCTACAGAAGGCTACAACCTTCTCTCGTTCTCTAGCTTCTCCTAGAAGGGAGCTACAACCCCCTAGCTCTTGTACTAGCTGATGTGTATACTAATACGTAGGTGTTGACCTACAGAAGGCTACAACCTTCTCTTTTCTTCCAGGGACCACGTTTCATAAATTTTCAGACTGGATCCGTTAATAACATCAATCAAACATCAAATATATCAGCATCAATCAATCTCCTTTGCACCAACCAAAACTGAATCAAACAATCACTTTTCTGAATGCTGTAACCAAAACATAGTAACAGTAACCAGAACCCAATGCAGAACCTAGCACACTGTAACAACAAACAGAAGTAGCTAAAACATATTTTATGAGACATATGCTACTTCAATGTGTCGAACCTGCATTCATACGTTGTTATCTGAAGGTAGACCTGCGTATACGCTGTTTTGAAATGTCGAACCAGCGTGTATACGCGCCTTTGCTATATTGAACCTACGTACAAATCTGTAAAAGATTATTTAACCTTTATAGCTATTCAAACATATGTTATACCCATATCATCAGATTTACAGATTACGACATGCGCTAATTATAAAAGATCAAAACCACACAAAGATACTTCTCTTCAATCTTAAAGATCTTGACCCATCAATAGAATTTATCCTTCTTCACGCGCTCAGGTTCCTCCTTGATTCAGATCCAGCTATGCACCATAACCCAATGACCATTATTCTAGATCTTGCTCTTCATTAGATATTCAATGCTTGAGTGCCTTTGCCTAATGATCTCCTCCTCCTTTTATAGTCTTAGGCCTTACTCAATACCATGGTTCAAAACCACTTTAGAATCAATACCTTGGACCAAATACCTAGGGTCAATACTTCGGACAAGATACCTTGGACCAATACCATGGGTCAAAATACCAAGGACCAAATACCATGGACCAAAACCAAGTTTTCCAACATGTACGCGCTTTTCCTTGCGTGAAAGTGCATGTATACGCATACGCGCCTTTTGGTCTGCTAACCCGCGTGTATACGCAGTTTGGTCAAGGGGAACTTGCGTATACCTCTTTTTCTTTCATTATGTGATCCTGAACTGTGATCTGTCATCTAAGTGAGTTGCCATCAAGGACAACACCTATGTCATAGCGCCAAACCTGTGTCATAATACCAACAAACTTAACCCCTTTCCTTTGAAGGTTTGTGATGGGACCGAATATCCGTGAGAATCCTTCTACAAATCTTCTATAATAGTCTTCCAACCCCATAAAGTTGTGTACTTCTTTGACATTCTAAGGAGTAGGCCAATCCGTTATAGTTTCAATCTTGTTGTGATCCACTACAATGCCTTTCCCACTAATGGTATGGAATAGATATTGAATTTCCTTCTCAAAGAAAGAACACTTATTAAGTTTCCCGTATAGCTTATGTTCTTTAAGGCATTGAAGTACCAATCTCAAGTGCTCTTGATGCTCCTTCTCATTGCGGGAATAAATGAGGATGTCATCTAAGAACACTTGAACAAAACAATCTAGGTATCTGCGGAAAACATTTTTCATCAATTTTATGAATGTTGTTGGAGCATTAGTCAAACCAAATGGCACCACAATAAACTCATGTTCTTAATATTGTCTTAGGTATGTCCTCCTATTTGATTCTTAGTTGGTGGTAACCTAACCGTAAGTCTATCTTGGAAAATACTAAAGCTCCTTTTATTTGGTCAAAGAGGTCATATATGCGAGGCATGGGGTACCTTTTTCGAATGGTGGCTTTGTTTAGACCTCAATAATCAAAACATAACCTAAGAGTTCCATCCTTTTTCTTCACAAAGATCATGGGCACACCCCAAGATGATACAGAGGGTCAGATGAATCCTTGATCAAGCAGTTCTTTAAGTTGTATACTCAAATCACTAAGCTCTGGGACAATCATTCAATAAAGTGTTTTGGATATGGGTTTTGTTCCCAGTTCAAGGAAATGGAAAAATCAATTTCTTAAATAGGAGACAAGCCTGGTAGCTCTAGAGGAAATAAATCTACAAATTCAGAAAGTAGGGGATGCAACTTATCATAGGACTTCCCATTGGCATGAAACATCTCTACTGCATAAATCTTGAATCCTTTCCTCATGCACTTATTGACCTTCTTGGCTAATATGAGGTGCAATGTAACATCATGTTTAATTCCCTCGATTATTGTGGGTGTTCCCTGGTCATTTTTGGAGAGAATTGTCTTATTGTAGCAATCCACTATAGCTTGATGATATTCAAGTCAATTCATTCCTACAATTAAGTCATAATTCCACAGAGTCATGATATACAAGTTCATGTTAGTGTCACATCCCCCAATGTTAACAATGCAATCCCTTACCAATGATCCTACTGATTGTTGAGAGCTCGATGCCATTTCTACCATCCTAAATTTACTTTTCTCATGAGTTGTCAATCCACATCTAAGCAACGTTGAAGGAGAAATAAAACTATCAGTGCCCTTAGATCAATCAACACAGATAGAATAATGTTATTTATCATACTAGCAGACTCCACAATGGTGGCTTGGTGCTCGACCTGGCGATGGTTTATGGCAGCATGAATTCAATGTGGGTTTTGTGGTCTTCCTCCTTTTGCTTTATGTCCCTGTTGTTTAATCCCTGCTTGATACCTCGAACAATCCCTTCTATAATGTGGACCTCTGCATTCCCAACATTCTGTTTGAGCTCGATTCTCACTTTGTCCCTGTCCTTGGCCACCAAATCCTCTACCTCCACCATTAGTTCTTCTCAAGTAGGGTTGACCCCTACGTCCTCCTGGAGGCAACCCAAAAGTTGCACTGGAAATTTGGGAAACATTGTTTTGTTTTCCCTGGAATCCATATGGGTGCCCCCTATTCTATTTACCCTCGCCTTGGGGGGTTCCTTCCTTGTGCTTCCATCATCCACCATTTGATTTTTCATATTTATCGTCCTTAGGACTTGTTTGGCTAAACTAGTGGTTGTTGCCATAGTGGTGGGTTTCCACATGGTGACCTTGCTCGAACCAAAGGATCGAGCCCATGTAGGAATCTTTTAGCTTGACGTTTATCATCTGCCATATAGTCCACATGATGGACCAACACATAGAATTCAGCTTCATAGTCTTTGATAGATCTACCATTCTGTCGCATTGCATGGAAAACCCCTATTTGTTGGTGTTTGTATTCCTCTTATAGGTACCTGGTTTTGAAGGCTTCCTCAAACATTTCCCAAGTAACTTGCAATGGGGTGACTTGCATCTTAGTTTCTTCATTTACCCACCATAATAAAGCTTCTCCTTTTAGTAGACTCATTGTTATTTGGGCCTTTTCCCTTGAAGTATATGCCTTAAAGCTAAGTGCTCTCTTAACACTGATTACCCAAGATTTTGCTATTGAACCCCCATCTTGACCTGTGAACTCTAGAAATTTGGAATTTTTTTGGACTTCTTTCATAATATCGAGGTTTGTTTATCTATATTCAGCATTGAACTAAGAATTTAAGTCTTTTCTTTGTTTTTGTTCCAACTCCCCTCCTTAATCTTGATCATTTCTTTGACCTCGACCTTGCCTTGTGACCCAATCCTTAAAGATATTTGTCATTTCCCCAAGGGAACGTAATATAGCTTGCTCAGCTGGGGTTTCAATCTCTGTAGTGGTGGGAGGTGAGATTTCCACCTCAGGGGTGACTTGGGTTTGTCTTCGACGCTTAGGAGCCATGATCTCCCTTGTCTCGAACCAAGTTTTAATTTCACGTCACTTCCAATGTTACATTTATCCGATACAATATTGCATATCAAATTCACACTTACACAAAATAGCACATTGCAACCATATAATAAGACAATCAATAAGCATTCAAAAATTTTATAGGAAGAAAATTATAAAATAATCATTCAATGATAATTTCATAATCATTCACTATAATTCTCTAAATATTTTTACATAAACGTCAAAAGAACTCCTAATTATTAATTTGAACTAAATTTTAATAAATTCTTTTACATTTACAACTTCTTATTAGCTCAACATTAGATATTTTCTTTTTTTTGCTGGTGCAAGAGACGATCCTTCTATGGCATTAATTCAAAACTGATTTACATATATTACACACACCCACGAACGGAGTGGGCACCAAACCATGGTGATGCCAACCAATGGTGCGGAAAAAACATCCAATACCAAAGGACTACATTCTCGGAAAAAGAGCAACCCAAAATGCGCAATTAAAAGCTAACCGAACAGTTGTTCGTAACAGAACTCTATAAAACTAAACTATAATTTAAACCGACGGTCCGACCTAAACACCCTGGCCCCACAAACAAGCCCATTAAAAATCGACCGTAGATCTCATTCAACAGATCCAACGGCGGAAAAGAATATCGTTGAACCCTATATGCTGCCATTTAACGTGCGATCACGACGGTTTTTCAAATGGTCCCTCTGCCACGTGTCAATCGTTGAATGTGATCGCTGCGAAAAAGTTGAAACCGCTTCCCACTCATGGGGCTTGCGAAAACCGCTCGGGAAACTGAAAACCTTTCGGAGGCAAAAGAAAACGTAAGTCGAGGGCGTCAAGAGTGCCCTGCTCCCATCCACACGACAAACTAGTTTGCCAGAGATATTGTGAGAAGAGGCCTTGACTGGCCTGTCTGAAACCCTTAGAGGAAAGCCACCCGCTTTGCAGCCACAGAGGCTTTGAATGAGCTTGCTTCTCTGACCACTAAACCGCCAAAGCTTTCTATACACTGTAAAACTAAAAGAGTCCACTCCTCTGCTCATACCGCTTCTGGGTTATCAGTGTTACCTTCCATGGTCCTGCTTCTGAACATCAACCAATCTTCTTCGGCTTGATCATGGCATTTCACCTTAAGACTCAGTTGAGTTAGCTCTTGCCAGTTTGTTGCAAACTTTTCCTATGCGCAATTCACTCCTTGATTGGCCAGGAGGTTCACTAGCTTGTTGGCCGTCCTTCGAACATGTTTAAAAGTTATGGTACAGAGGCCTAGAAGGTGGTTGTGGATCCTTTGAAAGATCTGATTGAGCCTCCAGTTCTTTGAGACCTTTTCCGGTGCAGTACCCCAGCTGATCTTCTTGACTGAGTTAATGATTAACTCAGAATCCGCTTCAACAATCACATTGTGTCGATTATCTAGAAGCAAAAATTCTAAACAATGTTCCATAGCCAGAATTTCTGCCATATTGTTGGTGGCTTTTCCAAGATGGCCATGGAAAATAAACAAGATATTCCCTTTTTCATCCCTTAAAACTCCACCATGACCCGTTGTACCCGGGTTGCCCTTTGAGGCTCCGTCAATGTTGAACTTCAAAAATCCCTTGGGGGGAGGTTGCCAAAAATCAAGCTCTGAGTCTTTAAAGAGATTCTTCCCTCCCAGGCTTTGAGGAGTCAAACTTTGTAATCCAAGCTGGCAGAGAATCCTCCACTCAGAAGCCGAGGGAGGATTCACAAGAAGATTTCAGACAATGGAGCTCACAGTCTCTTGTAGTTGTTTTAGGATCTGATCATGAAGGAACAGGGGCGGTTTTTTTTTCCTTGAATATCCTGTTATTCCTTTCTTTCCATGTGTTCCAGATGATGAAGCCTGGTGTTAGAGCCCAGGCAATGCTAAGAACTTCGTTATTCGTGAAATTGCTTCTCCATTTGCTTAGGGTGTTGATGATGCTTCCAAGGTCTTTGTCCAACTGCTGGAATATGGAGGCAAAAGAATCCCACAGCTTGGAGGAAAAGGAGCAGTTGTTGAGAATATGCTCCATTGTTTCCTCTTGCATTTCACAGAGCTGGCATCTGGAGGGCCCCAGAACACCTCTTTTCCTAATATTGTCCCAAGTCAAAATCTTCCTGTGTTGCACCAGCCATGTGAAGAGTTTAATTTTCATCCAACCTTGTTGTCTCCAAAGTCTTTGCCATGCTTTATCCGGAGCCTGGGAAGCCAAACCAAGGAGAATTTTTTTTGCATCCTTAAGATTAAAGGTGCCCTCATTGTTGTTGCCCCATCTTAGCTGGTCATTCCCTTCTGAAACAAGAATTTTCCTTCTATCTAACTCTTGCATTATTACTTCAGCTTTGTCTTTTAAAGGGTTGTCATTTCTAAGATCAAATTTCCTCCATTGTCTCCACTTTCCTGCATTGTTGGTCCGATCCCAAAAATCCTTAACTTTGATTAATCCTTTAGCATCTGTCTCTGCCTTCAGTTCCTTTAGTTCTTCTTTCAAAAGAATGGGTTCCTGTTGCCATCTGTCCTCCCAAAATAGAGCTAAGTTTCCCTCTCTAATTTCCCAGAAGCCATTCTCTTGAACTAGACTTCTATTGTCCCAGGCCTTGTTCCATATGTGTGATCCCTTGATATTACCATCCATTCTTATATGATCCTCACTAGGCCATGAACTGGCATATTTTTCTTTCCAAATTGTAGCCCACTGAGCCTTTGGTTCTTTTAGCCAATGCCACCATAATTTAGCCCCTAGAGCTTTGCTTAAAATTTCAGGATCATCCAATCCTAGTCCTCCATAATTTCTGGGTTTGCAGATTTTTTCCCAGGCTACCAAGGCCCATTTTTTCTTTACTTCCCCCTTTCCCCAGAGAAAGTTTCTTTGAATGTTTCTGATAAGCTGCAAAACTCCTTTAGGAGTTGGGAGAACAGAAAGCATAAAAACTGGGATTGATTGTAGAACAGCCTTTGTGAGCACTAGTCTGCCAGCCAGGTTTAAGGATCTAACCGTCCATTTTCTGATTTTGTCTTGCAGTTTGTTGATAATCGGCTCCCAGATGCTTTTGTGTAGCGGCTTAGTAGTTAGAGGTATCCCCAAATATTTTGAGGGAAGAGAATCTCTTTGAAAGCCCAGAATTTTAGCAATGTTCTTTTGAATGGCAATATTAGTATTGAAGAAAAAGATCTTGGATTTGGTGAGATTAACTTCCATACCTGAAGCCTTGGCAAATTCATTTAGAATTTGTTTGAATGCATGAGCTTCTTTGACTGTAGGGATTCCTTGCAGCATCGTGTCATCCACAAACTGTTGATGCATCCAAGCCTGACCCCTATCAGAGAGTTGGAGACCTTTGATCTTACCAACTTCTTTGGCATGATTGATAGATCGACCCAGTCCTTCCATCATAAGGATGAAGAGAAAGGGAGAGGGTGGGTCCCCCTGTCTGAGGCCTCTAGAGGGAAGAAATGTTTCAGAGGGAGAGCCATTGACCCAAATAGAGAAACTTAAGGAAATAACTAGGGCCAAGATCCATCTTACCCAGTTGTGATCAAATCCAAAGGCAATAAGTATTTTCATGATATAGTTCCAACTTAGTTTATCATAGGCTTTAGCAATGTCCAATTGCATGATCATACCAGCCTTTCGGTTGATAGTCAAAGAATGAACCACCTCGTGAGCTTGAATGATATTGTTGAGAATTTGCCTTCCTTCCACATAACCAACTTGTTCCACAAAAACCAGGGATGGAAGGAGAGGTTTGAGTCTATTGGCCACCACTTTTGATATTATCTTGTAGACCACATTACATAAAGCTATTGGTCTAAACTTGTCCGGAGTCTAAGCAGTCTCCTGCTTGGGGATAAGAGCAATGAAAGAAGTGTTCAGAGCTTTCAGAATAGTTTTATTCATCCTAGAATCTTCTACCACATTTAAAATATCCTTTTTAACAATGCTCCAGCAGGCTTTGAAGAAATCAACATTGAAACCGTCTGGGCCCGGTGCTTTACCATTTTGCATTTCTTTGAGCACTTCGCTGACTTCCTCCTCGGTTACTGGCTTGTTGAGGTTGAAATTCTCCTCACTGGACACCAGCCTAGGAATGTGTCTTGTGAAGTTTCTAATGGAATTCTCTCTATTATAACAAGTTTCTTTGGCAATGCCTTGAAAGTGCTTGACCAGAGCTTTTTCTATTTCAGCATGAGAGTTGTGAAGAATGCCTCTCTCATCCTTGATCACTGAAATTCTGTTATGAACTCTGTTTGCCATTGTGGATCTATGGAAGAAGCTAGTATTTCTTTCTCCCTCTTTGAGCCATTGAACCCTCGATTTTTGCCTCCAAAATATTTCCTCTTGTTTGCACAATTCCTCCCATTCTTGATGGTATTTGGTGACCTGATCATTCCTGATTTCATCAAAGCCATCTGTGATAAGGGCTTGGTTGAGTTCCTGCATTTTTCCTTCTACTGCTTTTTTGGCTACAAAAATGTTGCCATGTTCATTCTTGTTCCATTCCTTGAGCTTGAGCTTAATGTGTTTTAGTCTTTTTTGAAGAAGGAACATATTGGTGCCTTGAATATTCAAATCTTCTGCCCACCATTTGGCAATATTACTGTTGAAATCTGGATGAGAAAGCCAGATGTTTTCAAAGTGAAAAGGTCTATTTCTTGGAGTACCAATACTCTGCACCTCCAGATGAATCGACCAGTGGTCAGATCCTCCAAAGGGTAGGATTCTTGCTGAAATTTCCTTATTATTGAGCATAAGATCCTCAGATATCATGAATCTGTCCAATTTTGAAGCCACCTGAGACTCTCCTCCTCTTTTATTGTTCCAAGTAAAAATTCCATTACTGGTTGTAATGTCCACTAACTTCATAATGTCTGTGAAAGACTGAAACTTCAGAGAGTCTTGACTTTGAATTCTAGTTCCACCTTTTTTCTTTGAAAGCGATTTAATCATGTTAAAATCCCCTCCCAATATCCATGGCATACCCGCATGTCTGTCCCTTAGTTCCTCCAGAGAATCAAGAAATTTTAGTTTTCCTTCCAATCTTTGGGGTCCATACAATTTGGTGATTAGGTAGGTTTCCTTATCTCTGATAGGCTGGATGACCACAGAAAGATAATCTTGAGATGCTTCAGCATCTAAAATTTCTATTTTCTTAGGATTCCAAAGGGTGAGAATACCTCCTGTTGTATTCTCTGCTTTGACTTCCAGAAACTCATAACTATTGAGCCACTTGCTATGAATCTCTTTTAATTTATGAATGGAACATTTGGTTTCCTGGATGAAGATCACATCTGGAGCTATTTGTTTCATTCTGTTACTAATCAGTCTCTGTTTCCTTTTACTACCAAGACCTCTGATATTCCAAGAAGTAAACTTCATTATTAAAGATTGGTGGAGTAGCTAGTTAGATCTTTCATCTTACCTGAGTCTATCATTAGCTTTCCACATTCCATTAATAACTCGTTCTGCTTTTTCCTGCTTTTTTTTCCCTGGGTTTCTGGGTGCTAATCCAGGTATGGGTTTTGCCGTTTTTACCCCCTCATTGCTCTGCTTTTCCTTGCTCCTTTGCCTCTCCGGTCCTTTGTTTTGGGTTTTCCATATATATAGTTGCTGGACTTTATTGAACTCCTCTGGAGGTAAAGAGTCTATCCCTTCTTTAGTTCCTTGAATCAAGAAATCTTCCAAGTCAAGATTCTCTTTCTCAAGAATCGCCTGAAGTTCTTGGTCCTCCGTTTCCATCTCACTTTGGGTCATCTCATGATCCATTTCTGTTTCTGCATCGCTCACCATCGTTTCTGTCTGCAGAATCTTATCTGGTGTTTGTTCCTTGTCCTCTACTTTCTTTTCTTCCATTAATTCTTCCCCTTTCATCTAGTCTGCTGTGTTATCTTCTTCTTCCACTTCCAAGACTCAGAACCTGTTTTGGCTGGTTTGTTGTCCTTCAGATTTCTGTGCTTTTATTCCCTTCTTGTTTCCTTTTCCTTTGTTTGCCATTTTGTGAAAGCCTTCAGAGTCTTTCATAGCATTAGCTTTACTCTTATTCTCTATTTTAGTGAGAGGACAATCCCTGAACAGGTGTCCATGTTCATGACATTTGCGACATCTGAACGGAATATGTTCGTAGTCTATGGTTTGGACCCATTCTTCATCATGAACTTCAAAGATTATTTCATCTGGAAGAGCTCCAGAGAGATCGATCTCCACACAGATCCGAGCAAAGGAAGTATAATTTCCCCTCCTAGTGGCTTCAGAAGCTTTAACAAACCGTCCTAGCTTATTTCCTATGGTTGTTAAGGATTCTGTTTGCCAATAATCAAGCGGAAGAGAATAGAGCCTTACCCAAACCGGGACTGAAGTAAAGGTCTCACGTTCTGGGACAAAATTCATGATCCAAGGTCGCATATAGAGACCTGCAGCAGCAAAGAAGTATGGCCCACCTTCAAAAACTCTATCCTTGTCTTCGATATTCGTAAAAACCATGATAAAGAAACCCTTTGAACCTAGGTGTAGGTCAATGCTTCCTTTTGGTTTCCAGTGGTATCTTATCCACATTTGTAAGGCTTTTTTAGTGGGCCATAAACCCATGAATTTGCAAATGATTGCATAGGTTTGCATATATTCCCTGTGCTCCTGCAGAGCAGGCTCATTTAATGTGACTCTAGGAGTTACAGCAGCTTTGGGCTTACATGGGCCCATGTGTGCTTTGTTTTTTGTTCCCTGTTCCTTGTCTTCTTCCTCATTCTCTTTAATAATACTTTTCTCCTTGGATTCCTGTCCATTTTGTTCCTCTTCACTGTTCTTATTCCTTCCCGTTGAAGGTCCTCTATCATTTTCCATGGGTTTTTTTCCCCTGTTGTTCACGGCTTGCTTGAAGGAGGGAGTGGAGCTCCCTCCTCTGCGCCCCTCCATGGATCGTTGCCTCTGCAGCAACTCTGAAACCCTATTTTTTGGTTTTTCGCCTTCGCTCTCCGTCTCCCGATCGGAGTTTTTCGTCTCAACATTAGATATTTTCATATAGTAGAATATAACAAGTATTTAACAAATAGAAGTTAACATCTAATTCCTACATGTACTTTATCATGATGTGATTTTTTTAAATATCACTCAATAACTTTCATTAATTTAAGAAAAAAAACTTTTCAGTAGAAATCACATAGGAGAATTTTTGCTGCTAGTGTAGTTCCTCAAGACAAGATGAAGAGGCAGATCATGGCAACAACTTAAATAGGGATCAATTTAGAGACACTTAGTTGATATAAACGGCTAGTTTAATAATAATATTGTTTAATTTATAACATTAATTAATAGGAACCAATTATAGTAATAAAATCACGAAATATGCTAATAAATTCAAAAAATAAAAAGAATCAAACATACAAAGTCAAACCTCAAACAAAAGCGTGAAGTCAAAAAAATAAAAATAAAAATTACCAACCATAATAAACAACTAACTATGAAAAATATTATTTAATTAATGAATAAGATCAAGAAATAGATTAAGTTTCAGTTTCAAAATATATATAGAATAAAAAGAATAATCAAAGTCAAACATGGTTATAATAAATGGCTAGTTTACTAATAATATTATTTAATTTATAACATTAATTAATGAGAATCAATTATATTAATAAAATCAAGCGATAGGCTAAGGAACTACAAAGTCAAACCTTAAAAAAGCTTGAAGTTAAAAATAAAAAAATAAATTACCAACCATAATAAACAATTAACTATGAAAAATATTATTTAATTAATGAATAAGTTCAGGAAATAAATAGATTAAGTTTCAAAATAGATATAGAATAAAAAGAATAATCACAGTTAAACTCATTTTTGACTTTGATTATTCTTTTTATTCTATATATATTTTGAAACTTAATCTATTTATTTCTTGAACTTATTCATTAATTAAATAATATTTTTATATATATATTGAAACTTAATCTATTTATTTCTTGAACTTATTCATTAATTAAATAATATTTTTTTAGTTAGTTGTTTATTATGGTTGGTAATTTTTATTTATTTTTGACTTTATGTTTTGTTTGAGCTTTGAATTTGTATGTTTGATTCTTTGAATATTTTGTTTCTTAGTCTATTTCTTGATTTTATTAATATAATTGGTTCCTATTAATTAATGTTATAAATTAAATAATATTATTAGTAAATTAGCTATTTACTATAGTAGTTATATCAACTAAGTGTCTCTACATTGATCCTTATAACTTTTGCATTGATCCATCTTTAAGTTATTGTCATGATCCGCCTCTTCATCTTGTCTTGATGATGAACCACACTGAATGGTTAGTAATGTGTCTGCAAAAATTCTCCTACGTGATTTCAATATGGATTACAATTCATAAACTTTCATTAAATCTAATTAGTTTGATTACCAAGCAACCTAACTCTATTTTTTTCATTTAATAGGAATAAGAAATCCATCCTATCAATTTAAGCTATACTCTATTGTGACATAAATAAGCATAATAATTGTGTAATTTATGATTTAGAATATTCTCTCAAAATAAAATATAAAATAACTTTTATAGTTTCTCCCATTATATATGGCCTAGACATAAAACATAATTAGATCCATAAAAAAACACTTACAGTTAATATTTAATATTCCCCTCTATCAACATTACCTTTATCTTATTTATAATCATTATCATTTAAAATTATTTTTATTTTTATACTAATATGTCGATTTTATTTTGATTCAAATATATATATATATTTATTTTGGGTAAATCATGAAAAACCCTCCAATACCAAGATCTCACTTAAATTATTAAAGCTATTGAACCTAATTAAAATATTAAATAAATACTAAAAAACAATGATGCTTGAAATCTTAGAAAAACATATTAGTGGTGGCCTGAGATGGTACTAAAAAACAATGATGCTTGAAATCTTAGAAAAACATATTAGTGGTGGCCTGAGATGAGTACCAGCATAGATCGATCTTAAGTACGGATTTAACATGAGTCGGGAGGGATTAATTTCTTCGTATGCAAATTTCTTTAGAGTGCAAAATACAATGTGTTATTTTTCATTGTTTAAATTGTATTTATGTATGCTAAATAGAATGTATATATGACCAAATAAACTTTTTAACCATAAAAAACTTATTTTTTTATAAACTTAAACATCTTACTCACACATTTTTTTAGTTCTAATTACTTTACAACATATTCATTTTTTATTTTATAGTCAATATTATTTTTTATTTAGAACACAATTTTTATTTTTTATTTTTATTTTAAAGGGAACTTACACATCCCCTCATACTGGGCTATAGAATGAGCCTCTAGGCTCAATGACCCACTACAGTGTATCAAACTTGCACATCCCTTCATAGTGGGCTATAGAATGAGCATCTCGGCTCATGACCCACTACAGTGTATCAAACTTACACATCCCCTCATACCGGGCTATAGAATGAGTCTCTCGAACTTACACATCCCCTCATACCGGGCTATAGAATGAGCATCTCGGCTCATGACCCACTACAGTGTATCAAACTTACACATCCCCTCATACCGGGCTATAGAATGAGCCACTCAGCTCAATGACCCACTATAGTGTATCCATATAGACTAACTCTTTTATTTAAAAATAGGAACAATATTAATTTTAACTTATTTTAGATCTCTATTTGTACTAATACATAACTTTTATATTATTCATAATTATGTATGGCATATCAAATTAACTAGAACTTCTATTAAAGTTTTGGGTTTTGGTTTATAATTTTAGTTATTTATAATTAATTTACCATGTACAATATAAATTTTAATTATGTATAATTAATTTTTATTTTAGCTATTAAAATAAAAAAATTTAATTCAAAAATAAATTATAAAGTTTAAGATAACAATCAAATAACTTTTAATTATTTATAATTAATTAATTATATATATATATATATAGAGAGAGAGAGATATAAACTTAAGATAACTATTAATTTAAATAAATAAGAATAATAAAATTTCAAATAACTTTAAGATAATTTTTAATTTAAATAAATAAGAATAATAAATTTTAAAATAGTTTTTACAGTAAGATAACTAGTTTAATTTTTTTGTATAATGTTATTGTTTTTAAGAGTCCGTTGTGATTTCAATATATTTATTATATTTATTTTTATAGTTTGCACCAAAAGTAATAAACAATATATTTAAGCATAAAAGTCAATATTGATTTATTAAAAAATCTCTTATTACAATTAGTGTAAGATTTTGAAGTCTATTATCATTATCATTGCCGACATGCAACTTTTCAGTAAATTTATTTGGACACTACTTAATCCAAAATCTAAATTTAATAATCCAAATAAAAATTGTGATTTCAATATATTTATTATATTATTTTTATAGTTTACATAAAAGTAATAAACAATATATTTAAGCATGAAAGTCAATATTGATTTATTAAAAAATCTATTATCATTATCATTGCCGACATGCAACTTCTCAGTAAATTTATTTGGACACTACTTAATCCAAAATCTAAATTTAATAATCCAAATAAAAATTTTATCTATTTTCTTAAAGAAATTGTATGAAATGGTATTTATTTAGTGTCTTATATAACAATTATTTTATTTTAAAATTATTTATTTTTACTATATATATATATATATATATATATATATATATATATATTATTTTGATTGCATCTATTGAAAAAAAATTGTATTTATTTTTCAATCACTTTTGACTAAATTCCTCTTTGTCATCAGAAGCAAAATTATTAAACTCGGGTTTAAATATATATTTTTTTCTTTCAAACTTGTATCTAGAAGTCACATAGAAATTTTTAAGCAATTGAAGAATTTTGAAGCCGACAATGGACTATAAAACTCCGGGGAGTATTCTCCTATGGAAGCAATAATTGGAAATTTTATAAATAATTGAAGTTTTCTACATTAAAATGCCCATAGGCCCTAAGGGTTGAGCCCTCTGATACCATATGTAACAACCTCGATTTAAAATATACAAATAATTACATCGATTTATATGATTAATAATCAAAACCCAATTATTCAACTATTTAACAGAGAATTTTCAAAAAACACGAGTAGAGATGACTTTCATGTGTCAACGATATTCCTTACTTATGCTTTTGGAGTTGAATGCTCTTTGAATTCTGCTAATTGTTGAAAACTGTAACTAGGTTCAATTTCATAATGACATGTAATTATGATTTTATGTAATGAGATGTGAAGAAGAAAAATAAATTTATTGTATTGCATGCTTCATGGATTTAAATATATATATATTTTTTCTTTCAAACTTGTATCTAGAAGTCACAAAGAAATTTTTAAGCAGTTGAAGAATTTTGAAGCCGACAATGGACTATAAAACTTCGAGGAGTATTCTCCTATGGAAGCAATAATTGGAAATTTTAGAAATAATCGAAGTTTTCTACATTAAAATGCCCATAGGCCCTAAGGGTTGAGCCTTCTGATACCATATGTAACAACCCCGATTTAAAATATACAAATAATTACATCGATTTATATGATTAATAATCAACACCCAATTATTCAACTATTTAATAGAGAATTTCCAAAAAACACGAGTAGAGACACCTTCCCTGTATCGACAATATTCCTTACTTGTGCTTTTGGAGTTGAATGCTCTTTGAATTATGCTAATTGTTGAAAACTGTAACTAGGTTTGATTTCATAATGACATGTAATTATGATTTTTATGTCATCTAGCCATAAAATGATATTCATTGTCATGTAATGAAGTCATGTTACACTTTGTATATAGTCAAACTTATCTATGTAAAGTGTCCTCCAAGACCTTGTCACGTATCATCTTCAAGTCGACCAACAATGATGGAAGAACATGCTAGAAGAAGTCAGCCTAACTCTTGAGATCATGTCGACATAAAGGACATGGGAAGAAGTGTATATATAGCCTAACTCGGCCTCACTTGAAGGAGAGAAATTCGACAAGCATTCAACAAAGAAGAAGTGTGAAGAAGAGGCTATCAAGAAGAAGTGCGAAAAGGATAAGAGAATTTTCTTTTGGGGCAACAAAGATAAGTTTCTTCTGGGGCAGTGAAGTAGGTTTCTTCTGGGCAGTTTGAAGGAGAGATTCTTCTAGGTAGTGCGAAGGAGAGATTCTTCTAGGATCAGCGAAGGAAGGTTTTTTCTGGGGCATTTGTTTTGAAGAAGAATCGAAGGCATCAAGAAAAGATCAAAGAGAAGCACTATAGAGACTAGGGTTTCTGATCTAGAGACCGAGATTCTCTAGAGATAGCCGAGAAGAGCAGTGTGGAGACTAATAATCAACACCCAATTATTCAACTATTTAATAGAGAATTTTCAAAAAACACGAGTAGGGACACCTTCCCTGTATCGACAATATTCCTTACTTGTGCTTTTGGAGTTGAATGCTCTTTGAATTCTGTAATTGTTGAAAACTGTAACTAGGTTTGATTTCATAATGACATGTAATTATGATTTTTATGTCATCTAGCCATAAAATGATATTCATTGTCATGTAATGAAGTCATGTTACACTTTGTATATAGTCAAACTTATCTATGTAAAGTGTCCTCCAAGACCTTGTCACGTATCATCTTCAAGTCGACCAACAATGATGGAAGAACATGCTAGAAGAAGTCAACCTAACTCTTGAGATCATGTCGACATAAAGGACATGGGAAGAAGTGTATATATAGCCTAACTCGGCCTCACTTGAAGGAGAGAAATTCGACAAGCATTCAACAAAGAAGAAGTGCGAAGAAGAGGCTATCAAGAAGAAGTGCGAAAAGGATAAGAGAATTTTCTTTTGGGGCAACAAAGAGAAGTTTCTTTTGGGGCAACAAAGATAAGTTTCTTCTAGGGCAGCGAAGTAGGTTTCTTCTGGGCAGTTTGAAGGAGAGATTCTTCTAGGTAGTGCGAAGGAGAGATTCTTCTAGGGTCAGCAAAGGAAGGTTTCTTCTGGGGTATTTGTTTTGAAGAAGAATCGAAGGCATCAAGTAAAGATCAAAGAGAAGTAGTATAGAGACTAGGGTTTCTGATCTAGAGACCGAGATTCTCTAGAGATAGCCGAGAAGAGCAGTGTGGAGACTAGAGACCAAGATTCTCTAGGGAAAGCCGAAAAGAAGCCGTATAAATTAGACCGAGTTTCTCTAGAAGGAGCCAAGGAGAGCATTTCGAGATCAAGAAGGAAGGCGAGAAAAAGAAGAGGCAAAGCATCAAGGTTAGTGACAAGGTTCTTTGGAGGATACTAGAGTCAAAGGTCTTTGTCATGGTCTTGGTACTAATCAATTGAAGATCTAGAAGAAGAATTTTGATTGGGTTTTCCTCTCAAGAGGTGAGAGGTTTTGGCCCCGGCTAACAAACCTACATATTGTGTCACTTGTCTTTTATTGTGCATATTGGTAATTGTCTTGATGAGAATAATACAATAATAACATAACAAAGAAAATACTATAAGCTAAGAAGTAAAAGTATATCACAAGCAATTATCAAGCAAAGAAATCTTTTAACTATTCATGCCCTAGATTTCTCAGCATGGTATCAGAGCTAAGGTGTTGAAGACAAGAAGGGAATTCAATCAAGATGACATCAAGAAGTGATCGTAGCAGATTCAAAGGCAACTAAGGTCAAGATCTTCAAAACCCTATATTGAATAAATCTACACCAGCAAGAATCTTGAAACTATCTTCAAGAAAGAAGGAAAACTAAATCATTCAAGGAGTATCATGAATCAAGCTCTCTTATCAATCTCTCAAGAAGCAAATCCTCTATAAACATTAAGATTAAAGAGGAAACAAGCATCAATCTCTCAAGTCTATGACTATATCTGATAATAACAAAATGTCTTTTTGCAAGGAAAACAATAAATTGGTTGGGGCTCCAAATTTTCTTGCATGGATGAAAAGTACAGACCTTAATCTTATTGAGAATGAGGTCATGGATCACATCAAGGGACCGATAAACCACCCTCCAAAAGAAGATACTCAAGCACATGCTAGATTCATGAAGGGAGAAGTAAGAGCCCAGAGGATTTTTATTGAATCTATAAAAGACTCTCTAATCCCATATGTATCAAAGTTGGAGACTGCAAAAGCTATATATGACAAATTGGTAGAGTTGCTTTCCATAAGTATTGCAGAAGAAGTAATATCATTAAGGCAAGAACTCTAAAGATATCCAAGGAAGATGGAATAGCCTCATACTTTATGAGGATATCAGAAATTCGAGATCAACTACAAGAGCTAGGAGAAGTCGTGTCTGATAGAGAGATGACCACAGTGGGACTTAATGCACTACCGGAAGAATGGGGTAACTTCACTTCAAGTCTATATGGGAAGAAAGAGACTACTCCATTTCAAGATCTACGGTCACTTTGTAAGATCGAAGAAACCATACTAAAGGCAAAGGTTGATGTCAGACCAAATGAGCAGAATCAAGCATATGCTTCTATGGCAAGAAGAAAAGGGAAATTTGGAAAGTTCGGTCCTCAAAAGAAAAGGAAGAACATGGCTAAGGTAAGATGCTATGGATTTCAAGAACTTGGGCACTATAGAGGATATTGTCCTAAACGCAATAAGGACAAGAGGGATAGGGAAGAAGCCCACATTACTGAAGAAGTGAAAATTCCTGAGACAAAGAAGTTTAAGAATGAAGAAGTAAGAGATATCTACTATGACTGAGATGATCTTCTTCACTAGAAAGTACTTTTCACTTGTAACTCATAGATAAAAAGCAATGTAAATAAGATAGGATGCATCATATTAGAAAATAACATCATGATAGAAGCATTAGGATTAATAGCTCTTGACATAGGAAACAGAAAGGATGTTTGGAACAAGTTCTATTAAAAATGAGAGCTCTTAGCAACCTCATTAAAACCTCAAATGATACTTATAGAAAGAAGTAGAGGTCATCATTGACTGGGATCTGATCATACAATAGTCAATAAAGAAACATCTGTCGGGTGAGGATATGAAAGATCCTCAAGTTTCTCTGATGGAATCCTTGTCGAAGGATTCACCGATTTAGAAAGGAAGCAAGAGTTTCATCAAGAACTCCAACTCGTGGGATTCAAGGGATGATGGTATGATGACATAGCAAGAAAGCAGGTCCAAAGGATAAAGTTCTTTCAAATGAAGCTGCTACAGGAAGTATAGATGACCGAAAGGAAAGATGAGGTATGTATGCTTACATAGGTTATTATGAAAGTCATGTCATATGGTTGCAAATAATATGGATCACTATTTCAATCTTGGTAAATAAGATCAAAAAGAAGAAAGGATCTCCTCCTCTGAAATATTGTAGAAAAAAGCATAAGTCACATTAGATGAAATAAACATAATATGTTATCATATGAATCATGAGGAAGTTGACTACAATTAAGGAACTTTGATTAGAAGCTCCTCGAAATGAAGTGTGTGAGAAGAAAGGAAGAGATCATGAAAATATGCAATGAAGGTAGAAAGAATTCAACATCCGATACCAAGAAGATTTGACTAGAATATCCCCCGGAAATATATGAAGACTCTGATAGGAGTCGGAAAAAGATGGAGACCCTTGACAATGGATATCTTTGGGAAATGTGTCAATCTGCATGCAGGGTGTTGATACCTACAGGAAGATGTCATGATGAAAGACCATCACAAAGGTAATTTTGATTTAAGTGTTCATCTCTTATTTTTGAACTAATATCTGGATGGGCTTATGTAGGACTGCCAAAGGGAAGATCTGTGGATGACTTCCAGGAAAACAATATTGAAGGATGTAAGATAATTTCAGAAAATATGGAATGAAAGAAAGTAGAATGACATGAAGCAAAGTCGGATGAAAAACTAATGGACCACTTTATGATGAAATGAGGACATGACTAACTCGTGGATGAAAGTGATGGATGGTTTGTGCCCTATGAAGAAGTCCCTGGAAATATGAAGACTCTGTGACAAAAGAAAATGATGACATTGAAGAAGAGAGTTGTTCTTTAGGTTGTTGATTGTTCCACATGAGGAGTTGTTGTAGGTCCCTAGTTAAGAGGGAGCCTAGAAAAAGAAGTTTCTTACTTGGAAGAAACTTGGAAATTCCTAAGCCAAGAGGGAGCTTAGGTACATTCCTTTTTGGTAGGAATGAGTACTTTCTTTTATTGGAATATGTCCTCCCTATTTGAGAGGGAGAGATAGAAATGTCATTCTAGTCTTCACCTGGGAAGACAAATGGAGGATTGGGTAATCATTTGGCATTTGATACTCTTTGAGGATGAGATAGGGCATCCAATAGAAGAGTAGTCGTGGAGGACCAATATTCTTTGAGCACTAGGGAGTCCAAGATGAGAATAGTCCTCATGGAACACACCTTGAGTACCCGGGTAGGGGATGTTCAGAGAGAGACAATGAAGAGAGTGTCTATAAATCATTGGTCCCGCTAGCATTATGTTCAGATCTTGTGGAGATAAGGAGTTGTTAGTCAAGGCAACAATGCTAGTTGATATGATGTTATACAAATGAGTTACAAATTTGAATTCTTCAGATTGAGAAAGTCCAAGTACCATTATGAATACCTCCCTAGTTAAGAGGGAGGGTTGAAAAGTGTAACTAGATTCGATCTTCATAAAGACATGTAATTATGATTTTATGTAATGAGATGTAAAGAAAAAAGATAAATTTATTGTATTGATTGTTTCATGGGTTTCATGAGCAAGAGATTTTTATTTTTTTGAGTGAAGACTCCCATTGCGAGTCTTTAGGAATTATTTGTCATCTAGTCATAAAATGATAGTCAATGTCATGTAATGAAGTCATGTTACACTTTGTATAGAGTCAACTTATTTATGTAAAGTATCCTCCAAGACCTTGTCACTTATCATCTTCAATTCGGCCTACAACGATGGAAGAACATGCTAGAAGAAGTCAGCCTGAAGGACATGGGAAGAAGTGTATATATAGCCTAACTCATCCTCACTTGAAGAAAAGCAATTCGACAAGAAACTCAACAAGCATTCGACAAAGAAGAAGTGCGAAGAAGAGGCTATAAAGAAGAAGTGCGAAAAGGATAAGAGAAGTTTATTCTAGGGCAGCAAAGATAAGTTTCTTATGGGACAGCGAAGGAGATTTCTTCTGGGCAGCATGGAGCAGAGATTCTTTTGGGTAGTACGAAGGAGAGATTCTTCTAGGGTCAACAAAGGAAGGTTTCTTCTAGGGTATTTGTTTTGAAGAAGAATCGAAGGCATCAAGTAAAGGTCAAAGAAAAGCAATATAGAGACTAGTGCTTCTGATCTAGAGACCGAGATTCTCTAAAGATAGTCAAGAAGAGCAGTGTGGAGACTAGAGATCAATATTCTCTAGGGAAAACCGAAAAGAAGCAGTATAAAGTATAGAGACTGAGTTTCTCTAAAAGGAGTCGAGGAGAGCAGTCCAAGATCAAGAAGGAAAGAAAGAAAGAAAAGAGGCAGAGCATCAAAGTTATTAACAAGGTACTTGGGAGGATACTAGAGTCAAGGGTCTTTGTCAATTGGTCTTGGTATTCATCAATTGAAGATCTAGAAGAAGAATTTTGATTGGGTTTTCCTCTCAAGAGGTGCGAGATTTTGGCCCTGGCTGACAAGCCTACAAACTGTGTCACTTGTCTTTTATTGTGCATATTGGTAATTGTCTTTATGAGAAGAACACAATAATAACATAACAAAGCAAAGACTATAAGCTAAGAAGTAAAAGTTTATCACAATCAATTATCAAGCAAAGAAATCTTTTAACTATTCATGCCCTAGATTTCTCCACACTAACCACAACAAATATTTTGGGGACGACTCTCCACACAACGGTAGGCTCAATTGCACGTAATCTTTCCACAACTAGCCACCCCCGAGCCCTCAATCAACGTACTACTGTCAGGGAATCCTTTGTCTCATGACACTTTTCTCCCAAGAGAATGGATGAAGGAATAGATGAATCTCATCTTCCTCGTCATCCATTAAATAGACCAAAATATGGAAAGGGATGTGCATGCACACATTCCATGTGTAACATGCCAACTTTTATTTTTTTTATTTTATGTTTTACTAAATTTAATATTTCTCTTAATTTAACTCTTTCTTATTTTATTCATTTTTACTTTTTGTTAACTTTACTTATTCTTACTATTTTTATAGTTTACTTTTCTATATATTTATTTAGAACATTAGTTTATTATTTTCTATTTTATTTATTTATTGTTATTATATTATCTTCATTATTTATTATTTGTTTACTATTAGTATCTTTTATTTATTATTTATCATTTGTTTACTATTTACTATTTATTTACTATTATTATATTTTCTTTATTATTTATTGTTTATTATTTATTACTTATATTTTAATATTATATTATTTTTATTATTATTATTATTAGGGTATTACACGAACCAACTATATAAAATACTTCCATGCACACCCATAAAAAACAGTAGAACCTAGATCTACAATGATTAGAGCACCTTATTACATATCTAAAGGTGCTCAAATCCCACTATAGATCCATATAATAATCAACACCCATAGACAAGATAGTGATAGATGCCACAAAGTCAACATGAAGACCCACAATCTCACTCAATGCCTCCTAAACAAGTAATGTAAATCCCTATTATTTTCAAATTTCTCTTTCGTTCTATGTTCCCTTGACTTTAATCGATATGATTCATTTTCCTAATCTTTTCATTATCTAATTGATTGTTTCTAGTTGAATCATTTTGGTTCATTGAAGAGCTCCATAATTATTCTTCTAGGTTCCCCTTTTCTTCTTTATGGAAGACTCCTAATTCTATCACCTTGAAGTAGTCATAGGTGCTCACCTTGAAGTAGTCATAGGCGTTCTTGGAGGAAGGATTAAAACTCATGGCGATGTCCACAACCAATTCCATTGAGATGGTATGGTACCTGCTCCATGTTCTCTATAAGGTCTACCATTTTTCTCATATCCATGTTCCATTTTTTCTCCATATAAAATATGCATGTTGTAGTCAACAAGAGAAAAAAAAAACCTAAATTATAGTAGGTTGAATCAACCTTGCTCTTAGTCCAAAATAGAATAAAAAACCTTATTGTTAGAGACCCTTATCAACAAATAGATGACTTTAACATCAAGTTTAATCAAGCACACTAAACCCATTAGTATAACAATAAATACAATACTCTTTGGTAATATTCTTCACTATAAATCACTCAATCATAAATATTAAAAATAGAGCTTATGTACAATCCTCATAAATAATAAAACAAACATTTACCTATCTCCCTTTTTAAGAGTTTTTCTTATGTTATTCTTTTAAGATCCCATGTTTCATTCATGGTGTTCAACCCATAACCTCGTGATATTTTCTCTCATAGTAGATAAGAATTGAGAAATGCAACTACAAACATAAATCAATCACACAAGAGTTGAAACACCCACATCCACGTGGAAGCACACCGCAATCCAATTCATGTCCATTAGATTGTGCAAGAAAAAAGCAAGTGTACAAAAAATCACTATCATAATGGAGTAGTCAACCAAATACCATAGGCACCCATAAAAGGTAAAACAATATAATATTTTATTAAAGATGGCTATTGATCATTACTAGGAGATTAATAAAAGGTAAAACAACAATATAATATTTTATATACAGATGGCTATTGATGGTTACGAGGGAGATTATCATATTATTGGAACACCTAAAATAGGAGATTAATAAAAGGTAAAACAACAATATAATATTTTATATAAAGATGGCTATTGATGGTTACTAGGGAGATTATCATATTATTGGAACACCTAAAATTTAGAAACCTTATGAAAGCTACCATGTCTGTTAGTCACATGGAAATAAAATTTTGAAGTATATAACCTTAAACACCACAACCACAAGGACAATACAATATTTTACCTTGTTTACAAGATTTTATCCCTTTATGAATATGTTAGGAATGATGTATATGAAGAGGAAATGCTTCACACTTCTTAAGCCAATATATTTAGAATGGATCGTATTATGCCTAGGATTGAATTTTGTAAGAAAATACCATACATACAATAAATTATAGAGGGCACATGGTTTTGTCAATCTTAAACATACAATAAACTATAGAGGGCACATGGTTTTGTCAATCTTAAACAAATATTCAAAATTAATAGCAATTATTACTATTTTTTCTAAAAAAGGAAAATTAATAGCAATTATTACTATTTTTTCTAAAAAAGGAAAAGCATAAATGCATTAGCATGGTTATTAGATTGACCTTAACAAAATATTTGTGCAAATCTACTTTTATTGAGTTATCAATGCACAAAGTATTGGTTCAACAAATCTTTTTCAGTTTTCCTTGTTAGGGGATGCATGCACAAATGACCCATAAAAATAAAAAGACCAAGGGTAAATAAATTGGTTAAACAAAGGCTTTTGATTCCTAGAAATGATCATATTCTCATAAGTTAGCCTAACCTTGAGACAAAAATGCCTTTATCCAATTACATGACATAATTTTTGGGGTCTTACATTGTGCTTTATGAAAACTAACTCCACACCTTATTAAAACGAATATCTTCCATGACAAAAGTACCCAAGTAATGGGAAGTCACTAATAATATTGAGTATTAATATCATCTAATTTGGATCAAGCCTGTTTGGGACTTAAGTGCCTTGCCATAAAAAGTTTTGTGCTCGCTAACAGCACCTAAAGCTTTAGGAAACGTATCAAGGTAGTTCATTAAGTTGTTTGTGAATCTCTTTTGAAGGATTGAAATTAAAATGAAGTCATTAGAAAAATGAGAATTAATTACTTGGAAACCTCTGAGATTAGACATGCTTTTAACCTTGACCATTTATCATGGCTACCTCAACAAGATAACTTAGGGCATTTCTTGAAATTTGGAAAACCATATAGAATAGGAACTAAAAGACAACCCTAACGAATATATTATTGAATTAATATTTTAGACAAAATTCAAACATTAACACAAATTATCGCTAAAGCATTCCTAAATAGGGTTGTGACAATTTTGATTGTAACACACATGGTCCCCTCTACACTTTCTCAAGATACAAAGTAAAAAAAAAACCAACCTCATTGGTCACCTTAAGGAAGTGGGTATTATCAAAATTTCTCTTCATATAACCATCTTAAACCTCTTTTCTGAGGCCACCATCTTATTCTTCTTATCCAGAGCTTTCCAACAATATAAATTTCATTAAATTATAAGTTCTTTACACAAAGATATGGCCCTTAGAAGATTTGCCCTTCTTAGAGTCGTGCTAACATGCATACCATCGACACATTGTAATCATCTACCACGTGTCATCACCATATAGGGCCATGCCCGCAAATGGACACATCGGCCTGCCTAGCTCAAATCTATATCAAGGAAAATTTATAAAATCCCTTTACAAAAGTTTTGAATCTTCATGTCTTCATATTTCCAACTTTTTCCATATTCTTTTGAAAATCTAAATCTTTCAAATCTTTTAGATTCATTTGAATGTGGGAAAATCATTTAGTCAATTAGTCAATCATCCAAATCTAGGAAAATATTAAAAGTCCTAATTAAATAAACTTTCAAATTTCTAGATTCTTGTATTCCACGTCACCTTTGCCATGACAACTACAACTTGGCCTCCACCTCAACACAACCATATATGGATTTCCATGTTGTCATCATGCCACATCAAATCAATCAACATGGGTTAAATTTCTAAATATTTGTATATCTATATTTTTGGATATCTAAAACATCCAACATTGAAAAAATCCAAAAGCAATATTATTGAAAAAATTCATATTTTTGAACTTCCAAACTCCACATCACCTACCATGACAGGAACCACATTAATCACCGTGTTGGTTTCCTTGCACCATTGTGCCATGACATCATGCCACATTGGCAAGCCATGCCATCAACATCCATACGACCATGTTAATAGTAACACGTCAACCACCACATTAGTAGTGATTCTCAGCAGTCATGTCACCTTGACCTATTGACACTCCATAAGCTAAAGTTCACCATATGGGCCCCATATGATTGCCACATCATGTACCACTTCAATGGCCATGTCACCTCCCCTTGGATCATTGCATGGTCTGGGTTCTTCATATGCACTCCACGTGTCCACCTCATATATTGTCTATCTGGTATTTGGATCTAAGTTTTCATTTTCACTCTAATCTTACCTCTTAGAGAAAATCCCAATTTACCGACCTTCTGCAAAAATCTAATTTCTATGTTCCGTACACGCCACATTTCATATGCAGGGTGTCACTCATCTGAATTTTTGCACTTTAACTAATTTTTTATTTCCTCAATATATCTAAGACTTTACTCTTCACTAGATTTATGCACACACAAAAATTTTGGATACTTGTATATCCGGATATTTGGATGTTCGAGTCATCCAAATTTCATTGAGCTTATGCCCCTTTATCCCTTCCCACTTCTAAAACTTGGTTATGATCCTTGCTAGTCCATGTGACTAGGGGTTGGGGCTAAAACTTCAATCCCAATAATTTCAATCCTTTTAAGTTATAGGCTTCTGATAGACATTTTCAAGCATGCTTCTAGGGATTGAAACCAATATCATCAAGGAAAATACTTGCCCTAAGCCTCCTAAGGAGATGTCGAGATCCTTATCAACATATAAAGGCATGTACAACTCCTCATTCACAACCATTAACTGGGCATTTTTCTCAAAGGAGTCAAAAGGAGGCCACTATTCACAATTGCCCATCTAAGTGAAACTTTGCACTCCTCAAACTATATAAACATAGGGCTTATAACCCAATACAATAAAAAACTAAAGGATACCATCAAAGCCTACTCTCATAAGGAGCAATGTTTTAAAACTCCGACTCCGACTCGGTATCGACTCGGCCGGCTCGATTTCAATGACTCGATCGTGCTAAAAAATACATTAAATATTTATTTTTTATAAAAACACATAATTTTAAAGATTTTCATTCATGTTTCCAAACACACAGCATTAGAATATAGATAGAAGACAACATATGATCAAAGTAGACTCATGAATATATCCATCATATCAAAATGGCACCCATTGCACTGTCCAATACATACATGATGATGATATAGAGATCAAAACAAAAACACATAACCAAGGAGGCTATAAATGGCCTCTACAACAAAAGTCTGTGACCAGTACTACTGGCTACTGCTAGAGTTGCCAACATCATCTGGCTCAGTGTTACTTGGGAGTGGGAGCAAAAGTGGGGAGCAAGAGCGAAAACGGGAGCGGGAGCGACATTTTCAGAAGCCCTTGGTTTGGGAGCGAATCCCAGAGGAGTTCGACAACCAATGTCACTAACATCAAGGTACATAGAGGGATTGGTGCTCTTGATTAAATACGAGTTCCATACCTTAATACATGACAAAATTCAATGGAAACATTGCAATCCTACAATCTTGAAATCCTGAAAAACTGATAAGTCAAATGGATTTTGAATGAAATCTAAAATTCTACTTTCTCCATATGAAATCCAATGAGGTCGGAACCACTCTCAAACGTCCCGAGTCATTTCATGGTAATGTTAAAAATTTAAGTAAAAAGATGAAAATGAAGATTAAGGAGAATGTCATTTTTACCCATGAAATTTGAATAGCATATCAATACTAGGAGAGGGGAATGGACCCCAAATAGCATTTAACTAATTTAGAAAACACTTTGGAGTCCAAACCAATCAGCAAACACTTCAAAATTTCATTAAAAAAATGACAAATCGTTGTTTTGATGGGGTTACGGGCCGCGGTTATGAATCGGCCGAGTCAATATGGAAACGGCCATGTTGGCCGAGTCAGCGATGACTCGGCCTTCCGAATCGTTTCCTCCACCGAGTCACAATTCTGGGCATTGAAACGAATCAACTCGATCGTTTCCGTTTCGAATCGGCCGAATTTTAAAACTATAATAAGGAGCACAATCCTTCTAAGGGGAAAAAACTAGAAGGCCTCAAAGTCTTCTCATACCAAAAGAGTGATACCTTTCAGCGGTTCAACCACACAATTGTCCCAACAGGGATTCTTAGCATACATAATCACTTTGAAGGCCATACCGGTTCAATCAAGCCTATCAATTGACTTCCCTCCATTCATGAGTTCATTAATGAACTATTTAACCTTTACATCAAATATTTTATGAAGACTCTTTACTCTGAGTCTCCACTTTAGAACCAAGGCATTTACTCTTACATCTAGGTCCACATTATCAATGGGACACTTGCTTCTAAGTAATAGATTCAAGGCTTCTCTTACTTGATTTGAGCAAACCCAACTCCCATGCTTGTGACTCATGAAGAGTCGTCCACAATGAAACAACCATCCTCGTTATCCAACGCCAAGGGGTTAACATCCCCTTATCTTCTCAACCATAGCATCTTACTTGCCAATAAGGAATTTTTATAGCCATAAACATTAAAGATAATCAAGATGAAGAGTCTATTAGTCCCATTTTCAAGTGAACCATTCCATCCCTGCCCATAATAATGAAAAGCATATCATGAAAACACACTAGAAATCAGCATGTAGGCATATGAATATTACATAGTCATCACAGCCAAATTTAATAACTCGTATTATAACCATGTATCAAATAGATCAAGATGTCCATTTATTAAGCATACATGCAAATATGCACAATTCATCAACATCATTTCTATTTCATTGAACATGATTTACATTAAGGAATTTAATGTCAACAAGGGCACTTATTTGATCAAGATCGGTAGTTTCCTATAACTAATGAAGGGGGTGAGTCTCTTTCCACCCAGCGATAGGCTCAATTGTCTTTTCTATCCTTTGTAGATGGCCAACCTTGAGCTAGACGATGAGGATATAAGGGGAAATCTCTCACTTAATCATTAAATGTGGAGTCATGAAGGTCATTGTCCTTCACCAATTCAAACTTAGCACTTCTCTTAAAATCCCACTAAGCCTAGAGCTTGCCCATATGTTAGGGTGGTTTCACATCTACCTTGCATAACAAACACCCGAAATCAATTTTCTCTCTTAGGATACCAATGGTGTAAGGATGAAGGCCACTCTCCCATCCACATAAAACCAGCAAGTTCCCCTCAAATCCCCTAGAGCTAAGAGCCTACATGTGTTTATAGATGGTTTAAAATTGTCTTGCATAGCACAAAGGAAGCCCCTTCATTACCTACCAGTTTCTTAACAACCTCCCTTTATTAGCGCTTAGTCCCCAACCCAACAAACACCCAAGACAAAACTACACATAATAGCTTAGGTTTAGGACACAACCTTGAATTCCTTAAGCTAGGATCAAATATATACGATCCCTCACTACATTGCCATAATCATGGAAGCCTCCTCTATTGTTTAATTGTGGATAGACAATCTCTAGTTGCTTGCTTGTTTCCCTAATCCTCAAAGGTTCCTTCTTCATTTGATCCAGGTCAAACCTGCCACTTTGTGGTCATATTAGAAGCTTCTAGTCAAATCTCAAAAGTCTCCAAATGGGTACTCTGCCCATACTTGAGATGAGCCAATTGGATATAAATCCCAACTACTTTCATAACTATGGGAGTTGTAGCTCAACTAGCAACTCCTTCCC
This sequence comes from Pinus tabuliformis, assembly GCA_031772625.1. NCBI lineage: Eukaryota > Viridiplantae > Streptophyta > Pinopsida > Pinales > Pinaceae > Pinus > Pinus tabuliformis. The sequence goes on along the minus strand of CM062815.1, from coordinate 160,674,712 downwards.
CATTAACTATTTTCCTAGCGAAATTGACAATCTTGGATATTCTAAATAATTCTTAGACAAATAATTTATTGGCATGGATATTTCCATAGTTAGGTTCGCTACCATATCCCCCTTGTTAGCTTCCCTCTCTCATGGCTTCTCACAGTGAGTATCAATGCTCCACCTTGTCGTTAAATGTTTGGCATTTTACACTAAAATTATAATTACAATTGTTTCAGGTCTTTAGGCCATTCATTTTAACATGCCCACATAGGCCATTAACATGATTAATTACAATATTGGTGGAGAATTAAACGTTGGGGCATTAAATTGATTAACATATTTCCAAACCTTCGAGCATGTTAAAATGAAGTCCTATCATGTGCCACACCACAAAAATCCTTTTTGATTAGATTGGATTTAGGATTTTCACCCAGTAACCCAAGGTTCAACAACCTCTTTTAGAGATCAATAATATTATTATTATTATTGATAATAAAACTGAAAACAAAATCATACCGGCACATTAACAAGAAAGAACCAAAAGCCTTGAATTTCCACTACCCTTAAATTTCATTGTGGACAATGAGAGCAAAAAGTACTTTATCACAAATAATAATCATCCTTTGTCATGCATCCCTCATAGAAAAAGCAATTTGACATACTTTTAAAGGAATATGGTGATGTTTTCAATAACCCAACCAAGGTATCGCAACACTACTAGGTTCAACACTCTATTAACTAGCTCAATGTGCAACAGTTCTCCATTGACCCAATTATTGCATAAACATCCTAGAGAATGATGAAATCAAGACATATATCTAAAAACCACTCGATGAAGGGCATGTCACTTGTAAATTTTCCTATGTGAAAGTCCCATTAAGCATGAATGTGTGTCAATTATGTGCAGGTGCATCAAACAAATATGGAATATGGTGCACGTGCACCAATTATCATGCATTAAGAAATAATATTATATATTAACATCATAATTGTTGTGCCTTGATGACCCGGATAGCTTGAGAGGTGTGAAATATCTACTAGGTCAGAGCTCAATTCCATCACATACATAACAATATCCGTAATCAAGAATTACTGTATTCCCTCACACATTATAGAGCTAAAGAACTTCTTCGGATTGACAAACTTTCTTGTTGGTATTTTATGATGTCACATGGCCATTGAATCAAAACTCACAATGTAACAATGCCATGTTCAAATGGCCAAGTGAAACATATTGCTATTGAGAATCAAATAATGAGATTTGTGTTGAAATTGTCACTATGTTCAATCTTCATAATTATGATCTTGTAAAAAAATCAAAAATAATGTATTTTACTCAATAATGTATTTGAGTAAAATGAAAAAATATGCTTATGATGCCCCATTTGGACATTCAAAAGAAAGAAAATTGAATTTTTATAAGTACTTTTTGTGTCTCCAAGTCGACCAAGTCAGCCCTCCAGAAGTCAAGTCGGCTCAAGTTAGTAATCACACATATTCGACCTCATGAAGTGAGTAAAAATAAAAGCTATTCGTCTTTCTCCAAGAGGCATATCGTCCAAGGATACATAATCGAAGATTCTGAGGCTCCTAAAGACGGTAATATGCGAAGGATCTAAGGCTCCTTGTCTCTGTGATGATGCGAATTTTCCTGAGGCTATACTTCTCTGTGATTATGCAAATTTCCTGAGGCTACATTCTCCTTTGATGATGTGAGTTTCAGAGACACATTCTTATGTGGTTAAGCAAGTTCCTGTGGCATACAAGTCTGAAATATAATCTCTGTGACGTACAAATATCTGTGGCATACAAATCTCTATGGAATACAAGTCTGAAGTATGATCTTTGTGGAATACTAATCTCTGTGACATATGAATCTGTGTGGCATGCGAAGGCTGGAGCAAAGAATAAAGTTTGCACCTTGTTGAGGAGTGACAGTTGGAACTTGGCACCTTGTTGACATCTCTATAGATTAATATGTGGCAGCGTGTGGACAAATTTATGATCAATCTTGTGAATAGACATAAGGAGGGTTAGCTTGGCACTTGGATCGTAGATCTACTAGTCTGGTGAGATGTGACTTGGATTTCTCTTTTTGAGAAAGATTCTATAAGGAAAGGACTGTTGCGTTTTCCCCGGCGACCGGCCTAATTTCCAGTGTCTCTTGTCTCTTTGTGCATTATGATCTCTACTTGCATATTTGAATGTATAATTGCTTGATGACATAACCAAATAAAGTGAATGCTAAAAGAAGAACATACATGCATCTTTCACAAGTAATTATCATGTTCAGAAATTCTAGCTTTCATTTGAATTTCAACATGGTATCAAAGCTATGATTGATGAGCAGTTTTGGAATAATCGATCATACTCTTGTTACTGCCCTCACTCAGGAAGATCTGGAGAGATGAGAAGCAAAACAAAGTCACCTACTCCCTTGCAGACCTGTGGCATCTAGTTACTATGGAAATCTGTGGACCTGAGGAAGTATGAGCCTAATCAATGATCCAATAATGACAACATGATTCAAGTTCTGTAGTGTAAGTTACCTCAGAGCAGAGATATCTCTGTGGCCAAGTTTAATGGTAACTCTCTGTGACCAAGACAAGGTCTATGGAGCATAAATTATTTGTGATTCATACAAAGTTTTGAAGCTATTCTCACTGGAAGCATCTAAATTCTATAACAGAGTCTTGAGGCTAATATTGTGTGATCTATACTTTCGAAGTTTTGAAGCTATTCTCACTGTGGAAGCATCTAAATCCTATAACAGAGTCTTGACGCTAATATTGTGTGATCTATACTTTCGTTGGAAGACACATTCTCTGTCATAACCTATCTCTATGAAAGAAACCGCAAGTCTAGAACATCCATCCAAAGGAAAATGAAAGTATTTATGGCTCCTGTGGCACAAACCCGAGTCTCTGATGCACACAATTTGAGATAATGATTTGAACTTGTGATCTGAACCCATGGTGATGAGACCTAATCAAAATATCCATAAGAAATTTGAAGAGGATTGACCTGGTACGTATCTCCATAGATCTGATATGCATTATTCAAATAACTGTGGAAGAAATAAGGATAAATATGAGATACAGTCTGAAGTTTGTCACTCAAGGTATGTATTAGTTATTTTTGCATCTTAAGAGAATCTGTCAGCAAAGTACTAGTCGTAAGTTTGTTCTCTTTGATCTAGTGACTTCTAATGCAATGAAGCAAGATGATCTCAAGGTATGTACAATATATAATGCTCTTTAATCTTGGCATTATTGACAAGTGTGAATGTATGAGCTTGTTTTCCATGTAAATGATGACCAATCGAGTACAAGGACCCAGAAGCCAGAGATCCGGATTACAAGAAAGTCTGCAAGGTATTAACATCATAAATTTTGGTTGATGGACCAGGTATAAGTCTAATTAAAGGAGATTTGTAGTTAGATTTATGGTTCCCATTGAAACTGATAATAACGCTACATTTAAGTGTATCATGGAGATTGTAAACAAACAAAAAAATACTCAGCGAAACCTTCAAGGTCAATCACGATTAGGATTATCTAACTATGCTTGTACCTCAGAAACTTAGTCTTTATGTGCAAGGAAAAGGGTCCAAGCACCTATCATATCGATTAAGTCTTGTCATATACAATGCATCTTTTCATGACCTGCTTCTAAACACTATTTTTCAAATAAAAAAACAGGTTAGCTATAATCATATGATATATATCCTCAAAGACAGCATCATATGATACCATCATAATCTGGGCAAGACAATTCAAATGATTATAACTAACCTGTTTGTTTATTTGAAAAATATTGTGTTTAGAAGCAGGTCATAAAAAGATGCATTGTATATGACAAGACAATCGATATGATAGGTGCTTGGACCCTTTTCCTTGCACATAAAGACTAAGTTTCTGAGGTACAAGCATAGTTAGATAATCAATGAACATAATATCGATGAAGTCCATCTCAAAGGTATGTAAATAACATTTCTAGGGTTTGTAACTGACACTTACATGTAGAACTTGCAATTTGAAAGATGACAGATCTTGAAGACTTTGGATATTGAAGTATCTAGGGTTTGTAAACCCTAGCTAAGGTGCGAATAAGAAAAACCCTACGGATAAAAGTTTAAAACCCTAAGGTTAATCGTTTCCACTGAAAGAAGAAACCCTAGCTTTTGCAAGAAGGATGTGACATCATGCTGATGTTGAGGATAATGAAAATAAATACAAGTCGTCCAAAAATAAGAGGGAGCTGACTTTTCTCAAAAGATAAGTCTTCTATATATTCTCTCTTTGATTACTGCTATTGATATTGTCTCTACCTTTTGATAGTCTCTTGTCTATGTACTTTGCTTAATTATATTTGTTATTCTATAGCCTCCTAATAAAGTGTGCAGGTCAATGATAATAGCTACCTATGATTTGATAGCAGATAAGAGAATTGGAAGAACGTAGTAAAGAGGACGTTCCTGAATACAGGAAGAACAGGAAGTTTGAAATATGCATTTATTGAGAAGTCAAGATATAAGCATCCACTAGATGGCAGCATGAAAGCAAGAAAGTTCACCCAGTAAGGGGGAGAGGATCATGATAAAACACTTGTCTCAGTTGGAAGAGTCACCCATGGTTTTTGAGAGCACCTCATGATTGAAGACCTCATATCTAGAGAGCAAGAATGATCTTAATGATATATTTTTTGTCGATAGAAGGACTGTTGAGTTAGAGGAAAAGATGTTGCCTTCAGAGGGAGCCGGAAGCAGAACTCAACATGGAGAATTGGATTGATACACTACTACTTGAGACTTGAAGAAGCATGCGATCAAGATCCTCCTGGAATTTGAACGATGGAAATTGATTGGTTTACTAGGCTGGCGGTGCTAATGATGAAAGAAGAAATATTGGTGGTTGTTTCTGCTTGAGATTTGTTATGGTTTCTTGGAAGAACATGAAGCAGAATTATGTTGCACTAAGCACTAGGGAGGCAGAAGATATGGAAGTTTGTGCAGCAGTTTAGCTCCGTAAAATGTTTGTTTGATGGTGTGCTAGATTCGACCATGATACTTTGTAATGATCAAGGCAGTATGAAAATTGTCAGAAAACCTGCTTTTCATGGAAGGTCAATGCGCTTTATGATTTGAGAGTATGGTGCAGATAAGGGCAAGAAGCTACAACAACTCTCCACAGATGAACAAGTAGCTGATGTAAGGGAAATATGAGTACTTCCGAGACAAGCTTGGGCTTGTGGATTTCTCCTCCCAGGTTGAGAGGGAGTGAGGTTGGACACCTAGTTCTCCTTGTGTCATGTACTGTGGCTAGGACTAACAACCGTAAGTCAAGTACATGGACACAGATAGGGAGAATGGTGGATTGGATAAGCATCTTGGACAAACATTCTTGAGTCATGTATTGTGGCCGGGACTAACAATTGTAAGTCAAGTACATGGACTCGGTTAAAGAATGGTCCTGTGGACTGACATTTCCATGTGACAAGTACGAAATGGTGTTGTGGAGGACATACTCTAGTGAACCTAGGTGGAGTATGTGCCTAAGAGAGGTAGTGGGGTGTCCTATTGAATGCCTCCCAGCATTGTGCTCTGATCTAGTGGAGAAATAGAGCTTACTTGTCAAAACCTTGGTAATTTGACAATGTTGGTTATGATGATGTTATCATCAACGATGCTTATCACTCTGGATCCTTTCTTATAGAACTTGAGAATATCCCGATGAGTCATTATGAATAGCTTCCTAGTTAAGAGGAGTGTTGAAATTGTAACTAGGTTCGGTCTTCATAATTATGATTTTTTAAAAAGTCAAAAAGAATGTATTTGAGTCAAAAGAGAAGATATTTTTATCATGTTCCATTTGGACATTCAAAAGAAAGAAAATTGAATTTTTATAAGTATGTTTTGTGTCTCCAAGCCGACCAAGTCGACCATCTAGAAATCAAGTCAACTCAGCTAGTAATCACACCTATTCAACCTCATGAAGTGGCTATAAATAAAATCTATTCTTCATTCTCCAAGAAGCATATCATTTGAGGATACATAAACGAAGATTCTAAGGCCCCTGAAGATTGTAATATATGAAAGAGCTAAGGCTCCTTGTCTCTGTGATGATGCAAATTTTCCTAAGGCTATACTTCTTTGTGATGGTATGAATTTCCTGAGGCTACATTCTCCTATGATGATGCGAGTTTCAGAGAAACATTCTTATGTGGCTAAGCAAGTTCCTGTGGCATACAAGTCTCAAATATAATCTCTAACATACGAATATCTGTGCCATGCGAATCTCTGTGGCATACAAGTCTGAAGTATGATCTTTGTGGCATAATAATCTCTATGACATACAAATCTATGTGGCATGCAAAGGCTGGAGTAAAGAATAAAGTTTGCACCTTGTTGACATCTCTATAGATTGATATGTGGCAGCTTGTGGACAATCTTATGGACAAATGTATGATCAATCTTGTGAAAAGACATAAGGAGAATTGACTTGGCACTTGGATAGTATGTCTATTGATCTGGTGAGATGTGACTTGGATTCTATAAGGATTGTTGGGTTTCCCCTTGTGGGTTTTGCCCTGGCCACTGGCCTAATTTCCAGTGTCTCTTGTCTCTTTGTGCATTAGATCTCTACTTGCATATTTAAATGTATAATTGCTTGATGACATAACTAAATAGAGTGAATGCTAAAAGAAGAACATATATACATCTGTCACAAGTAATTATCATGTTCAGAAATTCTAGCTTTCATTCGAATTTCAGAAATTTGGTCTACTCAGGTTCTTATTTCATCTAATCTAGATTAACACTTTGATATATAAATCGATGGGTTGCAGTGTGCTATGGAACTATTCTAACTCAATTCAATCAATGGGTTAAGACCTTTTTAGTACTTTAAAAAATACTTGAGGGTATAATTGAGAGTTGCAATTGCTCATATGTTAGTCCTATTAAAGCCAAATTTACTAATTCACTTCTTCGCCACTATGATTTGTACAATCCATAGTTGTTGTCCATATGTTTCAATACATGGATAGGTATAATTCAATAGATGTCTATCAAATAATGATTCAAATAGTAATGATAGTTTAGACGGGGGGAAGGAAATCGTCAAATAAGTTGAAACCAATTAGAGGTGGTAATGTCAAAAAGAAAAATTAAGAAACATGGATTTGTTTCTTGCTAAAAGATGGATGTGCTCTTATGACAATGAGACTGATGAAGACAAGGAAGTGCCCCTGAGATACAAGCAATATGTGAAAATTTGGGAATCAAAACCCCTTCCTGAGTTGGACACCAATTTTTGTATCACTAGGAAAACATATCAAATTGCTCCATCTAGTTTACATAGGATGGAGCTCAGCTCTTTTCTGTGGATGGAGTAAATGTTCAATATAATAGGGTAGTTGTACTAATGGAGCACGTTGGCCCAATGTACAATTATACACATTGGACATTGTTTGTCCAATATCAATTGAGTATGGAGAGATATGGAATTTCTATAAATTATAATCAAATGAAAGAAACTCATAAAAATAAATGTGTCTGTGTGTCAATGGAAGACCAAAAGCTTAAAGAAATGTTTGTTTTTATAAAAAATTGTCATCATAGAAGTACAACGAAGCTACCCAATTCTAGGAAATAAAATTATAGTTCGTGAAATAAAACCAATAGCTACAAGGAAAGAGTTGTTAATCGATTACAATTTTGAATAGAATAAACTTTAAAGTAAAGAAGTGATTATGTTTAGAAATTTATAATCATTCTTATTAATTGCATTTAAATATGATTTGCAATAGTTTTATCTATTTAATATACCGGTATCTATGTTGCAAGTTGATTCAAGCATTAGGCTAGTTTTTGTTTATTCAATCCCTCTTTCTCGTGTATCTCAATTATTGAATGGGAAATAATGCTCTAGTTGATGTCATTAGAGAAATGGCATAGGCCTCCATGGTTCCACCAAATTGGGATTAAATCCAACATATTGGGTGCTACATGCAACCATTTTGCAATCAGTCGTTAGAAGAAGATGAAGAACATGAATGAATTTCCATTGCAAAAGTAAGGAAACACTAGATAACATAATTTTTTATCAACTAGCAGGACAAAGGTGATAAATCCATTACGCAAAAACAGAAGCTATCTTGAGTTAAAAATTTATTGACGACTAAAAGTTGACAAAAATAGAGGTCAAAACGGAACCTCGTTACAAGCAGTTAGCAGTTACACTAGTTATCAGGAACCATCTGTCAGAAGGACATACATATACAGACGCTAAACAAACTTCCAAATATAAAATGATTTTATACAAATATCCTGCATTTGCTAACAGCCCAACATCAACACAACGGTTGACCATTAATTCAAATCCTTCTAGAAAGCCCAATCTTATTTCAGATACAGTTGGGACAATTTCAACCAGAGATACATCTCTTATCCACAAATCGAGACTAATGTACCTGAAAGCTCATTTAGGAGAGACATAAACCAAGAGAAATATCGTGCCACCCAAATACCCATGGGATACATTACATATGCTATTGCTACTAATTACAGGAAAAAAACCTAATAAAAGACCGCTCAACCACAGGATGAAGAAAACAAAAGAGATGAGACCTTTCCAACACATCTTCACATACTCAGCATTCAGCTGAGGGCTTCATCTGTAAAAGCATTGATTCAGAACATACTTGAGTTCAGTAATTCAAATCTCACTGAAAAATAGAAGTAACTACAGTAAAAAAAGCGCAGTCTTGCAATCATCAAGAGAGAGCTAGCACCAAATGCCATTTTAAAATCACAGCATTAAACTCAGGCTTTCCTATAGCAGAATTCCACATCTGTTTCACTCAAAACTGAATCGGTAAAAATTGATTTTATTAAAAAACAGAGCAGCCAATGATGTTATGACAAGAGCAGAATTTACTGTTTAGGTTGTACAAGTTACTAACCCAGTAAGAAAAACAATGAAAACAGAGCAATATCATGCCCAAACTCATATCACAAAGATATGACTTTAAGCAAAATGCATTCACATTCTTCTATAACTTTCTCTCAAGGTTAACCTAAAGTTCAAGAATTACGTAAGTATAGGAGGAAATTTACCAGGACATGCTTTTGTTCAGAACTTTAATTCAAGCACCAGAAAAAAATCTGCATGTATTAGCCACTCAGTAAATTCAACCAACAAAACGGACAGGTAACTCTTAAAAGCACTGTGGTGAACCCGACAGCCACAATTTCTCTGTACTTGGATGCTCTTCCTTCAACATAAATAATGTGTACCCACTTGAAGATTAACACGAATCATATAGTTCAATATTCTCCCTTTAATTCTGATTAAGAAGTGGAGCAGTGGAGCAATTCAGTTAAATATAATGAGTTTCATCTTAATCCAGTCCAGTTTTAAATTTCATGGAATAAATGTAACAACCTGATCCAGCATAAACTTACTGGGAGGGTGGTTACCTGATAAAAATTTATAAATCAATCAAAGTAACTTGGGGCCAAAACAAACAATATCATAAATAATGGAAAATGACACATCCTTCTACCTTTACACCTTACTAACAACCAACCCAACTCCTGGTCCAAACCAGTGTTCCAATGCAGAAAATGCCAATAAAGAGAAAATGACAACCAAAGGGAAATTTTCCACCCAACCAACGCAACCCATGAAAGCAGGTGATGTGCCCCCCAACACTCCACACAACCAACCCCACCCTCCCCCTTCCACACCCCAACCCCAAGTGGAGCATAATCTCAATGAGAATATGGGATAAAACTCTCAAGTACTCAACAAGATCAACTCACACTGTCCAGCAAACCACACGAGTCAAACATCCAACTGAAACAGCTTATTTGTGGTGAAGAGACCTCTGCACTTACTGCACCCCTATAGCCATCTGGACTATGGTGTGCAATAACACCCACTCTGTTGAAAATGTAACTAGGTTCAGTCTTCATAATTATTATTGTACTTGTATCAATGTATTTCATGTGAAAACAAAAAGATGAAAAAGAAATTATTGTTATTATTATTATTTTCTAGTCAAAGCATGTTGTTCATGCTTCTAGGGTTTATTGAGTCAATAAGAAAATTTATCATTTGTCATGTGCTTCAATACTGCTTCCTTCGACCTGCAACTTCGGCCCTATAGCAACTGCAGAAACCCTAATCCAGCTTCCTCTTTAGACCTTCCTTGAGCAAGACAGCTCCTCCCAAGATCAACGAGGTCAAGATAGAGCATTTTTCCTTCCAGCAACGAGATTGCACTTCATCCTACTACAAATCAGATCTACAATTTTGGCCTCCTTTGTAGCTGCAGAAACCCTAGACTTTCGCACGTGTGAGAGAGAGATAGCCCAAAAACAAGCCTTCTTCTTCTAGACCTTCACTCTTCTTGTCTTCTTGCTTCCCAACTATAGATCAAACTTTTTCCTTTAGATCGAACTTCTTAGTGAGTGAGTGACAAATGAGGTCAAACTACTCCTTTATATAGCCTTTCCAGGGAGTCGAATTCCCTCCTTTGGGCCAACTTGAAGTTGTCGGGGCCGACTTGTACTTTTGGAGTTTCCATGACTTTCTAGACTCAAAAATAATTCTCTTTCCAATCACATTTTTCCCGGAAGGCTCTTATAAACATGAGGTTGACTCCTTTGACTCATAAGTCGTGACAATAAATCCTAAGACCTAACAAACCCTAGAAGCATGAAAAACATTCTTTTACCTAGAAGACCATCAATAAGAAGCATGAAGCCCATGTTTTAATAATAATAACCTTTTATTTTCTTCTTTTGTTTGTTACATAGCATACATATTGAAATGAGTACAACAACAATTATGAAGACCGAAACTAGTTACATTTTCAACCCTCCCGCTTAGCTAGGGAGGTATTCATAATTGTACAACTAGTACAACATCATTCTCAAACTAAAGAGTTCTCATAAGAAGAGTCGGATTGATAAGCCAACTGTAAGCATCATCATTATAACCAGCATTGTCTCTGAGGCCTAACTAAACAAGCTCTACTTCATTCAAGATCATTATGCTGGGAGGCTTTATGTGTTATACCGCACTACCTCTATAAGGCCCAAACCCCATTTGGATGTTCACAAGGTATGTCCTTTTAGGACTATTCTTATCTTGGATCTCCAATCCTAAGCCCTCAAAGAATATGGATCCTCTTCGACTTCTCTTCTCTTGGATACATGTCCTATCCTCAAAGAGTGTTGGAACCTTTCTTTTCTTGGATTCTACATCCTCAAGGAAACCACAGAGGTTTATCCAATCCTCCACCATTCTCTTTTCATCACCTAAAGAAGAGAATGCACATGTGATGTCCAGCATCACTCCACCTCAACTAGAGAGGATATCCCTATTCCCTCTTGCCAAATGAATAGATCCTTGCTCCTATATAAGGAGACTCCTTTGCTTTTTCTCAAAACCAAAGAAGATTCTAGACTTCCTTTTTATTTGGAAAATCAACACCACAAGCCTTATAGCTTGTTTTTATAAGAGTATCAACTATCAATTCTTTATAGTTGTCTGGCTCCCTCTTTTCTCTGCATCTCATCATATCGAGTCTACTTCCTTTTGAGGTGTCATGGAGCCATCTTCTCTCTTCAATCTTGTGAGAGGATCCAAGTCATTTTTCTTGCCCATCACATTCATCTTCAACATCATAGATGAAGGCATTGCATTGAGCCTTTCCAAACTTCATGTTGATCTCAACTTCCTCATGAGAGTGATGTCCTTTGACCTTTAGGTTATCTTCTCGCACTACTACCTTTCAATCCTAATATGAGCACATCTTGACTTCACAGTTGCAAGGTACCAGATGTTGAGCTTCCCTCAACATTCTTCATACATTTCCATCCATACAGTTGAACTTGCTTCAACTATCATCATGTATTCCTACAACATCTTTCCAAGTAGCAAAATAGTATTTTAACCAGATAACCAACAATAATTAAAAATACACTCACCTCCTCATGATTACCTTCTCAACAGATATCAACATCCTTATGGTCCATCTCCACATGAATATTTCTTCATGCATCAGAGTGCCCAAGGATTGAACTTGATTACCAAGTTACAACCTTTTCTTCCGGAGATTATACTAGATATTAGTCATTATTTTACATATTCTAGAGAAAGTCTTAATCTTTTTATATATCCTTAAGTCAAAATCTTCCTTTAAAACATCATACGATCATACTAAGCATGTTACAAGATTCTATCCACGTGAATCTTGTTCAAGAGTCACTTCCAATGTGTATCCCTATGCCTCTTATTCCACCATCTAGTTAGTTATATGTCTCATAATGAACCTGCATCCTGAGCCATTACATTCCTTCATCCCTTTACCAGTACTGTTTCCACATTACATGGAATGAATACTAAACTTGTCATAGTGCTTCTCCCAAGAACCTCAAAAATGACAGTTCTTATAGGATCATGATGATCCACCTTAGCAAGATGACTACCTCTAACATAATGTTAGATAATGCCTCGATGAACAATATGCAAAATGGTCTATTTAACAACTTTTAAAGACTAGATGATCACATGCTTCTCTTTATGATGTTATGCAAAATCAAGATTCCTTTTAAAATAAACAACAATGCACACTATCCTAAAGGAAAGATTTGCCCTCATAAAGAACCCGACAAACAGTATGCCTTCTTCAATAGTAAAGATCTTTCACATCTTCTTTCTTTGGCTTATTCTCAGGTTCTCCTGTTTCCTCAGCCATGTGAACCTCGCTTCTTTCCTTTCTCTTGTTGTTCTGTTGGCTTGGATAGTCCCTCTTAAAGTGTCCATATTCATTGCACTTAAAACATTGAATCTTGGACATATCTTTCTTCTTGGACTTCCCAAACTTTCCTTTCTTCAGCTTCTTGACTCGAGCTAGAAAGGCTTGAGACTGTTCATTTGATCCAATGCCATCTTTTATCTTGATCCTTGATTCTTCCAAAATGCATTGAGCCTGTAACTCATCAAAAGGGGTTGAATCTTTCTTAGAGTAGATGCTTGTTGAAAAGTTGCTCCATTTTGGTGGCAATGCATTTAGTACACAGATGGTCATTTCTGAATCAGAAATTGTCTCTCCAAGCCCTTGCAAGTGATCTCTTAATTGAGAGATCTTCATTAGAAAGGATGTCATGTCCTCATCCTTTGATTTTTAAACTCGTATAGTTTATTCCGCAAAGACATCTTTTGTCTTGATGTACTTCCAGAGTACAAGTTCACTAGCTTGTCATACATAGCCTTGGAAGTTTTTAAATTCGCAACAAATGGAACAAGAGGATCTTTAATGGATTCAACTATGATCCTTTTTGCCCTTACTTCCCCTTTCTTGTACTTTGCTAGTTCTTGAATCTTTTCTTTGCTAGGTTCAGTAATTTCCCCAGTTACATACTCCATTACCTTATGTTCTATAAGTGTCAATTCAATCCTTTTCTTCCATGCTAGGAAATTTGATGCTCTAACGAGCTTATTGCTCTCCTTGCAAAAAGAACCCATATGATCTGTAGATTCAAACGTAGAGTAATAATATGATACTTACTTGATAACCAAGATTCTCCTCTTCCTTGATGATGTTTCCAACCTTTATTGATGCCCTCAGGACCTTTGAAGAAACTTCAATAGTGTCCTTGAAAGATGCTTCCTTCAAAGATGTCTTTCAATAGATCTCCTTTTCTCAGGAGATAACCTTTCTTGTAGTTTTCCTCTCAAGCCTTCCTTTGATGCGAGCTTGATGTAGTCTTGATCTTCTTCAATGTAGAAACCTTCTTTCCAAATCAATAGGTCTTCTACTTTTTTTCTTCCACGAATGATTCCTCTTGACAAGCAAAACCTTTCTTTGTGTCCACAAGATGATCCTTCCAGCTACCTTCTTGTTCACCTTAGCTCTGATACCATGTTGGAAAATTCAAGGTGGCAACTTATTAAATAATTTTCATTAACCTTAATATTTGCTTGTGAACTTAGTCTTCTTTGTTCTTTATTTAGATCTTTTCATCAAAGAAATATCAAGAACAAAAAAAGTAGCAATGAGGACACAGGAATTAGGCTCTCAACCTGGGCAAAACCCCTCCAAGGGGAAAACCCGAAAAAATTCTTCTCTTCTTATAGAATCTGCTTCAGATGAGACAACAAAAACCCAAACCCTAAACCAAGTCCTTCTCCAAGTACCAATTCAACCCTTCCAACAAGTTTGTCCTTGATCTAACACTAACCAGCTTCAAACTGCAACTTCGACCTCCCAGCTTCAATACTACTTCCTTCGACTTGCAACTCCAGCCCTATAGCAGCCGCAAAAACCTTAATCCAACTTCCTCTTGAGACCTTCCTTGAGCAAGACAACTCCTCCCAAGGTCAACGAGGTCAAGATAGAGTATTCTTCCTTCCAACAACAAGAGACTACACTTCATCCTATTGCAACTCGGATTTGCAATTTCAGCCTCCTTTGTAGCTACAAAAACCCTAGACTTTCGCACATGTGAGAGAGAGATAACCCAAAAACAAGTCTTCTTCTTCTTCTAGACCTTCGCTCTTCTTGTCTTCTTGCTTCCCAGCTATAGATCAAACTTTTTCCTTGAGATTGAACTTCTTAACGAGTGAATGACAAAAGAGGTCGAGCTGCTCCTTTATATAGCCTTTCCAGGGGGTCGAATTCCCTCCTTTGGGTTGACTTGCACTGTTGGAGTTTCCAGGGCTTTCTAGACTCAAAAATAATTCCTTTTCCAATTACATTTTGCCCAGAAGGCTCTTATAAACATGATGTTGACTCCTTCGACTCATGACAAACCCTAGAAGCATGAAGAACATGCTTTTACCTAGAAGACCACCGATAAGAGGCATGAACCCCATGTTTTAATAATAATAACTTTTTCTTTTCTTCTTTTGTTTGTTACATAAGATACCTATTGAAATGAGTACAACAACAATTATGAAGACCAAAACTAGTTACATTTTCAACAGTTAACAATTGAATTGGGAACTTATTATCACAAGAAGTTGAAATTCTCATAGATTTCCTTCCAAGAACAAAAATGCATGTAAGTAATCCACCAATCTACAATCCATGATGGCAAAAACTATTAAAATACATACTTCCTTTGCATATCTAGTGGAAAACTATCCATAATTATGGAGAATTTACTTACAACATTCTCCAAGTTTTGTATACATATGGGATTATGGAGCAAGGAGATTAGTTTATAAAAATACAATATGTAATGAATATATCACCCAATAATCAAACAAGACTTCCCAACAGAGATATTGATGCTACAGTGCTCAATAAATAGATAGGGCACCATAAGCAAGAGTATACAATGCAGAGAAAGATGATCTCCAAGTATGAGGATTTGATTCAATACCTCCTTTTACAACTAAAACTGTACTTAATAATAAAATTCCCAATCCACAAGGTACAACTCAGTGGGAACCTGTTAGGACAGTTACCATTGTCAACTTAGTAACCTATTCTCTGCACTTTATGCCATGTTAAGCTAACAAACCCACTATACTACTTTGACTTCAACATTTGAGATTTCTAAACTCTCATAGTCTTCATCATACATTGTTTCCCTTAACTTGGAAAATTTTGCTTCACTAAGCTATCTTGATTCTTTTTCTTTGAAGCTCAATAGGCTCTCGAGTCTCTTCACAAACATGTTTTGACCTTTTCTTCGACTCTAAGCAATTTTTTTATACGCTTAAATATTTGATTAAAGTGACTTATGCAATTTTTTTGCATTATCTCTTCAAAAGTTTGCCTCTTTTCATGTGTTTGCTTCACTAAGCTATCTTGATTCTTTTTCTTTGAAGCTCAATAGGCTCTCGAGTCTCTTCACAAACATGTTTTGACCTTTTCTTCGACTCTAAGCAATTTTTTTATACGCTTAAATATTTGATTAAAGTGACTTATGCAATCTTTTTGCATTATCTCTTCAAAAGTTTGCCTCTTTTCACGTTTCACATGAAACATAATTTTCTACTATACTTCTCATTTCATGGGAAAATTATTTTCTTGAAACATAACCTGTTTCACATGGAAATTATTTTCCTGCAATACAGTGTGTTTCGCATGGAAATTATTCCCCTAACACACTGCCTATTTTGCATGAAAATTATCTTTACATGATACAATGTTTTGCATGACTTTTACTTAGTGGCAATAAAGTAACTTTTTGACCAATTTTTGGCTTCACCTTCTATCGCATCTTCAAAAGATTTCATTGTTGTGACATATTGCATGAACATTATTTTTTTGAGCCCTTGTCCGTTTATCACATTTTCAATTTTTTAATCTTTGCAACATATCACACTACAAATTTTGATGCGACATATCACGGTATCAAAGTTTATTCGCATGTAACATGTTGCATAAAAATTATATTTCATGTGATATGAAGTTTGAAAATTTGCGGCATGTGATATGAAGTTTAAAAATCTGCATCATGTGATGAGCAAAGTTTGGAAATTTGCAACATACAATACAAAGTTTGGAAATTTGCAACATACAATACAAAGTTTGACAATTTGTGACATGCAATAAGCGAAGTTTGAAAATTTGCAACATGTGATGAGCGAAGTTTGAATATTTGTGACATGCAATATGAAGCTTGAAAATTTGCAACATCCAATAAAAAGTTTGAAAATTTGTGGCATGCGATACGAAGTTTGAAAATTTGAGACTTGCAATACGAAGTTTGAAAATCTATGACATGCAATAAGCAAAGTTTGAAATTTCGCAACATGCTATACTAAGTTTGAAAATTTGTGACATATGACATGCATTTTTTCTACCATTTGCACAACACATGTTAATATTTTTATCATAATTTTTACCTTAAACTTTGTTTTGTGTGCTCCTTATACCATTGGAAAGTCTCATCGAGCTCTACAACTTATTTGGTATATGTTTTAAAAGATTCCTTACCATTTGTTCTATATTTGCAAATTTGTATACAAGCATGTTGTCACCAACCCAAAAACCTAATAACACAACATTTCAACGAAGGCGTCTGTGAAATCATCATCAACAGTATCAGAGATCAAACTTAGGGAAGTAGATTTGAACTCCTTATTAAGTTGCCAATTGAATTCTTTATGTTAAATCCACTTTCCTAAAACATGGTTTACCATATCCATAAAAATCAATAATTGCCCTTGTATCTACATCAAGGTTCTCAGGGAACCCCAAGATATTTGAAAAATCAAAAGGAGCATACTAGCTAGCTAGCCATGGCGGTAATTCCATTTCTTCTTTTTTGCTTCAAGGTCTTCAATATAACACTGAAAAATGAAATTTAAAGAGAACAATGATCACACCTTGTACAAGTACCAAGGTGGAGTCACGAAGACGAGCTTTTCTTATAGAGCCTTCACATTGATCAATGAGTTGACCGTTACATTTAGCGAAGTCTTTAAAATTTGTAAGGAACGAGGGCTTTGTCCCTTCATGGAGTTGCCATGTGAGAAGATCTTCAATACAGCACTCACAAATTTCTCATGAAGCGTATTCTTCAAATTACCCAAGTGAATGGACTTCATCCCAACAGTGATGTCAAAATGTTGCCACTTGAATTGTATTTAATGATAAAAGTTCTAATCCACAAGGTATAACTCAAGGGGCAACTATTGGGATGATCACCATTGTCACCTCAATAACCTTATCCTTTGTACTTTGCATCATCTCTCTTCCTGCTCAAGGGGGCATCCCTGATAGGATTACTAAGACCAAACAATGAGGCAAAAGATGAAGTTCAGAGTAGCCTTAGTACAACAAAATTTTGGGGTTTTTAGGGTTTTAAATGGGTGATGGAAGATAGTAGATATTGATGCCAAATCCAACAAGGGCAATGGAGTCAAGGTGGATCAAAAGACTTATGAGGTTAGGAAGAAATGGTCTTAAGAATTGGCTTATTTTTGTTAATGATTAGGGCTTACAGACTTGAACCAAAGGAAGAATAATCCTTATCCAATCAAGATCAATAATGAATATCAAGGTTTGCAAGAAGGGAACCTCGATGGAAAAACCTTCACCAACAAGATCAACTATGACTTGATGAATTTACTCAATATTTTTGCCAATGATCCACACGGAAGAACAAAGCATGACACCAAATAATCAACAAACCAAAAAAGGTAGAGGGAACGAAAAACACCAGAACATCTTCCTTCCAAGTGGTGGACTTCCCCCTCAAGTAGATTGATCTTGAAGGCTTGTAGAAAACTTAAGCATTTCACCATTACTCCTTATCACCATTAATCTTTACACAACAAATAATAACCAACATAAAGAAGCTTCAAGAATTGACAACTATCATCCACAACAAAAGAACCCCTTACACAACCATATGCTCCAAGAAAGATGTGCCAATTAAGTGGATGTGTGACTTCCAAGGTGGAATGTTCCTTTATGTCATGAGAAAAATCCCTTCGAAAGTGAGTGACCCTCCAAAACAACTCCAAAAGTCATGTACAAAACTTCAAGGTTTACAAGTCCTCATCAAAAGTGTGATTTATGACTCTCAAGGCCCCTCCAAGAGTACACATAGTCTCCTGGTAAAATATCCCCATCAATGATGAGGGAAAAGCCATCAAAAAGGGGGTGGCCCCACAAAATCAACTACAAAGGTCAAGTGTGAGGTCTCCAAGGTAGAATGGTACTCCTCAAAACATGATAGTGACTTCCATGAATCACAAGAGAGCTCAGCAAGCCTACACATGTCACAATAAAGTACTAATGTAATCTCCAAGCGAGATGTCCCATCAAATGATGTGACACATGCCTCAAAAAGAGTGAATAAAGTGAGCTGTCAAAAATCTAGAATGCAACATGGCATGAGAAACCCTAGTACATAAAGAATAGCTCAAAATAGTTTTGACCAATGCCTTGGGAATCATGAACTACCTTGAAAAGTGTAAACTGGAAACTGTGAAAATGTCCAAAATCTGAATGATGCTAATGCCATGTCAAAACCTAGGCCCTAGGGAGCTTCAATAAAGGGACTATGGATCATCAAATATTACATCACATGATCAACAAATTTGCCACCAAATCCTCCATGAAACCAACAAGTACTCCAACTGTCCAATGTTCTTAGTGATAACAATCATAGAGTAGTGACAAAATTTGTTGAAATTAGCGAGAAAAGTGATTCCTTGATTTGTGCCTTAATTCAAGGAGTCAAAGTTGAGTTCCTTTTATGCATGGTCGAGTTCCTAAAATTTAGGAGTTTCCCTACAAATTAGGAGTGCATGAGGCTGATGTGTTGAAATTGAAAGTCAAGTTCTTGATTTTCTGGTGTGAGTTAGTTTGGAAACTGAGAGAACAAGTGGAGTTAGTTAACAAGTTGGGTTAACTGTTGTTAACTAGAAAAGCACCAGTTCGACTTTCAACATAGAACTCACTAATTTTAACCATTTGAATTTTCTTTAAATCGAGGAACGAAGGCACAAGTTTAATCATTGTTTTGGTGAGCACGAGTTGGTGAGACCAAGCAATAGGAAGCACAAATTTGTTCATGGAGCTTGTGAGAGAAAGAGTGTGCAAGAGAAGCTTGTGCACAAGTTGGTAGAGGGCAGCAGAGATCGGCAGTCTTGCAAGGGTTTCAAGCTTAGAACAAGCAGGAAAGACAAGTGCGTCTTTCAGATTGAAACAAGTTGCATTTGTAAGAGATCTAATGCTCAGTTTCTATCAATAAATTTTTCATCAAGCAGAGGGTTTTCCAATTTGGGTTCCCTAGTAAAAAAATTGTCTTGAATTGTGTGATTGTGTTTAATTTCTGTTCCTAATTCCGCTGCAAATTGAGCAGAGAAATTTTGTGTTTGTAAGAAAAGGTGTTTTTTCAGATTGTTCTTATCAGCATACCAGAATTTCGTGGAAATTCTACAAAATTCAATAGGATCACCCTAGGCAAAATGAGGGGTCACACCTCCAATGTTAGTGAGTTGAGTAAAATCTAATTGGCTTAAAACCATCAAAGAGTAGCTTTAGCACATCATCTTAGGACTAATGTTTTTGTGTACCGAATTTGAATTTGAAAACATTTAACCAAGACCACTACTGAGGTTAACTAATACAAAATAAGAGGGTTATTGCAGTTTCATAAAAATGGTCTTTGTAAGAGGTAGTTCTATTGTTATCAGGACTTGATGGTCTGTGATAACTGAATGTTTGTTTAGGGTAGTTACTTGCCTTTCGGCCGCTTGTTTCCAATAGCCGCAATATTTCTACACTTTGAATATTAGTATTGTGTCATTCACAATTACATTTTGTTGTGCTAAAAATAAATTTTCACATATTTTCCTTGGCCTTTTAGTTATCTATAAGCAATTATTCCAATGTGGCCATGGTAATGATCATTAAGACCTTTCAGTCAGCACCCAGTAAGGCTTTTAAGGACCAACCCTTCAAAGCATTGGCGTTTCAGTTGAGAATAAAACAAGTCTGATAATTTTCACCATATCCGAGGCTCACAATAAAAACTCTCGCGATACCCTAAAATTGGAATAAAGCCACACAGTTAAACCCTTACGTGCTACTTTTGTCCATTCAATCAAGCGTTAGCGTGGAAAGGATAAAGCCATATAGTTAAGCCCTTAATTGCTATGTCTGTACATTCAGTCAATTGATAGCTTGTAAATGATATGGGGATATGGGTCCATTGAAATTGTACTCCAGAAATTGCCCACCAACTGGTTATTGCAAACAACCGACCAATACATCTCGCTCAATTTGTTGTTACAGGAGAACCCATTAAACCATATAGAGAGAGAGAGAGATTTTGCTTTATACATACATTCCCTGAACCCCTTAATTCAACTTTGGCATCGGGAAACAAAACGAAGCAATAAAACAAATTTGAACTGACCTGTACATACACGCACTTTTGAATGATAAGTAATCAGGAGGTGGGTTGGGTTTCTTTGTCGTCGTTCTTATTACTCTTGTTACTCTTGGAAGTGGAGAGGGAAGGCAGGGGATTGGATCCTTTGATGAACCAGCCAAGTGCGAAGAAGGAAACACCGGCCAAAATGGCAGTTCCCCATGCCTGAGAATACCACCTGCTGTACTGCCTAATGGCGAACTTCCACTGCTCTCTCAGAGTTGAAGGATCAGGATTATGTGAATCGGGAGGATTCGGAAACTGAACACGTTTCCAATTCTCGCCCAACTCGGGAGGATTTGGATAATGGGCTCGTTGGTTTGTTGGAGGAACCGAACTTGGTGCTTTGGGTATTTCTCCGGCCATTTTTGCAAAGATATTTACATTGTGTTGCCACAATAATATATACACAAAAAATTCAGCCGCCTGAACTTCATAAATTTATACACAAAACTATGCTGCCTCCGCCTAAACTTGATCGAAACTTTCAAAGGCTCATGCCATTGCCCCCAGCGGTAAAGATTGAGTCGAAACTTCTCAAAGAGGTCATGCCATTCCCCAGCAAGAAATCTCAAATTTCCAAACTTTTCTATTTTCTCAACCAAAATTGGTTGTAGTTAGCATTCACAACGCACAAATGAGTATTAATAAGAACTTGTGAGTTGGTAAAGGTTGAAATGTCTTGAAACATTTCTATTTTATGATTTTATAAAAAGGTCTTATGTTAAAGAGATATTTACTTCTCGAAACTCATTGTGATGAGTCAATATTAATATGTTAAAGAGATATTTACTTCTCGAAATTCATTGTGATGAGTGAATATTCATATTTTTACTAGTTTTCCAATTTATGATCTCTTTAAAAAACATAAAAGTTTAAGTTTTTTTAATGATGAATTATATTGGATGGTTCGAAATGCTTTGATCAAAAAAAGTTTTATGTGATTTAAAAAAAAAAAATCTTTCTTTTAAAAACATAAATTCTTAACTATTAGACCCATTTAAACTACACTTATAAACTATGATATACTCATCCTCCCTAAAACAACAAAACATGAATCAAAGCCTCTCAAATGGGTTATGTCATCCTCCTACTTTCCCCTAGTAAGATGTGTTTTATGTAAAGTATTTTTTATGTTATCAGTCATAACCACATCAAAGTACGATAGAATCCTCGCAATCTAGGTTACATAAATGATTGGAAACCTTGTGAAAGGCTACTTTTTATTCAAGTTGGTTAAGTGTGCACATCCTTACTAGTGAGAAAAATGAATGGACGAAAGCACCTCTTTGTAATTAGAGTGTATAATTGTTTTAGTAGGTGAGTTTATTTGTTTTCATCTTTATAGGATTATATCTTAGGATCTATTAAGAGGCTTAAGACATAGATCCACTTACTGGCATCAACGAATCTAGAGACATGTATATTTGAGAATCCACACACATATATATCCAAGAAATTTAATTCAACTAATGTATGACTTATAGTGATTTATCTAATTATTACTTTTGTTTTCAAAGCTTAAAACATGAGATAAGGAGTTCATAGACATATGTGGCCTAGAAAGGTAATATAGTCATTTGTATATTTGTCATTTCTACTATTAAAGATTTTTTTGTTTCCAAAGCTTGCAAAATGAGATAAGGAGCATATAAACATATGTGACCTAGAAAGATAATATAGGCATTTGTAAATTGTCGTTTCTATTTCAAAAGTTTGGAAAATGAGATAGGGATTGTCCAATGACCTTCTAAAGCTCTCTAAGCCTTTGAAGAATAACAATTTACTTTCTCTCTAAAGGAGTACTCAAAAAAAAAAAGGAGAAGGAAGGATGAATAAAATGATTCATGACATACCTACAACTCTAGAGATTAAAGTGTTGAAAGATGTAATTAGTTTCAGTGTTCATAATTGTACCTCTATGTATTTTATGTAAAAAGAAAAAAAAAAAAGAGAGAAAAAGAAAAATGATTTTAAAGCATGGGTTTCATGCTCAAAAGAATTTTTATTATTATTAAATAAGCATGTTCTTCATGCCTCTAGGTTTTGTTGAGTCAAAGAGTCAAAGTCCTATTTGGGCCTCTTGAAAAGAGAAAGAAAAATGAATTTTTAATATGGAATTTTGGGTCAAAAACCCCTTACCAAGTCGGCCTACACGACAAGTCAGCCTTGCCCCAATGGACATCTATGTTCGCACCCCTCTAGACAGTATAAATAGAAGATGATATAAGCTCATTTGGACACACACTTGGATGTGTTTTTGGTCTGAAATTTTGCAGAAGAATGGAGATAAAGTGGAGAGACGAAGTCTGAAATGGAAGAAGAGTTTCTTCTTGAGATGGAATATGTGGAAATTTTGCCTTGGTACTTCTCAGGTTGATGATATCTTGATGCTAAATTTGTTGAGCAAAATGGAAGGTTTGACTTGGCATCTAGAGGTGGAAACTGTTAAACACATACATGGCAGCAACAGAAGATGAATGATAAGTAGGAGAGTACATCTATTATTGACAATGATATGCATTTAAAGTACATAGTGTGACCGTTGGGTTCCACATCCCAAGGTCTCTTAGACTCTCATGGTTGTTCACATTCTACACCAACCCATAGAGGATTAGGTGTCCAACATTCCCCCCCTTAATCTGAAGGGGTATGTATGAGTCCAAGAAGAGAGATGTAATACAAAACGAGCAAAAATGCATGGCAACACTAGGCTGAATGTGCTCTCTGAAATGTTGGCATAAAGGGAGGTGGTTTAAGGATTACCACCAACACTGGAACACTTAGTGCAGTTCCCGGAACTCTTCCAAGTCTGGCATGAAGCTCAGGTTTTCTGCTAGAGGAAGTGCTCCTGATTTTTTGAAGAGGGAAACCTTCAACCATGAAAGGGAGGTCTCACCCCGCATAAAAGGGAGAACCTCAACCTGAAAAGGGAGGTATCAACCTGTGATGGTTTAAGGATTACCACCAACTCTAGAATGCTTAGTGCAATTCTTGGAACTCTTCCAAAAATGGAAAGAAGTTGAAGTCTTCTACTATAGGAAGTGTCACCAATTCTTTGAAGAGGCATCACCAACTGAAGGCATGCTCAGGGGCATCTTTGTCTCCGGCTACAACTCTGAATCTGGTATGGCAAGTTGTGGCTCAGGCTCACTTGATGTGACTTTGAAGCCTGTAGAATATTGACACAGGGTTACCCCCGCTTACACCCACAGAATGCATGTAAAATGCATAAGCACATTTGTCCCAGGAATTCTAACTCTCTAATAAGTCAAATCTTCAATTCTTAATGGTTAAGGCCCCCCTTTCTTAATCTCTGCAGAATAATTTATAGGCTAACCAAGTCTAACCCTTAATCCATCCTTTCCTTTCTATCGGAAATCATTCACTCTCATAAACCTTAGTTTAAACCTTTAAAACCCAGAACCATACGACTTAGTCAATTTTTCTTTATAAATCGGGACCACAACACTTTATTGGAAATACACAGGAATACACACAGAAACATGGAAACCCGACCCGAAACACATAAGGTCGGACTTCAAAATCTATAAGCCCGCATCTATAATTATCGGCGGGTCCGCTCTCTCGGTCTGTCGCCTTTCTGTTGCACCGTCTTTTGCATTCCCCGATCACCGATCACCGATCAAACAATCCTCCGTCGTTGATTTACATTTAGTAGATCGAACGGTCCACGATGATTTTGGATGGACAAGTAGCACGAGGATTAACCACCCGATAAAGCAGTTTTTCCTCTCTCCTCCGCTGTTACGTGTCAATTGATGAGTGGAATCGGGTGACTAACCTTCAATACAATTTATTGTTTTGAGGTTGCCTGAAATACCACTACTACTGTTTCAAAACCACTTCTTCGTGAATTAACGCCCTCACTCTTTCACCATGTGATGACTGTTGATCTGTTGATCTGTCGATCCGACGATCCAGATCAACTTCTAGCGATTCCTTACCTTCCACCATTACTGTCTATTGATTTATGAGATCCAACGGATCCTGTGCATTCTCTCATTCGTCTGCCATTTAATGGATTCTGCGCTTTAATCCAGTTCCTCTGCCATATACCATTTCATACACGACATAACAATTAATTCGTTTATCTTTAGATCGCCATCGATCCTCGTAGTGATCAATGGTCGATCAATACTACAACACACATACTCAGACTGTTCAAGAAATACAACACACAGGCATACAATATCAACACTGAACACACTTTTCTATTATATACAGATGATTACAAGCTAAGGCATTTCAGCCTTAGGAACAAGCTCTCCTCTCAACTACATTGTATCTATCTCGGTTACACGGTTTTTCTGTCTATTTCTCTACATTACTCTCTCACACACATAGACTCTCTTTTTATAAGAGATTACAACAGTCGTGGATCATTAAAGATGCATGATTTCCTCCCACAAGCACTCAAAAAATCCCTTAATTCTCTCTACAGCTCGCTATATGGATATATGAATACATGGCAGATTACATTAATATTTAATTAATTCCATCAAATTACTCTGTTTTAACAGATTTGTCCCCTGTTTTTCTCCGATGGTCCATGTCTCCTCCTTGCTCTGCTTTGGATTCCTTCTTTAATGAAGAGTGCCGGATGCTCCTGCATCAGACTCCCAAGGAACCAAAATCTATGACCTCCTAGTCATATGCTTCTCCTTATCCTTAGCAATTCTACCCACTTCTCAGTGGAACTGCCTTCATGATCTTCTGTGAGCTGCAATCAACCTCTGTAGTAACAGTCTTCCTCTGCTACACGATACCTCACCAAGCTTTCTCCTCTAAGCTTAGTCTTTTGGCATCTTTTGGCATCCTTTTGGTTCTCTCTTCTTTGAAACACTTGAGCACTCCATGCTCTAGGTTTGTTGCAAGTCTTCTCACCTTCCGCTGTCGCTATCTGCACGATAGTAAAGACCATAACTCTCCAGTCTCCAACACAATTGTACCTCTTCTCCTTCTGCTTGCACTTTTTCTTCCTTCTCGTAGGAAATCCTTTCCCTTTCCCTGCTCTGATACCAAATGATGAAAGGAGATTTTGACGTAAGCCAATTTGCCCTTTCATTTATAAATTTTGATCCTGAGGCCTGTGGATTATGGCTCACAAACCCTATCAGAAGCATTTAACGGCTTTAAATCTTTAAAATCTGAAGCCATACGACTTAGTCAATTTTTCTTTATAAATCGGGACCATAACACTTTATCGGAAATACACAGGAATACACATGGAAACATGGAGACCCGACCCTAAACACATAAGGCCGAACTTCAAAATCTATAAGCCCGCATCTATAATTATCGGCGGGTTCGCTCTCTTGGTCCATCGCCTTTCTGTTGCACTGTCTTTTGCATTCCCCGATCGCCAATCACTGATCAAACAATCCTCCGTCATTGATATACACTTAGTAGATCCAACGGTCCATGATGATTTCGAATGGACAAGTAGCACGAGGATTAACCACCTGATAAAGTGGTTTTTCCTCTCTCCTCCACTGCTACGTGTCGATTGATGAGTGGAATCCGGTAACTAACCTTCAATACCATTTATGGTTTTGAGGCCGCCCGAAATACCACTTCTACTGTTTCGAAACCACTTCTTCGCAAATTAACGCCCTCTCTCTTTCACCATGCGATGACCGTCGATCTGTTGATCTGTCGATCCAACGATCCAGATCAACTTCCAGCGATTCCTTACCTTCCACCATTACTCTCCATTGATTTATGGGATCCAGCGGATCCTGTGCATTCTCTCATTCGTCTGCCATTTGATGGATTCTGCACTTTAATCCAGTTCCTCTACCATATACCATTTCACACACGACATAACAATTAATTCGTTTATCTTTAGATCACCATCGATCCTTGTAGTGATCGATGGTCGATCAATACTACAACACGCATACTCAGACTGTTCAAGAAATACAACACACAGGTATAAAATATCAACACTGAACACACTTTTCTATTATATACAGATGATTACAAGCTAAGGCATTTCAGACTTAGGAACAAGCTCTCCTCTCAACTACATTGTATCTATCTCTGTTACACAGTTTTTCTGTCTATTGCTATACATTACTCTCTCACACACACAGACTCTCTTTTTATAAGAGATTACAACAGTCATGGATCATTAAAGATGCACGATTTCCTCCCACAATCACTCAACAAATCCCTTAATTCTCTCATATATATGAATACATGGCAGATTACATTAATATTTAATTAAGTCCATCAAATTACTATATTTTAACAGATTTTTCCCCTATTTTTCTCTGATGGTCCACGTCTCCTCCTTGCTCTGTGTTGGATTCCTTCTTTAATGAAGAGTGTCGGATTCTCCTGCATCAATGACCATCACTTCCCCCCCTGTCAGATACAAGGTGAGATGATGGAGAAAAGTGAACTGCAAGACTGTGCAATACTCTAGAACAAGTTATGACATATGACTGAAATATCTTCTTGGATGTTGAAGCCCATTGCCAAGAAGCGATCCATCCAAGATGAATCTTTGTTCTTGTAGGAAGCTTGTTTTTGAAGCATCTGTTTGAAGAATGACTAGTTTTATGACAGTGCTTACATGGATGAAGATCAAAACAATGATATTTCATATGGCCAACTCAGTCATAGTGTTGGCATTTCACAATCAGTTGTTGTTGTTGTGGAAGAGGAGCAGAATCTGTAACAGCTGAAGGTGAACTGTCATGAAGGAATCCAACACTGTGAAACTGGATGGGCTTTGAGTAATCTAGAATATGAAAGGACATGTCCTTGTCATATCCAAGACCAGTTTTGTGCTTATTGTGGACAAGCTCTTCCTAAGGTCTGATTACCGACTTAGGAAGTCAGAGCAATATGTGTGTGGCAAGGAAAATATGTATTTCAGAGAAGTTGCTTGAATGTTGGTGCGCATCTTGGGAAATCCAACGGTCAAGCAATACATTATAATGGAGGCCTTATATGGTATGGCAGAGTATACGTTATAACAGAGGCGTTATGAGATCTTCTTCTGTAGCAACCACCAAATCACTCTGCAACTCCCCAAAACTATTCAACGATGTTATCAATTAGAGTGGCGCAGAGAATTCAACTTGAGTTTAGTTGAGATGACATTCAAAAGTGCAACACTAATAACATAAAATTGATGGATATAATGTCAGATTCACGCAGCAATAAAATAGGTAGGGTAGCAAGATGACCAGAAATGCAGCAAAATTGATAGGTAAAGAAAGACCACAAAAATGAGTGGCTCAAATTTAAGTAGGGCAGGAATAAGCTTGCAGCTCTGATACCATGTTAAACACATACATGGCAACAACAGAAGATGAATGATAAGCAGGAGAGTACATCTATTATTGACAGTGATATACATTTATAGTACATGGTATGACCGTTGGGTTCCACATCCCAAGGTCTCTTGGACTCTCATGGTTGTTCACATTCTACACCAACCCATAGAGGATTAGGTGTCCAACAGAAATTCTTTTGTGGTCATGGGTCTTGGATGTCTCACTTTGATTTGATTTATAAGAAGAGATTTTGACTGGGTTTTCCCTTAGGAGAGGGGTTTTGCCCTAGCTGAGAGCCTATATTTTGTGTTCTTTTGTTTTTGTGATCTCCATGTTTATGCTATAATAATTGTTTGATGAAATAAAGCATAATAAATATTAATAAGATGCCAACTAATGAAGTTTAGAAAAAGACATTTCATTTTGAATTCGGAGAAGACACTTCATGTTGTTATAAAAAACAAAGATTAATAAAGTTGAATGAAAAATGTCAACAATATAATATATAGAAGGTTATATTGTGGAGGAAACCCTGTGGAAGGACTTAAAAAGGTATATCAACTTAAAATGGCCATGACTTTTGATTTGATGGTTTGATTGAGGTGATTTAAAAGGTGTTTGAGAGAGAAATCAAACAAGAATACCCAGATACAAATTTGGCACAATTTAGGGATAATCAATATATTGTACTTAAAAGGTATGAACTAGAATATGAATGTTTAAAGTAGGAACTAATGACAAATACACAAAATTGTAATGGAGATAAAAATGATATTGTTCCTAAAGAAGAGTTGAATATTGCAAGGGAAATTTTATAAGTGTTATAGGTGCAAGTCTTTATTTGAGTCATGAAGTTTGGGAGTGGTGGATGACCCTGAATGGGGACTTCAAATTAAAATTCAATGGGGAGAATTTGGAAAAAAAAAAAACACCTTTATGGAATATAAAGGAAACAAAAATGAAGGGAAGTATAAGGAAAATAAAAAAATAATGTGGGAAGTGAAAGAATAACTCCAAAAGAAAGATGTTGAAGTATCCAAATCATATAAGTATTGTCACAACCTACAAGAAGAGCTTATGGTGAAGGGCGATGAGTTCTCCATGTTGCAAGCTCTTAATAAAGCCTTATCAAGGAGCTTAAAAACTTGAAACAAGGAGAGATGTTGAAGGGGAATAAGGATAATGACTATTGAAGTGAAGAAAATAGAAGGTTGAGTAAGAACAATAAAGGCCTTCTTCATGGTGTTAAGAATGTGAAAAGGTATCTATAGGATAAGTAATCAAAGATCATAAATGAAGAGGTCAACAAAAGAGTTGAAAACAACATCTTTAAAGAAATTTGAAGAATCCCTCAATAATGATGAAGTTAAATTATAAACATAAACAAGAATTGAAGAAGAGTGGAAGAAAGTGATGGTCAATAAAGAGTTCTTGAAGAAGTGAGCTCCATCTTGAGGATGTAAAAATCAAGTGTGATAGGTAGAAGTCAGAAATGAAACTTCATGTTGTACTCAAATATTGCCAAGGCATATCATCTTTACGATGAGGGAAACAAGAACTTTGTTGTTTCCAAAGATGTAATTATTCTTGAACCTTCCAATACTAACAAAATTGTTGAGTTGTAGCTTAATCATCTAGAGAGATTTATTCATGTAAATACATATCATGAATTCGATGATGAGATTCCACATATTGAATGGGAATCCCTATCTTGGATTAATCTCTAAAATACCCTTCTTCTTCTTTTTTATAACAAAAATGATTAGGATTTGATTAAAATTTGTGCCCAGACACGACCATTATTCAAGAAGTTTAAAATATCTTTCTCTGGCTCGTAATTCAAAAAATCTAAATACCATTGATAGATTAGGAAAGAGACACCAAACTATATCAACATGCTTGTTGTTTTCATAGTTATATACATGACAAAATTAACCTTGCAAAAGACAATATTTACAAGGTAACATAAGACATAGACATTAGAAAAACTATCTTGTGGTTGACTTATTGATGTCCAACCTTTGTTTTTCATTGGTACGAGTTGCCTCA
This sequence comes from Pinus tabuliformis, assembly GCA_031772625.1. Lineage (NCBI taxonomy): Eukaryota > Viridiplantae > Streptophyta > Pinopsida > Pinales > Pinaceae > Pinus > Pinus tabuliformis. Next base: position 160,644,445 of record CM062815.1, on the reverse strand, counting down.
TCCATCTCTGAGATACACACAGTCACATGATTTATATAATCTCGAAGAGTCTTTAATTGACTTCGACGGGCATCTAATTCATCATCCTACTTGGTGATCTTTTCCTGAAGAGAGAGATTATTGTCTTGGATTTGAGTTATGGATAATATGTAATCTTGCATCTTCATATTAAAAACCATAAGTTATATATTCTTATCATCTATTTTTTGTTTTTGTTGAGCTATTATGTCTAGGATGACAAAATTTATATTCTTGGTGCCATGGTTGCTAACAACCTGATCCAAAGGTTTTTTCCACATATTGCTTCTTGTGGTTTCACCGAGTGTTGGATTCTACAACCTGTATGGAAAGAAGTTGTCAGTGACCTAGAGTCACATTATGTTGTGCTACAATGCAGAGCTTGGGGACATCTAAATATAATTTTTAATTTTCTTTTTTAAGTGTTTTGTTTCCTTCTGGAAAATTATGTATGAAATTACGAAGAATTTACACAGAGATTTATGGGTGTGTTTTCCACATATTGTCAGATTTGAGCATTGTACACTTTGGGTTTAACATAAGGGTTATGAGATTTTTATGAAGAAAATTGAAAGTATGGAGAACATGTATCAATAAACTAAGGTGGGCAATTAAGAATCCATAAATTACTAACATCAAAGAAAACAAGTGAGAAATTAAGAATTCAACTATAAAGAACATAATAATTTGAATTTATGCCTTTTACTTTCAACCCAAGTGAAAATTCATCAAAATAAACAAGGATACTCCATGTGACCTTAATAAAATTCATAGAAATTTCATGGAAATTTGCATGGGAAGGCCCTCTGCACGCATGGTTGTGTTCATCACCTTGCATCAACACCAACATCATTTAGAAATGCCTTTGTTCAAGTATTATTTTTCCACCTCCGTAGAGAATTTGGAAATGAAAGGTCCATCATCCATGTTAGTCATAATCACAATGGTGTTGCACTCGTAGACTAGGCCAACATTGGGAATTCAATGTATAACTTAGGCATGGAGCATAGGGGCCGTATTACATCTCACTATGAGCTCCCTCCCACCAGGGTCTTTTTCATAGACACTATGGGGCACATTTCAATCTACACTAGTATTTTTTGCAATTCAGCTCACACCTTGGCTCTCTTTCACCATTTCTATTTGCCAACGGATGTGAGGCTTTTTCTCTCAGTGGGAATCGTGAGCGGTAGCTCTCAGTTAACAAGTGAGGGAAGGGGATCAATTGGGTTCACTCCACAGTCCTCTGCTCCTTATTATAAACAAAAAATTATCAAAGGCATCAACTCTAGCAAGGTCCTGACTATGGTTGTTACTAGCTTTATGGAGGGTTGCTCTAATCCTCAAAGCATTATGAGCTTGAATGCAACAATTTTTATTTCTAGAAAGGAGCTCTAATCCTTAGCTCATTCGGAGCATGCAAGCAACAACAAATGGGTGTTCCAATTCAGGGGTATACCTTGGCTCGTTGGCTTTGCAGGCAGGACACCACTATGTAGTGGATGGTCTCGTTGGGTTTGTGGTTGTTGGGTTTGTGGCTGCAGGGGTTTGTTGTCATAGTGTTTCATGGTCATTGGGTTCATGGTCACAATAGTTCATGGACATTGAGCTTGTGGTTGCAAGTGTGGTGCCAGGTAACCCGTCTCCCCAAAGATGGGTCTGGCTTCAACTTGCCTAAGCCAAGAATAATTAAGCTTTATCATGCAATTTAGACATTCTTGTATATTCATAGGATTTCTTTCTCTTCAACCTCTGTTAAACTTGAATTTTGGGTGTGAGTTCAACTAGTAATGACATGTGTGCTTGCTATCCTTTGTATAATTTTGGCATTGTTTTTATCATTTCTGATGCAATGATCAGGAAAAACCTATGTAATATTAAGACATTGAATCCGTGTTACTGGTTTGGTTTCCCTTCGGGCAGGCTGGGTACACAAGGTCATATTATATGTAATGTTTTCTTGATATAATGAACAAACGAGCCTTTACACACACAAAAAAATTACATGTCTTTGGTAAGCCCCTTGAACCTGATTTATAATCCATAGTAATTGATTGGTACACCCTCCTACTTTGAATATGGATTGATTGTGAGAGAGGAGGGTCATGATTTTGTTCCATTAAAAATGAGTTGCACTTGGAGGAAGATTTAAAATAAACTACTTAGAGATCATTCACCTACCGTGAGGATACAATGTGAGAGCAAAGGAGAATGGTGCTCGGTATAGAGGTTGTGTCCCTTAGGTTGAATGCATGTGATTTAGTAGGAGGAGAGTGATGCCATTATATGCCATGAACTTTGTCATACTCCCAGCCACCTGTGTGGCTTGTGATTGATGATTACACATGAAATTTGGGGATTACATCTTATTTCACAGATTGCCTGATTAGACTTGAGCAAGTTCATTTTGAGAGCCATGAAATGTTGGTTTAAGCTATGGAAGATTGAACTAGCTATATATTCCATTTAATTCTAATTGCCTAACCTGGAGAGGGCAAGCTCAGTTAACGTAATTGTCTACTTCACTGTTTTTCTTTCGAAAGATATGGAAGCATGTTTTTTGAGGGATTTCTTCAAGCAATGTTGTGATCCTTCTTGTTATGATTTCCAAGCGGTTTTTCTTGGGCATGGTGCCATTATAAAGATGGTTGATGAAAATAAGAGAATTTCCCATTATGACTATGTTGGATATTCGCTTGTCTTTCACGATAAGGAGGCCTTGCAAGAGGCCATGCAATTTTGTTTGGTTGTTTGTCATAGACCCCAAACCCCAAGAATACCTTGTGTTCAAATTTCCATAAGGGTATACAAAACCCCTCCCCCTCCTACCACCCCTCTCTAAAATCTCCTTTTTAAGCACAATCTTGTTCAATATTTGAGCATGGTAACCTCGCAATTTATTTCCTAATAGATTTATCATAGTTGTAGAACTTTCATCCATGTGTGCTAGGTCTAATGAAGAGTGCAAAGAGTAGAAAGGGGGACAAATCCATATCAACCAATGAAGATTGAAGGATAGATCTAGGGATTTATCAATTAGATAACTCCAATTTTATTTTGTGTTTTTAATTTCCTCAATGGGCCATTATCCCAGTAAGGGATCCCTCTAAAGATTTAATGAAGAATTGATTTGATTGGGCATAAAAGTTTGGTGTATAATGTGTGATTAAGATTAGTTGTTTATTTTCTTCTATTGTTTAGTTTCAGTAAGATCCCATTCGTGCTTTTATTCAATAGAATCTGCTAGGATATAAATTTTTGAGTTATTGGATTCATAAATTTAACATGGTATCAGAGCATTTCCAAAGAGAAGGAGGTCGATTTCTAAATTTGCATAATAGAAAACAGTATAATTTTCCTATGGGTACTACAAGGGTTTAACACACAACAAATTTATTTATTAAAGAATGTAAAAAGTGGCTACATTCTTAGGTTTGAGGATAGGTTGGATGGGGTTTCTAACTTCCTACCCTAGAAAGCAAAGGCTACCTTGTTGTTGAAGGATAGTGATCTTTGGGAAATCATTGATAAGGAGATTCTGCCACCAACAGATGTAACATCATTTTTTTTAACAAAGTTTGAAAAAACATAGATTAACTCCTTGATATATAACTTTTAAGCAGACCAGGATGACATCAGGAGCAAAAGTCCTAGATCTGTTGTTTCCTACTTTTACATGAAGCTGATATATACTTAATTTACCTTTAGATTATATATTCTAACATATTGTTGTTGTTGCAGAGTACATTTACTATTAATTGATAACTAAGGAGAGATTCAAAACACTTGGTGGGAAAGCATTCATTTTGATTGATGGTGGATTCTCATGGAATTTGGAACGAAGTTGAAGTTGTCTCCTCCATTTACTCTTTGTTGATGGACTTCTCCTCATTCTGTGGATGAGTGTTGTTTCTATTGTTGGAGCTTATGTTCTCGACAAACATCGTTTCTACTAGTATCGCAAATGTTGATGAGATTGTTTAATGTGGGTGCAACACTGATTAATCTTGTTGAAGGAGTTCCTGAGGTTAGTGCATTGGTGATATAAGAACCCCAATTCTGAGGAGCAGCGATCCTTCCACTGAATGTGCAAAGCTTTGACTTGTTCCAATTCTTCTCGGATGGAATTGCAGTGGGGGCAGTCATGGTTCAAATCCATTGATCGAAGATTGGGAAAACGTAAGGCGTTGATCTTAAAAGTAAATGTAGAAGGCACAGAGAGTTGAGGGGTTGCAAAGAGAGAGGGGGGACAACAAGAAGGATTAAGGGAGGCCCGCAGTAGGAAGAGAGGGTAGAGTAGGGGCAGGGAAGCAAAGCAGGAGGAGGAGGCTCAAAAAGGAGCAGCGCGACGGGGCTAGGAAGGGAGCAGAGAGGTAGATTTAAGGAGAATGGAGGGCAAAGCAAAATCACATGAATCCTGAGAAATATCACACTAGGATATGTGGCTGGAGAAAGAAACGAGGGATACGAAAAAAAGGGAGGGTTCCAATCCGCATGGATGTTGGAGCATTGACTAAAGGAGATATGTTGAAGATTTCCTATGAGACTGTCGACAGATAGGAAGGGAAAATTTTTGGAATTATTTAAGGTACTTTCAAGCATGTAAAAAGATATGATGTTAGGGAATAAACTTGATGGAAATATCCTCATTGATCCTAGCCTCTCCTTAGGGTCTGCAACAAGATTTATTATCCAATTCATCGACCCTATTATTATTTTCTCTAAGGACATGATAATAAGAGATCTCTCCTAGATGCCCCATTTGATAATAGATTCGGGAAAGAATTTGCCCAAGGTTTGCATTCTTGGGGGTCGATCTTTGAACCATTTGATGAATGAGGATGGCAAAGTCACCAACCACGATCGGATTCATGAAGTTTTGACGACGAAGAATCTTGGCACCCAATATAAAACCATAAGCCTCGTCCATGTTGTTGGATTCAATGCCCAACCCCCACTTGAAAGAAACAAAAACGGATCCCAAATGATAAAAAATGACACCTCTAGCACCAACTCGACTGGGGTTTGATTTGGAAGCACCATCAAAGAATAGACAAGGTCGCTTGAGAGAATTTAACCAATCTTTGAAATCTTGTTCTTTTAGACGAATTTTCCATTTAGCTGGACTAAGGATATTTGTTGAACCCCAAAATTGCTTCTTTTTTACAACTCTTTTTCACTCCATTCCTCCCTTTTTGACCTTCATAACTCCAATTTGGGTATCAGTTTACAAGGTTGATAGCATAGCAGGTACATAATCATATTTTATTTCATAAATATCATTTTTCTTTATTATTTAACTCAATATTTACCTGAGCTACTGAATTACAACGATTTTGCAGCTGATGTATGTTTCTGCAGCTAAGTCCAAGGTTTGATGGGTTGCAAAGCTTCAGCTGAAGAACAAGGCATATGGGCAGATGGAAATTAGTTGGTACAACGATTTGTTCCTACTTTCATAGCCTGGATCGATAAAGAAGACACCCTAGCAGCTTGGTCAAAGTGAAAGTCAACCACCGTAGAAGGCGAACTAGGTGAGCAAGATGCAGATTTTTAGCCTCATGATTTGCTGCGTTGATAGAAAATCATGAGCAGATCACAATATCTTATCTTTCAAAGTTAATTATAGCTAATGTCGATTAAGCATCAGGTGTAATACTCTGAAACATTTAATGCGAGGAGTTTTATAAATATGCCTCTCTACATAGCAAACACAGACTTGGAATTTTATGTTATAAACACTATATTTTCGTTCCATTTCTTTTGTTGTGCGATCTTGATGTGTGATTAATCATCTGGTGAAGGCATTATAGTGCTACCTGCTTCTCGTAGGAGGTCCCCCTCAAAACAATAAGGTTTTTTTTTGTGATTAGAATTTTATTCTTTGTTTTCTGTAGAATTTTGTTAGTTCATTTAATCACTCAAGTTTTGATTTTTTAATATAAATTTCATATTATTTTGCAGCAGGTTCATCTAATAATTTTATTGTTGAGTGAAGCGAGATCTCTTGTGCACATGGACAGAGTATAAGTTAACATAGATTAGAAGCATAACTTTACATTGCAGTGATATAAATAGGATTTTCATTTGCAGAGTTAATCTTTCTTTCTGTTAAAATAGATTTATTTATAGTGTGATTTTATTGCAAGTGTGATTTCCATTCAAGCAAGTGTGATTTTATTTATAAGCAAGAGTGATTTCATTTTAAAGCAAGTGTGTGTGAGATTTTATTTCAAGCAAGGTGTGAGTGTGATTTTATTTTTAAGTGTGAAGCAAGTGTGAAGTTTATTTCAAGAAGAGTGTGATCTTTCTTTTAAGCAAGAGAAATAGAATTGATTCCATTTTTATGAGTGATTTATTTACTTACATAGTTGTAGAGAAACATGTGCATTTTGATATCTCAAATTAACTTAGGAATTGTGTGAGTGACAAAGACTCCTAGCACTTATATTTCATCAGTTTAGTAGCCCTGGTTGATAATTCATGTAAGTAATTTAACATCGATTAAATTACCAAACAATTTGTCTCCTAGATAAGCAAACGAAGTTGGGGGATCTATCTAGGACAAAATTGAACCACTGTCTCTCTTCATCTTGGAGGAGCTTGATATCAATTTTGTTGTTCCCTTTTGATAAAATAGTTTCCATGGAAAGGCTCCAAGTTTTGGCCAAAATTTTCTTGATTTTAGGCTTTATGTTTTGGAGCATAAACTTATTCCCAGCTAACTAGAGTTGCCAACATAAGTAAGTTGGAAGGGAAGTCCAAAAACGTTTAAGCATGTCTTTGTTTTTGAAGGAATGAGGATAGGTGGATTTCCAATTGACGAAGAAGTTAGATAGGCAAAGATTGGAATTGACTTGGACTTGGAGGGGGCTTACCAGAGTTTGCCAACAATTGATTGAGAATTTGCAAGTGATGAATATATGGTGAATGGTTTCCTCGGCTTTAGAACACAAAGGGAAAATAGAGGGGTCGTGAATGACACGTTTTCTGAGATTGTTTGCGGTAAGGATTTTCCCTTTAAGCATAGTCTATATAAATACTTTGATTTTGGGGAGGCTTTCAGATTTCCAAACAATTTTCCAAAGAGGCCAGACAAGCTGTTGATCAAGATCCTCTTGGAGTTTTCCATATCCATATTTAACTGAATAATCTCTTCCAATTGGATTCCATTTGAAACTATTTTGTTGCCTGAAGCGAATTGGAGTCACTTCCTTAAGATGATGAAGAAGAAGATTCCATTGTTGGAGAAGCTAAGGGGGAATTACAGGAGAATTCTATCCTACCCACAAGTTGTCATGATGGTTCCAGGAGGAAATTTGATCCAGATTTAGAATGCCTTGCCAGATCTTGAGATGTTGAATGTCCTAAAGAGCAAAGAGGGAGGGATTACCCATAATGATATCCATCTAGATGTTTATATCTTGTCCCCGCCAGGGATTCTAGAAATATTGGCTTGGATTAGGGGCAAATATTTTTTGCAAAGCTTCCATATTTGCGAGCAAGGTTTGATAGGAAGCTGAGAGGAAAGAAGAAGGTGACAGGAAGCGTTGATGTATTTATGTTCTAATACTTGCTTCCACCATGAAGCTTCTCTTGTTATTAGCCTCCATATGAGTTTTGCTCCCAGAGAAATGTTCATCAATCTAGGAAGCCAGATGGAAGTTCCTCCTTTATCATAAGGAGTTGTTACTTGATCCACGCTTACCATACTAAATTTATTGGTCTTTGTTTTACCTCCCCGCGAGAGAAAAATTCTTATGATTAGTTCAATTTGATTTTAGATCCCCCACTGGAGCTTGAATAATTGTGTATTGATATAAGGAGAGGGCAGAGAGAATAGATTTGATCAAGGTTATCCTCCCAACCAAATTAAGCCATTGCATTCCCCAATTCTACATTTTCTTCTTCATTTTGTCTATAGCTTTTGTCCATATCTCAACCTTCATAGTACCTTTTGAGATTGGCAATCCTAAATGCTTGAAATGAGACCAATTTGATTTGAAAGGAATACCAAATATTTGAGAAATGCACTGAAGAGTTTGAATAGGGGTATTCCATCCAAATATACTGCTCTTTACATTATTAAGAAGACCTCCCGGGGCCTCCAAAAATTGATCTAGAATGGATTTAAATCTTCTAGCAATAGTGCAGGAGGCTCCACCAATGAACAAAGTATCGTCAACAAACTAAGAGTGATTCATGCTTTTTACTCCTCTACTATAATGGATCCCAGAGATAAGCCCACTTTGCATGTTGTGTTCAAGCTTTCTACTTAAATATTCAACAATTATGATGTAGAGTAAGGGAGATATAAGGAAACCTTGCCTTAGACACCTGAAGCTTTGAAAGAATTTTTCAGGTCTTCCATTGATTAAAGGAGCGATCTAGGGCCCATGTATACATGCTTTTATGAGGTCGATGAAGTCTTTTGCAAAGCCTAGTTTGTGAAGAATGACAAGAAGGAAAGAGTGGTTGACTCTATCAAAGGCATTAGCCATGTCTAGCTTCAGGATGAATCCTTGCTCATTTCTGGAAAGGTTAGAGTGGATAACTTCTTGGACTAACAAAATATTGTCAACAATTTGTCAATTTGGAATGAAGCCACCTTGATTTTCAGATATCATGTGTGGAAGGAGAGATTTGAGTTTATTTTCCAAAATCTTTGTTATGATTTTGTAGGAGGTTACATAAAGATATGGGTCTGAAATGATTAAAGGAGGTAGGTCTGGTTTCTTTCGTGATTAGAGTCAGGAAGGTTGAGTTTGTATTGCCTCCAATTTTTCGCTTTTGGTGAACCCAATGAATCATTTTAAGAAAATATTTTTTGATGAGTTCCCAGAACGAGCGATAGAATGCAATGGTGAAACCATCCATCCCTCGTGCTTTGTCAGTGTGGAGATGTCGTACAACAATTTTTTGCTCCTCTTCCTCAACTAGTTTAGTTAGAGTCATGTTTGCCTCATCAGGAACTATATTTGGAATGTGTCTTATGAAATCTTCATAATTGTTGGCCTCTTCCTCAGTTGTTAATAATATTTTAAAATGTTGGTGTGCCTCCTCTTTAATTTCTTCCTGCCCTTTAATTTCAATGTTCCCTTCTCCCTTTATGACCTCTATGTGATTCTTAATTCTTCGCATTTTAGTAAGATTATGAAAGAAGGCAGTGTTCTTGTCACCAACCTGAATCCATAAGTTCCTAGATTTAATTCTCCAGGTTTCCTCCTCTTTCCTATTGGTTTGATAGATTTCCCAATAGAACTATTTTTCTTTGGATTGCAGTTCTTTAGTGACCTCTCCTATTTCCATATTTGCTTGGACTTGATCCAACTCTATTTGGAGCTCACTTTTCTTTTGCTTTGGCTCTTTGTAATGGGATCTAGCCCATTCTTTGAGAGCGTTCTTGGTCTTCTTTAACTTGGTTTCCCATATATACCTTGGTGATCCATTAATACTGAATTTCCATGTTGAAACAACTAGCAGCCTGACCTCTTCGATGGAGGACCACAAAGGATTGAAATGAAAAGGGAGAGGACCCAAATTTATGGATTCACCGAAGTTTAGAGAGATAGGATTGTGGTCAGAGGTTGCAAATGAGATAATTTTTTATGTCACTGGTTCAGAACCAGAGATGAGGCTGACATGGATTAGGAATCTATCCAATCCTTCCTTTATATTTCCCGGGCCTATTCTTTTATTGCTCCAGGTGAATTTGTTGTTCTTTGGAATGGTATCCATTAAATTTTGATCCTCTATTATACACTCAAGCTTATCTTTGTTTGGATCTAGGAGAAAACACGTCCTCATTTTTCTTCTGCATTCATGACCAAGTTGAAGTCATCTCCAACTATTACGCTTTTGTTTTCTTCTGCTTCTAGCTGATCTTCTAAGGATTTCCAACATTGTTCCTTATCTCTGTAGTGGGTTGGGGTGTAGAGGTTGAAGATAATGATTTTCTTTCCTGAGATTTTGTTTTTCATTTATGTTTTGACCCAATGTTGTTCCTTATAAGAGCAAATTAGGTCCCAAGAAGTTTAATTCCACATTGTACAGATTCCTCCAGAGGATCCTCTTTCACTTATTGCTGCACCTTCGAAGTACTTTATTTTTTGGACTATTGAAACCATTTCTTGTTGGCATTATGATACAAGTGTTGTCCTTGATGGTAACTCACTCATAGGTATGATACAGGTGATGGCAACTCAATTAGAGGACAGATCTTAGTACAACACTTCAAGAGAGAGATATACGCAGGTTAACCTTGATGAAAGCGCGTATACACGCGGGTGAGAAGAACAAAAGGTGCGTATGCATACACACACGGGTTCACAGAAGGAAAGGCGCATACATGTTGGAAAACTAAGTATTGGTCCGTGGTATTTGGTCCGAAGTGTTGACCCCAGGTATTGGGTCCAAGGTATTGGTTCTACATGGTTTTGGACCATGGTATTGAGAGAAGCCTAAACCTATATAAGGAGAAGATCATTAGGCCAAGGAGAGTGGAAGTGATGAGTGTTTGATGAAGTTTGGAGATCCAGTATGTTGGTTATGGGTTTGTGATGCTTGGCTCGATCTGAATCAAGTTGGAAATGGCAGCGAAGGTATAAGTAATTATCTTTAGATCTGTACACAGGTTCTCTCTGGTGAAAGCGCGTATACACGCAATTTTGATATAGTCAAGTAATGTATGCATTATGAGATTTGATGTTTCAGGTTGTTGTTTGGTTCTAGTGGTTGTTGCAGAGTTCTGGTCTCTGGTCTGTGCTCTGGTAATTGTGTTTTGATGACAGGGTTTCAGTGATTCAGTATTAGGTGATTTAGAGATTGATGATGCAAGTATAAGTTGATGATTGTATTGCAGTAGTGATTGTTTTGTATTTATGGATCCAGTCTGAAAATTTATGAAACGTGGTCGCTATAAGAAAAGAGAAGGTTGTAGTCTTCTATAGGCCAGCGCCTACGTACTAGTACTTCAGCTAGTACAAGAGCTAAGGGGGTTGTAGCTCCCTTCCAGGAGAGTCTGGAGAACGAGAGAAGGTTGTAGCCTTCTGCAGGTAGAAGCCTGCATACTGGTATAAGACTACACCAGTACTATTGTAAAAATAAGTTTCTTATTAAAGGAAGATAGAGACGAATTGCAGCAGGTGGTTTTCACCCACATTGGGTTTCCACCTTATATCATGGTGTTCATGTGTGCTCCTTATGTGTGATGATCTGTTCTGTTTTACTGCACCGGTTTACTGTTAATATGGTAATAATGTTCTGATGCACTCATTGAAGATCAACTGACTGAATCATAAGTTTACTGGATATACTCTAGTTGCATTAAACACAGTTGCGTATATATGCGGGTATCCTTAATTGAAGTAATTTATATGAATCTTAATATGGAAATGAAAAAGTTTTATTGATTTGATAATACTGATTCACCCCCCCCTCTCAGTATTATTCCCAACAATTGGTATCAGAGCAGGTCTTTTAGAGGAAGCTTGATCGCTTGAAGGAAAGATCCATCAGAATGAGTAATCAAGAAAGGGAGGCAACCATCAGATCACCAATCTTTGATGGGAGCAACTTTTTCCACTGGAAGATAAGAACCACAACATATCTACAATCACTTGGAACGGATGTTTGGGGAATCGTGGAAGGAGGATACACATATCCATCAGCAATTCCTACAGATACAACAGAGAGAAAGCAATATGAACTCAATGCCAAAGTTGTTACTGTCTTATTGGGAAGTTTGTCACAATCAGAATTTATGAAGGTCATGCATTTCAAATCAGCCAAAGAAATTTGGGACAAAATCATTCTAAGCTACGAAGGAGATGAACAGGTAAAATGAGCAAAGCTTCAAACTCTCAGAATACGGTATGAAAATCTTAAAATGCATAGTAATGAAAGCGTAGCTAATTACTTTCTGCGTATAGATGAGATTGTCAATTGTATGAGGAATCTGGGTGAACAATTTAAGGAAGTTGTCTTAGTTGAAAAGGTTTTAAGATCCATGTCTACTAAATTTGATTCCAAAGTTTCTGCCATAGAAGAAAAGGAGGATCTGCAGAAAATCACTATGTCACAGCTTCACGAAATCTTAACTGCTTATGAGATGAGAAAAGGAGGACCATCAGATATGAGAGAAGCCACATTTGAAGTATCAGCAAATGAATCAAGATATAGTTCAGAAGGAGAAGATGAGGTAAATTTTGTCAAGAATCTTGAACGGGGATCTGGAAGGTTCAAAGGCAAGCTACCTTTCAAATGCTTTTCATGTGGTAGAGTTGGTCACTACGCGGCTAGATGCCCTCATAACAAAGGAAAGATGTATGAAGAAGGTAATAGAAGTTATTACACCCATGTTAAAAGTAATGACTCATCCAATAGTGATGAAGACGTTAGACTTCTCATGGCATATGAAAAGAAGGACGTAGAAACAGAAGAAGTTACCAAATTAAAAGAACAATTGGAGTCAGTAACCAGAGTAAGGGAGCAATTGCAGGATGTAGTAAAAGATTAGAGCATAACAATTCAAAGACTTGAATCGAAGATCCTCTCTCTAAAGGAAGATCTTAAAGAATCAAAGAAGCATAATAGAGAAGCTCTTGAAGAACAAGAACATGAAGTGATCGAATTAAGGCAACAAGTGGAAGAAGGACGAAAAGCTGAAGAAAACATAAGGAAGTAGTATCTGGAAAAGGAAGAACAACATCAGGTTGAGGTAAATATCTTGAAAAGTAAATTAGAAGAAAAGGATAAACTGTTACATTTCAAGATAGTACTAAGATTTTGGATGACATTCTTGGTAGTCAAAGATCCCCTACTATCAAAACTGGTCTTGGCTTTTATGAATCAGTTGAAGGTGAATCTAGCTCACAAGGTGAGGCAAGGAACTCTAATGAGAATTTTGCAATGCTCAACAAGGAGGTGAGAGGACAACCTCATCAACAGCCAAGGAAAGAAATTCCTCAAAGAAAATCCTTTACTCCTAACTATGGACATGATAGACGATTATTTCCTCCATTGGATAATGTTGAATGTTATATATTGTCATAATCTTGGACATGTTGCAGCCAGATGCAGAAGTAGAATGGTTCAAGACCATCACACAAGATCATCACATTCCAGGTACTTCAAAGGATATTGTTTTGCTTGCAATATGTTTGGCCACAAAGCAATTGATTGCAATAGAAGGAACATAAATCATGTAAGATGTTATGCATGTAACAAGTTTGGACATAAATCAAGGGAATGCAAGAGCAAAATTCAAACTCCAAAGCAAGAGGATTATACATCATCACAACTCCAGGTATTGAAGAAGACAGAATTAGAGACAGAAAGGTGTGACATAACTCAGTTAGTTGACATAATAGACACAGGGGAAACTGAAAGTGAAGATCTTCAGTATTGCATTTTGCATACGCTGATATAATGAAGATAAGTTGTGTATATACGCAATATAGAGGTTGCAGAGTCACATATATGGAGCTCAGAAGAAAAGGCAGCAAAACAGACTCAGGAAATGGTTCGGTCATGGTATATGATGGTTGGCATAGGCTCAGGGGGAGCATATACTTCAAATAATGCATTGTTGGCATTATGGTTAGAAGTCTTTTGTGATGAAGCTTATGAGGCTAAATGATACATCTTGTTGTTTGATCAAAGGAATGGTATTGCAGGTTTGGATGTTGATGCTTATGGTGCATATCATATATGATGTATGATAGTGGCTAATGACTATCATGGTCTTGAATGGATTGTTGGTCTTTGTTATAAAGACCTTGCATGTGCTCAGGGGGAGCATGGACGGATTGGTACATCTTGGCATATACAAAGGGGGAGCCTAATCAGAGATTTCAACAGGTACTCAGGGGGAGTATGGGTAGCAGAGGGAGAACACTTCTTGGTCTGCCCTTTGCCCTTGATGTCAAAGGGGGAGATTGTTGGCATTATGATACAAGTGTTGTCCTTGATGACAACTCACTCAGAGGTATGATACAGGTGATGGCAACTCAATCAGAGGACAGATCTTAGTACAACAGGTCAAGAGAGAGATATACGCAGGTTAACCTTGATGAAAGCGCGTATACACGTGGGTGAGAAGAACAAAAGGCTGTATGCGTACACATGCAGGTTCACAGAAGGAAAGGCACGTACATGTTGGAAAACTAAGTATTGGTCTGTGGTATTTGGTCCATGGTATTTCGGTATTGGTCCGTGGTATTTGGTCGAAGTGTTGACCCCAGGTATTGGGTCCAAGGTATTGGTTCTACATGGTTTTGGACCATGGTATTGAGAGAAGCCTAAACCTATATAAGGAGAAGATCATTAGGCCAAGGAGAGTGGAAGTGATGAGTGTCTGATGAAGTTTGGAGATCCAGTATGCTGGTTATGGGTTTGTGATGCTTGGCTCGATCTGAATCAAGTTGGAAATGGCAGCGAAGGTATAAGTAATTATCTTTAGATCTGTACGCGGGTTCTCTCTGGTGAAAGCGCGTATACACGCGGTTTTGATATAGTCAAGTAGCATATGCATTATGAGATTTGATGTTTCAGGTTGTTGTTTGGTTCTAGTGGTTGTTGCAGAGTTCTGGGCTCTGGTCTATGTTCTGGTAACTGTGTTTTGATGACAGGGTTTCAGTGATTCAGTATTGGGTGATTTAGAGATTGATGATGCAGGTATAAGTTGATGATTGTATTGCAGTAGTGATTGTTTTGTATTTATGGATCCAGTCTGAAAATTTATGAAACGTGGTCCCTAGAAGAAAAGAGAAGGTTGTAGTCTTCTGTAGGCCAACACCTACGTACTAGTACTTCAGCTAGTACAAGAGCTAAGGGGGTTGTAGCTCCCTTCCAGGAGAGTTTGGAGAACGAGAGAAGGTTGTAGCCTTCTGCAGGTAGAAGCCTGCGTACTGGTATAAGACTACACCAGTACTATTGTAAAAAGAAGTTTCTTATTAAAGGAAGATAGAGACGAATTGCAGCAGGTAGTTTTCACCCACGTTGGGTTTCCACCTTATATCATGGTGTTCATGTGTGCTCCTTATGTGTGATGATCTGTTCTGTTTTACTGCACCGGTTTACTGTTAATATGGTAATAATGTTCTGATGCACTCATTGAAGATCAACTAACTGAATCATAAGTTTACTGGATATACGCTAGTTGCATTAAACACAGTTGCGTATATACGCGGGTATCCTTAACTGAAGCAGCGTATATGAATCTTAATATGGAAATGAAATTTTTTTATTGATTTGATAATACTGATTCACCCCCCCCCCCTCTCAGTATTATTCCCAACATTTCTTGCTCAATTAACTTGGTCTCCTAAAGTAGAAGGGTATTAGGACATTTATATTTCATAAGATCTTTTGTTGCATTTAATTTTGAAAAATGCCCAAGACCTCTAAAATTCCAGGAGACCAGATTCATTATTTACTATATGATGGGGCAGAGGACCCCTTACCTCCCACTGTCTGATTTGGCATGTCTTTGACTCCTACTGCTTTGTCAATGTAGGTGTCCATTGGTTGTTGAGTACCCATTTCCATGTCTTTTTGTGCTACTTCATCTTGAAATTCCTTATTTGATTTTCTTCCATATTTTTTTATGATTCTTAGGAGGGGCAAGTTTTCCTTTGGATTTATTTATGTTAAGAATCCTTTCAAATGATGGGACAAGGGAGCTCGAAGGGGGCCAAGGAGAGGCTTAGAGAGGGAGAGGGGGATTGGAGAGAGGGAGCGGGTGGAGAAGGGGAGGGGGAAGAAGGAGAGGAATCAGAGATGAGTTGTTCCAGAACAACATCATCACTAACGAGAAGAGGTTTCGAGGCAGGAGGGGCCAAGGAAGCAAAAGGGTTAGAGCCAAATGGTGAGATAATGAGGAAGAGGGAGGGAAAGAAACTGAAGGAGATGGTATAGAATGGGGGGGAGTTGCAGATTTTGAATATTTATTTCCTTATTTTTTATGTTTCACTATTTCCAATTGGGTTTCTTGCGTTTCAAATGGCTCTTCTACTTCTCATTTTGAGAATCTATTTGCAAAATGACCATATTCAAGATATACCTTGCATTTGAAATGGATTTGCTAGTAGTCTAGTTGTTGAATGTGAGCCCACTTGTCAACCTTGATCTTCACAGCCTCTGGAAGTCCTTTTCCCAGGTCGACTTCCACACATATTCAGGCATAAGCATGCAAGTTTTCTTTTGGCCCACTTCTGCCAATATATTTCCCAAATGCATTTCCAAAATCTCTAACTGAGTCGTCTCCCCATCAATGAAGGGGAAGATGAAGAAGACGAACCCAAACTGGAACTGCATTAGGAACATCGAGTTTAGGGTCAAAATCATGAGTCCATCTATTCAGGTATAGGCCTCTATCCATGAAATAAGGTCCATTTCTGAAGATCAGGTCACAGTCTTCCTTGGATTCGAAATAGAAGGTGAAATATCCCCTTCCACATAAGCATATTGAGATTTGACCTTGGGTTTTGGCAACCCAAATTCTTTCCACCCATTTCTGATTTTTTTTGGAGAATTCCATAGGCCAATAAACTAACCAACCAAGCCACGCTCAGCTAGAGAGAGAGAATATCTGCAATGCAAAGTCGGTGGTAGATCGATTTTAGGGATTTCCTCAATCCTTTTGACGAACTTGGAGACAAAAGGACAATCACAGGGAGCCCCAAAAGAGGAGATGCGGCTGGAGAAAGCAACGACGACATCAAAAGGATCTGCATGAGCAGAGAAAACCCCCTCCAGATCATACTCTGGAGGGGCCATCAAAGGAGAAGACGCAGGGGGCAAAGTCGTAGTAGCTCAGAGGGAGGGTGTGACACAATGACTAGTTCCTGTGATGACTAGCCACACTAAAACAAAGAATATATTGATAACTAATAGAAATCAATAACATATGTAACAAGGTTAGTATCCCAATAAAATAAGGATATTAAATACCAAAGAGTCAATCAAAACTCCACAAGAGGTATGGACTGGTAAGAAACCCTCTCTTTCACATCTGAGGGTATTTGGATGTGATGCATATGTACATGTTCCAAAGGAGAAATGAACCAAGTTGGATAGTAAATCTGAAAAATGCATCTTTATTGGGTATAAGGATGGTTTAAAGGGTTATAAGCTTTGGAACCCAGTGACAAGGAAGGTTGTGTACAACCAAGATGTGGTGTTCAGAGAGGCGAAAAATGTTATTAATCATGAAGTCCAACCAAAGGAACCTGAGAAGATAGAGTTTGAGCTAAAGGAGGAAGAATCAGACTCTACAGCAGAGGAGGAATTAGAAGATGAAGAGCCACAAACTCCGGTGTGAGAAGATCAGTTCGAGAAAGAAGGCAGCCAGAAAGATATAGTCCATCTGCTTTCTGTTCAGATTTTGCTTTATCTATTACTGATGATGATCCCAGAACTGTGAAGGAAGCAGTAGATTCAGAGGATGGAAAACTCTGGAAAGAAGCCATGGTTGATGAAATGGCAACTTTGCACAAAAATGAGGCTTGGGATCTGGTGGAGTTGCCTGCTAGAAGGAAACCCATTGGTAGCAAATGGGTGTTCAAGAAGAAGACAAATGTAGAAGAAAGGTGGAGAAATACAAAGCTCGGTTGGTAGCAAAAGGTTTTTCCAGGTGCCGGGAATTGATTTTGGTGATATTTTTTCTCCTGTTGCCAAGGTAACTTCTATTAGATTACTTTTATTTGTTGTTGCTGCTTTTGATTTTGAGGTAGAACAGATGGATGTGAAGACAACATTTCTTCACGGGGATTTGGAAGAGGAAATCTACATGAAGCAACCTGAAGGCTTTGCGGTGAAGGGTAAGAAAGAACTGGTATGCGAGTTAAAGAAGTCTTTTTATGGGTTAAAAAAATCACCAAGGATGTGGTATCATAAATTTGATACATTTATACGGGGAATTGGCTTCACCAGAAGCAAAGCAAATCACTGTGTGTATTTTAAATTAATTGGTGACCGTGTTGTTTATTTGGTCTTGTATGTGGATGATATGTTGCTGGTTGGAAATGACAAAGAAATTATCCAGGATTTAAAGACCCAATTGTCCTCCAAATTCGACATGAAATATCTTGGTGCTACAAACTATATTTTGGGCATGGAAATTAAAAGAGATCGGGCAAAGAGGAATCTCTGGCTAAACCAAAGGAAGTATGTCGAGACAATATTACAGAGATTTAATATGTAGGATAGTAAATTGTTGAAGGTTCCTATTCGTGTAGGTGTAAAGTTATCTGCTGAACAGTGTCCCAAGACACAAGAAGAGGAAGAGGACATGTCTGTGTTCCATATGCAAGTGCATTCGGTTGCCTGATGTATGCAATGGTCTGTACTAGACCAAACATTGCACATGTAGTGGGAGTATTGAGCAGGTTTATGTCAAAACCAGGAAAGGATCATTGGACAACAGTGAAGTGAGTTTTCAGGTATTTGCGTGGCACTAGTGATTATGGTTTGTGCTACCAAGGAAGACCAGGATTACACAGTGTTGGATATTTGTGGCTTTGTTGATGTAGACCGGGCTAGAGATCTTGATCAAAGAAGATCTACAAGTGGGTATGTGTTTAACCTATTTGGAGGTGCAGTCAATTGGATGAGCAAGAAACAATCTGTAGTGGCACTATCAACTACAGAGGCAGAATACATGGCAGCCACTCATGCAAGCAAGGAAGCAGTTTGGTTGCAGAGATTGTGTTCAAGCATGGGGTTAGTACAGGGAGCTATAAGGGTAGACTGTGACAGCCAAAGTGCAATTTTCTTGGCAAAGAACCCTGCATATCATTCAAAGACAAGGCACATTGATGTTCAGTATCACTTTGTGAGGGATATAATAGAAGACAAAAATATGTTGCTGGTAAAGGTGGACACTTTGAAGAATACTACAGATGCATTGACAAGATCTGTGAGCTCTGAGAAGTTCTCTTGGTGTAGAGAAACAATGGGAGTTGCAGGGCTAGATAAATGACTAAGCTCTCTTGTGGCCCCCTGTGGAAAGAAAACAACAAGTGGGAGAATGTTGGGTTGTGTTATATTCTTTCCACAACTAGCCCACGTAGTTAACCATGGGATTAGAGGGGGGCAGAGCCCCCCGTTTGTTGTGCCGATTACGTAGCGGGGGGGTCACAAGGGGTTTGAGGGGTGTAGGTAACCCCACTATGGGGTCTGCCCCAGAAAATTTTGGTTTTGGAACCTATGTTAGGTTGGGCGGACCCACCTATGGTTTGTGCATGATTTTTGCACATGTTTTTGGATGCTATGGTTTTCGGTCCATGGTTTTGGACGCGATGGTTTTCGGTCCACGTTCTTGGATGCTTTGACATCTATAAATATGTATTATAACATTGAAAGGAACATAATGAAAAATCAAGCTAGTAGTCCCGGTTTTGGGATCTAGGGGAAAATCTCTGTGTATATGTGTTTTATGTGTTATGCTCTCGCATTTTTTATTTTATGTGTTCTAGAATTTGTATGCAGGTAATTTCTATACGGGTTTAAAACCTATAGTTGTGTTATTTTAGAAGGGACATGTACTCATGTGTGCATAGGGAGCTAGTCTTGACTTAGTAGGAGTCATTGGGATTAGAGAGGATAGTCTCTATAGGTTGCAGGGGATGTCGGCACATGTCTTGTTATATAATAGTGAAAACCTATGTGAACTACGACACAAGAGGATGGGACACTTGCACTATAGAGTATTGCTAATTTCAAGGGGGGTTATCGTTGATCTCCTAGAGTTTAGCATTGAGCAACAAAGCATGTTTAGAGGTTGTGCGATGACAAGAATGTCAATGATGCTTTTACAAGGAGTGAGAGAAAGTACAAGGGGATATTGGATATTGTTCATTTATATGTATGTGGACTGATTTCAATGGCATTAGTACAAGGTTCTCACTTTTATGTCATGTTTATATATAATTTTTCCATGAAATCCTATATATTCATTATGAAGACTAAGGATGAGGTCTTCATTTAGTTCAGGAGTTCGAGGCCCAGGTGCAGAACTAGATAGAGAGGAGGATCGTGGTCATGAGGTAAAAAAAGGGGGAGAATGCATGTCAAGTGACTTCAAGTATTTTTGCAAGGAGGCAAGAATCAAGAGGAGATGACAGTCTCATACAACCCTTAGAAAAACAAGGTTGTAGAGAGGAAAAATTGATTGATTGCAAGAGTTTCCAAGGTATTGATCCATGACCAAACCTACCTATGTTTCTTTAGAAAAGGCACGCGACATGAAAATTTATGTTTAGAACATGATTCATCACAAGATCTTGCGGGACAATACTCATGAGAAAAAATCACATGGGTGAAGCCAGAGATAGGAAAAATCGATATATTTGGATGTCTAGTGTATATCCATGCTCTTGTAGAGAAGAGGACATAGTTGCAACCCTCAATAGAGAAGGAAATATTTGTGGGATACTATGAGACTTTTAAGGCATTTAAGATTTTCATTCCAACATGGAGGAATAAAATTATCAACAAGGATGTGAAGTTAGAGAGGACCTAACATCCAAGAAGTCTCATGAGCCACTTCTAGTGACAAAGGATGAGGAGCAGGAGGCTCTGGTTGATGAACAAGGCTCATCAACTACTTCCAGTTCAAGGGGTAAAACTTTAGGTGAGGAGGAGTAGTTAGCAACACCTTCTACTAGTTCTATCCGGAGATCCCAATTCTTTGAGAAAACATTGAGGGATGCTTAAAATCATGTGGAGGATCCTAGAAGAACATTAAATTTTTGTATACCTTTGAGAATAATTCCAAATTACATGGTAGTTATGAGTAGCATTATTAATTTCAAGCCTTCCAATTTTTGGGAGGCATCAAAGAAGCAAGTTTGAGGGGATGCCATGATGGAGAATATAACTCCATTATGGGGAATGTTGTACAAGATATTGTTCCAATCCTAGAGGACGAGTCAATAGTGAGTTCCAAATTGGTCTTTAAGATCAAGCATGTTGTAGATGGTTGCATAGAGAAGTACAAAGTGAGGTTTGTCATGAGAGGGTCCTAGAAAGAGGGAGTGGATTACGAGGAGACATTTTCTCCAATAACTAAATATAGTTTCACTAGAGATGATTTATCTATTGCTCCAGTTATGAGGAGGAGGATACATCAGATGGATGTTAACATAACATTCCTCAACAAGGTGATTAAGGAGGAGGTGTATATAGAGCAACCTCAAGGTTTTGAGTTACATGGGAAGGAGTCTCATGTGTGCAGCTTGAAGAATGCTTGATAAAGTCTCAAGAAAGAACCCATGGCATGGCCATCTAATATTGATGGGTATCTACTAAGCACGAGATTCACCAATAGTGAGGCAGATCCCAAATTGTAATTCATACTTGTTGGAAATGATCCACTTATCTCAGTATTGTATGTAGATGATTTGTTTCTCATAGGTTCAAAGGGGCTCATTACAGGGTGCTGTTAGCTCTGCTATAAACTTCAGTGCTTAAAGGTCAAATTCAGGATTGATGGTTGGTTTGTGCTGAGAGAGGCGCTCGTAGCGGTCATTCTCCTCCTTCTCCTTCAGTTTCCTCACACCCTATTGACCTCCGCTGTCTCTGTTTCTTCTATAAAAATCTTCATTCCCCGCTTTCCTCCATTCTCCTACAAACCTCTTCTTTCCCCGTTTTCCTCGTTTCTTTTCGAAACTAAGTGTGAATCCTTTTTCCCCTTAAACCCGCTTTTCTTTGTCCCCAGGTGCTTAACCCACGAAACCGCGCCCATATTAGCCTCTGCCGCATTTGCAGCCACAACCTTTGATCATCGCGATCCAACGGTCACAACCCTTTTTCCCACACGATTAAACATCACGCACTTTTCTCGCCATCCGACCGTCCGTCGCACGATCGGACGGTAGTCGCGTGCCCTCTTCCTGTGACCTGTCTGCTCATTAATGCGCAATCGCGGTGGTTTCCCGCATGTCGCGTCAGCCACGTGTTGCTGTTTTATTGGATCGCGCGGGGTTATACGAAAATCGTCGTGGGTCCAAAGGCGGTGCGGGGAATACCGCTCGCCCGCGAAACCACCGTTCTCTCGCGCGTTAATCTCCGTGCATCTTCCGTTTCCATCGACCGTCATATCTGCCGCGTCCAAATCCAACAGCCTTTGTTTCTCCATCCATTTTTTCTCCCGATAGCTCCTTCTATTTCAATCTCTGCCACTCATCTATGGGATCCGACGGCCACTAGTTGTTCTCGTCCTGTGCACGCCTCCGCCATACTGTCTTTACTCCTTTGACTGTCTTGAGCTCCCGAAGGACGAAGCCATCAGCTACTGTACCCTGCGTAATAAAGCTTCAACTACCTGCATTCAAATAGCAGAGTGGCCGAGGAGGGAGAGTACATAGCTCGAGCAGATAAACACAGTTATTAGTCATGGAGCTTGTATCAATCGGTACTTCATTTGCCCGAGAAGGACCACAGAACGCTAGGGAATGTCTAAATCATCCATTAAAGTAGGCAGAGTGTAGCAGAGCCCCATATATGAGAACTAATGTGTTTGGTGGTCCATTATGACCCCTTCTCGTGTAACACAGCAGAGTGTTTTTGTAACCAACCTCTATATATATCCATAAGAGAGAATGTAATAGGGGTTGATGGTTGATGAATGTTATCTTGATGTAAGGTTCAACTTCTGGAGACTGTAACTACTGCGATACCTGCAGCTTCTGGTCTTCATTTTTAGCTAATACAAGCTTCTTTTGCTGTTAATTGCTCACTTTCCACTTCTTCTTTGTTCCAGGTTGTGCTTGTTATGCATTTATTCATGTGTTGTTGATGTTTAGCATTAGAGGGGCTGTCATCCCACCTCTGTGTTAGAATTTAGCATATATTATTGAATATGTATGCAGGTTTCTGTTGTTTTAATGCCAGAGAGCTATCATCCTGTCTGTGCATTAGGAAATAGATTTATAGACCTTTTAACTGGTTGCAGCTGGCCATCATAGGGTCTTGTGAATTTGCTGGTGTGATCAGTCTTCTCCATCATCACATTTTCCTTAAACTGTGAGTAATTGGTGGTCTAAAGCCTTGTAGTCTGGGGGTGTTCACCCATGTCTGGGGTTAAGCATGGTAGAAGTGGTTATCTGGATTGAATATGCATCATTTATTCCATTCATCCACCATTTTCCAACACTTTTGTTGAGTTTGTAATGTTCCCAAGCATCTCTGATATACAACAAAGGAGAGTTTCTTGGGGTGATAACAGGTGCAAGGGAGAATTTGATACAAAGTTTTAGATGAAGGACATCACATTGATGCATTACTTCTTGGGTTAGAGTTATGGAAAAGGTTAGGTGAAATCTTCGTTGGTCAGGGGAAGTATTTAATGCAGATCCTATGGAGATTCATGGTGGAGGACTGTAGACATATGGCTACACCTATGATCACTAATCTAAAGAAGGTGTTGGCTTCAGATTCAAATTTGGTGGATCCTGCATTGTACAAACAACACCAAGCCAAATATCTATTTTGCTATGAACACTTTGAGCCCGTTCATAGTGGAGTTAAGGCAAATGAATTAAGTAGCAATCAAGCATGTGTTGAGATACTCGACATGTACAATGGAGTATGGTCTAAGATATCTTGGAGGAGATGGAGTGAAGATGCAGGGATATACAGACTCAGATTGGGAAGTGAGTGCAACTAATAGGAAGAGCACCTTAGGGTGTTGCTTCAATCTTGGATCAATGATAATTTATAGGTTTAATAGGAAGTAGACTTCTGTGGCACTCAATTCAACAAAGGCAGGGTATATGGTAGCCAATATGTTGATTTATGAGGCCATTTGGCTTTGAAAGTTGCTTGCATGATTATTTTGTTAAGATTTGGAGGCTACAATGATACACTATGATAATCAAAGTTGTATCGAACTCTCTGAGAATCCAATGTTCCATCATGGGTCCAAGCATATTAAGATCATGTATCACTTCATCAGAGACAAGATCCAAAAAGGGGAAGTGAAGCTTTACTACATCTCCATAAGAAAATTACAAACATTATCACCAAACCCTTGGTGAAAGGGAAGTTTGTGTTTAACAAGGACAAGATAGGAGTGGTACAAAATACCTTCCTCGATAAGGAGTGCTGATGTTTGTTACTCAGGCAGGTACTTATGAATAGGCCCAAGTGTTAAGGCATGTGGAAGTCATCTAATTACCTCTTAACCTTAGTAATTACTTTATTTATTAAAGTAATTTACTTTTATGAGAAAAGTGAGTTTAATATAATGAAATACAAAGATTTTTTACATTACTGACATAGATAAATCTCAACCATTGATCTCAAGTGAAGTTGAGATTTAAATCTCAATTGTCAATCACTTTAGAGATTAGGATTATGGATTTGGTCAACAACTCAAGATTATAAAAGAAAGGATAGGCTAAGGGAGAAGACACGTCTAGTAAGCACAAGACATTGAGAGAAGGACATCTCGATAGTTGGGTGGAGAAGGAGTTTTATCTAAGTGTGGTGGGTCTGAGGAAGAGTGAAAGAAGCAACGAGTGAGATAATATAGCACAATCGAGGAAGATTGGAGATAGATCTAGGAATTAATCAGTTGGATAACTCTAGGTTTATTGTTGTATTTATATTTTCATTAGTGGGCCATTATCCCAATAAGGGATCTCGTGTAGTATCTAAATATATAATGTAGAACTAATTTTATTCAGTAGAAAACTTTTATGTGTAATATGTAATTGATATTAATTATTTATTTTTTTCCACTATTTAGTTTTTTTGAGATCCCAATCATGCTTTTATTCAACAAATTTGTAATAAATCTATTAGAGAATAAATTACCAAGTTATTAGTTTCATAAATTTAACACATATCCCCCTCATGAAGTCCTAACCACTTCATCAGATTAGGAAGATCCCTTGAATGATGTAATTGAAACGTTGAACCTCGATATAGCACCATCTTGATCAATGGAGCAACATGTACCATCTCATATATGTCCACTAAAATGGCTCATCAAAACAATTGAAAGTGTTTATCCCGATGAGGTCAGAAAGACATGAACCAAAATTCCAACTAGACTAAATGGATGTGATGTAGATAATTTTGATTTAGGTGATGTAAATGATATGAATGTTTCATGTGATTGTGAAATGAATTTATATACTAACTTCCTTTAAAGAAGTTTCTTCTCTTAATGAGTGTAAAGAAGCAATGCAAAAGGAGTATGATGCTCTCATCAAGAATGGGACATGGAAGTTGGTGGATCCTCTATTCAGAATCAAATCAATTGTTTGCAAGTGGGTCTACAAGAACAAGTACAAATAAAATGGCTCACTTGATAAACACAAATCAAGGCCAATGGTAAAAATATTTTTATGGAAGGAAGGCATTAATTATGAGGAGACCTTCCCCCATAGCCAAATGGGCCACCATGTACACTGTCTTTTTGTTAAGAACACAAAATGGATGGGAAGTCCATCATATGGATGTGAATACTTTATTTCTTTAATGGAGACTTGAAAGAGAATGTTTTCATGTCTCAACTAGAAGGTTTTGTTATGAATGGACAAGAAAAGAAAGTACACAATCTCATCAAATCCTTATATGGTGTAAAACAAGCACCATGAGCTTGGTGTGAAAAGTTAGCTAAGCATCTTTTGAAATTGAATTTCAAACACTTTAATCTTGTTGATGTAACTTTTTTTGTCGATAAAGTTGGTAAAACTATTATATATCTTTTAGTGTATGTAGATGATATGCCAATGATAGGGAACAATAAGAGTTATATTATATCCATAAAAAGAATAGTTGAAGAAGGGTTTTGATATGACAAATTTCAGGCATCTTCACTACTACTTGGGCATTGAGGTGGCTCAACATACAAAGTAGATATCCATCAACCAAAATAACTACCTTGGAAAATGATCGAAAGGCTTGGCATGGCTAAATGTAACCCTCTTTCTACTCCAATAGAATAGAATTTTAAGCTCACATCAAAAGAAGAGAATGAATTTGAGGATGCAACCAAGTACATATAGCTTGCAGGATGTATTATCTTCCTTACCACCACCAAACCAAATATTTCATTTGTTGTTTGCATTCTTTATAGGTTTGTGCAAAAACCTTGTGAAGGACATCAATTTTCCATAAAAAGAGATCTAAAATACTTGAAGGAAACTCAAGATTTTAGAGTCAAGTATCCCTAGGTGGATGACTTTAGCTTGATTGGATATTCTAATTCATACTTTGATGGGGATAATGAAAATGGGATATCAACTATCTCATGAATCTTAGATCAACATATAACTCTCGAAGGTCACACAAATAGTCAACCCTAGCAGATTCCACAACAAAGGAAAAATAAATGGTAGCTGCAAAAGTAATAAAAGAAATTGCGGCTCAAGAAAATACTTGAATATTTGCAGGAGAAACAAATGAATTATACGGCTTTTATGGTTGACAACACTTTTTCAATCAAGTTGGCCAAGAATCCTAGATTCTATGAACGAACCAAGAAGACCAACACATAATATCATTTGATTCGATATCATGTAGAGGTCAACACTATTCATTTGAGACATTGTTCCAAAAATGAACAAATTGCAGAGATCTTCACTAAAGCACTTAGAAGAGAGAAGTTTGAAAAGTTAAAAATGGTGGCTGGAATCACAAACACCCCTTTGATTTAAGGGGGGAGGGTAGGAGGGGATTTTGGAAACATAGTCCTTTGGGATTTTTGTCATTGTAAATAAATTATACGTAATGGGTAGGTATATGAAATGAAGTCATGAGGAAGACTAAGAGTCCCTCATAGTAGGTGAAATGAATAGTCACCATATTGTATATATATGCATAGTTTGAGTTAATGAAATAATCAAAGAGTGGAGTTATTTCCAAACTTGACTTTTTATACCTTTCTTTAGGAGAACTATTATGCCTCCAAAACCTCCTAAGCCACTTGTAGCAAACTTAAACCTGTAATTTGAAGGTTTAGCTTTTGATAATTAATGCAATTATCACAAAGTTAATCACTATGAAAAAATCTTTCCCAAAATGGATTAATGTTACAAACAATGTGGTAAATTGCCTTTTTGATGAGTGCGTATATCATGGTGAACCAAGATTATAATTCGAGGATAAGTGGTTGAGGAAGAATATGAGCCTAAAAAAGTAGTTATGGTGTCGTGTGATGTTATGTGTGGTTTTAACAATGATGAATAAGTTATCATGGTAGAAGAGTTACAAGTTCAAAGTGACCATAACTTGAGAAGTAAAGGACCTATTCCTAAGACAACCCCTTTAATATCCTAAGCTCTAAATAATAAGAAAAACTAGACATGCACTCCTAATGTGGAGGCTTTAGCTAGCAACTACATTTCTCAGCCCATGGAATATAATATAGTAGAGGACATAAAATAGATTAGGGAGAATGTCGCCATCTTTAACATATGTAACATTACCCAACAAATAAAGTTGTTATTGAATTCGTTTTAAGGAACCTATTGCTCCACAATATAAAGTAATAGCTAAACTAGTGCAAAACTAGTAGTTGATCCTAACATAATGCAATTGTTAATATTACCATTATAGGAAAGATGTCTAAGTCACTTAAACCTCCCATTCTATTACAAAAACATTTGAATTTTTTAATATGATGTCTCACAACTATCATGTAGATTTAGGTGCACAATTTAAGGTGATGTCTTATTTTGTTTGAAAGAAACTTAATATAACCCTTGCGAAGTCCTTAAGTCATATCATTCAATTAAATAGATCAGAGGTTAAGATGATACATGGACTAAAGGATGTACTTATATGAGTAGCTTCAAGCCCAAAAGTTCATCAGATCATTAACATTAGTGTGGCAGGATCCTCGAACTTACAAGTTATTACTTAGTCAAGACTAATCACAAAAACTACGAGGTTGTTTCACATTGGATTAGTTTCATCTTTCACTTCCTTGGAATGGATAGGTGAACAAAATCATAATTGGCAGAGAAAAATTCATTAAGTTTACAATCATATATCTTGAGGTAGCAAATGAACCATTGAAAGTTGAATTCACAATCCATGGAAACTATTTGGAAATATATTTTAGCAACTTTACTATTGAAAAATCACTTCACCAATCTGATAAAAAATACGAAATTCTTCATTAAAATTAGGTTGTTATATTTCATTATAATATAGTTTATATAAGTAATTCTAGCACTTCTACCATGTATGCACATACTAACATTTGGACATTATATTGATGGTTCAAAATAAAAAAGGCATCAAGGTAGGCTACCTATTAATAGATCTAAATGGATAATGCACTTTTATTACCTATAGACTTCAATTTGACTGCACTAACAATACTCTAGAGTATGACGCTTTGGTGCAAGGCCTTTGAAAAGCCATTGATTCAAAGGAAAAGTGCATTATTTTTTCGAAGACTCCATGATAATTACGAGAAAAGTGGAAACTATTACTTAGTATCATTCTACATATTTAAAAACTATCAATGTAAGGTTTGAAATCTTATGAATCAATTTGAGGCTTTTAATATTAATTTGTTACCTCGATCTACAAATTCTTTATAAGCAACTACACCCTCTAGGCTTTTCTCTTAAGAATGCTTTGGATCCAATAGATTCTCCATTGAACTCCCTTTTAGACCTTTTTGACTAGACATTATCACTAACTAGAGGGTCTTTGAGGATGACCAACATATTATTAAATTTCTAACTAATGAAAGGATTTTTTAGGGTCTTCTAATAGATAATGAAGAACAATAAACAACCCTACAAAATTGTCAAGATGGTATGAGAATGGGAAGATGACAATTATTCCTAAAAATGTCCTAACTGTTGAGAAACTATTTGGTTTACTTGATAGATTAACAATTTCTACAAATGTGAAGACAAATAGTTCTACTATGAGATATGAAACCATCAACCTTAGTATTGATAAAATTCATAAAAATTTAAATCTAAGTACTTGTTGTACTAAATAAAGAAAATATAACTACCTTTGAGTATTCAAATAATATAAAGATGTCTTTCCTTAAACCCATGAATATTTAAAAACAAAAGACACAAGAATCATTCAACATATTATTCCCATGAAGAAAGAAGTCAAATCTGCTAAAAAAATGCATAAATTACACCTAATGTTAGAAACTTCTTGACGCCAAGATAACATCTTAAGTTCGTCACTCTACTTGAGTGGTTAATTTAGTTCCAACCCAAAAAAAAATGGTGAGATATTGAATAGGAGCTCAAAATTTGCCAAAAAATCAAAGTGTCAGAATCATGATAAGATTAGATTCAGATCGAAGAGCTCGTCATTTTGAATCCAACAGTGTGAATGACACTCAAATACGAGCTCGTATGCAAAATTTAGAGCAAGTCAAAGTTCAAGGTTGACTGGATGACATGGCAAAGGTCCCAGCAAATCGGGAGGCGCTAAGTGGCAGGTTGTCGTTGGCCCCCGCAAATCGCATATCGGAGGTGGGAAAGTACTAAAGAATCAACCCTCGACACAGAGCATATTGCGTTGCGATGCGATTGCAATCACATATTGCATAATGATTAGAATCAGCCCCCACCGAAGGGTTCATGCCTTTAGAGATGATCCAAGGAGATGTAGCCTAGGAGGGGTGAACTCCTTTATCAATGACTAATGTATTACTGTTTGATGCATGCTTCCATTCAGTGTTTTGGTTTCATGTTTTAAGTTTTCTTCATGAAACTAACTTAAGTAAAAACACATAAAATTCATGCTTTTACTTGTTATTTTGGAGTCAAACCTCAAGCGCATTTTTATATTCTGATGAGTGGAATTAGCACAACATTACTAATCTGTCCTAATTCAGATCAAGTTGGTATCAGTGTATGCTTTGTGCAAGGAGGAATTGACTGTTTTTTGCAAGTGAATTTGTTTTGAAGCTCATTGAGGAGAAGGTTTTGGAAAGGAGAGCAAGATTGTTACAATCTCTACCACCAAGTTCTACCTCAAATTGTAGTAGAAGCTTCAAGCAAAGTATGTCCCAAGCAGAAGAGCCTGCAAGAATGTTAGAGGATGTGAAGGATTTTAGAAATTCTTTCTTAGACATGGTAGAAATGGTGAAAGTCCTTTATGAAGAGAGGAATACCAAATTGCAAGGTGAAAGCTCTAGACCTCCAAGAGGATAATGTTCTCGAAGGGAAGAAGGTAAAGAATGGTGATAAGCCACCATCTTCTCCACAACCTTAATGTTTTTCTACAATTATTATGTAAGATGCTAGTGTAGAAAGTCCCTTCGAGAAGGTAGATGGACAAGTTGTACATTTTGTCCACATGATGTGGAAGATGAGGTTCTATGAGCACCCAAATATGAGGAATTGAAAGAAGAGAGCCGAAGAGTCCAAGAGGACACATCTCGAATCAAAAGGGAAATCGAAAACATCTTCATGTGTCAATCGAAAGATGAAGCAAATGGTAATAATTTACATGCTTCTTCCTTATGTGAAAGTATTGATGTAAATTCATTTGCAGCCTTTGAAAACACAGTAAAGGCATTGCATCCAAGCTCTTGACCAAGATGGGTTACAAGGGAGGAGGCCTTGGCATAGGCCAACAAGGAATTAAAAATCCATTTGCGGCCAAGGAGAGGCCTAAATATGAAGGCTTAGGCTATGTTGCAAGAGAAGAGTGGTCTTCTAGCGAAAGTTCATGGATATCGTGTTCCTTTTGTCGTAAGAAAGGACATGAGAAGGCAAGATGTTGGGAGTTGTATCTAGAAATGGTTCCTGCTTGGTTCCTCAAGTGTAAGGAGGACTTACAGTGCAGAACGTCTCCAAAGAGAGATGAAGATGTTAAGAAGAAGGGAAGCTAAATTCTTCTTGTCACGCAAGTTCCTCATACAGGCAGCGTAAGCCAAAGGCCAACAAACAAAGGTATAACCGCTCTGTTAATTCGAATGTTGTTTATGATGGAAAACAACATGCACATTTGAATAACATGTTGAGGAAAATGTTTCCATGCACCTTTTTTCTTTCATCTAACTATTGTGTAGATAAGTGTGTTAAAAGGAAAGCAATCATCAGGAAGATTTTTATGTCTACTGGAATTGAGACCGAAAGGAGAAAATCTCATCCAAGGATAAAGGAAAGTGAGCCGAGAGGAGCTCAAAAGAACTTCTGTACTCACTACAATATCAATGGGCATTGGGTCGAGAAGTGTCGGAAATTGTTTCCACAACTTCATCCTAGTAAGAGAAATCAAATCATGCAAGCACCAGAAAAGGAAGCGACAAAAGAAAAAGTGGTGCAAGATGCGACCATCCCTGAAGCAGCTTCAGAAGAAGAGAAAGTTCAAATAGAGGGTTCATTTACCTGGTTGGGTAAGAAATGGGCGGACTATTTGTCCAATTGAAATTTGTAAATTTCTATTTTGCACTAGTTAAATATCCCCATAGTTGGGTAATTTGTAAAAGTGATGTTCATAAATAAATCATTTATATGCAACAATGTTTTATTTAAGCAATTACAATTCCAGTTTGGATTGTTGATAGCCAATTTGAATGGAAAATTTGGGAGTCAAGTTTATTCCATTTTGTAAAAAAAAAAAAAAAAAAATTTTAAAACTGTTGTATGAGTAGTTGCAACACATTTAGTATGTTCCAAATGTGTGTAGCACTCAAGTTATACAAGTATTCACTATGTGAAGCTTATTTGGTTTCACTTGGCAAAGTATTTTAGGATCTTATCCTTGATAAGGATTATGCAGATAAGCAATTCCAAGGTGCTCATCTTCTTGGAATTATTCTTGGGAATGATGCTGCTGTGGATGGCCATAGTGACATGGACAGTTGTTAGCTCATCGCTTATGGCTCCAAAGAACAAAGGTGAAGGAGAAGGAAGGATGACCTGTAGGACACTGGCGGTGCAGACAAAGTACATAGTAGTCGCAGATTATTTAAACTTTTGGAGACCAAAAGTTTTTTAGTGGGGAAGAGTGATCAAGAGCTCAAAATTTGCCAAAAAATAAAAGTGTTAGAATCCTGATAAGCTTAGATTCAGATCAAAGAGCTCATCATTCTAAATTCAACGGTGCAAACAACACTCAAATCCAAGCTTGTATGCAGAAGTTAGAGAAAGTCAAAGTTTAGGGTTGACTAAATGACATGGAAAAGGTCCCAGCGAATCAAGAGGTGCCAAGTGGCAGGTTGCCATTGGCCCCCACAAATCACATATCAGAGGTGGAAAAGTATTGAAGAATTGTCCCCCGCCGCAGAGCAGGTTGCGATGTGATGTGATCGCAATCACATATCACATAATGATTAGAATCGGCCCCTGGCGAAGCCCGGTTGCGATGTGATTTATCGCATATCACAATCACAAAAAATGATTGTGATTTGCGATATGGTTCTGGCAGTGATCGCCGATAGTGAAATGCGATGAGTTCTGATTACGATAAGTCCCAGACATGATATGTTTTCAGAGTTGTAATTTATAACTCGTCGGTTTGCTAGATCGACGATCTCAGTTTCTGAAGGAGTGTTGATGTCTGTCTCTCTGCCGATTGTGATTGCAATATCCGACAGGGCTGTGGAAACTTAGCCTTAACCGCAGGACCACCACTCTGCATGTGACCACTCAACCCTTAACTGTGAGATAGGAGGGAATGATGGCAAAACCGTTGATTTCGGCGGAACTGCAATTTTTAATTGCGAATATTGAATTTAACTAGAAGTAAGCCAGATTTGGAGGAGAAAATTGTTGAGAGACTGGAAAAAGTCATAACTAAGGAAATTTTCGACTAAATGGGTTGCAAAAAGAGGCTAGATTGCCATTTTTGGGCATTATGAACTGACTGGAATAGGTTTCAGTATCAAAGGAGCACTTTTGGATAGGCTTTTTGCAAAGTGAAGCGTATGGGTGCTCTCGTCAACCAAAGTGTTGATTTAGTTTATGGAGGAGTATGAAGGTGGAGATGACCTTGCAGGGGTCTTCCAACCTCCATGTGCTTTCTGTAGTAGCCATTACAATAGTTTTGTAGCCTTATTTATTCTTTTCTCTATATGTATATGGAGAAAGATAATTGTTTAAGTACTTCAAGTGGATTGTAGTATTGTTTATGTTCTTGGAAGTTGGAGTATGGGATCTTGGTGTAAGATGCCTATGTTTGTTGAAGATTTACATGTTTAACTGTAGTTTAACATGTGTATGGAGTGATAACTTTTGTAGGAAGTTATTTCTTTGAAGGAGAAACTAGCCATTCCATTTCAGCAGGTTATGCATTCTTATTTTCTTGATATTGAGCATAATGAGAAGGGGTCATGCCTTTAGAGTTGATCCAAGGAGATGTAGCCTAGGAGGGGTGAACTCCTTTATAAATGGATGGTGTATTATTGTTTGACACATGCTTCCGTTCAGTGTTTTGGTTTCATGTTTTAAGTTTTCTTCATGAAACTAACTTAAGTAAAAACACATAAAATTCATGCTTTTACTTGCTATTTTGGAGTCAAACATCAAGCACATTTTTATATTCTGATGAGCTGAATTAGCACAACATTACTAATCTATCCCAATTCGTATCATTAAGGGTAATTCCAAAAATTAATTCAATTTGATGTTCATGATTTCTAGATGGAGGTATACCTTTGGGAATTTCTTGGAAGACCCTATAGTGATTTTACAAGGTGATTTTTAATTCTGTGGGAATATGTTTATCTTCTTGCTTCACTTCCATAGAATACAATTAACCAAAACTCCATTGCTACCCTTTTTTAAGCAGCTTTTCCATTCTATGACAACTAATGAGTTGATAAGGTCCAAATTTTAACCCTTTGAGTTCATATTGAATTCCTTCCAATTCAAATCTTATGAATAATTCATTATAGTTTGTAGAAATTGTACCCAATGTTCTCAACCATTGAATCTGTAGAACAATATCTACACACCCAATTGGAATTCCATACATTAGGATTTCCAACATATCTTATCCCATACTTAGTTTAATGTTGTGGCATTTTCCCACACAATAAATATTCCCTCCATTGGAAATTAAAACTTGAAAATTTGTCACTAGATATACAAAACAATTAAGGTGCTCTATCAATATTTTATCAATGAAGTTATGGGTATTACATGAGTCAATAAGAATTATGACCTTTTTCTCCTTAATGTAACCAACAATATTTAGGGTTTGAGGAGATTACAAAATTGTTGATGCATGGACAAATATCTCAGACTTGTTTGAACCAATGTTGTGCATAATTTGTGTTTGTATTTCTTGCGCTTTTGAGTTGACCATTTCATCCTCACTTATTTTTGTAGATGCCTCCATTTCCTCTTCATGATCATTTTCCAAGGTAAACAATTTTGTTTCCCGACATCTATGTGCTTTTGAACATTTGTTGTTACAACCAAATCATAGTCCTTTGCTCTTCTTTCCTCCATTCCTTTTTTGATATTCAAGTAGTTTGATGCGAGGTTATCTTATGAATCCCAAAATGACCTCTGCTTCATGTGTATGCTCCCATGGAATACTTGTGTATAGCCTTATTCTTGGCTTGAATATTATGAGAAAATTGCATATTTTCCATGACATTTTTCACATGTTTTATGAAAAGCTTATGTTTAATTTCATATTTTAATCCACCCATGTAATATTCCAACAAATGTTAATCACTTACGTTAGCCACCCTTGTGGCCAAAACCTGAAATTTGAATTACAATCTTCAATATCACCGAACTACCTGATTCTTGTCAATTCACTGAAGTAGTCTCGCTCCCAATCTTTATAATGTTGTGCTTCTAAGTCTCTTATAAATAAACCTAAGTATAATGATAAGGTTGTGCTTCATTTCAACTTCCCATTGATACCATTAATATGGTTTTATCTCAAAGTTCAATGTTTCTATGTGAATCCTTTTATTATCATTCATAATATTATGTAATTCAAAATATTGCTCTATTTGGTGCACCCAGGCAAATACCCTTGTTCCATCAAACTTCTTTAATTCATTGTTGGGAAGGTTCGCTTCTTTAGGGAACCATCCATGAGTAGCTCTACAACTAGAGTTAAATCCACTTGAAAAAATCTTATTATTGGAAAGTTGTTCAACTCGAATACTACCTTTAGTTTCATGAGTTCCTTTAGACACCATCAATTTTTTTTAACTGGAAATAGTATTTGTATTATATAATTTTTCACCTGGTTCACAACGAAAACATAAGGCATTTCATAGATAATTCATTAAATTTTTCTAGTTGTTTTCTCCTTTCTAGTAAGAATACGTGATTTCCCGAGGAGAATATATTTGATCAACAAAAAGAGCAATTTTTTAGGTGAATACCTTACAAAAGAGCACCAACAAAACACACAATTTACAACATATAACACTACTAAATTATTATGAAATATTTCATAACTATGAACCTGTTGTTGTCCTAAAGATGTTCATTTAAGTCTGAGCAATTAACAGTTGTTAGAGTGCTAGACTTCATAGGCCATTATGGAATTATAGCAAGCCTAATTTGGTCATTAATCTCTAATTCCCCTGTATTCAATTTACACTCCTCGTTAACATATTTGACTACTTCTTCGTTGAAGTCTCTTAGGACATAGAAATATGCTTTGGATGGGATGTCTTTTGCAATTTTCCCAATTATTTTCCTGAGCCTTTGACCAAATGATGAAGGATTAGGAGAGAATCTCTCGTAAATGTAAGCGTCTCCACTTGATGTTCTTTGGCTAACAAAAGTCCATTGTAGAGACCATATATCTCTGCTTATTATTTGTCATATGACCAAGACACCATCAGTACTTGAACACTTTGTCCTCCTCAGGGCCATAGAGTACCCCTCCCCTTCCTACCACCCCTCAAACACACTATCAACTTTTAGGAACTTCCCATTTACAACTTCTATAATCTCTTGTTATATTCCATCCATCTTTTGTTCCAATTATTTCATTTTCTTATCCATTTATTCCTTATTTTCATCCTTATCCCTTTTAATTGATTCTTTCATCTATGACAAGTGACTTTCAACTTAGATAACTGGTACCAAACATATTCTCCTTCTTCATGAGTTATGGATAAGTCGTTAGGAGGTTTACTTGATGTGCTATCCTTTGGATCTTTCATTGAAGGCATGTGAGAAAATAATAATAATACTCCTCTTTATCCCAATTTTTAGTCACTAAAATAGTAGATCTTCTAATCAAAATTTATCACTTGTAAGTTATGTACCTTTAAAACCTTAATTTGGAGATTATCTAAATACTTGACTCTTGTCTTGATATATCTCTAAGATTTGATACCTCCTAAATCTAAAAGTTTGTTCTCTAGTACTTTGATATGTCTTCTTTGCATTTCCGCAAGTTTGACCAAATTCTGATGTGCCAAGTGAAATATATGGTAACTTTACCAAAATTTGTTTTTTTTTTTTTACCTCTTCCCAAGAGTGAACTTGTAAAGCATGCCACATCTCTAATTTTTCAAATCATATTATAAAATTCTACGTATTGTAATTCAATATGTCTATTCAAATCTCTGAAAAATTCACAATCTTAAGTATTCCACAATTTTTTTTTATAGCACAAATGCCAAGATCACTCATTTGAAACTGATTTGAGGACCATTCACAAACCTTAACTTCCACATGGTATATCTATGAAATTATAGTGAAAAAAATATAAATTTTTTTCCAAATATTCCCCAATCTCTCTTATCAATATTCTCAAAATCTCACCATCCAAAACATCCTAAAGGTCGGCGGAGGTGGGTGGTTGGTAAAGTTGGACTCGTAAAGACGGTCAGGTCTTGTACTCAAACTTGAGCGAGGGCGTTGAGTGTTACTCGTTACCTCAGCCAAGCCTGATCACCTTTTAAAGGTCGGCAGAGGCGGCTGGTTGGTAAAGTCAGACTTGTAAATATGGTCAGGTCTTGTGCTCAAACCTAAGCGAGGGCATTGACTAGTCATGGGTGTTACTCGTTACCTGGGCCAAGCCTGCTCACCTTTAGATTATGGTTAATGTATCATATGCATTTTAGCTAAAACATTAACATCCTGATACAATACTTTAAATAGGGAGCGAAGCGGGAACCTGGTGCAGCCCTCTCGAGAGGAACCAGTTAGCGGGAGCTTGGGGCAGCCTCCGTCCGGCAGGAGGAAGCCAGGGGAGCACGCAAAGAGACACACCCAACCTTGAGACTGCGTGAAGCGTCAGAGCCATGGCCCCAGGAGGGGGTCGCGAAAAGGAAACTCCCCTGCCACCAGAGCTAGCAGCTTTCAGGGATCTGGTTGCAGCTTGCAACAAAAGGCCAGCATCCGAAAACCAATAGAAGTTCATGAAAAAAATGGCAACTATCCCCACAGTTGCTCTGCCTACTGAAGAGCCTTGCAATTTGCTTTAAACCTAGCAGAAAGAGGACTTATCGGTCAGTTCATAGGCTTATGGCCCTCGCCAAAAGTAGTAGAAGCTTGGGTTCAAAGGAACTGGCGTCCCCTAGTCAAAGAAGGAATAAAAAGCCATTTCGTCGGCAAAGGCTTCTTTGTATTTGTATTCGAAGCAGCAAAAGACAGAAACCTAATATTCAGAAACGACCCATATTTCATGGGGCCTCAGGGACTATATCTGAACAAATGGACTCCAGACTTCGACCCGACCCAGGATGTGCCCTCGGCCGTTCCGGTTTGGGTGAGACTGCCCCACCTTCCTCTTCATTGCTGGAACCCTAAATCCTTGGAAACCATAGGTAACAAGCTAGGCAAATACATCAACCAAGCAGAAAGAAGAGACCAATATTCATGTGCTAGAATTTGTGTAGAAGTAGACCTGGAGGAAGGTCTCCCTGAAGCCATTAAACTCACAGTGGCTGATTGGTCACACATACAAGTGTTAGATTACGAGCAACTACCATTTAAATGCAGACATTGCCATGGCTATGGGCACTTTTCCAAGCATTGTAAAAAGAAATCAGAGGATGTAGTTGAGAAAGAGAAGGGAGACTAATGGACTCAGGTCCAGAAATCAGGACCAACCAAGCAGAGCAATAGGAATAAAGGGAAATCCACCTCCACTGGGAGGGTTGATCCTCTAGAACCCCAAGCAGAAGGAAGTTCAGTCCCTCCAATAGCAGACATATCAACCAACCCCTTTGATATTCTCAGCACACCAGAAGAACACCAAGATCCAACAAATAAAGAGAATGAACAGCAGGCAAACAACATGGAAGAAAGCAAAAGGCAAGAGGAACTAGTCCAAACCCCAAAAGGTGCCTCTAGTTCCCCTTCCTATGCAGATATGACAAGAAAGAAGACCCCTGAGACATCGAGATCCTCAGAAGATGAAACATTTGAGAGGCCCTTGAAAAGAGTGGGGAGGAAATCTCATGAGAGGCCAGAGAAGAAGAAGTAGAGAGACTAAAAATGCAAGGCAGTCAGGCCACTATAGAGATGTCTATCGACAGAAATACTAGAACCAAGCCTCCCAAGGGAGGAGCTACCCAAACCCCTACCAATAAATAATGTGGTTAGTCTCTTGGAACTGCAGAGGACTGGGGAACCCAACAAAAGCTAAAGCAGTCAAGAGACTATTAAAGTTAGAACTTCTCGAGATCCTCATGCTCCAAGAGACTAAAATAGAAGGAGAATCCCTTCTGGAACTCAGTAAAGCAAAATGGAAAACAAAAGTTGGAAAAGCAGTAAGTGCTAGAGGTACATGCGGCGGGTCAGCCATTCTCTGGGAGGCTGACAAATTCCAACTTGAAAGCTCCTATTAGATGCAACACTGGATTTACACTGAATTTTGACACCTACCAAGTAAGATAAACATTGCTTTCTTTAATCTCTATGTTCCTGTACTTTATGTAGAAAAGGAACAATGTTGGCAAACCCTGATTGATTTTTTGGAAGCTTACTCCCTCAATAATATAATTATTGTCGGAGACTTCAATCGAATCCTTGACCCAAAGGAAGAAAGTGGAGGAACCAGCAGCAGGGATTGCTTCCTCCCCTTAGTGGAAAACCTGATTCAACAATGGGATTTAATGGACTTCAAGCCAAAATAAGGTCTATACACCTGGACAAATAACATAATAGGGGAGGAGCATATCTCAACCAGGCTGGATAGATTCCTCCTTCAGAGTTCCTTCCTCTCTAAGAAGATGATCATTTCCACAAAAATACTACCAAAGTGGAACTCAGACCATAAACCCATCCTCCTACTGATGGAAGAAGAAAAAAACATGGGACCAATCCCCTTCCGGTTTAGCCCACTATGGGAAACAGGAAGGGTTTCTGGACATAGTGAATAAGGCCCAGTCCATTCATGTTCAAGGATCACCCAGCTATGTTTGGGAGCAAAATATAAAAGCCACCAAAACTGCCCTGAAGCATTGGATAAAAAAGCCCACAGTCTCTCCCACTACCCAAAGAAAACAAAGCACAAAGTAGCTGTTGGATCTCCAAATGGGCCTGGAGACTCAAGACATAACTAGAGCAAAGATTCATAGGGAGCAAGAACAACAAATCAACACCCTCCAGACATTTAGAGAAGAGGAAGAATATTTGAGGCTCAAGTCACACAATCTTTGGCTTGTGTCTGGAGACAAGAATACAACCTTCTTCCACAAGCAAATTGTAGCCGCCTCTCTAGAAACCACATTCTTGAAATCACCTCGCCAAACGGGACTGTACTTAAAGGCACACCACTAATTTAAGAGGCGGCAACCTCTCACTTTCAACAGTTGTTCAAAGAAGAAGGCGTGGAGGATAATGAGGAAGTACATGACTTCCTCAAGCATGTTCCAAGGATGGTTAACGAGGAGGAAAATGCATCTCTCCTAAAGCCATTCACTGAAGAAGAAATCAATAATGTCATATGGAAGATGGAACCAGACAAATACCCTGGACCATATGGATTCTCAATACACTTCTATAGACTCTGCTGGGACATCATCAAAGCTGATTTGTATTGAATGATCAAAGGATTCCTTCGAAAAGCCAAAGTGGGAGGAAGCACAAACTCCACCTTCCTAGCCCTAATTCCCAAAGAATCCAACCCGGAGACATTCGACAGATTCAGACCAATCTCGCTTTGCAACGCATCCTACAAAATTCTCACCAAGCTACTTGCTAATAGAATAAAACCTTTGCTGGACAAACTCATCTCTCCCAATCAAGGAGGGTTTGTCAAAGGAAGGCATATCCTGGAAAATGTGATACTAGTGCAGGAAATCATCCATTCCAGCCACCAGTGCAAAGAGCAAGGTATGCTCATCAAACTGGACATGGCGAACGCATTCGACAGAGTAAGACATTCCTTCCTTCTCCAAGTTCTTTATGCATTTGGTTTCAGCCCTGAATTTGTTAATTTGATTAAAGCATGCATTGGAGAACCATGGATATCCCCTCTAGTAAATGGTAGACCTGCAAACTACTTCAAAGCTTCAAGGGGAATCAGGCAAGGATGCCCTCTATCCCCCTTCCTGTACATTCTGATGGCAGACTCTCTAAGCTGAAAACTCTCTGATGAGAAGCTCAACAGGACACTTCCTGGCATCAAGGTGACACCCAAAACTTCCCCAATCAACCATGCCTTGTTTGCAGACGACTCTATCCTTTTGGGAGGAGCCTCTATTAAAATAGCAAGAGCCTTCAGCAGAGTAATCCAAAGATTTTGCAGAGTCTCCAGAGCTATGGTCAATAACAAAAAAAGTGCAGTGTATGGCTAGGCAGTAGACCAGCAATCTATTCTTAGGATTTCCCAAGCCCTAGGCTTCACCGGATATGTTTCTTGGGAAAAATTCAAGTATCTTGGCCTGCCTTTAACCTTGGGCACTACTAAGGCCCCTCACTAGATGGAAATTATCAGAAAAATCAAGGCAAAAATGACTACTTGGGGAGGTCAGTGGCTTACCACAGTCGGGAAGCTCACTCTAGTCAAGTTAGTCCTCTCTTCCCTCCCTATCTACCAAGCCTCTTTCCTTTTAGCTCCAAAAATTATCACTGAACAGTTAGCAAAGCTGATATGAAATTTCCTATGGAAAGGAGGTAAGGGGAACCAAAAAAAATTCCATATAGTAAGATGGGACATAGTGAAAAGGCCAATAAATGAAGGTGGACTTCAAGTAATAGATCTTGTGTTGCCCAATTTGGCAATGGGAGGGAATATCCTTTGGAAAATCTTCTCAAACAAATATCGCCCTGTAAGTCAAGTTCTAATTAAAAAATATTTGCACAGGCTCTCAATAAGGAATATGGATGAAGAAGTTTCTCACAATGGAACCATGCTGTGGAAGTTGTGCACCCAAGGCTGGAAATTCTTCAAAGAACAGCTCTACAGAATTCCAGGAAATGGGAAAAGAATTAGATTTTGGGAGGACAAGATCATGGGTCTCCATCCCCTAAAGCTTGCTCTAGATATTGTAAACTTGCGTAACTGGCTCATCCAAAAAGGTATCCACAAACTTGCTGACATTTTCACATTGGCTTTAGAAGGGAACTGGAGTAACAGGGACCTACATCACCCCTTTGATTGGATGCTCCCTCAACTCCATCAATTACTGGATAAACTCACTGGTCTGGCTCCTGTGCACTTGCATTCGAGGGACAAGTGGGGTTGGGGGAAGTCCGGTTCTTACTCATCCAGGCTGGGTTTTGCAGCCCTCCAAGAACAACAACCTCAGATCCATACTACAAAGCTTTGGCAGCATGTTTGGGACCCATTTGGACTCCCAAAAATCAACTTCTTCTGCTGGACTCTCATGCACAGAAGGACCCTCACCAGGGAAAACCTAGAGAAAAGAGGAATCATTGGTCCACACAGATGCCCCCTCTACTGCAAGGACCAGGAAACGATCGATCACCTATTCATAGACTGCCCCTTTTCTCAAGAGGTCTGGTTGCAAGCTACCATGGGGCTCAACGTCCATTTCCCTCAACAATCTTCAGTGGTTAGTCTTTTCGCAACTTGGAAAGATCGCTATCCACACCCTTTGAACAACAAATCAACTTGGACTAAAATCTGGAATGCAATCCCAAAATATATTTGTTGGGGAATCTGGTTGGCTAGGAATGAAGCCATCTTCAACAATAGACTTCAATCCACCAACACAGTCACTACCAAGGCCAAAGCCTTGCTGCTGGAAACTCTTGAAAATAGACCTTATAAGTTAGACAACTACCTTCTCCCTGAAGAGCTCAGCTGGCTAGGTGAATCCCTGAGATGGGCAAGCATCAAGAAGAATATCTCCTTGACTAGCCATAATCCAGAGTGGTGTCTCCGGATCTCTGAGGTGGAATTCCAAAAATGGTGGAAAAGTCAAGGAAAAGTCACGATTTTCTTCGATGGAGCCTCTAAAGGAAACCTGGGGATTTCAGGGGTAGGAGGAATAATTTACTCCATAGATGGACAAAAATAAGACAACTACAGTTGGGGTCTAGGTCAAAGCACCAACAACCAGGCAGAGATCCTAGGTCTGCTAAAAGCTTGTCAACTGGCTCAAAGGAACATAGGGGAAAACCTTCAAATCTTCGAACACTCTAAAATCCTGATTAAAACCCTTAATAAGAGCGATCAACTCAACAACCCTTCTCTAAACAAGACCCTAGAAAGAATAAGAAAGCTGACTCAAAACTTCACATCCTGCTCATTCTATCATGTCTTGCGAGCTCAGAACAAGGAAGCTGACATAATGGCCAACAAAGGATGTCTTGTAGCCCAAGGTATGTTGGTGAACAATGATGAGGATGCGGAAATGCACCCAATCCCTTAACAGGCAAGGAGAGTCGTCCAAGGGCAGAACCCGCAGAACAAAGGCGGGCTCACAGGCTTTCGACTTTCCACATGGGCAAGCTGAGATAGGAGTAAAAGCAGGGTGCAAAATGGATTTCACTCAGAGGACGATTTTGATGGATGAGAGGCGAAGACTCAGGGCGGGGGAAGATCCGACGGTCATAGTGTGCTGGGAAAGATGGGGGGTTAAAGATGCGGGGAGTGGTAAGCGGTTTTCATCACACTGCTTCTAGTTGCTGGGTAGTTTTTCTTGTATCGGATGTGATTCGACTCACGACCTGACGCGTGGCAAGACAAAACCACCCATTTCGTGTACCCTGAGGTGATAAAGGTCAGACAACAAATCGACGTGATAAGCGTCAGATCTGGGCGGGGGAAGATCTGACGGTTATAGCGTGCTTTAGAGCGAGGGGTCTTATCCTTGCAGTGGGGCCAGGCACGGAGATGGGTCCCGGTTAAAGCTCGGTCAGCTAGGGACACGATAAGCGTTGGATCTGGGTGGAGTTGATCCAACGACCATCGCACTTTGAAAAATAAGGGGAGTTATTTCGCCGAGAGTGGTAAGTGGGTTTGTTCGCACCGCTCTTGGCTGCTCGATAATAATTTTGAATTGGATGCGATTCCACTCAAGGGCCGATGTGTGGCAATATAAAACTGCCCATATCACGCGCTCTTGAAGAATTAAGGCTGAGAAAGCATTGGATACAATATGCATCGGATCTAGGTAGGAGAAGATCTGACGGCTGTCGCGTGTCAAGATCAGCGGGGGTTAACTCTGTAGTGGGGCCAGGTACAGGGGATAAGACAAATTTTAATCAAAATCATTTTAATTTTGCGGGTTGGTATTTTGGCCCGTAGAACTTAGTGTATGTGGGTTTTAACTTAACCCAGGAATGTACCAAAGCTTCAAAGAAAAGAGGACCATAGCCAAGCAAGGATAGGAGACCTCTTTTGCGCCTGAATTCTCGCACTTGTCTATACTCGAGGTTGTTTGGCTTGCCCAACCTCTTCTTATTAATAAAATTCAAACATTTATATTTAAAAAAAACATCCTATAGAAAACCATAGCAAAAATTCTAAGATCACTTGATTGAAATTGACTTTAGGATTATTGACAAACCCTAACTTCCATGGGGTGTATGTCTGAAATTATAGTGAACTAGTATCTAAAATTTTGATCAATTATGCTTATAGATCTCTCCTAAACCATATCAAAATTTTAGGGTTTGAATCTTCTCCAAAAATAATTTATGCTGAAATTGCCACAATGACTCGTTTGAAGAAGCAAAATCCTAGGTTTATATGCTTTGATACCATTTATTATGAACCATGCACCTCAAAAATGATAAGAAGCTAATAATTTCAGCCCAATTCAAGGGGAAAACTCCTTTTACAATGTATATAATGTATAAGGCAAAATTTGATGATCTTAAGATGAGCTCTCCTTGGTGTATATATATAGGAGAGAAAGGTACCATTAAATTAAAGGGTATAATGAAAGGATCTAGTTGACCTTCT
The DNA here is from genome assembly GCA_031772625.1 of Pinus tabuliformis. Taxonomy (NCBI): domain Eukaryota; kingdom Viridiplantae; phylum Streptophyta; class Pinopsida; order Pinales; family Pinaceae; genus Pinus; species Pinus tabuliformis. Next base: position 160,600,150 of record CM062815.1, on the reverse strand, counting down.
AATATAACAAATAAACCAATAATGAATTCTTATCAAGGCCTTAATATAGGGCGAATTCTTATCAAGGCCTTAATATAGGGCCCAAGGGACTTAACAAATGCATTTGAAAAAAATTAAGGCTTCAACTATTATTTCTCTAGCATTATATAGTCTTGATTTTAATTCAAACTTTTTCCTATACACTTTTGCATAAGATCACTCCTTAGTTGCAACCGACACACTAAAGGATCACGAGGGAGTGAATATACTATATCCTTCATGAACATTAATTATAAGGGGTTGAGTTTAACTATCTAGCCACAAACAAGTAAGTATATGTTGTATTTCACACTGTCAAACAGTTAGGGCCATACATTTGTAAGAGCCACATGAAAGTAGTTATTCCTCACTCAACTGTTAGGTCATTATTTATTCATAAAATATATATGATAGTGGATGTAATTGGATGAATGACAATTAAGAATACACCTTGTATTTTAAGTCAACTAATGTAGTTCAATGAAAAGGTATGTCTAAGTTGGCATTGAATCACAAGACCAAATTACAAATGATGAAGAAGGTTCAGATAATGGAATTTTTGTTTATGCAAAAAATATCCTATATATCCCAACAGACATAAATCCATGGTATATTGACATGAAAATTTTAGTATTGTATGAATTTACTTCTACTTATTTAGACCCTAAGAAGAAAATAAATCTTAGACTAAAATCTACATTTACCACCTCATTAACAATATTATTATTCAAAGAAATTGTGGTAAGTGTATTGCTTTGATGTCTTAAAATAAAGGATGTAGAGAAAGTATTGAAAGGTATTCATGATGGGTAAGTTAATGGTAATTTCATTTGTGAAACCACAACACATTAGATCTTCAGAACTAGATACAAGTGGTCCACATTGTTTAAAGGTGTGCATTCATATGTTTCAAAATGCAAGGTTCATCAAAAGTTGTTGAAAAAGAAAATAAATAATCTATAAAAACACAACATGTAAAAATTGATAAACCATTTGAACAGTAGGGAATAGATATTATAGGGAAATTAATCCACATTCCTCAAAGCAATACAAATATACCATTATTGGCACTGATTATTTCATAAGGTGGGTAAAAGCAGCATCTTTAACCCATATAAATCAAGTAAAGGAAAAGCAATTCTTACAACAAATTTTATTTACAAGATTTAGTGTTCCTTCAATATTTGTTTTTGACAATTCTTCTTACTTTTCCTCCTCCAAATTTATTGAATTTTCTTTAGATAAATAAATCATTTTACATTATCCAATGAACTATGACCTGCAAGGGAGTGGACCAATTGAATCAAATAACGAGAATCTGATTCATCTCTTGAAGAAAACAATCATAGACAATTATAATAATTCATCTAAGGCTTTACCAAATGCTTTATGGGTAGATTGGATAACTCCAAAAGTTGCTTTAAGTATGTCCCCTACTATTTGGTTTATGGCAAGAAGGAAATTTTTCCTTCCAATATCTTCCTACTATCTCTCTAGTTATCTCAATTTTATGGACGGAAACCCTCTTGAGTATTGTATAACTGAATAAACACTACAATTATGTTAGAGGAAGCAGGTGAAAAAGATATTTTTGTTGTTGTTGCTAAATTGATGGTTTATTAATGCAATGTGGGCTATAAAATTCTAACAAAAGTGATGGCATGCAGATTAGAGAAGATTCTGGCGAGAGTAATTTCTGAAAACCAAGGGGGATTCATGCAACAGAGACATATCTTGGACAACATCATTATGGTACAAGAGGCAATTCATTTAAACAAGGAAAGAGGTGAGCTCCGACTGGTAATTAAACTTGACATGGCCAACGTTTTTGTTCAAGTAAGATACTCCTTTCTGCTTCTAATTTTACAAAAATTAGGGTTCAATAATGATTTTATTAATTGGATAAAGGCATGTATTGGGTCTCTGTGGATTTCTCCTTTGATTAATGGAAGGCCCACTCCATTCTTCAAAGCATCGAGGGGACTTCGTCAAAGGTGCCCTCTTTCCCATTTTTTGTATCTTATAGTGGAAGAAAGTCTCAACAAAAGTCTATAGAAGGGCAGAACAAGTGGGCATTTATGAGGTCTATCCATAGCTCGAAATGTAAAAGATATAAACCACTCTCTATTTGCAGATGACACCATTTTTATGGTTGGAACTTCCAAAATAATAGCAAAATGTTTCAAAGTAATCTTGGATGATTACTTAGATCTTTTAGGGGGATTGGTGAATAAAAGGAAAAGCGAGCTTTATGGATGGAACCATCTAAACTTGACCTTAAGGGAAATAACTATGGATTTGGAATTTCCAATGGATCTTGGTTGGAAATCTTTTAGATATATGGGAGTCTCGAAATACTTGGGTGCCTCCAATATGGAGGATTGAGACGAAATAATCCAGAAATTTAAAAAGAAGATTCAAGGTTGGGTAAAATTTGGTTGAATGTTTTAGGGAAGGTTGTATTAATTAAATTGGTCTCATCCTCTCTTTCGATTTATCTTTGTTCTAGTCTTTTAGCCCCTAAAAGTATCCTAAATCAAATAGGGGCAATGCTCAAAAAGTTTTTATGGCAAGGTGGCAAAAATAACTAGAGAAAATTTCACATGGTAAACTGGTACATAGTTCATCTCCCCATGGAATTTGGAAGATTGGAAATTAAGGATCCCCTATATATGAATTTAGCATTGGGTGCAAAAATTGTTTGGAAGTTAGCCTCAGATTCTAAAGAATGGTGGAAGCTGGCTTTTATAAAGAAAATATTCCATAAAAATAGATTATTAAGATCTAAAAGTGCCAATTGGTTAGGAAAGGGTTCCAAGATATGGAAGATTTTTAAGGCAACATCCCCAATTATAATAGATCATCTCAGTTGGAATTTTAGTAATGGGGCTCAAATTAATTTATGGAAGGACAAAATTCCCCCAGTCAATTTAAGGAAAGAACAAAGTGAATTCAATGATTTAGCCAAATGGATGACAAGAGCTAGAATGGTTAGATTGAAGGACATATCTCAATGGACAAGATCGGTGCTTGGAAATGTTGGGATCGCCCTGGTCTTTCTAAAAATCTGCATAGTTAATGGGTATCATTGATCTCTTCTTTCAAGGGTCTCACTCTCATTGATAATTCATCCATGGATCTTTGATTGTGGCTATCGAGAAAAGCTCAACATTACTCAATCAAAGAGGGGTATAAATTATTGTTGCGCAGTCTCGCCCACCTAACCCGCTCAAAAATTTGGAAAAAGATATGGCACAAGGATGAAATTCCAAAGGTAATTTTTTTTGTTGGATGTTGGTGCATGGGAAAATACTCACTACTGAGAACCTCAAGCTAAGGAGCATACAACGTCCATTGAGGTGTGTATTATGTAAAGAAGTAGAAGAAACAATAACTCACTTATTTCAGTAGTGTTCCTTTTCTTTAGATGTTTGAAAAAATACCTTTGGAAAAATGCATTATGTGGATCTTATTATGAGTAATTGGCATGCTTGAACTATGAAAAAATAAAATTCCAGGACCTCAAACTCATTCTTATTTCATAAAGCGAGCTTGGGATTCCCTCCCCAAGTTTTTGTGATGGTCCATTTGGCTAATGAGAAATAGTGTCATATTCAAAGAAGAGAAACCCATTCCTCACTGAACAACCATAAGAACCCAAAGCTTATTGTTTCAATCTATACCAGCTCGAGGCTTCAAAGCTTCACATGTAGAGGAATTAAATCTTTAAGAAAGAAACTACATAGAAGTATTTGAAATCCCAAATCATGTTGTCAGCTTCAATAATCATCTTGACTCAAGTAAACCTCCTTGCTTAAGGATGGGTATGGATGAACTCCATAACCAGTGAAGAAGTTAAGACTTTCCTCTGATGTTTTTTGATGGTGTGTCAAAGAGAAATCTAGGGGCAATAGGAGTGGGAAGGGTGATCTTTTTCCCTGACGAACAATTTGAAATTCGTTATACTTGGGAGTTGGGCACTCTTTCCAATAATTAGGTCGAATTCTTGGCCCTATGGAAAGGAATGGAGCTAGCCATTAACAAAGGTATAAGAAATTGTTGGTTTTAGGAGACTCAATGATAGTCATAAGACAGGTTAATAAATTAAAAATTGGGGGAGGAAATTCTAATGTTTCAATCCTGAAAAGAATTGAACTATAGATGAATAGTTTTGAGGAGATAATATTTTTTCATATATATATAAATATGAATGTGGAGGCAGATAATCTTGCCAATCAAGGAGTAAGATTAAGGCAAGGAGCATTGGAATTCAATCAAAACCAAACGATATTATTCCCAACTCCATGCGGTCTCACCAATTGAAGGCATGCAATCATTCGGGCCAACCTGACCTCCAATACTAGGGAGAAGTTATTTTGTTTTTTTTGAAGAAACTGCCAAAGGTAGTGATCTCGTTCTCGAGTCTCTCGGATTTGGTGTTCGTGTAAGGCAATTTATCATGCATGAAGGATGGGTGTACAACAATCATATCTTTGTGATATGGGGATTGTGTCGATCTGACATATGGCATAGGAAAATTTTAAGGTTTAAGCGAAATGTAAATTCGATTAATGCACTGGCGATCAATTATATTCATATATGCTCTCTGGTTGTTAATGCAATGCTCTGCATCTCTGACTGAGACATAAATTCCATGGCTAGATTGGAATACCTTTCAGGTCTATGGATTTGAGTGGATATGGACATTAACTCTTAAAGCATGTGTCATAGTTTATGGACTCATGCCCTACTGATATTTATAGAGTGACCCTCTAGGAGCATTATGCTAGAATCAATTAGGATGTGGCTATTCTTGCACTCTAAAGGAATGAGTAAGTGGAGAGTGAACAAGAACATCGCTAGGTCATTGACAACTTATCCAAGGTTGTAGTAGGGTTGTTGGACGTTTCCAACAGAGGGTTGGAGTTGGCGGAAAAAGAGAAGGAAACAAGGTTTTAGTTGTTGAAGATGAGGTGACTAGCTGTAGAGTAAGTTAGACAGTAAGGTGGTAATATTGGAGGTTGAATTATTAACTCTGAAAATGAAAGTTAATAGGATGGATCCTTACCTGTTGGTGTGCCCAAGGTCAAGTTGTTTGGAAGCTAGCAAAGAGTTGCACATTCTTGAGTTCCACGTTGCAACAACGCAAGGTGAAGGTTCCTCCATGTTTCAAGTTACAAAAAATATAGGAAAAGGAAATTCCATGGTGAAAGATGCGAACCTAGTTACAATCGAAGGTGTTGGACCCTCTAGTAGATTTTAAATTACAATGTTTTATTCTATGTATTGCAAGTTGCTCTTTTTTGGTTTTTTTTTTTTGTAGAATTTATGGTAGATACCAATGTAAGAAAAATCTGTTGTGGATGTATTGGAACAATGAAGCCACTAAAAACACTGAAAGATGTAAATGGTTCTGGCCATGAATCCAACTTTTGATAATATGAAGGATCACTGTTTTATTAAAAAAAATTGATGGTTTGCTAAACATGGTCTTGGTAACAAATATTTCTAGGCGAGAGATTTAGTGTTGAAATGGAATAAAGTAAACCAAGTTAAGGGAAAAAACACACAATTTTGTTAGCAATTGTGGGATGTCCCACTTTTCCATGTAATAAAGTACCCCCTCCTCTAGCTCATCGACAAGGGTAAGATATTCTTCAGGGATCAAGGCCATTTAACAACAAGTCTCCAGGACGCAAAAATATACTCATTATGATTTCATGATGTCACTTGTAAATTGGGTTTATCTTGGGTGGTTAGGAGGAATGATTGTTATCCTCCCAACCAAGGTTAAATTCTCACAAGTGACGTGATGAGTTCATATCGAGCATATTGTTGTAATGGATTTGAGACTTGTTGTTGAATGACCTTGAGTCCTAAATAATATCTTACCCTTGCTTACTGGATCAAGTGTGGGATGCTTTGTCACATGTAAAAAAATCATGTCATTTGCAGGAATTGAATATGGGTGAGGAGGATAACAATCATTTTTTCTGACCACCTGAAATAAATTCAATTAAGAAGAACCCTATATGTATATGTAGCTATCTTGATCAATACATTATATGGAGAGAAAGATGTTAGGTACTAATTTCAAGAATATTGGGGTCCTTTATTTCACATTATAGTTGGAAAGGGCTTGGTGTTTAATTTGGTATCAATTCTCTCTCACACTTTGCACAAGGTATATATTAGGGCAAAAGATTTCGAATTTGATTTGTTTTAAGGATTTTACATAATGCCATATATTATTGGCATAGAATGGGAAAGTAATCCATTCTCAAACTTTGGATAGGGTCGGAGCGTTGTTGACATGCCAATACATGTATACTACAAAGATATTTAGGAGAAAAAGTATGTAAGGCAATACACTAGAATATGTGAAAATTTCTTTGTAGAGTTATTTAAATTGATATTTTGTGCACATGTACCCATGGTTTTTTTAATTTTCTTCTATGTGGTTCATGATCCCTGGAGATCGGTGACCACTACGTCCACAAAATAATTGTACTAGGAAAATCTACTTGAAATGATCACTTCCTATCGACTCAGCCACAAAGCCTGACCCTGAGAGTGTCGAGAGAATTTGACCTACCAATAGTAGAGGTGCTTTAACGATGGGGACTCTGTTCATTTGTGTAGATTGGGAGGTACTCACACAAACATAGGGCACTAGGTTTGGGAGAAAATGCACCACAAGGATTTTGTTGGTGAAATACACAAGAAAGTGGGTTTTGGACACAAGATGGGGTCTAAAATCTAAAAAGAAATTACTATTATTTATTAAGGTCAAGAGGACTAAAACCCTATATCTAGAGGGTTCCTAAGAGACTAAAGGAAAATGTTATTTAAAGAGGCCTAAGGATCAAGTCTATCATTAAGTGAGAGGATCATTTTAATCATAGAGCCTAGTAGAGATGTAGCCCTAGGAGAGGTCAAGTTGAAGGCCAATATTGGTTTCAAGTGAGGCCGAGTTTTTCTATCCAAGTGCATTTTATCAAAAAGGAAGATCAACTCAGAGGTGTCACAAACCTAAGGAACTAAGCCAAAGAAAAAAAAAAGGATGAGTCTGGTTCCTCTTCTCATGATCTGGTTTGGGTGTGTATAGGAGAGTTGTTGGTCATGTTATCTCTGAGGATCTAGGCAAGTAAATGTGTGAAACCTTATGTGATTCAAGCTTCTATCGTTATGTTTAGAAGGAGAAGGTTGAGACCTATAGAACAAGGTTTTTGTGGGGCCGTAAGGCTAGTTTTGTTGGTAGATCAAAGCTACATCATCTTAAGGAACAACACAGCCTGTAAGGAAGGTTTTCACTATGTATTGGAGGTATGTATAGGTCGTGTTAGGACAGATTTGTAGCTAGTATAGATGCCCTAAAGGAGATCCATAAATCTCATAAAATATGCTTAGATCCATGACCTTTTGGATTTCAAGAGGAGGCTTCCTAAAGTGGGAAGGGACTGATCTTCATGATGATGAATGCAAGGTCATTCCAAGGGCTTAGAACAACAATAAATTTGGTAGCTAAGTACAATGAAAGGAAGGAAGGTCGATCTCTGTTTAAGGACTGATTTGGAGGCCCTAGTTTACTGTTACTTCTATGGTTCATTTCCATCAAAGGATCTGCTCTGAGATATGTGAATATATGCTCAAGATCTGTCCATAAAAAGGAGATGCCTAGACCCTATGTGAAGAGAAACACCTGTGCACTAGATCTGATTCTCTAGTGGGTTGTATTCAGCGTCAATTATGCACAATGAAGTAAGTGTATGGGCGGAAAGTGAGGGCTCATATAGAGAAGGGAAGAAGGGTTATTGGAGGTTTTTTTCTATAGTATTGAACAACAATTATATGTGCCCTAGATCGGTGAGGGAGTGACCGTGTGTGGGAATATTTGTGTCCCCAAAGAAGAGTGACAAAAGCAACTGTCGTGTCACATAGGTAGCGCATATTTGGATGCTCTAGGATTATCTTTCTGAAGTGGCAAGAAGGTTGAAAAGTGGGAAGATCTGAAAGGCCTTATGATAGTGATCTTAAAGCAGCTAACACACTATGGAGGAAGCTGAGCACTATTCACAAATGAAGTTGTGAACAATGAATTTCATATGCTGTATGCAGTGGCATGAAGACCTCAAGTATAAAATTCAAGGAAGGAGTCAATTAGTTGTTAGGAGGCAGAGTTGTGGATCCCTGGTTCAGTGAATGCAAGGAGGAAAATCATTGATAAGAGGGCAGTTCCAGAAGACCCAATGAGAAAACTTCTTAATGAAGCAAGAAGGCTACTAGTGGGAAGATCAATGGGACAAAGTTAAATGACATAAAAGGGAGTTGTGATCATTGATAGTGGCATGCTGGAGTGATCAACATATTGGGAGGCAAGAGAACCCGCCAGATGTGTTCAACATACATGGACTAAAAGGGCTGCAAGGCACCACATCAACAAGTAGGTAAAGTGTATCTTGTTTAGGGTAAATTGGTGGTCATAACAGTATACACCAAGCCCTAGTTGTGACATTGTATCAGGTCTATATATAAGGGCCACGATCCCTGGTACTAGAGCCCTAAGACTATTTCATTAAAGATTTGTAATATAACAAGTAGTGGGTTTTAAAAGTTAAAAATTTTCATGTGCACTAGTTGGTTCATTGATGTGTGTAATTTTCGCTGTGAAAAGTAGAAGTGTTGGGGCATTTGAGTGTGTTTGTGTTGAAGATTTAAGACTTAAACTAGGTTCTTGAGTGTTGTGGAAAAATCAACAGACTCAACCAATTAAGTTAATCCACAGGGTTGCACATGTACCCATGATATTAGAAGAAGAACTGCACTTTCTAAGCCAAAATTTGAGATTGGTATGTTGAAATGATTTTACATGCACACACATCTATGGTATGATTTTTGCACCACATTAGCACTGATTTTTCAAGTGCAATAGATACAATCACAAATTTATAAAGTACTGATAATTACTTCTAATGATGTAAATATTCTTTTAACAATTCTAGTTTATCATTAAGTAGTTGCACTTCAAAAACTCAACCATAAAATCATAAGGAAAATAGAGATCACAATGCATAAAGATAACACAATATTTACCCTGGGAAAACCCACTTCGGGGAAAATCCCAATAACCTTTTGCTTAGAGAAATTCTCCAGTTCAACAAGAGATACATCTAATGTAGCTAGGAAACTATGGGATCAAACACCTAGTCAAGCAACCCTGTAGTCACATCAAGTCAAGTCAAACATCTACCATTCAAACTTCAGTCCTCTATAATCTGCCTAGGTTGAATTTCAACCTTCCAGAATATGCCCAGAAAACTTGGCCTCCCCAAAATTTCAGCCAACCCAAAATATGTTGTCTGAAAACTGCTACCCAAAAACACATGTGCGAGCTAGAAGAGAGAGAAATCCACGCGTGCAAGTTAGAGAGATGATCTTCATCCTTCTTTTCCTTCTTGTCCTTCGCTTCTATGCCCAAAAGATGTATTTATTGTGTGAGGTCAAATGGTGCCTTGTGGAGGAGGTCGAATGCTATTTATATAATGTTCTACCTTTGTGAATGGGTGTGTCTCTTCATTGGGGCCAAATTAACTTAAGGGAGGGACGAATTGATTAGTTTGGAGCCAAAAATTCAAAATTCAAAATTCAAAATTTTCTCTTTTAAATCCAACATGAAGAGCATGTCTTATTATAATTCTTTCGAGGACTAATCAATAAAAATGACATGAACATGTCTTACAATTACATTATATATTACAAGAGCTAAAAATATAAATTATGAAGATTGACCATAGCTACCAAATTCAACACTCCCTCTTAGCTAGGGAGGTATTCATAATGACTATGATAGATGTTCTTCATGTTGAAATTTTTTCTAAGAAAATGTTATAACAAATAATCCATAATATCAACACCATTCAACTACCATAATTTTGGCCAAATAATTTTCACACATGGTAGATCAATAGTATCAACAAACTACCATAATTTTGGTCGGTACCTTTTACCTATGGTGTCTCCTCACCATAATCCTAGTCGATACTCCTGATACATATTACATCATTAACATCAACTAGTCACCATAATTCTGGTCCATTTGACAGATGGTATACAGACTAGTCTTTGTTCACCATCATCATTATCAATATATTTGGCACATGGTGAATCTCCAAAGGTCACACTCTATCTGAGTAATTTCGGGAAAGATGTTAAATGAGCTTGCTGCTGAAAGGACCACACTTTATCTGAGTAATTTTTTCCTCTAGAACCATTCTTCCTAATTTTGGTCATATATGACATAGGGTGAACGTTTGTCCCTGATGATATCTCGTCAACACTCTGTTTTAATGAGAGAGGCATTCTCAACAAGTCTAAGATTTTCCTTGAAATATAAAAAATTTGATATGGATAGAGGCTTCGTAAGAATATCAACAATTTACTCATCAGTAGAAACATATTGGAGCTTCACTGCCCCCTTCTGCACCATGTTATGAATGCATTGGTACTTAATCTTGACATGCTTCGACTTGTCATGAAAATTTGGATTCTCTGTCAGCTTCACACAACTTTAATTATCACAATATATTACAATCGGCTCTAGGACATGGTCAAATAGTCCCGCGAGTAACTTCCAAAGCCACACTACTTCACAACTTGCTAAACTAGCTGCAATATATTTTGCCTCGACAATACTGTGAAGCAAATTAATTACCTATCATTTAATTGTCAACTTGGGGGTTTCATAAAACTTGCGAAGCGTGCGAGCACTGTATATGCTAGAAATAAAATTCCAATTTAGATCAATCTAACTACGAAACCAAATAACGACAAACCAAATTCACCTATTCTAATTCAACAATCAATTCAAAAGAAATTATAGTACAGTGCGTGGAATTGATATCTTAATCTACCACACTTGCAGGAATTGAAATCTTAATCTACCACACTTGCAGAAATGAAATTGCATGAAATGAGATCTACTCTAAGGGATCATGTGTGCATTATCAAATCATGATCCTATGAAATGAATAATCAAAACCACATGACATGAAATGAAAGCAAAAACAATCATTCTTAACCTCTCACACAGAAAAAAAAAATATGAAAGCAATAAATCTTATTCTATGAAAACAATAAATATTAATCTATGAAGAACAATAAATCTCACACATTATAGGTGGCCAATCCAAAAGCATGAGAGATGGCAAGTTGAGAGGCTCCCAATGCAAGCATTACGAGAAAGAGGTGAGCATCACTCATGAGCATAGTGCTACATATAAATTCCATTCATGGGTAATCTTAACTTGGACACCTGAGTATCTCCAACTTTACACATGCCTTTGAAAGGAGGAGGCTCTCCTATTTATACAAAACATAAGAAACTACCTCATTAATGGAGGTCCACTATTCTCTCCCTAGATCCCTAGAAAATCTCATAGAGTTACAATTCAAACAGGTAATGATGAGACACATATCATCTTTGACCTTTATCCAAATCTTCTTCCATATCTTGAAAGGAATTCGAATTTGAGCATTGGAGGCCACATAAGGGTGCCTTGGAAGCTTCCAAATGACCTACACATGTCATGAAACTCAAGCCACTTTTAAGTATTAGCAAGTATATTTCATTTTTCTAAGTTTTAACCATAAATTCACTTAAAATACTAGAAATCATTAGATTTTGGAAAACACAAAGGTAACCCCATGTAATCATAAAAATGGAGGCTAATGAAAGATTATATGGCTATGGAGTTGCGACATGTGAGTGAAATGGTGGTGATAAAGGTGAAAGTGGATGATATTTTGAAGACATTTTCAAGACTCTACATACCCCCCAACGGACGTTATTACATGTCCTCATGCAATCTACTACATTGCTTAATCATGATTTTCTTTTGAATGAGCTTGGCTTATACCAATTGTCCTTAAACTTTGCATTTGACAATTTCATTTCTTTTTGCAAAGTATTCCTTCTCATACATTGAATTGCAACATGTTTGGTTGGTTCTTATGTGACAACCAAATTTTAATTGGTATTGGTTCTTGTGTTTCAATACCTTGTTTCTTTTTGTTGCATCAAGATTCATTGAACATATTTAAGAATGCATCTTTAAATCAACCATATAATATGCTCATCATTTAGGCTTCTATTTGCAAATCACATAACTTTTGAACCATAATGAAATCATAATTGATTTGGACAAGTATGTTAGGATGAAATGAAGTGAAATGGAATGAAGTGATATGGATGTGATAATAAATGGATGTCCCTTCCCCCCCCCCCCCCACACTAAAGGTGTTTATGATTTTTTTTCAATTGAGAAAGGAAATATGGTGAAGTATTTTCCAAAAATTATAATTTCAGTATTCAAGGAATTCTATGATTAAAAGCTAGAAAAGAACATACCTTTACTTACCTAGGAAGTGGACAAACTATGCATATGTAGAGAAGTTGTAGCTGTTGCTGGATCATGGAATAAAATGTATAATTTCATCTGCTTCTTGGTTGCATAAATGGTGGATGAGGTGGTGAGAGTGGATTCTTTATTTCTGCTGCCAAGTCTGTTGTATATGCTGCAAAATGCTGAAATGATATAGTCTTCACTTGCTACAAACCCGATGGTACAATTCTAGTCATGCAAATGAATGTGTTGATGTTGAGCATGAAGAGAAGTCATTGGATTACCAAACATTAATGAATGTCGTTAACTAATGCGAGGCAAACTCGCCATTAATTTCAATGAGTGCCAAGGTACCTAAGTACATCTTGCAAAGTGCGAATAGATGAGTTGATGTCGAGCCACTTGCAAGATCTAACGATTAAGGGACATTGATGTATTCCCATGATTGTCAACGAGAGAACTTGTCATTAACAAATACAAGCCTCAAGGTACTAATAAGGACTCTATCCTTGAACCTAGATAATATGTCGATGTCGATAGGCTAAGACTTGTTAGAAGGGAGGCCTTAATGCATCCTTCATCATCTAACGCGAGCATAAAACAATAATTTTGAAGGACTATGGATGAAAATTTTTGCAGTTGATCAAGGCTTATTTGACAAAGTGAAAAGGAAAATGGAATGTATTAACTTTATAGGGGAGCTGAATGGTTTTATTTCTGGGTTAAAGGTTAGTGAAAGCGAGGTAGGAAAATGACTGTGAAGGAAAATGAGATGAATATTTTATTGACTGAATAAGTAGGAATGCAATGGTAAGACTGGTATTTGAAAGGCTTCCAAATGGTGTGATGGATCTGATTCGACATTCTTTATCCAAAATCATGTGCTAATTCTTGGATATTTCATCTTTGATGTTGCTCTGATCATGTTCTTTTGAAAGAAATGTGGTCTTTGAGAGACACTATTTGTTTGTGTCCATCTGTTTATCTTCCCGGAACCTGCAAAAACTTAGTACTTTTTCTGCAATGAAATGTAAGATTATCAAAAGAGAGAGGTGATTAATCTCTCTATTTATGACATTTACACAAAAAAACTGAGAATTGGTACTAATAAAACAAATTCACGAAAGAAAATCAAATGAATTTTTCCTGTTTCGAAACTAGTGCCTCAAGTTACCTATCATGTCTTGTCAGAAATTTCTTCATTCTTTCACTGTTTCAAATTCTGATGAAAGCTTTCTCATTATGTATATCTTGTCGATATCTTTCCGATGACATTTGAATCATCGAAAACCGATGTCGTATGAGAAAGTTATGCTTGTTTGAATTTTTTGTGAAACAATGAAAATTGTCATGCTTAAGTGTGGCACGGAACATGATGCTAATGTGAAGGATGAAGTAGGAAAATTATATGGCATGCTGCTTATGAATTTTGATTAGAACAAAATAAATCATTGAATTAAATATAGAGCTATAGAATTGTTTTCAGCGACAGAATTGTTGTTCAGCTGCAGAATTGCGCAGTTTCTGTAGCTAAAACCCTGAACAAACAGTTAATTACACACAACTACGCATTTTTGTTATGAACAAATAACCAATCCAATCTTCAAATTAATCAATACCTCTTCAAAAAAATTAGCAAATAGAACAATTTTTTTATTAAAAAGGCAAGGTAATTATGATCTGCTTATTTTTACTTGTAAACCTTCTTTCGTTGAACAATGGTAGAGAGATTTCCAGTTTGTTGATGCCATAGACTTGTTTGTTGTTCTTGTCCGTACTTGTACACAGTGATTGTTATGAAGGCATAAACCACGATTCTGGTAAAATACAAATCACTGACAACAATGTAAAATTACTTGAAAAAGGGTCAGTTTTTCCAAGTTCCTAACTGAATGCTTCACGGAGATTCTTGATCGACCAAACAATTGGAAGAATGATTGCACATCAACAGATAATATCTATAAGCAAAAATGCCCGCTCCCATGTAAATCAATCTTTTGTAGAAGGTCCAGTCTCAACAATAACTATGCTTGTAATGTTAGAAATTGCTGATAGGCTTTGTGGTAAGCACTGTGTCGGGGTTTTTCAATATTAGCCTTTACCTTACTATATCCTTCTCCAATCTCAATGTTAATGAGACTATCAACACAAGCCTGAGCTTCTCCATGAGTAGAAAAATGAAAAAAACTGAAGTCTTTATGCTTGGCAGAGGCCATGTTCTTCGATAATTAAATTTTCTCAATTTGACCAAATTTCTTGAGTTCCTCTTTAACTCGCTCTTCATCCCAAGATGCGTAAAATCCATCAAGGAATACAAACTTAATCTGTGCCATTTGTTCCTCATCAGGCTGAATGGAAGACTCAACAAATGCAACCTTTGCACTCCTATTCACTTCTGATCTGCGTCACAGACTCATCTTTATTGCCAACATCGTTGAAGAATTCATCAAGCGTGGACAACACTCCATGCCTCCTGTAGATCAGGGAGATCAGATCTTGGCGGATCTTCCTCCTGAAGATCAGGGAAATTGGATCATGGCCGCAACTATTGTCTGTGCATTTAATTGAAAATCCGTTTTTTTTTTTCACGAAATCTGGCAAATAAGGCTCTAAAGAACCCTGAATATCTATCAATTGGTTACGATTTTTGAGGAAATCGCTTAGGTTAAACATAATTCATCCCGTTGTGATAAAAACCCATGTTTTATTTTTCTGAGATTTGTTTTCATTTGGTCACAAAACATGTTTTATAATGATGGGTCAAAACTGCTACACATTTCTTGTGCTTCAGGTAACAAAAATTAATTGTTTCTAGATTGATTGATAGATCTGGAGATTTGGACTTATTACGTGGCCCATGCTACAATGCTTATGCAGATTTTTCGGCCTTCGATGTTGGGAGGTTTTGATGTGGAAGATCTTGCAGATCCTCAGTTGATTGCCAGATTCAGTAAACGAGAGTCATAGCTCCATATACACGATTGTGATATTTTGAACAATTTGACTCCTTTCAAGAAACAACAATGGTTCATTGAAGTCACCTCACACGATCCATCAGTTGAACCACAATCCAAAAAATTATAACAAAAGCATTGTTTATTGTTTTATGCAAAGATTGGGATCGGATTTTAAAACAAATATTTGGTGCAAATACATATTGAATTACAGGCAGAAGTCGAACTACATAAAGCTAGATGATTACATTGACTTGCAGAGTATATCAATCAGCCAAGCCTGAGATCTCGACGATATATGTAATTTTTTTGTTTTATTCGTAGGTTAAATGTTGAAGCTCAACTATGGAAACTCCTACCTAATGCTTCGGTTCCAGCGTTGTAGCTGTTCATCTCTCAACCTTCGTTTTTTTCAAAGCCACACATAATGTTTGCATCATTTCGTTGTCGTGTCAGTTTGTTTTATCATATGTGCTTTATTAATTTTGTTGGTTTTTTATTTGTTATTTTTTTAATGTTTTGGGTTTTGTTGTGTTTTGGTTTTTTTATTTTTATTTTTTAATATGAGCTCTTTATTTTTTTAATTTTGTTTTATGATTTGTATTTTAATTTTAATTTTTTATTTTTTTTTTATTTTTATTTTTATTTATTATTATTTTTTTATGTCAAATTTGTTTGAATAAACATATATATAAATATATATTTAAATAAACCAATCTAAAAAAAAATTATATGTTCTATTTTTTTAAATATATACATATATAAATTTAAAAAGAAACACTTCATTGATTTTTTATTATTATTATATATATGTGTTTCAAATTATTAAAATGCAAGAAAATAAATACAATCTAAAAATTTAAAATTCTAAATAAAAATGCAATTAAGAACTTCAAAAAAATGCAATCAAGCTTCATTTTATTTTTCCTAATTTATCTACTTGAAAGTTTTTTTTTTTTTTTTTATTTTTAAGTATATGAATGTTTCCAATGGAGCCATGTGTGTAACAAGATGATAGATATACTCATATGCAGGTTTGAAATATATTCTTTGATACATACCAGTGTATGAGAGACCAACTGTCTTGATTGAGATGATGTCAGAAGATACTGAAGAATGGAATACTGGGATCCAATGATTGTCTTGAACCAAGATTCAATATAATATTGGCTTCCTTGTATCATGCGATGCAAGTCCTCAGATATGTGATCTCCATTCATAGAATCTGGTGATAGGCATGCATGAAACTTTTCAATCTTAGGTTCCAACAACTGCTCTTTATCGATGGGCATCCATGATTCTTGGACCTTATCTGAATCTTCTTCTTCTGGTTGTTGTTCTTCAATGGCAGCTAGTGAATCATTTTGCAATACCTCAACATTGTAAGTGGATTGAGGTGTTTTATTGTTGGGGATTCGAAATGGTTATGCAGGTAGTGGAGTGGGAATGGATCTTTGGGGTGTTTGAGTGCGTGGTAATAGGAAATGTTGAATTGAGATTAACTGAGGGTGAAACAGATGTTGTGGTGGAGTTGAATGGTATAGATAACATTGATATTGATATTGAGGATATTGAGGGAAAGACTGAGTATATCGTGGATTTCCTCTGTAAGGCTCTTCCCAACCCTGTTTCCAAGATTGGTTTTGAGATTGGGATTGAGATGGCCAAGGTTGCCAAGGCAAAGGTGTTTGCCAATTACTTTGAGATTGTTGTGCATAACCCTGAAATTGTGCACAAGGATATTGCATCATATTGGGTTGATGAGGCTGCCATGGTCCTCTTGGAGCTACATAACAGAGTTGCTCTTTTGCTTGATTCACTCCATTATCCTTTTGGTAAACTGCCTTTAACCCTGGTAATGATGGGCAATCTTTAGTAGTATGTGATCCTGCACAAATTTTACAAATTTTAATGTTATCAAGTGGACATTCATGCAAAGAATGTTTCTTTGTACATTTAGGGTAAAATAAAGCAACATTTTCAACTTTTTGCTTGTTTTGCATTCTTAGCATCTCAATTTGTTCATTTAAATTACCAAGAATGTTTAGCAAATTGTTAAGTTTAGTTTGACTTACCAATCCCGTTGTCAACTTACTTTCCCTTGCTGTAACTAGGTCTTGAGGAGATCTTCCATACTTTGTTTTTCCTCTTGATATGTTCTTGCATAGTTCACAAATCTCTTGAAATGACAATTGATAAACATCTCCTTTTCTCACCAGGTTAAGAAGATCAATCCATTCATCCTTTATGGCATTTAGTAGGAGAGTTTTTAATATGTCTGATCCTATATTGAGAGTTTTTAATATGTCTGATCCTAAATTATGCATTTTAGATGTCTTGATATTATAAGTAAATCTCTCCACTAGGTCTTCTAGATTTTCATCCTCCTTTTGATTCATCTTAAAGACTTCATTTCTAAGGTCATGGTGTTTGTAATGATTTTTGTATTTTTCCAAAAATACTCTTTTCATATCATCCCATGTCCTTATAAAATTTGTTCCTAAAGTCATGAACCATCTAAGAGATTTATCCTTCAATGTTGTTAGAAACAAATTCATTTTTTTAATGTGTAACGAGTAGCCATAAGATCTACAAATGATTTCAAATTCAAAAAGAAAAGTTTCCAGGTCTTCTGATCTCATACCTTTGAAGTTAGGAAGTACGGATGGAGGGATGTTCTTCATTTGAACATTGACATCAGTTTTTTGAATGGGAAATCCAAAAGGATCTTCCTCATTGTCATCATCTCCATCCATTTCTTCATCCTCCTTTGTCATCTCTTCTACTAGTAAAAATAAGAATTCATGATGTGGATGTGTGGCTCTTACTGCACCACGTGATATCGTGGGGGTGGTAGGTAATTGGACGTTTTTTTTGTTTTTTGTTTTGTTTTTTTGTTTTGTTTTGTTTGTTTATTATATATATATATATATATATATATGATATGCAACTAAATTATTTATGCATCTACATGTTTTAATCATGCATCTAGACAAAAAATTGAAGAAAAAAAATGAACTCTAGACTGAAATCTAGTTCCTATGCACACTTCCCCGACAACAACGGCAAAATGTTGAGGAAAATTAATTACCTATCATTATATTGTCAACCCGAGGGTTTCGTAAAACTTGCGAAGTGTCTGTGCATTGTATATGCTAGAAATTAACTTCCAATTTAGATCAATCTAACTACACAACCAAATAACGACAAACCAAATTCACCTATTCTAATTCAATAATCAATTCAAAAGAAATTATAGTATAGTGCGTGGAATTTAAATCTTAATCTACCACACTTGCAGAAATGAAATTGCATGAAATGAGATCTACTCTAAGGGATCATGTGTGCATTATCAAATCAGGATCCTATGAAATGAATAATCAAAACCACATGAAATGAAATGAAAGCAAAAACAATCATTGTTAATCTCTCACACATAAAAAACTATGAAAGCAATAAATCTTAATCTATGAAAGCAATAAATCTTAATCTATGAAAAACAATAAATCTCACACATTATAGGTGGCCAATCCAAAAGCATGAGGGATGGCAAGTTGAGAGGCTCCCAATGCAAGCATTACCAGAAAGAGGTGAACACCACTCATGAGCATGGTGCTAAATCTAAATTCCATTCATGAGTAATCTTAACTTGGACACCCGAGTATCTCCAACTTTACACATGCCTTTGAAAGGAGGAGGCTCTTCTATTTATACAAAAACATAAGAAGATACCTCATTAATGGAGGCCCAATATTCTCTCCCTAGATCCCTAGAAAATCTCATAGAGTTACAATTCAAATAGGTAATGATGAGACACATATCCTCTTTGACCTTTATCCAAATCTTCTTCCATATCTTGAAGGGAATTCGAATTTGAGCATTGGAGGCCACATAATGGTGCCTTGGAATATTCCAAATGACCTACACATGTCATGAAACTCAAGCCACTTTTAAGTATTGGCAAGTATATGTCATTTTTCTAAGTTTTAACCATAATTTCACTTAAAATACTAGAAATCATTAGCTTTTGGAAAACACAAAGGTAACCCCATGTAATCATAAA
Source organism: Pinus tabuliformis (assembly GCA_031772625.1). Lineage (NCBI taxonomy): Eukaryota > Viridiplantae > Streptophyta > Pinopsida > Pinales > Pinaceae > Pinus > Pinus tabuliformis. The sequence continues at coordinate 160,580,714 of CM062815.1, read as the reverse complement.
AATGGAGGCTAATGAAAGATTATATGGCTATGGAGTTGCGACATGTGAGTGAAATGGTGGCGATAAAGGTGAAAGTGGATGATATTTTGAAGACATTTTGGAGACTCTACAAATAATAAGTGCAACAAATGTCTACTTCTTGGCCATCCAAAAAATCATAATGGAGCCCAAACTGAAGCAACCTATAAACATACTCTTTATGTGTTCAACACTCCTGCAAAATTTGCATTTGTATAACAATGCAACTGTATATTTCCATTTGAGACATATATCAAACCATAGTCAATAGTACCACGTAAATATCTCAGTACATGCTTTGTTGCAATCCAATGATCATGTCTCAGTTCCACTTGAAACTGGCTTAAAGTATTTATTATAAAACAAATGTTCAGCCTAGTATTAACCAAATACATAAATGAGCCAATCAAATTCTGGTACATGGATGGATCTATCAAATTTGACTTAGTGTCTCTCAACTTTCTCATATTTGTCACCATAGGAGTTCCCATTTATTTACAGTCCATCACTCATAACTTATGTAGGATCTTGATAATATATTTTCCTTGACCAAGTAAGATTTAATCAGGCTTCTTCCATACTTCTAGCCCAAAATAATAGTGCTTCATCCCAAGATCCTTCATATCGAATTTAGAATCTAGCTCCCTCTTACTTCGAATAATGAGATGCTCCACACCTGTTAGAAATAAGTCATCAACATACAATAATAGAATCATAAGTTCATTCTTCTTGACCTTGAAATACAACTTTCGATCAACATCACTTTTGGAGAAACCAAGCCTTTTTAGATAGTTGTCAATTCGAGAGTACCAGGATCTAGTTGCTTGCTTAAGTCAATACAAGTATTTCTTCAATATGCAAACATGAGACTCTCTTCCATGAACCTCAAAACCTTGAGGTTGTTTTATGTACACTTCTTCCTCAATCACAACATTAGGGAAAGATGTATTTATATCCATCTGATGAATATTCCAACTCATAGAAGAAGCAATAGAAATAATAGATCTAATGGTAGTGTACCTCCCAACTAGAGCATAAGTCTCATCATAGTCTTCTCCCTCTTTCTGGGAGAACCCTCTAGCCACAAATCTTGCCTTGTATTTGTCAATACTGCCATCCACTACATGCTTGATCTTGTATACCCATTTGGATGTGACCAAAAACTTCCCTTTATGTCTTGGCACAATCTCCAATACATCATTCTTCATAATTGATTGGTATTCTTACAACATCACATCATTCCCAACTCGTTGGCTAGCTGCTTCTTCATAGGTGGAAGGTTCAAAATCGCTAAGATTAATCATTAATTCTGCATAAACAAAATACCTCTTTGGTCTCTTGCTTTCCCTCAAGGATCCACGTGGTTCTGCACGTCCTTCTGCTTCCTGCAAGGTAGATCTAAGCCAAGCTAGCCTCTTCCCGATCTTAGGGACAACAATCAGATCCAATTGTTCGCTAGGCCCTTACAGATCTTCTTTATGATTTATGGGATGTTCTGAAGAATTGAATGGACCAGAACCTTCTTCCTTGGGAGATTCATGTTCTTCATCCTGATTAGAATCCATTGGAAATTATTTAGATTTCCAATAGGAAAATTTCTCATCAAAGGTCACACCCCTGACAACTTCAACCTGTCTTTGTCCTAGAAAATAGATTCTATAAGCCTTTGATGACTCACTGTATCCAACAAATATTCCTTTCTTTCCTGAAGGATCTAGCTTCTTCCTCTTATCTTTGGGTACATGAAAATAAACTTGAGAACCAAATATTATCAAATAACCAACCTGAGGTTTATTTCCAGTAAATGCTTCTTCAGGAGTTTTGTCTTCCAAAATTTGACGAGGACTTATATTTTGAACATAAACAGTTGGCATAGATCCTTCACTCCATAGAAACATATGTAAGTCTTGATCATGCATCATTGCCTTAACAGATTCTTCAATGATTCTATTATTTCTTTCAACAAATCTAATTTTATGTGGATTATAAGGGACTATCAACTCCCTCTTAATCCCATATTCTTTACAAAAGGAAACGAGCTCTTTGGAAGTATATTTGCCTCCATTATCAGATCTGAGGATCTTGATTTTATTTCCCTTCAAGTTTTCCACTTTAGCCTTAAATTCCTGAAACTTGTCAAAAACTTCATCCTTTGTCTTCATGAAGTAAGTCAATTCTTGTGAGAGAAGTCATCAATAAAGGTTACATATTATAAAGATCCTCCAAGGGATTTCACTGGCATTGGACCATATAAAATTTCCTTGTATCTAGTTTCATTGCTTGGAAAGGGTTTCTTGACATTCTTCCTAAGCACACATCCTTTACAAACTTCCCAAGCACACATCCTTTACAAACTTCTTCATGTTCTACCTGTAAATATGAAACACTTGAAACCATTTGTTTTAAATTAGGCAAAGCTATATAGTGAAGGTGTGCATATATTCTATGCCAAAGTTCACATGGATTGATGTCATTATGTACAAGTGCTTGGAAAAGTTGTTTCAAGAGTCTATACAACCTCTCTTCATGAACTCCAATTACTCTAGCAAAATCTATACTAGAGCAGCCTTTATGCCATACACGAACTTTGCCATCAACAAATGTTACTCTATCTCCCTTATCTTCCAAACATGAAATGGAAACCAATTTTTTTTCAAACTTGGTACATTAATATATGGCTAAGATGAACATTTTCACCTTATTCCATCTCGATGGAAGTATTCCCAAATCCTTTCACTGCATAACTTTTGTTGTCTCCAAGTTCTACCTTTTGAGATTGTCTTCTTTCCATTAGACTAGTGAGGTTGTCGCCATCTCCTATCATGTTACTTGAGGCACCACTATCTACTAGCCACAAATCATCATTGTATACAATAGAACCTGTAAGAGTAGAAAAGTAAAAGAAACATTTACTACCTAAATCTAGGTTTCTTTGGTAGTTCATCAAAGTCTGTTGTAGTACCATGTTGTTTTTCCTTTCTCTTTTTATCATTTGACCTTTAAGGACAATTGCTTCTATAATGATAAAATTTGTGACAATGATAACATTAAACCTTTGACATATTATTCTTTCCTTTAGGAGAAGGTCTTCTTCCTTCAGGTCTTCTACCTTCATTAATTCTTTGAAATCCAAATTTCTTTCTTCCTCCAACCTTCTTGAAACATGTTGCATATACTTGAGAGTTACCTTCTTTGGATCTCAGAATATTTCCTTTTGACATGAGCCTAGATTCTTCTTGAGTACAAGCAGTCCATAGTTCTTTAAAATTTGGAACTTCTTTTTTGGCACATATACCTGATGCAAATGAGTCCCATGAATTTGGTAGACCATTAAGTGCTATAGTCACTAGTTCTTTTTTAGAAATGACTTCATCAATTGCTTGAAGCTGATCTCTTAATTGAGAAATCCTCATGAAATATGAGGCTATGACGCAATTTCTTGTCATTCTAGCGTCATAAATCTCATTCTCCAAACTCATTTTTTTACTAATGTTGTTGTTAGTATATAATAAATTAGGGCATCAAACATCTACTTTGAAGATTCAAGATTTGCAACATAAGGAATCAAAATATCTTTAACATATTCTACAATGATTCTCATAGTTGTGATGTCATCCTTCTCATATTTTCTTTTTTCTTCACTATCTGAAGGTTCATTGAGCTTACCTTTCACAATTATACCCAAGACATAATTTTTTCAAGAATAAGGTCAATCCTGGTTTTCCAAGCCCTTAATTTTGTAGATCCTTCCAATTTGTTCTCATAATTCATAGAGGAACCCATGATCACATATAAGTAAATAGATTGTAGATATAGGTCTTCTTCAAGAGTGATATTTTATCAAAAGCTTCTTCAAGAGTGATCTCAATGTCCTTTTTCTTCACCAAAGCTTTGATACCATGTTGATTTTTCAACCACAATAACTACAAGCACAAATATTTGAAATACTAATAATTACTTCTAATGATGTAGATCTTCTTTTAACAATTCCAATTTATCATTAAGCAATTACACTACAGAAATTCAACCATAAAACCATAAGGACAATAGAGATCACAATAAAAAAAGAGATCACAAGATTTACCTTGGTAAAACCCACTTGGGGGAAAACCAAACAGCCTTAGAGAAATTCTTCAGTTCAATAAGAGATACATCTAATGCAGCTAGCCAAATATGAGATCAAACCAATCAACAAGCTATGTTCAAACCTGGTCAAGCAACCCTCTAGTCAAGTCAATTCAATTCAAACTTATGCCCTTCAAAATTTGACCCTCTCTGATATGCCTAGGCTGAATTTCAGCCTCCCATAATATACCTAGAAAGCTCAACCTCCCCAGAAAACTGGCCTGCCCAAAATATGTTGTCCAAAGATTACTACCTAGAAACTGCCCAGAAACACACTTATGAGCTAGAAGAGATAGAAATCCACACATGTGAGTTAGAGAGATGATCTTATTCCTTCTTTTCCTTCTTGTCATTTAGTTGGATGCCCAAAATATGTCTTTCTTGTGTGAGGTCGAATGGTTGAGTTCGAATGCTCTTTATATAGTGTTTTGCCTTTGCGAATGGGTGTTCCTCTTCATTGGGACCAACTTGACTTGTAACAGGGCCGATTTGATTAGTTTGGAGCAAAAAAAATCAAAATTTTCTATTTTAGATCCACAATGAAGAACATGTCTTATAATAATTCTTTCAAGGGCTAATCAATAAAAATGACATGAAGAGCATGTCTTACAATTACATTATATATTACAAGGGATAAAAATACAAATTATGATCACTGACCGTAGCTACAAAATTCAACAATTAGTTTCCTTAATTTGCATTGCATAAATTACTATTGATGGAAATAAGTCACTAGCAATTGCTACTACTAATTTCATTACTCATTTAACAAAGGGGAAGTATAGGTTATTCATACCATTCTCTATGTACGTAGGTTCTTATGGATTTGGTTATTTTTCCTTTGCAAGATCAAAGGTTGTTGCTATTGCAGAGCTTATACTTTATGAGAGAAGGTTCAAGAGGCATGATAAAAAAGGATTAGTGTCAATACATGCAAGATAAGTAGGCATATCATGGCCATATACCCATGATGAGCGGAAAGAAGAATAAATCTATAAGGAAACCAAATCCTAGGAGAAAATGTAGGTGAGAATTAAGCTAAAGGACAAATTGTTATCCATAATTTCAAAAAAAATAAAACTTGAGATGAGGAAGAAAGGATTAAAATTGAGAATGAGAAGAAGCTCAAAGATGAATTAGATTAAAGTAAAAAAGAAAAGAAAAAACAAAGCAAAAATGAAGGCACAATCCAAAGAATAGAAACCAAGAAAAGTGAAGATAATAGAAAGTTCGATGAAGAGAGAATCAAACTTGAAATGAAAATAAATCCAAAATAGAGAAGAAGGAAAAGAAATTAGATGAAGAAGGAAAAGTAAAACAAGCCAAGGCTTAGATAAAAAGGGAGGCATTGAAGATAAACTATGAGAACAAACAACATGATGCATATGAAAAAGATAGTTTAAAGATAAATACATGTATAAAGGATAATGATAACTGAAAGAAAGTGGAGCCTTAATAAATATGTACTTAAAACACTGTTGATAACACATTGCTTAGTGGAGATACAAATATTTTTTGACCTATAAAAGAGGTGTCTAACCCATGAATTATTTTTATTTAACAAGAATAAGAAACATATAGTAAGAGGAATACTCAAAATGATACAAATTGGAGTTGATAAAGAAATTATGTGTACTACTAAAGTTTAAGTGTTGGAAACTCAATAGATTGGGTTTAAACCATGAATAAAGAAGAGGATATTGCAAGGGGATTAAAGAATAAGAGGATGCATTTAAAATTCAAATTCATTATAACAAGTTTGCATAGGGATGCATTTACAAATTTGTTTACACATAGGGGTGCATGAAGAAGTAGCTCTAATAAAGAGACATCTTTGTAAAATAGTTCAACAATTACAAGAATTGATTGTAAATTATTGATATTACAATAGGACATAGATGAATGGTAAAGTGACCATGAGTAGGCCACTTAGTTTTACTAAACTTCATAAAAAAAACCACAAAATAATGGGCTAAAATCCTCTTGACATCCATGCTTTTACCAAAAAACAAGAAAGAGCTATAGAACAAGTACCCAAGAAGCATGGGTATATAACATCAGAACTTGGTCTTATGTTGAAAAGTTAGCAGGAGAATATCACCTACCATTATTTAGACTAATAGCTGATTTTTTTCATCCAATCCAAGTCATTGAGGGCATTTGAAAAGCCTATTTTGTGAGTAAGGAAAGAGATCTAGAATACATCAAATGTTATTCAATCTTACATGAAGAGTTATCCAAATGAGGTAGGAAAGGATATTATGGAAATTCAAGTGGTGTTTCCAAAATTAGAGAAGAATATTGATAGGAATCTAGAATTTTGTCATTTCTAAGGTCCCTTATCATCATGTATTTTATCTAAAATATCTTTGTAAAAACTTATTTAAAGCTTCAAAAGCCTCTAGCACAAAACAAAAGAGAGAAAAATCTAAATTATATTAAATGACCCAGGAAGTGGTTAGGGTTAGAATCAAGTCAGTTATGAAAATAATTGAATTTTCTTTATATAAATAAGAAAAGAATTATAAAGAAGCGACTTTTATACCCTTAACTTTTTCTATGAAAAATATTTTTGGCGATGTGATATTGAGAATCCCCAAGGATCAGAATTTCAAAGAAGCTCGATTCATCTTTTGTACAAGTGAAAGACTGCTTTATAGACATGCAACATTAAATTGTATTGTAAGAGTTTGGTTTATATTTATAGACTATTATTTTCTATTACTTGTGAGTTTGTTGTATTTTATTCTTTAAATGATTGACACTCCATTGAATATAAAATATAGCCTAATAAGCTAAGTACAAATTGTTGAAAAGTGTAACTAGGTTCGGTCTTCATAATGACATGTAATTATGAATTTTGTAAATGATGTAATGAAGAAAACAAAATTATTATTGTAAGCCTTTCTTCATGGGTTTCATGCGCAAGTGATTTTATTTTTAGATGGCTCCCATTGAGAGCCTTAGGATTGGTCATTAAAAGTCAAAGATCTATGCCATGTATGAAGAGCCCTTCTTGGGCATGTAACAAATGTATTTGAGTTAATAGGACTGTTTAGAAGCTCTCCAATGACAAGAACTAGCTCTCTTCCTCATGTCGGTTTCAAAGATGAAGTAAAGATCACGTCGACTTACCTTATGAAGACACAATGGTTCGTGTCATCTTAATATAATGGACAAACCACTATATATAGAAACCTTTCCTATTCCTCAAGACAAATATTTTTTCATAACTCTATGAGTTTTTCAGATGGGCGGAACATAGAAGTATTTAGACATCTCTCTGTAGTTTGGATGAGGTGATAGATTGAAGTTCAGACATCTTCATGACTTCAGGTGGACAACTAAAAGTAAACAGTTCGAATACTACTGCATTCAAGGGAATATAGATCCCTCTGGAATTCAGATGTCATATCACAGTACACATCTTGGACAAAAGAGAAGAGACAATGAAGGTTTCTCTAGGATACAATTCAAATTTCCACAATGAAAGAAGCTCAGATATATTTCTCTGTAATCTCGGGTAAACAATGACAGTATGAAGTTTAGATCTCTGGGTAAAAGGTCTCATTGCTACAACAGAAAGACAAAGTTCGAATGAGGATGTATAGAACCACAATTTGGTGATATGAAGGAGCTTCCATTAAGAAAGGTATTACTTTGTCTTGCTAATGTTGTAGTATGGACAATTTGGTGACAAGATAGTGATATGGTAGAGTTCCATCTCAAGTGTGTCAATTGTTCGTTGCTATCATATTGTGCTTAGAAAGGAGATGATCTCAATATGTAAGAGGAACTAAAAGGAGGAGGAGAAGATAGTCAAGAGAGCTAGTGTCTTGAATTCGTAAGTGATTAATAGGTCAAGGGTCTTGGTCTTGGTATTCGTCAATTGGAATCTCTATAAGAAGAATTTTTGTGAGTTTTTCTCTCAGAAAGTGAGAGGTTTTGGCCCTGGCTCATAGCCTACATGCTGTGTCTCTTGTCTATTTATGTTCATGCATTGGTTACTGTTTGATGAAGAAGAACATTAATAATACAACATGAAGAAGATCCTAATCTAAATAAGTAAAAAGCCTTCACAAACAATCACTAATAGAAGAGAAATCATCTAATGCTAATGCCCTAGATTTCTCAACATGGTATTAGAGATAATGTGCTAAAGTCAAAGTAAGGGCTTCTAATCAAAGAGACACTCAAGGATCTAGTTTCAAGAAAGACATTTAAGCAAGTCGAAGGATATCAAAGCAAAAGATCAAGATCTAATTTGAAGAATAAAACCCTAGATCGAAGAAGAAGTCTACAACAACAAAAGTTTCAGATCCTCTAGACCACAAAGACCCTCATCAAATTATCTATAAATAAAGGTAGCTCGAAGGACTTTAAAGATGAAGATTACAACATCTTGAAGCAAGTTTAAACCCTAGAAGCAATTCTAATCTGCACTCATTCACTACCAAAGAAGGTGAAGTATTTTAAAGACAAAGAAGGAAAGAAGGCATTGCCATCATACTCAAAAGATACAAAGAAAGATCCCTATCATTAAAGCTAGGATCCTCTTCTTATCCTTGAAGAAGATCATCCGAGGAAGTAGCAAAAATCACCATCAACAAAGATAGATAGATCTAAATGCGTTGACATCATAAAAGGAGCAATCTCCTTTACTAAAGAAATGCCTTTTCATTTGGAATAAGATCATCCAAAAGGGAGCACTAATACATCTTCTTCAACCATCATCAAAGTGATCAAGTTGAAGAATTCATATTCACTTGTCAAGTAAGTATCTTTCATCCTTTAATCAAATTTGGTAAAATGACTTTGTATTTGCAAGAAGATCTATAAGCTGGTTGGGTTATCAAAATTCCTTGCATGGAAAAAGGAGGATAGACATAGTCCTTGAAGAAAGTGAAGTCATTGAACACATCAATGAAAAAGGTTTCCTTTGAATACATGGAAATGGATTCTTATGAAAGGTCCCCTCATATAGAAATATTGGAGACATCAAAGAGATGTATATGATAAGCTCGTAAGACTATTCTCTGAATATGCGATAAAGAAGGTCACATGACTTAGATCTGATCTACATAAAATTGAAGGTATTAAAGAATGAAGGGATATATTCATAAGATCTTAACTGCGAGATTTGGGAGAGATGATAAGAAGATAAGCATCATTGTTCTAATTGCACTAACTGATGAACAAGGTAAAAAATGTCCATGGGGTTAATAAAGTTACCTCATTTGACAACTTGTGGTTTCTATGCAAGATAGAAGAAGACAAGTTGAGGGCAAAAGTGTTGAAGGTTAAAGGACTCAAACATTTGCAGGAAGGGAAAGGAAATTTGGAAAATTTGGTCCTCAGAAAAGAAAGAAGAGCATAGCTGAGATTCAATGCTATGGGTGTAAAAATTATGAACATTACAGGAAAGATTTTCCTAAAGGGACAATATCAAAAGAAAGAGAAGAAGCCCATATCATCGAAGAAGTGGAGGAAGAAGAAGTTCAAGGAAAGAGGAAGTAAGATATCTCTATTGTGTTGAGATAGTCTCCCTCACAAAATGTCTTGACATAGCTGCTAAATATTATGTTATAGGATATGGCTATAATAAATAATAAGATGCATCATGGCATCATGGATGCATTAGAAACAAGAGCTTGTGACATCACCATAGGAAACATGAAGGATGTCTGGAAGAAAATCCTTGGCAATCAAATATGAAGAATATAGCTCTTGGGACCTCATTGTAAACTTAAGGAAAGGAATAAGTCATCCAAGACAAGGCTCATCATACATCCAGCCAAAAAGGAAACATCTACTGGATAGAGATATGCAATATCCTCAATATTCTCTGATGGAATCCTCATAGGAGGGTTCACCGATCTAGAGAGGAAGCAAGTGTTTCATTAGGAACTCCAACTTGTGGAGTTCATGGGATGATGGTATGATGAAATAAGAGATGAATGAGATCAAGGGGTTGAATATCTTTTTCAATCAAGGAAGCTGTTGAAAGAATCCTAGATAAACTAAAGGTAAATGAGGTATGCATGCTTGTATTTAATATTATAATGTCATGTCGTATGGTTGTAGGTAACATGGATCACTACTTCTATCTTGAGAAGCATGATCAAAGGAAAAATGATCTCCTCCTTTGAAAGGATGCAAGAATGCATAAGTCACACTAGATGAAATCAACATAATATGTCCTTATATGAAGTATGAGGTGATTTACTACAATTAAGGAACTCTGATAGGAAGCTCATGGAATGAAATGTGTGAAAGGAAGGAAGAGATCATGAGGTGCGCAACCATGGCAAAGGAAATCAACATCCAGAAGACCAAGAAAGATTTGACTAGGAAATATCCCGAAAATATATGAAGACTCTAATGGAAGTCTGAAAAGGATGGAGACCCTTGATAATGGATATATTTGGGAAAGGTGTCAACATGTATGCAGAATTATGATAGCTACAGGAAGATGTCATGATGAAAGACCACCACAAAGGTAATTTTGATCTAAGTGTTCATTTCTTATTTTTTGAACAAATATCTGGATGGGTTTATGCAGGATTGCCAAAGGGAAGAATTGTTGGTGACTTCCAAAAGGACCATATAGAAGGATGTAAGATCCTTCCAAAAATATGGGATGAAGAAAGCAACATGACATGAAGGAAGGCTAGATGAAAACTAAGGGATCACTTTCTGATGAAAGGAATGATGACATGACTGACTCATGGATGAAAGTGATGGATGGCCTGTGCCCTATGAAAGAAGCCACAAAAGATGAAGACTTATGGACAAACAAATTCAAGACATTGAAGGAAGGATCTCTTCAAGCAGCTGGTCGAGGAGCCATTGTAGGTCCCTAATTAAGAGGGAGCTTGGAAGAAAAATTCTTACTTGGAATAAACTTGGAAATTCCTAAGCCAAGAGGGAGATTAGGTACATTCCTTATGTAGGAATGAGTACATTCCATTATTGGAATTGATATTTCCTCCCTAATTGAGAGGGAGAGGTAGACACATCATTCTGGTATTCACCTGGGAAGACAAAATGGAGGATTGGGTAATCATCTGGTATCCAATACTCTTTGAGGATGAGATAGGGAATCCAAGATAAGATTAGTCATGGATCGATATTCTTTGAGGATTGGCTATCCAAGATAACAATAGTACAAAGAAGTTCATACTCTGTGAACACCTGGGTGGAGTATGTACCTTGAGAGACAATGATTTTGGTGTCTATGAATCATTGGTCTCACCAACATTGTGCTCTGATCATATGTATAGAGTTGTTAGTCAAGGCATTGCTATGTGACAATGTTGGTTGATATGATGCTAGATAGATGGGTTACCAATCCGATAATTCTTATGAGAAATTCTTCAGATTGAGAATGGTCAAGTACCATTATGAATAACTCCCTAGTTAAGAGGGAGCATTGAAAAGTGTAAGTAGGTTCGGTCTTCATAATGACATGTAATTGTGACTTTTGTAAATGATGTAATGAAGAAAATAAAATTATTATTGTAAGCCTTGCTTCATGGGTTTCATGAGAAAGTGATTTTATTTTTAGATGGCTCCCATTGAGAGTCTTATGATTGGTCATTAAAAGTCAAAGAGTCTATGTCATGTATGAATATCCATTCTTGGGCATGTAACAACTGTGTTTTAGTTAATAGGGTTGTTTAGAAGCTCTCCAATGACAAGAACTAGCTCTCTTCCTCATGTCGGTTTCAAAGATGAAGTAAAGATCACATCGGCTTACCTTATGAAGACACGACGGTTCACATGGTTCATGCCAACTTAATATAATGGAAAAACCACTATATATAACAACCTTGGCCTATTTCTTAAGACAAATATTCTCGCATACCTCTATAAGTTTTTCGGATGGGCAGAACAAAGAAGTATTCAAACATCTCTCTGTAGTTCGGATGAGGTGATATACTAAAGTTCAGACATCTTCATGTCTTCGTGTGGAAAACTAGAAGTAAACACTTCGAATACTATTGCAGTCAAGGGAATATGGATCCCTATGGAATTCAGATGTCATATCATAGTACATAGCTCAGACAAAAGAGAAGAGACAACGAAGGTTTCTCTAGGATACAATTCAGATTTCCACAATGAAATAAGCTTAGATATGTCTCTCTGTAATCTCAAGTAAACAATGATAATATGAAGTTTGGATCTCTGGGTAAAAGGTCTCATTGCTACAACATAAAGACAAAGTTCGAATGAGGATGTATAGAAGCCACAGGTTGGTGATGTGAAGGAGATTCCATTAGGAAAGGTATTACAGTGTCTTGCTAATGCTACAGAAAGGACAATTTGGTGACAAGATAGTGATATGGTACAATTCCATCTCAAGTGTGTCAATTGTTCGTTGCTATCATATTATGCTCAGAAAGGACATGATCTCAATACATAGGAGGAACTGTTAGGAGGAATTATAAGGCAATCAATAGAGCTAGTGTCTTGATCTTGGAAGCGATTAATAGGTCAAGGGTCTTGGTCTTGGTCTTAGTATTCATCAATTGGAATCTGTATAAGAAGAATTTGTGTGGGTTTTCCTCTAAAAAAGTGAGAGGTTTTGGCCCTGGCTCATAGCCTACATGCTGTGTCTCTTATCTATTTATGTTCATGCATTGTTTACTGTTTGATGAAGAATAACATCAATAATCTAACATGAAGAAGATCCTAATCTAAATAAGTAAAAAGCCTTCACAAACAGTCACTAATAGAAGAGAAACCATCTAATGCTATTTCCCTAGATTTCTCAACACAAATTATTCTTATTAGATTATTGTCTATATGTCTTCCTAGAATATGAATTGCTTCTTGTTCAATATAACAACATTAGGTGGATAGGTTGGAGAGCAATGGCCGGAGTAGAAGATAGGGTTTCTGCAGGTTTCTTGATCGCCGGCGCCGCCTCCACTGTTTCATTGGATGCAGGATCAGATTGGAACCTGGTCGCGGGCTTCATAGCTCTCGATAGCACCTGGAGGCTTTGGCCCGGATCCACAAACAAAGAGGAGCAGCAGGATCCGTTTCAACATAATCGTTTTCTCGAGGTTTTTTCTCCCACCTTGGCTCGATCTGACTGCCTCAGGGCGAATCGGGGCAAGGCGTTTCACTGTCCGAGGATATATGGTCCAGATCTATCGCCCTTCTCTCAATATCGGAGTGATAAGACCTCCACTGCTGGTGACTTAACCGGGACAGCTAACCCGGTCTGCGTAAATGAGGAATCGCTTTTCCCTTTACCTTTTCTGGTACTTCGGCGATCTCGATCCATAATACGGCTGCTTCCAATGGATCTGGGTAAAGATCTATTGTGGGATGGAAAGCGAGAGCCGGCACTTCAAAGGTTTAAGACTGCACGTTTCTCGGTGGCCCTGGATTGGGAGGCGGCCATCCACCAGCATCATTTCAGATGCCATGATCGGGGAAACGGCTCACCAGAACGGGCCATTTGCTATAGACCTGGGGAGGAACGATCGGATCGGGCCAGATCTTGGAAAAAGACAGTTGAAAGCCAGCCAGATCCAGAACTCAAACCAGTAAAATGGAACCTGAACAAGGCAGATATTGCAGATCTGAAACAAATTTTTATCAGATCAACAGAAGGAAGACATGTTTGTGTACAGATCTGGGATTGGATGACAGTATTGGATTTAAAAAAAGAGATACAGGTCAAACTGGGCACTCCAGTTGCATTACAAAATCTTTTGTTTTCAGGGCTATGCATGCAGAATCAACACACTCTCCAGCATTACAGGGTGGCAAAAGATTCAACGGTTATCCTCAATCTCCGGTTGCGAGGTGGATCTAAGGGATCTACATCAAAACCTACAGGATCCTACAGAGACGCAGCCAAAGGGACAGAAATGCCAAAGGGGAAAGAACATGCAACTGTTAATATCCCACCAGGGCAGTATATTGTGGATGAAGTACCAGAGAGCCCATCCATTCCGTTGGATATCCCAGAGGTAAAGGGCATATTCACAGATCTACAAAAAAACGCCGTTATTTGTAGATTTAACGGTTTCTGGCCTAGATCGGATGCTTTGTATCAATGGATACACACGGCATGGACAAAAAACTGCCGGATCCACCTATGTTCGAAAGGCTTCTTCATCGTTGTTTTTCGCATTGAAGAAGAGAAGGAAAAAGCTCTTACCGAAGGACCATGGTTCTGGGGCAGTGCGGGATTATTTGTTACCCCCTGGTTCCCGGAGTTTGATCCAAACACCATGGTAGTGTCAAAAATGCCGGTATGGGTAAGGTTACATAATCTTCCGATGCATTTTTGGCACTTTTCATCCTTAGCAGCAATAGGGAATGCCCTCGGCAGAATGTTAAAGATTGATACAGAAAGACATTTAAAAGGAATTTTTACTTTTGCTAGAATTTGCGTCGAGGTTGATCTCAGTCAGGGGTTACCAGAAAGCATCATCCTGAACTTCAACAATTCTCAATGGAAACAACCTTTGGACTATGAGAACACAGCATTCAGGTGCAGGGGATGTCAACAAACAGGCCATCTGTTCAATGCATGCAAAAGCCTTAACAAGAGCAAGCCACAACAAAGGAAGCACAAAGGATGGCAGAATATAGACAATGTCATAAAGAAGAGAACGGCGGAAAAGAAAGCCCCCACAGTATCAGAAGACGCAGAAACAGAAGCAGAGGAGGATGATACCACCATAGAGGAGGTTGATCTGGAGATCCAGAAGGAAAATACAGCAGTCAACAAGGAGCTACAGCCTCATTCATTTCAGGCAGAGCAGCAAAATCAGTCAGAGATGATAAGCGTGGATCAAAACATGGGAGGCAACAAACGGCAGCATCACTCTGATACCTCAGATTCAGATAAAGAAACAGGACAACAGAATGAAACAACTCAGTTAGTCATGGCCTCGACCGAGCCCACTGTGGGAGAGTGGCGCAAGGTTGAAAAGAAAAAGGGGCGAAAAACATGAACGGAAGTCAGGTTTTTTCCCTTTTTTCGTTATCTTTTCTCTTCTCCTTCTTATTCTTTGTGCACGTTAGTTTACTAACGCTGCGAGCCCATGTGGCAACATACTGAATGCTTCATTGCATGTGATAGTGTAACTTTTCATTAAATTTTTTAATAAAAGGTTACCGTTTTTTCCAAAAAAAAAATATAACAACATTATATTTTAATTTTATATTTTGTCTCTCTCTTTTAATTTAGGTTACCTATAGATTTAGATTAGTAACTAGTCATTATCTAAGACATTCCAATTGTTTGCATTTCATGTCTTATAACACATTTATTTTATGAACATGAGATTATAAGTCATGCTACAACTAAATACTACTCTTATTTAGCTACAAGTTAGTTGCATTTCCATCTTCATGATAGTATCT
This sequence comes from Pinus tabuliformis, assembly GCA_031772625.1. NCBI lineage: Eukaryota > Viridiplantae > Streptophyta > Pinopsida > Pinales > Pinaceae > Pinus > Pinus tabuliformis. Next base: position 160,565,177 of record CM062815.1, on the reverse strand, counting down.
AATTACTTCTTGTTAATAGAAGAAGACTTGTCACTAAATTTCATATTCACTTATGCTTAGTTAAGAATTAAACTTACAAGTGTGGTAGGAGGGGGAGGGATATTACTTAATCCTAATGGACTTATATAAACCAAATTTGCATTGGGCATGAGAAGGAAAACAAATAATAAGGTTGATATGTATGGCCTCCTACAAGGTTTATGTATTGTTAAATACAAGGAATCAAAGACATTGTTATTCTAGGAGACTCACTAATCACAATCCATTATCTCATTAAGGAAGGCATCCCAAAGGTCAATTCTCTTGCACTAGTGCTCCAAAGAATTAGCTAATTGGTATAATTCTTTCATTCCAAAGAATTCTATCATATTCTCAGAATTCATAATGTGGATGTTGATTCGCAAGAAAATAAAGCTTGCTCCATGGAAGAGACCAAGCTTGAAATCAATGACTCAAGTTGTTTCTGCCCCATTCGTTAAGGTTACATGTCTCTTGGTTCTTGGTACCTCCCTTGGATTATCCCTCTTATGAAATTTTGTTTTGGAAAAATATTTAAGCTTCTTTGCCCTCCTTTCTCCCTATTTCTTCCCCATACCCCTTTTCTCCCTATATTCCTTTATCCTCCTTATTCCCCCCATATATCCCAATGCACCACCTTCAATTCCATTATCAAACTCCCCATAGGCATAATGATTTGGATGCATAATTGGATTTCCCTTGATGTGGCATCACATGAAGCCACCTCCTTGCATTTGATGCTACCTCCTATTCACATGCTTGTTATTATTGCATCTATCTACCCATATCATTGAAATGACCTCCACTTAGGATAATGATGGTTTTCGTTGGAAGTATCACTGGGAAATTTTATGGCAGAATGATGAGAATCATGTGGTTGAGTAGGGGAATTAGCGATAAATTAGATTCCTGCTCAAATCTTGCATTATCCATGAATTAATTGGCTTCTTGGTTTGTTTCGCCATTTTTGAGGTTGGTTAATTTTGATACAACTCTGTCCCTGAAATTGTAGTGCCCCGTTCTAGTTGACTGACAATGATATGCCATTAACATTTATTTATCCCTAAGGCCTACACTTTATTCTTTGAAGACCTCAGGTTGAGGATCCAGACTCATGACTCTATTATTAGTGGATGTGATGGTTATGTATGTTCTCTATTGATATTATGATTATTGTAGCATTAATGGTTATGCACATTCTCTATTGATATTATGATGTTGTAGCATTAATGGTTATGTATGTTCTCTTTTGATATTATGATGATGATAGAAGTAAAGGAAATGTATGCTCTCTATTGATATCATGATGAAAATAACTTTGATGAATAGGTATGTTTTATATTGATGTTACAATGATGATAGCTTTGATGGATATGCATGTTTCCCATTGATGTTATGATGATGATATCCATGATGGATGTGTCCCTTATGTCAACTACTTACATTAGTTTTGGTTCATAATGAACAATGATGTGAATGAATAGGTCATGTTGATGATGCTATTATGACAATGACTAACACTGAGAAACTTTGTTACTGATGATTATTGAGTATGACAGGAAACCACCAGAGGCACTCACATATGATGAGTTGATGACATCTGGTTTGATGGAAATTAATATTTTGTCTTTGAAATTCTAAGTCCAGTTTGAAACCCGCTATATATATATATATATATATATATATATATATATATATATATATATATATATATATATATATATATATTCTGATGATATGTTAGTGGTTGCAGGCACAAGTTAGTTTCTTGGCCGAATGACTCACATATGGGTGATGGGGTTGTACAATTGGATGGAACTGCATGGGAGGGGTGGAATAGTGTCCCTGATCTCACCCGCTAGCACTCCCATCGTGACTTGGGTTGGAAAGGTCGAAACACCTTCACCTTGAAGATCACGATGTCATGAGGGCATGCCTTAAATTTGGGTCGCTCACAAGGATTTTACTGGGGGGCGCGCATAGAGGTGCATTCCTTGATCCTCGACACCATTAGTCTCACTATAGCAGGCACCATAAGAGATGATAACAGTCTTTGTCATTGCACCTATACTTTCCCCTTGTAGCCACTGGATGCTTGAAGGGAAAGGGGTGTGGCACCCTTGGAACATCAAGGGAAGTTCTTGAAGGGCATGACCAACTTGGCACCCTTGGAATCATGAAAAAAAAGAAATTAATAAATATAATCAAGATATGAAAACCTTGTAAATTCACATCAAGTGGTAAATGGCGTTAGAACCAAGGTAATTAAATCAAGAATAAAACTTGGGGTAAGGGGAGAATAGGAAGAAATAAAATATTTTACCTTGAGAACTCTACCCTTCCCATGTTGGAAAATATTAGGTAGATAATGTACATAAGTAACTTAATTAGGTAAAAGGGGGAAAGAGAGACATAGATGTAAGTATAAATATTAATCCTAAAATAGTTCAACCTCATTAAGAGAAGATGATGGTGAATTAAAATAAGATTAATAAATTAAATTTAGAGAAATTTAGAGAACCTCCATGTGGCAACAACCAACATAAGAATATCCATCTAAGAGGCAAATTGAGTTAAATTAGGAAGTAGTTAGGGGACCAAATATGAGACTTATCAATTCACTTTAGTAATGAACAAAAATTAAGGAGTAGAAAAGGGGTATCAAGAGACAACTAGGAGAAGAAATAGGAAGTCTTGTTGGGGTGAGGAAAAATATTATTTTTAAATTAAAATTTAAGTAAATAATTTTGGAGATCCTTGGTGAAAGAGTGACACATGGGTGGGTTAATAATCAAACTATTGGATTAATAAAAATAATTAATTATGCACGAAATTCCAAGTTTCACCTATGAAGCCTCCTATAAAAGAAAGGGCAATCTATGGGAGAAGAGATTTTTTTACCCTATTGTTGGATGGATGAGACTATGTTAGAGTAGTGACTACGAGCTATAGTTTAGTTTGGTGAGGTAGAGGGCTTTAGAGAGGGGACTCTTGAGCCAAGGAATGCTCTCCTATACTGGCTAGAATGTTTCCTCCATTGTACAACCCCATTGCAGCTCGAGGGTCCGCGGGGAATGAGAGTACCCAAGGAGTAGGCTAGGAGGTCAACTGGTGGGTCACTACATTTGGATTAAGTAAGTCAACATTCACACTTGGAGGCGAACGATAACAAGGGAGTGCAAGTAGCGGCAAGTCAAGATTGAATCTCGTCTCCTGGTGAATGATACCTATGTTATTATAATGTTCTTTTATATGACTTCATTATGACTATAGTTAACAACATGTAAAATAGATGATATGTGTAATGCAGTGAATTTCATGGATGTTTTATATAAGTGTTTAATATTTTTGAGTTCTCAATGCTATTTTCTTATGGTTGTATTCTTAGTTTACTATATTATTCTTAAAAATAAAATAAAATAAATCATAGGGTTGGTCCCTACAGTACTTCACTATGGCGTCTAGATGTTCATTTTTCAGGCACCTTTATGAAGAGCTCCTTCATCTACTGGTGGGATCGACACTCTTGTTCGTGGGTAATTTGGTGAAAAGGACTCTTTGGCTCTCAAACAACTTCGACAATGCCAAGTATTTTATCCTCGATTGGTCACAAATTTACTCGAGCTCTTGTGTAATAAGGCAATTCTAGACTTCTAGTTTCCAATTTGGTCATTAATAGTAGAAATGGTTCAAATGGAAACCCCTTTGTGGTAGGATCCTATTTCATCCCTTTGTGTTCTACTTTTGGCTTTCTAGAATGGTCTGAGGCTCTGCCAGTTGCCCCTTCACCAATTCTTAGGACCTCTCTCCTTGGTGGTTTAAAGAACCATTTGGTTTGGAAGGCATATGTACATTTTGGGATTCAAAACCTTCAGTTGTTTATCTTTGATTCTGGAGACTTGGAAAACAATATTGACTAGAAAGGTTCATTTTATGACCAAGATACCACCAATTGGAAATTTGCCTTTAATATCTCATATCTTCTGTCAATTTTGACGAACCTCCTCCCCTGTGTCATTTTCTCGAGAAGGTTTGTTTCGTTTTCACATGTAGTTTATTGCTCTCACGGTCTTTGCCTACATATCAACATGAATGATGACTCTATCTCTAAGGCTTCATTGATAACAAGGACTTGTTCTCATTGTCAGAATGCTCTCAAAGCTTTGCAGAGGGTTGATTATGTCTTGCAAGTTAAATTTTGTCAACTGTATCACTCTCAAATTGAACAGACTGACAAAATCATGGCCCTCTAGCATCAAATCTCTTAACTGGAAGACGAAGTGGACATGTTCCAATATTTAATAATGGACCTAAATCTCAACAAGGATATTAATACAGGTCAAGATTGGCTCTAGGAGAATCCAGACACGATGATCTAAAGTTAAAGTGATAAACATGATTAAAGCTTATTTTCCAATAGAGATAAGTCAATTTGGATTAAATGATTATTGATGATCAATGGTTTACTATGGATCAAGTGTGAGTCATATACATGTAGGTAAATGTATTTCAATTACATGTAAGCAAGTGCAAGCACAATGAGAGGAACATGGTAGTGGTATGAGAAGAGTCAAGCACAATGAGGCATGAAGATAGTTGGATGGTATTAGGATCCTCCCTAAGGGTGTAATGGGGCAACAACAATGGGCCTATTAGAATAATAATGGTGTAGTTATGGTGGAATTCAATGTAAAGTGGGTTGGGATCATTATGTTTGTTATTATTAGATAAGTCCCACTAATTACTTACCATTGAATAAATCAAATGTGGCCTTAATAAAGAAGGTCCACAAGGTAGCTAGTGTTAGTTAAAACTTGGGTTGTTGAAAGAGTCAAAGTTACTCGGTTTACAGTGGTGATTTTGAGCACATGGTTTGGTTTCCCATGGTTTTGTTCCCATGGAATACGTGTAATGAAGCCTTTAAAAGTCTTGGAAAAAAATCATTGCAATGGGTGAGGGGAGGTGAACGGTGAAGGCTCACTTGGATAACTTTGCTAGGTATTGGCCAAGGGCCATTAAGAGAATATATTAGTTAGTTTTTCCCTGGATTGGAGATTTCTATGATAAATCATTGTGTTTATGTTTTATGTTTAGTTGTTGGTTGTTTTAATCCTTCTCTTAGTAATTTATATTTCTCTCTGGTAATTTTAACATAGTATTAGAGTTGAAGGTTTATTTAATAATAATAATAATAATATCCATTTTTAAGGTCACGGCCAAGCCAGACACCAAATTTGTGTATGAGACCCCCTTGTTTGTGGGACAAGGGACCCACCTCCGCGCAACGATTTGACTGCTAAGTCTACGAAGGCATACATACTCTACCCCCCTCTAGTTTTGAACCTGTGACCTCTTGGGAGGAAACACATGCTCTTAACCATTAGGCCCACTCAAGCTGTATCCGAGCTAAGCATTTATGGATTGGGTACTTGAATTTGATGTTTATATCCGAGCTAAGCATTGGCTTTAGAGGGATGCCTTTTTTGCCAATTGTTTATTAGGCTCGGTGAGTGTGAGAGAGGCACATGAGTATGGAAATAGGGAAAAAGTGAATTCAATAGAAGAATTGATACTTGAGGAATAGAAACATAGAGTGTATGGAGTCTAAATTGGGTTTGTGGCATGGTTCACGTTGTTGTGTACCATGTCAAAATGCATGTCAATCAGGTGGTGAGGAGGAGGCCTAGGTGATGAGCATGAAGCGTAGCCTACACCAGAACTGGAAGAGGAAATTAGAGGTCAGTGTGCATAGGTTCACAGGGAGAACAAGCAGAGAAGTAGGATTTTGAGAGGAAAGCATTAGGTGAGAGGATGGCCACAACAATAATGAAACAAATTATTATTTTACAATGGAGTTAGAATTTTTATTACATGTAAATGAGAATAATATTGTAACACTTAGTAATGACTTCATACCCTTAGGACATTACCAATAAATCCTAGATTTAGACCTAGGTGATAGGGGGCCTGTTGAATGGTATATGTTGGCCTTACTATTGCTACCCTTTTTTACATCCCATCCTACCATTTTTACCATAACCTATCCTAATTTACCCTTTTTGACACCTTGAAACCTCTCTACTTTGGCTAAACTATGTTATTTTACAGGTAAGAATCACTAATCAAGGTTGTTTTCACATCTCTTTGGTTAATTTAAGTTGGTGTTAAATGAATTTATATTTCTTGGCTTATTAATTGACTGATTTATAGATGAACCTCTTAAATATAGGGATGGAACTTGAGTACATGGACATGTCATCAAAGACCCAACACCCAGTTCAACGAATACATTAAGCAACCATTTTGTACTTAGTTTGGTACTCTACTCCAGGTTTTGTACCAGTCAACCAGTCAACTGTCGACATCCCGAAGATGACTTCTCTTGTTCGTGAGCGTGGTGTTAGTTTTCTCAGTCCAGAGATAACACCACAAATGGAATAGTGCAGATACGATGTGGATGAAGTGATCTTGGGGATTTAGCTTAGCTCAAATTAGTCCAGAACACATATGTATTTACTTTTCTCGGTCATTTTTTTGTAACCATTTTTAGCACTGAATTCTTTAAAAAGGCCTAGTGTTTGTATGAGAGGTTACACGTGCAAAATGAACCAGTGACGAGGAGATTGTGACTAAACACCATTTGACTCTGTTTTGTTTTAAGTTTGAAAATCTTGGATTCATGTTCTATTGAATGTTTTAATATAATCATTTCAACTTCTATATATATTCATGTATTTATGTCTTCTTGATATATAGGCTATTGAGTTAAGTTAAAATTCTTCCAGGTTGTGGCAAGGGCCCACCACAGACCTGGGCCAAGTCCTGTAACTTTGGTTAAGTAGAAGGTGTGTTTTGAACTCATTTAGTAGAACTGTACTTAAACATTTGTTTCCTTTCGTTGGTAATTTCCAGAATTATGTGCTTAGAATCGTATTTGAATTTCATTTGAACGCTCTCATAGATCTTAAAGCTATGACAACTAGTTAGATGTTTATTGAGTTTTTGCAAGTCTGTAAAGAAGCTTCATAGGTATTTTAAGCATCTATTGATTTCTTTGGTTGATCTCAATAGTATGTAAGTTTGAAGAAGTATGCTTCAGTTTAGGACAAGTTGATGAGGAGCGAGTTTTTATAGTTTTAAGTTGAATCCTTTGTTTTGAATGAAATAACTCGATCATATGTGGATCTGTATATTTTTGGCAAGAAACCCTTGTAGCTGGTGTTCTGTAATGTTTGAATTCTTGTGAGGATTGATTAGAAACAATGTACCATTCATTTTACCAGAAAAATGTGTGTTAAACATTTGGAGAACATTGTGCCATTTACTTTACTAAGAAACAATATGTTAATTATTTGATGAAGTATTGTGTCATCCATTTGATTTCATAGTTAATTTTGAGTTAGATTTATCAATTTAGAAGAGTCATTTGCTTACTTGCTCAGATAATTAGAAAACTATGTGTTATTTAATTACTCAGTTAATTTCGAATTAGAAAGACGTGTTATTTGCTCAATTTATTAGCTAATTTCGAATGGATTTGTTAAAAAGGAAGTAGTGTGAATGATTTTTCAGAACATTGTTGAGTTTACTTTTCGATTTCTAACACTCCGGGTTTAGTTTCGTATAGTTATTTCTGAATAGAACGAATTGTTAAATTGGATTGAGAACATGATTTGTGATGATTGCTAATTTATTTTAGGAAGAAACTTTAGCTAGTTGCATAATAATTGAGGATAAATTAGCAAGTTGGATTGTATGGAATTGAAGAGTGTAATAGATTTCTTCACTTCAGCAAATTTCAGTGCGACCATTTTAAATTAGGAACAAAGTTTGGTTATTCTGCACTTAAATTTGTACTAAGTCAACATAGGATAAATATAGATCTGAACCATAATGCCTTGTAACTCAAATCTTACAAAATCTAGTCTACAATGCTAAATTTAGGGAATCCAACGACATATAAAAACTCTAACATTTTTAGCGTCATTTTTGGGGAGTTGCAAACAGTCTAGGTAATATCTTTCTAAGATTTATGAGTGTGATAAGGATTTTGCAGGGTAATCAAAGGGAGGAGAGTGTAAAGTAAGACGCGACTGAAGAGCTGCGTGTCCACTATGGTGGGGTTTCTCCAAAGTCTGGTTGTCTTTAGTAATTTTTTGTAGTACTTTTTCTCTTTCTTATGCGCAAAAGTATAAACAAACTTAGAGATAGTAAGGGGAGATTTATTCAGAGTAAAAAATCACTTTCAGAATTATTTGGTCCTACAAAAACACCCCCAACTAACCCTGCTAATCGTTACACAAGTATCAGAGAGGAGGGAGAAAGCTCTACTACAAAGGTGGCCTTAGAAAAGGAAATATTACATCAAGAGGAGGCAACACAACTTCAAGATATACCACAACAAGAACAAACTATCTTAGCAGCTGTTGTAGGCACGGAACTTGTGGTAGTCTCACAGGTAGAGTCAGTAGTAGGAGGACCTCGAAGGGATTTGGGACCTGGGTACATTAGGCCCAATCCAGTCGAATCTTCTTCTAGCTGGAATACTATACCTGGGCTTACTTTTGAACTTGTCACAAAGATGGCTAACATAGGAGGAGGTGAGGAGAACATAAATGATGACTAAAACAATGACAAAAATAATGGTGGGGCCAACGCTGGGGATAATGATACGGTCAATACTTTATTTGGTGGGAACAATGACTAGAGAGATGGGCCAAGAGGGGGACCTGAGGAGAAAGACGAGGATTCAGAGACTACCTTCATATTTCCAATTCTGGATATCACGAGAAACATTACTATGAAAAATATACCTTTGGCATCTCTTCCACTTTTCCACGGTACGTCCTCTGAAGACCCTGACTCTTTTCTGTTTGAATTTGATATTCTTTGCAGAAGTTACAATTATTATGATGATGCACATAAACTTAAACTATTTCCTGCTACCTTAAAATATTCAGCCCTAAGATGGTTCATGAGTTTGGGAGAACATACTATTTACTCATGGGATGATATGAAGTCTGTTTTTCTTAAGAAATATCAGGATTATTGTAAAAGCAGAGATGTTAATGATATTTTTAGAATGCAGCAGATGGAAGATGAGAGTTTGGAAGAATACCTTGAAAGGTTTCTTTATAACTATCATAAATCCCGAATAGGTAATCTAGATGAGAGAACCTTTAGGACTGTTTTTCTAAAAGGACTAAGGGAAGAGTGCATTGAAACACTAAATCTCTTGAGTTCCAATGATATCTATAGGAAGCCCTTTGTTGAAATAACTAAACAATGTAGAACTTTTTCTAGAAGTCAAGCTAAGGTAGGCAAGAGGATTCGGGACAATCCAAGGGATTATGTGTCTAGGAATTCTAAACCAGTGCAAGGTGGTGGGAAAATTTTAAAACAAACATCCTAAATACCATTAGTGATCAGTTGGATACTCTGAAAATTAAGAGAAAACAAGAGGAAGAGAAGGTTTCTTTGGTTATTTTCTGTCCTAAATGCAGACGAAAACATGCTGAGAGGGAATGCCCCATTAATATGGTATAAGTTTGTGGAATCTGCACCCACAAGCACCCCAATGACAAGTTCCCATACCTTCTGGGATTGTAAGCTATTTATTGGGGGGGGATGAAACAAGTGAGATTCCTCAATCATCTAGGAAACCATCATGGAGGATGCCAAATAATAATACTTATCAAGATCCTAACGTGCAGAGTTTTCCTCAATATCAACCATGGAACTATCAACCATCTTATTCTCCATGGACTATGTTATGCTCTTATACCAATAGGTGTCATATTTCATGATTGACTGGTAAAATCCCAAATATATTCATCCTTTCCATGCTGGAAAGGTTCCATATTTTGAAAAGATAAAAAATCTAAAAAAAAAAGAGAGGGTATGCCCTAAAAGAAAGATCAAAGGGCAAAAAGAATGAAATGGTCAAAACGAAAAGAAATGAACCCCAAAGAAAAGACCAGGAAAGTGTGCTAGTCCAAAATGCCACTACTATTCTGCTTTTGCAAAGAATTTCTTTGTGTGCAATTACTTGACTCTTGCCATAGTTGATGGATGGCCAAACAACTTAATCTTGGCCAGTTCATGTTTAAATTTCTTGTTTTAGAGATAAAGAATAAAATATGTCCAAACAGCTTAATCTTGGCAGATAAGAAGCTAGGTAGAGAAGCAAAGGAGCTCAACTGTTAAATCTGAGCCCTTGGAAGAAATAAGGGCAGACTTAGATAGGATTGCAGTCAAAAGAAAAGAAGAGAGCAAGGGTTTGCTAATCCAAGTGCACCCATGTAAAAGGAAGAAAAAATGATAGGTATAGTAGGCTGGGTAGGTAGTTTTGATGTTGCAGAAGCATGCTTATGATTAACTTTTGTTTCTCAGTAGGTTCATCTCATTTGATATCATAAGTACAATGGCAATTATTTGGCTACAAAACAGATGATGCATATCTAACTTCCCCTCACATTTCTCCCAAAATCACTTACTAATTCCCCCCAAGGATATTGAGATTTGCTCAATACTCTTGCAATCACACCATTTCATGAAAAATCCTAAGAAAAATAGCATTCTTGCTGTTTGCAAAGAAACCACATTTCTTATGTAAAAATCCTCTTGTTCCCTTAAAGCCTAAGTTCTTAAAACTCTATAACTTAGCGCTTATTCTTTACATATATCAATTCTCATATTAACCTTAACTTTATTATATAATTCCTATATAATTTGTTCCCCCCCGTATTATATAAATATATGAAAAATCCCCAAAAAATTTAATATCCTGCCCCGGCTAACTATAGCTATACCTCTTTATTTTGTCGGAATTATAGGTTCATCAGGAACCATATAATAAGAATCCCCACACATGGTTTTGGAGGTTAATTAACATTCGGTTAATTAACAATTTAATACCCTGACAACCAATCGCAATCGCCCCGATATATATAAAAACATTGTTTATTATATGGGTCCCGCGCCATACCCCACCGACATCTCCGTTGTGCATCGGTTGTTGGATCTGGGCCCGTGCATCCAACAGCCCACAGTGATATCGCAAGGCCCTCTACTCCCGATCTTTACCGCCCGGGGAGCCGGCGGTATTCCCACCGTACAGAGGACGCGCCACGTCCCCCCGCCATGCTCGTGGCCCTCCCCACCAAAACCGCTTCGGCCCATAGGCGGTGCGGGCCCAAACCACTTACCGCCCCTACTGACCCCCCCGCTTACATCACCCTTCTGTACCCCGCGTCGCGACAAAACTATCCCGTCATGCTGATGTCATCCGACCAAAAGCGCCAAAAAGCCCGCGAAGCCGATTTTTTGTTAAAAAACCCATAAAAACGTCATTTTCGCTCATTTCTATTCGTTGTTTTCACAATACTGGTGCATGCAAATTAACGTCCAGCAGCTACCAGAGCTCCAGTCCGCCACCCTGACCAGCAAACTCTAGCATTTTGCGCCTCAACTCATCGGTCGACCTGCCAATTGCACTCGTGCGCTTCCAAAACACAGGTATTTACCCTCTTCCACCTCCCGAACCTGTGTTTTTGGGTTTCCTCTGCAAAATTGTACCTATAGGAGCCAATTTTAAACTCAAGCAGTCCACAATTTCTATACCAAGGCACCCATAGCTGCTCTGTTGCCTTTTTTCTACAAAAATTCAACCTCCGAATTAAAAAACACAGACAATTGAACTATGGCAGCCCCGGTCGCCCTCAATGTTGCGCCTCTCAATGCACCTCATACAGACCAGCATCATTTACCCTTGGCTGACAGAGATTTCCAGATACAAGACCCAATTGGTATACAAAATCATTTGCAAACTTTCTGCCTAATCAGAAACAGTCATTTGGACAATTCTGATATCTATGGAATATGGGAATCCAATCTCCCCAGGTATTACCTTCCTCCAGTCAATATATTCCCAGATATTGTTCGCCACTGCTGTGCAAATTATGACCCTGTCACTAAGGCAGTCCTCTCTCCATCACAAGATGTCTTTTTCTATATAACTGTTGATTCTATCAATGAAATGCTACAATTCCATCCAGTTCAGCCTCTTGCTCCTCTGTCCATGGGATTTTTGCTTGAGCAAGGCTCTCAACTATCCACTGCAGAAATAGGCCGGATTGCTAAGATTTTCATGAAACCAGATTGCTAGCCCCAAGGTCCTCCTCCTTATTTACATGTCTGGTTCAATGAAATTGGAAGAATTATTCTTGACATGATATCAATGATCTTGGGATTCAGGTCCAGTGAATTTGTGGATGAAATGGTCCTAGTTTTGCTATCTACCTTCACTCCTGGACAACCCCCTGCTATTAAGTATGACTATGCCTCTTTCATTGCTGACAAAATCCATGGTCAATTTATGAATTTGGAAAGAGAAGGAGTGTTTAAATACACAAGTTTCATATATCATCTGCTGTTGTATTACCACCCAGACATTTTTATATTTCCCATCAGAAAATTGGATGCCAAAGGAGAGAGGAGGTTTGTAATCTTTTGGACCTCTGTCTTCCACAAAATTGCTGATACCCTTTATACTTACTGTGAATTCATTAACATGTTCATACATCCAACCTCCACTCTGTTAATAGGAACTCCTCCTCCTAGGCTATCTGGTGACATAAGGAAAATTTTACAGCTCTCCAAGAACTACAGGATAGGTGACTGGTACTTCTACCAGGATCACACTGAGATCAGGATATATGGTTGTGAGCTGTGCCCCTATAAACTGCCAAAATATGTGCCTATGAGACTGTTTGCTCTGGAGTATTTCAGGCAACTTATTAATGCAGATTTGACTCACTTTTGCAATGTCAAAAAGAAGGCTCAGCTGAGGATAAGAAACCAATTAGGCCCCTTTATCATTAACAAAAGAGAAGCATGGGAAGATGCTGATAAAATATTAGGGGAAGAGCTTAAATTGAAGAAAAGCTTCTGGTGGGTACCATATGACCCAAATGGTTTTATAAGTGAAAGAAAAGTAAAAATCCGGCTGTCCTCTTACAATCATCATAAGATCCCTGAGGTATAACAATATGCCAATCGGGATGAATGGATAGAGGGTACATTAGTAGAAGAACTTACTCGGCAACAAAAAATGGAACAAGCTATGAAAGATTTAGAAAAGACCCTTGACCTGGACTCTTTTGGACAGGTATCTTTCAAGCTGCCTCAACAAACGGGAGTGGGTACATCTTCTATTGGGACTTCACAGCAACCCATACAAGGGGCCAACATACCAATTTCAAGTTCTTCAAAGGGCAAGGAGGTGGTAGGCACAGAGCAGCAAGAAATGACAGATCAACAGGAGGAAATTCCTCTAGTACAAACCAAAGCACCAGAGGTACTAGCACTACAGACTCCTCTTAATGAGGAAAAGTCAAGAAAAGGGACAGAGAAGAGGCCACACCCATCAGTGGACCTACAGAACAACCAAGTGCTAAGAGGCAAAGACCCAATCCTCTATCTGAAGAGGAAATCATCAAAGAAACATTAGAAAGCCTAAGAAGTGAGAGGGCAACCAGCCCAAAGACCTCCCCAGTGATTGATACATCAGTCAGCTCACACAGGTAGGAGCTGGAAAGGCAGCATAATGTGGAAGTCGCATCCACAAGGCCACCAAGCAAGCAGACCTCTGATGTCAAAAGAACATTCATAGAGATTAAGGCTAGAAATGATCCATTGAGGCTGCAAATTTATGACCAATATCTCAAGATGGCCCCCACAAAACAACAAAGGTTGATGTCTGCATATGACATAAAGGAGGGAAAAATGATCATGAGCTACTTCAAGCCCAAGGTGCAGCAACCACAGTCGACAGCTGATTATATTAGGGAAAATCTGGAGGTCTTGGCCAAAGACATTCATCCAATAGATTAGATAGAGATGCACAAACAGACAGGAGAGATGGTGTATTCTACACTAGCTAACAAAGCAATATTAGCTCATAAATTGCAAAACTCATTGGAGAACACCTCTGCTTAGCTAGAGTTAGAGAAAGCTTCCTCTCTGGCAAAAGACAACAGAATAAAATCTTTGGAGGATATTATCATTGAGCTGGGACATGATCGCAAGGATGCCAATGGCATAAAAGCATTAATAAGGAAGAAGGAAGAGGACATTGTTGCCCTCAGAAAACATCTCAAAATGCCTCCTTCTATGCATCCACAGACAACAGATGTTGTGCAGCAGAAATCCGAGGAGGACATGATGGACCTGCTCATGTGGTTACCTCGGCCGTATTCCCCTGGTTATTTCATCTTGAATATTAGCTAAGGAATTCTTAATTGCTCCTTGGCAATAATCATCCATTTTCCCTCTATCAACATGATGAAGGATTCACAATTTCCCTTCACCTATTGACTCCATTCCATCAGATTTCAGCCTATGAATTGTTCCAGATTTGAGTACCTTGCTTTGTGATAAATCCTTTGATAATAGACTTAACTCAGGAAGCCATCTTTCTTTGACTCCATCATGCCCAATGGAATGAAATGCTTCAGCCTCACCTCACTGTTCTATTGACTTCCCATCCTTCCAACCAAATCTCAAAACAAACCTTTGCACTTCATAACTAGCCTAATACACCTAAAAAAAAAGCTAAATTATAAAGAGAGAGCCCTCTCTGGATGCAGATTGGCTAGAATCTGCTTCTAAAGAATTGGTCTGTGGTTACCTCGGCCGTATTCCCTTTCTTACAACTTTTGGGAATGACCTGAGTGTTAACAGACTACATAACCACCTCAAAGTTCACCTTGGAACCAAGGGTGGAGAGGGAATTCTTATGGAAATACCTTTCAGCCCCAAACCCAGGCACCTTTGTACCCTCAATATCAATCACAATATCCACCCTACATGCCTTATGCATCGAATATGCCTCAATTCCAGCAAGGGTATAACCCACCTTACCCCCAACAATCTGCATTACCATTACCACCCCCATTACAATAGCCACAACCCTTGCCCCTACCTCAAAACACCAATCCATCTTCACAACAGATGCAACAATCATTCAACCCTCCTCGACCAACACAACTACCTGCACAACCAATATCTAATCCCAATAATAGACCTCCTCAACCTGTATAAAACATTGAACTACAACCTTTTCCCACTTATGTTATCACTTCCTTTCCCTTAAATGAAATTCAACTAAGGTCTGGGAAAACTATTAACAAAAATAAATCAACAGTAGTTATCCAAGAGGAGGATCCCCATGTAGAATCTGAAGATAAACCCATTGAACAAATGGAAAATGAAAAAACAATGAAGTAAAAGAACCACAAGAGCTCTTAGAACCCAAGGAGCCTCCTTTTCTTGAAAGATTGCTTGTAAAGAAAACTGAGATACCCATAGAATATGACTTGGAGTCTGAGCTAAGAAATGTTTGTATAAAGATCCCTTTGTTGCAAGCCATTAGATACATTCCTATTTATACTAAGATTATTAGGGATCTTTGCATTAAAAAACCAGGAAGGAAGAGAAATAATAATCAGACTATCAAAGTAATAAGCCAAATGTCAGAAATGATATCTGGACTACCACCAAAATATGATGATCTAGGGAACCCAGTGGTAACCATAGAAATCAATGGAACTTTTCTGTCTAATACTCTAGTAGATTTGGGGGCAACCATCAATGCAATGACTATTGATAGTATGGATTATTGCAATTAAAAGAGATAAGAACCACACCCATTGTGTTGGAATTAGCAAATAAGTCCATCGTTAAACCTATTGGGGTCCTAGAAGATGTGGTGGTAACAATAGCTTCCTGGGAATATCTGATTGATTTTATAGTAATTTCTCCAAAAACTACCAAACTTGGACACCCAATAGTTCTAGGTCGACCTTGGCTGGCCACTGTTGATGCTGTTATTGGGTGCAAAAATGGGGAAATGACTATCTCTAATGGGTCACAAATTGAAAGATTGACTATTTTTCCACCTGCCCAATTAGTTGCTGAAGTGCCTCTTTGGTTGGAAAATCCTTATGGGGAAGAAGACTGCATGCTTCCTTTTTTGACTTTAGAACAATAAAGAGGGCTTCAAGAACAATAAGAAGAACATGTTTTGCAAAAAATCTTATCTAATATAAGTTGTATAGAATATCATGTTTATTTTAGTGGCTACCATCATGTTTTCAACAGTGAATTTCAAGAAACCTATTACCTTGTTGTGTTTGCATCATTTACCATTGCATCCTTGGAAGAAAACAGAGAAGTAAGTGCCCAACCTATTGAAATAAGTGTTGGAAAAACATTGTATGTTGGTACAGATTTAAGTACAGAACAAATGAAACAAGTAATAGACATGATCCAAAAACAGTCTAGGGCATTTTCTTGGGATTATCTAGATATGAAAGGAATCCATCCTGATACTTGCATACACCACATTTATACTAATGAAGAAATCAGGCATGTAAGGCAACCACAAAGATGAATGAATCCAACCCTCAAAGAAATTGTCAAAGATGAATTGCAAAAAAATTTGAGTGAAAATTTTATATATCCCATCTCTGATAGTAAATGGATATCTCCTTTGGTCATGGTTCCTAAGAAAAATGGGAAATGGAGGATTTGCGTTGACTATAGGGAGCTAAACAAAGCCACCTTGAGGGACTATTTTCCTTTGCCTTTTATTGACTAGGTGCTTGATACTCTATTAGGGAAAATATATTTCTCCTTCTTGGATGGGTACAATAGTTACAATCAGATCCAAATAGCCCCAAAAGACCAAGAGAAGACTAATTTTACCTGCCCATGGGGTACCTATGCTTACAAAGTTCTTCCATTTGGCTTGTGTAATGCTTTAGCTACTTTTCAAAGGGTTGTTTTAGCTATTTTTGTTGATCTTATACATGATTGTGTGGAAGTCTATATGGATGACTTCACAATGTATGACAATGACTTCCAACAGGCTCTGGAATAACTTGGAAAAAGTTCTGATTCGTTTTCAAGAAACTCATCTGGCTCTTAGTAACAAAAAATGCAAAATGATGCAAACTAAGGGGATTGTTTTGGGTCACCATGTGTCACAAACAGGGATAAAAGTTGACCCTTCAAAAATTGAGGCAATTTCACACATTTCAACCTCAATGTCATAAAAGGAGGTAAGAATTTTTTTGGGACATGAAGGGTATTATAGGAGATTCATTGAAAATTTTACTAAGTGTTATGAAACCAACTCACAAAAAGATAGAAAAGATAGATCAATGCCTTAGAATTCAGCCTCTTCGAAGGGGCAATCTCTTTTACATTACACAAATGAACAATTCTTGGATGATACAAATGACAATACCTCCTTTCTAAATATAGGAGTCTAAGGGGTCATAATATAATCAGAGCCAACATAACAATAATAATGTAAGGGCACAATAATAACAATAGTGGGCTTCTATGGGGCACAATAATAACAATATGGGGACTACATGAGCACAACAATATACTAAGGGGGTTGTACTAATAACAATAAGGGGTTACACTAGTAGTATAGGGACCTAACATGCCCCTCTCCTTCAAAAAGTGTTGTCCTCAACGCTTGAGTAGTTCTTGATGCTTCTGTATAAATTCTTGTCCTCCCATGTGGAACCTTCAACGGGTAAGTTCTTCCACTTGATGAGATACTTTGAAATTGATATATTTCGTAGCTTTAGATTTCTCGGTTCTGTGACTGCTTCAAGTTCCACTATGATTTTTCCTTCCTTGTCAAGTTCTCGCAATACTGTTTGAACTCATATCTTCTGTAACTTTTGAATGAGTTCCCACTCCTTTGGGCATATGGATATATGTAAGGCCTGATGTTTGGAGAAACACTTCGTGGAATCAAATGAATAGTATGATCATGATCATGAATAGGTGGGAGGCCTTTGGGAGTCTCAAATACCTTGGAATGATTGTCCAAAACGATTTGGAGATCTAGAGAAATACATGATTTCGATGTGGGATCCTCTAGTGAACATAATTGTGCAATTACACCCCGTTGTTCTTTATTTAGAAGCTTTATCATGCTGTTAGAGTTGATTACCTTTCCAGGTTTTCCTTTGATACCCCTCAATTCAACTTCCTTTCCTTCCCAATTTTTTTTTAAGAAAAGTTCTTGAAAATTAAAAGCTATCCTACCCAAAGATTGTAGCCATTGGACTCCTAGTAAAACATTAGCACCACCCAGTGGAATGGAAAGCATTGGGCTATTCAATACATATTCTCCCATGGATAGCTTGATATTATGGCACTTTCCAGAGCAATTTATGGTTCCTCCACTTGCAACCATCACTTGACACTCCGGTGCTGGATATAGGAAGCAATTCAATTCCTTGGCTATCTTACAATCAATAAAATTATGGGTACTGCCCGAATCAATCAACACTCTTACCTTTTTCTTCTTGATATGCCCTTCTATCTTGATAGTTTGAGGAGTGGTAATTTCTTCCAATGCATTACAAGATATGGTCGGATTGATTTCTTGAGACTTGATGTGATCTTTCAATTCTTGAACATTTTTCTTCTTGATATGTCCTTCTATATTGATAGTTTGAGGAGTGGTAATTCCGTCCAATGCATTACAAGATATGGTCGGATCCATTTCTTCTTTGTCGGTGTGATCTTTCACTTCTTGAACCTTTTTCTTCTTGATATGTCCTTCTATGTTGAGAGTTTTAGGAGTGGTAATTATTTCCAATGCTTTACAAGATATGGTCAGATTTATTTCTTCTTTCTCTAGGGTTGGTTCCTGGTGTATATAATGTTCTTTTGACATTTCTTGATCATTTTCTTCCTCTTCTCCACAATCAATGTAAAATAATTTCTTCTCAGCACACTTATGACCTTTAATGTATTTGTTATCACAATTATAACAAAGTCCTTTTTCTCTTTTTTCTTCCAATTGTTGTGGTGTAACCCTTGTAGGTTGTGGAAGGCTAGGAGAAACAACACTTCCATCTTTATAGTTGTGAGAGGCAGACTTCCTTGTTGCCATAATTTTGCTTTCCACTTTGTAACAAAGCCCCTTTTTTCTATTTTCTTCCAATTGTTATGGTGTTGCTCTAAAGAAGGTGTTGCTCTTTGTATCCTCATAATGTGTTATCATTTCTTCCGTGAGAATTTACCACGTAACAAGTTGTTTATGAGAACAAAGCCCTTGATACCATAAAAATTGATCTGGTTCTAAATATGAAGATGCAATAAATACCTTTTGTAATAGTGGTACACCATGTATATCAAAATATTGCTCCATCTATAGTATCCAATTTACTATATCCTTTCCATCAAACTTCCTCATATCACCTTTTCTTGATTTCAGGAGCTCAATCTTGAAATGACTGTAACTCTGCACTTTCGGATCTTTAAGTTCTGAAATTGCGACCTGCAGTAGCCCTCTGTGTCCTCTTTCCAATGCCACCAGTCTGATCGAATTTAGATTCTTCAAGAAAGAGTTACGCACAATCTCCCAAGATGACCTGATTATATACCTTTTCAGAAGAGTGAACTTGTATGAAGTGCCATGTGTCACTGTTTTGACCTTCGGGTCTAAAAAATATACACAGGAAACTATAGTCCGTCCTCTTTCTGTACCTTCTAACGAAATTGCAATCTGATGCTCAAAACAAAAGTTATGAGGATTTTCCCAAGGTCACCTGTTTGGAATGTAATTCAGGAGTCTGCAAAAAGACCAACTTCCTTAGATCATATCTCCACAAATATTACACAAAAAACTATGAAATTCAGACCTAAGGTTGAATGAGATTTTGTCTCAAATGTGTTTTTTGTTTGTTTTTGTTTTTGTTTTTTTTTTCTTGATTCTGAAATGTTGCAGAAAAAAAGTTATAGTGAAAATGCGACGATGACCTATTTGGAGCAACGAAAACCCTAGAATCCAAAGCTCTGATACCAAATGTTATGAAACCAGCTCAAAAAAAGATAGAAAAGATAGATCAACGCCTTAGAATTCAGCCTCTTCGAGGGGGCAACCTCCTTTACATTACACAAATGAACAATTCTTGGATTACACAAATGAAAAGACCTCCTTTCTATATATAGGAGTCTAAGGGGTCATAATATAATCAGAGTCGACATAACAATAATAATGTAAGGGCATAATAATAACAATAGTGGGCTTCTATGGGGCACAATAATAACAATATGGGGACTACATGGGCATAACAATATACTAAGGGGGTTGTACTAATAACAATAAGGGGTTACACTAGTAGTATAGGGGCCTAACACTAAGATTTTTGCACCTATGTTTAAATTTCTCACTAAAGATGTTGATATTTTATGGGATACTGATTGTCAAAACACTTTTCAGGTACTGAAAGACAAATTTTCAACTACTCCAGTGTTGAGAGGGCCTAACTAGTCTCTCCCTTTTGACATTTGTATAAATGCATCAGATACAACCCTTGGAGCTGTGCTAGGACAAAGGGAGAATCACATTTTTTATGCTATTTACTTTGTTAGCAAAAATATATCACATGCAGAATTAAATTACACTATTAGTGAAAAAGAATTACTAGCAGTAGTCCAGGCTATCGAGAAATTTAGGCACTATATTACTGGTTACAAAAGTTTTATCCATACTGATCACTCTGCTATTATATTTCCTATGAATAAACCAATTACTAATGGAAGAATTACTAGATGGTTACTGTTACTTCAGGAATTTAATATTACTGTGATTGACAAGCCTGGACGAGAGAATTCAGTTGCAGATTTCTTGTCCCGAATGAATGTTTCACAAGGCACTGCTCCAATTCCAGTTTCAGATGAGTTTCCCGATGAGAACTTGTTTCTATTTCAACACATAATCCTTGGTTTGATAATGTGGCTAACTATTTTCTATCAGGTAAGTTGTCACATAACCTATCCACCAGGGAAAGACTCAACATTGTGAAGCAGAGTACCAACTATTCTTGGATAGAAGGAGACCTATACCGCATCGGACCTGATATAATCACGAGGAGGTGTGTACAAGAAGATGAAATGTATGATGTCTCGATATCTTGCCACAGTGAATCCCATGGTGGGCATTTTGCAGAAAAAAGAATAGCTTATAAGGTCCTACATGTGGTTATTATTTGCCCACTCTTTTTAAGGATGCCAAGAAGTTTGTATCTAGTTGCGATGCTTGCCAAAGAATGGGAAGGCCTATTCCAAGTGACGAGATGCCTCTTCAAACTTAGATATCGATAGAGCCTTTTGAAAAGTGGGTGTTAGATTTTGTAGGGCCTATCTCTCCTATGTCCAAGAAGAAGAGGTATATATTAGTCTGTATTGATTATGTAACAAAGTGGGTGGAAGCTAAGGCTTTATATTTTGCCACTGAGAAGTCTATTGTAGATTTCCTTTTTGAAGACATCTTCACTCAGTTTGGGGTGCTTAGAGAAATTGTCACTAATCAAGGGACATAATTTACTTCCAAAATAGTAAAGGCTATCACTGAACAATACCAGATTAAGCACCAGAAATATACCCCATACCACCCTCAGGAAAATGGATAGGTTGAGTCTACTAACAAAGTCTTGGAGTCCATTCTCACTAAAATAGTTCAACTACACCATGGGGACTGGGTTGATAGGTTTTCAGAAGAATTATGGACATATCGAATAAAATCGAGAAATGTGACAGAATATACTCCCGATGAGTTAGTATATGGGAAGCAGGTGTTGCTCCCCATCGAATTTCAGGTAAAAAAAATTCGGATCACTACTCAACTGGGAATGGATCTAAATGAAGCTCAAAAACAAAAAATACTTCAGCTGAACGAACTTGATGAAATCATACAAGATGCCTTCCAAAGAACTATGTTGGTACAAGACCAAAGAGCTCGGTGGCATGATAAGTATATCAAGAAGAAAGTCTTCCAACTAGGAGACTGGGCACTACTGTATGATAGCAAGTTTAAACATTTCAAAGGGAAAATTTCAACCAGATGGCTGGGACCCTATGAAGTGGAGGAATTTTTCGATAATGGCTCATTCAGGATTAAAACCATTGATGATGATCAAACTTCATTTGTGGTAAATGGCCATAGACTGAAAATATACCACCGCCCACTCTCCCGATAATAATTTTTGCAAGATGTGATGCAGGATCCAGAAATGGAGTTGGTTCATAAGGGGGATCCAGCTCCTGCTGGTTCTTCAAATTAATTTCTTATTATATATATATATATATATATATATATATATATATATATATATATATATATATATATATATATATATATATATATATATATATATATATATATATATCTATACAACAATGGGTTGATTTCTGTCTTCCTCCACAACTCACATAGAATAAAGAGGAAATATGTCAAGGTTAGGTTTATTCCTTTATCCGGACTTGACATATTATTTACGGAAAATGATATCTTGGAGTTTACTGTGAACATTTCAGACTCCCTAAAATTGAATGTTCCGAGCATTGACTAACCTAGGATCGTTAATACTAATGGGATAGTAGTAGTTAGGGATCTGCCAAGTACAAATTATTCTTTTCCGGGCTTGGAAGAATAATTACAGAAAAGAAATCCCCTAGAGTCTACTTTGGGTTTTTTAGACTCTCTAAAATTGAATATCACGTGCATTAGCTATCTCAGGCTTGTGAAAATTTATGAGAAGATAGTAGATAGGGCTCTGCTGAGTACAAAATTAGTCTTTCTTGGGCTTATCTGAATAATTATGAGAAATAAACCCCTTGGAGTCTTCTTTTGTGCATTTCAGACTCTCAAAAATTGAAATGCCCCATGTAGTGACCATTCCAGGCCTAGTCAAAATCCATGGATTGGTGGCACCAATATTGTTCTACAGTAAACAACAATCATATTTCAGTTACAATTCCTAAAGTTGGTTTATATTAAGTCTCAAGCTCATGAATGAAGCCTTTTTTTTTTTCTCAGTACAATTACAATTTCTCACTGTTTTTCATGACTTGATGAGTAAATTTAGAGATTATGTACTTAATTTAGTACTTATCACAGACTGAAAGTTAGGTACTGAATAATTTTTATAATATGAATATCAAGTCAAGAAAATGATAGATGGTATCAACTTCAACTCAGTAGCATTGTAATTGATGGAGGTAACAAATTATAAGTTTTTCATGTGTTCATGATTAAAGTAGCAGTCTTCTGTAATGAACTCAATGAATGGAAAGACACCCAACTAAGGATAAATTTGTCCTAAGATTTATTATTTTTGAACTCCTGGATATCATTATACAGTGAAATCAAGGTATGAATGAATTTGCATTTACTTAGATTAATTCAGAGAATGTGAATAATAGAACTTAATTGTGATCTACCTCCATTCGTTCTAATTATATACATGTCCTTTCTATATGATATTGAAATCCAGTTAATGCGAGACCATCCTATCCAATTACTCGTTCCACTCATTCTTCTTCATGTGATACATGTGTCTAGTACCTATTCCATCATTGCAAGCAACCAATCCATGACATAATTAAGAAACACATAGCCACCCTTTTTTAATAAACCTGAGCCTATTTGAAACCCAAAAAAGCAAGGAATTTCCTGTCTCATTTGCTAAATCCAGTGGTTAGTTGACCCGTGAATCCCTACATATTCCTCCTTGCCTTCGACATGGGGGCTAACCGCCATGAACCTACATTTTCCCAATTCCGCGCTAACCCGAAATATGCAGTTTGTAAGGGTCGATTTGAGGAGAAAGGGTGGATAAGCTTCCTTAAAAAGTTTCATGGTTATAATGAAAATATTGCCATGAAATTTGCACAGAGCTTTGATGGAAAAGTCATAGAGGTTGCGAATTTGAGAATTAAGGTTATAGAAAAGCTGATAAGTAAGGCAATAAGGTTTTCATTGACCGGTGAAAGGTACTTCAAAGGAGGGTCGCTCGAATGGGACAACTGTGCCAAATTTTCTTAATCCCGCATACAAAACTATCAACTAGTCGAAAGGAGTTCTGTGAAATTGTATAGAAGAGGAGTGGTGACCACTTATCACAACATTGCAAAGGTTCGTCACCTACAAGGGGAGGTATGCAATTACCTTTCTTTATCACATTAGGATCCTCCTATATTTCACGGATGGGCGTGAGGTTAATTTTCCATTTTTCCTTCATTGAAGATTGTATAAAGTTGCTCGGGGCGTTCAGTCTACAACTAAAAATGCTGAAACTAGCCTATGCCATCATAGTCTTATTAAAATGCTAGTCGTTTATAAGTTGGGTCGGTGTAAAAAGTCATGGGAAGATTTTTTGATTGAAAATTTTCCTAGAGAGGAAAATCAAATCAAAGGTTGTCGATAGATTATTAGCCCTCATCCAAAGAAACCAGATCAAGGGACCAAGGCCCCTCCTGACTCTGTTTCCAAACAAGACCAAGGCCCTAATGGAGCCCCTGTATCAACAAAAGTGGAGGGTAGTTATGCGAATCCCCTAGAGAAGCCCAGATTTGCAAACCTTAGTTCTTCTACAAAGAAACGATCCCTAGCCTCAAAGGGAAAGGAATCTAAATCAGACAGTGAGAAAAATAAGTAATCTGTAAGCAAGGATGCAACAACCAAAGAGCCCCAAAAAATTAAGAGAAAGAAGCCTCGGGTGGAGGTTACAAAGCTAGTTGCCCTATCGATAGAAGAACAACTTGAAAAATCTAACACGACTCCTAAGAAAGGGAAGATGAAGGCTCTTCCAAGAAAAAGAGGAAGCAAAGCCAACACTGACTTCACCACTACAGGAAACCCCAAAATCATATGAGATTATGACCGTGCCATAGGGTCGATGGTACGCCATAAGCATGAATAGACAACAATATCCACCTTCTGGTACTTAAACCCTTGAACCTGTCACAATTTTGTCTTCTCTAGAATAGGAAGTAAAAATTCCCTCTCAGCTATTCGAAGAAACAAAGAAAGTGGAAAATATTTTGCCTAAGGAAGAGGAGCTGGTTGAAAACTTCCAAGATATTTTAAATAGTTCTCCACAACATGACCAATCTGAAATGGGATCAACAATAGGGAAACATGCAACTAAAACTATGCTAAACCAAACACACAAAAGGTCAACTCAGAAAGGAAGCAATTCGCGGAAGCAAACCCTACCTACTAAGGATACCTGGGCTCACAATAAAGAAGACTTGCAATTGCAAATGGTCAAGATGCATAATAAAAATGAGAAACTTAGATAAAGGTCTCATAAGTACAAAACGTTGTTTCCTTATGTTTGGTCGATCAATGAGATGTATCAAAACCATAATTTGGCTATGGTATCCAAGAACGATGCACAAGTCTTGAGGAATAAGAGGCTCATTAGTTGGAAGGTGAGGCAATTGAAGCCCATCAAAATAATTAATGCCCATGAACGAGCCCTAAGGTTTTAGCGACAACCAATGCAGAAGAACCATGGTTTAGAAGTTATAGTTTGTGTGGCGGGAATTTGAAGGTAGGGATAGCCCAATTTTGATGAGTGGTAAATTTTGAAAGAGACAACTGCATGAAGACATGCATTCTCTCTGACATGGGGGAATGTTGGGCCCTACTATTGTTACCCCTTTTTACATTTGATCCTACTATTTTTACCATAAACTATCCTACTTTACCCTTTTTGACTCCTTGAAACCTCTCTACATTGACTAAATTGTGTTATTTTACAGTGGAGGTAAGAATCACCAATCAAGGCCGTTTTCACATATCTTTGGTTAATTTAAGTAGGTGTTAAATGAATTTATGTTTATTGACTTATTAATTGACTGAATTATAGATGGGATTCTTAAATATAGGGATGGCACTTGAGTACATGGACAGGTCATCAGAGACCCAACACCCAGTTGAATGAATACATCAAGCAACCATTTTGTACTTAGTTCGGTACTCTACCCCAGGTTTGATACCAGTCAACGAGTCAACAATCGACATCCCAAAGATAACTTCTCTTGTTTGTGAGCGTGGTGTTAGTTTTCTCAGTCCAAAGATAACATCACAAATGGAACAATGCATATACGATGTTGATGAAGTGGTCATGGGCATTTAGCTTAGCTCAAATTAGTCCAAATCAAATATGTATTTACTTTTCTTGGTCATTTTATTGTAACCATTTTTTAGGCCTCAATTCTTTAAAAAGGCCCAGTGTTTGTATGAGAGGTTACACACACATAATGAACTAGAGATAAGGAGATTGTGACTAAACACCATTTGAATCTGTTTTGTTTTAAGTTTGAAACCCTTGGAATCATGTTCTATTGAAGGTTTTAATATAATCATTTCAACTTCTATATATATTCGTGGATTTATGTCTTCTTGATCTGTTGATCTAGGTGGATGTTGGTGGCCACCCACCTATCCCACTTGGACCCCCACAACTATCTCTTTCAGTTTTTCAGTTTTCGTAATTGTAGCACAATTTACTATTTTTAGTAGTTTTTTCGGGTCGTGAACTTCCGGAGCCGTTTTGAGGCCCTAAACGACATTTTTTGGGAAATCTGGGACCAATATTTCTCTTCCCAAAGTTGTAGTGCTCGGATAGATCTTTCTAACGAGCTATTGTACGCGTCAAATGAAGGTCGGGTGCCAAAGTTACGACCCTACGAAGTTGATGTACCAACTTACCCAAAACGGGGCCCATAATTTGGCGTTTCATCTTCTAGGGTTAGGTTTTGGGATGTTAAGGGTTTTCCATTGTTTCTCAATAATAAATAGGCCTTTGAGCCTCATTGTAACACGATTCAGAGGCATGTAGCCGCCACATCTCTTCTCAGAGATAAGCTACCATCTCCCTAGCTGGTTTATTTCCATTTCTGTTTGTAAGCATATTTCAATATTTTATATTAATGAAATGAAATATTATTTCCGCTGCATCTCTGTGTATATGGTTCTCTGTATTTTATTGCATTCCTGTTTAGATTCGGATCATCTGTAAGTTATTGAGTTAAGTTAAACATGTTCTAGGTTGTGGCAAGGGCCTACCGCAAACCTCGACCATGTTCTGTAATGAATTTGGTTAAGTAGAAGGTGTGTTTTGAATTCATTTAGCAGGATTGTACTTAAACATTTGTTTCCTTTCGTTGGTAATTTCCATAATTTATGTACTTAGAATTGTATTTGAATTTCATCTGAAAGCTCTTATAGATCTGAAAGTTATGATAGTTGGTTAGATGTTTATTGAGTTTTTGTGAGTCTATAAATCATCTTCATAGGTATTTTCTGCATCTATTGATTTCTTTGGTTGATCTCAAGATTCTGTAAGTTTTAAGAAGTAGGCTTCAGTTTAGGACAAATTTCCGAGGAACAAGTTCTTACAGTTTTAAGTTGAATCCTCTGTTTTGAATGAAATAACTCGATCATATGCGGATCTGTATATTTTTGGAAAGAAACTCTTGTAGCTAGGGTTCAGTAATGTTTGAATTCTTGTGAGGATTGATTAGGAATAGTGTGTGTTAAACATTTGGAGAATAATGTGCCATTTACTTTATTAAGAAATAATGTGTTAATTATTTGATGAAGTAGTGTGTCATCCATTTGATTTCATAGTTAATTTTGAGTTAGATTTATCGATTTAGAAGAGTCATTTGCTTACTTGCTCAGATAATTAGAAAACTGTGTGTTATTTAATTACTCAGTTAATTTTGAATTAGAAAGCCATGTGTTATTTGCTCAATTGCTTAGTTAATTTTGAATGGATTTGTTAAATAGGAAGTAGTGTGAATGATTTTTCAGAACATTGCTGAGTTTACTTTCCGATTTCTAACACCTTGGGGTTAGTTTCGTATAGTGATTTCTGAATAGAATGAATTGTTAAATTGGATTGAGAACATGGTTTGTGATGATTGCTAATTTTATTTCTGGAAGAATATTTAGCTAGTTGCACAATAATTGAGGATAAATTAGCATGTTGGATTGTATGAAATTGAAGAGTGTAATAGGTTTCTTCACTTTAGAAAATTCCTGTGTGACCATTTTAAATTAGGAACAAAGTTTGGTTATTCTGCACTTAATTAGCATAGGATAAATCTAGATCTGGACCGCAATGCCTGTAACTCAAAGCTTACGAACTCCGATTGACAATTCTAAATCTAGGGAATCCAATGACATATAAAAACCCTAACAATATACTTGATATAAACATTGAGAGGGGTCAGGCCTAAAGGTGAATGGGTTGGTTCACTTGGCTAGTTTGGCTGGATTTGGTGAAAGGAAACCTAAAATCAAGTTTTAAAAGGGGGATTGTTATGTAAAGTTGACTTAGTGAAAGGTGAATGGGGGATTGGTTCACTTTGCTAGCTTGGTCTAGTTTTGGCCAAGGCACATTAGTAGAATATTACATTAGTTGATTTTTTCCCTAAATTAGGGTTTTCCAGAATAAAACATTGTGTTTATGTTTTATTCTTAGTTGTTGGTTGTTTTAATCATTCTCTTAGTGATTTATATTTCTCTCCATTAATTTAAACAACTAGTTGGTGACTATGATTAGGGTTTCCTAGATAGATATAAATGAGAATGGAGTCCTATTTGTGGAGCATATATTGGAGTATTTTATATTGGATCTTAACTCATCAAGAAGTTTCTCCCTTGAAGAGGCAAGTGGGCAGGAGTGGATTTCTTTTGTAAAAGGATTATTGTATGGTGTTGACCTATCTTAATGGTTTTTTGTATTGAACAAAGTGTTGATCATGTTTTATATCTTGTTTTTTATTCAGTTTTAAGTGTGAATGATCATAACAAGTGGTATCCAACCTCTTCCTTGGACCAAAAAGCAATATTTTTTTTTCTACTTTGTAGGTTTTGGAAGGGAAAAAGAGGGTTGTGACACTTCTATTCTTGTAGATTTCTACATAGATTTTGTAGAAATTCATCTACATTTGAGTTCTTATTGAGAAAACACCCAATTTCAGGAAAAAATAATCGTTCAAATTAGACTTTGAGAAGTGAAGGTACCAAGGATTTAAAATTAACCATCTTAGGGTTTTCCCTTTAGTTATAACGTCCACTTTATTCAAGGTCTTATAAATCATATAAATTTTGGTATGTTGCTCAGATGAAAGCTATCCCAAATCTAGGTGAAAGGTCACTTCAATAGCTCCAATTAGACATATTACCTGGTTATTTCCGAGTTATATTGAAAACATTATGACCATTTCAAAACCTACAAAACCAAAAACTCTCATAGTTATAATAGATATGGAATTTTACATGTATATATTAGCCCTTGTTATTGAGGCATATCTAGGGTTTTATGTAGATTATGTCGAAGATGAAAATTATATGGAAGAAACTCATCATTTTAGTATTCTTGATTTTTCTTTGGATTATGAAGAGAATTTCAAACAATGGTTACATAGAGTAAATGGAATTTCATGCTCTAAAGTATTTCATATGAAGTCACTCCATACAGTGCATTAGGTACAAAAGTTTTAGGAAGCATATGACACAGTCCAATGGTTGGAACTTTGGCGACATATTAAAGATGAGTACACAAGAGGTATATATTCTTGGGGTGATTTAGAGGATGCTTGGAACTTTGGCGACATATTAAAGATGAGTACACAAGAGGTATATAGTCCTAGGGTGATTTAGAGGATGCTTGTGATGAATGGTATATAGACAATCATTATTTCTAGGAAGAAAAATACTCTCAACTTTTTATTAGATGGCCATACTTCTCCATTAAAATTAAACATCATTGAGGGAAGCTATGAGCTAGTTATGGATATTGGTTTATAGCGTGCATATTCTCCCATGGTAGTGTTCCTTCTAGATCCATAATTTTCCTTTGTTGACGGACCAAAATGTTCCGCCGACAGTAAGGGGATCTACTCAATGCAAATCCCAATTAGACCCTACATTATTTGGAATATGAGTCCCATCCGATATGTTTGCCTAACTTCCATTCTATTTGTTCTAAGATTTTCTTTGGAAAAAATGAGAAACACGTAAGAAAGTAATATGAATTTCGATACATACATGTTAAATAGATTTGTGAAATGATTTACAAGTAATATGCGCAAAACCTTGCTACGATCCAAGTAAATGACATGAATTTTGAAATAAGAATGTTAACATACTTTGATCAAGATACATAACTAAATAATGATTTGTTTATTGGTTGAAAATTAGTTTGAAATCAAAAACGATGATTAAAACATAAGTAGCCTATAACTTCAAATAATATATGTTTTGGAAGCATCGAAATAGTTCATTATCTTTCACACACATAAAAGAAAACACATACCATCAAATCACTAAGAGATGAGTCTCACAACGTTTCTCTAGTTCATTGGGATAATACTTTCGCCTTTCCTGACTATTTTTGAACTTGAATTGATCAAATGTAAAGTTTAAGATATCCAATATTTTGTCTTCTTCTTGAAATGTGATACCCATTTCATTGATCAGAAGATGCCCTCTAGTAATGGGTGTGGGAGGTCGAATATTAAGGTAGGCACTATTGTGTCGATTGTTGAATCTTTCAACCTAGCTTCTTTCACTGCTTTATCAAACAATTCCTTGGCCATTAATTCTTCTTCTAATTGTTTGGCCAATGTTTCTTCTTCTTTCTTTCTTTTTCTTCAAGTTGTTTCCTTTTCATCTCCACTTCTAGTTTCAATTTCTATTCTTCTTCCTATTGTTTCTTTCTAGCTTCTTATTTGTTGTTTCCTTCCTTTTCCTTAATGCTTTTTGATTTTGCCTTTCATGTTCTTCCTTTGGATTTATTTCTTCCTCTTGATACCTCTTATGAGTCTCCTCTTCTTCTTTCTTTTTCTCTCTTCTTCTGCTTTCTTTTTTGCTTCTTTATCTACTCTAATTTTCTTAATTCTTTCTCTTTTGGACGCTCAGTTCTTGTTTCGTTTTAAGCTCAACCATTTCTTTTGTATACATGATTTATTGGGAGTATTATTTTGAATCTTCCAAGATATTTGTAACCTTGGAAGTACCTATCCCTTTAGCAACTTCAAGTGCTTTAGTAGAGTTGAAGAAGTTTTTTTTTTAATTTTTATTTATTTATTTATTTTATTTTTATTTTTTTATCTTTTCTTCATGAGGCCAAGTCACTGGAGCAAACATCCAACTGTATTTTATCCTTGCATTGTGCTAAGTAGAAATACCTCTGGAATCATATATGTGATATCCCAACTTGCCAAAATTGAGATGCTCTAACTCTTGTGTCTCTGCTTTTACTTCCTTGAAATTCTTCAGACTATATTCTCCTATGCATAATGGGAAAATTGGCCAGGAAAACTTCTTTGTGTTTTACAATGAATTGGACAACCCTATAAAAATTTGGTATGCAACCTCTTGCATTACCACTTTGTTAGTCACAAATAAAAGTATCTAATGGGGACTTCTATACCCTTATGAATGTTCCATCCACAGGAGTAAACCAATCAAAAACTGCAGGCATTGACGCTCTTGCCCTCTCGGACATGCAAGGATGTTCATTATCAAAAATATCGAGATGAAATACTCTGTAATTTTGGAATAAGCTCCTTTGTAACCTATTTCCCATAGCACTTTAAAATAGAAATGTACAAGTGGTATATCATTAGAAAAAGTCTACTTCCACCCCATCTCCAGAAACTCCATCTTGACACAAACTCCATCTATCAAGTAGGAAGCCATGTAGAACTCAAGTTGCTAACCTTCTGCTGGAATTTTAGCTCTTCTAACACAATTTTTTATTGAGGATGCTACAAGGTTTCCCAATTGAATATGGTACCTTTGGTAGCACAAGTATATATCATAGGGACCCATGTTTCTTCGAAGAACTTGACATATTCTCTCCCATAAATTTTGCAACACATATCCATCAAATACTAATATACTTTCCTGAGCATTTTAGTTTTGTATATGCCTCCAACATTCTGTTTGAACTTGTTGGGTTCTTGCCACCATGATTTAAGAATTTCTTTAGTAGAACCCTTGAAGTCACAATACCACCTTGGACTAAGATAATCTTGCGGTTGAGGAAGTTTATAATACACATGGATATATCCTGGTTGATATGAGGCTAATGGTTCACCTTTAGTACTCCTTACTATCATATTATCATGACCTGTTTTCTGTAAAATCCATTCCATAGTCTTAGCACAAGGGAAAACAGGGGTGTGGGCAGTTATCTTGTAAAATTGAGACTTTTTTATAGTAATATATACATCTAGATCTTCTTCTGCTTCTGGAAATTCCTTTCTGGTGAAATCCCTGAATATATCTGGCCATGAGAAATGAACTATTTATCAATGTAACATGATATATCTTTGAGGATTGGCACTTTAGATTTAGGACTGTCAACTACACCTTCAATGTTTCACTAAATTATTTCTCCAATAGGCCCTTTCCTTGTTGTTGGTGCCATACTTTCTATGGATGATGCCGCTAAATATCCTTTGAGCCTAATTATAACACAATTCAGAAGGCATGTAGCCGCCACATATCTTCTCAGAGATAAGCTACCATTGCTTGAGCTAGTTTATTTCCATTATGCATGTAAATAGTTTTCGATACTTTGTTATTAATGAATTGAAGTTTTGTTTTCATTGTATCTTGGTGTTTACATTTATATATGTATTCCATTTTGTTCCTTCATAAATTTGGATCGAGCTTGCCTCATGGGATCCAATGCTTCTAGAATCTCTTGCTTAATCTCTTCTCATGACCTCACTTCCCCTTGCACACCAATAGAAGGTACTTTATATACTTTGACTAAGGATTCCAATCCAATGTGAAGCTTCTGATAAGCGAATATTTTTATGGTCATGGTTTTACTTAACCTCTCATGTGATTGCAAGAACATCCTTATCTCCACCCTATCTATTTCGACATATAATCTATCTTTCTTAGGAAAATTTACTGGTACATTAGAATATTTCATGCTCCACTCGTGAATGTAATCTACGACTAAGAGTGCTAATATGATCAACTTTCCTCTTCCCTGTAATTATCTTTGCATTTTGGTTAGCGGGTCTATTAATTTATGTAGGATTGTAATTTCATCATATAGTTTCTTTATCATCTCCTCTAATTCTTTTACCTCCTCAAGAATTGTTGCTTGTAAACTTTCTCTATTGAAGTTTGTACTAGACAAATTCTGATTTTCCACACGAAGCTGCTCATTTAGCTATTGTGTAGTGGCTAATTCCCCTTTAATATTTCAACTTATTTTGATAACCTATCAACATTCTTCTCTTTCACAACTACGAATGTGATGCTCACTGAACTTATCGATGTAGGATTGATCCTTGTATATGCCACAATCTCCCTTTCCAAGGTCACTAATATTGGCTTCTCTAGTTCATTGGGATAATACTTTTGCCTTTCCTGACTATTTTTGAAGTTGAATTGATCAAATGTAAAGTTTGAGATATCAAATATTTTGTCTTCTTCTTCAAATGTGATACCCATTTCATTGATAGGAAGATGCCCTCCAGTGATGGGTGTGGGAGGTCGAATATTAAGGTAGGCACTATTGTCTCGATTGTTGAATCTTTCAACCTAGCTTCTTTCACTAGTTTATCAACCAATTCCTTGGCCATTAATTATTCTTCTAATTATTTTCCCATTGCTTCTTCTTCTTTATTCTTCCTTTATTTTTCTTCAAGTTGTTTCCTTTTCATATCCACTTTTAGTTTCAATTTCTCTTCTTCTTCCTATTGTTTCTTTGTAGCTTCTTCTTTGTTGTTTCCTTCCTTTTCCTTAATGCTTCTTGATTTTGCTTTCATGTTATTCCTTTTTCTTTATTTCTTCCTCTTGATACCTATTATGAGCCTCCTCTTCTTCTTTCTTTTTTCTCTCTTATTCTGCTTTATTTTTTGCCTCTTTATCTACTCTAATTTTCTTAATTCTTTCTCTTTTGGCCTCTCGGTCCTTGTTTCCTTTCAAGCTCAACCCTTTCTTTTGTATCCATGCTTTCTTGGGAGTATTCTTTTGAATCTTCCAAGATATTTGTAACCTTGGAAGTACCTATCCCTTTAGCAACTTCAAGTTCATTAGTAGAGTTGAAGAAGTTTTTTTTGTTTTTGTTTTTTGTTTGTTTTTTTTTTAATCTCATGAGGCCAAGTCACTGGAGCAAGCATCCAACTCTATTTTATCCTTACATTATGCTGAGTAGCAATACCTCTGGAATCATATATGTGATATCCCAACTTGCAAAACTTGATATGCTCTAACTCTTGTGTCTCTGCTTCTGTTTCCTTGAAATTCTTCAGACTATATGCTCCTATGCATAATGGGAAATTTGGCCAAGAAAACTTCTTTGTGTTTTACAATGAATTAGACAAACCTATAAAAATTTGGTATGCAACCTCTTGCATTACCACTTTTCCAGTCACAAATAACAGTAGCTAGTGGGGACTTATATACCCTTATGAATATTCTGTCCACAGGAGTAAACCAATCAACAACTTCAGGCATTGATGCTCTTTCCCTCTCGGACATGTAAGGTGGTTTGTTATCGAAAACCTTAGTACCAAGATGAAATACTCTGTAATTTTGGCATTAGCTCCTTTGTAACCTATTTCCCTAGAAATTTACAATAAATATGTACAGATGGTATATCATTGGCAAAATTCTATTTCCACCCCATCTCCAGAACTCCATCTTGACACAAACTCCATATATCAAGTAGGAAGCCATGTAGAACTCAGTTTGCTAACCTTCTGCTGGAGTTTTAGCTCTTCTAGCACAAGTCTTTAGTGAGGATTCTACGAGGTATTCCCAATTGAATATGGTACCTTTGGTAGCACAAGTATATATCATAGGGATCCATGTTTCTTCAAAGAACTTGACATCTTCTCTCCCATAAATTTTGCAACACATATCCATCAAATACTAATATACTTTCCTGAGCATTTTGGTTTTGTATATGCCTCCAACATTCTGTTTGAAATTATTGGGTTCTTTCCACCATGATTTAAGAATTTATTTTGTAGAACCCTTGAAGTCACAATACCACCTTGGACTAAGATAATCTTGTGTCTGAGGAAGTTTATAATACACATGAATATCTCCTAGTTGATATGAGGCTAATAGTTCACCTTTAGTACTCCTTACTTGTTCAAATTGGAAACTAGGGCCAAACTTCATGTGGGTCATCTTATTCATGGATGATAATATGTTTATTAGATTCCTCGCATCGAGAGGTGTAATATTGATATAAAGATCATCCGATTCCGATAAGTATTCATGGAGATATGAACTTATTTTGATTATGGAATTAATATCAAACCGACCTACAACTCATGTAGGCTCAGAAGCCCAACAATCGCATCTATTCAAACATCATCATTTGTGTATAAATACAAGAGGACTTTTCCTCATTTTCACTCAATCATCTCATCACATATCTCTCTCTATTGCGTAGAAAAGAGTCTCTTCTCTACTGCACAGAAAAGGGTCTCTCCCTCACACATGTGAAGTCAGAAGCTGCTGAAACTGAAGTTGTAACTGCAGAAGTAAAGTTTGACCTGCATGTACCAGAAGATCTTCTCATATGAACTATACTGTAGGTTCATTTGAACCTCCTTTGAAAGCCGCAACTTTTGGTGGTGGAATCAAGTCAATCCGACGGACGGTTTGCAAGATATCGACTGCCCTAGTTTGAAGGAAACTGTTGAAACTGAAGCTGCAACTGCAGAAGTAAAGTTTGACTTGCGTGGACCAGAAGATCTCCTCATCTGAACTACGCTATAGGTTCATCTGAACCTCCTTTGAAAGCCACAACTTTTGGTGGTGGAATCAAGTCAATTCGACGGACGGTTTGCAAGATATCGACTGCCCTAGTTTGAAGGAAGTTGCTGAAACTGAAGCTACAACTGCAGAAGTAAAGTTTGACCTGCGTGGACAGAACATCTCCTCATCTGAACTACATTGTAGGTTCATCTGAACCTCCTCTAGAAGCCGCAACTTTTGGTGGTGGAATCAAGCCGATCCAACGGTTGTGAGATATCGTCTGCCCTAGTTTGATGATGAAGCCGCTAATGCTGATGCTGCTGATCTAGGGTTTGCTACTGCTGATATAAATCAGATTTATTGTACTATTTCTCTTTGCTGAATTATTGAAGATAAAAGAAGATTTGATCAAAGGGTTTCCCCACACATTGTGGGGTTTGTCCCTGGCTAGCCGCCACATCTTGTGTCTCTTGTCTTGGCTTGTTTTCTATCGATCGTTTAATGTTCTATCTACACTTTACTTTATGTACATGTGATTGCTAATCTGTGGAATATAATAAGAAAAAGAAGTAAGCTATTATAAGCATAGAAAATACCATAACTTAACATTATTATCATATTATCATGATTTGTTTGCTGTAACATCCATTCCATAGTCTCAGCACAAGGGAAAATAGGGGTGTGGGTAGTTATCTTGTAAAATTGAGACCTTTTTTATAGTAATATATACATCTCGATCTTCTTCTCCTTCTGGAAATTCCTTTCCGGCAAAATCCTTGAATATGTCTTGCCATGATTAAGGGGCTATTTATCAATGTAACATGATATATATTTGAGGATCAACACTTTAGATTTAGGATTGTCAACTACACCCTTCAATGTTGCCCTCAATTGTTTCTCCAATAGGCCCTTTCCTCATTGTTGGTGCTAAACTTTATATGGATGATACCATGCTAAAGAACTATAAATAAATTGTCGTTGAAAATTAAAAGATATTCATTGCAACATAAGATGTTAGCCAAAAAATATTAAACTACTCACTATTCTGTTATGTAGCACAATTTAGAAAAACACAACGTAGAAGGCTCTTTGGTTGCAGTTGCAATTCCCAGGGCTAGGTGCAATTGAGGTTTCTAGTGACAAATGTCAATGGGAGAGATTAAATGGCTAAGTTGTGTAGGTGCCATAACAATGAAGACAAATTGCATGCATTGATCGCAATTAGGGATTGTAAGAGCAAAATGCAACAAGGAAGAATTGAAAGGTAAATTGTGCAAGCGCAATATCAATGTAGGTTGAAATTGGGGATTATAAAAATATTTTGCAATGAAGAGGATCCAGGATTGAAATGCATG
Organism: Pinus tabuliformis; assembly: GCA_031772625.1. NCBI lineage: Eukaryota > Viridiplantae > Streptophyta > Pinopsida > Pinales > Pinaceae > Pinus > Pinus tabuliformis. Next base: position 160,528,151 of record CM062815.1, on the reverse strand, counting down.
GACACAATAATAAGGTGAGTCACAATCATATGCTATAATGATAGCATCTGATTCAAAAGATTTTGATACTTAGATTGTGGGAATGCGATTATGAAGGCTTTAGCATGATTGAAGCAAATAAGAAGTTAATGTAATCACGATCACGATCTGTAAGGAGATGGTTAGAGATTTATCTCCTTAGGATGTGATTATGCGATTATGTGACCAGGCAAGTTGTAAAATTGGCTAAGTGTTCAAATATGGTTTTGCTGGGTCAATACGAGGGTAAGGTTTTGTGCATGCATCTATTTATATATTATTAGTTACAAAAATGAAAAGCATTACATAATACGAAGAGGCACAAGAAAAAGGACAAAATTTCAAGAAAAAGAAAAGATGTTAAATCACAAAAATTAGAGAGAGGGCGCAAAGCCTACCTAGACCCAACACTTGGTCACAGTTGCAACTCGTAATGGTAGATGAGATCTCTACAAAACAATCTTGTGTGGAGTACTCTGAGCTCAATGATAGAATGGAAATGAATAGGGGGGTCCCCCCCCCCCACACACACACACATATTCCCACATTTGCGAAGAAAATGTTCTTTGGACCTAGATAGTTCTCTTTTCCACATGATTGCGATGGACACTTGGAGATTAATACTCAAGCATTCTTCAAGCTCATGTTTTTTTAATTGTGGTCAACACTTTTACAAGGGATTCAAGTTTATGGATGCTCTGTCTGGACTGCTTTAAAGTTGCGTCCAACCATTATACATGGGAGCTTAGTTCCTTGGACAACTTTATTATTGTAGTTAAAACCATGAAGGGGACCCTAGTTTATGGTTGCACATCCTTTCTACAAGCATCAAGGAAAACACATTGTAGGGGATGGAGTGTTGGGATCCTCCCCAAGTGTGTAATGGTGGGCAGGGTGGGGTTGGGGTGGGGGTGTCTAAAGGGCCAATTAGAGTAAGAATAATACAGTTATGATGACCATTCAATGTAAAGTGGACTTGGTCCAATATGTTTGTTATTATTAAATCAACTTTGCCAATTAGTTAGCATTAAATAAATCTAACGTGGCCTCATTAAATGATTTCCACTAGGAAGTTGGATGTGGTTGGGATTAGTGTTTCCTAAATGGATATAAATAAGGTCTGACTCCTCCTTATGGAGAATGTATTGGAGTATATTGCATTGGGGCTTGGCTCATTAAGAGGTGATCCTTTCAAACAGGCTAGTGAATAAGAGCGGTTTTCTTTCATAAATGGATTATTGTATGGTGTTTACTTACCTTAATGACTTTTTTATATTGAATTAAGCAATGATAATTTTTGATATCTGGTTTTTTTCTCAACTTAAGGGTTATGATCATATTATGTGTACATTATTTAGAGTGCCCTCAAGGTTGAGAGTGTTTTGGCATAGACCAAAAGTGCATTAAGGGATGTATTGGTATTAACCTCCTCCCCAAAGTCGATGGTCCCTATTGTGTAAAGGGTAGAACTGCAAGTCTATTTCATGTTAGAATTTGTTGTTGAAGAAGAAAATTGCAACATATTATTCATTAAGGAAACTTTTGGCATGCCTGCTTAAGTGTGAAATATGTACAAAAGCAAGGAACTAACTTTCCTTCAATTTTGAAGAGTTTAGAATTCCTATGGTATTTGGTGAGCTATTGTATTAATTGTGACATGGTCAAAATCCTAGGTAAACATGTTGAGATTTGTGTCGATGACGATTGGAGGCTTTAGGTGCATTGTACTCTACTTAAGTATTGTAACAATGTAAGGCTATAGGAGGTCAATGTTAAAATATTTCCATCTAGATATTAAGTCAAACCATATCTACAACTAAGAAATTATATGGGATATAATTCTCTTCATACTCTATAAAGGTTTATTAAAGTATGCCATCTTCCTATCACTAAACATTTTGGATTTTCTTAATGAAGTGCATTTCTTTATTGATTTTTATTGATGTTATTTTTATGGAGGAAAAAGTGCCTATAATTAGAGGAGCTAGATAAGAAATTTAGGTCCATGGTCACTACTAATTTAAATCTAAACAAAAATTCAAAAGGAAACAATGAATTTCATTATCTTGATTATAGTATTAGTTGTGTTATATGAAAGTGTTATTTTGTCCCTAGGTACATGAATGCTTGTGATTATACATGTAAATCAAGTGCATAAGGGTTTGATTAAACACTTCTGTGTTCCCATTAGTTTGAAGTTGAAAGGTTGTATACATGTCAAGCATTTTGATATGAATGTTATAAAGAGATTCTAGGAATTTGGAGGTAAACTTGCAGCCTTTATTACTAATAATGGTGGTAGGAAACTTGAACTGACTTAGATGTTTCTATTTTTTTTTTCATAATGACCTACAATAAATTAATATTATTGTAAGGCACACAAATTTACTTATTTGGGATCCTATTAACACAAAACAATATTTCTTTATGATAATGGCATGTGGTTGGGAAGCATATCAAAAAATCCATTAAGGAAAATTCTCATGTTGTAAAAGAGTGGAAAATGCATGTACAACCCCAAATTCTTGTTGGTTGACTTTATGATTGTGTAGGAAACACACCTCTTGATTACAAAGTAAGTTTCCCATCTTGATCATGGCTAGAACGTCACTTGGAAGTGAATAATTCATGATGGGTGCAGAGAGAATCAAAGCCACTCCCTTCTTATTATCATCTAAATTTGATGGGATATTTATCACTAAACTAAAATCTTGATGAAGTTCTTTTCAATAATGGATCATTATATAACTTCTCATCTATATTAGTACTTTCATGGAGGAAAAATTAGAGAAATTAGCTTGTTGATCCCATTTTAGTGATAGGTCCTAGTTTAGAGATTTGGGGTTTGGAAACTTCCAAATCCATTTTGAGGCATCAAACAACAATATTTGGGGCCAAAATTTGTTAACATAGCTCTTATCCACTAAACACTATTCTACACAAAGCGATATTTCCAATGATGTAAAAAACACATTAATAACAGTTTGTATGTGGAAGTTATGCTTCCTACAAGTAGACATAAAATGTTGATCACCATGGCACCAAGTGGATGCCACATCAACCCTCATTACTAACAAATATGGGGATATCCATGAGTGAACTTTCAAGAATATTATAGAAGTCCTATAATATTGTCACTAATTGAGGGTAGAGTGTTCAAAAAATCGCCAACCCTAGATGTTCGCTAGGTTATGTTAAATACTAAGTCACAAAGGAGGAGAAAGGGTTCCATTCTTTAATATTGTACTTGATATAAAATTGAGTAGAGCATCTAGGAGTGGGATTTAAGAGAAAAATGGCAAGGGAAGAAGATTCTACAATAACCATTCATCCCATAGTGTCAAAGACAACTCCGTAATGAGTGCCCCCTTTCTTTGTACACGCATTTCATAATTGAATAAAATAGGACAAAGCATAGGTCCAACATTCTAGCTGGGTTTCTCTTGTTTGAAGTTCCCCAAGATACACCTTGTGTTCATTTTTGTGGATGGTATGTTTGTTTCCTTATTGTTTCATTTTTTTATTTTAGTTATTTTGATAAAATTAGCAATAGTTCAATAGTAATTAATTTTGGATCTCCGATAATAGATTGCATAATCGAAGATTTCAAAATATTATAATATTTTTTGTGATGAATTGTTTTAGTGAAATATCCATGGAAGTTTACACATCAAGTTCTTACTCAATGATTGAAGGCATAAGAGTTTGTTGGTTTACACCTGCTTATTTTTCAAGTGCAATAGATACAAGCAGAAATTTCTTAAATAATGATAATTACTTTTAATGACATAGATATTCGTTTAATAATTCCAGTTTATCATCAAGAAATTACACTTAAGAAATTCAACCATAAAATCATAAGCATAGTAGATATCACAATGCAAAAGAGAACACAAAATTTACCTTGAGAAAATCCACTTGGCGGAAAAACACAATAACCTTTTCCTTAGAGAAATTCTTCAGTTCAACAGGAGATACATCTAATGTAGCTAGTAAAATATGAGGTCAAATTGACCAATAAGGTATGGTCAAATTTGGTTAAGAAACCCTCTTCTCAAGTCAAATAAAGTCAAACTTTCTACCCTGCAACTTCGGCCTTGTCTAATCTGCCTAGGCCGAATTTCGACCTCTAAGAATATGCCCAGAAACTCGGCTTGCCCAAAAATTTACAAATGCAAAATCAAGAGAGAGAGAGAGAGAGAGAGAGAGAGATGAATTCGTTGTTCTTGTCCTTCTTTGTCCTTCTTATCCTTCACTTGAATGCCCATAAACTTTCTTTCTTTTGTGAGGTTGAATGTGTTGAGAAATCTAGGGCATCCATAGTTAGGTGATTTCTCTTCAATTAGTAATTGCTTGTGAGCGTTTTCTACTTCTTTAGATTAAGATCTTCTTTAATTAGGTTATTAATGTTCTTCTTCATTAAACAAATACCAATGCATGAACATAAATAGACAAGAGACACATAATGTAGGCTATCAGCCATGGCCAAAACCTATCACTCTTTGAGAGGAAAACCTGCACAAATTCTTCTTATAGAGATTCCAATTGATGAATACCAAGACCAAGACCCTTGACCTATTAGCCACTCCAAGACCAAGACACTAGTTCTCTTGACTGTCTTCTTCTCCTTTCTTCTTCTTGACTCCTCTTCCGCTTTGATCTTCTTAGCACTGAGACATAGTTACAATGATATCATTAAAATGAACTGACATCATTTCCTATATGAGCATACTAATATAAACTATGATAGGAACGAGTTGTAGACACACTTGAGATGGCACTGAAACACATCACTATAATGTCACAGATATGTGATCATAGTAGCAACACCGAAGCTAAGATAGCACCGAATATTTGAGCCTGAGATAGCACCGAATCACTGTGATGCATCGTTGAACTGTCTCCATTGCAATCCTTAGTATATATGATGAGATTGTTATGAAGTTATCTTGAGATCACCAAAACTGAGTTCACTAAAAATGTTACCGCAGTCTTCTATGAAATTTGAGCTTGTAGACTATGTCATAGCTCTTAAAATTTCCTTCTTTGAGATCCAAATGTGTTACTGTAATCTCCTCTCCGAATTATAGAGGTATCTGAACTTGTCTCTGTACTTTGTCACCTGAATTTCAGAGAGATCTAAACTTGTTGACTGTGTAAAATGTGAAGACCCTATACACATATATATAGTGGTTGTCCTATATAAATAAGCTGACATGTGTATTTGAATAGGTGTGTCTCCATTAGGTGAAGCCGACATGAGTTCTTCACTTCATCTAGAGGCCAACTTGAAGAGGAGTGACTTGTGCTTGTCTTGGAGGGCTTCTTGACAATTCTATAGACTCATATACATTTGTAACATGCCCAAGAAGGGTTTTTCATTCATCAAATTGACTCTTTTTTACTTTTGACAAATCCTAAAGGCTCTCAATGGGATCCATCTAAAAATAAAATCTCTTGCTCATGAAACCCATGAAGCAAGCATTACAATAATAATTTTATTTTTTCTTCTTTACAAAAATCACAATTACATGTCATTATGAAGACCGAACCTAGTTACACTTTTCAACACTCCCTCTTAACTAGGGAGGTATTCATAATGGTACTTGGTCATTCTCAATCTGAATAATTTCTCATAAGAAGAATCAGATTGTAACCCATCTGTATAAAATCATGTCAACCGACATTATCACATAGCAAGGCCTTGAATAACAACTCTATCTCTCCACAATATCATAGCACAATGCTAGTGAGACCAATGATGTATAGATACCCTCATCATTATCTCTATTGGAACATACCCCACCCGGGTCCTCAGGGTGTGTTCCACCAAGACTATTCTTATCTTGGATTCCCATTCCTCAAAGAATATTGGTCCTCTACGACTACTCTTATCTTGGATGCCCTAACTCATCCTCAAAGGGTATTAGATTCCATATGTTTACCTAATCCTCCATTCTATCTTCCCAAGTGAATACTAGAATGATGTGTCTAGCTCTCCCTCTTAATTAGGGAGGGCATCTCTATTCCAATAAAGGAATGTACCTAAGCTCCCTCTTGGCTTACGATTTTTTCTTCCAAGTAAGAAACTTGTTTCCAGGCTCCCTCTTAATTAGGGACCTACAAAATCTCCACAGTTGGAGATGATGGGACAACCAGATGCTTGAATAACTCCTTCCTTCAATGTTATGAATTTATTCTTTGTCATGAAGTCTTCATCTTTTGGGACTTCCTTATAGGGCACAAACCATCCATCACTTTCATCCAGGAGTTAGTCATGTCATCACTCCTTTCATAAAAAAGCGATCCATCAGTCTACAATTGGACTTGCTTCATGCCATGTTGCTTTCTCCATGCTATCTTCTTCGAAAGGATCTTACATCCTTCTACATGGTCCTCTTGGAGGACATCCAAAGTTCTTCCTTTGGCAGCCCTGCATAAGCCCATCCAGATATTTGTTCAAAAATAAGAAATGAACACTTAAATCAAAATTACCTTTGTGATGGTATTTTATCATGACATCTTCCTGCTGTCATCAACATCTTGCATACATGTTGACATATCTCCCAAAGATATATATTGTCAAGGGTCTCTTTCTTTTTCTGACTCCATCAAAGTTTTGTATTCTTCCATGGAGATATCCTAGTCAAATCTTCTTGGTATTTTGAATGTTGATTGCCTTTACCACAGTTGCATAGTACACGATATCTTCCTTCCTTTTACGCATTTTATTGCCAGGAATTAGAGTTTCACCTCATATTCCATATGAGGACATATTATGTTGATTTCAACTAGTGTGACCCATGCCTTCCTGCATCCTTTCATAAGAGGAGATCCTTTTCTTTTTTATCATGCTCTCAAGATAGAGAATTGATCCATGTTACCTACAACCATATGACATGACTCTATAATATTGAATATAAGCATACATACCTCATTTTCCTTTAGGTCACCTGGGCTTCTTTCAACAACTTCCTTGATTGAAATGAGCTTCAACCCCTTGATCTGCTTCATCTCTTATGTCATCATAATATCTCCCATGAATTCCACAAATTGGAGTTCCTGATGAAACATTTGCTTCCTTTCTAGATTGATGAACCTTTCGATGAAGATTCCATCAGAGAATCTTGAAGATCTTGAATATCCCTATCCAACAGATGTTTCCTTGATATATGATGAGTCTTGTCCTGGATGACTTCTTCCTTTTTCCCATAAGTGTCACTTGAGATTTTAATGAGGTTACCAAGAATTATGTCCTTCATAGTTGACTATCATAGATTTTGTTCCAGACATCCTTCATGTTTCCTATGGTGATGTCATGAGCTCTTACTTCTAATCCTTTTCCTCTTCCTTAGATTTCTTCTTTTCAGCGTCCTCCAATTCTTCAGTGAAATGGGCTTCTTCTCTATATTTCTTGATATTTCCATTCTTGAGGTTAGGACAATCTTTCCTGTAATGCTCATAGCATTGAATCTTAGCTATGTTCTTCTTTCCTTTCAACAAATGTTTGAGTACTTTTCCCCCTCAACCTGTATACTTCTATCTTGCATAGAAACCACAAGTTGTTGAATGGAATAACTTTCTTATCCTCATAGGAATTTGTTACCTTGTTCATCAGATAGTGTATTTAGAACATTGGAGATCATTTCCTTATCCAAAATCATCTCTCTCAAATCTTGCAGTTGAGATCTTATGAAGATGACCCTTTATCCGTTCATACCTTACAATTTGTGTAGATCAGATTTATGTGATATGACCTTCTTTATCGCATCTTCGAAGAATAGTTCTACCAACTTATCATAGGTCTCTTTTGATGTCTCCAATCCTGCTATATGGGGAATGAGGAAATATTTGATGAATTCCATAAGAATATCTTCAGCCCTTAGACCAATTTCCATGTATTCAGATAATACTTGACCTTCAGATGGTATGTAGAATTTTCCATTGATATGATCAATGACTTCATTTTCTTTGAGGAATATTTCTATCCTTCTTTTCCATGAAAGGAACTTTGATGACCCAACCAGCTTATAGAACTCCTTGCAAAACAAAGTCATTTTCGTATATTAGATTATAGAAGAAAAGGTACTTACTTGTCAAGTGAAGATAAAATATTCAACTTGATCACTTTATTGATGATGATCAATGAAGATGTCCCGATGCTCCTCGTATGATCTTCTTTAAGGATGAGGAGGTACTTTCTTAAATGAGGGGAGACAACCTTGGAACCTTTTGAAGATAATGATCAGGCCCTTGATCTTGCTTCTCTTGATTTAATAGTCTACAAACTCTTTGAGGTTTCCTTTGGTGAAGATAGCGTGCAGATCTCAGAAATACTTCTAGGGTTTTGAATTTCTCCAAGATGATATGATCTTCGACCTAGAAATGCTTCTATTGGATGAATAGACTTCTAGTTGCCTTTGATTTGTAGATCTATTCACCTTGTCTAGAAATAAGGTTTTGGCCTTGATTATTTGATTGATGATCCTAAGACTTCTTTTGAAGTAAAATTTCTTCTTTGATCTAAGGTTTGATTCTTCAATGCAGATCTTGAACTTTCACTTTGATATCCTTCAAATTTCTTTGATGCCTTCCTTGAAACTCGATACTTGAGTGTCTCTTTGATTAGATGCCCTTTTCTTGACTTTGTCACCCTAGCTCTGATACCATGTTGAGAAATCTCAACATCAATAGTTAGGCGATTTCTCTTCAATTAGTAATTGCTTGTGAGTGATTTTTACTTCTTTAGATTAGGATCTTCTTTACTTAGGTTATTATTGTTCTTCTTCATCAAACAACTACTAATGCATGAACATAAATAGACAAGAGACACATAATATAGGCTATCATCTAGGGCCAAAACCTCTCACTCTTTGAGCGGAAAACCCACACAAATTCTTCTTATAGAGATTCCAATTAACGAATACCAAGACCAAGACCCTTGACCTATTAGCCACTCCAAGAACAAGACATTAGTTCTCTTGATTGTCTTATGATCCTTTGTTCTTCTTGACTCCTCTTCTTCTTTGATCTTCTTAGCATCGAGACATAGTTACAATGATAACATTAAAATGAATTGAGATCATCTCCTACCTGAGCATACTAAGATAAATTGTGATAGAAACAAACTTTAGACACACTTGAGATGGCACTGAAACACATCACTGTAATTTCACTGAAATGTGATCACTGTAGCAGCACCAAATCTAAGATAACACTGAATCTGTAACCCTGAGATATCTTCGAATCACTGTGAGGTATCATTAAGTTGTCTCCACTGCAATCCTTAATATATATGTCGGGATTGTTACGAAGTTATCTATGAGATCACTAAAAATGTTACCGCAGTCTTCTATGAAATCTGAGCTTGTAGACTATGTCATAGCTCTGAAACTTTCCTTCTCTAAGATCTGAATGTGTTACTGTAATATCCTTTCCAAATTATGGAGGGAACTTGTCTCTGTACTTCATCACCTAAATTTTAGAGTAATCCGAACTATTGACTATGTAAAATGAGAAGACCCTATACACACAGATATAGTGGTTGTCCTATATAAACAAGCCGACATGAGTATTTGAATAGGTGTGTCTCCATTAGGTGAAGTCGACATGATTTCTTCACTTCATATAGAGGCCGACTTGAAGAGGAGCGACTTATGCTGGCCTTGGAAGGCTTCTTGACAATTCTATAGACTCATATACATTTGTAACATGCCCAAGAAGGGTTCTTCATACATGACATTGACTCTTTTTGACTTTTATGAAAAATCCTAAAGGCTCTCAATGGGAGCCATCTAAAAAATAAAATCTCTTTCTCATGAAACCCATGAAGCAAACATTACAATAATAATTTTATCTTTTATTCTTCACAAAAATCAAAATTACATGTCATTATGAAGACCGAACCTAGTTACACTTTTCAATAGAATGATGCCTTGAGGAGGAGGTCAAATTCTCTTTATATATTGATCTACCTATCTGAATGGGTGTGTCGCTTCACTAGGGCCAACTTGACTAGTTTGAAGCCAAAAATTCAAAATTCAATTTTTGAAAAATTTCCCTTTTAAATTTGACATGAAGAATATGTCTCATAATAATTATTTCAAGGGCTAATCAATGAAAATGACATGAAGAACATGTCTTACAATCACATTATACATTTCAAGGGATAAAAATAGAAATTATGAAGACCGACCATAGCTACAAAATTCAACACTCCCTCTTAGCTAGGGAGGTATTCATAATGACTAGACAAATGTTCTCATGCTAAAAAATTCCTCTAAGAAATGGTCATAACAAATCATAAATAGCATCAACATCATTCAACTGCCATAATGTTATGAAACCAGCTCACAAAAAGATAGAAAAGATAGATGAACGCCTTAGAAATAAGCCTCCTCAAGGAGGCAACCTCCTTTACATTACACAAATGAACAATTATTTGATGATACAAATGACAAGACCTCCTTTCTATATATAGGAGTCTAAGGGGTCATAATATAATCGGAGCTGACACAACAATAATAATGTAAGGGCACAATAATAACAATAGTGGGCTTCTATGGGGCACAATAATAACAATATGGGGACTACATGGGCACAACAATATAATAAGGGGGTTGTACTAATAACAATAAGGGGTTACACTAGTAGTATAGGGACCTAACATGCCCCTCTCCTTCAAAAAGTGTTGTCCTCAACGCTTGAGTAGTTATTGATGCTTCTGTATAAAATTCTCATCCTTCCATGTGGAATCTTCAGCGGGTTAGTTCTTCCACTTGATGAGATGCTCTGAAATTGATCGATTTTGTAGCTTTCGACTTCTCGGTTCTGTGAATGCTTCAGGTTCCAATATGATTTTTCCTTCCTTCTCAAGTTCTAGCAATATTGTTGGAACTAGGATCTTCGATAATGTTTGAATGAGTTCCCACCCTGCTTCACCATTCTTCCATTCATCCCTTGGTTTGTTTATCAAATTTGGTTGGATAATTATATCAACCTCTACCATTTCTGCAACCATATGTTCAATTTCAATCATTTGGGCACATGGATATCTATAAGGCCTGATGTTTGGAGGAACACTTCCTAGAATAAAATGAATAGCATGATCATGATCATGAATATGTGGGAGACCTTTGGGAGTCTCAAATACCTTGGAATGATTGTCCAAGGCTTTTTGGAGATCTGGAGAAATACATGATTTTGATGTGGGAACTATTAGCGAACATAATGGTGCAATTACGCCTCGTTGTTCTTTCTTTAGAAGCTTTGTCATTCCATAGAGCTGAATATCTTTCTTGGTTTCCCTATGATACCCCTTAATTCAACTTCCTTTCCTTCTGAAGAAAATTTCATGAAAAGTTCTTGAAAATTAAAAGCTATTGTACCCAAGGATTATAGCCATTGGACTCCTAATACAACATCAGTACTACCTGTTGTAACGGAAAGAATTGGGCTATTCAATACGTATTCTCCCATGGATAGCCTGATATTATGGCACTTTCCAGAGCAATTTATGGTTCCTCCACTTACAACCGTCACTTGAAACTTTGGTGTCGGATATAGGAAGCAATTCAATTCCTTGGATATCTTACAATTAATAAAATTATGGGTACTACTCAAATCAATCAACACTATTACCTTTTTCTTCTTGATATGTCCTCCTGTCTTTCTAGTTTAAGGAGGGGTAATTCCGACCAATGCATTACAAGATATGGTTGGATTCATTTCTTCTTTCTCTGGGGTTGGCTCCTGGTGAGTATCCTTTTCTTTTGATGTTTCTTGATACTTTTCTTCCTGATATTTCATGGCTGTAACCTTCTTCTTCTTGATATGTCCTTTTATCTTGAGAGTTTGAGGAGTGGTAATTCCCGCCATTGCAATACAAGATATGGTCAGATTCATTTGTTCTTTCTCTAGGGTTGGTTCTCGGTGTATATCCTCTTCTTTTGACATTTCTTGATCCTTTTCGTCATTAGGAGGCCTTTCTTGTAGCATCTTTGTCCCACCTTCCTTCAAACCTTCCATGTCTTTCTTCAAATCTTCCATGCCTTTATTCCAATATGCTTTCATACCATTGATATCAACTTCCATGGCAGAGATAATACTATTTATCTTTTGCTTCTCTATAATATCATTTAACCTTATATCAATTTTTGAAAGTCCTCAGTATGCTTTTCCATTGAACCTTTTTGTTTGAGATTTATCAATTGGTTAAAGAAGGTATTGCTCTTGGTATCCTCATAATGTGCTATCATTTCCTCTGTGAAAAGTGACCACATGACAAGTGGTTTACGAGAACAAAGCCCTTTATACCATAAAAATTGATTCGGTTATAAAAAATTAGATGTAATATGTACCTTTTGTAACAGTGGTACACCATGTAGATCAAAATATTTCTCCATTTGTAGTATCTAATTTACCGGATCCTTGCCCTCAAACTTCCTCATATCACCTTTTCTTGATTTTAGGAGCTCAATCTTGAAACAAGTATAATTCTGTAATTTCAGATCTTCCAGTTCTGAAATTGCGACCTGCAGTATCCCTCTACGTCCTCTTTCCAATGCCACCAGTCTGATCGAAATTGGATTCTCCAAGAAAGAGTTATGCACAATCTCCCAACATGACCTGATTATATACCTTTTCAGAAGAGCGAACTTGTAGGAAGTTCCACGTGTCACTGTTTTGACCTTTGGATCTGAAAAATATACACATGAAACTACAGTCCGTCCTATTTCTGTAACTTCTTACGAAATTTCAATTTGATGTTCAGAGAGAAAGTTATGATGATTTTCCCAAGGTCACCTGTTTAGGATTTAATTCAGGAGCCTGCAGAAACCCTAAATGTCTCAGATCATATATTAGAAAATATAGCGAGACAAGATCTGAAATTCGGACCCGAGGTTCAGCACTATGTCGTCTCGAATGGGTTTTTTTTTTCGCTTCTGAAACTCCGCAAAAAAAAGTTATAGCTAAAATTCCATGATGACCTATTTGAGCAGCGAAATCCTAGAATCCAAAGCTCTGATACCAAATGTTATGAAACCAGCTCACAAAAAGATAGAAAAGATAGATGAACGGCTTAGAAATAAGCCTCTTCGAGGGGGCAACCTCCTTTACATTACACAAATGAACAATTATTTGATGATACAAATGACAAGACCTCCTTTCTATATATAGGAGTCTAAGGGGTCATAATATAATTGGAGCCGACCTAACAATAATAATGTAAGGGCACAATAATAACAATAGTGGGCTTCTATGGGGCACAATAATAACAATAAGGGGACTACATGGGCACAAAAATATAATAGGGGGGTTGTACTAATAACAATAAAGGGTTACATTAGTAGTATAGGGACCTAACACATAATTATGGCCAAATAACTTTGACACATGGCAGATCAACAAGATCAACAGACTACCATAATTATGGTCGATACCTCTGACCTATGATCTATCCTCACCATAACCTTGGTTTGTACTCATATGATATGGTACATCATTAGCATCAACTAGTCACCATAATTATGGTCCATCTAACACATGTATACAGACTCGTCCTGGTTTACCATCATTCTTGTCAATATCTTTGACACATGGTGAATCTCCGAACGCCACACTCTACTTGAGTAGATTCAGGTTTGATGCTAAATGAGATTGATGTTGAAATGCCACAATCTATCTTACTAATTTTGGGCCTCAAGGACCATTATTCCAAATTCTAGTCAATATAATTGACACAGGAATAATGACTGTCATCTACTAGACCATTCTTCCTAGTTTTTGTTCATATATGACACAAGGAGAAGATTTCTAACACCCTCCTCCCACATCTACCCAAGTAACTGACCAACTGGGCTAAACATGTGATGAGAGGCTAATATGATATGATTCAACCTCCTAGGTGACCTTAAGGAAATGGAATTGATGGAAACACATCATGAAAACCTTCCACATTAGCTACATGACCCCTGAGAACCATTCGAACACTTGTGGTAACCAACCCTTGGGTCCCACTGAGGATTTAGATCTCTTGACCTCTAGATGCTCCCATGCTATGGGCCTGATAACATCTAAGAGGCTCTAGACGCTCTCATGACAAGGCATGCCATCGTCCAGGGACTATTTTGCTCAGTTTTGTGCCAGCATCCCCAGGATTTCAGCCACTTTTTCAGGCCTAGAGCCTAGGTCACTGCCCAGAATTGAATGATAGCTTCAAAACAGAAAGATAACAATGAAATAATGATGCAAATTAAAATACTTGAACAAGCCCTTGATTGGACCCCTACTAGCCATGACATACATTTTATCAAACATATCACAATTATGTAATCTATAGGTGTAAACAAAAAATCTAAGCATAGGGGTCTCATACTCATCTGAGAATCGCTAAGAGACATTGATGCCTCAACATGTTAGCTGCAGTTTCATCCATTAGGTCATAGATACATTGTTCATTTATTTAAAAGTAAATATATGATGAGAGACATACACAACTACAACCACAAAACATATACATAACCAACATAATAGAAACATAAATACCAAGAAAATCACGACCATATGATCCACATATAAACCAATATAATAGTCATAGAAATGCAAGAATAAATAACCTCATATTTATTATGCAAAATCCAAACCAGGGATGGGACTACCACGTTCCACCCGACCGTAGAATGGCTGAGCCAAATATCTCTTCATCCATTCACCCCCGTGCCATATTCCAAGCATGAATGTGGGATATCATAAAACACATCAATCCAAAACCATCTAGGGATTCCAGAGGCCAACCACCTCAACCCATCAAACAATGATTCCACCTCATGGACGGACATCACAAAACCATCATCAGATTGGTCTCTATCCAAGCCTTCCAGGGCTCTAGAGCGTTTTTTCTAACCAAGGCTCTAGGACTAGTAACTCAACCCACAACTTATACAGGGCTCCAGAGCGTTTGTCCAACCAAGGCACCAAGACTAGTAACTCAACCCACCTAGGGATCCAAAGTGTTTTTCCAACCAAGGCTCCATGACTAGTAACTCAACCCAAGTTGTTACAAGGCTTGAGAATGTTTGTCCAACCAGGGCTCTAGGAACTTATGACTCAACCCAAGCTGAGGAAACATGAGAACCAATCAAAACAAAACAAGGAAATTAATCCACAATCAATATGGCTATAAAGGAAATTACAAGGCTAAGCAGATACTCTGTCAATCCCAACAATCCTCCATGTCAGTGACATATCATGACCAATAAACCACATGCATATGCCATGCATGCAAAAACTAGTGAGGAAAACATACATGAAACTCGATAACTGCAAGCCAAACCTGTTGTAGTTGATGATCCCGATGTTCTCTTGCACTTTCCTTCTCCTCCCTTGCCTTCTCACTCCAAAACTCCAAATATGCCACAACCTCCAAGAGTGCTCCAAGAAAACTTTGTGTCCAAGAGTGAGAGAGAGAGAATGAGAGAGCTCCAAAAAATAAACTGACCAAGCTTGCCCACTGATCCTGAGAAACCTTTTTATCAACGAGGCCTCTATTTTTTTCATTTCCATTATTTACCTTCAATTTCCTCCTCACATGAAACTCATGACTTTTCACCTTCCTTTTCTCCTAATTTCCTGTATTTTCATAAATAAAATGCCAATAAATGCTTCATGCCTTTCCAAGGCAAAGCCTTTGCCATTGCATTTGTCAATTTTCTTAGCTATAACAACCGAAGTGAACACCCACTAGGATGTTGTTCCCACCATTCATTTTGGAATATGTGTCCCATAACCGTGGTCTTATATATTTTTACATGGATTTTAACCAGGGCTATTACAGAACCCTCCCCTTTAGGGGAACATCGTCCTTGGTGTTCAATGACACCTATAACCAACAAGACTGCTGAAAACAAAACATACAACCCATGGAGCTTTATAACACAACTCATTGCATTATTTATAATGACCATATGCTAAAACATGACAAACATAAAATTTACTGGAGCTTTATAACACAACTTATTACGGTATTTACAATCCACATATACTTATACACATTTACTTCAACCAACAAATAACCATATTGTCTATGGAGCTTTATAAACTAGCTCGATACAATATTTACAATAATATACACATATCTACATTTGCTTGACCAACAAATAAAAGGATACAATGCTTGTATCAATCAACAAGGGAATCCAGAGACTCACACCTCCACCATTAAAGGTAATACTAGGATTCACCTCCTTCCCAAGAAGTCTGGAATCCACTGCAAGGTCAAATTTGCATCTAATGTCCAACGCTACAATCCTGCGCCACTTGTCCTCTGAGTGAACAGTTACCAGTTCATTGTTCCAGGGCACACTCCCAATGTGCATTTGATTCAATCTAGCGATTCTAATGACAAAAAGAAATATTCCCCGACCTTCCCTTCTCTTCTACACAGTCCATCGGGTAATTCGGTCACCCCCTTCCGTGTAGTCACAAACCTTCCAAGTTTCGTTGGCACCCCCATCCCAGGAATTCCATCCCTTGGAAAGGCTTCCTCGCATCAGAAGATACAAAAAAAAGGCATATCCCTGCCTCAAAACCATCATACCGGTGATAGCATGCTCATGGAAATCAATGGACATTATTGGGTACTAGTGTCCCACAATGGGCATGCTCCTGAAGTGCTTTAATAGCATACGACTGCATGCTCTAATTCCTTTCACTGATGCTGCTAATTCTTGTAGTTAGTTTCAGCCACCCAACTGGGCATTTCATGCTTTCCTGTACCGAGCACATAACTTCCATTAGATTCAAAATAAGTTGAAATAAATTCAAATAATACCTCATTGGTGGCCCGTCAATAAGGTACGCTTGCAATTCTGTTTGCTTCCTGTCACAACAAGTCAAACTAAGATCTTTGACCAAATCATAAATCATATGTAACCATCATAAACCATAATAATAAATCACATGTAATCATCATAGACTAGAATCATAAATCACATGCATACTAAAACTGAAATAAAATATTGATACTTATTCTTTAATCAATCCTTAGCTTCTACCTTTGTCCTTATTTTGTACACACTCTGGATTGGTTGCCATAGCTGACAAACACCCAGTGCCTTCTCCTCAACCATGTGCACATACACATAGTGTGCATCATACACATACAACCACACACATCATACAACACCATGCAATACATGCACCTATACCTAAAATACACACATACACTTACACCTAGTGTACAACACTACATAATACATACTCCTACATCCGGTGTACAACACAATGCGTATACGTACACAAAGTACAACACCACAAATACACATGTCACGATACCACAACCACACAATGCACCTACATAGTACCACATGTACACAAGACAACATATACGACATGCACCTAATACCACATGTAAATAGCACCATCTATATACAATACCACCTATACACAACACCACCTGGAAAACGTGTACGCAACATCACATGTACACGATACCACATGCACAATGTGTACACAACACCGTATGTACATCATACCACCTGTACAACATGTACACAATGTCAAACATACACATCACCACATGCACAACATGTACTCGACACCACATGCACACAACACCATATGCATGACATATACACAACACCACCTACACACAACACCATATGTACAACACATACATGGCACCACATGATCATAGCACCACTTTTACAATCATGCACATAACACCATATGTATATAGCACCATATGTGCAACATGCACACAACACCATATGTACATAACATTGCATATACAACATGTACATAGCACCCTATGTACACAACACTGCATATCTAACATGTTCACAACACCATATGCACACAACACTGCATATCCATCATGCGCACAGTACAATATATACACATCACTGCATATTCAACATGTACTTAGCACGATCTATACCCAACAGTGCATATGCAATATTCACATAACACTATCTGTACCACCTTGTACATAACATTGCATAAAAAACATGTGCACACATTATATATGCACAACACCGCATGCGCACAACATCACAGATGCAACATGTACAATATATACAACATGTGTACAACAATGGTACCCCACGTCCAAAACCACACTGCCTCTACCAAGAAACCTTGCTTCTAGTGTCTTATCCATACTTGTCCCAGCATGCCACATGCCACACTGCTTTCATTCTGCCGATGTATCCCTCGATATAGCCTGCCCATAACATAGACATAACATAATCACATAATATCAACTCATAACCACATGATACTAACCTCATATACTTGTCATGACTACTCTTCCCATTTGATTTCTCGTAAGACCAGTAACCTCTTCATGCCATTCACCTACATAAGCAATCATTCTTCCACAAGAATGATCCATGAAAACCCTGTCGGACAACGGTATGCATACATATATATATATACACATATAAATATCAACATAAAACAATCATGATCATGTCAGACAAAGACATACATACATGCATATATATAAACATTAGCATAAACAATCACGATCCTGTCAAACAACAACATACATACATAGATACATGTATACATATATAGACATCAGCATAATCATGATCACAACATAGTTACTAGATATCATAAGGTCAATGTTAAGAGAGTTGGAAAATACTGAGGGGGGGTGGGGGTGTGAATCAATATTCCTTAGCAATTAGCACTTTTAAATCTTTTCAGAGAATTAGTTAATCTTCAATTATTATTAACGTTTATGTAGTAATAACAGTAAATAAAAGAACCCAAGAGGCAAAAAAAATTTAGGTGGAAAACCCCCTCTGAGTCAAAAACCACCGAACCCTTTTCTAATAAATTCTTTAATCTTCAGCCCCAACTGAAATGAAAGCAACAACTTCCTAGAATTTTAGAAAACCATTCTTCTCCATCTCCCACTAGATGGACGCTCCAACGCCCGAGATTCTTCAGTAGTCAACTGAACAAATGCCCCAACACCCAATGAGCTACAACTCACCCTAGCACCACCATACCACCCTGAAGTTTTCACAGCCTTGAACATGTTGGTGACTTCATGTACCAGCCTAGCAACACCCTACCACCCTATAGAATAATAAAAAAAGAATGGACTCCCGTACCAGGGAAAATGGTCCATTTTAGAATGATATAGAATGATGCAAAAGAAGAAGACACACTAGACCATAACCCCAACTATGACACAACCACCTAATGATGATCTTAGACCTCCCAACACTGCCTGTTCAACTTTTGGTAGATAGACACTTGTACAACTTTTACAATGACTCTATATAATGATACTTTTACAATGATTGTATGCAGTACTTCCCACTTGAAGACTTCATAGGGTGAACTTCTTGTTGTTGTTCTACACCTTGAAGGCTGCTCTTGTCATGCTACCCTTTCTCACTCTTCAGAACATTAGATTATGCATTGAGTCTTCTCTTGATGAATATATAATACCTGCAAAAAGTCTTCAAGGAAATACCCATGACATGATAATAGCAAAACTTACCTTATCCTGCAAAGCATATGTCAATGCTAAACAAAAACAACAAATTAGAATACAAAGAACCTAATGCAATTAAGAAATGAACATGAATATACAGAAGATACTTACCTATATCTTACCTCTGCTGCATCATTTTGTTGCACCTTGCTCTTTGCTTCCCTAGAAAGTCTAGTCCTTTGCACCCCTTGACAACACTTGATCTAGTTTTTCTCACCTTCTAGGAGCACCATATTTAATCTGATGTATCTCTGTGATTTTAGATCCCCAACATGTGATCTTCGGTCCTGTAGAAGCCCTCTGAGTCTTCTTTCCAATGGCACAGGTCTGCCCTGATTTTGACTCTTCAAGGTAACATTATGCCCAATCTCTCACAATGACCTAATTATGGACTAGTTCAGTAGAGCGAACTTGTACGATGTGCCACGTGTGACTGTTTCCTCCTTCGGCTCTGAAATTGATACACATAAAACTACAGTGGGTGCACTATCTGCCACTTTTTACAGAATTCCAATCCTCTTCTGAGACAGAGAGTTATGACAATTTTCCCAAGGTCACTTCTTTGAGATGAAATTCAACAGCCTGCAAAAACCCTAACTTCCACAGATCATATCTCTAAAAATATAGAGAAAAAAGATCTGAAATTCGGTCACGACGTTCATCAGGACTGTGAATCAAATGGATTTTAATTTCAGAATCTAAGACTTCTTAAAAATGAAGTTATAGCGAAAATTCCACGATCACTACATTTGGAGGATATATGAGATTTTTTTTTATAGAGTTGAGAGGAGCTTCTATAGAGAATGTTGGAGGGATTTTAGGAGCTTAAAAAATTATTAATTAATGACTATTCAATGACCAAAACCAACTATGAGTGCCATGCCACAACCCCATAGGGTTTTAGCCCACTAACTGGGGTTACTAACTTCAAACATGAATATCTCTCAAACCGTGAAGAATTACTTGGCATGCTATATATCAATGGAAACATCTCGAAGAGTAGAATCTATCTAGAATATCCTTGAATCAAAATAGAGTAAGTTTTCAAGTCAAAATTCCCTTGCAAGATTAGGGTAGCCCCTGGTGCTGCTTGGGTTGACATTAATGACAACCTCAGATCTTTAGATCAACAAAGAGAACTCCCTTTATGCGTGCAACACATGCGCAACATCGAGAACAATGGTTCCCAACATAGCCAATGCATATGATGCTTCAAACCCATTCACCTTATCTTTCTTGATTACCTTTCCCATGACTATCCTGCCATCGTCCATTTACACCAATGTACCCAACCAATCCAACTAGATGTCATACTCTTGCCTTCAACTATCATTATACATGCACCGAGCTTAATCCAGGTCTTACCTTACCTATTGGGTACCAAACATCCCTCCCTGAGCTCCATTAACTTCCTCCTTCCCCAACCAATTCCCAAGGCTCTCAAAACAATAAAGGAAAAACCAAGAATCAAACAAGAATAAAACCATAAAATTAACAACAATACGACACCACAAACAAAGAGACATGACCATAGACCAGACATAAACAAGGTAGAAATCAACCACAAAAAATCAAAAAATACCGAAAGCATACGACTAGCAATAAACACCATGACTCAATCCCATGGTTTCCAGTGCTTCCAAGGGAAAGATCAACCTGAGCCTTCTTCGAGATTTCATGACAACCTCTTTTGCCATACAACTCCTTGCATCACACTACCATAAACACCTAACTGTCAGCGCATAAATAAATATATAATATATCAGTTACCTTATCTTGTTGTGCCTAGCACATTGCCTTGTAACCGAATACATATGTGCCATGACTCAAGGCACTGCAATTCCCTTGACAAATCTAGCTATAACTAGACACCATCTGTTATACCTGTCAAATACATGTCCATGAACATAACACATATCTATATAATGCCAAACAAAATCAAGGTTAAGACAAGTTCCTGTATGCAAATCACTCATTCGTTTGGAATTAGGGTTTCCCAACATAGCCAAAGGAATTCTTTCCCAATTCTTTTATTTTACATTTTTACCTTGTTGCAATTGAGTCTTACTCTGTACTGTCACATCACCCAACTGTTAGTTATGTAAACATATCAATTGTTACCTTGTCATGCTATTACCAAGCATGTTTCTACAACTATTTACACATGTCAACCACATGTTCCAAATATCAAGATAATCATATATATCAATTTGAAATTAACCTTTACTAGACTAACAATCATGTCATAATCCATAGTCAACTCATAGTCATCAGACATTATGCTACAAATATCACCTACTTACACTCAAATACATATAAGCTATGTCGATACATATGTATTAGTACAACCATCTTAAAACAAGATCATTTCGGCAAGAAAAAATATAGACACATACTCATATCATTCAAGTAATCAAACATTCAGACAATAGATAGGCTCCATAATAGACACCAAACACTCATCCACCAAATAAATGACATAGTCAAACATTCAAACACCAAATAAACGACATAAGAAAACTCATACCTTAATGTATCCCAGGGGAGGCTATTTTGTTTGTACAATCAATATAGATTAGCACGATATAACTTCACAATATATCAACTCAACCATAATTAAGGTCATGATATCAAATAACAATAACTAACTAACATGCTCATATCATAAGCTCATTAACATTTATCATTCATGCATAAAAATCACATACGTACGATTAGTCTAGATTAGTACAACACAATGTCACAAATAGGTCAACTCATACATGAATGTCGTAACCCTAACCATCCGCATAGGCCAATCCAATTTTACATGATACATATAACATCAATATCTTAATGTAATAACCCTAATCATCAAGTTAACTAACATATAACAACAATAAGTTAACATATGAACTTTACCAATGTAGACTTGAGAGCGGGAGCGAGGGTTCTGAACAAGGAGCGATGGGTGCGAGCTGGTAACAATGGTGGGGCAAGGAGGGTGGAGCTGCACTCCCTCCTACAGTCAGGTAGTAGTGGACAAAAGCAAGGAGGCGGGTTCGAATCGATTCAAGAAACCAATAGAGGAAAAAGCGGAGACAATAAGCAAAAAAAAGCTGGAAAGCAACAAATCTCATCAACAAGAAGAGAATCACGAGGAAGTCAGAAGAGAGAAGAGAACAGGGGACAATAGTCAGAGGACTGAGCACAAAACTGTGACTGGACTCTACAAACCCAGGTCCACCATTAAACCCTGGGTTGTCTTAAATGATCCAACGCTACAGGTGCATAGAGATCACATGGCGACTTACGCGGTTATATGCAAATTTATGGGAATATGGCCAACGGAGAAGGCTTTGTACACATGGATAAGAAATCACTGGAAACCAAAGGGAGAAGTAAATGTTCATCTTGGGTCCAAGGGTTTCATCATAGTGGTTTTCACAAACCTAGAGGATAAATATAGAGTGTTCGAACGAGGACCATATTTCTATACTACTGCAGGGCTCTACATGCGACCATGGGTGATGAATTTTGTCCCAGAGCGAGAAACATTCACTTCGGTACCAGTATGGATTAGACTGTACTCCCTACCTTTAGATTATTGGTTACATGAATCATTAAAAGCCATAGGCAATAAATTAGGTCATTTTTTAAAAATATCAGAGGTGACTCTGCGAGGCAAATATACCTCCTTCGCCTGCATATGTGTAGAAATGGACCTATCGGGAGCACTTCCAGATGAAATTATTCTAGAAGTATATGATGAAGAATGGGTGCAGGTGGTGGACTATGAACATGTCCCATTTAGATGTCGTAAATGTCATGAACATGGGCACCTCTTCAGAGACTGCCCACTCAACAAACTGGAGGACAATATGAAAACCAACACAGGCAAAGATCCTGAAGGCTTTACCAGGGTGAGAGGCAAAGGGAAAGGAGGGGGGAAAAGCACCAAAGGAAACCTAGCGAGGTTAAGCAACCAAGTCATAACAGTGTCAAGATTTTAGAAGAGGAAAGCGAGAACAATGGAACAGACAAGGCATCGGAGGATAATCCTGCAGAGAAGGAAAAAGATGATAGCATGGAGGTCACACATGAGAACAACAAACTAAAGGAGGATCTGCCAAGCACTATAGAACTTGGTAGGGGCCATGAGATGACCCCAAGTGAAGTTGGTACGGAGGACCACAACTACAAGAGATTCTTGAGAGGGAGAATCTTGATCTAGAAAAATTCCTAGAGCAGGGAACCAACAAAGGTGTCGATTCTCTACCACAAGAGGAGTTTGACAGAGTACAACAACTCTTCCTCT
Organism: Pinus tabuliformis; assembly: GCA_031772625.1. NCBI lineage: Eukaryota > Viridiplantae > Streptophyta > Pinopsida > Pinales > Pinaceae > Pinus > Pinus tabuliformis. Next base: position 160,504,320 of record CM062815.1, on the reverse strand, counting down.
GGAGATCTCAAGCAAAGGCCGCTGGAGTCAAAAGGAACCATGACAACCAGGAAAATAGAGGGGTGAAACTGATGGAGGTAACATCAGGACACTCTACCAAGAACCTAGGCAGGAAAAGAGGAAGGAAGAGACAGAATTAGCTACTAACAGAGTGTGGGAAACTCATGACTAACTCAGGGAAGATGAAAGATCTTACTAGTTACTCATTTACAAACCTTTCTTAATGAAGTTTACAACCTGAAACATTAGGGGTCTAGGAAGTAAAGGAAAACAAAGAAATCTAAACAATAGAATAAAAGATGAAAGACTAGATATGGTGTTTATACAGGAAACAAAATGTTCAATAGACAAAATCAAAGAGATACACAACAAATGGCTTATTAAGTACGAGTATCTAGAAGTCAAAGAAAATAACACAGCAGGAGGGATTCTCACTCTTTGGAATCCCCAAAAATTTGGAATATTGGATGCTTTACCTTTCAATGCTTATCCAACCTTTGGGTGACAAGGAACTCTATATGATCACAAATGTCTATGGTCCTCAAAAACTTGAAGACAAACTCAAGCTTCTCACCTCACTGGAGGAGCTAAGAGAGAGACATCCTGTTATGCCCTGGATTCTGGGAGGGGACTTCAACATGATCAGATATCTTACAGAGAAAAAAGGCGGGACCAGAATACTAGGCAGAGACTCCATTGCCTTCCAGAACTTCCTAAACAATATGAGGCTAGTGGATACAGAGACAATAAATGGCACCTTCACCTGGAACAATAAGAGGGGAGGGGCTTCTCAAGTTTCCTCTAAACTAGACAGATTCATAATCTCAGAGGACGTATTTCTCACTGGCCTTGACTTGACTACTTTAATCCTTCCTTTTGGAGGCTCGGATCACTAGCCTATCCAGCTTGAAGCTGCTTTTATAGGCACTCCGAGGAACATACCTTTCAGGTTTGAAAATGTCTGGCTCACTCACCCTGACTTCATCACCAATATTGGAAAATGGTGGGTGGAAGACATGCCCATTCAAGGCATGAAGATGTTCCTATTGCAACAAAGACTGAAATACATCAAACTCAGGCTTAAATAATGGGAAAAAAATGAGTTTGGCAATATTTTCAAAGCCAAAAGAGAAGTTGAACAGAAACTTCAGAGAATTAACCAAATACTCATCAAAGAGGGCTTCATCGAGGAAAGGAAAATGCAAGCTAACTCTCTTCAATAGGAATAGGAAAACAAATGCCAACAAGAGGAGATCTTCTGGAGACAGAAATCGAGAGTGCAATGGATTAAAGAAGGGGAAAGAAATACAAGGTTTTTTCACAGGTCAACCATGGATCATAGGGCACATAACAGGATTGTAAAACTCAAAGATCCTCAAGGGAAAGAGCTAAGCACCCACAAAGAAATGGAATCTATTCTGGTACAACATTTTCAAAGCATAACAGAGGAGCCTCTCTCAAATAGATCACAATTTATTAACAGCTTCACAAAGCACATTCCAAAACTAGTAACCAGGGAAGACAATTACAATCTCAACAGGCCAGTGACTGAAGAGGAGGTCAATGAAGTCATCAAAGAGATGAAAAATGGGAAAGCTCCAGGCCCATATGGGTTCAATGTAGACTTCTTCAAAACATGTTGGGAAATAGTCAAACAAGATATCCTTGATGTTGTGGAGGACTCTAGAAAATCAAAAACAGTTTTAAGGGCGCTCAATGCATCTTTCATAGCCTTAATCCCAAAGCAGGAAAAAGCTATGACACCAGATAGATTCAGACCCATAGCTTTATGCAATGTGGTGTACAAAATTATTTCTAAAGTAATTGCAAACAGACTCAAGCCCCTTCTTCCAACTCTTGTGTTTGAGGAGCAAACTAGATATGTGGAAGGAAGGCAAATTCTCAATAACATCATTCAAGCTCACGAGGTGGTTCATTCTCTCAAGAGAAATAAGAAAGTGGGTATGATCATACAACTTGACCTAGCGAAAGCTTATGATAAGCTAAGCTGGTCATACATCAAGGAGGTACTAAAGCTTATGGCTTCGACCACAACTGGATAAGATGGGTAATGGCCCTTGTTACCACAACTAGTTTTTCAATCATACTTAATGGCTCTCCATCTAGAACATTCAGGCCTTCGAGAGGCCTCAGACAAGGAGATCCGCTCTCCCCCTTCCTCTTTATTCTCATGATGGAAGGATTAGGCAAAGCAATCAAATCAGCCAATGCAGAAGGAAGAATCCAGGGTCTCAAACTAACCTGGAATGGGGACACTTTGACTCATCAACAATTTGTGGATGACACCATGCTGCAGGGTACACCCATAGTCAAGGAAGCTAAAGCTTTCAAACAAATCCTGAATGATTTTGTTATGGCTGCTGGTACAGAGGTAAGCCTCACAAAATCAAAAATTTTCTTTTTCAATACTGACATTGCCATTCAGAGAAATCTCTCTAGAATTCTAGGCTTTCAAAGAGATCAACTACCCTCCAAATATCTAGGAATACCTCTTACCGAAAAACCTCTGAGTAAGGAAGTTTGGGAGCCAGTGACTAATAAACTGCAGGACAAAATCAGAAAATGGACAAGCAGATCTTTAAACTTAGCAGGAAGGCTAGTGCTGACAAAGGTTGTCTTGCAAACCATACCCATCTACATGTTTTCTGCTCTTCCTGCCCCAAAAGGAGTTTTACAACACATCAGGAACATCCAAAGAGATTTTCTTTGGGGCAAAGGGGAAGAGAAAAAGAAATGGGCTCTGGTAGCATGGGAAAAGCTCTGCAAACCCAAAACCCATGGTGGTTTGGGACTTCATGACCCAGAAACCCTAAGCAAAGTTTTGGGGGCAAAACTTTGGTGGAGATGGCTAAAGGAAATGAGAACCCCTTGGGCTAAGCTCTGGAAACAGAAGTATGCAAATAACTGGCAAGAAAGGGACCATATTCGAATGACAGGGCTCATCAAGGGCTCCCATATTTGGAACAATGCTTGGGAGAATAGAGCTATTGTTCAGAAGCATAGTTTCTGGGAGATTAGAGATGGAAACCTAGCCTGGTTTTGGGAGGATAACTAGCAGCATGAACCTAAAAAATGACACTGACAATAAAGGGTTGCTTAGGGTTAGTGACTTTTGGGATCAGACAAGGGACAATGGCAAATGGAGAACTTGGAGGGACCTAGTATACAGTGAAGAAACCCCTTTGAAAGCCCAGGCTGAAGCTCTTGCAGTGATCCTGGAACAAAGAAATATTTTGACTTCAACTTCATCTGACCAACTAAGATGGGGAAGCAATAGCGAAGGCAACTTCAACCTCAAAGAAGCCAAAAGAATTGCCACTGGACTTGACTTTCCAAACCCTGATAAGATATGGAAGGACCTATGGCAGAACCCGCACTGGATGAAAATCAAACTGTTCATGTGGTTGGTACATCAAAAAAAAGGTTCTGACTTGGGAAAATCTAAGAAAAAGAGGTTTAGTTTGTCCATCTAGATGCTAGTTATGTGGCCTACAAGAAGAAACGATGGATCACCTACTTAACCTCTGCACATTCACCTCTACCTTATGGAATTGGGTAGCTTCAATCTTCAGGCAAACTGATAGGGATGAAAACAGCATCACTAGCACTTTGAAGAATTGGAGGAAAGACTTCTCAGAAAATGAAACAGTCAACAAAGCCTGGACTCTGATTCCAGGTTTTTTGATCTGGGATGTATGGAAAGAATGCAACAACAGGATTTTCAAGAACAGAACTGGCTCAACCCAGAGCATCATAGCTCAGATTTTAAGACAACTCAAAGAAACTGTAAGCACCCTTATAAAGCAACCCCCCAAGAACCCTCCTCGAAACCAGGATGCTCATATTCTTATGCATTTGGGTCTCCAGTCGCCTGTCCCCAGGGCATGAGCAAGATAGTAAAACATACAACAGCGGCGAACCGCCCCCCCATGGCTTTTTGAAATTTAATATAGATGGAGCCTCTAAGGGAAACCCTGGGGTTGTTGGTTATGGAGGAGTCATAAGAGATGAACAGGGAATCATAAAAGTCATCTTTCATAGTCATTTGGGGAATGCCACTAATAATATGGCGGAACTCATGGCCTTAGAGCAATGCCTAGAAATCTTGATTGAATACAATTTACACAATACCATCATAGAGGCGGACTCTGAATTGATAATTAATTCGGTCAAAAAGATAGGCAACGACACAACACCAGAAAAAGTATCAAACCACTGGCGGTTATTGCAGGTCTATCAACGTATACAATCCCACCTGAGAAGCCTAAGAACACTCAGATTTATTCATGTGCGCAGAACTTCCAACAGATTAGCGGATCGTTTGGTGAATGAGGGTGTGCTATGTACAAAAGATAACAAGAGCTATGCGTGGGAGACAACACCCTCAGGAAAACTACACGAGGACTGTCACAGACAGGCGATCGCAGATAGGGAGCATTTTCATTGCATGAAAGACAAGCAATAAATTGACCAATGGAGACAGTAGAAAGTGCACCAATGACAGGGAAGAAGGAAGGGGTAAACAGTGACTAGGTTGACAGGCAGCCGACCTTCGATGGCAGCGAGCGCCAGCATCTGACAGATTTCGGGCAGATAGTTGCACGGAAGATAGCCCATAAAACGGACCCGAAAAACTATAGAGTAGCGGTTTAGGCCACCCATTGGGTCCGTTTGGAAAATTAGAGGGTGTGCATGTTGTGGGCCCGAAATCAACTTAGAACCGTCGGATCGGCGAGGTTCGGATCACACGAGAGTCGGGTTATTAAACTAATCGAGGTTTAATACAGGAATCAAACCCGAAATCTCATAGAAAGTGGTTTTGATTTCTCATCGGGTTCGAAAGGCTTTTAAGGAGTGTGCTTGTTGGTTCACCCGAAATCAATCTCGGTCGTCGAATCTTCGAAGGCTGGATCGCTAGTTCTTCAAGCTGACAAGTGACTCTTCGCTGCTTTGTGGGCCATTGGTTTATGTGGGCTGTAGGTTTTTGTGGGCCTTCCTCATTAAGGAGTGACAAGATCTTTGTTGCGTGGGAATTTCGAGGTTTAGCGGACCCGAAAGTGCATTAACACTTTTCATTTTATCTTTCAGGTTAAGAAGGAAATAAGGTTTTCTAATGCAAAGCTTGAAGAATGAGCAGTGCATTGGTGGTGTATGCACTGGTTTTGTAGTTTTGTTTGAATCAGGTGATGTTGCTCTTGGCTTCGCCTTTCAAAGTGTACATTATGTATTTTTTTTCTTGATTAATGGAAGGCCCCACTCTTACTGGATTAAAAAAAAAAAAAAAAAAGTTAAACATATAACATGCTCATCAACGACATATAACCTTCATGTTTTTTGTAATCGACGTTTCGAGCCAACCTCTGTGGTTCATCATTAGGATTAGATGAGTGAATAAGTCATAGCTTAATAGGATAATAAATAGAGGAGAGGGTTGGGATGGGAATGAATGGAGCCGATAGGTTTGATAATGATATGGAACAAATTTAGTTTTATTTATTAATTTTTTTAATGATTATTAAATTCTTAACGATTGTATTTTTAGTTGTTGATTAAATGATTGAAATTAAATGTTATGACCTAACATTATTAATGATTATCAACTAACTAATTGTTTACTGCATAACTAATTAGTTTTTGTTAATTACAAGATTTAATGACTAATTTTTAGTATTGACAATAATGTTAAATGTTGCATGATTAAAAATATTAAATAATAATTAAAACTTAATATTTAATAATGATCATGAACTAACTTAATCTTATATGCATTACTAATTGATTTTTTATTATTTTCAAACCATGATTGAAATAATAAATAATAATTAGAACTTAATGTTATAATGATAATGAACTATCTTAATCTAATGTTCTCAAATTTATGGAAATATATAATTTTCCTAATTAATAATTATTAAAATATTTTGTTAGTGATGTTCCTAAGTCTTGATGCTCATAGACTATTATTATATCTTTATTAATTAATAATTATTAAGATATTTTGTTAGTGATGTTCCTAAGTCTTGATGCTTATAGACTATTATTATATATTTATTAATTATTAATTATCAATGGATGATTGTGTTGGTAAGGTTCACCTTCCCTACATACTAGGCACCACTGATAAGATTTCTTACATTTTAAAAAAGAATAATATAAAAACCACCTTCAAACCCATGAATACCATTAGCAGATGTCTAAAATTGGTAAAAGATCATATTGATCATAAACACCACAAAGGGGTTTATTTGGTTCCTTGTTCTTGTGGCAAAGCCTACATTGGTAAGACCAATCGATCTATATTGACTAAGATTCAAGAGCATGCCGCTGACATATAGCATAAACGTTCCAAAACCTCAGCTTTGGCTCAACACTCTAGTAAAACCAATGATCACATTTGTATCGAAAACTCTTGTGTTGTGGCCAAAATTGCTCATTATCACCATAGAAAATTTAGAGAAGCTATCGAAATAGGAAAACACCCTAACAGCATCAACCGCGATGATGGTTGGAAAATAAGTGATAATTAGGTTCCCACTCTAACTAGGGACTCCACCTTCTCCTAGATGCTTCCTACCCCATTATCACTTGGTCTTCCTTATGGTATACCAACCCTAAAATTTATTAAAATAATATTTGAATAATAAAAATAATCAAGAATATATTAATTTACTCTTTCAATCTTTAAATTTATTTTTAATTAAACCTTAGTTAACTTAATCTCAATCATGTATACTTTAATAACTAAAAAACTTTATAAATTAATAAATAACAACTAATAATTAATAAAGATATAATAATAGTCTATAAGCATCAAAACTTAGGAACATCACTAACAAAATATCTTAATAATTATTAATTAGGAAAATTATATATTTCCATAAATTTGAGAACATTAGATTAAGATAGTTCATTATCATTATAACATTAAGTTCTAATTATTATTTATTATTTCAATCATGGTTTGAAAATAATAAAAATTCAATTAGTAATGCATATAAGATTAAGTTAGTCCATGATCGTTATTAAATATTAAGGTTTAATTATTATTTAATATTTTTAATCATGCAACATTTAACATTATTGTCAATACTAAAAATTAGTCATTAAAATTTTGTAATTAACAAAAACTAATTAATTATGCAGAAAACAATTAGTTAGTTGATAATCATTAATAATATTAGGTCATAACATTTAATTTTAATCATTTAATCAATAACTAAAAATACAATTGTCAAGAATTTAATAATCATTAATAAAATTAATACATAAAACTAAATTTGTTTCATATCATTATCAAACATGTCGGCTCCATCCCAACCCTCTCCTCTATTTATTATCGTATTAAGCTCTGACTTATTCACTCATCTGATACTGATGATGAACCACAAGGGTTGGTTCAAAACATCGATTACAAAAAACATGAATGTGATGACTCCAGAAGATATCACCACACAAAATACAGATTGCGGAAGCCTCAAATCTATAACATATAACCTAATCATCAAGCTAACTATCATATAACAACAACAAATTAACCTATAACATATTCATCAAGTTATCTAACATAAAACAACAATAGTAATGCATACAACCACGTGTTACTATCATTCATGATTACCTGACACGTGTATATGACTACACTGATCAACTAGCATCTATCATGTATGTAACCATAACATCAATAGACATGTACATATACCTAATGGATATAACCCTAATGCATATAATAATCCATTAACTAATATACTTGCATGCCCAACATCCAAACATGTATGACAACATGCTCTTGCCTCTAGGTCCAATGCTGCAACTTCACTTTAATGATCTACATCACCTACTCTATCTTAGCCAACACATCAGCATCATAACAACCAACAACATCATGATGACCTAGTTGCATACAATGACCTCATGCATAACAAACTTCACCATGACAGTGCATGCATATAAACACCGACATGCATAAAAGATGCATACACAACCATACACTCATGACGACACATCCCACAACAACACTATCAGCCTTCACATGGTGACAACACTACAACCATGATCAACACCATGCAAATGCAACAAGCACATGGACTACAAGAATAAGCAACACATATGCAACCAACATGAATGCATGACCAACACACATCCCATCTAGTCTGAGGAGTGAACCATGCTCTGATACCACTTTGTAGCACCCTCCTCCCACATCTACCCAAGTAACCGGTCAACTGGGGTAAGCATGTGATGAGAGGCTACTATGTTATGATTCAACCTCCTAGGTGACCTTAAGGAAATGGAATCGACAGAAACACATCATACAGACCTTCCACATCAGCTACATGACCCCTGAGAATGATCCCAAAACTTCTGGTAACCAACCCCTGGGTCCCATTGAGGATTTAGAACTCTTGACCTTTGGACACTCCCATGCTATGGGCCTGACAGTGTCGCCGGGATTTGAGCCACTTTTTTAGGCCCGAAGCCTAGGTCACTGCCCATAATTGAATGACACCTTCAGAATAGAAAGATAACAATGAAATAATGATGCAAATTCAAAAACTTGAACAAGCCCTTGACTGAAACCCTACTAGCCATGACAAACATTTCGTCAAACATATCACAATTATGTAATATACAGGTGTAAATAACAGATCTAATCATAGGGGTATCATACTCATTTGAGAATCGCTAAGAGACTTTGATGCCTCAACACGTTAGCTTCAGTTTCATCCATTAGATCATAGATACATTGTTCATTCATTTACAAGTAAAAACATGATGAGAGACATACACAGCTACTGTCATAAAAAATATACATAACCAACATAATAATAACATAAATACCAAGGAAATCACAACCATATGATCCACATATAAACCAGTGTAATATTCATAGAAATACAAGGAGAAATAACCTCATATTGGTGATGTAAAATCCAAACCCGGGATGGGACTACCACGTTCCACGCGACCGTAGAATGGCTGAGCCAAATCTCTCTTCAGCCATTCACCTGTGTTTCATATTCCAAGCATGAATGTGGGATCTCATAAAACACATCAATCTAAAACCATTTAGGGCTTCTAGAAACCAACCACCTCAACCTATCAAATAGTGATTCCACCTCACGGCCGGAAATCACAAAACCATCATCAGATTGGTCTCTATCCAAGCTTTCTAGGGCTCTAGAGCGTTTGTTCCAACCAAGGCTCCAGGACTAGTAACTCAACCCACAACTTATATCGAGCTCCAGAGCGTTTGTCCAATCAAGGCTTTAGGACTAGTAACTCAACCCACCTAGGGCTCTAGGGTGTTTGTCCAACAAAAGCTCTAGGACTAGGAACTCAACCCAACTTGTTACATTGCTCCAGAGAATTTGTCCAACCAAGGCTTCAGGAACTAGTAACTCAACCTAAGCTAAGAAAACATGAGAACCAACCAAAACAAAACAAGGAAATAAATCCACCATCACCATGGCTATCCATGAAATGGAAAGGCTAGGAAAATCCTCTGTCAATCCTGGAAATCCTCCATTCCAGTGACAGATCATGACCAATAAACGACATGCAGATGCCATGCATGCCAAAAATAGTGAGGAAAACATACATGCAACTCGGTACCTACAAGCCAAACCCACTGTAGCTGCTGATCCCAACGTTCTCTTGCGCTTTCCTACTCTTTATTTTCCTTCTTGATCCAACACTCCAAGTATGCCACACCCTCCAAGAGTGCTCCAAGAAAACCCTAATTGTCCAAGAGTGAGATCAAGAGAATAATGAGAGAGCTCCAAAAACTCAACTGGCCAAGCTTACACTGACCAAGCCTTCCCACTGATCCCTAGAAGCCCTTTTATCAATGAGGCCTCTATTTTCTTCATTTTCCATTATTTCCCTTCAATTTCCTCCTCACATGCAACCTGTGACCTTTCACCTTCATTTTCTCCTAATTTCCTTTATTTTCATAAATAAAATGCCAATAAATGCCTCATGCCTTTCCAAAGCCTTTGCCATTGCCTTTGCCAATTTCCTTAGCCATAATAACCAAAGTGAACACCCATTAGGATGTTTTCTGCACCATTAAGCTTGGAATACGTGTCCCATAACCATGGTCTTATATATTTTTCAATGGATTTTTAACCAAGGATGTTACAATATTTGTCCATGATGTTATCTCATCAACACTCCCTCTTAATGAGAGAGGCATTCTCAACAAGTCCAAGCTTGTCCCTGAAGCATACAAACTTCGCTCTATACAAAGGCTTTGTAAGAATATCAACAATTTACTCATTAATATAAACACACTGGAGCTTCACTACTCCCTTCTACACCATGTCACGAATGAAGTGGTACTTGATCTCGATGTGCATCGACATGTCATGGAGAACTTGATTCTCTGTTAGTGCCACACAACTTTGATTATCACAAAATATTACATGGTCAAATAGTCAAATAGTCCTATGAATAACTTCCAAAGTCACACTGCTTCACAACTTGCTAAACTGGTTGTAATATATTCTGCCTTGACAGTATTGTGTGCAACATATTTCTGCTTCCTACTCATCCACGAAATCATAGTGGAGCCCAAACTAAAGCAACCTCCGGATGTACTCTTTCTGTCTTCAACAATCCCTGCCCAATCTGCATTCATATAACCTTGCAGTCGTATATCACTATTTGAGACATATCTCAAACCCTAATCAATAGTACCATGTAAATATCTTAGTACATGTTTTACTGCAATCCAATGGTCATGTCTCGGTTCCATTTACTGGCTTAAAGTATTTACTGTCAAGAAAAATTACGACCTAGTATTAACCAAGTACATCAACGAACCAATCAACTTCCACTACATGGATGGATCTATCAAATTTGACTCAGTGTCTCTCAACTTTCTTATATTTTTCACTACGGGAGTTGTCATCGATTTACAGTCCATCATTCCAAACCTCTGTAGGATCTTTATAATATATTTTCCTTGACCAAGAAATATTTTTCCAGTATTCTGTGATGCTTCTAGTCCCAGATAATAATGCATCAACCGAAGATCCTTCATATCGAATTCAGAAGCCAAATCCCTCTTACTTCGAATAATGAGATGCTCCACACCTATTAGAAATAAGTCATCAACATACAATAATAGAATCACATGTTCATTCTTCTCGACCTTGAAATATAGGTATGGATCAACATCACTTTTGGAGAAACCAAATCTTGTCAAATAATTGTCAATTCGAGAGTACCAGGCTCTAGGTGCTTGCTTAAGTCCATACAAAGATTTCTTCAATCTGCATACGTGAGACTCTCTTCCATGAACCTCAAAATATTAAGGTTGTTCTATGTACATTGCTTCCTCAATCACACCATTGAGGAAAGCAGCCTTTACATCCATCTGATGTAAATTCATAGAAGAAACAATAGAAATAATAGATCTAATGATAATGTACTTGGAAACTAGAGAAAAAGTCTCATCATAGTCTTCTCCCTCTTGCTGAGAGAACCCTCTAGCTACAAATCTTGCCTTTTATTTTTCAATACTGTCATCCACTGCATGCTTGATCTCGTATACCCATTTGGAGGTGACCACAAACTTCCCTTCAGGTCTTGGCACAATTTACCACACATCATTATTCATGAATAACTACTATTCTTCTAGCTGTTGAAAATTGTAACTAGGTTCGGTCTTCATTATGATCATGACATTGCATATTCTTTATAAAGAAAGAAAATGAAAGAAAGAGAAATTATATTTTGTTTTGGCTTATGGGTTTCATGCTCAAGTCTGAGTCAAAAACATGTTCTTCATGCTTGTAGGTCTTCTAGATCTTTCTAGTTCTTTCTAGGATAAAGAATAATATTGGTCATGTGTCATAGTCCCATTTGGACTCATTGTAATGAAGAAAAATATTTATTTTATTATGTAAAATCCATGGAAAATACCAAGACCAAGTCGGCCCAAGATAAAGATCAAGTCAGCCTAAAGGAGGGGTATTCGACCCTTAAGAAAGGCTATAAATACAAGGGAACTCGACCTCATTTGGACACTTATCTAAAGCAAGTTCGATTTTCAATAGCGAAGGAGAAAAGAGTAGTTGGAGGATGAAGAAAAGGAAGAAAAAGTTGAAATTTGTCAAGGATTATCTCTCTCTCTCTCTATCTTACTATTTTGTGAAGATTCTAGTTGCAAGAGGTCGAAATTCTGAAGCAGTTGCAGGGGGCTAAATTTGCAAGGTCAAAATTATGTTGCAGGGGCTGAAATTGTAGTAGCAGTGTTGCAGTATTGAAGCTCTAGAAGTTGTTTTGAATCATATCTTTTTGGGGTTTGGATTGGGTCTGCAAGGGTTTGCTGGATTTGGTCTTTGGGTCTTGGAAGTCTCTTTGTAAAGAAGATTTAAAGAAGAAGTGAAGCATTTTCCAGGTTTTCCCCTTGGAGGTATTTTTTGCTAGCTTGGAGCCTATATCTTGTGTACTCCGTCTCTTTGTGATCTTCATTGTTTTTGTAATCACTTGATGAACATAACTAAAGAAATAATAATGAACTAGCTACCATCACACATAATTATCATGATAAGGAAAATAAGTTCTAATATGCAAGTCTCCATATTTTCCAACATGGTACCAGAGCTAAGGTGCAAGAAGGAGATTGAATATCACAAGTTAGTTGGCACTATGTCAAGGGTTTTGAAGAACGGTTTCAAGCTTCTTGGAAACCTCACTACATATATGAAGAATTGTCCATTGAAGATCATCTCCAAACTCGCGAAACAAGTATCATATGGAAGTTTGTTCTCCACTTTATCCGACACGTTCAAGGATGAGAATGTATGGGATATTGACAGTGATGCCTCCAGACATATGACGGGAGAATGCAATCGACTCCAAATTCTATAAGGGAAACTCATCTCAGTCTATTGAACTTGGAGACAACAAAAGCTATCCAGTGAAAGGCATTAGATCTACATCATTGGAACTCAAGTTAGATGGAAGAATTCGCCTCAACAACATTTTGTATGCCCAGGTTTGAAGAAAAAAATACATTCTATTTCTTTTCTACAGGATAAGGATGATAGAGTTCCTTTCATTGATGGCAAGGTTTTGGTTTGGGGTAAGGGATTTAGTATTAATGAAGAAAGGGTGGTTGGGATTCGTGAGGGGACATTGTACAAACTTTATACACCCCTTTCTCAAGCCCTAGTTCACCTAGAAGTGAGTCATTCTGAACTATGGCATAAAAGGTATGGACACCTTCATTACAAGATATTGTCATCTCTGAATCAAATGCTCAATGGCATCCCCGAAATGAAGGAAGATCATGAAAGGATATGCAAGGGATGTGCTCTAGGAAAGAATGTAAAGAAGCCATTTATAAGTAGCGACACAAGATCTAAGAAAATTCTATCTCTCATACACTCAGATGTATGTGGACCGATGGCAGAAAAATCTCTTGGTGGGCATCAATATTATGTAACCTTCATTGATGATTACTCAAGGAAGACTTGGTTATACCTTCTCAAGAAAAAGGATGAGGTATTCGAAAAGTTTCGGGAGTTCAAGAATGAAGTGGAAAACCTAACCAAGACAAAGATAAAAATCCTAAGGTCAGACAAGGGTGGAGAATACACCTCCAAAGAGTTAATATCTTTCTGCAAGGAAGCAGGAAACAAGAGGGAGCTCATTGTTCGCTATAATCTTGAACAAAATGGTGTGGCAGAAGGGAAGAACCATACTATTGAATAATGTGTAAGGGCTATGCTTCATGATCAAGATCCTCCTCAATTCCTATGGGGAGAGGCGTGCATGACAAATATCTACTTACATAACCGAATTCCTCACAATATTCTCAACAACATGACTCCAGAATAAGCATTTACAGGAAAGAATCCAAGTGCGTATTATCTTCAGATATTTGGGTGTCCTGTGTATATTCATATACCTAAGCAAAAGAGGAAGAAGTTAGATCCTACCAGTTTAAAGGGAATCTTTGTGGGATATAGTTCTTCATCAAAAGCATATAGAATCTATATCAAGGAGGATCGTCGAATTAAAGTAAGCAGGGATGTCATCTTCAATGAGAGCATAGCTTACAACAAATCAAGGGATGTTCTGATTAACTTTGATGAAGAAGAGATACATATCTTTGAGGATATCTCTAGGAACAATGATGGTCAAGAACCAAGACCCACTCAAGAATATGTTGAAAGTCCTTGTGAGCCTATACAACAAGTAGCTACTCTTCAAGAGGCAGAAGGACATACAACATCAAGGACATTCAGGGAAAGTAAGAGGCTAAAGAGGTATTCTGGATATGCTGCATACATGAAAAAGCTAATTGAGTTATGAGGATGTAGCTAAGCATGAAGAATGGAGGAGTGCTATCTAGGAAGAATACCAGTCCATAATGAAGAATGATGTCTCAGAGATTGTCCCTAGGCCAAGTGACAAATGTACAATCACCTCAAAGTGGACTTATAAGATAAAGCATGTTGCATATGGGAGCATAGATAAATACAAGGCAAGGTTTATGGCAAGGGGCTTCTCATAGAAAGAAGGAATTTATTAAGAGGAAACCTTTGCTCCCACAACCAGGTATACAATTATAAGATCACTTGTTTCGTTAGTTGCTGCTATGGGATGGAACATCCATCAAATCGATGTCAAGAAAACTTTCCTGAATGGGACCATTTGAGGTTTACATTGAGAATCCTCAAGGATTTTAAATAAATAAGAGGGTGACTCATGTCTGTAGATTGAAGAAAGCTCTATATGGCTTAAAGCAAGCACCTAGAGCTTGGTATGCAAGAATGGATGCATACCTTCTAAGACTTGGTTTTACCAAGAGTATTGTAGACCCTAACCTATATATTAGGGTGGTATAGGGTGAACCAGTTGTCATAATTTTGTATGTGGATGATCTACTAGTTACAAGTGTAGAGCATCAAATTCAGGAATGCAAGAAGTAGTTAGCAACAAACTTTGATATGAAGAATCGTGGGATTATGCACTATTACTTGGGACTAGAGGTATCACAGAAGCCAGGAGAGATATATCTTGGTCAAGGTAAGTATGTGATCAAGATGCTTCAAAAGTATGGCATGATGGGTTGCAAGCCCATGATGACTCCTATGATTACCAATTTGAAGAAGTTAAGGAGTTCATAATCTAGTCTGGTGCATCCTACTTGCTACAAAAAAATGATTGGGTCCTTGATGTATCTAGTGAACACTAGACCAGGCATTTGTTTTACAGTAAATGTCCTAAGTCAGTTTTGGATGGAGCTAAAGCATGTTCATTGGATTGCTACCAAGCCTATCCTAAGATATCTACATGGGACTATATATCACTACCTCTGAAACACTGGTAATGAAATCCAACTCATGGGATATACAGATTCAGATTAGCGTGGTAATGAGATAGATGGAAAGAGCACAACAAGTGGATACTTCAGCCTAGGATCTTCCATGGTCTCATGAATGAGCAGGAAGCAAGATATCGTTCCTTTGAATAGTGTTGAAGCTAAATATGTTGCTGCAAGCGAGGTTTGTCGGGAAGTAGTTTGGCTCAGGAATTTGTTTGAAGGATCACTTAGCCCTACATGGATACATTGTGATAATCAGAGTTGCATAATATTGACAGAAGACCTGGTGTTTCATGCAAAAACAAAGCATATAAACAACCAGTACCACTACATCAAAAGCTTGGTACGCGATAGGGTAGTGGAGTTGCATTATCTACCTATAGATGGACATGTAGTTGTGTTGTGGTCACCAACAACCCCCCTCTTTGTTTGGTATTAGCAATAACACCAAGCAAATGGGGACCCTTATGATAGCTGAATGATCTTTATTACTAGTTATTGTTCGAACTCTCTTTAGATCGCATACTAGAAGAAATACACCCCGGGTTAGTGTAGATTATATGTGTTGTTTCTTATTAGATTACAATAGCATAGAGTTAGTTTAGAAGTTTGAATTAAATTAGCTTAAAATACTCTTAGATCAGCATCATCCAAATCTACACACACACACACCCCTTAGATTGGGAAACTGGTCCCATTATCCCCAGTCGGACCCGCTATACCAAACGGATAAGGAGCTGCCAACCAAGGTCCGGACCGGGTGGGTATCCCCCTTGTTGTCGACCCGATTTTCGGGGCTTCAACATATTTGGTGCTAGAAGGAGGGTCTGAACTATGAATGGCACCTAAATCAAAATCTAAATACCATTCTGAGAGTAAATCGCCCTCATCAACTCCCCCGACTTCCCTAGTACGTTTAAATCCAGAGTCAGAAGTCGCTCGAGTATCAACCGCTGCTACATACCCTAATATTTCAGACCAATTTATCATTGAACCCCCTGAAATTCAAACTCTGATTCGTAAACTCTAGGGATTCTCTATTTTTACTCAGAGGTCTGATAAATCTCAAAGCAGCGTGACTTCGCAGTACAATCCTGCTCATCCCCTTACCAGATTAAAGAGCGAAAAATTTGGCATCCAGCCAACTGAATTCCCTCTCCCCACCAGGAAAAGAGCAAGGAAAACACCACCAGAGTCTGACAGTGAGACTCTTTCATCCACGTCGTCCATTTCAACTCCATCACCGTGAAGTCAACCACCCACGTCTTCATTCCAAACCACTCATCCATCTTCCACAGCCCCTCCTCTTCAGTCATCAAAGATCATAATAGCTTCATCTTCCTAGCATCATGGATCATCCTCTGCACTTTCATTCACTAGCAGCTCAACGATGGCCCAGTCTCCATGGAACATTCCTGGGGCGGTTTTAATGCCTCCACTCTTGAGCCCAATACCGGCCCATCCTGAGAAATGGCTACCCAAATTCAATCCAGAAACAGGCATGCTAGCTGAAGAGCATATCAATAATTTCATGCTTTCTGTTAATCTCAACAGAGTTACCAACGAGGATGCTGTCGTCCGGCTTTTTCCCTACACAATGCAAGGGACAACCGGGTCATGGTACTTTTCATTACCTTCTGGGTCTATCACAAGTTGGGACATTTTTCAAAGTCAATTCCTTACCAAGTTTGGGGATGAAAGATCGACGACGACGTTGGTCAATGACCTATCCAATCTTAAAGCCGAGGCTAGAGAACCCATTAAATATTTTAATTTACGGTTCAATAAAATCCTCAACAAAATTCCCGCTTCTTCCCAGCCCAACGAAGAAGTGAGATGTGAATGGTATATTACAGCCTTACCATCAAACTTGGCAATCTTCGTCGATAGGGCAAATAAGACAACCTTAGTTGAAAACTTGACAGAGGCGATAGCAGTAGAGAAACACGTAGTGGCCCTGGAAAAAAGATCTGCGATAGAGGAACGCAAATCTAAGAAAGTCTCCTACAAAGAAGACCCCAAGAAGAAACAAACGAAAGATCCTTTCGATTTGGAAGGATTACAAAAAGTGTTAAAAACCATGTCCAATGAGATGATTGACATAAAAAAACAAGTAGCAGAAACTTCTTCAAAAAAGCCCTACAGAGCTTTTAAAAGAAATCCTTCAATGGATGTGAAACCACCCAACGCTATCTCAAACGTCGAATCCGAAGAAGAGGAAGAAGAAGAGAATACCACTGAAGGGCAGACCGATGACGAAGAAGTTGTGGAACTACAAGGAATGTGGGATTTCATCCTCCCACAAGAAGAAGATCAAGAAGCATTTCCGGTTAGCACACGAAGCAAAAATCAACTTGATCCTCCCCAAACTACCCCTAAGCAGAAGGGCGCAAGCCCTGCAGCAAAAGATAAAGTCGCAACAAAGAAAACAACCGCTAAAGCGACTCAATATAGCCCAGTCCAATCAGATCAAGCACCTCCATCAAGAACACTCATTGTGTCGGATGAAATGGAGTACAACATTATCGATGACATGAAAAAGACTAGGGCTAATATCACTCTTTACGAGTTGAGCAAATTGAAACATCAACAGAAGATAATGATGAAAGAATTACATGTCGTGCCTACTACATCTTTACCTACAGCTGTAGCTTCCCACAACATGGGAAGACCTCCAACCAACACGATCAATAAGATTGACCCAAATGACATCGCCTTGATTGGAGGAAGATCAAGGTCTCACACTCCCCCTTTTCTTCTCACTTATGAAATTTTCAATAAAAACGTGCACAATTATTTGGTAGATTCTGGTGCTTCAACGAATATTTTACCCAAATCAATATGTGCCAAGTTGAATGTTCAACCACAAAAATCCGCGGTGCGCATAGTTCAGCTTGATCGATCTCAAGTCGAAGTGATTGGTGAACTTAATCAAGTGACCATAAGATTGTCGTCTAACCCGAAGGTATGTCAGGTTATTGACATTCTAGTAGCTGATATCCCTGAATTCTATGGTTTAATTCTTAGCAGGGATTGGTCCGAAAAACTCCATGGATACTTCTCAACCGACTGGTCACACATGTGGTTACCCTATAATGGTAAATCGAATCAAATAAAGGTTGAACGAGAGTTACACTAGAAGTACATAGTGACGGAATTGGAGGGAGAAAATGAGGCAATAGCATACAACAGCAGTATCATAGGCAATTACTCGGTAGATTCTTTCCTCGGCAATTTCAATGCTCATATCTCACCTTACTTAGAAAATTCAGTTTTGTCCCAAGTCGAAATTTTTTCCCAAACTGATAATTCAAAGTGTGTTAATTTTTTAGATAACCCTGTAAATACATCTTTGTTTTGGAAATTATATTTTGATGGCTCTAAATATAACGAGGGAGCAGGAGCAGGATGCGTTCTAATTAGCCCAGACGGAAATAAGACCATGCTTACGTGCAGACTTGAATTCGATTGCACAAACAATACAGCGGAATACTAGGCCTTGGTGCAAGGCTTATACAAAGCAATCGGGTTGAACGTTAAGTACCTGCAAGTTTTCGGAGACTCTGAGATCGTCGTCAAACAGGTATGTAACACCATACATTGCCTATCAGGTCATTTGAAACACTATCAATCTTTAGTACAAGATCTGACTGCACATTTCATAGCATTCAATATTTCGTCAATCCCAAGACTTCAAAATGCGAGCGCAGACCTGTTAGCTAACGTAGCCTCCAGACTTATTCCCTTCGAAGATTTTAGTCCAGATAGATTCTCAATAGAATTAATCTTTAGACCATCCATCCCTGACAACATTACAAACTGGAGAATATTCAATGACGATCCTGACATTGTAAATTTCCTCACTTCTGAAGGATCCTACTCAAATCAAATAATTGACGAAGACCATCATGATCACCAATTACAACAAAATAGATAATGCTATACCTAAATCGGTGGTTAAGTTAGAAGACTTATATGATTTGAAAATTCGGTTTAAAAGGTCTACCAATTCTAAACTCTACAGTTCGACTCTGAACTACGAATTAGTAAACCTAGGAACCGATGAGAAACCACAAAATGTTAATCTAGGCCACGGCCTAGCCCCTGAAGAAAAATTAGCATATATCCGTCTTTTGAGACAATAAAAAAATGTTTTTGCCTGGAATTACGATGAGCTGAAGACATACGACACTTCTATCATTCAACACACTATCCCTATGATTGATAATGAGAAACCTGTCCAACAGAAACTCAGAAAAATCCACCCCAATTTAGAAAATCAGATAAAGACTGAGCTAAATAAGTTGTTGAGAGCCAGAATAATTTTCCCCGTCAGACATTCCAAATGGGTATCCAATATGGTACCCGTTAGAAAGAAAAACGGAGATATTAGAATCTGTATCGATTTCCGGAATCTCAACAAAGCCTGTCAAAAAGACAATTTTCCCCTCCCACCTATGGAGCAGATATTACAGGCAGTAGCAGGCTCAGAATTAATGTCTTTTTTGGATGGATTTTCAGGATACAATCAAGTGCTGGTACATCCCGATGATCAGTTAAAAACCACATTCCAAACTAAATGGGGCACATACGCATATCGGAAGATGCCATTTGGTCTGATCAATGCCGGCGCTACCTTTCAGAGAGCCATGGACATCGCATTTAAAGGTTTAGTCAATAAATCTGTAGTGATTTACCTGGATGATATAACAGTGTACTCCAAGAAGAAAAGCGACCATCTCAAAGACTTGAAACAAATCTTTCAACGATGTTTAAGGTATGGGATTTCACTTAACCCAAAGAAATCTTTTTTCGCATTAAGTGAAGGAAAGCTGCTAGGATTCATAGTGTCAAAATCTGGTATTCACATTGAACCTGACAGAATCAAAGAAATTTCTGAAATATCCATGCCTCATAACAAAAAATCCATGCAATCTTTCCTTGGTCAAATCAATTTTGTGAAGAGATTTGTCCCAGACTTCTCACATATTGTTTCTCCTTTGCAAAATATGATTAAAAAGAATTCAAATTTTAAATGGGGTCAAGATGAGCATGAAGCATTCAACTTGATCAAACAAGCTATCATTAACGCTCCATCTTTAGTGACCCCGAATTTTTCAGAATCTTTTATCTTATACACATTTGCCTCAGAGAAATCTTATGCCGCGATTCTAACTCAAGCAAATCAAGAGAAGGCGGAAGCTCCAATCGCATTTTTTAGCTCGAACTTACAAGGTGCTGAACTCAACTATTCAGACGTGGAGAAACAAGCATATGCTGTTTTCAAAGCGATCAAGTATTTCAGACCTTTCTTACTTAAAACCCATACCAAAGTCATAGTACTGTTTCCAGCGGTAAGAAACCTTCTGATACAGAAGCATGTGGGCGAAAAAAGAGAAAATTGGATCACCGCTTTACAAGAATACGATCTTGAGATCAAACCAGCAAACATTGTAAGAGGTCAAGGCTTCTGCAAGATGTTGGCTGGAGCATCGCAAATTCCTGAGAACTCATCTGAAGAGGTACATACGTATGAGGTAAGCCTAAACGACGTAGAATCATTATATGTTGATACCATTTATTATCTTAAGAATGGGTATGCTCCATCACACCTGGATCACACCAAGAAAAGAGCTCTGAGATTGAAAGCTAAACAATACCAGCTCATAAATGATGTTCTGTTTAAAAGGAATTACGATTCTGTGCTTCTTAAGTGTCTTGAGAAAACTGAAGCCGAAAAGGTTTTGCAGGAACTCCACGATGGACCAGCAGGCGGACACTATGCTGGAGACGTTACTGCACATAAAATCTTACGTGCAGGATATTATTGGCCCACGCTGTTCAAAGACTCACACAGTTACGTGAGGAAATTCTAAGTCTGCCAGACTGCTGCAGGGAAACAAAAGAAATCGTCCATGCCACTATAGCCGGTTAACATCGAGCAACAATTCAGTCAATGGGGCTTGGACATAATAGGTGAGATTGTTCCTCACTCTTCTAAGCAGCATAGGTACATCCTCACGGCAACAGATTATTTTACTAAATGGGTAGAAGCAGTTCCTCTCAAGACAACTAATTCTGAAAACATTATTGAATTCATAGATCAATTTATAATCACTAGGTTTGAATTGCCAACGACCTTAATGTTTGATAATGCTTCATACTTTTCTGGAAATACAATGACTGAGTTTGCACTTAAAAGAGGGTTCAAACTGAAATATTCGGCCAAATACTATCCGCAAGGTAATGGATTGGCTGAATCAACAAACAAAAACCTGATCAGGATTATTAAAAGAACAGTCGACCAAAACCAAAAGAATTGGCACAAAGCATTGGTAAATGCTTTATGGGCAGATAGAATAACGAAGAAAACTTCAATCAACACTTCTCCCTTTAATTTAGTTTATGGGAAAGAAGTG
Source organism: Pinus tabuliformis (assembly GCA_031772625.1). Lineage (NCBI taxonomy): Eukaryota > Viridiplantae > Streptophyta > Pinopsida > Pinales > Pinaceae > Pinus > Pinus tabuliformis. The sequence continues at coordinate 160,482,537 of CM062815.1, read as the reverse complement.
GTTCTTCCAACTCACTTAGTCATTCCCTCTTTGTCTTTAGTACAACACATCGACGAGGTATCTACCTCCTCCATACAACTAAGACAAATGGAAATAATAAAATTAGAAGAACAGCGAGAACAAGCTAAGAAAACCCATGCTCATCATCAAGCGCTGATAAAATCCTCTTTTGACTCAAGCATAATGACCAGGAAAAACTTTCAGATGGGAGATTTAGTTTTGAAATGGGATAAGGCTCATGAAGAAAAGGGCAAACATACGAAATTTCAGAAGTTGTGGCTTGGTCCTTTTCAGATTGTAGAAGTCATAGGCCCATCGACGTTTGTGTTGCAGGATTTGGCAGGAAGAAGAGATTCTTTGCCTGTTAATGGACAAATTCTTAAAATGTATTTTCCATAGAAGATCACTCTTCTATTTTTGTAGGATAGTTTTTAGTTTTTGTTTGTTTTTCTCTTTCTTATAAATAAAACCAGCTGTAGATGGTCACTAAAAGGGTTCATAAAAAAGACACTAATTCTCTATCGGATTTTGAGCTTTTCGCTTGTACAAGTAGCAAAATTTTTCGAAAGATCTAATTTTTATTATTGACAAGTAGAGTTAACTTTAGCCTAGACATGATGCTAGTTTCAACTTCAAAAAACTTTGATGAAAGCAACCTTTGGTAAGAAATTGTTTTATATCAGCACAATGAAAGGTATCAATAATAAAATAAATATTCTCTCTAAAGCTGCTGTTTTCAAACTCTATTATTGTCGTCCAGAGCTTTCTTAAGGAAAAACAATGACTTCCTCCCTACTAAAGGAAATCGTAGCATTCAGAGGAATAATCCGAGAAAACACTATATCTCAAAGAATAAGAGGTCTCATCACGAGCCGGCTTATCATGATCACAGATATTATAACTTGCTGACTTTGCCAATACTGTCTACCAAAACAGGGCAACGACTCAAGATTGTTGCAATCAAAAGACAAGGGGTCTCATCACGAGCCAGCTTGTTCAGCAAAAGTGTAAATCAAGTGAATGACTGTGTCATAATTTGGCCACCAAACCAAGACATTGTTCTTTAGAGAATAAAAAAGGAAAAAGTGTCAAAAAGGGTTTTTCTCTTAAATGTTGTAAATAACCTCAAGCAGGATAAAGGATCATTGCTGGATAACAGGTAACCCTGTCGAGGCTATGGACGCTTGCGGGCAGCAGAGGCTCTACCTACGACAAATGAGCATATTTTAAAAGCCAGCACGTAGAGAAGACCTTATTTTATCTTTAAAAAAGACCGAGTAATGTCTGGTGTGAATACAAGAACTAAGCCTGAGGAAACAAACAATTGGAATATGAAAAGGTTGAGACAAAGTATCATTGATAGGATAAGGAGTAATGTACTCTATCTTTCCATAACAAAATTTAGACATATGAAAATTTTTCTGCTTCAGAAGTGGAAATTCAATAGAAAAGCAGAGATAACTGGTTCTTCACAGTGAATCGCCATTGTTGTGGTCACCAACAACCCCCCTCTTTGTTTGGTATTAGCAATAACACCAAGCAAATGGGGACCCTTAACAAAAAATCCAAAAAAAACATTTTATCAAAATTTTTGTATTTTAACTCCCTAAAGCTGTATCGCATCGCGAAGAGAGAGTGAAGCGTTTTCCTATGCGCAATAATAAGCTGCGAAGAAGCGACGCGAAATTCATCGCATCGCATATATTGAGAAGTGCTCTTAAAATGAAAAATTAAGGAATCGCCGACGGCCGATATGCGACGTCGCATATCGCAGCATCGCATAAGCAGCACACAGTGATTGGATGATTAAGCGCGATTTGCGATCTTGCGATCTGCGATGAATGCGACCATCAATTCCTGCGATGACACATCTTGACATCGCAATCCTCGATACTGCGATGCGAATCGCAAAAATCACTCATCGCAAAATTTCCTCGACATAGTGTTCAAGGAAAGTTGTCTGTAGACCAAAATTGGGCGCGCGCCTTAAGAGAAATTAATGATTGTACGCCAAAGTATCCAAGAAGGATTGTGTTGTGTTTTTCGAAGAGTCAAGTCATTATGAGTGTCATGATTATGCATTCATTAGAACTTAAAGCTTTCATGTCAATCTTTTCGTCATTACTCTTTTCCTTTGCGTAAACTGTAAGGCAGCAACTAATATAAATCAATATGCAGGAAACATCTAAGGAAAAGGGGAAAGCGTCAATACTCGGAGAACAGAGAAGAGATGCCTTCGCAAACGGATGCCGCATGCAGCAGGACCACGGATTCCAGAGTATCACTCAACAGATACTGATGGAAATAGACTATCCAAGACTCAGAGTCAAAGGCGCACAAAAGCAGCATGTTTACAAAAGATCCTAAAGCTCAGACTGGGTAAAGCAAAAAGAAAAACGTTAAAGAGGGAAGACGCTCCAGAAAAGCCTGGAACAAAGAACGGAAGCAATTCTCAATACAGAAAATTGTTCAGAGAGCAAAGTCCCTAACTTATTCAGTCATTCGCACGGCCGAAAACTGAAATAGCAACAACACAATCAGTTTGAAAGAAATTTGGGTTATACCAAGTATACACATAGTGAATACACCAAGCCAGAGGAAGATTTTCGAAAATATCTTCTAGTTTGTCAGAAAGCGGTGCCAGCTCTTGTTATTTCTATTTTCGTCGCTCAAACGAAAGGAGAAGACAACCAGCCGACTCTTCCCAGGTGAACGTTGCATTGCTTACAACACTAAGGAGCAAATACAGAAACGGTTAGAAATTAGATTTAATTTTTAGAAATAAATTTGCTTTAGTATAAGGGCGGTCATTTGAAGCCGTGTCCTAAATTTATGTAATTAAGATTAATTAGTTAGTAGTATTTAAACCCTTCTCAGGCATTTGGAGAAGGGTCCAGAAATTTGTCAAAAAACTTGTCCTCAGAACATGCACTTTTGCACTCTCGGAGGGGGTTTTTGATGAATGGATGGATCGAGATTTATCAATGTTTGCATTTAATGTCTGCTACTGATGTTACACTTTTGTACTCTTAGTAGATGTTAGAACAAGTAGAGATAAATCATTATTGCTTGAAGCTTATGAGTGAAATCAGTCATAAATGGTACTTTTATCTCTTGACCAATTTCTGCTTATATTCTTAGAGTGATATGCAGTTTTAGTTGTTTATATGTTAATGTATGAATGTGTGGGTTACCATTTGGCACTTCTGTACGGTGGAGTCATTTATTTGTGCTTGATATATGAATAACTTATTATGTGATATGCTGTTCACAACTGTTTTGCCTAACTTTTTATGCAGAGTGGTTTATCTTAATTGATTTCTATTCTTATGATAGCTGAATGATCTTTATTACTAGTTATTGTTCGAAATCTCTTTAGATCACATAATAGAAGAAATACACCCCGGGTTAGTGTAGATTAGATGTGTTGTTTCTTATTAGATTACAATAGCATAGAGTTAGTTTAGAAGTTTGAATTAAATTAGCTTAAAATACTCTTAGATCAGCTTCATCCAACTCTACACACACACACACCCCTTAGATTGGGAAACTGGTCCCATTATCCCCAGTCGGACCCGCTATACCAAACGGATAAGGAGCTACCAACCAAGGTCCGGACCGGGTGGGTATCCCCCTTGTTGTCGACCCAATTTTCGGGGCTTCAACAAGTTGACATTCTAACTAAAGAGTTATCAAACAAGAAGCTTGGGTACCTAAGAGGTAAGCTTGGTTTGGTCGATATCTCTTCCCTGATTGAGAGGGAGTGATATCAGATAGTTCTTGTCTTTATGGGTCAAGCATTAGACTAGGACTAACAACCATAAGTCTCAGGGAAGGCCATAAATAAATAATGGAGTTCGAAGGATTGGATAAGCACATAGATGAGAACTTCCAATGGATTGGAGAATCCAGGGAAAGATGTTGATGATCGATACTCTTTGAGGATGAGGTAGGGCATCCAAGATAATATTAGTCGAAGAGGACTGATATTCTTTGAGGATCCAAGTTTGGGAATACAAGATAAGAATAGTCCTAAAAGGACATACCTTGTAGACATCAAGATGGGGTATGTGCCTTTAGAGGTAGTGTGGCAACTCATGTAAATGCTTCCAACATTATGCTCATAATTAAGGATGAGCATGTCTTGTTAAGGCCTTTAGGGACAGTGCTGGTGATGATGAAAAGATGCTTGAAAAAGATGGTGTTGGGTATGGAGCCTGATTATCTTCTTGATTGTTTAGAGGTTTTTGTTCTAGCTGTGTTGGATCCCTGTTCCTAATGGGGCGGCAACACTGCTCATTTAATCACCATCAGGGGGGTCCAAGCGAGGGCAATGACAACTTCTATGAGCTCCCCCCTAGTGAGGGTTCGAGGGTAGCACCCCCGAAGTCAAAAATAGATGAAAATTTTCCTTGTAAAATATTGTAATTTCGTATCCAATAAGGGTCACTCATTAGGCAGATGATGTGATGGTAGAAGTTATGTCAATTTAGCATTTTTTTCCATAGAAGGAAACCCTTAGTTTCTATGAGGGAATTGTATTGCAGTTGTGTATGATCATTCTAAGCAAGAGAGAGAGGACGTTGCATGAGAGCGAAGAGGAAATTATAGCGAATCTGTTGTAGGTTGTATCTCTTAACTTCGCTGGATAATATAAAAAGAAGGACTGGTTGTTTCTCTATGGACATAGCCCAAATTGGGTGAACCACGTAAATATGTGTCTCTCTTGTTTTATGCATTTATGTATTTGTGTTTCCGCAATATTTTGTGTATTTCATTGCTCCATTAATTAATTTCTAACAACTGGTATCAGAGAAAAAGGTCTATTTGGCTAATTCACAAGAGAGAAGGGTTCCTGGTTCAAGTGGGAGAAATGGCGGAAGATGGTAGGTTTAGGGTCGAGAAATTTGATGGCTAAAACTACTAGCTATGGAAGATGCGGATGGAAGATTATATGTATCGGAAATATTTGTACCTACTTGTTGTAGCGGCTACAACCACCCTCCAAAATTTTGTCTACGCTTTGTTTTGGAGCCTCCCTACTAAAATCCCGGTTGCTTATCTCGCGCTGACCCAAGTACTTGTGCTTTCATTGAATTTTATCTTTTGCTTTATATCTTGTGTTTGCTCACTTTCTTTGTTGTATAACCACAAGCTGACCTCTTCACTTGGTTGCAATCCAGTTCTAGCCTTGCCTTAGTGAGTTGAGAAAACCTAGAGGGAAACCAGCCTTGCTCTCGGGAAATGCACAGTTCAGGCCAATGGTGAGCTTCACCTCCAGAATTACGTAGCCCTAACTGACACCATACCTTCAATTGGGAAACTATGCAGAGCATGAGAGGCATCCAGAGCCACTTGGCCCAAGAATTGTGCAAAAGCATTACCTCAGCAGTTGCCCGATGCATCTGCCAATGAGTTGCCCAGTTCTCCCCAGAATTGTGTAATCTCTTTGTGCATGCATGGAAACCTTTCCTGAAAAAGAAAAAAGTGAAAAGTGAAAAACTATCCCTAGAAAATAAGTATCTATTTTTAGTAGTTGGAGTTACACTTGAGTTATTTTTGGACACTGTCGCCGTGTGTCGCTTTTTCCTAGATTTTTGGCCTTCACGTCATAAACCCTAAATTGATCAAGTCTATTTAATGGACGCTGCCTGAGCTCATTTTCACATTTGATCCCTAAGATCTGGAATTCTCGAGAAGATCTAGGATCCTTAGGCATAGTCGTCGCAAATTTTCTGAGTAAGTCTTGCTTTTCTAGTATTTTATTGTTTTTTCTGTCGCTTTCATTTCCTTGGCTTGTGAGAGTGTTGTTTTGCCCATTTTATTGAACAACCACTAGCATTTTGATTTTTTTTAGCTTGTAGAAGTGTTTTTTTAAGTTTTTCATTACCTTTCCTAAGCTTCGCATGCATAACCCAGTTTTTGCACTAACGGTCACCGTTGCAGAAATTTTCTCCATAAGCTTCATTGTTCTTCAGTTTGATCGATTCTTGCACTTGTTTTTATTGCGTACATCATCATTCACTCGTATATGCACCAACCATCACTCACACTTTCAGATCTGCTCATTTTCATGTTGCCCTTGGGAAGATATGGGCTTCCTTGGCTTGAATCTAGCTCTTCCCGACATGCATTGTGCATTTCTGGATCTCAAAGCTCTGCCTTGTCTCCAAGAATTGTGTAGAGGCTGTCAAGGCCTATTTGCAACTACAAATTTTCAGGAGCTAGTCCTGACGCTTTGGCCATTGGGATTGCGCAATGCAAATTCCAAACTAGCTCAAGCCAAACTGAACTACGCATTGCATAGTTCCAGGCATAATCACCTCCCCACTGGCAGCAAGGACTGTGCAATGCACATATCCAACTGATAGTCACTCATCTATGAGAGCCAGAATTGTGCAATCCTTCCCAGCAGTTGCCAGTTTGTTGCTTGGTTTGTTCTTGAAGTGCTTTTCATTTCAAGCTAACATTTGCATGCCATGAGTGTCCTCTTTGTCTCTAGATACAACAATTGTTGAGCAAATTTTCAACAGTACAAGTAACATGGCTTCGAAGAAAGATGCATCATAGGATACTTTCAAGAGCAGCACTGGGGATGTAGTTGAATAAGTGTCAATGAACTTGCTAGTATATGCAGACACAGTTGTTCATAGAGAATGACATGAAGATAACATGGCAGGAAATCAAGGATATCTTTGTAGGGAGCTTCAAGGAAGATCTAGATCATCAGCAGATCTATGTCAACATCCACCGGTCAAGCTTATATAAGGTTGCATGAAGGTACCCTGCCATCCCCTGTGCGGACATCATTCACTGAATATCTCACATACCGATCTCAAGATGATGACATTGAGAAGTGCCAGTGGAACACAACTTGCTACCTTCAGGAAGAAAAAAATATCATAAGATATATTTCTTACCACATCTGGTGAACCGCATGGATGCACTTTTTTATGCCACCCACAACAATGTGAACACTAGAGACATTATAAAGTGCTGGGTGATATATTCGTTGAAGTTTAGGTCGACACCCAATCATGTTTACAAGACTAAGTCACTCAGAAAGGCCTACCAACTCTTGATCATATTTTCATGTCGATTGTACAGTCAAGAGAGCACAGAGACCTTTCCGCAGAATTGGGTGGTTGTGTTGGACCAGTTGGCGAATGATAAAAGGCCATTCAACTGGTCAGATCTATTGGCGCTTCATCTAAAAGTAGATGTGACTAATACCCAGAATCTGCCCAAGGATGAGCAAGCGAGATTCTATATGTCCGCGTACCTACTTGATGCAATATGTGCCCAACATCAGTTTCTTGGCATGGGTTGGACATGGACACCATCAGAGACTGTCGTGAATATTTATTGCAAGTTGCATATCCGACTGTAGTTACCAAGGAGTCATGGTAAGGTTATCTGACCATTTCATCATCCTGGTTTACAAGTTGATCTTTGAGCAAGATCCACCTTGCATGTCCCAAGAAGCGATGGAGGCATTACTTAACATTGCAGATTTGTATGCCTCACCCGGTGGCACCTTCATCAGGATGTTTGGTAGAGAGAAGCCTACACATGTGCTACCAAGGTTTTCCACGGATAAGTTTGTCATGCAAGAGGTTGCATATCATATCTCCATAGGGTTATCAGCAGGGTTGCATATGAGGAAGAAGGAATCATGGCCTACTCTTCCTTTGTGGATTCGATTGTACGTGATCAAGAGCTTGAAGGATGTGGATGCTGAGGCCAAGGACTTAGAAAAGTTTGAGTTCGCACTAAGGACTACAATCTGTATGATCCCCATTGTATATGTAAGAACCACTGTGCGAAGGTGTATTATCCATGGATCCACGGGACATTTCATTAGGCAAAGGAAGATCCTTGGAGGTACTGTTACAACTCCTCCAAGCTCAATGAATTGGTCAACATGGCTATAAAATGGAAAGTTGCTCTGCAGGCAGCAACACCGTAGGAAGCAACAACAACAACAATAGTAAGCAACAAACTGGCATAGGACAAAGGCAAGAGGAATATTGCTGAAAACCCAGAGGCTGAGAAAAGATACAAGTTCAGAGAAGATCCTCTCGTTGAGAAAGCAACTTTGGCAGTGGAGGCAAAGAGGAAACAACGCATAAAGAGAGCAGAATGGAGGAAGAGAGAGAAGCAAAGGTTGGAGGAAGCAGAAAGGAAGTTGCAAGAAACAGAGAAGAAGTTGAAAGAAGAGTAGGAGCTAAGAAGGAGAGAGAGGGAAGAGAAGCAGAAACAAGAACAAGAAGAAGGGCAAGGCGCGATCATAGAGAAAATTGCACCAATACAGGTTGAAGAGTCAGAACAACCAGCAGATGAAGAAGAGGGTGAGTAGTTGCAGGATTGGGAACTTGCTCAACAGATTGAGCAAATGGTTGAAGAGATGGACACAGAGTTGGCACAAGAGCCACAAGACCAAGATATTGATCTCATGCCAAGAGCATACGAGGTCACCCTGCAGTCTCCACCACCTCCAGTATCAGAACCAATCCCGAGCGAGAAAGGAGAGGTTGTTCTCCTTAATGATGATCCGATGATGGATGTGTACAATATATCCTTTGATGAGTTGCAACAAAATATTGTACAGGCACGGAGAAAGCATTTCTCGGATGATCACGCATCACCTGCATTTATGAAGGAAAGGGTGATAGTGTCAGATGTTATAAATCATCCAGCTGCCATGGCCGATGCCACTAAGGCTTATGTCGAAGCCAAAAGCTCAAATGTCAAGTTCTTGTTAGCAAAGAATGATCAGATGGCAAAGGAATTGCAAGTGTCCAAGCAGAGGGCAGAAAAATTTGCAGGATTCACTATGGTAGAGATGAGGAAAGTGATATTTGCTAAAGTATTGACTCTTGAGACCACCATGTGGAAACTTTATGATGGATTTGTCACCATGCACAAGATAGTTGTCTATCTATATGATTTTCAATAGCGGTGCATGAATATTTCCCAAACTCTCAAGGACATACATGCTGCTATTGCACACATACAAGAATGGACAATGAGATACAAGGGAGCCCCACTTTACTTGCATAAGATAATGAAGCCATAGGCAGAGCTAGACAAAGCACGGATCCAGATGTTGATCTGGAACTATGAGCAACTCCCTCCGCTCATCAATAGCATTGAGGCTTCCTATGCATGGTTGTTCAAGAGTCTAGATGTCATGGTGAGGACACACATGATCCCTTCAATTGGTTCCCTCACCCAAGCCATTGAGAAGATCCAAGTCCGGCTAGAGGTCAACAAGTACATGGCTAGAGGTCGACAGGTACATGGAGTAGTTAATGCAACAGGACACTAGCGATGACTTGCAGTTAAGCACAAAAAACATGAAAAAGTACGTTGGTGGTCCAACCACACTCAGGAAAATGCTGCACATGCTTCAAGATGAGTTAGACAAAGGCTCTAGGACCATATACCCAGATGCCATGGAGGCAAGAGTCTATTTCCAGAAAGACATCACCAAACAATATGGGGACACCATAGCGCAATACCAAGCTTGGTATCAGTTCGTCATCGAAGATCATCAAGAGGATGTTGCCGAGCTGGTATTTCCCCAAGCTTTTGAGTCATAGTGTTTGTCTTGTTAGGTTGACTCTAGCCTATTTTGTCCCACATGGGCATATTTAGAAATTGTATATTATTTGTAAAAATATTGTAAGTGAAATTTGAAGTGTCAGTAGTGGAATGTGAACAGTCACTATGTAATGTAAAGAGGTATTTGTAAAGGAGTTGAAGAGTCATAGGTAGTCAAAGGGGAATGTCAAGGGTCACCCAACCCTTTGTTATAAATAGAACCTCATAACTCATAGAATAGGATTTTGGGAGCCAAGATTTTGGCTAGGCTTAGGCTTACAAAAGTCTTGGGAGTATTATGACGAGCCTTGGCTTCTCCAGAGAATAGAGCGAGTACACTTCTTTGGAGGAGCAGGCAGTTTCGACTGTAACGTTCCACTATTGGGGCTAGTGGTTGTAAATGGTGTATGTATGGATGGAACTTTCACTTAATAATAGTATAACTAAGCCAACACGTTTTCATGCATATGTTGTTATTGTAGTTCAACCACTCTGGTTACTTTAGAAATGTATGTTGTTTAACTTACGCATTTGCTAATGAACTATTTTGTATGCAATTATATGAATCTTGTTGATGGCATGTTGTTGGATTAACCCGTCACTTTGGTTTGTGGACTATTCTGCTTCCATCTTGTGATGTCATTCCTCTCATATGTTACTTTCAGGCTGTGTACTATTACAGACTTCTAAGGGACGCACTTACTTTTCCCCTTTGTGTGTTAGAACCTTGATGCATCTCACTTGACTCGCTACAAGGTCACACACTTGCTTCTGACCAAATTCATCATACTTACCTCTGCGTGCTACCGCGGTCAAGGCACTACATTACCACCCATTGCTGGGACTCCTACTCCAAACTGTCTGAGGTCTAGTTGGGACTTCTTATTGGGGAGATCCCTTTGAATGTTGGCAGGTCCAACACCGTCAACATTTCTAGCGCTAGAAGGAGGTCCAGATGACAAGTTGAGCCCTCAAAGTCAGTTTTGAATCTCTACACATCATTCATGACTTACATCACAATCTCAAATCTGGCATGTTTTTCTCATGCTTGTGATTTCGAAGTGTTGCAGGATGTCATCGATGAATTTTTACGAATTAAATATGATGGTTAAGGTGAAATAGCCTTGTTAAGACACAAAGTTAACTTTTTACGCTTTAGTGACAGGAATGAAGTCCCCTCGGATGACATTGCATGCGGGTTATTCGCTTACACGTTCAAAAGGAGCGTTAAGCAATGGTATCTCACATTGCCCGCAACCTCTATTCACTCTTTCAATCACATGATCAGAGAGTTAGGTCATGCTTTCTTTCGTTTCGACCATAAAGCACTCAATCAAAAAATATTGGAATTATGCAAAGCATCTGATGAATCTGTTGTGCAATTTTGGCAACGCTTCCATAATCTTGCTTTTCAATTCCTGGAAGATGAAGTTGACTGGAAATTTTTGAGAGAAATATTTCAGTATCTTCTTCACATATCTAACAATCCACATGAGTTAGAATCATTTGAACCCCTCCCAACATACCTCAGTGTTAGAGCTTCCAAATCTAAGATGGACAAGGTCACTGTCACAAGTGACCCTCCGTCCTCCTCTCATTAGACAACTCTAGCTCCGCAGGACAAGGTGGAAGAAGTTGCAAACCAACCTATTGAAATGTCACCTCCTCTCACCCCACCTGCTCTGGATTTTTACGCAGATTTGGGCTGCAACCCTGATGGTTGTCACATGATCTCGTTTTCTCAACCTTCATCCTATGGTTCTTTTGATCCTCTGGATTTTGATGTGTTGTGTTCATCCATTCCAGATTCCACATGTGATGTTCATGAGGATCAAGTTTTCGACAGAGTTGGTGTTGACAAGCCAACCCTCGCTATCATTTTTTATGAGTATGTGGGAATCTTAAGAAGAACTTGCAATGAAGGATGACCTCCTTGTGTCCGCACCTCATTCGCTCTATGCTAACATCTTCAGTGATTCTGCCACTTCTTATTTTTCTTGTGAAAATTCATACCTGAATGTCTCAACTTCCAATCATTCACAGAACACATAGGATGCCAATCCGTTATTTAATCACGGAGAGGACAAATCTTTCTTTCTGAATCCACTTGACCTCTCATCTTTCATTTCTGCAAATTCAGAGGGTAAAATATTTTGTTTCTCATCAACCCCTCTGTATGATTCGTCAGATCATGAGGATGTCAATGCATATCTCAAATTTTCGGATCATGGTTTTCATGATCTTTTTACTCATTCATTTTATTACGATTCTAATTCACTTACTGTTGAAATTTCTAAGCCACTGGTATTTAATGATCTATCTTCTGATGAAGTGGAAGCCCCTCAAGATGTCAAGGCACTTCAGCCCGAGCTTATGGTTATGTCAAGTTCTCGTAGCCTTGAGGACAGTTCCACTTCCGATCATAAATCTGTTGAATCACACCAAGCTCCTTGTAGTGCCCACTCCAGTTTCCTGACCTTAATATGACATTATCTTAGACACTTTATTCTTTGAGGACCTCAGATTGAGGATCTGGACACATGACATTTTTATTAGCGATTGAGATATTCATGGTTGTGATGTTTATGAATGCTTTCCATTGATATTATGATAGCATGAATGGTTATGTATCTTATCTATCAGTATTCTGATGATTGCAACATTAAATAGTTAACTTGGTCTCTATTTGGATTTGTGATGAGGGTAGTAAAGAATCTGTATGCGCTCTACTAAAAGCATAATGATGATAAATTTGATGGATAGGTATATTTCTACGATGTTACGATGTTGATAGCTTAATGAATATGTATGTTTCCATTGATGATTATTGATGATAGCCATGAGGGATGTGTCCCCTATGTTACCTACTTCCTTTAGTTCAGACTTACAATGGACAATGATGTGAATGACCAGGAATTGTTAAGGATGCTATTATGATAATGACTAACATTGAGAAACCTTGTTACTGATGATTATTGAGTATGGCAGGAAACCATCAGAGGCACTCGCATATGACATGTCGATGACACCTGGTTTGATGAAAATTCATATTATTTTATCTTTTAAAGTCTAAGTAGATCTTGAAATCTGCCATATATGTTTAACTATACTTTGAGGATATGCTAATGGTTGCAGGCACAGATTAGTTGCTTGGACGAATGACCCACATATGGGTGATGGGGTTGTACATGTGGATGGAACTACATGGGAGGGGTGGGACAGAGTCCCTGATCTCACCCACTAGCACTCCCGCCGTGACTTGGGCTGGAAGGGTTGAAACACCTTCGCCTTGAAGATCACGATGCCATGAGGGCAGGTCCCAAAGTTGGGTCGCTCATGAGGACTTTACCGGGGGGTGCGCATCAAGGCAGATTCCTTGATCCCCGACACCATTAGTCTCACTATAGCAGACAACATAGGAGATGATAGTGGTCTATGATGTTGCACTATACTTTCCCCTCGTAGTCACTGGATGCTTGAAGGGCAAGTGGTGTGGCACCCTTGGAACTTCAGGGGAATTTCTTGAAGGGCACGACCAACTTGGCACCCTTGACATCACAAATAAACTATTAGGTGTGGCACCCTTGGAACTTCTAGGCAAGTTCTTGAAGGGCACGACCAACTTGGCACCCTTGGCATCACAAATAAACTATTAGGTGTGGCACCCTTGGCATCACAAATAAACTATTAGGTGTGGCACCCTTGGAACTTCTAGGGAAGTTCTTGAAGGGCACAACCAAACTTGGCATCCTTGGAATCATTAAAAATAAATAATAATAAATAAATATAAGCAAGGAATGAAAACTAGGTAAATTTACATCAAGGGTAAATGATGATTAGAAACCAATGTAATTAAATCAAAAATAAAACTTGGAATAAGGAGGATCATAGGAAGAATTAAAATAGAGTACCTTAAAAACTCTACCCTTCCCTTGTTGGAAAATACTAGGAAGATTATGTGGTTTAATTAGGAAAAAGGGGAAAGACAAACATAATTGTAAGGATAAAGATTAATCCTAAACTAATTTAAACCTAATTAAGAAAGAGGAAGGTGAATTAAAATGAGAATAATAAATTAAATTTAGAGAAATGTAGAGAAGCTCCATGTGTCAACAACCAACATAAGAATATCCATCTAGGAGATAACCTGAGTTAAATTAGGGAGTAGATTGGGAATAAAATCTTGACTCATTAATTGACTTCAAGTAATGAACACAAATTAAGGAATAAAAGGGGGGAATAAAGAGACAACTAGGAGAAGAAATAGGAATCTTGTTGAGGCGAGGAAAATATTAGTTTTAAATAAAAATTTAAGTAAATAATATTGGGAGACCCTTGATGTGAGAATGACACATGGGTGGGTGAATAATCAAGCTATTGAATTATAAAAATAATTAATTATGCATGACATGACAAGTGTCACCTATGAGGACTCCTATAAAAGAAGGGGCAAGCCATGGGAGAAGGGACTTTTGGGAACCCTATGGTTGGATGGATGAGATGATGTCAAAGCAGTGATTACGAAGCTATAGTGAGTTTGGTGAGGTAGAGGATTTTAGAGAGGGGACTCTTGAGCCAAGGTGTGCTCTCCTCTACCAGCTAGTGTTTTCCTCCATTGTACAACCCCATTGCAGCTCGGGGGTCCGCGGGGAAGAAGAGTACCCAAGGAGTAGGCTGTGAGGTTAACCGGTGGGTCTTCGCATTCGAATCAAGTGCGTCATCATTCACTCGCGGAGGTGACCGGCTACAAGGGAATACCAGTAACAGCAGAGCAAGCAAAGTCTCGCCTTCTGGTGAACGGTACACATGTATTTCATTACTATTGATCTTAGTTAAACGTATGTAAATGTTATGATATGTTTTCCTGAAATGAGTGTCAGGAATGTGTGTGCTAAATAAATTTGAAATTTCATTGCGTTTCTTTTTGGTTGTATTTGCTGTTAACCAAAAATAAAAATAAAAATAAAAAAAATAGTCTGAATATGGTCCTTACACTTGGTATCAGAGCACAAGTTGAACCCTTGAGGCCTATGGGCCCATGCATGCTTGACTAGTTTTGTTTGCTATATATGGGTATTTCTCTAAAATCAAGAGATTGATTTACCCTCCCAACTTGTGTTTGGAGATCTGATTTTCAGTGTTTTAGTTGTAGATTTATTATAATGATGTGATGAACAATCATTTTAGTTCCAGTCGTTGTGAGGAAAAGTGGTTAACCTCGGCTCAAGTCCCATTTTATGAAAGGTTTATATGTTTGAATTTAGTTAGTCAGATTGCCCATGAGTTTGAATTTAGTTAGTCAGATTGTACATGAGTGAGTGAGTATATATATATATATATATATATATATATATATATATATATATATATATATCAAGTTAGTTACCTGAAATTGTGCCTCAAAGAATATAAAATTAGCCTGGTATCATACCATACCGGAATGAGGGAGGGAAGCGGGCAAGCAGTTTGCCCGGAATATTTATATAAGGAGAGAGAGAAAATAAACCAGTTTCCACTTGGTTTCTTTCTGAGACAATTGTGCTTATTAGAACTAGGTTTCATATAGATATATTCTTGTTATAGAATCGAGCCAAGGACAACTTCAACGGAATTTTCAATAAAACCCTAAATGTGGAAAACGCTTGCAGTGTAAGTGACAAGTATAAAGCTGTATTTTTCCCCGATATGTTCAACCCTTCATAATTTTCACTTCTTTCGCAGATAACCTCCAGAACTAACATTTCAACATTGATATTTGTAAAACCATATAACTCCTCTCTGTAAAATGAAGATTGTGCACAAAACAGGAATCTTCGAGTTTATTAGTTGTGATGCAACATCGTTCGGCTTGATACTGATATTGAACAAGTTAACCTTTGCAATCATACATTGAAGGTCAAGAGAGGTAAACTCCCAAAATCATCAAAGGCAATCTGTATTAGATTTAACCATTTCGAAGAATAATAGAAAACCCCAACCTCTTAGTGGTGGACATCATGAGCAATTTTCTCAATGTCTCGACAACATTGGGTTCATTCTCTCGGATGATTTGTTTCTCTCCCTCTATCAAATCCAATGCTTTAATTGTTACTCTGAAGCAGAGACGAGAAGGCGAAGAGGACAGGCAAGGTGTGCGTGGAAACAATGCCATGGCCATTGACCTTGCCATTTGCCACAGAACTATATGGGTAGGCCTCTGCTTCCGCCTTATCTCTGTTTTTCTCGACTACCTCAGTTCATGTATTTCACTAACAATGGTAAAAAAAAAAATATTACCATGCCCCAAACACGCAAACGAGATGCCCGAAGTTCTTAAACTTGGTTCGATGGAACGGTTTCCAACGCTTGAATTTGTTGGCTATTATATCTTTTGTATCAAGAAGGTTGATTCGAGACTGATCAGAGGGCGTTGATTTTGACATCTTTGACAGCCCATCTGTAAGAGACATAACACGAGCTCCTTCTGGTGAAATGAGTGCTTCAGGAATCTTAAAGAGTTTTCCTCCATGTCCTCCAAGTTTTTCCATTTCCTACCCCAAACAGAAAATTCACCCGCTCTGCTAATTCACGTGTCAACTCTAGATGCTGCTTTTGATCATCGCCCACTGGCACTAAATCACACTGATATAGAAGGATGTCTGAAGCCATAAGAACAAAATCCCCTAGACCGATATCTGTATGATTTTTTTAAACATAACTACTCCACTAAATCTGAGCTTTTCGCTCCACAAAAACCTCGC
The DNA here is from genome assembly GCA_031772625.1 of Pinus tabuliformis. NCBI lineage: Eukaryota > Viridiplantae > Streptophyta > Pinopsida > Pinales > Pinaceae > Pinus > Pinus tabuliformis. The sequence continues at coordinate 160,466,191 of CM062815.1, read as the reverse complement.
CTAACTCTTCTCCCCTATCACATTAATTTTCTAATAATAGCTTAACTGGAATCTTCTATTTATTAAAAAAAATAAAAAATCTTAACATAATCTCCTATCTCTACTTCTGGTTTACTCCTGTTCGAACAGCTTTTATCACTAAATCTAAATAACACAGTCTTCTTATTAAGAAAGGTTAAACTCTACGGTTGAGATATGAAAATTCATTTTCAACACTTAGTTATTCTCTTTATTATTTACGATTGTGAAGTTTGAAAGAAAATTAAATAGAGTTAATTAAAAATCAAATTTATAACTGCTAATTCTAAAATTAAATGTGATGCCCTTACCAGAGACTTTTCATTAAAACTCAATGTATTTTAGTGGAGTCTAAAGCCATGATTCAAAATTTAGATTATAAACCCATTTTACGAGCTGAATAAAGATAGAGTCTTTATTATTGATTACAATATAAGTGGAGTCTTTATGGTTGCTTACAGTGGACACCGCAAACCTTGAAAAATTCCAACGTGTCATGTATATCATGATATAGACTTTTAGAAAACGACAGATAACTGAGACCTTGAACACCTCGATCACTACGTTTTCCTAACGGGTCAAGGAATCCGGAAAGTTAACCAAAATATGCAACATGATATCTTGTCTACTATTCTTCTTCATGGCTCTCCTGTGATTTGTTGACAATACTCATGAATATACTTCTTTGAAACTTTAAATAGGTGGGTTCATTTGAACATAAGTAGTTGGAAGTTGTGCTCTACATTGAAGGCTAATGTGGGGAATTGATATGGTTGATATTATGATTCAAGGTGCTGCATTAACTTGCAAATAGATGGCTAGAACCTATTTTAACAATATTAAATGTGCTACATTTCTAACGCTCATAATAAGCAAGCTACACTTCCTGGATTAAGCGTTGGAGAAAACTTTTGTTTGGACACTTGTTGCTTTGCACAGTTGAGGTTCGTATTTAGATTCATTAATCACTGAGGCTATTTGATGTGCTTGAACAATGTGAAAATTGGTTTGGAACATCAAAATTTGTCAACAAGTACATCTGTTTTCCTGGTGGCTCTCTCTTATTATAAATGAAATTTATGTCTAGGGATGAGAATACCTGGTATTGCAAAATCTTGATATGAAAAAAAAATATACTTGAGGTGATGGTCTTATGGTGCTCCACTCAAAAATGGATTTCGGAATGGTCTTAGAAGACTGTATATTGTTCCTTTGACTTAGTGGTCAGCTCAAGCTACTGTTGTCAGGGCTAAAGTGATTAAGATGTAGGAAAGAAAAGGGCATGTACTGGCAAGTACATTTGGTGGACAGATTAGTCAGTGAATCCTAACATTCTCTGTCATCCATTTTCGTTAAAGAAGATGCTCTCTCATCTGAACTAGCGTTAATTTTTAGGAATGCTTGGATAAACTGTAAAAGTGATATGATCCTCCTCATGCTTGGACTAAGAAAAAACAGATTTTTATTTGGGTTTACCAAAACTTTAAAGTGGAAAAAAAAAAATTGGTAGTGTCATAATCTCTCTATGGGCTAGAGGATTCTAACATCCATCATTTTTGGAGAGTCTCTTATATAGCGTTATCTTTTTGAGTTATTGATGTGGGGAATGGTTGTTCTTGACAATAGTTATGGCTTCAATCTGGGCTGGACAGAATTCAGATTTCTGATTCTTTTCCATGGAATTACTTCCCTGTAGTCTTGCTTTTCCCCAAGATGATTTCTAAGCTTCATTTTGAAGCTCATCAACCTTGAGGATAGAATTTTTGAAATCAAATACATCTCTACTGACTGTTTGGACTACTGACTGAATGACATGCACTTCTTGCTCTAGCACTGTGGAATCTGCCTTGGAAAAGGTTCAAGGAGTGAAGAAAGTTGTAGTTGCTTTAGCAACTGAAGAAGACAGAGAGACTGATTTTTTTTGCAGACTATCGGCATCAAGGGTTGGTACACACAGAAAGGTATAAGGTTTTAAGAATTGTTTTCTCCTGGCATCCAGTTTTGCAGTTCAGATTGAGTTTTTTCAGGAACAGGAATAAGCTGACTTCTCAAGTCGTTTTTGAAAAGCTATGGCTGAGTGATGACCACTACCGTTGAAAGAGGATTTCTGCATCTCTATTGTTACTAAATAGCTTGGCAAGTGCTCCAATACCTTTGGGATCATTAAACTCTGTTTAGGCAACCTGAAGAACTTTGATGAATTGTTCTTATATGTTATATGTTGTACATGCATTATGAGGTCAATAGCAACAAATGTTGGTCCTGACAGTTAAAATTGCAAAAGGAAGGTCTTTATGATAGATATTCATCCAGTTGTTCATGTTGCATAGGGAATTTTGCTTGATTATGGCACAAGTATAGTTATTGGTAAAACTGCCACTGTTGGAAAAAGATTCTTGCAGTACCCTGGAACTGAAGCATATACTTGCCTATATCTATTCAGTTTTTAAACCCATGAAAAAGTTAAGATTATTCTTAACTGGATTGCAGAGAATCCAAAACTCTTGAAGAACCCAAAGATAATCGAGGAAATAGTTGAAGTGTGGAGAAATTCAATTCGATGGCACATACCAATGAATCTTTCTGATTGAAGAATAGTAATATGGTCAGATCAATTCAATGTCTAAAACCAAAGAAGCTCCAGTTAAGAGGTCTATAGGTGGGAAGGATATATTGCCAGAGATGGATTTGTTTATAAAAGCTACTGGCTAATTGTTTCACTTTCAACGATTAAGTGAGAGGCAAAACCTTCATGAATTTGTTTGAGCATTTCAAGCTTGCAAGGGGCATTTTTAGGACTTTTCAAACGAATCCATGAGAGGTTTTGATGCACTATAAGCATCCTACACATTTAGCAAAAAGAACAGCAACTAGCATGAAAGGTTTTAGTTGGATGGAAAGGAGAGACATAAAGTAAGCAATTTTTAGAATGTCGATCAATAAAACAGAATACCAAGGTGTCAGTCGAAAGATATGCATTGCATTTGAAAATTTGCGGCAATAGATTCTAAAAGCCATACATTAACTCATGCTGGCCTTCATTGGAGAAGCTCATATACTCTGAATTCTCTGTGGCATCGTATTATTCCTACAGACAGAAAAATCCAAAATAGTGCACATTAAAAATGAAATGGCATCACCATGATATAGATCTATGTTCTTAGGTAATAGTTTTACAGATTTATGGATAACAGAAATCATTGAAGGTTTGGATAAACGGATTATTCCTTTGAAGCCAAGTTCAAGATGATTCAAACCTGAGATAATTAATGAACTTCAGATGCCAATGAAATAATCAAGTGCCAAAAGTAATGCCAACATGCCCAAAGCACATTTGGGTCTGTCTGCAGAAGAATTTATGATGGGAAAGAGGTTGCAGTGAAGCTGATGGAGATAACCTTGAATTAAACTAAAAGAAAAAAAAATAAAAGCACAGCTGCAGAATTTCAAATCATGCATTTTGGGCCATAAGCCTAAAGGATATTCAGGATAATTATAGGTTTCAAGTGTCTTATGCAACACTGTTGTAAGATACAAAAGAAAAGTTTTGGGAACCTACTTATCCAAAACTCGAAGACAGTAATTTTGTTTCCAAGTATGATTTACAGCCTCCTCAGAAGTATGAAAATGGAGTGTCTAGCAACCTTCATCTAATATCATTAGAATTTACAAGGACTTGACTTCTTAAATAGTCATTAAGAGTAGTTTCAATACTTGTTTTGCTTCTTTTCCCTAATTCTAATCATCTAAGTGTAAGCATGGCAAAAGAAGAGCAGTTGAATGTTCCCTAGAATCAGGGTTTTTATAACTCAACAGAGCAACCTGCAAGTTCATTAGATTAGGACTTGCAGACACCAAAGAATTCTCAAATGATATTGGCACTTGGTGCTCTTTGAATTTGTAAAGAAGCCTAAGGATAGAGACAAGGAAGATTCGAGGCAAAGCCAAATCAAATGTGACAATTTTTAAAAAATACTGGTTGAAAGTATGGACACAAAGCATCATTATGCACCAGTAGCAGATTTAAAATCAAACCTGTCATAATGGCAAAAGATCATTTTCAGAGGGTCAATTCAAAGATTCAAGGATCAGTTATACAATTGAGGAATGTTGGGATGTGAGGTGGCAGGTAACAAGTATTATTTCCTCTAGTCACTAGTACTTGAGTGATTTAAGCAAGAAGAGCCAGATTTAAGGGTAGAAAAGTGTACAAATTCAATATCTTCAAGCAATTAGATTATAGATGGCAGTGAATGATAAAGCAAATCTAGGTCCGATTTGAAGGCAACTAAATATATGGATACAGTTGACAGTGGAAAGACAAGTGGTAGAGCATCTAACCTGATAAAGACAACAGATTTCCAGGAGTTATATCAGAAGTCAAAAGATTGCTTCCGGATTTCAAGCAGAGAACCAAACAGTCAGTAGTAGGGAATAAAACAATGTTAGTATTAAATAACACCCTTAATCGTTAAAAATCCTTTCTATGCCAGTGCTTTAGAGTTATCAACTGAAGCAATCTATTTTTGGTTTGTTCCTTGTACAAATTTTTGGGTTGTTAGATGATAAATGAAAAATAAAATAAACATATTATTTCAGACAACAAAGTAATCATTGGGAGTGGTTATTAAAATATGATACAAACATTCTGCTTATTTTTGAGTGCCTGAGGAAATAAATTTTGTATTGCAGAATGAAAATTTATATCAAAGCTTTTGTAGTGATATCTCCTTTTAAGATGATGAATTGGAACCTGGAATGGGAATTTTGGTTCACTAATTTCAAAATCCTCCACCAGTCTCTTTGATCAAGAATATGTTATTGCTACCAATGGCAAAAGCAATGTGCCTTAATCTTTTATAGTCTGAAAAACATTGCTCTAAGTTATTTTCCTTGAGATGTGTGAGTAACACGTGCTTCTTTTGAAATGATCAGTGTCAGCATGGACTTGTATAGTAAGTAAGAGGTGTAATGCTATGATAATTCAATTAGTTTGTAAATTCAAAGCAATTAGTTTGTGTGGACCTTGATATCATGTTTCCTGGATATATGATAGTCTAATATGTTTTGATCTAGTGAAAACTAAGGCATGTTATTCTCTTCATTGGTGCTTTGTTATTTGTATTTTTGTGCTAGTAAATCCACATATTGACATTTTACTTAAGGTTAAATTATGCAAAAAAAAAAAAAAAAAAAAAACTTGCATTATGAACATAGTATGAAGGATGATCATAACAAGGACAATTGTTGGGCATTACATCTCAAGCTCATGTTCGAAGGAACTATACTTGACAGACACTCTTGAATATTCAAGAGGTTAAAGGAATGAAAATGAGAAGCATTAGATTTTATGACAATGTTTCATGACGGCCTAATAGAACTAATTAGGTAAAAATGAAAAAATATATAATAATAAATAAATAAATAAATTAGTTGAGAAAAATTACTTAATCCAAAAGATGAAAACAATTTTGTTAATTGATTTTAATTCCTTAGAAAAAAAAAAATGAGCTTAATTAAAAAAAACAGAGATACCTGTTACCAGAAGGTTAGCAAGAGTTTCAGGAAGGATTCCTAGGATATGTGTCGTCGTTTTCCTTTATGTTTCGAGGACTTCGGGACGAAGTCCATTGTTAAGAGGGGGTGTATGTAGTGCCCACTCTAGTTTCCTGACCTTAATATGACATTATCTTAGACACTTTATTCTTTGAGGACCTCAGATTGAGGATCTGGACACATGACACTATTATTAGCGATTGAGATATTCATGGTTGTGATGTTTATGAATGCTTTCCATTGATATTATGATAGCATGAATGGTTATGTATCTTATCTATTAGTATTTTGATGATTGCAACATTAAATAGTTAACTTGGTCTCTATTTGAATTTGTGATGAGGGTAGTAAAGAATCTGTATGCGCTCTACTAAAAGCATAATGATGATAAATTTGATGGATATGTATATTTCTACGATGTTACGATGTTGATAGCTTAATGAATATGTATGTTTCCATTGATGATTATTGATGATAGCCATGAGGGATGTGTCCCCTATGTTACCTACTTCCTTTAGTTCAGACTTACAATGGACAATGATGTGAATGACCAGGAATTGTTAAGGATGCTATTATGATAATGACTAACATTGAGAAACCTTGTTACTGATGATTATTGAGTATGGCAGGAAACCATCAGAGGCACTCGCATATGACATGTCGATGACACCTGGTTTGATGAAAATTCATATTATTTTATCTTTTAAAGTCTAAGTAGATCTTGAAATCTGCCATATATGTTTAACTATACTCTGAGGATATGTTAATGGTTGCAGGCACAGATTAGTTGCTTGGCCGAATGACCCACATATGGGTGATGGGGTTGTACAGGTGGATGGAACTACATGGGAGGGGTGGGACAGAGTCCCTGATCTCACCCACTAGCACTCCCGTGGGTTGGAAGGGTTGGAACACCTTCGCCTTGAAGATCACGATGCCATGAGGGCAGGTCCCAAAGTTGGGTCGCTCATGAGGACTTTACCGGGGGGCGCGCATCAAGGCGGATTCCTTGATCCCCGACACCATTAGTCTCACTATAGCAGGCAACATAGGAGATGATAGTGGTCTATGATGTTGCACTATACTTTCCCCTCGTAGTCACTGGATGCTTGAAGGGCAAGTGGTGTGGCACCCTTGGAACTTCAAGGGAATTTCTTGAAGGGCACGACCAACTTGGCACCCTTGGCATCACAAATAAACTATTAGGTGTGGCACCCTTGGAACTTCTAGGGAAGTTCTTGAAGGACACGACCAACTTGGCACCCTTGGCATCACAAATAAACTATTAGGTGTGGCACCCTTGGAACTTCTAGGGAAGTTCTTGAAGGGCACAACCAAACTAGCACCCTTGGCATCACAAATAAACTATTAGGTGTGGCACCCTTGGAACTTCTAGGGAAGTTCTTGAAGGGCACAACCAAACTTGGCATCCTTGGAATCATTAAAAATAAATAATAATAAATAAATATAAGCAAGGAATGAAAACTAGGTAAATTTACATCAAGGGTAAATGATGATTAGAAGCCAATGTAATTAAATCAAAAATAAAACTTGGAATAAGGAGGATCATAGGAAGAATTAAAATAGAGTACCTTAAAAACCCTACCCTTCCCTTGTTGGAAAATACTAGGAAGATTATGTGGTTTAATTAGGAAAAAGGGGAAAGACAAACATAATTGTAAGGATAAAGATTAATCCTAAACTAATTTAAACCTAATTAAGAAAGAGGAAGGTGAATTAAAATGAGAATAATAAATTAAATTTAGAGGAATGTAGAGAAGCTCCATGTGTCAACAACCAACATAAGAATATCCATCTAGGAGATAACCTGAGTTAAATTAGGGAGTAGATTGGGAATAAAATCTTGACTCATTAATTGACTTCAAGTAATGAACACAAATTAAGGAATAAAAGGGGGGAATAAAGAGACAACTAGGAGAAGAAATAGGAATCTTGTTGAGGTGAGGAAAATATTAGTTTTAAATAAAAATTTAAGTAAATAATATTGGGAGACCCTTGATGTGAGAATGACACATGGGTGGGTGAATAATCAAGCTATTGAATTATAAAAATAATTAATTATGCATGACATGACAAGTGTCACCTATGAGGACTCCTATAAAAGAAGGGGCAAGCCATGGGAGAAGGGACTTTTGGGAACCCTATGGTTGGATGGATGAGATGATGTTAGAGCAGTGATTACGAAGCTATAGTGAGTTTGGTGAGGTAGAGGATTTTAGAGAGGGGACTCTTGAGCCAAGGTGTGCTCTCCTCTACCAGCTAGTGTTTTCCTCCATTGTACAACCCCATTGCAGCTCGGGGGTCCACGGGGAAGAATAGTACCCAAGGAGTAGGCTGGGAGGTTAACCGGTGGGTCTTCGCATTCGGATCAAGTGCGTCATCTTTCACTCGCGGAGGTGACCGGCTACAAGGGAATACCAGTAACAGCAGAGCAAGCGGAGTCTCACCTTCTGGTGAACGGTACACGTATTTCATTACTATTGATCTTAGTTAAACGTATGTAAATGTTATGATATGTTTTCCTGAAATGAGTGTCAGGAATGTGTGTGCTAAATAAATTTGAAATTTCAATGCGTTTCTTTTTGGTTGTATTTGCTGTTAACCAAAAAAAAAAAAATAGTTTGAATATGGTCCTTACACTCCTCATCGTGCACATTGCAAATCAATCTAGTTTACAGAATTCACATCCTCCACCGGAATCACACGATCCTATTACTCATGCATTGGAGAAATCATATATAGCAAACTATGTTGCGAACAGAAAGTTTTCTTCTTTCTGCATGTTTTCTCGTTTGTCAAGGTCGAAAGTGTGTACATGCGTGTCGTTTACGCACAGTATGACACAACACCATGATATGTCTGTAGAGTTCTTTTCATGTGCTTTTAATCTTTTCTTTTCTGTAGACGCATTCAAACTTCGAATGTGTTGGTTTTCATTTCTTTATCTTTCTTGTTCATTGGTTTGCCTGGATATCTTTCTTGTTAACCATGCCATCATTCACATGGGCCAACTAATGCGCCGATGGCTGCATTAGAAATATCACTTCACGTGAGTAGGCCCATGCACTGTTTAGCTTAGGAGTAGGAGTAATGTTTACTTTCATGTTTTCTTTTTCTTTCTTATTTTTCTTTTCCTTGCTTGTGCTTTCATTTTACTTCACTTCTTGCTTGTTTGTTTGTTTATACACCCGTAGGATTAGCCTCCCATCAAATCATGTTTGGTTCCTTGAGACAAGCAAGGTGAAATATAAGAGGACTTGTACAACTATCAACATTTGGTTATCTATCTATTCCCTCTGTTTGTGAATATCTTGTGTTATTTCAGTCGATGATACCATGATGGAAAAAACATTCCTTTCAAAGTGAGTTATTGGTGAAATCACAACGCTTGCACTTTTAACTAATACCACCTGCTCTAATTGGTTTTCTATTTTTGGTTAACCCTTGTCAACTCACTCAAGTAGAGTAAGATGAAGGGGGGAAACCTTAACAAGTATGTGAGAGGTATATATAAACATCCTTCTCTGAAGGGACAACCTCTTCTTCTTTCAATAAGTTGGGATCCCTCTTCTGCCTCATGAAATAAATAAGTGCGCTTATGCATAGTTCTTCGAAAAGTAAAAATGAAAAATAAAAAAATAAAATAAAGGCGAAAGAAGAGAAAGACATCCTGCACACGGAGGTGAAGCAAGTAACTCCACTGGGGTAATGTACAGGCTCGCTGGTAGTGGAGCAATGCTTGTGTCCCTGAAGTGACTCCACCGAGGTACTGTCTAGGCCTACTGGCAGTGGAGCAACACCAGAGATGAAACTAAAACTCTGACAGTCTATATTTGCTTGTGCATCAATATACTTGTCATCCCCAATCGAAACAACTCAATTGACTTGGCTTGGTATGTGTGCTACTAATAAAAGAGAATGGTAGGGACTACATCTTTAACTCGAGCTAGTGAAGAAGCCATGATGATCAAATAATCGAACAATACTTCCAGAAAAGTTAGACTCGCTTTACACAAGAAAAGGTCCATACAGAGAGCTGGAGTTCTACCAATGTGTCGTCAATGTTGTAGCGGCTATAACCACCCTCCAAAATTTTGCCTACGCTTCATTTTGGAGCCTCCCCACTAAAATCCCAGCAGCTTATCTCACACTGACCGAGGTACTTGTGATTTCATTGAGTTTTATCTTTTGCTTTATAGCTTGTGTTTGCTCACTTTCTTTGTTGTCCAACCACAAGCTAACCTCTTCACTTGGTTGCAATCTAGTTCTAGCCTTGCCTTAGTGAGTTGCGCAATCCTAGAGGGCAACCAACCTTGCCTTAGTGAGTTGCACAATCCTAGAGGGATACCAACCTTTCTCTTAGGAAATGCGTAGTTCAGGTCAATAGTGAGTTTCGGCTCCAGAATTGCGCAGACCCAGCTAACAATCTGCTTTCAGCTAGGGAACTGCGTAGAGCATGAGAGGAAGCCAGAGCCACTCAACCCAGGAATTGCGCAGAGAATGAGAGGAAGCCAGAGCCACTCAACCCAAGAATTGTGTAGAAGCATTCCCTAACCCAGGAATTGCACAGAAGCATTCCCTAAGCAATTGCCCAATGCATGTGCCAGTGAGTTGCCCATTTCTCTCTGGAATTGTGCAATCTCTTCGTGCATGCATGGTAGCCTTTCCTGAAAAATAAAAAATAAAAGAAAAAAGTGAAAGAAAAAAACATCCTAAAAAATAAGGATCTATTTTTACTAGTTGGAGTTACACTTGAGTTATTTTTGGAAATTTTTGCCATGTGTTGCATTTTCCTAGATTTGTGGCCTTCGCTCATAAACCCTAAATCGATCAAATCTATTTAAAGGATGCCGCCAAAGCTCATTTTCAAATTAGATCTTGGAGCTATGGCATTCCTGAGGAGATATAGGAACCTTTGGCATAGTCATCACAGTTTTTCTGGGTAAGTCTTGTTTTTCTAGTCTTTTTTTGTTTTTATATCGCTTTTGTTTTCTTGGCTTGTAAGAGTGATGTTTTGCCCGTTTTATTGAACAAACGATGATGTTTTGATTTTTTTTTAACTCATAGAAGTGTTGTTATAAGTTTTGCATTGCCTTTCCTAAGCATCGCATGCATAACCCTGTTTTTTCACTAACGGTCATCATTGCGGCAACTCTCTCCATACGCTTCATTGTTCTTCAATTTGATCGATTCCTACACTTGTTTTGAATGGATACATCATCGTTCACTTAGATCTGCACCACCCATCACTCAAACTTTTAGATCTGTTCGTTTTCATGTTTCCCCTGGGAAAATCTGGGCTTCCTTGACCAAGATCTAGCTCTTCCCGGCATGCACTGCACATTTCTTGATCTTTGCTCTGCCTTGGCTCTAGGAATTTCACAGAGGCTACCAAGGCCTAGCTCCAACTGCGCATTATGGAGTTCCAGGAGCCAGTCCCGAAGCTTTGGCCGCTGGGATTGCGTAATGCATAGTCCCATCTAGCTCAAGCCAAATTGAACTGTGCATTGCGCAATTCCACTCAACATTACCTCCCCATTGGCAGTTGGGACTACTCAATGAGCAGATCTAGATGACAATCACTCATCTATGAGAGTCAGAATTGCACAATCCTTCCCAACAATTTCCCAGTTTGTTTCTTGGTCTATTCTTGGTTTCAAGCTAACATTTGCATGCCATGAGTGTCCTCTATGTCTCCAGATACAACAGTTTTTGAGTATCTTTTCAGCAGTACAGGTAACATGGTTTCCAAGAAAGTTGCATCAAAGGATACTGTCGAGAGAAACACTGGGGATGTAGTTGAACATGTGTCAATGAACTTGCCAGTCTATGCAGTCACACAGTTGTTCATAGAGAAGGACATGAAGAAAACATGGCAGGAAATCAAGGATATCTTTGATGAGAGCTTCAAGGAAGATCTAGAAGATCGGTAGGTCTATGTCAACATCCACCGGTCGAGATTATATAAGGTTGCATGCAGGTACCCCGCCTTCCCTTGTGCGAACATCATTCACTGGATTGTCTCACATACCCATCTCACAACGATGAAATTGAGCAGTACCAATAGAACACAGTTTTCTACCTTCAAGACGAAAAATTGTCATCATATGTGTCACTTACCACAACCAGTGAATCGCATGGATGCACTTTTCTATGCCACCCACAACAATGTGAGCACCAGAGACATTATAAAGCGTTGGCTGAAAGAGTCGTCAAAGTTCAAGTCAACACCCAATCATGTTTAGAAGACTAAGTCACTCAAAAAGGCCTACAAACTCTTGATCATCTTTCCATGTCGATTATATGGTCAAGAGAGCACAAAGATCTTTCCGCAAAATTGGGTGGTTGTGTTGGACCAGTTGGCGAATGAAGGAAGGCCATTCAACTGGTCGGATATGTTGGCTCTTCAGCTGAAAGTGCATGTGACTAATTCCTGGAATCCGCCCAAGGATGAGCAAGCGAGATTCTATATGTTCACATACCTACTTGATGCAATATGTGCCCAGCATCAGTTTCCTGGCATGGGTTGGACATGGACACCATCAGAGATTGTTGTGAATATTTATTGCAAGTTGCTTTCTGAGTGCAGCTACCGAGGAGTCATGGCGAGGCTATATGACCATTTCATCATCCCAGTTTACAAGTTTATCTTTGAGCAGGATCCACCTTGCATGTCCCAAGAAGCAATGGAGACATTACTTAACATTGCATATTGGTATGCCTCACCCAATGGCACCTTCATCAGGATGTTTGGCGGAGAGAAGTCTCTGCATGTGCTACCAAGGTTTTCCATGGATAAGTTGGTCATGCAAGAGGTTGCATATCACATCTCCACAGGGTTATCAATAGGGTTGCATAGGAGGAAGAAGGCACCATGGCCTACTCTTCCTTTGCGTATTGGATTGTACGAGATCAGGAGTTTGAAGGATGCAGATGCAGGCTACAAGTTCATAAAAGATCCTCTCCTTGAGAAAAAAACTTTGGCAGTGGAGGCAAATAGGCAACAATGCACAAAGAGAGCAGAACAAAGGAAGAGAGAGAAGCAAAGGTTGGAGGAAGCAGAAAGGAAGTTGCAGGAAACAGAGAAGAAGCTGAAAGAAGAGAAGGAGCTAAGAAGGAGAGAGAGGGAAGAGAAGCAGAAACAGGAGCAAGAAGAAGGGAAAAGGAATTATCATAGAGCAAAGTGTACCAATATAGGTTAAAGAGTCAGAACAACCAGCAAATTAAGAAGAGGGTGAGCAATTGCAAGATCGAGAACTTGCTCAAAAAATTGAGTAAATGTTTGAAGAGATGGACACGGAATTGGAATAGGAGCCACAAGAGCAAGATACCTACCTCATTCCGAGAGCATCTAAGGTTGCCCCACAGTCTCCACCACCTCCAATATCAGAACCAGTCTCGAGCAAGCAAGGAGAGGTTGTTCTCCTTGATGATGATCCGATGATGGATGTGTACAATATATCCTTTGATGAGTTGCAACAAAATATTTTACAAGTTCATAGAAATCATTTCTCGGATGATCACGCATCACCTGCATTTATGAAAGAAAGGGTGATAGTGTCAGATGTTAGAAAGCATCCAGCTGCCATGGCTGATGCCACTAAGGCTTATGCAGAAGCCATGAGCTCAAATGTCAAGTTCTTGTTAGCAGAGAATGATCAGATGGAAAAGAACTTACAAGCGGTCTGGTAGAGGGCAGAACAATCTACAAGATTCACTATGGAAAAGATGAGGAAAGTGATACTCGTTGAAGTGTCGACTCCTGAGACCACCATGTAGAAGATTTATGATGAATTTGTCGCCATGTACAAGGTAGTTGTCCATATATATGATTTTCAGAAGTGGTGCATGAAGATTGCCCAAACTGTCAAGGACATACATGCTTCTATTGCACACGTACAGGAATGGACAATGAGATACAAGGGAGCCCCGCTTTACTTGCATAAGATAATGAAGCCGCAGGCAGAGATAGATAAAGCACGGATCCAAATGTTGATTCAGAACTATGAGAAACTCCCTATGCACAGTTGTTCAAGAGTCTAGATGTCATGGTGAGGACACAAATGATCCCTTCAATCGGTTCCCTCACTCAAGTCATTGAGAAGAGCCAATTTTGGATGGAGTTCGATAGGTACATGGAGCAGTTAATGCGAGAGGCCACCAACGATGACTTACAGTTGAACACACAGAAGTACATTGGTGGTCTAGCCACAGTCAGGACAATGTTGCGCATGCTTCAAGATGAGTTGGAAAAAGGCTCCATGACCATATACTTAGATGCCATGGAGGAAAGAGTCTATTTCCAAAAAGACATCATCAAACAGTATGGGGACACAATAGCACAATACCAATCTTGGTATCAGTTCATCACCGAAGATGATCAAGAGGATGTTGCCGAGTTGGTCTTTTCCCAAGCTTCTGAGTCATAGTGTTTGTTTTGTTAAGATAACTCTAGCCTACTTTGTCCCACGTGGGTATATGTGGAAATTGTATATTATTTGTAAATATATTGTAAGTGAAATTCCAAGTGTCATTAGTGGAATGTGAACAATCACTATGTAATGTAAAGAGTTATTTGAAAAGGAGCTTGAGAGTCATGAGGGCAATCAAAGGGGACTGTCAAGGTTCATCCCAACCTTTTTTATAAATAGAACCTCATAACTCAAAGAACATGCTTTTGGGAGCCAAGCCTTTGGCTAGGTTTAGGCTTAGAGAAGGCTTGGGAGTATTGTGACGAGCCTTGGCTTCTCCACAGTGTAGAGCGAGTACAACCATTAGAGGAATTTTAAAGTTTAAAATGGGTCTCCTAAGGAAATTATAAAATAATAGCGGAAATAATAAAAAAAGATTAGACTACATCATAAAATTTTAGAAGGGAAAAAGGAAAAACTACTTTTTCAACTCATATTTTCAACTTATCTCCCTTTAGGTTTACTAAAACTTTGAGTGGGAACACTCATTGGATACAGAATTTGATTCCTCATCCAAGCAGTACCCATGTTGCATACTTCCGATGGACCCTGTTCCATGAAAAATGAGAAATACATGAAAAACGTGATTACAATCATGTTTTTTCATGTATTTCTATTTTTTTGTGTAGAAAGGTCCATCAAAAGTATGCAACATGGGTACTCCTTGGATGAGGAATTAAATTTTGCATCCAACGAGTACTCCGCTTGAAATTTGAGTAAAACTTTAGGTAGATAAGTTGAAAAAACAATTTGAAAATATAGTTTTATTATTTTATTATTTTTATTATTTTTACTTTTTTAGCCCAAAAATGGTGAATCATTCCCCATGGTTGACATCATCATCTTGAATCCTATTGGTTCTTATAACATTTATTTTGGTTGTACATTTTTCTTAGGAGACCCATTTTAGACCTCAAAAGTTCTCTAATGTCTTTGGAGGAGTAGGTGGTGTTGACTGTAATGTTCCACTAATGAGACTAGTGGTTGCCAATGGTGTATGTATGGATGGAACTTTGACTTAATAATAATATAACTGAGCTAGCACATTTTCATGCATATTTTGTTATTGTAGTTCGACTACTCTGTTTACTTTAGCAATGCATGTTGTTTAACTTATGCATTTTCTTATGAACTATTTTGTATACAACTCTATGAATATTATTGAAGGTGTGTTGTTGGATTAACCTGTCACTTTGGTTTGTGGACTATTCCACTTCTAGCTTGTGATGTCATTTCGCTTCCAGCTTATGATTTCATTGCGCTCGTGTGTTCCTTTCAGGCTACGTACTATTACAAACTTCTAAGGGACACACTTCTTGTACCCTTTGTGTGTTAGAACCAATGTTGCACGAAGCGGGAGCGCGAAGCGGAAGCGCGAAGCGCGAAGCGCGGAAGCGTCATTTTCCAAAAATCTAGGGAGCGAAGCGTCCGCGGAAGCGTCTGCTATATATATATATATTTTTATATTTTTTTGCATTTATACTCAAAACAAACATCCCAAATACCAAATTAATTGTAGAAGACATGAAAACATGCATATTTTTGCATAAATCAAGATAGATATGGCATCCATGATTCCATTGTAGTTACTAGTATGTACAACAATCATCTATATTCTAGCTATTACAAACATACATCAAATTTTTAAGCATATTATAAAACATAAAACATTTAAGCATATTATAAAACATAAAACATAGAGCATATTATGATTTATCTAGCAAGTGAGCAACTGTCAACATTTGTCATGTCCAAAATTCAAATAATAATGTTTACAAAATATGTCACTTGGTCACCGCCAAGCCAAAAAGGTTCAAAATTCAAATTCACAAGTCTACAAGTCTAATGAGTAATCTATGACAAAAAGAAGTAGATTGTGAATATATCTACTAATCTCTCCTCCTTCCACCACGAATAGAACGTGATGGCGGGCCTCCACGTGGTGGCAATGAAGAAGATGGTCCCTGTGTAAGTCGTGGCACTGGAACTGATGAAGAAGAACCTCCTCTAGTAGAAACCAAGGGACCAGATGGGGGTGGGGGTGGTGGCATATCAACACCCGTGTCATCATCCTAGAATCGCTCAAAAAATTCATGCAAAAAAAAAACACTAGTTAACAAAAAAATTAAAAACATGAATTCTTTATAAGGGAAAATTGGAAAATTCATACCACAATGGACATACCTGGATAAGAGAATCCTCTAATTGCTCTAGTCGCAACACTCCATCCTCCAAATTGGGCTCCTCTGGATTCTTGTCCCAAGTCAACAAGTCTTTATTAGACTTTGCATCTTCACAGTAATGGGACAACAATCGCAAGTTGTAATGAACATAAACCAAGCTCTCTGCCCGGTCTAAATTCAACCTGTTCCTTTTAACACTGTGGATGAAAGAATAAGAGCTCCAACACCTCTCTGCAGAAGAAGTGTTTACCACCTGTGATAGCACCCGCAATGCCAAACTCTGTAGAAGTGGAGTAGGCCCTCCATGCATGTTCCACCACTCAAGAGCAGAAAAATTCTCTCGATCTTGAATTGCATGCATGCTCGAAAATGGACCAGTGTTGCTCGTATAGTTGCTCACGTGTCTCCGTACCAATGCAGCCTCCTCCTCATCAGGGATTAATCTACTCAATGCAGCCATATATTTTTCGTGAACCTCTTTATCTTGGTGTGGTCTTCTCCTGACTCCCCCCCCAGGTGCTGGTTTTGAAAGCCATGATGGATGATAGTATTTAGGTGTCAAAACATATGCTAATGCATGCAATGGAACATTTAGGCTATCCCATCGTTTTACCACCTCTTCACGAATATAATTGTACAAGGTGGTATCTCTAGGCTCAACAATGTCTTTAATCTGCCCCAACATGCTATCCATTTGCTCATACACCTCCCCAATTACTGGTCGATCTGAATCTGCAAACTTGATCATGTAATAAATTGGTTTGGTGAATTGCAAAACATATTTAACCTGTGACCAAAAGTAACTGTCAAGAACAATGTCCTTGACTTCATTAGCACCATCTGTGTCATTGTTAATTTCATCCCATGTTTCAGCACACACCAGATTAGTTAAAGCTTGTCTCACCCTCACTAGCCGCCTAAAGGTGAGGTAATAACTAGCAAATCTTGTCTTTGCAATTTTAAGCAATTGCAACTTGGAGTAAGTGCCATAGAAGTAGTTTACCCTTGTATGCCCTGTGATGAATTTAATGAGCTGCTTCCCTTTCCTGTAAACCTCAGCAATCCACCCACAATCTTTGTGTTTCACAATATCATGCATCAAAAGGTTCAATGTGTGAACCAGGCACCCAGACCAAAAGATGTGTGGATGAGTACGCTCAATAATTTTTCCTGCTAACTTACAATTTGCTGCATTATCTGTGATCACTTGAATCACATTATTCGGACCAACATCTTTGATTGATTTCAATAGGAGATCTGCAATGTTTTGTGCAGTTGCACTGATGGCGGAGGAGTCATGAGATGCAATAAATACTGCACCACTAGAAGAAACACCAAGAACATTTATCAAATGTTGGTTTCTAATATTTGTCCACCCATCTGATACAATGGATACCCCAGAATCCACCCACTCATGTGTAAAACGTGTCAAAGCTCTTTGAACCTTAGCTTTTTCTCTTTCTAATAACACTGTTCTAGCTTTCTCATAGTTGGGGGCCTTGTATCCTTTTGGGGCTTCATTGATGGCCTTTACCATGTCATGCCAATAGGGAGAGCGAAGCACATTGAATGGTACACCGCAAGCACAAAGAAAACGGACTATCTTTCCATCCACATCATCCCTCCCAGTAACATTAAGGAAATCCCCTATTGTTTTTCTACCTCCAGAGGTTGCAAAAGTACCATGAGGAGATGGGCAACTACCAAATTTAGAGGTTGCACTTGATTCAGAATGAGTTTTTTGTTTCTTGTTTTTTCCTTGTGCAGCCATCTCTAATTTGATGTATTTTTGTCTTTGTTCACTTGAAATGTTTGGGCAAATGGTTACCCCCACGGAACCCTTTTTTTCATCACTGTCTAGCACCCCACAAAGATGCCTCCTCAGACGGGTATATGAACCCGTATATGGTTTTCCTCCATGACAACCATGAGGGCACATCCATTTGTAAGATCCACCACCCTTTCCCCCTTCAAGTTTGGTCACAAAGGTCCACAAGGGATTTGATGTACCTTTCCCATCTTGTGCTTCAGTGTCCTCTTCAAGTTCATCCCCTTCCTCTTCAAACCCTTCCTCCTCATCATACATTGGGTCACTACTATTAGGACCAAGTTCATCCCCTTCCTCTTCCCCTCTATTCCTCACCCTTGCCATCATTAAAACCAAGAGTGGAATGATACATAGAAGCCAAAAGAACACCATCTTGGAATATGGTGGACAACCTGTAAATAAAGGAGCAAGTAGAAACAATGGGAAAGAGTAGGAGAGGGAGGAGAAAAATACAATTTTTTTTTCAAAAAAACAAGGGAGTTTGGGGTTTGAACTTACCTCTTTAGCTCTTGTAGATGAAGTCCTCCAAGCTCTTGCTCCAAGCTCCTCCTCCTTCTCCTAGCTCCTCCTTCTTCACTCCTCCAAGCTCTCCTCTCTTCTCCTCTCCTTTCCTCTCTTCTCTTCTCCTCTCCTCTCTTCTCTTCTCCAACTCTCATAAACTCAAAGTGAGAAAATGAGAAGAGAATGGGGGCTTTATTCTTTTCTAAAGTCACCCTAGACTCACCCTAAACTAACCTAACCCACCCCCTCATGCTAGTTTAGTCACAAGTTAAAACAAATTTAAAAAAAACAAAGTTAACAAAATCCGGCCGCGGGGTTGCGTTCGGAAGCGCCCGGGAAGCGCTCGGGTGGCGTGCGGTTCTGGGCCGGAATCGTGGCGCAACCAAGTGCCCGAACCGCCCTCCGATCCGCGGTTCCGGGCGGCCGCAACCAAAATTCCAGGAATCGAAATTTTAATTCGGATCCGCGCCACCTCCTCCTCCGATCCGCGCTTCCGACCTGGATTCCGGGACGCTTCGCTTCGATCCGCGGTTCCGGGTTTGGATCCGGCGGGGGGGGGGCGATTCCTGCAACCCTGGTTAGAACCCCCATGCATCTCACTTGACTTGCTACAAGGTCACACGCTTCCGACCAAAGTCATCATACTTACCTCTGCGCACTACCATGGTCAAGGCACTACATTACCACCCACTGCTGGGACTCCTACTCCAAACGATATGAGGTCTAGTTGGGGCTTCTTACCAGGGAGATCCCTTTGAATGTTAGCGGGTCCAACACCGTCAACACTACCATTTAGAAGAAAAACAAAGAAATTGACAAGTATGATGGACACAGAATGGGAGATTCTTGAAAAAAAGGCACTAGGAACAATACGATTGTGTCTGGCAGCATCGGTGGCATTCAAAATTTCAAAGGAAACAACAACAGAAAGTTTAATGACGACATTGGAAAAATTATACGAAAAACCCTCGGCCTCAAATAAGGTATTTCTTATGAAGCGTCTATTTAATATGAAGATGTCAAAAGGTGGAACTGTTGCTAATTATTTAAATGAATTTAACACGGTTACCAATCATTTAAGTTTTGTAGGGGTAAATTTTGATGATGAAGTTAGGGCTTTGTTGTTTCTATGCTCATTTCCAGAAAGTTGGAATGGCTTAGTTATGGCTATCAACAACTCTATCTCTGGATAGTACTTTAAAGTTTGATGATGTTTTTGATGTTATCCTTAGTGAGGAAATGCGATGAAAAAGCTCAGGTGAGACATCAAGTAATGCTTTGACTATAGAAACTAGGGGAAGAAAAATGGAAAGAAGGGGAAGGAGCCTAGGAAATCACAATAAGTCAAGAAAAGGTAGATCAAAATCCATATCAGGGATAGTGTGTTGGAAATATGAGAAGAAAGGATGTTGTTAGGATATTCCGACACATAGGAAATAGTTAAGTATAACTTGGTATAATGTAGAGTTAGGTAAAGTGTGTTTCTTTACTATGTACTTTTGTAACTTACAATCTGACGGTCACGATATGTAGTGATCCGACGATTCATTCTCTCCTCGGTATTACCGACACATGATCCGTGGCGTAACACACATTGGTCCATGATCTCTATTTAAAGAGCATGGAGGGTCATTTGTAGGGTAATCGTTCATGAGAGAAGCTTATGTAAATTTTCATTCTTTTATTAATAGATTTCCTGAAGTGGCCGCGTTGGCTCAGGCCGTGGACTGTTTCCCTCTTTGAGGGTTTTAACCACGTTAAAAATACTGGTGTATTGATCTATGATCTGTTTGTGAGAGGTGGCATTTGGTGTTCTATAATTTCCTACATGGTATCAGAGCTATTTGAGAGCCGCATCCGTTGGTGATCCAACTCTGAAGCCGGTAAAACTGCATCCGACTGTCATTTCCTATATTTACTGTTACTGACTGCTTTTGGGCCGAGAGGACTGCTCTATTGTGTTAGGAGCATCTGTTCCAGTAAGGAACCCCTTTCGTTTGATGCAAAAAGGTTTCTGGTGGCCCTAGCTACGTCATTTTTAAGATCTAGAGGTATACAATGTTTATTTGCAGTTTTTAGTTGTTTTCTCTCTGTTTATTTCGGTTCATTTAACTCTTTGTTTTTTTTTTATTACCAGATCTATACCATTCATTTCTGCGTATGCTCTTTGCCCCATGACTCTATGTGATTTGGGCAAATTAGAAACAGAAAGCAATGATTTTTTTCTCATGTGTATGCTCTTTTCCGCCGCGCCTTAGTGTGATCTCGGAAAATCAGAAACAATGAGGAAAATATTTAGTTTCCAGGTAAAGCTAACTTCAAGCCGTAAGGTTTGTTTTTTTGTATGTTCATTGTTAGGCCCCTATACTACTAGTGTAACCCCTTATTTTTATTAGTACAACCCCCTTATTATATTGTTGTACCCATGTAGTCCCCATATTGTTACTATTGTGCCCCACAGAAGCCCACTATTGTTATTATTATGCCCTTACATTATTATTATTATGCCGGCTCTAATTATATTATGACCCCTTAGACTCCTATATATAGAAAGGAGGTCTTTTCATTTGTATCATCCAAGAATTGTTCATTTATGTAATGTAAAATAGGTTGCCCCCTCGAAGAGGTTGAATTCTAAGGCGTTGATCTATCTTTTCTATCTTTTTGTGAGCTGGTTTCATAACATTTGGTATCAGAGCTTTGTATTTTAGGGTTTCTCTACTCCAAATAGGTCATCGTGGCATTTGCGCTATAACTTTTTTCTGCGACGTTTCAGATGCTAAAAAAAAAACCCATTTGGATTGAAATCGTTCTGAAGCTTGAGTCTGAATTTCAGAGCGTTTCGCGCTATATTTGTGGAGATATGATCTAAGGAAGTTGGTCTTTTTGCAGACTCCCGAATTTCATTCCAAACAGGTGACCTGGGGAAAATCGTCATAACTTTTTTTTTGAGCATCAAACTGAAATTTCGTAAGAAACTACAAAAAGAGGACGGACTGTAGTTTCCTGTATATATTTTTCAGATACTAAGGTCAAAACAGTGACACGTGGCACTTCATACAAGTTCACTCTTTTGGAAAGGTTTATAATCAGGTCATCTAGGGAGATTGTGCATAACTCTGCCTTGGAGAATCTAAATTCGATCAAACTGGTGGCATTGAAAAGAGGACACAGAGGGCTACTGCAGGTCACAATTTCAAAACTTAAAGATCCGAAAGTATAGAGTTACAGTGGTTTCAAGATCGAGCTCCTAAAATCAAGAAAAAGCAATATGAGGAAGTTTGATGGGAAGGATCCGGTAAATTGGATACTACAGATGGAGAAATATTTCGATCTACATGAGGTGCAACTATTACAAAAGGTACGTATTGCATCTCCATATTTAGAACCAGATCAATTTTTATGGTATAAAGGGCTTTGTTCTCATAAATCACTTGTTACGTGGTCAATTTTCACGGAGGAAAGGATAGCACATGATGAGGATACAAAGAGAAACTCCTTCTTTAGCCAATTGATCAATCTCAAACAAAAGGGTTCAATGGAAGAGAACATTGAAGACATTCAAAAATTGAATAGAAGGGTAAATTATATTCCAGAGAAGAAAATGATTAATGTCTTCATAGGGACTTTAAAGAATAACGTTCAACATGAGGTTCGTTTTTGGGAACCTAATTCATTGGAGGAGGTATTCGAGTTGGAAAAAAAAATTGAAAGCGAAATTATGGAAACAAGGAATCCCACCACTCATGACTATAATTATGAAAGTGTTTCTTCTCCTAGCCTTCCACAACCTACAAGGATTACACCACAACAATTGGAAGAAAAAAGAGAAAAGGGGCTTTGTTACAATTGTGATAGCAAATCCACTAAAGGTCATAAGTGTGCTGAGAAGAAATTATTTTACATAGAGTATGAAGAGGAGGAAGAAAAGGATCAAGAAACATCAAAAGAAGAGGATATATACCAGGAACAAACCCCAGAGAAAGAAGAAATGAATCCGACCATATCTTGTAAAGCATTGACAAGAATTACGACTCCTCAAACTCTCAAGATAGGACATATCAAGAAGAAGAAGGTTCAAGAAGTGAAAGATCATATTGAGAACGCAGAAATGAATCCAACCATATTTTGTAATGCATTAGCTAGAATTACCACTCCTCAAACTATTAATATAGAAGGACATATCTAGAATAAAAATGTTCAAGAAGTGAAAGATCACATCAAGCATCAAGAAATGAATCCAACCATATCTTGTAAAGCATTGGAAGAAATTATCACTCCTCAAACTCTTAAGATAGAAGGACATATCAAGAAGAAAAAGGTTCAAGCAGTGAAAGATCACATCGAGCATCAACAACAAGTTCTCCAAATTTTAAAGGATAATGCCACTTTGGTGCAGAATCGAATGCAACAACAGGTAGATCAACATCGCAGTGAATTTTTTTTTTATGTAGGTGATTGGGTATTTTTATGGATACATCTCAAGAAAGCTATTTATGAAAAGGAAATGTTGGCAATACTACATGCACTTAAGAAATGGAGACCTTACCCAATGGGAACACACTTCAATGTAAGAATGGATCATGATAGTCTTAAATACTTTTTAGAACAAATATTATCTTTAGAAGAACAGAAAAAATGAGTCACAAATATGTTGGGTTATGACTTTGACATCATCTACAGAAAAGGGAAGAAAATTTTTGTTGCAGATGCACTCTCAAGAAAGGATGAGGATGTGAAAGCATTGTTTTGTGATATTTCTATTATCCAACCAAATTGGATAAACGAAGTAAGGGATGAATGGAAGAAGAACGAAGAAGTGTGGCCACTCATTCAAAATTTGCAAAAGATCCCAATTCAAACAATATGGCCAGAACTTGAAGAGGAAGGAGAAATCATATTGGAACCCGGAGCATTCACAGAAACAAGAACCCGGCAGCTACGAAATCGATTAATTTCAGAGTATCTCATCAAGTGGAAGAACTTACCTGCTGAAGATTCCACATGGGAGGACAAAAATTTTATACAGAAGCATCAAGAACTACTCAATTGTTGAGGACAACACTTTTGAAAGAGAGGGGCAAGTTAGGCCCCTATACTACTAGTGTAACCCCTTATTTTTATTAGTACAACCCCTTATTATATTGTTGTACCCATGTAGTCCCCATATTGTTATTATTGTGCCCCATAGAAGCCCACTATTGTTATTATTTTTCCCTTACATTATTATTGTTATGTCGACTCTGATTATATTATGACCCCTTAGACTCCTATATATAGAAATGAGGTCTTGTCATTTGCATCATCCAAGAATTGTTTATTTATGTAATGTAAAGGAGGTTGCCCCTTCGAAGAGGCTGAATTCTAAGGCGTTGATCTATCTTTTCTATCTTTTTGTGAGCTGGTTCCATAACATTCATGATGGGTTTTGTGTTTTTTGTTTTGTAGGCAAAAAATAGCTTTCTCAAGTAAGCACGCACCCCAAAGCTTCAGTGACCAAAAAAAAAAAAAAACCCTTCCTCTTTTCCAAAAATGACTAACCTTTTAATCTAGCTCACTTGGTCCAAAGCTACTTTATGAGAATAGAGGTCTTGAGTTCAAGTTTTTCTTTTTGTTGAGCTAATTAGATTAAGGTTGGAAAGGGGGTGGATTTTTTTTTAATATAACATTATCATTCATTTCCGCACATTCCCGCACTTCGTCAGCATCTTCAACAACTTTTCTTCAGAAAGCCATAGCTTCTTCATCCGAAAGTCGTTTTCAGAGCCATTTTTTTTTAATCAGCTTAATTTTTCGAGATCTTTCCATTGGAACACTTAGTTTTAGCATCTATAGCTTTAGTTTCTATTAAAATGGAAAGTCCATGCCAAGTTATTCTTGACAACACCAACTACTTCCAATGGTGGTCCTACATTGTGGATTTACTTAGAAGTAAAGGTCTTTACAGAATAACCTCAGGCCAAGAAACCAAACCGAAAGATGAAGATAAGGCAACCACTAAAACAATGTGGACATAAAATTCTTAAGCTAATATTTGATAATGGCGGATAATATGTTAACAACAAATTCATCAACTTTTGCACTGGGAATGGAATTCAAATGCAACATATTGTTCCATATACTCCACAACAAAATGGTGTAGCTGAAAGGAAGAATCACACCATAAAGGAAATGGATAATTGTATGCTTCAATCTAAAGGACTTAGTCTTAATTTTTGGGCAGAAGCAATTAACTGTGAAAATTACATAATAAATCGCATTCCTACTAAAGTTTTAAAGAATATCACTCCAGAAGAAGCATGGAGCTCAATTAAACCAAATGTAATTCACTTTCGTGTTTTTGGAAGTGAAGCATGGGCCCATATTCCAGATGAGAAAAATAAAGCTTTAGAACCTAAGAGTGAAAAATGTATTTTTGTTGGATATTCTGAAGATGTCAAAGGATACAGACTTATTCCACTTAAGTCCAAAAATGTTATCATTAGAAGAGATGTAAAGTTTGCTGAAAATATATCGGCCTACGAGCCTAGTTAGGCGGATGTGCCACCTCTCTCTATCCCTTCTACTTTTGAAAATATTTCTTCTTCAGATGATGATAGCGAGGATCAAAATCCTCCCCCACCTTCTCAAGATCTTCCTTTAGCTCCTCAGCTTCCAAAATGGGTCCATGCTACTCAGGATGCAGCAGGTGCTCTTGCCGGTGATCCTACAAATCAGCGACATACATGTTCTCAGTTTGATAGAGCCTCTTCTTTACTAGCTCAAGCTTCAACTAATTATGATCCTGACACCTTTGCAAAAGCTTCAGGCCATCCAGATTGGGACGCAACTATGAATGAAGAATATCATTCATTATTGGCAAATGATACATGGGATCTTGTTCCCCTTCCAAAGGGATGAAAACTTGTTAGATGCAAATGGGTTTACAGAACCAAGTATGGACCAGATGGAAAAGTTGATAAACATAAAGCTCATCTTGTTGCTAAGGGTTTTTCACAAGTTGAAGGCATTGACTATACTGAAACCTTCTCCCCTGTTGCCAAAATGAACTCTATCTGCCTTGTTCTTTCCCTTGCTGCCTCTTTCAAATGGGAAGTCCATCAGATGGATGTTAAATCTGCTTTCTTGCATGGGGACTTGCATGAAGAAATATATATGGAACAACCTACTGGCTTTATACAAATAGACTCCAGCTTCGTATATCGGCTTAAGAAATCCCTTTATGGTCTCAAGCAAGCCCCTCGGGCTTGGTATGCCAAAATGGATAGCTTTCTTTTAGAAACTGGATTTTCTAGGTGTCATTCTGACAATACTGTCTACACCAAGAAAGTGGGCAAGTCTCTTATCATTCTTGTTCTTTATGTTGATGATCTTATCCTTACTGGTAGTGATCCCAACCTTATAAACCATGTGAAGTCCAGCCTTAAAAAGAAGTTTGAAATGATAGACTTAGGACACTTGCATTATTTTCTTGGTCTTCAAGTCTTGCAATCCAAGGAAGGTATTTCCCTTTCCCATTCCAAGTATGCATGTGATCTTCTACGCCATTTTCACATGGAAGATTGTAAGCCAACCCCTTCTCCCTTTCAGTCTGGAGCCAAACTTTCAGTCACTTGTACTTCCCTTGAAGTTGATGCTACCTTATACCGTCAACTTGTAGGAAAACTTTTGTATCTGACCCATACTCAACCTGACCTTTCCTTTGTTGTTGGCCTTATTTCTCAGTTTATGAAAAATCCACATGAAAGTCATTGGAAAGCAGTTAAAAGAATACTTCGTTATGTTCGAGGTGCAGTTCAGTTTGGGATTCATTACAGTGCAGAAGCATCTCCTCTATTGGTTGGTTTCACTGATTCTGATTGGGTTGGTGACCCTGATGATCAGAAGTCTACTATAGGTTATGTGTTCACTCTTGGTTCAGGACCTATTACATGGGCTTGCAAGAAACAAAGTGCCTTTTCTCTTGCTTCAGTAGAAGCAGAGTATTGTGGTGTCGTAGAAGCTAGTAAGGAAGCCCTGTGGCTTCGTCAGATCCTGTCAGAGTTTGGCTTTCAGCAGCAACATCCGACTACACTTTGTTGTGATAATCAAAGTGCCATTCAACTATGCAAAGATCTAGTCCAACATCAGCGTAACAAACACATTGAACTGCACATGCACTTCATCAGAGAGCTCATTCACGACCATGTTCTTGAAGTGCAATATTGTTCAACAGATGATCAAGTTGCTGACATATTTACAAAGGCTCTCATAGAGGCGAAATTTACTAAACTTCAATTTATGGTTGGAGTTCAGGAAGTTGTCACTAAGGGGGGATAGGTTCTAATGCCTCCTTCCTTCTCCTATTGTGTCATATTTGTACATCCTTCAATCCTATCCCAAGTTGTTCTTAAGGGTGGATGTTAGGATATTCTGACACATAGGAAATACTTAAGTATAACTTAGTCTAGGGTAGAGTTAGGTAAAGTATTTCTTTACTATGTACTTTTGTAACTTACAATCCGACGGTCATGATATGTAGTGATCTAACGGTTCATTCTCTTCTCAGTATTACCGACACTTGATCTGTGGATTAACACCCAATCGGTCCATGATCTCTATTTAAAGAGCATGGAGGGTCATTTGTAGGGTAACCATTCATGAGAGAAGCTTATGTAAATTTTCATTCTTTTATTAATAAATTGCCTGAAGTGGTCGCATTGGCCCAGGTCATGGACTGTTTCCCTCTTTGAGGGTTTTAACCACATCAACAATACTGGTGTATTGATCTATGATCTGTTGGTAAGCGATGTCCTTTGGTGTTCTGTCTGAGGAACTTACCCTATAAATTCCTATAGATGCCTCAAGAAATACTACAAATCTCAAAAAGGAAAATAAGGATATGGACAACAAGAGAACAATCATGAAGCGAATGTGACATTTGATGTGTTGCAAGATGCTTTGATCCTTTCATTAGAGAATATGATTGATGCATGGGTAGTAGATTCAAGGACCTCATTCCATGCCACCCCTGATAGGAAACATTTTCATGACTATGTTCAAGGAGATTTTGGACACGTTCATTTGGGTGATGATAAACTCTGTAAAATCGTTGGAATGGGTAAGGTTTTTATAAAGTGGAAGAATGGAAACCAATGGCTATTGAAGGAGGTAAGGCATGTTCTAAATTTGAATAAAAATCTAATTTCAACAAGGCAGTTAGGTGGTGAAGGTTGTGTAACTACATTCACAGACAAAACCTGGAAGGTCAGTAAAGGAGCCCTGGTAATATCAAAAGGAGAAAAGGTTGGTACGTCATATTTATGCAATGGTATTTATAATTTTGTTAATGCTTTAACCTCCACAGGAGGAGATACGACATTGTGACATCATAGGCTCGAGCACATGAGTGAGAAAGGGATGCAAATTCTTCACTCAAGAAATTTGTTGCCAGGTTTGAAGCCTGTTGATTTGGATTTCTATGAGAATTGTGTTTACAGAAAACAAAAGAGAGTGAGACTTATTAGAGTTGGGAAGGAAAAGAAGAGAGAAAAATTAGAGCTTGTGCATATATACGTATGGGGACCAACTCAAGTATCACCTCTTCGTGGCTCTCACTATTATGTTATTTTTATTGATGATGCAATCACAAAAACATGGATTTATTGTATTCGGAATAAATCTTATGTATTTGATATTTTCAAGATATGGAAAGATTTGTTTGAGAATGTGACAGGAAATAAGTTGAAGTGTATCATATCATACAATGGAGGTGAATACTGCAACAAAGGGTTTGACAACTATTGTTCAAAACATGGAATTGACAGAGAGAAGACAGTTCTAGGAACACCATAGAAAAATGGTGTGTCAGATGAACAAGACAATCATGGAGCATGCAAGGTGCATGAGATTGCATGTAGGATTGCATTTACAATTTTGAGTAGATGTTGTAGATACTATTGTTTATCTAATAAACAAAGGGCCTTCAAGATCCTTAGATGGTGGTATTCTAGAGGACACATGGACAGGTAAAAATGTAAACTACTCTTGAGGCAAATAAAACAAATCTTGAGGCAAAATAAAAGAAATGTACCTTTATAGAATATGATGTTAATGATTTTGGTTATTTCTTATATGATTATAAAAATCACAAAAGCATTAGGAGAATATATATCATATTCAATGAAAAGGTCTTGTATAAGGACTAGAAGCAAGAAAAGAAATAGGAAAAGGAAAACAAAGAATATCCAGTGTTTGATGAGATCACAGAAAAAGTAAAGGTGCCTAAAAATCATAATGATCGATAGCCACAACAACAACAACAACCACAACAAAAACAGACACCTTAAACACATGAAAGTGATGTTAGAAGATCTACTAGGATAAGTAGACCCCCTGAACGATACTCTCCTTCATTATATTATGTATTGTTCATTGATTCTGGTGAACTAGAAAGATATGAAGAAGTAATGCAAATAGAAACCAAGAAGAAGTGGGAGCAAGCCATGGAAGAAGAGATGGACTCCTTGATGCATTATCAGATTTGGGACTTAGTCAAGTTGTCCACAGGTAAAACAAAATTGCAAAATAAATGGGTTTATAGGTTGAAGCAAGAAGATGGAGGTAAAAAGAGGTATAAGGCTACACTTGTGGTGAAGGGGTTTGCACAAAAGAAATGTATAGACTTTGATGAAATTTTTTCTTCTGTTGTTAAAATTAATTCAATCATAACTATTTTAAGCCTAGTGGCCGTAGAATATTTGCATCTTGAGCAGATAGATGTAAAGACAACCTTTCTCCATGGGGATTTGGAGGAAGAAATATATATGAAACATCCAGAAGGGTATGAAATCAAAGGGAAGGAGACGTTAGTGTGTAAATTGGAGAGTAGATTGTATGGATTAAAACAAGATCCAAGGCAATGGTATCTAAAATTTGATAGGTTTATGTGTGAACAAGGTTATACTAGATGTTAATCTGACCATTGTGTTTATCTTAAAAAACAAAATGATGGAAACTATATTATATTGTTATTGCATGTAGATTACATGCTTGTTGCAGGGTATAACATGCCAGAAATAAATGTGCTCAAAGGAAAACTGGCGAATTAATTTGCAATGGCGAATTTGGGTGTTGCAAAACAAATCCTTGGTACGAGAATAACTAAAGACAAGAAAAATCACAAGTTAACAATGTCTCAGAGTGAGTACATATAAAAGGTGTTGGAAAGATTTAATATGCAGAATGCAAAACCAGCGAGTACACTTTTGGCTAGCCATTTCAAACTAAGTAAGGAGATGTGTCCCAAGACTCAAGAAGAGATGGATTATATGCGTAAAGTTACAAATGCATCAACAGTTGGAAGCTTAATGTATGCAATGGTCTACACAAGGCCTAATATTGCACATGTAGTAGGAGTTGTAAGCATGTATATGAACAATCCAGGAAAAGAGAATTGAATGGCAGTAAAGTGGATTCTCAGGTATTTGAGAGATACCACAAATCAAGCATTGTAATTTGGTGTTTCAAACATTGCTCTACAGGGATATGTTGACGCAGATATGGCAGGTGATAGAGATAATAGGAGGAGCACCACAAGGTATGTGTTTACTGTAAGTGGAACAACTGTAGATTGGGTTTCAAAATTAAAAAACATTGTTGCACTTTCAACAACGGAAGCAAAGTGTGTTGCTTCTACAGAGGCTAGTAAAGAAATTATTTGGTTACAAAGATTTTTGGATGAATTGAGCAAGAAACAGGAGATGGGCAGGTTATAAAGTGACAATTAGAGTGTCATTCATCTTGCAAATAACTCAACATTTCATTCCAAGACTAAACATATACATCTAAAGTACCATTTCATACGGTCAGTGTTGGAAGATGGACAGTTGAAGCTGGAAAAGGTACACACTAGCTAGAATCTTGTAGATATGTTAACAAAAATTGCAACCAGGGAGAAACTGAGATCCTACTCAGTTTCAATTTGTCTTCAAGTATGATGACGAAGATGAGAAATAACCAGGTCCAAAGTGGAAGCATTGTCTAGCAAGTGAAGTAGCGATGGAGTTTCTATAATCAGTCTCCAAGTGGATAATTAATGGAGCAATGAAATACATAAAATATTGTGGAAACAAAAATACAAAAACACATAAAACAAAAGAGACACAGATATACATGGTTCACCCATATTGGGCTACGTCCACGGAGAAACAACCAGTCCTTCCTTTTATATTATCCAACAAAATGAAGTGATACAACCTATAGCAGATTCGTTGTAATTTCCTCTTCCCTCTCACCCAGCCTCCTCTCTGTCTTTCTCGCTCAGAATAATAATAATACACAGCCACAATACAATTCCCTCATATAAACCGAGGGTTTCAGGTGGGAAGAAAGATAGAGATATGGGTATCAATCGAGAGAGGGCAGGCAGCAAGGTTCTCGATCAGTTCGAAGGGGGAAAGGGGTATCATAAAGTCCCTAACCTAACTCACTCATTGACTCACGGACTCATTGAGTGTAGGCAAGGACCATGGGGTGGCTGGGAGTATATATAGGCTTAAGCGAACACATGGTTTCGGGGCGGAAGCTCTGGTCGATCAAGCTTGAGGCCACCCTAGCCCATTGAGTGTTCTACCTATAGGCATGTGTGTACGTGGCGGGAAAGGGTAAAGAATAAAAAACAAAAGATAGGTGCGCAGCGAATCAAATCTTCTGGCCGATGAGAAATATCTAGCCGGCTGGGATATGACTTTGCAGGATTCCAATTATGAAAATGTATTAATTATGAATATGTAGGAAGAGCCCGAACAACCTGGAATGTTTGAAGTCTACGTCTAATATTGTCCACTATTTCTGCTTCTCGTAAATAGTGTACCCATTAAATAGTCGTCGAAAAAAAGCCTTTGTTGAAAGTGATATTTATATTATAAGCGAAAGCGACCAAAGGGAGAGGAAGACGCTTTTTCGACCAAAAAGATGGCAAGGAATATATGGCGGGTGAAAAGACTCCATATAGTGGCCTTCAAAAGGTCAGTTATGGTGCGTTCAACAGACAAGAGAAAAAACCCTAATTTAAAATAACTTCTATTGTTAGAATCTGCCTAATGAACGACCTAGATTGAATATGAAATTACAATATTTTACAAGGAAAAATTTCATGTATTTTTAGCTTAAGGAGCACTGCCCCCGAACCCTCGCCAGGGAGGGGCTCATAAAAGTCGTCATCACCCCCCTTGATGGTGATTAAATGGGCGGAGTCGTCGGCCCATTAGGAACACAAATCCAACGCAATTGAAACAAAAACCTTTGAACAATGAGGAAGATAATCAGGTTCCACACCCAACAAATGGCTTATCAATCCAACTCTTCTTATGAGAATGCTTCAAGATTGAGATTCCTTGTACCATGAATACCTCCCTAATTAAGAGGGAGTGTTGAAAATTGTAATTAGGTTCGGTCTTCATTATCATCATGACATTGTATATTCTTTATAAAGAAATAAAATGAAAGAAAGCGAAATTATATTTTATTTTGGAGTATGGGTTTCATACTCAAGTATGAGTCAAAAGCATGTTCTTCATGCTTTTAGGTCTTCTAGGACTTTCTAGGTCTTTCTAAGATCAAAACTAATATTGGTCATATATCATAGTCCCATTTGGACAGCTTGAGTGGGCCTAATGGTTAAGAGCATGTGTTTCCTCCCAAGAGATCATAGGTTCAAAACCAAAGGGGGTAGAGTATGTATACCTTCGTAGACTTAGCAGTCAAATCGCTGCATAGAGGTGGGTCCCTTGTCCCACAAACAAGGGGGTCTCATACACAAATTTGGTGTCTAGCTTGGTCGTGACCTTAAAAATGGATATAATAATAATAATAATAATGAAGAACAATATTTATTTTATTATGTAAAAGCCCAAGACCAAGTCGGCCCAAGAGTAAGATCAAGTCAGCCTAAAGGAGGGGTATTCAATCGTCAAGAAGGCTATAAATGTAATGGAACTCGACCTCATTTGGACACTCATCTCAAGAAAGTTCGATCTGCAATATCGAAGGAGAAAAGAGTAGCTCAAGGATGAAGAAAAAGAAATAGAAGTCGAAAGTTGTCAAGGATTATCTCTCTCTTTGTCTCGCTAGGGTTTGTGAAGCTTCTAGTTGTAGGAGGCCGAAATTTTTAAGCAGTTGCAGGAGGTCGAAGTTGCAAGGCCAAAATTATGTTGCAGGGGCTGAAATTGCAATAGTAGTATTGAAGTTTTGGAAGCAATTAAGAAGCATATCTTGTTGGGGGCTAGCTTGGGTCTGGAAGGGTTTTTTGGATTTGGTCTTTGGGTCTTGGAAGTCTCTTTGTAAAGTAGATTCTAAAGAAGAATAGAAGCATTTTCTGGGTTTTCCCCTTGGTGGGATTTTGCCCTGACTTGGAGTTTATATCTTGTGTACTCTGTCTCTTTGTGATCTTCATTTTTTTGGTAATGATTGATGAACAAAACTAAAGAAGTAATAATGAACCAACTAACATAACAAGTAATTATCAAGATAAAGAAAATAAGTTCTAATCTGCAAGTCTCCATATTTTCCAACACTAGCATCACATCCTTCCAAACTTGCTGGCTAGTTGCTTCTTTAAAGGTGGAAGGTTCATAATCAATGATATTTTTCATTAATTCTACATATCCATCAAACCTCTTTAGCATATTTCTTTCTTTAAAGGTGCCATGTGGTGCTACAGGTCCTTCTACTTCCTGAAAGGTAGATCTAAGCCAAGATGGACTCTTCCTAATCCCAAGGACAACAATCAAATCCATTGGTTTGCTAGGCCATTTTGGCTCTTCTTTATGATCTATGAAATGTTACGAAGAATTGGATGGACCAAAACCTTCTTCCTTTGGAGCTTCATGTTATTCATCCTCATCAAAATCTATTACAACTTATTTAGATTTCCAATAGGCAACATTCTTATCAAAGGTCACGCCCCTGCTAACTTTAACCTATCTTTGTCCTAGAACATAGACTCTATAAGCCTTTGATGACTCACTGATCCAATGAATATTCCTTTCTTTCATGAAGGATCTATCTTCTTCCTCTTATCTTTGGGTACATGAACATAAATTGAACAACCAAATATTCTCAAATGACCAACCTGAGGTTTATGTCCACTAAATGCTTCTTTAGGAGTCTTCTCTTCCAAAATTCAATGAGGACTGTTATTTTGAATATAAACATTTTTCATTGATGCTTCACTCCATAGAAACATAAGTAAGCCTTAATCATTCATCATTGCCTTAATGGATTCTTTAATGGTTCTATTCTTTCTTTCAACAACTCCATTTTGTTGTGGATTATAAGGGACTATCAACACCCTCTTAATCCCAACTTCTTTACAAAAGCAAACGAGCTCCTTGGAAGTATATCTACCTCCATTATCAGATCTAAGGATCTTGATTTTCTTTCCATTCAAGTTTTCCACTTCAACCTTAAATTCTTGAAAATTGTTAAAGGCTTCATTCTTTGTCTTCATGAAGTAAATTCGCCTTGTGAGAGAAGTCATCAATAAATGTTACATAGTATAAAGAGATTCCAAGAGATTTCACTGCCATTGGACCACATACATCAAAATGGACTAGATATCACATTTCCTTGGATCTACTTTCGATGCTTGTGAAGGGCTTCTTGACATTCTTCCCATGTGCACATCCTTTACAAACTTCTTCATGCTCTACCTGCAAATATAGAACACCTGAAACCATTTCTTTTAAAGAAAGAAAAGCTTTATAGTGAAGGTGTGCATATCTTCTACGCCAAGTTCACACGGATTGATGTAATTATGTACTAATGCTTGTGCAAGTTATTTCAAGAGTCTACACAACCTTCCTTCACGAACTCCAATTACTCTAGCAAAATCTACACTAGAGCCCTTATGCCATACAAGAACTTTTCCATCAACAAATTCTACTTTATCTCCCTTATCTTCCAAACATGAAATGGAAACCCAATTCCTTTTCAAACTTGGTACATATATTATGTTTCTAAGTTGAACGTTTTCACCTAGTTCCAGCTCAATGGAAGTCTTCCCAACGCCTTTCACTGCATAATTGTTGTTGTCACCAAGTTCTACCTTTTGAGATAGTCTTGTTTCCATTAGGCTAGCAAGGTTGTCATGATATAATGTCATGTGCCTTGAGGCACCACTATATACTAGCCACAAATCATTATTATCTGCAATATAACATGTAAGAGTAGAAAAGTAAAAGAAATATTTGTTACTTGAATCTTTAGTCTTAGGTTCCTTTGGTAGTTCATCAATGTCTTTTGTAGTAGCATGTTGTTTTCCCTTTCTCTTTTTATCATTTGATCTTTCTGGACAATCACTTCTATAATGACTAAATTTATGACAATGATAACATTGAACTTTTGACATATTATTCTTTCCTTGAAGAGCGGGTCTTCTTCTTTCATTTCTTCTTTGGAATCCATTTTTTTTTTTTCTCCAACCCTCTTGAAACGTGTTGCATATGCTTGAGAGTCACCTTTTTCCGGATCTCCGAATATTTCCTTTTGACACGAGCATAGATTCTTCTTGAGTACAAGCAGTGCATAGTTCTTCAAAGTTTGGAAATTCTTTTTTGGCACATATACCTTATGAAAATGACTCGCATGAATCCAGTAGACCATTAAGTGTTGTAGTCACTAGTTCTCATTCAGAAATAGCTTCATCAATTGCTTGAAACTAATCTCTTAGTTGAGAAGTCCTCATGAAATATTAGGCTATGGTGTCATTTATTGTCATTCTAACATCATGAAGCTCATTCTTCAAACTCATTGCTTGACCAATGTTGTTGATAGTATATAATCCAATTAGGGCATCATACATTTGCTTTGAAGATTCAAGACTTGCAACATAAGGAATCAAATGATCTTTAATATAGTCTACAATGATGCTCATAGTTGTGATGTCACCCTTCTCATATTTTCTTTTTCCTTCAATATTCGAAGGTTTAATGACATTACTCTTCACAATACACAAGAGATCATTCTTTGCAAGAATAAGGTCAATGCTAGTTTTCCAAGCCTTGAAATTTGAAGCTCCTTCCAATTTTTTCTCAGACTTCATAGAGGAATCAATGCTCATCGATATGAAAATAGACTGTAGATATAGGTCTTCTTCAAGAGTGATCTTTTATAAAAGACTTCTTCAAGAATTATCTCAATTGTGTTTTGTGTTACCAAAGCTATGATTCCATGTTGATTTTTCATGTGTAATAGATACAAGCACAAATTTCTAAAATATTGATAATTACTTCTAATGATGTAGATATTATTTTAATAATTCCAGATGATCATTAAACAATTACACTTCAGAAATTCAACCATAAAAGCATAAGGATAGTATAGTTTTCACAATGCAAAAGAGAACATACAATTTACCTTGGGAAAACCCACATGGGGGGAAAACCCAACAACCTTTTCGTTAGAGAAATTGTTGCATTCAACAAGTGATACATCTAATGTATCTAGTTAACTATGAGGTCAACCTAACCAACAAGTTATGGTCAAACCTAATCAAGAAACCCTCTTCTCAAGTCAAATCAAGTCAAACTTTCTACCCTGCAACTTCAGCCCTCTCTAATCTGCCTAGGTTGAATTTTGGCCACCTAGAATATGCCCAAAAACTTGCCCTACCCAGAATATGCTACCCAAAAACTACCTAGAAATTCACACGTGCAAAATCAAGAGAGAAAGAGAGAGAGATAGATGCTAGAGATGAATTTGTCCTTCTTGTCCTTCTTCATCCTTCTTCTCCTTCGCTTGAATGCCCATAAATTGTCTTTCTTGTGTGAGGTCAAATGGTTCCTTGAGGAGAAGGTCAAATGCTCTTTATATAATGATATGATTGTCGAAATGGCATTAGAAAATGTAACTATGTTCGGTCTTCAATAATGTACTTGAGTCATTATGAAATGTACCGTCAAAAGAATAAAGAAAAAAAAATTATTATTGTAAAAATGACTTATTAAAGCATGAGTTTCATGCTTGGGTCATCATTATATTAGTCAAAGTCCCCATTGTGGACTCCTAGGATTAATATTGAGTTTATAGAGTCATTGTAAATTCAAAGAGACCCTTCTTGGGCTTTTGAATCATGTAAAAAGGTTTTATATCAAGTCAAATATGAATTATGTTCCCTCCGCATCATGTCGGCCTAAGAGAGATCAAGTCAGTCTAAGGACCCTCATTCGACCCACAAGAAACCTATATATACAAGGAGGTCGAAGTCATTTGGAGCATTCACTCTCAAGAAAGTTCGATATCTCAAGAAGAGTTGGAGAAGTGCGAAGTCTATTGCTGGGAGGTCGAAAGAAGTGCGAGTTTGGGGAAGTCTATAGAGAGGAAGAAAATCGAGATTTTTGTGCCTCTATCTCTTTGTTTCGTGTTCTGGGTTGGGAGATTGAAATCTCCAAAGATTTCATTGTCGCCGGAAGCTGCTTCCTAGTCGAATTTGCTAGAAGGGATCGAAGATCTGGGAGACTAACATGGTGTGGAGGGAAAGTTTGGTCTTGGTCTAGGGTAAAGAGTCTCAAAGAATACTATTGAAAGGAAGAATTATCTTGACTGGGTTTTCCCCTCGAGGGGGGCTTTTACCTGACATGTGCCTATAGCTTATGTCTCTTGTTTTGTGATCTTTATACACACATAATATCATAATTGATTGATGAAATATAAGATAATAAAGAAGTAAAAGAAGCCAACACCCTCACAAGTAATTATCAGGAAAGGAGAATCAAACCCTAATATAATATCTTTGATTTTCCAGCATGGTATCAGAGCTAAGGTCAATAGAAGTTGAAGATCACTTTGTTGGCATGGATTCTCCCTCTATGGTGAACTACATAAAATTGGGTTACAACACTGATGGAAGTTGGATCAAGAAGGTCACCTTCTACATGTTCAACAAGGTCAAAAGTCAAGGATTTTTTGTTGCCCTTACAGGTTCTCTTACTGATGACAATTCATGGATCATTGATAGTGGAGCATCGAGACACATGACAGGTGAAAGCAAGCAACATCATACACTATCAGAGGAGCCATCCTCTCATGCAGTGGAATTGGGGGACAACAAAAACTATGTTGTTAGAGGCCTAGGATCAACATCGTTAAAGATGGATAACGGATCGAAGCTACATCTCAACAACATTCTCTATGTCACAAGTTTGAAAAAGAATTTACTTTCTATTTCTTGTTTAGAAGATAAAGGGGAAAGGATTTTTTTTATGGAAAAGTATTGGTTTGGGGAAACGACTGTAGCATTTATAAATCTATGGTTATTGGAGTCTGTGAAGGAAGTCTTTACCGAGTCATTACACCATCTCCTCAAGCTTTGGTTCATATGGAAATAAGTTCCATTGAGCTATAGCATCGAAGGTATGGTCATCTTCACTACAAGGTCTTCCCTACTCTTAGTCAACTGGTTCATGGTATTCCTAATATGAATTTAGATCATGAAGGTGTGTGCAAGGGATGCTCTTTGGGGAAACATAGTAGAAAGCCATTTCATAATAGTGAAACTAGGTCTAAAGAAATATTAGACCTCATCCATTTCGATCTGTGTGGGCCCATGTCTGACAAATCACTTGGAGGTCATCTTTACTATGTAACGTTCATTGATGATCATTCAAGAAATACATGGCTCTACCTACTCAAAAATAAAGATGAAGTATTTGATAAGTTCAAGGAGTTCAGGGCTGAAGTGGAAACCCTAACCGAAATAAAGATAAAGACTCTGAGGTCTAACAATGGTGGGGAATACACTTCTAAAGAATTGATTGCATATTGTAAGGGTGCAGGTATTAAGGGGGAGCTCATTGTTCCCTACTATCCTAAACAAAATGGATTGGTCGAAAGGAAGAATAGGTCAATTGAAGAAGGCATTCGAACTATGCTCCTTGATCAAGATCTACCGAATTTCTTATGGGGTGAAGCATCGATAACTTTCGTGTACATTCAAAATAGAAGTCCTCATAAGAGTGTTGATAATACTACACTCGAAGAAGTATTCACAGGGAAGAATCTGAGTGTGTATCATCTCTGAATCTTTGGTAGTACAACATATATCGATGTTCCGAAAGACAAGCAAAGAAGTTGGACTTGACAAGTATCAAGGGAATATTCGTTGGTTATAGTCTTTCCTCAAAAGCATATAGAATTTACATAAAGGAAGGAAGACACATTGAAGTAAGCAGGGATGTCATATTCGATGAGAATCAAGCTTACAAGAAATCAAAGGATATTCCTATTGATTCTAATGACGAAGAAGTTCTCGTATTTGAAGAAGAAGAAGTTCATCATGAGAACTCTACTACAAATGTTGAAGAAGAAGGACCAAGTGAGCCTATTCAATTTGGGGTTGTACCAACCACAAGGAAGAGGCCAAATTGGTTGAAGGCTACATTAGAAGATGTTGAAGGACATGAAGCTCTGAAAGGGTCCTCTAGGGAAAGTAAGAAACTGAAGAGATATTCTTGCTATGCTGCATATATGACAAATTTAATTCAAGCCGAACCCTTTGCATTCAAGGAAGTTGAGCATGAAGAGGTTTGGAAGAAAGCTATGCATGAAGAATATCTATCCATCATGAAGAATGGGGTTTGGGAAATCATTCCTAGACCTAGTGACAAATTGGTTGTCACGTCGAAGTGGCATATTGTTGATGAAGTATAGAGAAGTACAAAGCAAGGTTCGTTGCAAGGGGTTTCTCTCAAAAGGAAGGTATTGGCTATGAAGAAACCTTTGGACCTACAACAAGGTACATTACCATTAGATCGTTGGTTTCATTGGCTGCTACAATGGATTGGAATATCCATCAAATGAATGTTAAGACCACATTTCTAAATGGGACCATTGATGAGGAAGTGTACATCAAACAACCCGAGGGATTTGAAGTGAATCGCAGGGAGTCTCATGTTTGTAGACTCAAGAAGGCCCTATATGGTTTGAAGCAAGCGCCAAAGGCATGGTATGCAAGAATGGATGCATATCTACTTAGACTTGGGTTCATGAAGAATTCTGTTGATCCGAATCTATACATCAAGGTCATGAATAATGAGCCCGTCATTATTCTAATATATGTGGATGATCTATTCATCACAGGTGTAGAGCGAAGAATTCAAGAATGCAAGAAGATGTTGGTAGATGAATTTCAGATGAAGGATATAGGACTAATGCACTATTACCTAGGTCTAGAAGTATGGCAGAAACCTGGGGAGATATATTTGGGGCAAGGAAAATACATCATCAAGTTATTTCAAAAATTTGGGATGATGGATTCCAAGCCGGTGACTACTCCTACGATCACCAACCTCGAGAAGTTGAGGAGTTATGACTCTAGTCTCATGGATCCTACCTCATATCGACAACTGTGGGGTTCCCTGTTGTATCTGGTAAATATTAGGCTAGATATATGTTTTGCAGTGAACATTCTTAGTCAGTTTCAGTTGGAGCCTCATCACGATCACTGCCTAAAGTATGATAGTAAGGAATTCAATCTAATTTGCTTCACTGACTCTGATTGGGGTGGCAATGAGACCAATGGAAGTAGCACTACTGGAGGATGCTTTAGTCTGGGAGTTGTTATGATCTCATGAATGAATAGGAAGAAAGATCTCATTGCATTGAGTAGTGCCAAGGCAGAAGATGTATTTGCATCTGAAGTAGGAAAAGATGTTGTTTGGTTAAGGAAGCTTCTGAAAGATTTGTTCGAGAAGTCTTTGGGTCCTACTGCGATTAATTGTGACAATCAAAGTTGTATCAAGATGTCTGGAGATCCCGTGTTTCATTCAAGGATGAAACATATCAATAATAAGTTCCACTTTATTACGGACTTGGTGCAAGATGGGGTCGTGAAGGTAGAGTATGTCCCGCTAGATGAACATGTAGCATACATACTGACAAAGGATCTTCCTAATAAAAAGTTCGAAGATCTAAGGAACCTGTTGGGTTTGGTAGATATTGGTGATTGTATTGATGATAAGAAAGTGGAAAATATTTGTTGGGGCTTTGTGAGTGAAGAATTGCCTGGAAAGACATCAGGCTGACACTCTATGTTGATGTCTGGATCCCGAAGTTGAAAATGTGGTGTTGGTTATTGAGCTCTATTTTGGATACACACCTGTATGTTTAGGTTGATGGTTAGAAAGTAAGTTTGATGATACCTAGAGGGGTTGAAATCTTGAGTCCACCTTAGTTCCACTTGGATAGATTTCCCTGGTCAGGAATCTAGTCCATGGCATTATGGTGCCTAAATTGTTGAGTGACTGGTTGGATAGATTTCCTTGGTCAGAAATCTAGTCCATGGCATTGTGGTGCCTAAAAGTTCTTCATGTTTTCATATAGTTTGAGATCTTCCATTGTATGTGTACATTATGAATACCTCCCTATTTAAGAGGGAATGTTAGAAAATGTAACTATGTTCGGTCTTCAATAATGTACTTGTCAAAAGAATAAAGAAAATAATTTTTATTATTGTAACAATGACTTATTAAAGCATGGGTTTCATGCTTGGGTCATCATTATATTAGTCAAAGTCCCCATTGTGGACTCCTAGGATTAATATTGAGTTTATAGAGTCATTTTACATTCAAAGAGACCCTTCTTGGGCTTTTGAATCATGTAAAAAGGTTTTGTATCAAGTCAAATATGAATTATGTACCCTCCACATCATGTTGGCCTAAGAGAGATCAAGTCAGCCTAAGGACCCTCATTCGACCCACAAGAAGCCTATATATACAAGGAGGTCGAAGTCATTTGGAGTATTCACTCTCAAGCAAGTTCGATATCTCAAGAAGAGTTGCAAAAGTGCGAACTCTGTTGTCGGAAGGTCGAAAGCAGCGCAAGTTTGGGGAAGTCTACAGAGAGGAAGAAAATCGAGATTTTGATGCCTCTCTCTCTCTCTCTCTCTCTCTCTGTTTCGTGGTCTAGGTTGGGAGATTGAAGCCTCCTAAGATTTTGTTGTTGTCGGAAGTTGCTGCCTAGTCGAAGTTGCTAGAAGGGGTCGAAGATTGGGAGGCTAACATGGTGTGGAGGGAAAGTCTAGTCTTGGTCTAGGGTAAAGAGTCTCAAAGAATAATATTGAAAGGAAGAATTATCTTGACTGGGTTTTCCCCTCGAGGGGGGGTTTTCACTAACATGTTCCTATATCTTGTGTCTCTTGTTTTGTGATCTTTATACACACAGAATATGGTAATTGCTTGATGAAAGATAAGATAATAAAGAAGTAAAAGAAGCCAACACACACATAAGTAATTATCAAGAAAGGAGAATCAAACCCTAATATAATATCTTTGCCAACAAATGGGTGTGTCTCTTCACTAGGGCCGACTTGACATGAGGGAGGGCCGACTTGACTAGTTTGGAGCCAAAAATTCAAAATTCAACTTTTGAAATTTCTTTTAAATATGACATGAAGAACATGTCTCATAATAATTCTCTCAAGGGATAATCAATGAACTTGACATGAAGAACATGTATTACAATTACAATATACATTTCAAGGGTTAAGAATATAAATTATGAAGACTGACCATAGCTACAAAATTCAACAACACCATCATCATTGATTGTCTGTACCTTACTTCCTGGTGGTGTGACAATTATTTTATTTATGATGGCTTATTAATCATGGATATTCTCTCTTCATTGTTTGTAGCCACAATTGTCCCAACCTCATATGCTTTCCTTAGCTTAAATAGAAGATTGTATTAGGGATTTTCAAATTGATCAAATAAATGTTTTACAAAGTCCTTCCAAGAGAAGTTATAGAATCAAGGTTTCTTTGTGAGTTATTTATTCTTTATCAAACATGTATACTAAAATGACATGATTATGGTCATTTGCATAAGTTTGATGCAATCATGCAATACAACCCAATTATTGAAAGTTAAAAATTATAAATATAATCAAATATATCATAAGGAATGATAACATACAAAATTTGATCTGTAATTTCTGGATATGGTTTCATAGTTCTGCTTAAATCCCAACAATTTATATAGCCTAAAGAAATGGGTTAATAGAATTTTTTTCTTATAATCATTTTAAACTTCTTTTTTGAGATCATGATAATCTTTTGTTCATCGAGAAGTTTCCAACAATATAACTTTCATCAAAATCTAAGTTATGGACACAATGTTATGGCCCTCAAAAGGTTCATGTCCTAAGCCACATCAACAACTAAGACGTGGCACCATGTCCACATGTCACCATTATATTATGCCAGGTCATATAAAATGTGGTTGCCACATGGTGGTTCTACACCTGTATGTCACCACTCCATTGCGCCACCTCTGTAGGGCATGTGCGTGAGCTACATAACCACATCTGAATCCAGAAAAATTCCAAAAGGTCTATTTTTCCAAAAAGCCAATATTTTTGGATCAATGGATTATGGATTTGATTTTCGATAGATGATGAAAAACATCCTAGCAGAAATGACATTTAATAGATCCAGATCTAGAAAGATCCTAATAGTTCAACTCTTTAAAAAGTTGGATTTTTGGATTGACGGACTCGAGATCCAAATTTTATCAGAAGATAGGATCTCTCCATGGTAATGTTAACTAATAAATTTTGTTGTGGATTATGCTAGCTACGTCTAGATTCTGAAAATCTTAAAAGTCCATTTTTCCGTAAATATTAAATTTTTGTATCTAGGGTCCCATCCTTGCCATGTAGGCACCATGTAAGCATGTCATGTTGGAATGCCACATTAGCATCATCAAACCCTATCCAAACTACCACATCATCAGTGACACATCATTAGCCACACCATGTCATATTTTGATGGCTCCAAGTGTCCTACTCTGCCACACCATGTCATATTTGGATCTGGATTTTTCATTAAAACATTGTTTAAATAAATTCTAGTTTTTTAGGCTTCTATATTTGTCAATAGATGACCTTTAGATGTTTAGATTTTTTCAACAGATAGGAAGAATATTGGCAGCTAATGGAAAGGAATTATTCACCATATTCAAGATCTCTTGGATGTCCATATGTTGTCATATGCCAGAGGATACACAATAGCTCACATAAATGCCAAATTTAGCTCATTCAATTATTCACATTGGGTTTTTAATTAAGTCTCTTTAATTTATTTTTCTTGTTTGCCTAGTCTTCCGCCCCTTTATGGAACTTAGTTCCCATATTCGTCGCTTGATAGATCCTGGTGCTATGTCTAGGTCACATGACATAAAAAAAAAAAAAAATTGTTGGATCTAGGTTACATTGTAAATGGGTTCCACCATTTAGCATCTGGGTCCGTTTTTAAAGGCTTTTATAAGGTTTTTTTAGATGTCTAGACTTCCACCTCCTTTACTGAGTTTTCTCTCTAGTCCTTGATCACAACCCCCCTATTTATCTTGTGTGACTAAGGGTTGGTGCTTAACACTCCAATTCCCAAATTTTTCACAATTATTATAAATTCTAAGATTAATTGCAACTATTAAAAGAAGATTTATACAATTTTGA
This sequence comes from Pinus tabuliformis, assembly GCA_031772625.1. Classification (NCBI taxonomy): domain Eukaryota; kingdom Viridiplantae; phylum Streptophyta; class Pinopsida; order Pinales; family Pinaceae; genus Pinus; species Pinus tabuliformis. The sequence goes on along the minus strand of CM062815.1, from coordinate 160,422,122 downwards.
CATGATTTAAAGGGATTACATACTAAAGTCAATCTTATTTATGCAATCAACCACTTCTTAATTGAATGGAATCAAAACTCGTTGGAATTACCATAAAAAGAATAACCAGTTCATACATGAATTATCATACTGAAAAGAGAAAAAACATGCAACATTATTCTAACAACTTAGATTTTTATTTCTTCAATTCCACAAATTATACAAAGAAGAAAATACAAAGTTAAAAAATGAGAATTATTTCTTTCAAAATGTAACAAATTGACAGCTTCAATAATTCTATTTGCAATTAACAAATTCTCTATTTATTTACCTATAGCACACTCAAAATTGATAACTAGATAATATAACAAATTAACAAAGGTAAATATAGAACTTATCTAAATACAACAAACATGAATAGAAGCAACCAACAAACTAAGTAATTTCCACCCAACCATAAGCAATTCCGTTGTATAACTCCACTCCCTAGCTAGGCTATGATACCACTATGGAAAAGTAGGAACAATTGCTCTAAGTCTAATTTATAGGAAATTTAACTAAGATAACTTCCACTGTGAAGTTTTCCAAAGACATGGCAACTATAGGAACACACATAGTCCAAATAGAAGCTCGGGGAACGGTTCGAACTTGTCGATGGATATATGAGGGATTGGTTGGACGGAGCTTAAAACAAAATTGTCCTAGATCTACAACAAAGGATATTTTATGTCTAGATCGGAGACACGATATTGGAGTCTCAGGTCTAGATAGCAAGGAAGAATTTCAAATTTTTCTAAAGACCCTAAGTGGGAAATCAATCCTTATCGGGGTTTGGACAGTGGATCTAGTACCAGATCTTAAAAAGGTGCAAGAAAACTTGGGTATTTCGGCCAACATACAAAATCTACACTATGAGGGTAAATTACTACAAGATGTCACCCAATTGAAAGAGTATGGCATCGAACGTAATTGTATAATCATTGTAAATTTGAGGCTGAGGGGTGGAGCCTTAGGAACGAGCTATCCACCTAGATCAACTTCTGTCGCAAAAGGTCCAAGCTCGTTTAAAGATGTAGTACAAGGGAAAGTTGCCGCACCAAACGGACAAACTCTAGATCTGACAATCCCAGATCATTACCTAGTTTAAAAGATGGAGAAAACATGAGATTTCTCGGCAAAATTGCCAAAAGTGAGTGCCAAAGTCATTGTCTGTCGTTTCAATGGTTTCTGGCCCAAGTCTAAAGATATACATCAATGGATCGACCTCAATTGGACTACCAATTGTGATCTTCATCTGTGTGTGAAGGGAAGTTTTGTAGTCCAATTCAACAATTAGAAAGATTTGAAATATGTCATAAATGAAGGACCTTGGTTTTGGGGAAGGGCAAGTATTTTTGTAACTCCATGGTTTCCAGCCTTTGATGCCACAATAATGGTGGTTATGAAGATGTTAGTATGGGTAAGGTTACATCATCTTCCTCTCCCTTTTTTGCACCACCAAGTTTTATAAGGCATTGGGAATTCATTAGGGATATTTCTAAAGATGGATCGAGAAAGAATGGACAAATGTATATTTACCTTTGCCCATATATGTGTGGAGATAGACCTAAGCAAATGTTTTCCAGATCGCATCCATCTTACCCATCAAGATTTTAAGTGGACACAATGCTTAGATTTTGAAATACTGCTTTTAGGTGTCAGATCTTCCATCAAATAGGGCACCTGCAAAACTCATGCTCTCAAGCAAAAAAGGACAAAGAAAAGACCGCAAAAGCCAAAGGGATGGCAATTTCAAAATCTGCCTTCTTTAGATGACGAAGATGAAGAAATGGACGAGAGCCAACAACAATCAGAAGCCTGAACTCATCAAGGCTCCCAAATGGAGGGAGGAGAGAGAGGCAAAAGGACCCAACCAAACATGTCAAGAAAGTCACTAATTTAGCAATGGTCTATAATCCTAGCAATCAACATGAGGAAAACAACAACACCCAAGGAGCACGTGGAATAAAGCAAACACATGTTTCTGAGCGTTTGGACTCAAATAAGGAAGTGCCAACAAGATCAGAAGGTGAAGAATTGGCAATTGTAATGGCCACTCCAAATTATGGGGTTTGACACAATGTTCAAAGGAAAAAAGGTAAAAAAGAGAAACCCAGTTTATCTGGGTAACTATTAGTTTTTGGTAGCTAGGATACGATGAGTGCTTGAAGCACCAACAAATGGTCCTCAGGGACAACAAAGTAATGAACTTTGTGCATGTACGAATGTAACTTTTTATTTTTAATAGAAAGTTGCATTTTTTTTTTTTGAAAAGAAAAAACTATAGGAACACACATTACTTTCCTCTCACTACACAAGAGGACTTCCTTCTCTGCTTCTCAGTCTCTCTAAAGTCTCTTCTTCTTGTGTCTTACAAAGAAAGCATAGAAGGTCTAACTGATATTCTTGTAGATTGTTAGGATAACTTATTGGGATAAGTGAAGACACTAACTAGAGTTTTAGTAGACTTATGAAGTATATCCACTGTATGTGAGGAATTAGTTTTAGTCTATTGAAGGTTCTATTTAGTAATTAGTACACTTTTGAATAAAGTCATAAATTATAATGAAATTCCAATTGAGACTACAGTTGAAAATAATATAAATGCTATCTATACTTAAACTACTTCAATGCAAAGCAATGGCTAATCTATCCAATCTAAGCCTAACACAATTTCACACAGAAAATCAAGTTATAAGGTTTCATCGCCTCAAAAGGGTCAATGGATCTTAAAACGATTGTCTATTACATGTGAAATTTAATGATTTGAAAATAATCTTAACACAATTTCATTAATTAAAATTGCTTTAACTAAATTAACTAAATAAAATAATTCTTGATCAAATTAAATTGTTGGTAGCATGCACCATGGTCACTAATGGTAGAATCATCCGCTATAGTGTTCCTATTAGCCTCTATGGATGAAATAATGTTATAGTAATACTTTGAATACCAATTCGGTCTTTTCTAAAAAAACATATTCAAAATTGATCAAAAATGAAGCTACAACTTGAACAAATAAAATGTGACCACAAAACCATAACTAATCAAATGAAATTTAATCTAAAACTACACCTTAACAAATGTAATATAATTAAATTTTAAAAAAATTAAAGAGTTAATATATAAAATAGAACTTAAAGGAAATAAAAAGAAGCATTTACCTATGATTATACATATGAGAAACATAGGTATGCATAGTGAAGACAAAGTTGTTATCTACACATGAAAAGCGGTGCACCTGCCATAGTTTAGGGGGCCTACAGAATTTGGCTTGCATACAACAAAAAATCACTGACTAGTGGAACTTAAGCTTATATGCATTGAGAATAAACACTAGTATATAGCTTACTTAAAAATTTTATATATAGAGGAATGACTTCCCAGTTTCTATTCCCTCTAGCTATTTATACAAGTCAAATGCAACCAAGCTTTCACCTATGAAATAATTACAAACTGATCTGGCTCCTAAACATAGCCAAATTGATCATTGAGAAGAGTGCTTGCATGCCCAATCACGTGTTCTAGAAGACACCCAAATTTGTCCCTTTTGATGCATAATTTTCCCTTATTAGCACCATGTTGATCGGGGATTTCTACAGATCCAATAGGTATTTCACCATGTCATTGTTATAGCATCTTTTTCCAGATATGTTCTGAGATGCAATTGTTGGCCATGACATTATATTCCTTTCCTTTTAGTGGACTCTCTTTCCCCAAAAATTTCTTCAAAAAACACTTGGTATCCATATGTTCTTCTTATTCTCTCATAAAGTGTATGTACATGAACTTCCCAAAGAAAAAGCATCTATTTATGCGGGTCCTCTAAAAGCAACCCGCGTACTCCTTTACAATGCACCAAAAAATTATAAATGTGCACATTATAACAATTTTTAGGGTCAGGTTTATGGGTTAGATCGAAACCATTTGTTATAGCATGTAACTCAATAACCCCAACCACTTATTGGGACTATGAATTGATGTCTTTGGCTAAGGATTATGCCATGCCTACTTGTGCAACACAACATTGGCAAATTTTCTCCCTGATCAGAGTTTGCTCCCCTAAGATTTTAAGATCTTCCCTCAACATGCAACCCTCACTTCCTAATCTTCCTTATATACCCATACTTTCATGTTGAGCCTCCCTTATCTCACACAATGTTTGGAGCGGAATATTGTCGCAGAGGACCTTCAATGGCCTAAGAAGGATGAATTTGGGGGACATGTCCATTAGGTGTTTATGGCAAGAATCAAGTTATCTTCATCCATTATATTACTACTCTCTAAATCAATCAAAAATTCATCTTTCATTTCTCAATTTCGATGTTTGTGTGATATGTCTTATATTCATGCATTTAAAATTGATTTTCACTAACATTGTGTATTCATGTCTACTTTGATATTATTTTTATCTAATTTCTTTTGTTATATTCTATACAGGTTCGAATGTGACATATAGACATTTGATAAGAGGATATATTCCAAGTGACGAATCTCCTAGTATGTCCTTTGATTGTTAGATGGTAGCTTATTGTAATTACTCGAGTATTTGGGTTATGCCTTTGTGTTTCTTACATTCGATCTATTCACACTCTTAACCCTAGCCTTGGGAAATATTTTTTTGCAATAGAATTGGTGACCCCACCTGGGAGAAGCTTCCTTTAGTTTCTTTCTTACGGTTAATTTGTAGTAGTAGGGTCCATTTATATTTTATCTTCTTTGTTTTCCAATTTGTTTTAGTCCCTTTCAACTTCTTATGTAGTCAGGTCTTCTTGATCTTGGTATTTCCTCTTTTTAATTTCTTTGTGTATTTGATATGATATACGTGAGTTGTTTTGTAACAATTCTATATATACATGAGTGACTTTAGAAATAATCACATTTACATGTGACTTGCTTCGATAATTATTGTGTATACCTACTAGAAGTGAAATTCCCTTCACCGTCTAGTTGGTCCAAAAAAATTCTTGGAAGTGATAGAGTCTTTAGTAGTGTCAGTTTAACTAGTTTGTTGGTCTCAAAAGATATTTTCCTAGGGTTTGGATCTTAGGATCCCATAAGATGTGTAGAATTAGTTTCTGGATCCATCGCATTGATATTGGTTAATGTATTGATGTTTCGAACCATCTTATGTGGTTCATCATCATGATTAATTAAAGATGTGAAAGTTTGATAAAGGTTTTGATTATTTGTAAGAGTTTGTTTCTTAGTTTGATCATGGTGTTGGATTTTGTTACAACCATCTAAATCTTTGATTTTTTGTTACAATCTTTTCTTTTATTGTATATCATTGTGTTTTCCTTTTGGAATGAGGTTATTGGTCTTACTTGTTATTGCAAAGTCTTTTTCATTTTCATCCTTTATATGCGTTGAAAAAGATAATTGTTCTTTACTTTACAAGTTTGGTATTTTCTCAGTAATTCATTAAATTGAATTGAAAAAGGAAAGAAAGTCAAAGCTAGTAAGCATTGTGTTCATCTTGCACTCAAAATTGCATTAGAGGTCATCTTTGCGCTAGTTACATTATACTTCTATTAAGTGCATTTTATTTGCATTGGTTCATGTTTGTTTGCACTTATTTCATTTGAGTATTAGTGGTTCTCTTGCAATAGTTTTACTTCCATTTTATTTGTAATTATAGTGTACTTCTTGCGTCTTGTTTCTTATCAGTTGCATGAAAAGGTATTTGCACTTTGTAGTGGTTAGATCGTTCAGTGAAAGTGTGTCCATTTCAAAAGTGTAAGTGGTTAGTGTTGTGTTTGCAAGTTGAAAAGAAAAAACAAGAATTTTTATTTTCAATTTGCAGAGTTGTGCACTTTAAAACCAAAGAAATCAAGCTTTCATTTGAAGAAAGAGAATTGCATTCATAGTTACATTTGCTTATTTTTATTTCCTTGAGTCTAGTTATAAAGATCACAAGTTGGATTTCTGCAACCTATACCTTAAATAACCACTAAAAACAATGTTGATATTAAAACCAACTAAGATTTTGTTTTATATCTAGGAACATAAACAAGTTGTGGAAAGTAGGGCCTTAGAATAGGTGTGGAGAGCTAACTCTCCAAGGCCACTATAACTCAAACATACAAGTTGATTAAAGAGTGCCAAAGTCCATTGTTGTATAGGTTATCGGGGAAGCTCCTCTAACACGAGTTAAGCACTAGTCCATGTGGAAATAAGTGAAGAGAGATACTCGCTCTCCAACTTGTCTTTGCATTTGTGGACTGCACATGTCTGGGGGTCTTGATTTGGGCATCAATCTATTGTGGATATTCCATCTTCGAGGCTGTGAGCGTAGATACCCTACCTACATGTGTGGTTCCAACCAACGTTTGTCCCCCTCCATTGCTTATGATTATGAATTGGCAACTCAGTTTCCTTTCCTACGTACCACTTAAGTGATTACAAGGGGGAATATCTTTGGTGCCTAACGTAAACATTGCACCATTTATATAGTGCTCCTAGAGGGTGCCCCTTGAAGTGAGGTTACTTGCATCGGTTAAGGATATATTAGGAGGTCAGGATAACTGCTTCTATTACCTTCGTTGGTAGGATTTGGGCCCTCATATCCCAAGCTTACCTTCAAAACAACCTTCTATCTACTCTTCCATATTTTGGTGTACAACACTGGTTTGCCAGAACTGGTTCAACCAGATGCTACATAAGTGAACCTTCCCCCAAAGGGATCACTATTAGAGTAATGGCTTGAAGCTCAAGGATTTCTTTGGGATTTGAGTGGTCGTGTTCCTATTAGAAGTCTATTTCCAACAGGTTCATAAGATAAATTGAAATAGTTTCAAGTAGAATATATCTTAGATACCTCTGGTCTCAATACCAATCCCTTGATAGGAGTTGATAGGTCGATGATATCCTTTGTGGGGACTCCTATTGAGTGTGCTCCTCCTCATTCTCTTTCTTTTAGTATGTCCAGTGTGAGCAACATTAACACTACTATTGGAACGGGGGGTGCTCAAATCCTACTATTTATTGTCGGTAGAGGGGTTATATCCCTTCTATATCCACTACCCCGATGAGTACTTCAGTCTTCACAATTGTTAGAACTACCCCACCCCTAACTCTAGTAGGGGCACCCAACCTTCTACTTCTTTTGTTGGTGCTCTTCGCAGTTGTTGGAACTATCCCCGCCCCTAAGCCTAGTGGGGGCACCCAATCTTCTACTTCTTTGGTTCGTGCTTTCACCTTTGGGATGTTGTTAGTCAAATCACCATGATCTCCTCTATTTTTATTTTCAATGTTTTTCTTTCATCAATGTCTAAGGTTGTGAATTCCACAACTCCATTATAGAGTTTTCCATTTAATTATTCCTCCTTTGATTTTACATCTAGTTGGAAAGATAGTATTTGAAAATACTCCTATCCCACCAAAGTGGGAGGGGATTTCCCATTTCCTAGCATTTCTATGGGAACAAATCCTTTTTAGGGTTCGCATGGAAAATGGGTGGAATATTCTCACCCTCTAGTGGATTGTTTAGTAACATCCCTTCTTCGGTATTTAGTTGGTAGTGGAATGATGACTTCCCTTCCTCTTGGATGTCGACAAGCTCCATGCCTTTTTTAGCTCTTGGAATCCTTCACAAGGGAGTTTTCCCCTATATGGAATGTTGAGATGGGGAAACGCATTTAAATCTTTTGGGAATCCTATCAATGGAGGCTTCCCTTCCTTTTTCCCAGGTAATCAAAGTTTTAAGGTGCAACCGGGCCTCTCTATGAACAATCCTTGTTAACTTGATGCTAGTAAAAATTCAAGTTATTCTTTTTCGAGTTTCAGTCCACTAAGAGGTCTTCCTCTTGGCAATTGGAACCTTGCTTCACAACTGCACTTACCTTGTCTAGAAACCCTAAATTTTCCAAATCTTTCGAAGTTAACTAATGATCTAGTGTGATACTAACAAAATTGGCTCTTCGTCCCAACCAAAATTCCTTCTAATATTCTGAAACTTGAAGGTAAGTCTGGCAAAGACCCTGTCGATCATATTACCACCTTACATCTATGGCGTTCCTTGAATTTTTTTATCGATGATTAAATTATATTGAGGCTCTTTTAACACACCTTGATTAGGAATACAACTGAGTGGTACATTGAGATGAAGGGGGGTTCATTTTCAACCTTTAACAATTTGAATATAGTCTTCCTGAACCATTGCCAATTCCCTATTAGATATGATGTTGAGGCTAAAATCTGCTAATTTCAAACACAACAAAATTTCTTATATTTTTCAACACATTCAACAGTGCTGGAGAAGGAAGCAAACCATCACGGAAGAGATACATAATGATTTTTAATTGAAATGGTTACTCAAGTCAATGCAACCTCCTATATCAAAGGATGTATCTCTTTTAGTTTATGTTGAATGAAACACCTTCCTAGGCAACATATTGATATTGGAAACGTACCAAAACGCTGAAACTTCCCCGAAATGGCATTAGCTATACCGTAAAACATTTTGTGATTCTAAAATGTTGTATGATACAACCGATGACATTTCAAGGGTGTTTCGATTGAAAACTTTAGTGTTTCGAGGTTGTTTTGTTTGAAAATTGTGGCATTTTGGTGAGTTAAGTGGTTGTTTTGGGCTCGCTCAAGCGGCCAAGAAGGGCATGGGTCCCTTCTATGGCCCCAAAAATACTTAATTAAACATTTTTTTCATAAAGTTGATTTCACTCCTAAGATAATTTCATTAAAAAGAATTACAACTAGAGCTCTCTCTTGTTGTACTTGATATTAATGGCGATTCAATTTGCTTTTGATATTACTGGTGATTCAAGGGGAACTCGAAGTATTGGTTGAATTGCCTCTTTTATTGAACAAGAATCTTGTTATATTTTTTTTAATGAGGATGAGGATTGTTAAGAATACTAATATGTTGTCAACATTTGACTTTAAATGATGTTTTATTTCAGTTTTAGCACACATAACTTCACGTATAAAGGACAATTTTAGAACCTTTGATGTACAACCTCATCTATAAAGGCTAATTTTGGATTTTTGCATCATGTAATCATCTATTAGAGTTAATATAGACTCATATTTCCTTTTAAAATGCCATTTATGTGTCTCATTCTTTCTTTTCTTGCAAGATAACGTGTTATTAACTTATTTGTAACACACATAGCCACAAGGGTTAGCTAAGTTGTTTGAGTCCCCGTTGTTAAAGCACATCGGTTATTGAGAGGTCACGAGTTTGATTCTCTCGACACTCTTGGGGTTAGGCCCTATGGTTGAGTTGGCAGGAAGTGATCCTTTTAGGTAGATTTGCCTAGTACAAATATTTTGTGGATGCAACAGTCACCAATCCCCGTGGTCTGTGAACCACATAAAATATATATATATATACACACACACACAAGACATTTCAACTGACGTTTCCATTTTTTGGGGGTTTCAGAAACTTCTAGATGTTTCGATGTTTCATGCAACTTAGCTTTAGACAGTATACATTGAGTAACAAGCTATCTTCAGGGCTCAAAAACTCGGTTTGATTTATTCACTATTGGGAGTACTTTATGATATATTGCCCAATGCATTAAGACCTAACATTGATACGGTGAAGCTGAAGCCAAAACCTCGCATTGATTATGTGGTCAATTATGTTGATTCTACTCGTACAAGTTTACTCATAAATCAATTCCAATAGATGTTTGTATATTCACCATTTGTTGGAAAAACTTAGGCAACGGTGCCTTCCCCAATGCAAATATCCATGGTGAATATGGTCTAGTCTTTCATTCCCAAAGGAAACCAACAAATCCAAAGGGTGAAAAAAGAATAAGGGTATAAGAAAAGTGCAAAGGGGAAGGAAAATGTAACTGAGGCTATTGATAATACTGGCGATGGAAAGAAGGATAAGAAGAATAAAGTTAAGTTTCCTTGCAAACTTTGTAAAGCAGACCATCTTACCCATATTTTCCCTAAAATTCAAGATGTTAAATGCTTGTTAGCATAACAAGCTTCTTCTAATCAGCGAGTTGTGTTTAACAATCCTTTCCCTCGGGGTTGACAACACACACACACATGTATCTATGTATGTTTAGTGCTAAGGTGGATTTAGCAACTCGAGCCCATGACTATGGAAACCCCGAGTCTTTTAAGGAAAATAAGCTTCCAGTTCATGGGATCATTTTCATATTGAGAAACTTATTATTGAGTCTATACCTCAGATGTTGAAAGGCTCCTTAAAACATTCGATGCATGACTTGAATGCTCAAGTTGCTCAAAGTTACTCCATTGTTGGAGACTTGGCGTAGGCACCTTGTGTTATGTCAACTTTATAAGTGCTCGAAATGTGTCCAATTCAACAAAGCACTTACTCAATGCTATCAGAGATGTTGACCCAAAGAACACTCAAATATTACATTTGACACGAATAATATCAAACCTCGCCTTTATCATCATGTTTCTTTTCAAATTCAAGTACCTTGTTAGGCAAAATCCATTTTTTGAATGATTGTTCATGAGGGTGCTTCACCATGAATCATGGCTATGTCATGTTGGAAAGAAATTGGGTCTACCAAGTTGGTCCCATTACCAACAATACTAGTTGCTTTCAACAATTATTCTCACCAGCCACTAAGTTATAGCAGACCAAACATTACAAGTGGATGGGGGCATTATAGTAGTTTCATTTAATGATCACTACATGAAGGGAAACACAAACAAGTTGGTTGAAATGCTTTCAGGCCATCCACATCGAAAATCACAACTTTAGGAACTCTAATGCACATGGCACCTTTTATCCATGATGCATACAAAAAGGCATATATAGAGGATGAGGACTTTAGGGAGGTGTATTAACAACTACAGGACCAGTGTCATGCAAACAATTTTGACAATACAATTGACTATCATCTTTATGACAAGTTACTCTACATGATGGATAGACTATGCATTCCTAAAGGTGAGTGATTGCAACTTATTAGAAAGGTTCGCACCTCCAAGGTTGTAGGGCATTTTGGTGTTAGAAAGACAATTGCAAATTTGCAGAGGTATGTGTATTGACCCATGATGCAAGAAGATGTAATTAGGTTCATTAGAGGATGTGTACTTTGGTGTACATGGGGAGCTTAAGAAGCCTCTAGGCGATGGCTTCTTAAAATGTGCAAGCATAAAAGTGTGAAAACCGATTAATATAATATTTTTATCTTGGAAAAATAAGTTAAGAGTCTACACAATAGCAAATCACTATTGCCATCAGCTAGGATATTTGTCATCACTTACCACACAAGTGTCACCACTTTACATAACATTTACCAAGCAATTATGGTCAAAATCCCATCTCCCATCCTATCTCTCCCTCTTTGCATATCCTCTCATCCCATGAACTTCACCCCCGAACTATTCAATCAAATTAACAATTTTAGTACTTGAACCTAGTGCCTTCTGAATCTCCCTTCCAAGTCAACCCATGTCTCCCGCATCCTCTACCACACACGATTGGCAAAGACCTCAAAGCCATATAGTGAATAATTGTTTCTAACCATGTGCATCTTTCATTCAATCATGGAATACTACCTAGATATTTAAAGTCGAGCTTTGAATAAATATGTATTTTATTAAAGTAACCATTGGGTTTGTTTTGGCTCAAGGATACTCAAAGATTTCAGAGAAACACTAATTTCTAGCATCTAAGTCAAGATCCCCAAATATGTGGCTAATTCTTGTTGAAAATTGTTTGTCACACCAAGTTATATTGTCCTTAGATGCAATGAAATTGTTCTACCAATATGGCCCCTTGATCCACAAAAAAAGAGGTATCATATGACAATTCCACATCTAACTAGAGTGGAACTTTTAATTAGATTAACATTATTATTATGACCTTATTCAATACTCCTAAAAAACATGTTTATCTTTTTATTATATGTATTTTACAAAATAAATAGTATATATATATATTCTCATGAAAAAAGTTTTTTTTAACTACACTTTTTTGTTTTTAAGATAATTTAATTTGTGAAAATGTTATGAATATAATTCATAACAAGTTAATAAATAGAATAAATATTAATATTAAATAATTAAATATTAATTAGGTTAAATAGTGATTAAGTTAAGTGAAAAGGCATGTCTAAAAGACATGCCCATTCACCAAAGGTCACCTGTTGAGGTATAAAAGCAGGGTCCTCATTGTAATCTTATATCATCTCATACATTTTTATATATATTAATAAAATATTATATTAAATACCTGTGTTTATTTTTATATTAAAGCTTTCAAGCTACCAATCTTCGTGTTTCAGTTCTACAAGTTATCAGTGTTTTGTGATTCAGCATAGTTTTTATGCTTCAATGGTATCAGAGCCATGGCACACGATATAATCATGCAGGCCTTTGAATGTAGTTCGTCGCACAATGTGCCATTACGTTCACATCTTGATTACGTTGAACAGTTTAGTATTCAAGAAGCATTATAGCGTTTAGAAAAATCATTTGTAGAAGTTAAAGAATTTCCGAAAGAAATCAATAATAAAAAATATGAAAGAAATGACGAGGATACTAACTCTGTTTATGAAGATCAATATGAAGCTGCGAAGGTCGATGAATCTCAGCAAGTCCAAACTAAGAAACCTCGATTTGACGATTTGGCAATAAAGGTTAAGCAGTTCACTGAAGAAAACCAAGACGATGAAGTGGGCAGCGCGATGACGAAAGAATTCAACTCTTCTGTGGTGAGTGTTTCAGAGAACAGAAGGCAGTCGAAGTAGGAGGCAGCTCCGCTCAATGTTTGGGCTTCGGCTAAATCCATGGTAAAGAACACTCGCGTGCCAGAGAGAATGGCAGCGCCGCAGAGGATTATATGTAAGAGCAGGCCTCATGTGGTGATGTTTCCTCTGATGGCGCACGGTCACATCATCCCCTTCTTTGATCTCGCCAAGCTTCTTGCAAAGCGAGGGCAATTCATCATAGCAATCATCAATACTCCTAAAAATGTTATGCGTTTGGAGCCCATGGTGGCCGCCGCCTGCAGAGGCGATGGAAGCATGGACATCCGCCTGGAGGAACTGCAGTTTCCGAAGGGCATCGAAGGCCTGCCCCCAGATGTGGAGAACACTGACTCTCTTCCCTACAATCTCTTTTTTTCTCTCGTGCGCGGTTGCGAAATGCTTCAACACCCCTTTGAGCAGCTGCTGCGACGCCTCTCCGATGAGCCGGGCGCACGCCCGACGTGCGTTGTCACCGATATTTTCTTCGGTTGGAGTCTCGACGTCGCCAACAGAGTCGGGATTCCGAGGGTGACGTTCAGCACCACCGGTGCATTTTCTACGTCTGTGTATTATTCTCTGTGGTTACATCTTCCCCACAAGCAGACAGAATCTGATGTATTTTCTCTCGCTCCGGATTTTCCCACTGTCAGCCTCAAGATGACTAATGAGACCGACCTGTGGTATCAGTTTTTGAAGCGGCAGATACCCAAGAATCTCCAGAGTTGGGGTACCTTGCTCAACACTTTCGACGACCTGGAACCCCAGTTTCTTGAACATATGAAAACGAAAGGTTGCGGTCGAGTTTGGTCAGTAGACCCTCTGCTTCCAGAGGGTGTCCTTGGGGTTTTAAACTTCAAGGGCTATTTAGCTCTCAAGTTCTGGGGTCGAGATGCCATCACTGTCCTCAGTCCGGTGCGAGACGGCGAACCGGAGGCCCAATTCATGCGAGAGCACCATAAATTCTTTCATGCCGCCACCAGAAATGTAAAGAACGACAATATTAATGCAGATGCTAATTCCTCTTCAATTCTGGACCTAGGAGACAAGGATAAATTGTTCTCAAGATTCACGACAAAGGAGTTAATTGATTCATTGTTTCGTCTTAATTTGATCTGTTGCCAACCCATGGTCATGGCCTCAAGCAAGTACGAGCTTTATAAATTGCATATCTTTCACGTGGCTCATGCTCATTTCTGTGCAGGCGAGAATGTTGAATCAGTTTCCCGGGAGTTGCACAGAATCAGGGATCTCGGCTTGAAAGCCATTCTCAATTACACAGTGGATGGCATGGCACTAGACAATGTTGCCTGTGACTCTAATCTTAACCACTCGTCATGCTACCCAATTCTCCACTCTGTCATTGTATTAGTGTCGGTCAACCCAGTGCCACCATTTTGGTACAGTCATGTCCGGCCAATAACTTTTAATATAAAGTTAATTATAAAAACATCAAACTATATAAATTTTAATTATATAATTATATTTTACATTATATAATTATATAATTGTAATATATATAGTTTACAACTATATAATTAAACTAAAAATAAAAATAATAATAATAAGTGTTTAAAAAAAAAAATTATAAAAAATATATATATGTATTAGAGTAATAAAAATAAAAAAATATAGAGTTACAAAAAATAATTAGACTAAAAAAAAATCACTGATTAGCTATAAGAGGAAAGGAAAGTCACTTTACATACATCGAGATGACATACACTAAGCGAAGAAAACCCCTAGCGTTAAAGCTTTGAGGAGAAAGCTTCCAAAGGAAGAGGCTATGTTATGAATATAATTCATAACAAGTTAATAAATTGAATAAATATAAATATTAATTAGGTTAAATAGTGATTAAGTTAAGTGAAAAGGTAATAGGTTAAATAGTGATTAAGTTAAGTGAAAAGGCATGTCTAAAAGACATGCCCATTCACGAAAGGTCACCCGCTGAGGTATAAAAGCAGGGTCCCCATTATAATCTTATATCATCTCATACATTTTTATATATATTACTAAAATATTATATTAAATACCTGTATGTATTTTTATATTAAATCTTTCAAGCTACCAGTCTACCTGTTTCAATTCTACAAACTATCAGTGTTTTGTGATTCAGCATAGTTTTTATGTTTCAGAAAAGTTTTTCCATGATACAAAATAAGTAATTTCACTTCTAGAATGATTTATATAATTTGAAGCCCATTCATCAATTATGTTTATGAGATCATAGTTTAATTTATCATGTCCTCATATATATCATGTTTTCATATATTACAATATGAATTTTCTTTATCAATTATTCAAATTAGTTTTCCTCGACCCAAGCACTCTGAAGTGTTCAACTATTTCTTATTAAAATTACATGTCAACTTTTTTAATATAATATCAATACAAAGTGTTTTTAATTGCCTTTTTATTTTGAATTATTTTTAAATTTTTATAATTTGACCTCATGCAATACAACTAATCACACATGACAACTATGGAAATTTCAGATTTTGTCAATTCACATTGGAGTGGGAAATCCACTTTAATAAAGCAAAGAAAAGAAAAATAAATTTACTGTGTGTTTTGTTAAAAAAGCACCATTCAATTACTAATCCCCAGCTATTTTAGCAAAATCTCTAATCTCGTGGCTATCTACATATAAAATCTCTAATCTCGTGGCTATCTACATATATTTGGTGGCTTTTAGCATTTAATATTTGTCCCACTGTACTTCTTCCATTTGTCAGCTTCCGCTAAAATAAATGTTCTATCAAATTCTGTATCGTTAATATCAGAAATCAAGCGTGGGTAATGTCCAGTAAAAACTCACAAACATAATCTTTGCTTACATCATAGGCAACAGGAACATCATGCATCGTAAGTGCCAGGGATGGTCCAGTACAAAATTATCCTAGGAGATTTATCAAATAAGAGCACATTCTGTGATAGGAAAAGTTCAATTTGCTTCTTCGAGATTTTAGTAGTTTATATGCTAAGTTGGAAAAGTTACAATTCTTTCGGCCTTGCAAGCACGTTATCAAACTCCATAGGAGAAAAGTATACAGAAACATAGATTAATGTAATCATATATCATCTAGTAAGAAAAATTTGATAAACCCATGACGCAATGTTAAAATTGGCAACTAGGGCCAAATTCCAATTTGAGCAATTCCTTTGAAGAAGATGGCATTGAATTCCTCTTTTCGAGAGGACCAAAATCGACCTAAAGATCACTAAATTTGGATAAGGAAAAGTATATTTTTGAAAGCAAGCCCACACGTGTAATTTGTTAAGGTCGGCTTGGGGTAAATTAAACAAAGTGAAACCCTCTCCATCTCCTATAAATAGAAGTGACCTCCATCCTCATTAGACACATCCACAACACATATTTTCTCTCTGAAGTTGGCCACAACCCTAGGAGACCAAGCAAGGAGAACGAAGAAGCATGTTTTTAGTTATTTTGTTTCTTGTGCAAGTCTGGGCCATTTCCAGAGAAGGCCGCATCCTTAAGGAGGATTTCTCGGCTAATTCAGAAATGTATTTATGAATGTTTTATGTGGCAGACCTTCTCTACAACAGGCCGCACTTGTGGAGGGTACTTTTAGCTAGGCCGCAGGCCTTATTCCTCTTGTTTGATGGGCAAGAACTTAAAGTAGGGAGCCGCAGGTTTGAGGAGCTTAAACAGAGAAAGACATGGGGCAGTGTATAGGCCTAGTAGGAGGCTAGACAGTAGCAGATTGAACCAGCTTGCCTAGGAAGGAGGGTCGTAACTATTGAGACCAAATATAGGCTCTATGACTACAAGCCCTAATTGTAGACATTTGACCGCAGAGCTCCTTATCTCATCAACCTAGTTTGACTGCTCATTCTTGGACTGTTTTGGGCTTCATTATTGATGGGATCAGAGGAGCACAGACAACACAAGACTTCAGAAATGCAACATATCACAAACAAGAATGGAAAATGGAAAAGACAGAAAGCACAAGATTTTCATTACTGGAGGACCTACCTTGGCTTGCATTGCTCAGGCAGAGGAGAGATTACAAATTTATAGATAAGGGAAGCTCTAGAATTCTCCAACTTTGTCATGTGAAATACATGACTACACGGCGTAGTAGGTTGGTGTCAGTGGCGTGGGCGGCGATGGCACTGAAATTTTTCAATTCGGCTTCACGTTTAACATTCTCCCACTTGAAGCCGAATGAAGAATCCTGAATCAAGTCACACCGAGTCCTACCATGCCTCAACATAACTCGTTTATTTCTTGGTAGAATCTTTGTGAGCATATCAACAGGGTTCTTATCTGTATGGATCTTTTCCAAGGATAAATGTCCTTCCACTAACACATGCCAGATCCAATAGTACCTTAAGTCAATGTGCTTGGTTTTTGAGTGAAATATTGAGTTTTTCGCCAAGTGAATGGCACTTTGACTATCACAATATAGCACATACTTGTCCTACTTTATTCCTATCTCTCCTAGAAATGTTGCATCCACAACATCTCTTTACAAGCTTTGTTGCAACTATGTACTCTACTTCTATTGTAGAGACTGCTATTGTTCTTTGTAGCCTTGACACCCAAGATACAACTGCCCCTGCAAATGTGTACAAATAACCTGTAGTGGACTTTCTGGTGCCCATATCTCCAGCCATATCTGCGTCTGTAAATCCTTCAAGCACAGGATCATTATGACCAAAACATAAACAATAATGGCTAGTACCGTTGAGATACCTCAAAATCCATTTTACTACTTGCCAATGTTGTTTGTCTAGATTGGCAAGGAACCTGCTCACTACTCCCACTAAATATGCAATGCCTGGTCATGTACATATCATGGCATATATCAAGCTGCCAACTGCTGAAGCATAAGGAACCTTGCTCATCTCTCCTTCTTATCATCACTAGGACATAATTCAGTACTCAGCTTGAAGTGGGCTGCAAGGGGTGTACCAAATGGCTTGGCATCCTTCATACTAAACCTATCAAGCACCTTCTTGATATATTTTTCTTGTGACAACCACAACCTTTTGTTTTTCCTGTCACGCATGATCCTCATGCCCAATATTTGTTGTGTTGGACCCAAATCCTTCATTGCAAATTTGTTGCCCAAATATTTCTTCAACCTATTGATCATATTCTTATCATGCCCAACAATCAACATGTCATCCACATATAACAATAATATGATATACTTTCCTTGATCATACCTCTTGATATATACACAATGGTCAGCTTCCAACCTGTGAAAACCATGTTCCAACATGAATGAATCAAATTTCTTGTACCATTATCGAGGTGCCTGTTTCAACCCATAGAGACTCTTCTTCAATCTACAAACAAGGTCTTCTTTGCCTTTTTCTATGAAGCCTCATGGCTGCTCCACATAAATTTCTTCCTCCAATTCACCATGAAGTAAAGCAGTTTTTACATCTAATTGTTCACATTCTAAGTCTAAAGCAACAACAAGACCAATAATGACTCTAATGGATGACATTTTGACAACAGGTGAGAAAATATCAGTGAAGTCAATACCTTCTTTTTGGGAAAATCCTTTCACCACCAACCTTGCTTTATACCTCTCATTTTCGTCACCTTCATGCTTAATCTTGTAAACCCATTTGTTTTGTAGAGCCTTTCTACCTTTTGGAAGATTTACCAACTCCCAAGTTTTATTTTCCAACAAAGAGTTCATTTCTTCCTCCATTGCTTTCTTCCATTCTTTACTGTGCTCAACTTTACAAGCTTCTTGAAAACAATCAAGCTCACCTTCATCAGTCAATAGTATATAGTTTGAAGGAGGATACCTTTGTGAAGGCTTATGAGGCCTAGAAGATCTGTGAACCAACTGTGGTGGTGGATTATTAGGTTGAATCTCCTGCAAGATTCCTTCTTCTTGATGTTCATCACTTTCCACTTGTTGTCCTTCCTGCTCTTGAATTTGTTGTCCATTTTCTTGCATTGGTGGGATGTCTTCCTGTTGCTCTTCAAACTTGTCAATAACTTTCTTGACCTCCAGCTCACCTACAGTCCTCTTAAACATTTCTGACTCATTAAATATAACATCCATGCTTCTAATAATTTTATGTTTGACTGGATCCCATAGACGATAACCAAATTCTTCATCCACATATCCCAGAAAAATGCATTTCATAGATTTATCATCTAGCTTAGTTCTATTTTCTTTGGGAATATGTACAAATGCTTCACATCCAAAGATTTTCAAATGAGAATAATTCAACTTCTTACCAATCCAAACTTCTTCAGGGATGTCGCCATCCAAGGTTGTACTTGGAGATTGATTTATAAGGTAGCAAGCTATCCTTACAACTTCTGCCCAAAAATGCTTCTCCAAACTAGAATTGGACAACATACTTCTCACCTTTTCCATAATGGTGTGATTCATCCTTTCTGTGACACCATTCTGTTGAGGAGTACCAGGCACAATCTTCTCATGCTTTATGCCAAACCTATTACAATATTCATTGAATGCATTTGAGCATTATTCTCCACCATTATCTGTTCTTAGACACTTGAGCAATTTGTTAGTCTCTCTTTCAACAGCAACATGGAATTTTTTAAATATTCCCAACACCTCACTTTACTTTTCATAGGGTAGGCCCAAACCTTCTTAGATGCATCATCTATAAATGTTACAAAATATGATGCTCCTCCTAATGACTTGATGTTAACAGACCCAAACACATATGAGTCTATCAATTCTAACAATTTTTTCTTTCTATCATGGCCACCTCTGAAGAATGAAACCCTTCTTTGTCCACCATATATGCAATGCCCACAAAGATCAAGATTATAAGATTTCAAACCTAGCAGTAAATTTTTACCAACAAGGAATTTTAAGCGCTTCTCGCTCGTGTGACCTAAGCGCTTATGCCACAGATCTGTTGAATTTCCTTCTTTTGTGACAGTTGCCAAATCTGATTTTCCTATCATTGCCTTCAATGTATATAATGTTCCTGTCTTGGGTCCTCTAGCCACAACCAATGCTCCTTTGCTAATTTTCCAGCCTCCTTTCCCAAAGCTTGTGGAATAGCCTTCATCATCCAGTCGTCCCATAAAGATCAAACTCATTCGCATTTCTGGTACATGCATGACCTGTTTCAACAATATATCTTGTCCATCCTTCATCTTGATCTGGACATCTCCCACTCCAACAATATCGCAAAAATGATTATTTCCCACATGCACTCTACCATAATCACCAGGATTATATGCAACAAAACTATCTTTGCATGGGGTTACATGGTGAGATGCCCCAGATTCAAGGATCCAATCAAATCTACTGCTATATGTATATAAACATGCATCTTCTACTGAAACAGTAAATAACACATCACCATCTATGACTACAATAGTAGTCTCACCTTCATTTGTGCTAGATGACTTGTGATTTGTACTAGTCGGTTTCTGATCCTTTTGTCTTTTCTTCTAGACTCGACATTCTTTCTTCATGATTCTTTGCCATAAATGAAAGTAGATGATCCTGCCCCTCCTTAATTTTGATCGGCCTCTTGATCTTGATCGCCCTTGTCAGCCTCGATCGATTCTCCTACCACGATCAACTAGAGCTAGAGCTTCTCCTCTCTAGTTTTCTGCAATTGACTTGCATCGCAACTCCTCATTCATTAAACTACTGCTGACATCATCAAACTTCAGGGTCCCTGCAGTTGTTGAAGTGCTCATAGCTACAATTAAATGAAAGTAGATGATCCTGCCCCTCCTTGATTTTGATCGGCCTCTCAATCTTGATCGCCCTTGTCGGCCTCGATCAATTCTCCTACCACGATCAGCTAGAGCTAGAGCTTCTCCTCCCTAGTTTTCTGCAATTGACTTGCATCGCAACTCCTCATTCATTAAACTGTTGTTGACATCATCAAACTTCAGGGTCCCTGCAGTTGCTGAAGTACTCATAGCTACAATTAAATTTTCCCAATTGTTTGGCATAGAACACATTAACAAAATAGCTCTAATTTCATCATCTAGAATGATTTTAACAGAGGCAAGCTGACTAGTAATAATATTGAATTCATTCAAATGCTCAACAACTGAATCACCCTCCTTCATCTTGAGATTATAAAGTTTCTTCATCAAGAACACTTTGTTTGATGTTGTGTTCTTCTCATATAGATCATGGAACTTCTTCCATAATCCTTCTGTTGTCTTTTCTCCAGACACATTGAAATACACATTCTTTGCTAAATATTGGTGGATTGTCGCAATCGCCTTTCTATCTAACTTATGCCATTCCTTATCTGTAATCAATGGGGATTTATTTGTTACACCCTCAATCAACAAATATTGATCCTTTAAAATCAGTGTATTCTCCATCTGTAATTTCCATAGGGCAAAATTAACCCCGCTCAACTTCTCCATATCAATAACTATTATCTCCATTCTCAATAAAATTCACGCCCACAAAAACAAAACTCCACTTAAAATAAAGCTTTAATTATTGCACTGGCCAAAAATTAATTTCCTTTTAAAAAGAATATTATAATCAACTCCTCCCTTTTTATTTTTTCAATAATTAAAAAAGGTTGTGCACGCTTAAGTAAAGGAAGACAAATTAACATTTATAAAATACATATAATTATATATGTGTCACCACATATAAAATTATACATAACATATCCACTCCTTTTTAATTATATAACTATAATTTTCCCATGTCCTTTGATTTCATGTGCCATGAAAAAAAATTACTAACGTGCAAGGAACATAATATAATTATAAATTGCCTTCGTGTGCTAGGAACGTAAACACCATCTTTCATCTTTCACGCCAAAGCTCTATATTCTTTGCCACTGCAAATCCCTCAGCCGAGACTAGACACTGCAAGAACATCTGCCAGGAGTCGAATTACGCCAATACTCTATAGTCTTTGCCGCTGCAAATCCCTCAGCCGAGACTCGACACTGCAAGAACATCGGCCAGGAGTCGAATTGATGACGAATTCGCAAAGAGACCACGACGCACAGGTCTCCTCTCACCATCGAGCAGCTTTCCCTCGACTCTGATACCAGTTGATGGGATCAGAAGAACGCACAGGAGCACAAACAACACGAGACTTCAGAAATTCGAAGACACACAGCAGATCACAAACAAGAATGGAAAACCGAAAACACAGAAAACACAAGCTTTTCATTACTGGAGGACCTTGCCTTGGCTTGCATTGCTTAGGCAGAGCAGAGATTACAAATTTATAGATGAGGGGAGCTCTAGAATTCTCCAATTCTGTCATGTGGAATGCATGGCTGCACAGTGGAGTTAGTGGACGACGTAGTAGGTTGGCGTCGGTGGCGGGTGAGGACGGCGTCGAAAATTTTCAATTCGGCTTCCCGTTTAACAATTATATTCAGCAAAGGAGACCACATTATTTGATCCAGGACCGAACTCCTTTAGGGGATTATTTTGTAGCCGCTTTGACTTTTGCTGACCACTAGTTAGGGCAGAATTTGTCTGCTACTGTTTGAAGGCAAAATTGCATACTTGTACTCTCTCTTTTTTATTCTGTTGAACACTTTATATTAATAATAAGAATTGTTCAAGGGTTTTCCCCATCTTGGGGTTTTCCCTGGCTTGAGCCAATTTCTGTGTTCTCTTGTCTTGTCTTGTCTTGGCTTGGCTTGTCCTCTGCATATGTTATTTATGTTCTTTCTTCAATTAATATCAATATGATAATGGTTTATATGAATACTAATGAAAAGAAATGAAAATGAAAATTGGGCTAATGTGAAACATTGAAGTAATTGACCTAAGCAAAGAACGTGTTAACTAAAATTAACATGGTATCTGAGCTCAGGTAAGGACAAGCCCAAGCAAGTGAGAAAGAGAAAGCAATCACTAAGAGAAGTTTGTTGACAAGTCTCCATGATCTCGCAATCGCAATCACTTAGAGAAGTTTGTTGACAAGTCTCCATGATCTCTCCCCTCTGCAAGTCTGAAGGTAAGACTACATGAAGCAGACTATGAGTATTCCTCGAGAAAGAACTCACATACTTTAGCTTGCCGAATTAATTAGGAACAGAAGAAAGGATGGATTTCTATATTTGTTTTTGACTCTGGCAGTTGCTAAGTTATTGTGTGATCTTCAGCTGTAATGATCTTACAAGGCCGAGATTTCTATTTATCTTTCTAGGCAACCTTGTGCAAGACCAGGTTATAACCAGGACTGTTTTAGGGCTCTTACATTTGGAGAATATGCAAGTTAGAAGGTAGGATTCAGCAATGGAAGGAACAAGGTAAGGTCCGGAAGGATAAAAGGTTTGTTGGACATATTAAAGCAGCCACCATAGAAGATTCAAACATATGGTTCCTCCGAGTTTCAGAGAGGGCAGAAAATAAGGTCACTTAAGTAAGGCCACAGGCATGGAAAGGCTAGCAAGAACACTGTGAAGGCATTTCAGCCCTATTCAAGGGAACCTTAAGGCTAATTTAACAGCCCTCTCCTGATCACACTTATTAGCAAGCAATCTGATATCATTATATAACCCTATTCTCTGCATCAAAAGTTGTAGACCCAGTTTAGCTAAGCAAGGAGGCATCCATCGCACAGTTGTGATGGATTAAAGGACCTTTCTAGCAACAAAAGGAAGACCATTAGATTTGCATCTTTCTCTGAATTTTTGAGCATCTTCACAACTCTGGTATGTACACTATAATCATTATTGAACAGTGAATATATCAAAGTTTTGTGAAGGGACTGTTCTAGTGTTGCAAGGCATTCAAGGCCCTCCTATTTGGCCATCATATCAACCCTAGAAGGAAGGAAAATATTTTGTTATGGTCCAAAATCCTATGGCATTGTTTTATACATATGATAGCCCGTAAAGGACAGTCTTCAAAAGAATTGAAATTCTGAGTCTACTCCTGTGTAAATATTTAGTCCAAATTGATTTTGTTGGGAGGATATTTTGAGCACGAATCTGTACACAATCCTCTATGATTCCTAAGTGTGAGGCCCGAGCTACATGTCAAAATTATGACTAGAAAAGAAGAAGCCTAGCTCTCCTGTTTTGAGCTCATTTCATCTCAAATAAGCTTAACTCGAGCCTCTGTCATAAAGGAAGAGGAGTCAAGACTGCTATTACATTTTTCTATGCATGAAGGAGAGACCCAGATCGATGGATTATTAGACTTATCATCTCATAAGTGTTTTTAAGAAGGATCACCACCTTGCTCTCAGTCTTGGACCGCAGCATAAAAGGATTAAAACATCTATACGTCTCACAGTGACAACAATGTACGTTGACCTGTGGAGACAATATGAGTACCTGGGATATGAGATCCATGATGTGTTCCTTCAACAGTGTCGTGATCAACACATATATAGATACACAGTTTGAGCTTCTTATATCAGTTAAGCCGACCTATGGAATTTTATTTATTTACAGTGGCAATATTGTTATTGAATAAAAAATCTATACTAAAACCCTACGGTATAGACATCAGTAAATATTTGGTTACATTGGAAAGGAAGAAATCTACAGGCATCAAGCAGTATCAATCCTCATTCTATTTTGAGAAGAATCAGTCATTCACCTTGAAGCCCTATAGTAGCATCATTAAAAGAAGCAGTTCTAAAGGTGTATAAATCTGAAGATTGTTTCATGATCAGACCTCCTTTATGACAGAAATCACTTCGCTTGCTCTCATAACCTTGAGAAGTTAGTTTGGACCCTCCATTGGCCTGCGAAATAAGTCAAGTTGTATTGAACTGTGTCACCGATCCTAGGCTACATCAAGTGTTCACAGTCTTTCATCTCCATCATTCAATGGCAAGCATCAAAACCCGGAGGGCAGAAGTCAGTTCTTCTTCAACAGTTTAAAGTGCATTAACTATTTGCCACATTATTTAGCAATAATATTGAATCTTGGAAGAAATTCAGTACATCAGATAACATATTTGTGGCTGAGAAGTAATTTGGCATAATTAGGTCCATGACATCCATTGCTTGGATTCTCTTTGGTCTACCTAGAGTATGGCAGAAGATGTTAAGATCAATGCTAATAAGGGCTAGAACTCTGGATCCATGGCATAATCAGACTTGGAAATCATTCCAAGGCTAAATTCAGAGTAAGACCCTTGGTATCTTTATACAATCAGTCATATTTGTAATATCAGTAATAAGATTCTATTGATATACTGCTGTTGAGGTATGTTAGTTGAACAGGTAGAGCATGTGAGAGAGTTTACCTGTGTATTGCTGAGGTTTGGCATGATAATGTTTCATCTTAAAGATGAGGAGCAGATTGATAAAAGGTTGGATGTCCAACTGGAGCAAGAATTCAGAGGGAGCTATATGGATGACTTTGGCACATGGACCAAAGGAATAGTGACAGGAAAAGTAGCAGGTTGCAGATAGCTTGATGATTATGATTTGGGCAAAGTCACTTTCCCGATATTTAGAGGGAGCCATGATCGAAGATGCAGATGATGTCCCTCTCGTTTATAGACTTTTAAAGTCAAGATGGAAAACCTAGCCTTGATACACTATTTCTTGCACTTAAAGGTATAATGAGAAGGATATATATATCTTGTGGGATCCCTGGTGTTCTTGATAAACACCTATCATATGCCTCGCTATAAAGACTCCGAGTCAGTCTATGGATGAGCCTCATATATTGATAGCTGCTTGTTGAGATATCTCTGTGATTCTATTATCTATGGTTGGAAATACACTGCCGAATCTAAGATTCCATGGATGCTGGTTCAATTGGCAGTGTGATGGGTGAAAAGAGCACATCTAGTGCTATATTTCTTGATTTTGTTGCTCTAGGAGCACCATTGAGGCTGAATGTATAAAGCAGCATGCATGGCTTATTATTATGAAGCCAGTTGGTTGAGGAAGCTCTTCAGTGAGCCATTTGAGCACACGCAGGTAACCTTCGTTGTATATTGAGATTCATTTTTCAGAGAATCCATGTTCCACGACAACTCCAAATATTAAGTACCTCTCTATTTGGATACGGTGCTGAGGACTCTTATCATTCTTGGTTGGATGTATGGATTATTGTCAACCTCTTGGTAAGGTCAAGATTATCTTCCTTCACAGAGAGGCTGGGAGTCGTGGATAGACCCTACTATGCGGGTCTCGGTTGAACATTGAGCTCTGGGACCCTGGGTACTTTTTGGAGCTATATGCGACCATAGGATGTGGTTCACTCTTTTCCCCATCGGTTTGCTTTATACAGGATGTGGTTCATCCTTTCCTTGTATGTGTTTACCCCAGTGAGAGATGCATATAGGCATCTGTTGGTTGTCACATGTGGACATGTTGGTGGGACGTGGTTTATCCTTTCCCCACATGTAGGATGCTCATTCCCTACATTCGGTGGTTGACATGTCAGTGGGACGTGGTTCATTCTTTCCCCACATGTAGGATCCTTCCTACGATTGTTGGTTGGCATGCATGTAGGACGTGGTTCATCCTTTCCCTACTATCAATGGTTTGCATGCGTGTAGGGTGACTGGTTCACCTTCCCCTACGATTGATGAGATGCATAGGATGAGTGGTTCACCTTCTTCTATGGCATATGGGCAGGATGAGTGGTTCACCTTCTCCTGTGAATGCCCCAGCATACATCCTACCCATGTAGTTTAGGACTCATGGGAAGTACCTCTCATCTAGCCAATGAGTTGGGAAAAGTGGATAGGGACCATAACACTACTGATCGACGCATCGTGTATTGTCGTACTCCCTATGTCTAGGATGCATGATGTTTAATGACTTGATATCTTGGGATCAAGTATTGAGTGGGGTTCTTCCCCTGGTTTTGTGGAACTGAATTTTGTCAGTAGAGAGTGGTAAGGTCTTGTGACTCACTCTCAATCAATTCTTCTTCATTATCTATATCAGTGTTCAATAGAATTGAGACGAAATGTAGAGATGGTTCATGATGACAGGATGGCATAATGATCGATTGTCAAATATTGGCAAGTGGAATTCTCCCTAGTTGAGGAGTGTTAAAATTGGCAACTAGGGCCAAATTCCAATTTGGGAAGCTCCTTTGAAGAAGATAATTGTGGCATTGAATTCCTCTTTTCGAGATAACAAAAATTGACCTAAAGATCACTAAATTTGGATATGGAAAAGTATATTTTTGAAAGCACACCCACACATGTAAATTGTAAAGGTTGGCTTAGGGTAAATTAAACAAAGTGAATCCCTCTCCATCTCTTATAAATAGAAGTGACCTCCATCCTCATTAGACACGCCCACAACACATATTTTCTCTCCAAAGTTAGCCACAGCCCTAGGAGACTAGAACGAGCAAAGTTCATTCTTCAAGTTAAATACTCCAGAGGACTTGGAATATGTAGATCTCCATTTAGGATACAAGAATATATATTAAAATGTATGAATAAGATGATGATGATACAAATGACAATGAGGTTCCTACTTATATACTAGGCAGTGCCTCATCATGGAAGGTCATGTCCCATTTAGACATGCCTCTGTTGACCTAGGTTGTCATTGATGTCAATATGGCAATATTCTAGATACTAGAAGCCAAGGGGAAGCCAAGCAAATCCATGGAGAAACAGGAGCAAGGCCATCAAGATAGCCAAGCCATAAGCAAGAGGAGTTACCAAAGGAGGTAGATCAAAGCATATCACAGGATATCAGAGCAAGAGAGGCGTTCATATATGCAAGGAGGTCTTTGAAAGACACTACCAAGCCAGAGGAACCACATTCGAGCAAGAGGAGCCACAGGAGGAGCCATATATATATGTAATATATATATGCCAAAACCGAGTTCTCAAAGTATAGGAGCAAACAGAGCAAACAGAGGACGCAGACAGCCATCAAAGCAACAGAGGAACAAGCAGAGCCATCGGAGCAACAGAGGATGCAAACAACCATCAGAGGAAGCAGACAAAGCCATTAGAGGAGCAATGGGTGCATTTATATTATCGGGAGCTATCGGGCCACAAAAGAGTTACATGCATGCAAAAACAGGCGAAGGAACATATATTATATATATGTGTGCTTGTACACTATCAGAGGCACAGAACAATATATATATATATATATATATATATATGCATGCATTTAAACACTATCAGGAGCACATAACATTCGGGGGCCATATATGCTAAAGGAATACACTATCGGGAGCACATATCATATATATGCCACAACCTCATGTATCAGTGGCTAAATCATATATATGCATGTTTTTACACTATCGGGAAGCAGAAAAGGCAAAAAGACTGAGTATAGGCAAATACACTATCGAAGGTTGAAAGCGGACTTGAAGCTTTATACACGGGAGCAGTGAGTCATATCGGGTCCGACACCTAATATCGCATTGCTATAATGGAATGGACTGCGCTAACATCGAGCCCTGAACCCTTGCGACTTGCGATTGCCAATGTATATCGCATCGGCACTTCGAGAGCGGAGTTACTATGTGTCAAGCGGTCCATTGTGATCGCTGATAGCGATTAGCGATGTCACATCGGACCTCCGCCAAGGGCAACTCCCGATTGCGATATATATATGCACGCGGACCTGCCGCAACATTGCAATATGAGTTAATCCATCATTGCATCCATCACATATCGCATATTATGAAGCCTTGCCACACTAAAGCGCCATGTGCGATATGGACCAGACCCGATACAGGAATAGGTGCGGGTGTAATATTTCCTGAAGTCCGCCCTTTACTCTCTTTGACTGTTTTTCTCATATTCTCTCTGTAAATAAATATTTGGCTTGCGCAGGATGTTTTAGGCCGAAAGGCTTACGATAGTTGTTCCGATGGTTTAGGAGGTTGAACGTCAGTTAAATGGGGTGATTCATGGCGATAGTGATTGCGATTGGGACACAACATCTCCGTTAAACTATGCCGACTCTGTGTATGCCTGCCATCATTAAAAAAGGAGAGTGTTGTTACAATCTTTTGAATATGTGTTCTCTATGCATGATTCGATCCTCACCGTTGAATCAACGTGTCTCAGGAGTGCTGGTGAGCACGAAGAGACAAAGGAAACCACAGAGACTAAGGAGGAAGCTACAGGGCTAGCGAAGAGAGGAAACCGGGAAAAATAGAGGCATGGGGAACAAATAAAAGGAGGAAAACAGAGAACAGGTTGTTGTCGAATCTTGTTAAACGTTGTTGAATGCTGTGGAAAAATAAGCTGGAGGAGATAGAGGCAGCGAGAGGATCCAGCAGAACAAAAAGAGGGCCAAAGGCCCAACAGGACAGCAGACAGTCAAAGGGGAGAAGTAGCCAGCAGAGAACATAAGCTTGAACAGGAAGTTGTTCTTTATACAGAGGTTAGTGCAGCTAACAGTAGACTGACTAAAGTTGTGTGAAGACATTATCAGAGAGCATGAAAGCTATTGGAGACTATGTGTGGGCAGTGTGCAGAGTTGTAAAGACTTCTTCATAAGAATACTTGCTGTCATTGATGTTGCAGCAGAGAGACTACAGTGAAGCTATAAACAAACATAACTTAGTAGAGAAGAGTTCTGGGAGCAGAACATTACTATCAGATGTGCTTTGACAAGATTGGGTCAGAACCCTTGGGGCTGGTGCCTCAGAAGTAAGAAGGATTGGAGTCCTTGAGGTTGATGCCTCAGAAGTAGGAAGGATAGGTGTCCTTGGGACTAGTGTCTCAGGAAATGAAAGGATTGAAGTCCTTGGGAGTTGGTGCTCCTAAGTCCAAGATTGGAACCTTGGCGAAATAGAGTTGGAGCTCTGGAGGTTGGAGCCTCACCAAAGTCTAAGTTGGTGCTTGGCAATTGATTACAACCATCTATATATTGTATCTATTTTACTGCACAGTTTATATTAATAAAAGCATTTATTCTTGTTGTTCATCTAGTGTTCTGAATATATATGTTTTAACTAGTAAAACAATATAGTCGGAAAAAGGAACACTGATTCCCCCCCCCCCCCCACTATTTCCAACAGCCTCTTCAGTACTAATTACTAATTAACTAAGCATTATTCCAGTTATCCTCATTTTTATATTTATATTATTTCTATATATTTTATTCGTAACAAAGACCAAGCAAGGAGGACAAAGAAGCATGTTTTGGGTTATTTTGTTTATTATGCAAGTCTGGGCCATTGCAGGAGAAGGCCGCATCCTTAAGGAGAATTTCTGGGCTAATTCAGAAGTGTATTTGTGAATGTTTTATGTGGCAGACCTTCCCTACAGCAGGCTGCACTTGTGGAGGGTACTTTTAGCTAGGCCACAGGCCTTATTCCTCTTGTTTGATGGGCAAGAACTTACAGCAGGGAGCCACAGGTCTGAGGAGCTTAAACAGAGAAAGACATGGGGCAGTTTATAGGCCTAGAAGGAGGCTAGACAGCAGCAGATTGAAGCAGCTTGCCTAGAAAGGAGGACCGCAGCTATTGAGACCAAATCTGGGAAAATCTGGGCTCTATGACTACAAGCCCTAATTGCAGACATTTGACCGCAGAGTTCCTCATCTCATTGACCTGGTTTGATTGCTCATTCTTGGACTGTTTTGGGTTCATTATATTCAGCAAAGGAGGCCGCATTATTTGATCCAGGACTGAGCTCCTTTAGGAGAATATTTTGTAGCCGCTTTGACTACTGCTGACCACTGGTTAGGGCAGAATTTGTCTGCCACTGTTTGAAGGCAAAATTGCATACTTGACTGGGCAGTCTCTTTGGCATTTGGAGTGGTACAAGTCATCATTTTTAGCAAGTTTTGACTTTGATTGTACTCTCGCTCTCTCTTTCTCTGCTGAACACTTGATATTAACAAAAAGAAGAATTGTTCAAGGGTTTTCCCCATCTTGGGGTTTTTCCCTGGCTTGAGTCAATTCTGTGTTCTCTTGTCTTGGCTTGTCCTCTGCATATGTTATTTATGTTCTTGCTTCAGTGACTATCAATGTGATAATGGTTTATGTGATTGCTAATGAAAAGAAATGGAAATGAAAATTGGGCTAATGTGGAACAATGAAGTAATTGACCTAAGCAAAGAACATGTTAACTAAAATTAACACGCAAAGATTCAGATATCCTGAGTTAAAATTTTATCAACAACTAGAAAAATTTCAAAAATAGAGGCCACAGATGAACCTCGATACAAGCAGTTACATTAATTATCGAAAGCCAATAGAAATTAAACAAACTTCCAAATATATAAAGGTTTGTTACAAATTCCAACATCAACATAACAGTTGGCCATTCATTCAAATCATCCTATAATGTCCAATTTTATTTCAGATAAACTTAGGGCAATTTCAACCAGAGATACATCTCTCATCTACAAATCGCGCCTAATGTACCTCAAAGCTCATTTAGGTGAGACGTAAACCAATAGAGATAGCGTGCCACAAAAAATATCCATGTAGGATATATTCCATCCAGTGTAGCTAGTAATTACAGGAAAAATATCAAATAAAAAGAGGGCTCACTCGCAGGATAAAGTAAACAAAAGAGGAGAAGAAACCTTTCCAAAGCATCTTCACACGTCCAGCATTCAGCTGAGGGGTGCATCTGTAAAAGCATATATTCAGAACATACTTGAATCCAGTAATCAACTCTCACTGAAAACAGTGAAAATAACAGAAATAAAGTAAAGAAAAGAGCAGTCTTGCAATTATCAAGAGAGAACTAGCACCAAATGTTTGCTTAAAATCACATCATAGCAGAATTGCACATCTGTTTCAATTGAGATGGAAGTTTTGGTAAAAATTGATTTTACCATGGAAATTACTTCAACGTAAAAAAGGAGCAGCCAATGATCAAGTCAACAGCGAAATGAATGTTTAGGTTGTACTAATACAGTAAGAAAAACAGTGACAATAAAATGAGATGATTCCCAAGCTTATTTATGACAAAGAGAGATCTTTGAGCAAGATGCATTCACGTTCTTCGGTAACATTCTTTCCATAGTCAACTTAAAGTTCAAGAATTACTCGAGGGTAAGAGGAAACTTACCAGGGGTATGTTTTTGTTCAGAACTTTAATCCAAGAAGCAGAAAAATATCTGCATGTATTAGCCACTCAGCCAATTCCACCAAAAAGTAAACAGTTAAACAGGTAACCCTTAAAAGCACTGCGGTGAGCTTAGCAGTCACGGTGTCTCTGTACTTGGATGCTCTCCAAGTACTGAGTTGAAGATTAAGATTGTGTCATATCGTTAAACATTTTCTCCCTTTAATTCTGTTGCAAGCTAGTTAAACATGGCGATTTTCAACTTAATCCAGTCCAAAGTTTTTACATGGAGTAAACTTGGTGGGTTTCATCTTGATGGCTTCTAGAGTCACGAGTGTAAACGTTTAGTTCAGTCTAACTTGAAATCAAATCAACTGGTGCTTTAGAGTATTAGCTGCTACTTGTATGCGACTATACTGTGAACTCGTGAAGCACATCTTGAGATGTATTTCAAGGCTCTAGCATCTCCTCACTAGCAATGTTTTCGTGTCGAATTGAAAATACCTCTCAAACAATAAGTCCATTTCACCAGTCATACTCTGTTATATAAGGAATGATTTAACTAATTTTCTTTGTTATTACATGTTAGCTTTCACAAAAAGTGTTTACAGCACATTTGTACAAAAAGTGTTTACAGCATATTTGTGAGTGTTCATGAGATGTGGGGTGCATGGTATATGGCTGACCCTTGGTGTTTCATGATGAATTTATTACATGTTAGTTTAGGAGTTATTCAAAGTGTTTACAGCATGTTTGGGAGTGCTTCATGAGATGTGGGGTGCATGGTATATGGTTGACTATTGGTGTTCTGTGATGGACATGCACATTGAAGGTGGCTTACTCTTAGTTGCTAGACCTTGTATGGAAGTTTGCATGACATTCTTCCTTGGAGCATTGGATAGCCAGCACATGAAGGAAGGTTGCTTGTTTGGAGGATGCATTGCATTATAGGAGCATTGGGCATTCCAAAGTAGGGTGTTAATCCCTAGACAACACAAGTTTGCTTGCTTGGAGGTTTATGCTTGACATGAGGAGTCAGGATGCATAGGTTGAGGGAGTGGACATGTAGGTGTGGTGGTCCCCATGGAGGCACATGACCATGCATTGGAACTTTGGAGTCTTTTAGGAGGAGCACTAGACTTTGGGGAGCAGTGCTCATGCCTTGGAGCCTTACTTATTGATCATCGTCACCTTGGAGCTTGACATGTGTCATTTCGAGTAAAATGCTTCACATGTGTGGACCTAATTGTGTTTTGTAGTGGACTAAGTCCACTTAACATTGTATACCTCCTTGCCTCTCATAGGTATTTGGGGCTTTAAAAAATTCTTTCATTCATTTTGCAGGTGGATTTTCAAGCCTCAAAGGAGATCGAAATTGTTTTGTGGAAGATCTAGCCCTAAGGCTAGGGTTTGAAGGGTTTCACTCCTACAAGTGAGACGTCCAGCCAGGAAAGGAAGACGTTGGCCCTAAGGAAGCAAATTTTGAAGTTTTTGTGGTAATTTTTTGTGATTGCAGGGTTCTGAAAAAAATTTAAGACCTCTAAGGCCTCGCCGTCCCTCTTCTAGCCCATTCGTGGCCTATCCTCCTCTAGGTGAGCCACTAGCCTCTTTTAGGTCTGCCATGAGCCCTAGACACTGCCCTTTTCTCCTTGGCCTCAGCCCTAAAAGGGCTTTCCTTGGCTAGCCACAGCTTTAGAGGGTCTTCATACCCTTTCGGCCTCCCTCCTTTGCCTCATCCCCTTGGCCACAGGCCTTAAAGGCCGTCCTCTCCCTATCCGTGCCCTTTTTTGGCATTTCTTGCCTCACCTTTGGCCCTTGTAGCCCTAGAATTAACCTCTTTAGGCCTAACATTGCCCTATCCTAGCCTCTAGCCTTCTTCTAGCCCTCATCTTAGCCATTCTTCAGTCATTGATTTAGATTTCATTAGTATTTTGTCTCTAACATCTTGTTTTGCAGCGATTTTGGAGCTAACATTGTGGTTGCAGGAAGGCATTTTCATTGGGAGCCTAGTCACTCATCTACAAGGCCATTAGTCATAGTGGTTTGACCTCTAACCCTCTTTGCCTCATCACTGTTTTATCTTGAATTCTGAAGCATTTTATAACAGCAGTGTATTCAGTGCCTAAAAACATCCTAAAAAGTCCTAATCTCACTAATCATTCACTTAACGCATTAAGAATTAATCTTGAGGTGAAATTAATTGCATATAAGTGAAGTTTTGTGGACTGTTGGATAATTTCAAGGTCTGATATATTTGCTACAGCCATCCAAAATCACTTACAGCAGTGGTAAAATAACATAACAGTGGCAAAAAGATTAACTTGCAAGCATATTTCATCATTGGTAAATCATTGACATTGGTTGGGCTTGCATTTCTTGGCATATTTTGTCATTTCTTGAAAGCTGTTGGTTAATATTGAAATCTGATATATACTGCATAAGGTCTGATATAAGCATAACTGTGGTGTGAAAAGTAGTGGATAGTCACCTCTTTTCCTTTGGCATTTGTTCCTTACATCATTGTGCATCTTAGATAAGTGTTTTTTAGTGTGGTTGGGTGGTTTTCGCTGCTGTCATCATCATCTTCTTGGCTGCCATCTCTTGCATCTCTTGGATGGATGAAGCAGCACTACAGAAAGCAGGTCATTCCATAGAAGATCTTATGAGCAGGAGCTCATACAATTTTCTTTCTTGGGGAGTCTGATGCAAGTGCATTAGGCCGAGCACATAAGAATGATAAGTTATTAAAGTCGGACCAAGAGCCAAGCAATATGATGGATTGATCATCTCAAGGCTAGAACATTTAAAGTTTATTTGTGAAAAGTTTTTTATATTTAGTTAAGATTAGTTAGGAATATCTAGTTAAAAGAAATGATTTTATAGCTAGTAGGTAGTTAGGGCTAAGGGAAATTGGTTCACATCCATGAACTCATTTCTTGGACAGTTGCTTTTAGTTTTTGAGGAGAGAGGAGGAACATTTTTGGGTGCTGGAAGTTTTGGTGTGAGATTGAAGTTAATTGAAAAGCATTTCTTAGACCAATGGCTTTTTGTATCAGTGAATCGAATTTGTAAGTGTGTGTGAGACAATTATTTGCATGTGTTTGTTAGGTTTGTGAACCATAATATTAATATCTGGAGATTGAAATTGATTTGGTCTTTAAATTGCTGTGTTGAATGAGGAATTCTTGCACTGTATTTTCTCTGTTATTTACATTTAAATGAGAACCTGGAGAATCATATTTCAGTTAATCTTCTAATCCAGTACTTTTGCATCCAAGATTGTGTATTGGAAAGAGTCATTTTACATTACAGATTCGAGAATACAGAGCACTTTGTATCAAGCCAACAGAAGAAAGAAAATTCATAAAGGAAAATCGTCATCAAATTTGCGGGTCAATTTCTGATCAAAGGAAGACGAAATTCGAAATTCTGGCATCTGGGTTTTGTGCAGAGCAGGGTCTATTTGGTAACTCGTGAGCGATTTTCCAAAAAGATCCTTGGTTGGGGAGTTACGAAGGGATCTTTAAACTGTGTTTTTATAGACTACGTGGCTGGAAAAAAATGATTTGTTGTTCCTCCTGTAACAACACTGTAGTTCGCTGAGATAGCAATGATTTGTTATTCCTCCTGTAACAGCACTGTAGTTTGCTGAGATAGCAATGATTTGTTGTTCCTCCTGTAACAGCACTGTAGTTTGCTGAGATAGCAATGATTGTTGTTCCTCCTATAACAGCGTTGTAATTTGCTGAGATAGTAACGATTTGTTGTTGCCTTGTACCAGCATTGTGGTTTGCTGAGATAGCAGCCATCAATTTTTGGTATCAGAGCCTTAACGTTGTTGGTCTCTATAGTATAGAGAGATGAATAGGTGAGTAGGAAGGGCACGAGGTCGCGGAGGCAGACCCGTGGGTAATGCAAAACTCTGGGAAGAGATAAGGAGACTGCAAATTCGGTTAGAAGCCATGGAAGTAGGGAGACAACGGGATCCTGAAGGTGGAGATGTTAGTGAGGTCGAAGAGGAACTTGAAGAAGAAGGAGCAACACCTGTTGAAGAAGCTGCTAAGATTAAGTTGTTGAGAGCAGTATTGGGCTCAAGTTCAAGGCCAAACCCTAAAATCTCTATTTATGATGGCAGTTTGAAAGATGAGAATCTACTAGATTGGATCAGTGAGATGAACAAGTATTTTGAGTACGAGGAATTTGACGAGGATAAGAGATTCAAGTTTGTTGTGACAAGGTTGAAAGGCCATGCTGCACTATGGTGGGACAATGTACAAGTTGAAAGAAGGAAGAAGGACAAACCATTGATCAAGAGCTGGGATAGAATGGTGGCAAAGATGAAGAGTAAGTTCTTGCCAAAGGATTACCAGCTAACTCTTTACAAACAGATGCAAAATCTTAAACAAAAGATAATGACAGTGAGAAAATACACTGAAGAGTTTTACAAGGTGAATTTGAAAGCAGGCTATGTAGAAGATACCCCGGAAAAGACAGCAAGGTATATCAATGTTTGAGGCTAGATATTCAAGATGAAATTAGCATACTTTCTCCAAGGACAATAGAGGAAGCATACCAGTGCGCTTTGAAGGCAGAAGAAAAGATAGCTAGGAAGCAAAGCTCTAGCAGAGGATGTGGTTTTTCCAAAGGGAAAGGATAGACAAATGGAAGAGGAAAGTTTCTTGCGCAAAAGAATGGTGAAGGCAACTCAAATCAGCAAGGGCAGTCAGAGAAAGAAGGTGGCAACAGAGGAGGAAGACCTTACCAAAGAGGTAGAGGTAGAGGAGAGGCAAAGAAACTATCTACCAGTGTTACAAATGTAACAAATTGGGTCACTGATCTTTTGAATGTCCTAAGAATGACAATACGGGACCACAAGGTGCATACATGCATACATAGCTCAAACCAAGGCAGTAGAGGCACAAGTACCTAAGGTAAAGAATGTGCCAGAGACTGGAGAGGTGTTGATGATGCACAAAGTCCTGTTAAAACCAGCAAAGGAGACTACTGAACCAGTCCAAAGTAAATCTTTATTCAAGACAATGTGTAAGGCAAAAGGAAAATGCTACAAATTGGTGATTGACAACGAAAGTACAGACAATCTAGTTTCCCAAGAAATGGTGGTAAAATTGGGATTGAAAAAGATTAAGCACCCCACACCTTATAAGGTATTGTGGTTGCAAAAAGGACACCAATTGTTGGTGCATGAACAAAGTGAAGTTGCGTTTCAGATTGGCAGGTATAAAGACAATGTGCTCTGTGACGTAATGCCAATGGATGCTTGTCACATTCTTTTGGGTCGCCCATGGCAGTTTGATAGGAAGGTGACACATGATGGAGAGAGCAATTGTTATAAGTTCGAAAAGGATGGCGTCAAGTACACTCTTGTACCATTGAAAGAGGAAGGTACAGCTGAAACAAGCAGCCCAAAAGCACTGCTACTTAGTGAAAAGGAATTTCTACAACAGATGGAAGAAGAAGAGGTAAGCTATGCAGTGATTTGCAAGCCAAAGGTAGTACTTCTGCACACTGAAATTGTAGATTTACCTATTGAAGTTCAGGAGTTGTTGCATGAGTTTCATGATATTGTAGTTGATGAATTGCCAAGTGAGTTGCCACCCAAAAGAAGCATCAGTCATCACATAGACTTGATACCGGGAGCAAGTCTTCCGAACAAGGCTGCATATCAGATGACACCCAAAGAGAATGAGGAAGTGAGGAAGCAAGTCCAAGAATTGTTGGACAAAAGACTAATAAGAGAAAGTTTGAGTCTGTGTGTCGTACCTACAATATTAAGTCCAAAGAAGGGTGGAGAATGGAGAATGTGCACTGACTCTAGAGCAATCAACAAGATCACCATTCGTTACAGGTTTCCATTGCCACATATGGATGATATGATGGATTGCTTGGGTGGAGCAACTTACTTCTCAAAGATTGACCTGAAAAGTGGTTATCATCAAATTCGGATTAGAGAATGAGACGAGTGGAAGACAACTTTCAAGGCCAATGAACGTTTACGAGTGGATGGTCATGCCATTTGGGATGTCAAATGCACCCAGTACCTTTATGCCGCTGATGAATGAAGTCTTAAAGGAGTTCATTGGCAAGTTTGTCATTGTTTTCTTGGATGGCATTTTAATTTTTAGTCAAACTAAAGAAGAGCACTTAAGACATTTGAAGTATGTTTTAGAGAGATTGCAGCAAGAAAAGTTATTGATTAACATGAAGAAGTGTTATTTTATGAAGAGTGAGCTTGTATACTTGGATTTTGTCATTTCTAAGGATGGCTTGAAAATGGATCCAGAAAAGATAGAGGCAATTGTAAATTGGCCCTCACCTAAGAACATTTTTTAGGTGAGAAGTTTTCATGGCTTAGCCAACTTCTACAGAAAATTTATCAGGAATTTTAGTGGCATTTGTGCACCTATCATTGACACCATCAAGAAGAATAGGCAGCCATTTTATTGGATAGCAACAACACAAAAAAAAAAAAATCAACTATTGAAGAAGAAGATCACTGAGAAGCCGGTGTTGAAGTTGCCAGACTTCAATCAGCCCTTTCAAGTGAGATGTGATGCTAGTGGGACAGCCATTGGAGCTGTACTGAGCCAAGAAGATAAGCTCGTTGCATATTTCAGCGAGAAGTTAAATGAGTCAAAACATAAATACTCTTCCTACGAAAAAGAATTTTATGTGATGGTTCAAGCTTTGAAGCATTGGAGGCATTACTTGATTCTTAACGAGTTTGTTCTCTACACAAATAATTATGCTTTACAATACATTATGCAGCAACACAAGTTAAATCATAAACATGCAAAGTGGGTGGAGTTCCTTCAAAATTTCACTTTTGTTTTGAAGCACATTAGTGGGAAGGCAAATAAGGTTGTCGATGCCTTGAGTAGGAGATGCTTAATCATGCAGGAAAGTCAAATACAAATTTTAGGCTTTGATTATTTGAAGGACTTATATGACATTGATGTTGATTTTAAAGAAGCTTTTGCAGCGTGTAAAAATCCAGTCAATAGGGACAGCAGTCCATGGAAAGAGTTTATGTTACAGGATGGGCTATTGTTCAAGAACAATCAACTATGTATTCCCAATTGCTCAATGAGGGAAAAATTGGTCCAAGAAAAGCATAATGGCGGATTGGCTGAACACTTTGGAATTGAGAAAACACTTGGGCAACTGAGTCACTTCTATTTTTCGCCTAAGATGAAGGTAGATGTACAAAGGTACGTGAGTAAGTGCAGAGCATGTCAACATGCGAAAGGGAGAAGTTAGAATGTTGGACTATACATGCCATTACCCATTCCTAACAGACCTTGGGACTCGGTGAGTATGGACTTTGTTCTGGGTTTACCGAGGGCGAGAACTCAACGAGGTAATGATTTAATCCTTGTAGTTGTGGATAGATTTACTAAGATGGCTCATTTCATTCCGTGTTTCAAAACTAGTGATGCCACCCATGTGGCTAATTTGTTTTTTGATGAGATTGTTCGATTGCATGGTTTGCCAAAAAGTATAATCTCTGACAGGGACACAAGATTCACTAGACATTTCTGGAGGACTTTGTGGAAGAAACTTGGCACTAAGCTAAATTTTAGCTCAGCCTATCATCCACAGTCTAATGGGCAAACAGAGGTTGTAAACAGGAGTTTGGGTAATTTGTTGAGGAGTTTAGTAGGTGACCGACCAAAGCAGTGGGATCATGTGCTAGCCCAGGCTGAGTTTGCATATAATGACTCACCAAATAGGAGCACAGGAAAGAGTCCATTTTAGATCTTGTACGACATGCATCCGAGGGGAATTTGTGAGCTAAGAGACTTGGGAAAGCTTGAGCATAGAAGTGCTAATGGAGAGGATTTTGCAACAGCCATGAGTGAGTTGCACGAGCAAGTAAAACAAAGATTACAAGATACAAGCAACAGCTACAAGCAACGAGCAAATGTACACAGGAAAGAGGTAAACTTTGAAGTGGGAGATGTGGTCCTAGCTCACCTAAGAAAGGAGAGGTTTCCAAGGGGAGAATATAACAAATTGAAAATGAAGAAGATAGGACCTTGTAAGATCCTCCGCAAGTTTTCAGCGAATGCTTATGAGCTGGAGTTACCTCCAGGAATTGGCATTTCACCCATTTTTAATGTAGCAGATTTGTATCCCTACACAGTTGGTGATGCAGATCAAGCTTCTAGGAATCTTGACCAGGATGAAGGAAAGGAACAATAGTGGCTGAAGCAAATGCCTATGGCAAAGAGTTTAGAGGCTGAACAGATTTTGGATACATGTGTTGCCAAGAAGACTAGAAGGAAAGAATACTTGGAATATCTTGTGAAGTGGAAAGACCGTTCGATGGAGGATTCTACTTGGATGGATGAAGCAGCACTACAGAAAGTAGGTCATTCTATAGAAGATCTTATGAGCAGGAGCTCATAAAATTTTCTTTCTTGGGGAGTCTGATGCAGGTGCATTAGGCCGAGCACATAAAAATGATAAGTTATTAAAGTCAGACCAAGAGCCTAGCAATGTGATGGATTGATCACATGTCAAGGCTAGAACATTTAAAGTTTATTTGTGAAAAGTTTTTTATATTTAGTTAAGATTAGTTAGGAATATCTAGTTAAAAGAAATGATTTATAGCTAGTAGGTAGTTAGGGCTAAGGGAAATTGGTTCACATCCATGAACTCATTTCTTGGACAGTTGCTTTTAGTTTTTGAGGAGAGAGGAGGAACATTTTTTGGTGCTGGAAGTTTTGGTGTGAGATTGAAGTTAATTGAAAAGCATTTCTTAGACCAATAGCTTTTTGTATCAGCAAATCGAATTTGTAAGTGTGTGTGAGACAGTTATTTGCATGTGTTTTTGTGAGGATTGTGAACCATAATATGAATATATGGAGATTGAAATTGATTTGGTTTTTAAATTGCTACATTGAATGAGGAATTCCTGCACTGTATTTTCTCTGTTATTTACATTTAAATGAGAACCTGAAGAATCATATTTCAGTTAATCTTCTAATCCAATACTTTTGCATCCAAGATTGTGTATTGGAAAGAGTCATTTTACATTACATATTCGAGAATACAGAGCACTCTGTATCAAGCCAACAAAAGAAAGAAAATTCGTAAAGGAAAACCGTCATCAAATTTGCGGGTCAATTTCTGATCAAAGGAAGACGAAATTCAAAATTCTGGCATCTGGGTTTTGTGCAAAGCAGGGTCTATTTGGTAACTAATGAGCGATTTTCTAAAAAGATCCTTGGTTGGGGTGTTACGGAGGGATCTTTAAGCTGTGTTTTTACAGACTGTGTGGCTGGAAAAAAACGATTTGTTGTTCCTCCTGTAACAACATTGTAGTTCGCTGAGATAGCAATGATTTGTTGTTCCTCCTGTAACAGCACTGTAGTTTGCTGAGAGAGCAATGATTTGTTGTTCTTCCTGTAACAGCACTATAGTTTGCTAAGATAGCAATGATTTGATGTTCGTCCTATAAGAGCATTGTAGTTTGTTGAGATAGCAATGATTGTTGTTCCTCCTGTAACAACACTGTAATTTGTTGAGATAGTAACGATTTGTTGTCCTCTTGTACCAGCGTTGTGGCTTGTTGAGATAGCAGCCATCAACATGCAGCCACATACTCAACTTCAATGCTACTCAAAGCAACGGGATCTTGCTTTCTACTCATCCATGAGATCATAGCAGATCTAAACTAAAACATCCACCTATAGTGCTTCTTCCATCAGCCACCCCAATCAGAATCTGTAAAACCTGTCAACTTGACTTCCTTGTTGTCGTACTTTAGGCAGTGATGTATAGTGCCACGTAGATATCTTAATATATGTTTGGCAACTATCCAATGATCATGATGAGGCTCCAACTGAAATTGACTAAGAATGTTCACAGCAAAACATATATCCGGTCTAGTATTTACCAGATACATCAAAGAACCCACCAACTTACGATAGGTGGCAGGCTCCAACTTAAATTGACTAAGAATGTTCACAGCAAAACATATATTTGGTCTAGTATTTACCATATACATCAAAGAACCCACCAACTTACGATAGGTGGTAGGATCTATGAGACTTGAGTCAGAGCTTCTCAACTTCTTGAGATTGGTGATCATGGGAGTAGTCATGGGCTTGGAATCCATCATACCGAATTTCTGCAACAACTTGATTATATACTTTCCTTGCCCCAGATATATCTCTCCAATTTTTTGCCATACTTCCAACCCTAGGTAATAATGCATTAGTCCTAGATCCTTCATCTCAAAGTCGGTTGCCAACATCTTCTTGCATTCTTGTATCCTTCACTCTACACCTATAATAAATAGATCATCCACATATAGTAGAATAATGACTGGCTCATTATCCACAACTTTGATATAGAGATTTGGATCAGCAGTACTTTTGACGAACCGATTCTTAGAAGGTATGCATCCATTCTTGTATATCATGCCCTAGGAGCTTCCTTCAAACCATATAGGGCCTTCTTGAATCTACAAACATGAGTGTCTTTGCTATTTACTTCAAATCCTTTAGGTTGTTCAATGTATACTTCTTCATCGATGGTTCCATTTAGAAATGTTGTTTTACATCCATTTGATGGATATTCCATCCCATTGTTGTAGCCAATGAACCAAAGATCTTATATTAGTATATCGTGCAATAGGTACAAAGGTTTCTTCATAGTCTATGCCTTCCTTTTGAGAGAAACCCCTTGCAACAAATCTAACTTTGTACTTGTCTACACTTCCATCAACAGTGTGCTTGATCTTGTAAATCCATTTAGAAGTGACAACCGATTTGTCACTTGGTCTAGGAACAATTTCCCAAACCCCATTCTTCATGATGGATTGATATTCTTCCTGCATTGCCTTCTTCCATACTTCTTGATGAGCAACTTCTTCAAATGTAGTTGGTTCAACTTCTATTAGTTTTGTCATGTATGCAGCATATCCAGAATATCTTTTTGGTCTTTTGCTTTCTCTAAAAGTTCCTTTCGTAGCTCCATGTCCTTCGGCATCTTCAAGAGTAGCTTTTAACCAATTTGGCCTCT
This sequence comes from Pinus tabuliformis, assembly GCA_031772625.1. Taxonomy (NCBI): domain Eukaryota; kingdom Viridiplantae; phylum Streptophyta; class Pinopsida; order Pinales; family Pinaceae; genus Pinus; species Pinus tabuliformis. The sequence goes on along the minus strand of CM062815.1, from coordinate 160,379,392 downwards.
TCCTTGTGTCGGGTATGATCACAGGTTGAATAGGCTCACTTGGTCCTTCTTCTTCTTCTTCTTGATTTGTAGTAGGATTGTTGTGGTGCTCTTCTTCTTCGAATAGTGGTATGTCTTCGTCATCAGAATCAATAGGAATATCTTTGGATCTTTTGTAGGCATGATTTTCATCAAATATAACATCCCTACTTACTTCAATATGTCTTCCTTCCTTGATGTAGATTTTATATGCCTTTGAAGAAAGACTATAGCCAAAGAAGATTCCTTTAATGCTTGTAGAATCTAGCGTATTTCGTTTGTCCTTTGGAACGTGGATATAGGCGGGACATCCAAAGATTCGAAGATGGTCCACACATGGCTTCCTTCCTGTGAAGGCTTCTTTGGGTGTCATATTATCCAGGATTCTGTGAGGACTTCTATTTTGTATATATATTGTGGTCATTGTTGCTTCTCCCCATAGAAATTTTGGAATATCTTAATCAAAAATCATTGTTCGTATACATTCTTAAAGTGTTCTATTTTTCCTCTCTGCAACTCCATTCTGCTCAGGATTGTAAGGAACAATAAGCTCCCTCTTAATTCTTGCTTCTTTGCAATATGCAATTATTTCTTTTGAAGTGTATTCCCCACCATTATTGGATCTCAACTTCTTTATTCTTCTTTCAGTTAAGGTCTCTACTTCAAATCTAAATTCCTTGAACTTTTCAAATACTTCATCCTTTAATTTGAGTAGATAGAGCCATGTCTTTCTAGAGTGATTATCAATGAAGGTTACATAATAAAGATGACCTCCAAGTGATTTGTCAGACATAGGCCCACACACATTTGAATGAATGAGGTCCAATATTTCTTTAGATCTTGTTTCACTGCTTGTAAAGGGTTTCCTTGTATTCTTTCCTAAGGCACATCCCTTGCAAATTCCTTCAAGATCTTCTTTGATAGTAGGGATGCCATTTACCAAATGATTGAGAGAGGGAATAACCTTATAATAAAATATCCATATCTTCTATGCCATAGCTCAACGGGATTGATTTCCATGTGAACTAGGGCTTGAGGAGATGGTGTTATGACTCTATATAGACTTCCTTCACGTACTCCAATAACCCTAGCTTTATCGATGCTTGAATCTTTTCCCCAAACCAGAACTTTTCCATCTACAAAAGCAAGAAATTGAAAGAAAATTCTTTTTCAAACCTGGAACATAGAGTATATTGTTGAGATGTAGCTTTGCTCCACTTTCCAGCTTCAAAGAAGTTGATCCCAAGCCTTTAAGAGCATAACTTTGCTGTCTCCCAATTCCACTGCATGAGAGATGCTCCTTTGATAGAGTGTGAAATTGTTTGCTTTCTCTTGCCATGTGCCTTGATGCTCCACTATCAATAATCCAAGCATTGTCATCATTGAGTGAACCTGTGAGTGTAGCGAAGAACCCTTTGCTTTTGACCTTATTGAATAAGTTGTAGATGATTCTTTTGATCCAACTTCCTGCAATATTGAATCCCATTTTCAAGTATCTTATCATAGAGGGAGTAACTTCTCTTTTCAAGCCAACAAAGTGATCTCCAATATTTCTTGACGTTAGCTCTGAAACCATGTTGAGAAATCAACGCTAGTAGTATTAGGGTTTGATTTCTCTTTCTTGATAATTACTTGTGAATTATATTGGCTTCTTTTACTTCTTTATTATATTATCTATCATCAAGCAATTACCAAATTATGTGTATCATAGTTTTAAAAATCGGAACTAGTGACCGAACCGATCCACCTAATAAACTGGGTTTCAAACTGGGACTAGTCAGATCTCAATGAACCAATTTTTAAAAAAATACATTAAATAATTAATTTTTAATGAAAAGAAACTATTACTAAGATTTAAAACCATGATTCCAAGCCAATAGAGACAAAATATGCAAAGTTTGCTCATCTATATACCATGTAAAGGTGAATATATTTAAATGGCACTGAGTGCAATACATATCATCGACAAAATACATAAGCAATGAGGCTCTAAATGGTCTATAAAGTCCAAAAACAATGCTACAAGCTATGAGGCCATTGGCCTATTACAAGACTACAAGTCTACACATGATCAATCATCAAATTCATCACCACTACTAGACACGGGATTATCATCAAGAGCTACATAGACATCATCTGGTTCAGAGTCTGAGGATGCCTCGGCCTCATCTGCAACCTCAATAGTAACATTGCCACCAATAACAATAGAAGTGGACCTAATGGAAGCACGAGTTGGTTGAGTTGCACGACTAGTGCCTTCCATTGGTTGTTTGTCTTTTCTTGATGCGGCTACTAATCCTGGTTCTGATGGTGCTACCAAAGCTACTTCATCCCCCTAATGCCATGTCAATATCAAAATCAACATCAAACACAGGATCTTCAGTCTCCTCCACCCATTCTGATGTTGGATCAATATCATCCAACACAATGGGATCTAGATCAGGTGTTTTGTTCATCATTTGGTTCCACCTTAGTCGAAAGTTGTATTGCACGAAGATAAGATCATTTAACCGTTTTTGTTCCAAAAGGTTTCTCTTCTTCGTGGGTATGCGCTCAAAAACAGACCAATTGTGCTCACAACTTGAAGCACTGCAAGTTTGGCGGAGGACTCTAATTGCAAACTTTTTCAATTGAGGACATTGGCCGCCAAATGACTCCCACCAATGTGCTACAAAGAAAAAGACATTAATTAATAACTTAGTTCATTTCATTAGTTATTTACAAATTACAAGTATTTATAGATAATTTGAATTGTAAATTTGTAAACTATTTAACTTGAAAAGAAAAACAAATTGGAATTGCTTACCTAGCTGATCCACATCTCTTGCCATCTTTGCCAAGTTTTTGCCAAGGTACCAACTGCCATACTAAACAAACAAAAAAAAAAAAAAAAGTCGTTTATGTATTTCCAACTGGTCTGCATGGACAGGGACCATGCGCTCCAAGCAATCAATCAATCCATTTCTGACCTCCCCAACCTGCACATCTCCTAGCCGAGCTTTATAATGATACTTTGGGTTCAAAAATACCCAACTGCATGTATAGGATGATGGAGTTGATTGTTCCATCTGTTATCAATGATCTCCCATATACAGCCTTATTTAGCTAACCTATCCTTGTAAATTGCCCGTATTTGCTTCTTTGCCTAATCCATAGCCTCATAAATGTAGCCCATGGCCAATTTTTTCCCCATCCACCATCCTTAGCACCTCAACAAGGGGCTCGGTAATTTTCACAAGCTTTGCAGACCTTTTCCAAAAATAATTGTCAAAAACTTTTTTTTGGTGTCTTTGCCATCTTGTCTACGAGCCCACCGAGATTCAGTCCAATCATCAGAAGAAAACATTTTCTGCAAGTTTTTTTGTTGAGAATTGAGACATTGCAACGTGAGGAAGTGAGTTGCAAATCTCGTAATTGCAGGCCTAACAAGCTCTTTGCCCCCAGTGTTTTTCCTCATTAGGCTCAATACCCATGAGTGGTTGTGGATGTATTTTATAATGCACTTGGCATGCTCTACAATGTTTTTTACGCACTCCACTTTGCCTATGTCCTCAAGCATGAGGTTTATGCAATGTGTAGCACATGGAGTCCAAAATATGGTCTTATATTTGGACTCAAGCATCTTTCCAGCAAGAACATAGTTTGACGCATTATCTGTGATGACTTGCACAACATTCTACCCCCCAACTTCCTAAATAACCTCATCCAAAAGCTCAAATAGAAGGGTTGCATCCTTCACCTTATCAGATGCATCAACTGATCTCAAAAACATAGTTCCTCGAGGGTAAGAAACAAGGAAATTAATGATAGTGCAGTTCTTTCCATCGGTCCATCCATCTGACATGATGGAACAACGCGTTTTGATCCATGACTCTCTATACTCAACCAAATACTCATCAATGGAAGAAATCTCTTTCTGCAAAAGAGCTCCCCTCAAGTCATGCATAGTAGGGCCTTTGAAGCCCTTTCCTGCATCTATAACAGAGTCCCACATAACTTGGTAACAAGGTGAGCGAGCAACATTAAATGGGATATCTGCATCATACCACCATCTAACAATGTATTGATAAGAAGTTTCTTTGCATTGTTTTTTCCAATGTTCATCCAAAGTGGGTTGACGATTTGGCTAGGAGGAAGTGGGATACGCAGAGGCAATGGGGGCAAAGGATGAGAAATAACTATGGATGTTTGTTCTCTTTGTTCCTTTAGATTGTTGGCCAAGAGTATGAGGAACATAGTGAAAGGGGTCATTGTTGGAAGGGATAGAAGAGGAGTCTTGAATCTCATAATCATCATACCCACTCTCCTTCATGGCTTGTAATAATTCCCTTTTCCTTGAAATTTCTTCTTGGATGGCCTTCTACCAAGCCTTATTCTCCTCAAACTTTTCAAACTTGGCAAAGTATTCTGCCCTAATAAGACCTAACACTTCATTTGGTGCTTCACATGCCTTTACTTGGCCTCTTATCCCAGCCAAATGTTGTTTCAATTTGACAATAACCCCACCTCCAATAGACTTACTGCAAAATTTGCATATCATTTTTCCATCAATGACATCACAATGTGCCCATGCAATGTCCTTGGCTTTTGGAGCCATGTTAGCTTGAAATAATTAAAATTTGCAAAGAAATTTGCCATTTTAAAAAAATTTGTAGCTAAGAAAAATGGAAAACCTAAGATAAATATATGAAAAAAATGCATATGTAGCCTACAAAATTTGATAGCATAGAACTAAAGATTTGAAAGGATAGAACACATAAAAAATGCAATACATGGACAGCAGTGAAATTAGGAATTTTTCAAGTGAAAATCCTTACCTGAAAATGCAAACTAACTTCCTTAGCCTCCTCTTGAAGATGCCAACTCTACTAACAGCTCCAAACTATCTCCAAAATAGCTCCAGCTCCAACTCCAACTCCAAGCCTCCAAGATGACTACTCCGGCAAAATTCAACACTCTTCAAGCTCCCAATCAAACTCACAAAAACTCCAAATTAGATGTGTGAGGCAAATGAGGGGGCTGAGCTCCTTTTAAAGGCTTGGAGAGGGTGTTTTTGGAGGGAAACATCCTTTACTTTCCCTCCAAAACACCCAGGAAGCTTCCTAAATGATGTCGTGTGGGTCTGCCATGGCTTTGGCAATGAACCAGCTGGTTTAGGATGGAACCATTCGGTTTGACCTTAATCGGCTGGTTTGGGCTGACTTTTTGCGCTTTTTTGGCAAAATAGGCCCATAAACAGAGTTTTTGTCCGGTTTGACCCGATCGCCCAATGAAACGGACAGTTTGACCAGTTTCGGGTTCAAGCCAACCGGTTTTTAAAACTGTGTGTATGAAGATCACAAGAACAAGAGACACAAGATGTAGGTACTCGGCCAGGGCAAAACCCCTATATAGGGGAAAACCCAGTCAAACTTCTTCCTTCAGTGGTTTTCACAAGATAATCCAAGACTCTTCGACCTAGAGACAGACTTCCTCCAATCACCAAGTCAGCCCTTCCTTCCAGCAACTTCGATCTAGATCTTCGACCTATCCAACAACAGAAGTTCAACCTATGCAGCAACAGAACTTCAGCCCCAGCAACTCCAGAACTTCAACCTACCCAGCAGCAAATCTTCAACCCCAATAACAACCCAATAACTTCGTACGAAAGAGAGAGAGAGATAGCCCAAAACCTTCGACTTGTTTTTCTTCTGTAATTCTTTCTTCTTCTCCTTGAACTTCGCATTTTTCTGCACTTTCTTTTGTATATCGAACTTGTTGAATTGATGAGCAAATGGATCGAACTGCACTTGTATATAGAGCCTCTTTTTGTTGCTCGAATTGCCCTCATGTAGGCCGACTTCATCAGGCAAGGGCCGACTTGGTGTGGAGGTGACAAATTACATATTTGACTCAATAATAATTATTTTTACATGATTCAAAAACCCAAGAAGGGTCTCATTAAATGGACAATGACTCTAATGACTCGATATAAAACCTAGAAGTCCTCAATGGGGACTTTGACCTATAAAAAGGTGACCCAAGCATGAAACCCATGTTTTAATAAGTCATTGTAACAATAATAAAATTTTCTTTTTCGTTATGTGATAAATACATTTCATAATGACTCAAATATAAATATCAAGACTGAACCTAGTTACATTCTTCAACACTTTCCCCTCATTCCGTTGGCCACAGGCCTTAAAGGACTTCCTCTCCCTAACCGTGCCATTTTTTATCCTTTCTTGCCTCATTGTTGGCCCTTGTAGCCCTAGCGTTAGCCTCTTGAGGCCTAACGTTGCCCTATACTAGCCTCTATCCTTCTTTTGACCCTCATCTTAGCCATTCTTCAGTCGTTGATTTAGATTGCATTAGTATTTTGTCTCTAACATCTTGTGTTGCAGCGATTTTGGAGCTAACATTATGATTATAGGAAAGCATTTTCATTGGGAGCCTAGTCACTCATCTACAAGCCCATTAGGCCTAGTGGTTTGACCTCTAACCCTCTTTGCCTCATCACTTTTTTATCTTGAATTCTAAAGCATTTTATAACAGCAGTGTATTCACTGTTCAGTGCCTAAACATACTAAATAGTCTTAATCTCACTAATCATTCACTTAAGGCATTAAGAATTAATCTTGAGGTGAAATTAATTGCATATAAGTGAAGTTTTGTGGACTGTTGGATAATTTCAAGGTCTGATATATTTGCTACAGCCATCCAAAATCACTTACATCAGTGGTAAAATAACATAACAATGGCATAATAATTAACTTGCAAGCATATTTCATCATTGGTAAATCATTGGCATTGGTTGGGCTTGCATTTCTTGGCATATTTTGTCATTTCTTGAAGGTTGTTGGTTAACATTGAAATCTGATATATACTGATAAGGTCTGATATAAGCATAACGGTGGTGTGAGAAATAGTGGATAGACACCTCTTTTCATTTGGTATTTGTTCCTTGCATCCTTCTGCATCTTGGATAAGTATTTTTTAGTGTGGTTGGGATTTTTCGTTGTTCCCATCATCATCTTCTTGGCTGCCATCTCTTGCATCTCACTGCATTCTTGCACAAGCATTTCATAATTTGCTTCTTAATCTAATTGGCAAATTTAAATGAGAAAATAAGTGCTTTAAAAAGCTAAATTGAATTGGTGGTTGTTGGATAAGATTGGCTTATTGATCTAAAGAACAACATTGTGGATTAATGCTCTCTTTCTCTCATTGATAGCTAGCATTGTTCTTTGGGAAAAACTTTTTGCTCTAAAGAAGTGGATAATTGGTTACATTGTTTCTTGCGGATCTCTTTTGGTGATAAGCATACTAAAATTGTGTATTGCAAGAAAGCTTCACATCAAAGTTTATAATCTTGCAAATCTAATCACTCTTTGATCTGAAAAGCCACTCTTGAGTGACCTCAGTTAATTAATTATTGAATGAAGGTATTACAAACTCCTATGCTGGAGTGTGTCTATGTTATTTTAGGCAACGGATCGATCAGATTGCAAAATACACAGACACTGGAAAATGGAAAACAATAAGAGAAACACAGTAAGCAAAGACAAGAACACAACAAATTAATAAGGAGTTCACCCTATCCTCCAGGGCTACGTCTCCGGTCCAGCTTTCAATGGTGGCCTTCTTTTATTGTGTCTTTAAAGCAGAGAATTACAATGAGGAGCTCAAACTGAGTCTCCTGAAACAGAATTGCTTGGCAGGGTGGTTCTTGGATTCCCCAAGCCACTAGAGTGCATAAACTCTTTTCCTTACCAACTCTGGACCTCTCTGGTCTTCAATGGGAGGAGCCCAATGTGGTGCTCAGTTCCCCAACAGATCCTCTCAGGGATGGCTCGATGCTGCCTTATGCTGCAGGTCAGCTCGGCTCTCTGTCTTTTTGCTCTTTGTTGCATTGTCTCTTTGTTCTCTGTCTTCGTCTTCTTCTTTCTCCGATCTCCGTTCTCCTTGTCTTTTGTTTTGTCTGTTCATGGCTTTAAAGCCAATCGGTCTCATGACTGCTCGTTTCCTCTTCCGCCCCCATCGAATCACCTGCTACTACTCGCTTGGAGTTCCCTATCTCGGCGTCATCAATGGCTCACAGGGAGTGGCCACTTGTCCTCCTACGAACTATGCCAGCTTTTCCTCGTCGGTTCGGTTCTTTGGTTACGTCGGGAAATGACTCGTCTGCCACCTCAGTGGTCAAATCAAACCTCAAATCCTTATACATCGCAGCTTAATCCCCTGTTAAATCCGGTTCCCCCATCGGGCGCGATCTCAGCCGTTAGATCTGGAGCCCCCAGATCCGACGCCATTTGCTCATTTCGTGCGGTTGACTTGCTCCACCGTTAGCGCACGATGAACAATGGTTTTCTCTCTCCTCCGCCTGCCACGCGTCGGGCACTGAGTGGAATCGCTCACTTTTCTTCAATTCCGCTTACCGCCCAAGGGTGCCCCCGATAAATACCGCCGGTTTTGGAGCGTGGGTCCCGCCTTTAGCCTTTAGTGCTTTCCCCACAGTTTTCCCGGCTTCCATGCGACCGAGCACTTCGGGGCTTTCCTTCTTGAGGGGTTTGAACAGCTTAGCGCGATTAGCGCTAATCACGCATCAGAAACTGCCTCCTTTTCCCAATCCGGGCTTCCCAGGTGCTAGTTTCGCCTCCTGCGCGGTCTCCATGGGCCTCGATCAGCACGCTTTGACCGAGGTCCTCGTCGTTCCTCGCTGGCTGCCAACTGCCACTGTTCAGAGGTCTTCCTGATCGCTCTGTGCTCTTGAATTCGAAGTTTTGTCCTAATTTGATACAATCATGGCTCTCTGATTATTTTCATGGATCCAATTCAGATCACGGCCTTCCCACTGAAAAAGCTTTTGGACCACCAAAAGTTGGTTTTCAAGCATCGACTAAGTGAGGGTACAATTGTCTCACTTGTCCAATCTCTATCCACTTTGCACTACTCGGCTTTGAACCTTTGAGCCCAATTCTGAGGTACTCAACATCTCCTCTACGCGTTGTCCTCACCTTCCTGTCTAGAACTGTGTCCTCCTGCAATTCATTAAGATATTCAGGTAGCAGGTCATCAATAGAAGGAAACTGACTCTGCTCTTCAGGATCCTCAATTAGAGAAGGTTCAAACAACCTCAAGCAATCTGCATTTACGACTGAGTAGATGTGCATGTAAGCTGGTAGATCAAGGCGAAAAGCATTTTCACCAATCTTTGCAAGTATCTTGAAAGGTCCATACCTGCTAGGCTTTAGCTTCTTACCTTCACCTTGCATCCTGTCCTTGCTAATGTACAGCCAGACTTGGTCACCAACTTGAAAACTATGCTCCATCCGATGCTTGTCATGCCTTGCCTTGTATTTGGCTTGGCTCTTTTCCAGTTGTTCCTGTACTGCCTGGTGGATCTCCTGGATTTGTTCAATGAACCTAGTTGCCCTGTCCACATCACTATGTCCCTCAACTGTGGTATCTTTACCAAAGACAAAATCCAAAGGAGACCTTGGTGTGAAACCAAAACAGGTCTCAAAAGGAGATCTCTGTGTAGAAAAATGTTTTGCTATGTTGTAAGCATGTTGCACATAACACAAATGTTCATCCCAAAGCTTAGGATGTTTGCTGCAATATCCTCTAAGTAACTGGATCACTGTCCTGTTAACTACTTTTGTCTGGCCATCAGTTTGTGGATGAAAAGTTGTGCTTTTCTTCAATTTGGTGCCCATCAATTTCCACAGACTTGACCAAAACTTCCCCACAAATCGGGTGTCTCGATCAGATACAATGGAAGTGGGTAATCCAAAATGAACCCATACATGTTCAAAGAACAGTTTTGCAATTTGTTCAGCTGTAATCTACTTATTACAAGGTATCAAAATACACATTTTACTGAACCTATCCACAACCCTCTCCTAGATTTAAGCAGTCCTCCAACAAAATCCATGGAAACACTTTCCCAAGGGTGAGAAGGAACTGGTAATGGAGTGTACAAGCCTAATTTTCTATTGCTAGGTTTGCTTTTAGCACACATAGTACACCCTCTTACATATCTAGAAACTGTCTCATTCATTTTTGGCCAATAACAAAATCTTTGCAGCTGTGCAACCGTTTTACTTACCCCAAAGTGACCTGATATCAGAGAAGTGTGTGCTTCTCTAATTATCTTTACTCTCTCAGTTTGTGGAATGCATAACTTCCCACAATGGTATAAGAGTCGGTCCTTCACATGATAGTCCAATTCTTCTACTCTTTTGCCTTGACTTAAAGTTGCATATACATCTTTAAAGTCTATATCTTGAGCATATTGTTCAATGTAGCTTTCATGTAACACAGAATTATGCTTAAGTATAGTAGATGCACTTATAATGGGTCTAGATAACATGTCTGCAACTTTATTATGTATGTCCTTTTTATATCTGATGACTAAATGAAACTGTTGTAGAAAACCCATCCATCTGTAGTGTCTTGATCGCTGCAACTTAATTTGGGAGTGTAGATATTGAAGTGGTTGATGATCAATATGTATTACTCTCTTTGTCCATTAAGTAATGTTTCCACTTTTTCACACTCTGCACTAATGCATACAATTCTTTATCATATGTAGGATAGTTAACTACTGCAGAATTAAATGTCTCAGAATGATAACATATGGGTTTATCGTGCTGTGTCAACACTGCTCCCATGGCATAGTCACTGGCATCTGTTTGGATCTCAAATGGTCTTTGAAGATCAGGCAGTGCTAGCACAGGTGTTGTATTAATCTTTTCTTTCAAGGTGTCGAAGGCTTTCTGATGTTTGCCTCCCCACTGAAACACCTTGTTCAATCCTGTTAAAGCATGTACGGGAGCTGCTATTGAGGAAAAGTTAGAAATGAACTTCCTTCAATATTGTGTTGCCCCTAAGAAGCTTCTCACTTCTGTAACAGACTTGGGTTTAGGCCAGTTCACAATGACTGCCACCTTAGAGGGATCTATCTTCAATTCACCACCCCCTACTATATGACCCAAATAATTCAGAGATGTTTTGCCAAATTCACATTTTGAGAGTTTAACATGAAGTTTTTCTCTTTTCAAAACATCTAATGTCTGCTTAACATGTTTTAAGTGTTCTTCCCCCATTTTACTAAAAATCATAATGTCATCTAGATACACAATAACAAAATCATTAAGAAAAGGTCTAAGTACATCATTCATTAATCTCATGAAAGTAGCAGGAGTATTAGTTGAGCGAAAAGGCATAACCAACCACTCATACAATCCCTGCTTTGTTTTGAAAGCAGTCTTCCATGCATCTTGTATTGCAACTTTGACCTAATGGTATCCACTGTGCAAGTCTAGCTTGGAAAAATAAACAGCGTCTTTCAGTTGATCCAAAAGATCATCTATGCGAGGAAGGGGATAACGATTTTTTATTGTCATCTTATTTAGTGCTCGGTAATCAATGCACATTCTCCACGAGCCATCTTTCTTTCTCACCAAAACGACTGGTGACCCACACGGTGATGTGCTAGGCCTGATAAACCCTTTCTCGAGCAACTCCTGCACCTGCTTCTTGATTTCAGCATTCTCTAAAGCAAACAACTTGTACATTCCAATGTTAGGCAATGGAGCATCTTGCTGCAAAATAATATCATGTACTATTTCTTTTTGGGTGGCAGACCTTTAGGTTCTTGAAACAAGATATCATACTATGAAACAACCTTTCCTAAATCAGCTTGTTGTTCAGCATTACAATCCTCAAATACATTGGTTTTATCAGGTTTCTTTTCCTTTACAACCATCAGTAAGAATTATTTACATGAATTTATCATTTGTTTCATTTGCCCTGAGTTTATGAGAGTATAATTATTTTTGAGCTCATGAGCTCTTACAAAGTATTCGATTCCATCTTTAACAAGTAGATACTTGTTCTCAGCTCTATAGAAAATAGCTTTTTTGTCATACAAGTAAGGACTTCTTAGAACAATTCCACATATATCCAAAGGAATTATGTCTAACTCAACCTCATCTACAAATGCTGACCCAAAAGAAAACTTGAATTTGCACTGTCTAGTCACTTGTAGTTGTGCTTTATCATTCAACCATCCTAATGGGTATGGTTTCTTGTGAGGTGTAGTTATTAATCCCAACTTCTTTACAATTGCTTCAGAAATTAAATTTACTTGTGAACCACTATCAAACAAAGTATCAATCTTTTGATGTTTGGAAATAACTCAAATATGGAAAAGCTCATGTTTTTTTCTCTCATTTTTTTCATCAATAATAGATTGAGCAGAATTACTAGTAGATGCTTCAGAATTCTTACCTTTTATACCTGTCGCTGCAATAGTTGTTTCATCTCCTGAGTCTGACCCCAAATCCTTCTGAATAGCTGCAGCAGTCTTCTTCTTCTTGCCCTCGAACTTCTTAGGTCTCAGCTCTGGATGCAGAATCCAACAATGCTCATCATCATGCCCATCCTTTTTACAGTGAGTGCATGAAGCTTTGCTCTTCTATGCAGTGTTAGCCTTCCTTGCTTTCCATTTCTGCTTTCTTTTCTCCTTATTCTTGCTTGCAGTGGGTTGGGATGGTCCCCCAACTTCTGGATTTCCATTCTTTCCTCTAGCTTCTAGATGAGTAGCTTGTACAGATACCTCATCTATACTAGTGGGATTAAACATGAGGATGGTGTGCCTCATGTAGCTGTGTAAACCACCAATGTACTTCAAAAGAGTTTCAGGTGAGTCTAATGAGATTCCTAGAATCAATGCTCTCTTTCTAAATTCTTGAGTATACCCTTGCACACTTTGCCCTTTCAACTGTCGAAGAGTTTGCCAACTCATCATGGCTTGTTGCATGTAGGCCAATGGATAGAACTGCTTTTTGATTGCAGAAACAAATTCACTCCAGACAAAGATAGTCTTACCATGTCTCTTCAGGTCAGCTTGGGTCCTGCCTTCCCACCAAACCAAGGCAGTGCCTCCAAGGTGTAGGCTTGCCAGCGGAATCTTGCTCTTGTCTGAATCAATACTCTGCACTCTGCAATAAACATCAATTTGTCTAATCCAATTGTCCAACTTTTCTGCATTCAACTCTCCATCATATATAGGCAAATCAAATTTAACATCTAGCTTAATCAAAGATGCCTTCTTGTTATGTACAGGGCTATTAGGAGGTGTGAGAAAGCTTTCTTCTTTCCCTTTGCCCTTTGAGTGGTCATGGAAATGTGACTCATCTTCTCCTTTGTCTTGTTTAGAGCCTGATGAATCTTCATCCTTGTGTTTTCTAAAGTCCCTATACATTTCTTCTACCATGGACTTTATGGCTAGGAAACTTTCTATGAATTGAGGGTCTGGCCCCACAGAACCTTCTTCTGACATTGTCTTACGAGGATAGACTCTCCCAATTTCAGGATTAGTTTCGACCAACTCTCCTTCTCCTAATTTGAGCTTTGATCTAGTTAGCATTCAACAGCTAAACCAACACAAGCTTGTCTAACCTTAACAGCCTAGAGCTCTGATACCACTTGATCTGAAAAGCCACTCTTGAGTGACCTCAGTTAATTAATTATTGAATGAAGGTATTACAAACTCCTGTGCTGGAGTGTGTCTATGTTATTTTAGGCAACGGATCGATCAGATTGCAAAATACACAGACACTGGAAAATGGAAAACAGGGAGAGGAACACAGTAAGCAAAGACAAGAACACAACAAATTAATAAGGAGTTCACCCTATCCTTCAGGGCTACGTCTCCGGTCCAGCTTTCAGTGGTGTCATTCTTTTATTGTGTCTTTAAAGAAGAGAATTACAATGAGGAGTTCAAACTGAGTCTCCTGAAACAGAATTGCTTGGCAGGGTGGTTCTTGGATTCACCAAGCCACTAGAGTGCACAGACTCTTTTCCTTACCAGCTCTGGACCTCTCTAATCTTCAATGGGAGGAGCCCAATGTGGTGCTCAGTTCCCCAACAGATCCTCTCAGGGATGGCTCGATGCTGCCTTATGCTACAAGTCAGCTCGACTCTCTGTCTTTCTGCTCTTTGCTGCACTGTCTCTTTGTTCTCTGTCTTCGTCTTCTTCTTTCTCCGGTCTTCGTTCTCCTTGTGTTTTGTTCTGTCTGTTCATGGCTTTAAAGCCAGTCGCTCTCATGACTGCTCGTTTCCTCTTCCGCCCCCGTCAAATCACCTGCTGCTGCTCGCTTGGAGTTCCCTGTCTCGACGTCATCATCAATGGCTCACAAGGAGTGGCCACTTGTCCTCCTACGAACTACACCAGCTTTTCCTCGTCGGTTCGGTTCTTTGGTTACATCGGGAAATGACTCATCCACCACCTTAGCGGTCAAATCGGACCTCAAATCCTTATACATCGCGGCTTAATCCCCTGTTAAATCTGGTTCCCCCATCAGGCGCGATCTCAGTCGTTAGATCTGGAGCCCCCAGATCCGACGCCATTCGCTCATTTCGCGCGGTTGACTTGCTCGATCGTTAGCGCGCGATGAGTGGCGGTTTTCTCTCTCCTCCGCCTACCACGCGTCGAGCACTGAGTGGAATCGCTCACTTTTCTTCAATTCCGCTTACCACCCAAGGGTGCCCCCAATAAATACCGTCGGTTTTGGAGCGCGGGTCCTGCCTTTAGCCTTTAGCGCTTTCCCCACGGTTTTCCTAGCTTCCATGCGACCGAGCGCTTCGGGGCTTTCCTTCTCAAGGGGTTTTGCCCAGCTTAGCGCGATTAGCGCTAATTGCGCATCAGAAACTGCCTCCTTTTCCCGATCCAGGCTTCCCAGGTGCTAGTTTCGCCTCCTGCACGGTCTCCATGGGCCTCGGTCAACGCGCTTTAACCGAGGTCCTCGTCGTTCCTCGCTGGCTGCCAACTGCCACTGTTGAGAGGTCTTCCTGATCGCTCTGGGCTCTTGAATTCGAAGTTTTGTCCTGATTTGATACAGTCATGGCTCTCTGATTATTTTCATGGATCCAATTCGGATCACTCTTAAAGCACTTAAATTGGTAATCATAATCGTGATAAGGGTAATCTAAGTAATTTTGAGAATTTGCTAATTGTGTTTTGAGATCATCATCTAATTGGCATTGTTGAAAGAAGCATTGGATTTATGGTTATTTTATGAGCAATTGTCTATTGAAATCTTAGCAACATTTTTGGCGCCATCTATTTTGTCCATTGAGCACTTTCTTGTGGTGAAGATTTTCATTGTACATTGTTAAGTACTTCATTGTTCCAAATTGAATATCATTGTAATTTGTCTCTAAGTACTCTAGATCCCTTAACATCTTCAACCTAAAGATAATCGTTCATACTTTGCACTTGCATTCTAGGATTAGCCTTGCACTAATTAAGTTACCTCCAAGCATAAATTTGGTTGATAGAAAGATAGAACCACCTTTCTCATCCAGTTTGTGAAGCCTAGACCTCATTTTTGGTTAACACGGTGACCTTGCAGTTGTCAAAGCCACAGTGTCTACAGCACTGGAGGCATCAGGTGGTTAGAACTCTAGAGGAGGTATCATTAATATAGTCTTTGATATCTTCCCCTAGGTTTCTCTCTCACAACCTACACTAGAGACTAGCTTCAAAATAGTTGAAAGAAAAGATTCAACTAGTTAGGCATCTAATTTAAAATAAACCAAGATCTTGCATTTCACTTAGTCTTTTAGGTGTTGCATTTCATATATGATAGCGAAGCATCCTAAAGTAGCGACTGTTCATTTGGTGGCTTGGTAGATAGTCCATGTAAAGCAAGTATTTTGACTCCATTTAAGGCACTAGTCTTTCAAAGTAATCTAATCAAATCATTAAACTTGCTAAATTGACCAAGTTGTTAGGCCATTCAGTTGTGTCTCCCGGACTTGTTGGTTGTCGACGGGTCTTTCATCTTCACATCTCATAGGGACTACCCCGATAGCCTATTGTTGGGAGAGAGCTAGAACAGAGAGGGCGGAGATCAGAGTGACAACTCCACTTTGATCATTGTCGCATCTTGCCTATACAATTTGAGCGACAACACAGTGAACCAGTTGAGTCAGTTCATGGTGGATCCTTCCAAGGTCCACTGGGGAGCTGCAAAACATGTTTTGAGATACCTCAAAGGCATAGTAGACTTTGGATTGTGGTACAAAAAAACTGATGGAGTGAGGCTTTAGGGCTTCACAAATCAGATTGGGCAAGGATTCCTAGAGATAGGAAGAGCACATCAGGGGTAGTTTTCAGTATTAGGTCAGCAGCAGTTTCTTGGTACAGTAGGAAGCAGAGATCAGTTGCACTCAATTCAACAAAGACCAAGTACATGGTTGTTAGTCAAGCAGCGTGCGAGGATATTTGGATGAGGAAGATCTTGGTAGGAATCTTCAGTGAGGGAATGCGGCCTACATCGATTCACTGCGACGACCAAAGTTGTACAAAACTCTCTAAGAATCCAGTGTTTCATGATATGTACAAGCATATAGACATCAAGTACCATCATCTTAGAGATTGTGTGCAGAGGAGGATTGTTATGCTACAGTACAATCCTACAGAGCCACAGGGAGCAGACATCTTGACCAAGGCCCTATCAATGGGCAAGTTCAAGTTCCATAGAGGCAGGATTGGGGTTGCTAAGAATCCCTTCCTTACTAAGAGGGAGTGTTGAAAATGCAACAAGGAATGGCTTCTTTGACTTGTGCCTTAGTCAAAGATCCCAATTTGAACTCAGTGTCATAATTGCTTGAGTTAGCTTTCAGTTAACACGTGTGATGTGGCCTATCACTGAGTTATAACCAGTTAATTCAAGTTAGATGGCATGCAATGAGTTGTGGACTAGTTGATGGCTAAAATTAGCTATCTAGTGGAGTTAACTCTAGTGTCTGTCAGTTAACTGATCTCTAGTTCTAGAATAGAGATAGACATGAGTTTAGTTGAGTAGTTTGACTTTGTGTTAACTCAACTTACTCTTAGTTAACAACAACAACTACTAAATTTAACCCCAGTAGGTCATGCAATTCGAATTGTCTAGTGAGATTTAATGAAGGCAAAAGTGTAATCAATATTGTATACAAGTTTATGTGTACAGGCTTGCGAGTTAAGCAAGGCAATTTCTGTTGAAATTTGCACTAGGAGGCTCCCAGAAAGCCTTATTTGCCTAGTGTTGGGCAAGTCTTGTTGAGAGTTGATCAGTATTGCAGGGAGCTTCAAGCTTGAAGCAATTTCCATGTAATAGATCAAATTGCTCAATTAATTCAATACAAGCAAGCAGAGGGGTTTTTCCCAATTGGGTTCCCCAGATATATTTTGTGTTCTACGTGTGATTTTCTATTTATTGTTTTCCTTCCACAGATTTTTTGGTAGAAAAATCTTGTGTCTTTTCTGATCAGTTTGCTCTCATTAGCAGTTGCAAGGTTTCAAATATTTTCTACAGAATCAAAAGATGACAACACTTATCTAAAGGATAATTATGACTCACCATGGTATCCCTAAGCAGAAGAAAAGAACTTTGAGTACAATGATATATTATTAGATTACACCAATGTTCACCATGTTAATGGCTAGCATAGAAAAACTAACACTGCATTCAAACAAGAACTAATACACCAAGAAACCATTGTATGCAATTGAAGAAAACAACTAAAGCCAAGAGGTGTTATTATCATGTGTACCATTTCCATGTGCAGTTTTCAATGTAAACATGTGTAAAATCTCTAGTGGCAAGTTAATATACAATCATGGAATCTGTTGAGCAAGTCCACTGTGTGAAATGTGTTAGTTTTGGTAGCATCGGAAGTGCTCTAGCCTTGAAAAATGGTGGAGAGGCTAAGGCACATGAATTCTAAAGAACCTAGAAACCGTTTGGTGAAATTCCACCCGGATTGTATTTTATTAAAATAATTAATATGTTTAATGGGATTCCTAAGTCTAAACTTAGGAAAATTAAAATATTAATGGGTATTAATCAAAATATGGGTGAGAATGATCTAGAAGGCGGATCAAGTCATGTTTTAATCTTAGCCGTTGATTAGAGACTTAATCTCGGCCGTTGAAGTCTCAACAGGAAAAGTATAAGAAGGAGGCTTGGGGTTCATTTAGAAAGACACAGAGAGATTGAGGAAATCAATTTTCTGAGGTGAGAAGTTCTCAGGAGGAAAATCGATTGGGAAGATCTTGCAGCAAAGGGACAATGAGAATCCGGAAGAAGGAATTTTCGGAGAACACAAGGCAGAGAAAGGATAGAAAGACATCCAGAGGAGGGTTGACATTGGCCTATGCAGTGCTGACGCAGAGGCAACACAGTTAGTGAGGGAAAGTCGAGTTTTTGTAGAGGTAATTCGAAGTTCAAGTGTCAGAAGCTAAGGTGTGAGACTAGAGGCAAGAATGTCGAATTCTCAACTAGCAGAAGATCCATAGCAGAGAGGCAGCGTAATACCCAGGAGGGGTGACGCAGAAGCTATCCAGGGTGACGCAGTTTGACGCAGA
Organism: Pinus tabuliformis; assembly: GCA_031772625.1. Taxonomy (NCBI): domain Eukaryota; kingdom Viridiplantae; phylum Streptophyta; class Pinopsida; order Pinales; family Pinaceae; genus Pinus; species Pinus tabuliformis. The sequence continues at coordinate 160,360,968 of CM062815.1, read as the reverse complement.
GCCTCCCAAAGCTGAGGATCAGTCACTAATTCTCCAGTGACAAGGTGCGATTATTTCACCAGCCTTTGTCCAATGTTTTCTCTGTAAAGGATTGCTAGTTGAGCATCCTAGATTTGTATTCAAAATTTTCTCCTGCATAATAATAAACCCTCAGAGCTGCTGCACCGATTTTCCCGCGTTGGGTTTTTCCAGGGACTATTTTGTCCAAAAATAATTGTGTTCTATGTATCTTGTTCTTTGCTCAGTTTCCTTGTTTCATGTAAATCAAATTTAAAGTACTATAAGTTGCAAAAGTAATTTGTTTCAGTATTCAGAAGAATAACTTAATGAATGTAATTAAGATCAAGTACGTGAAGCCCCAAGGGTTAGCTCAATTGGTCAAAACCAGTGCCTCGCCATCGGGAGGTCACAGGGTCCATTCTCCCCGAAGCCCTTGGGATTAGGCCTAGCTAGTGGGCTGTGGGGCTAGATTCCCTTCGGGGTCGATCAACCCAGATTTTTCCATGGACGTAGCGCCACCCGTTGTCCAGGGTATCCGTGAACCACACCCAAAAATAAATAATAAATAAAAAGATCAAGTAGGTGAAGTAGATTCAGATTTGCTGCAGTAGGGGTTTCTTGAGGAGTAGGAATTTTCACATGTATCAAAGCATTGATTTTGAAAGAGGGAAGAGCAGATCCAGCGCTGAGCAAAGAGGCCGAAAGCTGCACTTGGCAGCAATTCGAATCCCCTTTAAGGGATTGTACAGTCCTTGTCGAGAAGCAGAGATTCCGAGGAAATCTCTCTTTGAGAGAGTCGACAGAGAGGTACGATTTCCAGTTCGTGAGTTTGTAGAGGCAGAGGGAGTGATGCAGAGCCTCAGCACAGTGCTTGAAGGGCTCAGTTTCTGTCGGGACAGAAATCCACCGAAAAAGAACAAAGACACGTAGAATGGGAAATTTCTCCTCAAAGAACTTTTCGCCAGAAAGTTTGAATTTTTCACTTGCCGGGCAGCAGCGTTGAGCAGTGACTAGAGGATTCAATTTGACAGTTTGGGTGAGATGGCATCGCATGGGCTCAAAGATCAGGACAGGTTGGAAGGAGCTTCCAACTATGTCATATGGAAGACCAAAATCTTAGTTGTTCTGGAGGAGTACGATCTTGAAGCCTATGTCAAAAGTGTTGTAGTTGTTCCCGCTGACAGTGATCAACGGAAGAACTACAAGGCCGAGCAGGGGAAGGCGAAGAGGCTCATTCTCGATGAAGTTCGAGATCATGTGGTCTCACACCTCCAGGGCAAGGATACAGCCTGAGAGATGTGGGAAGCCTTGTCTTCTCTGTATGAAGGCCCTTCCGAACAGCGGAAGATGTGCCTAGAGCAGAAGTTGCAGCGGACATTGATGCAAAAGGGAGGAGTCAACTCCTATCTTCAACATCTTTAGGACACGAGAGACCAGCTTGCTGTAGTGGAGTCCACTCCTCAGTTAACTGCGATGGTGAGGATAGCCTTGAATGGAGTCTCAAATGAATGGCAAGTCTTCGTCCAAAGTATATTGGGCAGGGAAAGACTACCTTCATGGGAGGAGATGTGGGCAACCCTTCAACAGGAGGAATTAAGGAGGGACCTAGTAAAGGTCAACCTCAATGGCAGCAGTGAGAGTGGCACGAAGACCAAGGAGGAGGAGGAGAACGCAGCTCTAGCATCAAAGGGACAACAGAAGCAGAAGCGAAAGGACATTTCGAAGGTGAAATGTTTTAGATGTGGCAAGATGGGCCACTTTGCATCCTAGTGTCCTTTGAAGCAAAAGGATAAGGATGAGAAACATGATCCTAAGGCTGCTCCAACAAAGATTGACGAAGATGAGTTTGCCATGAGTGCCCACGCATCTCCAGGAGGGAGATGGGGCGATATTGAGTTGTAGTCGGGAGGACTACATGTGGGTAGGGTCATTGAGGAGTCCACCCCCTGGACCAATTCCTTGCTACAGGAGCCCAAGATTTAGCAATAGCTAGATGGACTTAGTGTCAGATGATGTAGTGGATTGTTTGGAGAGACAGATGCAGTAGCCGGAGACCAGAGACTAATCAACGCAGAGCAAGGTTGGCAGCAGTGCAGATGGCACAATGTAGAAGTCAGCAGGAGCGCAGAAGATTCAGAGGGTCAGAGACTAGTAGCAGTGAGATTCCAACATTCATGGTATTATGCTAAACACAGTTAAGTTCAGTAAATTTTGGATGTTTTTTAGTTGTTTCTCTCAGCAACTGAGTTGCAGTACGAATGCAGTGTTAGCAATGGCAGTGCTAACAGCATAGCAGATGCAACATTTGAGAGGGAGTTGTAGTACAGATGCAGCAGTGGCAGTGGCAGTGTCATGGGCAGCAGTACAGTAGCAGCAGCAGCACAGTGTTGGTGGCAACAACAATGCGGAAAGGAGATGCTTCAAAGACAGAGCAGCATGCAGTTGGACATTGTTGCTAGAGCACTTTCCTCGCTAAGAGGGAGTGTTAGTTTTTGGTAGCATCAGAAGTGCTCTAGCCTTGAAAATTGGTGGAGAGGCTAAGGCACGTGAGTTCTAAAGAACCCAGAAACCGTTTGGTGAAATTCCACCCGTATTGTATTTTATTAAAATAATTAATATTTTTAATGGGCTTCCTAAGTCTAAACTTAGGGAAATTGAAATATTAATGGGTATTAATCAAAATATGGGTGAGCATGATCTAGAAAGCGGATCAAGTCATGTTTTAATCTTAGCCGTTGATTAGAGATTTAATCTCGATCATTGAAGTCTCAACAGAAAAAGTATAAGGAGGCTTGGGGTCCATTTAGAAAGACACGGAGAGATTAAGGAAATCGATTTTCTGAGGTGATAAGTTCTCAGGAGAAAAATCGATTAGAGGGATCTTGCAGCAGAGGGGCAGTGAGAATCCGAAAGAAAGAATTTCTTAAAAATACAAGGCAGAGAAAGGACAGAAAGACGTCCAGAGGAGGGTTGACGTTGGCCTATGCAGTGCTTACGCAGAGGCAGCGCAGTCAATGAGGGGAAGTCGAGTTTCTGCAGAGGGAATTCGAAGTTCAAATGTCGGAAGCCAGGGTGTGAGACTGGAGGCAAGAAAGTCGAATTCTTAGCTAGCAGAGGATCCATAGCAGAAAGGCAGCGTAATACCCAGGAGGGTTGACGCAAAAGCTGCCCAAGGTGACGCACTTTGACGCAGAGGCCATCAGAAGGTGACGCAAAGCCTCCCAGAGCTAAGGATCAATCACTGATTCTCCAGTGACAGGGTGAGGTTATTTCACCAATGTTTTGTCCAGTTTTTTCTCTGTAAAGGATTGTTAGTTGAGCATCCTAGATTTGTATTCAGAATTTTCTCCTGCATGATAATAAACCCTTAGAGCTGTTGCACTGGTTTTCCTGCATTGGGTTTTCCCGGGGACTATTTTGTCCAAAAATAACTGTGTCCTATGTATCTTGTTCTTTGCTCAGTTTCCTTGTTTCATGTAAATCAAATTTAAAGTAGTGTAGGCTGCATAAGTAATTTGCTTCGGTATTCAGAAGAATAACTTGATGAATGTAATTAAGATCAAGTAGGTGAAGTAGATTCAAATTTGTTGCAGTAGGGGTTCCTTAAGGAGTAGGAATTTTCACAAAATGAAATCTTCATGTAGGAGAAGTCTAAGAAGAAGGTTATCAATTAGTACTATGTTAATGTTTGTAGCTCAAACAGGTGCTTTCGCATAGGTCTAAGTGTCAAACATGTGGAAGTTGTGCAAAGTCTTTACCTTAGTAATTTACTTTAATTAAAGGAATTATTAAAGTGAAGTGCCTTTTATTAAAGTGAGTTTAATATCTAATGAAATGTAAAGTTTTTACATTAGTGAATTAAATGAATCTAGATTGTTGATCGGGGCTTAATCTCATTAAGAGATTAGGGTTATGGAGACTTAGTCATCAATGGTGATCTTTTATTAAGTCAAAATTTTAAATGCAACGCTAGGTGAAGAAGAAGGTCATAGAGTGATTTAGACACAAAGAACACTAACTCAAGAGAAACATGAGTGATAAAGGAACTTCACTTAAGTGTCCAGGTTAGGGAGGAAAGGGAAATTGTGTAGTAGTGAGGATAAGCCTAGCACCAGAGGAAGTGGAGGTCGTCCAGTGGGGCGGTTGTACTGAGTTTTTAGGCACCAATTGCAAAAGAAAAGGGCTAAGCTAGGGTCATATAAACCAATGTTGTGAACATCACGATCGGGATTAAATCGATGAGGTGAAAAAATCGGAAAAATCTGGTAAAAAAAAAAAAGATAAAAATCGGAAAAAGAAATTGTTAAATATAAAGAAAATCATTTTTTTCAATTTTTTTAATATTTAAAGCATCTATAACATAAAATAAATGCATTGACACATAAATATGATACAATAACTAATATATAAGATGTGTAATATCATTTATAATGCTACATCACACATAACAGTGAATCATGTCCTAAATAATAAGGTCCTAAGTCCCAACTCAACCTCAAAATATCAACAAAAAATATAATAATGTATCTCATATCATGAGTCATAATGTCATATACAATGAAATGAACCAAATAACTAATACTATTGATTTCCTCTGCCCCTCTTGCGAAAAAATGCAATAGCTTTCCCTCTAGATGTAGATGGTGGTGGACTTGGCAGTGGACTCTGTTGTGCTCTAGAAGCTGAAGAACTAGGAGCTATAGGAGATAGACCACGTCCTCTATTGGTGACAGGGGTAGCCTGGGTAGGTGTGTCACCTCCTCCTCCTCCTCCTCTACCCCCTCCACTAACTCCTCCTCTAACCAATCAGCGATCGACTTCATGAGAGGCCTCTCGGCCTCAACCCTCCATGCAACAATGGTGTCAATCCCATCCAATGAGTTGGCCTCCACATCAAGTGTCCTCTCAAGTTGCCTCACCCACAATCGAAGATTGTAGTTGATATAGACCATGTCATTAAGTCACTAGGACTCCAACCTGTACAAGGGTCATAAATTAATAAATTATAAATAATAATAAAATAATTAAAAAAAAATTATTTAATGAATTCAAAAAATTAATTGGAAATTTGGAATATTTTAATTTTTAAGTTTTAACCTATTGTGCTTCTTGGTGTGTATTTTTTCAAATACACTCCAGCTGCGCTCGCATCCTGAGGAGCTACATGTTTGGCTGAGCACTCGAATGGCAAGCCTTCGAAGATTGGGTACTCTGCCACCATGCATCTACAACAAATAAGATAAACATAAGAAAAAAATGAAATTTGAAAGTTGAAGCAAAGTATGAACTTTGAAGTTATGAACTTGAAGAGACAATGAAATTTGAAACAAACTAAAACATACCTAGCAATTTAGTCTTCCTATCAACCACAGCGATGTCAAAGCTAAATGTGCCACCTACCATACTGTATATCTCCATTTCTTTGGAGATTTATGCACGTTCTGCTAGAAATGGCACCATCCTCTTAACACAAGTAAAGAATCCATCCATGACCTCAGCATCAAACAAGAAACCACAGGAGTAAGCAAATGTGGGGTTCAGGTAGATCCCTGCAGCATGAATGGGACGATGGAGTGTATTGTTCCATCACTCATCAATCATTTCCCAGAGGAAGAGTTGTTTCTCAAAACCCCTCATCCCCCTTATCATTAGGTAGGTCTGAATGGATTCTTTGGCCCTATCCATGGCCTCATACAAGTAGCCCATTGCGGGCTTGTCTCCATCAACTAATCGAAGAACCTTTACCAAAGGTTCAATAATACGGCACACCTCCTGCACTCCCGCCCAGAACCTCTCCTGGTATGAAACTAATCTGTGTATGGCCTCTCCCTCTGGTTTGCGGCTAAATTCCAAAGCACTCCACTCATCTGAAAGAAACATTCTCTTCACATCCCACATAGAATTCAAGAGGGGTTGAAGAAATATGAAACTGGTGCAAACCGTGAAATCGCAGGGCGCACCAACTCCTTGTTGTTGGTGAATGTTCTCATCAAATGAAGCATAGATGCATGATTATATATAAATTTTGTAATACTTTTTTATGATTCAACAATATCCTTGACAAAAAGAATTTTTCCTATGTCCTCCAACATCAAATCAATGCAGTGTGCAGCACAAGGTGTCCAAAATAAGGTAGGATGTCTCTCCATAAGCATCTTGCCAACAGCAACATAATTTGCAACATTGTCCGTTATGACTTGGACAACATGTTCTGGACCCATCTCCAAATGAACACCTCCAGCAAATCACATAATGATCGTGCATCTTTGATATGTGCAAATGCATCAACAGATTTCATAAACATTATCCCCTCGGGACAATTAACCAAGAAGTTTATAAGCTTCTACCCTTTTGATCAGTCCAACCATCCGACATCATAGTGCATCCTGTGTGTGCCCATGATGCCCTAAACTCCTCCAATCTCTTGGTGCAGTCAACCTTTTCATTTTGAAGAATGTGCCCTCTAAAGTCATCATAAGAAAGGACTTTGTACCCTAGGCCAACAACTGCAATAGCATCAGCCGCAGGCTGGAAAAATGGATTGTTCCTTGCCATGCTGGAAAGAATATCACTCCAAAAAGTAAACTTGCCCAACAACTTGTTGGCTTCTTCTTTCTCCTTTTTTTAATAATTGAAGAGATAGATGGTTGTGAACCAGGTGTGGTTCTAGGAACAAAATATGATGAGGCAGCTACAGGGTTGGTTGTAGATATTGATGCTGAAGTAGAACCAGTACCACTCTCATGTTCACCTCCCAATCCTGACACTCTACTCCCAGTCCCTGCTAGTTGACTCTTCAGAGTTGCCTTGGACAATTTGGTTTGCTCTATTTCTTCCAATGATCTGAGGGCTCTTCGGATGATTTCTGGATTTGTATTTGTGCAAGGCCCTATCTCATGTCCAGGGATTTGTGCAAGGTGATACTTCAATCTGTATACCCCCCCGTCATATGATGCCCACATAACTTGCAAACCATCCATCGGGTTCACCAAATTCCCACAAAGAGTCCAATTTCCTTGGCATGTTTGTAACTTTGTTGAACTCTTGAGTTTTTATGTAAGGCCCCGCCTCATGTCCAGGGATTTGTGCAAGGTGATACTTCAATCTGTATACCCCCTCTGTCATATGATGCCCACATAACTTGCAAGTCAAGTTTGATCTGTCAAACCCTCCATCAGGTTCACCAAATTCCCACAGAGAGTCCAATTTCCTTGGCATGTTTGTAACTTTGTTGAAGTTTGAAGTTGAACCTAGGCACAAGAAGAATTGCAAGTTAAAAAAATAAAAATAAAATTTACATACAACACATTGAATTTTTTACAACAACAAAAAAACCTCAACTCAATGCAACAATAATGGAAAAAATACACATTCAAACCCAAGCAAAAATGATGGAAAAAACTAGGGCACAAAAAGAAATTAAACTTATAAATCTAACAATCAAGTTTTTGCATTTTTTACCAAAATGAACCCTCTCCACTATATACAACAAAAATAAAAATAAAAACACAATCAAATCCACTCAAAAATCATTGAAAATCAATGCGTTATAGAAACCCAAGCAAAAACAAGAAAAAAACAAAAAAAGGCCAAATTTGATGCCCATAGCTGGAAACCACGCTTTGCTGAAGAAACTTGGTCCAAACTCAGATTTTTCTTGTTTGAGATGCTAAATTCCTTCACTTTTCTCCTCTCTTGCCCTCATAGATGACTTTTTCTCCTCCTCAGGTCTCAATCTTGCACTCTATCTGAAAAAAATGACAAAAAAAACCCAAAAACGAACTTAAAAACTCACTATTTTCCATTGCCACGATTATTACCAATCGGATCACGATTTTTGCGATTTTTTGAAAATAAAAAAATCGCAATTTTTTGAAAAAAATTGCAATTTAATCGCGATGTTCGCAACAGTGATATAAACCAACAATAACTCAGCCATATGAGCAACAAGCAACAGTAGCAAGGGCTCAACCATATGACCAACAAGTAAAGGTCGTATACACACATATAAGCCATACATAGGCTACAAGAAGCAGTAGTTGTGGGTACAAGTCGTACGCAGACCGTACAACACAATGTCTTGTTCCAACTTAGTCTACATATCTGGCACTAAGTTTTCTACCTTTGGCAACATTAGAAACTCTTTCTTTTGTCAAGAATGGAAGGAGACAAAAGCTTCAAGTCTCTGCATTGACAACAAAATTGATGCTCATATAGGGAGGCAACTCCAATCAAAAAGCATTCCCCCCCCCCCACCTATACTACAGAATCTCAAATGGACCATACCTAATGGAATTTAGCTTCTTCTTTAGGTCTTGTATCTATATCTTACTGAAATCTAACCATGCCATATCTCCCACCTAAAATTAATGAGTCATGCAATACCTTGTTTTGATCATGATTCTCCCTATACCTTTGTTAAGCACTCTAAAACTACTCTTTTAATTTCCTATATGTATCTACTGATTCTTTTCAATGAACTTGATGGCTCTTTCTTTTCATCACCACACTCCACAAAATTATCCCCAGTGGTTTGAACAAATGAAATGTCAAAGTGTATCCAAGTGAAAGATCCAAACACATTTCAAATGGTGAATTATTACTAGAACTATGAATTACCCAATTATAAGAGTGTTAAATATAGGGAAAACTCTCATCCCAAGTCTTAGGATGCCCTTTGTTAAACCTCCTCATCAAATGAACCACAAACCACTTTACCACTTTTGCCTACACATCAATATATGGATGAAGTTTTCAATTTGGTATCCATCATATGCCATAAGACTTTCCAAAATCAACTCAAAAGTTTGTAATCACTATCAGACAGAACATATGCCAAGTCCATCTTTCTTTGCAACCAACACAATCAGAGATCCACAAGGGACACATTACACTTGATAAACCCTTGATCCAACAATCCTTGAATCTAAATCTTTAATTGGTTGCTCTCCATCAGAGATGTTCAATACAAACCAAGATTTGGCAATGACGACAATCGTAGTAGTTAAATCTCAACACTTTGGCTTTGTGAAAATGACCTCATACTTGCATAAAAATTGACTCAAGTATTTTTCTGATCAACTATTATGTCACCTCCCTTCTTTGACTTTGTCTTTATCGTCTTATCCTCCCTAGGTCTTACAATCAAATTACAAATTTCTTATTGCTACTAATCAACCTATTAGCTTGATTCACAAAAATCAATGGCATGATCTTCTTACCCTTGTAGCTATTGATAAGGTAGGGTTTTCCTTCTTACCCCTACAACTATTGATGAGGTAGGGTTGTCATTCTTTCAACAACCTCCAATTGTTGTCTCTTCTCGTGAAAATATCATTGCCTCGTAAATAAGGACTACTAATGACAACTTCACAAACATCTAATGGCACATCACACTCCAACTCATCAACAAATCAACTTGGTATACATAACTTGAACTTAAATTAGTGAGTGAGTTGCAACTTTGCATCCTTTTGTAACCACGCTAAGTGTAAGGTTAAATATGTTCAACAGTCTCCAATCCTCGCCATATTACCAACATTTCAAGATTAACTTCCTCTGACTATCCTAATAAAAAATAGTCATTACCATCATCTTCTTGATTTGCATCTTCATATGGAACGAATTCTCCCTTGCTACATCTAGGGACCTTTGCTCAAGAACAAATAAACTTTTGTACTCTAGTTGGGGCTTTAGCCTCAACAATCTTACCTTTTTCAACATCAATGATCTTGGATAGAGTCATCAACAAAATTCTATCATCAACATTCAATGCTCCTATCTACTTACCATCAAGATTTTGAACTTTTAAGAATCTCTTTGTAGCTCAACTCGATATGTAATGTATAATAGTGTCCTTGTCAGAACATTGTTCTTACAATGTTCACAATGTTAATCCTTCTATGTGGCATTGTAAAATCTCTTCTTTCCCTTTTGCTTCAATATTTGCCTTCAATGTACACACACTTGTTACATGCCTCAACAAGGGTCTTGACCTAAAAAAGAACCACATTTTTCCTAATGTAGCTAAACAAACTGTCGATGTAATTCATCATCACCCTACTCTCAGAATGGTCAATACCTAGTTGTATTCACTTCCATCTTAACCAACTATTTATTCTTGAACTCCTTATCCCTGTCTCTGTCTAAGACGATGCGACTTGAATTCTTGCTCTTCTTCATACTCCATAGGATAGAATTGGTTCTTAACACGTGCCTTAAAGTCCTCCCAATATGCAACTTGTTTCTTCTTAGTAAGAAATCTTTCTTAATAGACTTTCACACCATAGTAGTGCATATGCCTCCATTTTCACTTAGGAGAATAGATCCTTTTTGTGTTTGTAAAACCATAGCAACTAAAGTAGACTTCCTATTATCTCAATCCATTACTCAGTTTATCAGGGTCCAATCCACTGTCATAAGACTTTATCTCCACTTTAGCTTTGACTCTAAAGAGGATTTCGAAAGTATGAGGGTCATTTTCCCAATGAAAGGTTATTTTATTTGTCCATCTTGGGACTCTTGATTTCTCCTTGTCTTCGCCAAAAGTTGTATTCTCTATATTTATGCTTGTCAGTCAATGCTCAAACCAAGTCTTGTAGTAGGTCTATAATACCTTCTACTCACATCTCCAAATACTCGAAACTAAGTTCACCTTAGTTGATCTCATGGTTCTCTACCATCTTGGTCCAACTCTAGCAGGACTACAAGTAAATTCAGATAACAATGGTTCTTCACCTTGCAAATATCCATGTCTATTTTTCCACAAACGCCTCAAGAAAACAAGAACTATGCTTAGATATCAAATTGCTCTGTTTTCCAATGAGCCTGTCAAAACCGCTCAATGCATCTATAACACAAATTCCATTAAACTAAATTGATTGCCTTATGAATATTATGGCCCACATTTCTTTGTTTAATAAGCAATTAACAGAACAAAGATAAGACAATCAATCCAACAATATTCATCACATAGTACAACAATATTTTTTAGGAGAAGCCTCTTGGGGAAGAAATCCAATCCAATCTAAGAGTTTGTCAATTAGACAATATTTACAATTGCAAACCTACACAACCTTTAGGATTCCCCATTCACAGCATTGCATTTGTAATGCCTGGTATTCTTGGTTAACAAATATGAGGCCTTTTCCTTTCCTCAAGGAAGTTCCTTCTTTTCTCTACAAAAAATCTCTATTTCAGTTGTGATCCATGATCCATCAACTGACTTTCTTGGCTAGTTGTCTAATCTTCAACACCCTATTGTCCAACTCCTCTCCCGATCAACCAACCCCTTATTCATCCTCCAATCTTCCTTCTTATGGACCATCTCCAACGATGAGTTGCAACCATTCAACATCTCTTGCATCCCTTTAGTTACAAAACAGTTTGACTCTCCTTTCATAATCAACACAAACTATCTTGTTGACAAGACTTTGGGCATCAAATGCCACATAAACATCCCTTCTCACTAACCTCTCTTCCACTGATATAATGTTGTTGATAATGCCCCCCACCAATACATCAATCAACATTGTTCATCTGATCTAACTATTCTTCATCCTAGTCATCAACATATGTGCACTAGTTGACCCCCGTGTAGTCGACTTCCTCCATCATCGATTCTTTCTTAATTAGTTTTGTTAGATCTCCTAATACCAGCCCTAATTTATTTTCTCACAGCAATTATTTATCCCCATCAAATTATTTAATTAACAAAATACATCCTAAATTACTAAAATATAAAATCACTAGTAATTTTAACATCTAGAAATATATGCAAAGGAAATAAATCAGAGAGATCAATCACACATTGCAATAGAAATAATTCGTCCACAACAATTCTTTGTCATTTGTTAATCTCAAAAATCAAGGTTTCAACCCACAGAGAATTTACAAAGAAAAATATAGGGACTAGAATTTGCAACTCGGCCCCACTAGAATAATTCAGCCCAAGGAAAATCGGCCAACTGTAAATCGACCTCTAAAGAAATTCAGCTTGAAGAAAATTGGCCCACGAAAATCAGTTTTTGTGCCTAGCTCTCACTCGACCTTTGTGCACTCACAACTTGGCCCTGGCAAATCAGTTTGCCCAGCAATTGGGCCTCCTCACTTCAATGATTCGGCCTCTCAAATTTCCAGCAAATTGGCATCCTGGAAACAGCACGAAATTATCCATATATTCTTCTTCCTTCTCCTTAGTCGAACTAGACCTCAGACTCCAAAGAAATCACCCTCTCCTTCTTGAGAAAATCGCTTTCCAAAAAGTGTTGTAGTTGCCTCTCTCTCTTGTGTTTTTATGTCTTCACCTCTTCGCAAGATTTTTTATATAATCTTCATTAAGCCCAAAACCCTAATCCTAATCTCCCTTATAGAAGATCTCGGAGATCAATGGTTGAGATTATTTCTAAGTCACTTAAATAATTAAATTATTTATCCTTAGAAAATGACTTAATAGTCCACAATAATTAATTAACTTTAGTTATTGTACTTTACATAAGTTAGACATAAGAAAGAAGACATAAATCACTTACTCCACCTAGCAAGCACATAAGGAGGCAATAAATCATCTTCAACATGCTAAGACACCAAGCCTATGCATAAGACGTTCCAAAGCGACAACAAGTTTCCCTCTATCAATTAGTCGACTCCGTCCAATCAACCTCCTCAGTCCATTCTAACTACAATCTATCTTTAGTCTTCTTCTAGTCAATCCAATTTTAGATCAAATTCAATAAGAATAAGGAGGAAGGCAACTACACCAAGGAAGAGATAAATTGGATTCAAAGTCAGGAATGAATAGATTGGGTAAAGGGAAATCCAGAAACTATCAAAGCTCCTCCTAAAATATGTCAAAGCTTCTCCTGAAATAAATAGTGATTACGAGACAAAGTGTTATTCTTTGTTTAGGTGGCAAAAAGAAACCCGAGGAGAGTCGAGGCAAGGTGTTCATCAAAAACCCAAGAGGAGATTTGTTGAAAATGGTAGCATGGAAGGTCTTCATGACTCGTGCCTTAAGCAAGAAAGACCATGATCAGTCCTTCTTTTAGCATGGACAGGTTCGTGAAGCAAAGAAGTTCATGTGCAGAGGTTAGAGGGTCAGTTAACTCAATCTCCAACTGCCAATTCAAATTTCGAAGAGGACGAGTGGGAGCTTCAGTTTCTAATTGAGGCAAGGACGAGTTAGAGATTTAGTTCGACTTAGTTAACAAGTCAAACTCAACTCGTGTTCCAAGTTTATTGTTAATTTTAGGTATGTTCTATGCTAGAGAAATTTATTTCAATTTTCACAGTTAGCTCAATATTTTTTCCAGATTAGCAATCACATCAGCATTAAAGTAGACTGCAAATAGAACATAAATATAAATCGCAGAAGACAAGCCAAGACAAGAGGACACAAGATATGGCGCTAGCCAGGGACAAACCCTAAGGTGGGGAAACCCTTGATAAATTCTTCTTCTATGTTCTTCAATAGATCAGCAAAGAGAGATAGTACATATACATCAGAAGTCAACACTTTGACTTGACAAGATAAGAGCGAAGATCTTCACCATGAAGATGACATAATGAGGTTGCAGATCTGATGACAAATAGAACATAAATATAAATCGCAGAAGACAAGCCAAGACAAGAGGACACAAGATATGGCGCTAGCCAGGGACAAACCCTAAGGTGGGGAAACCCTTGATAAATTCTTCTTCTATGTTCTTCAATAGATCAGCAAAGAGAGATAGTACATATACATCAAAAGTCAACACTTTGACTTGACAAGATAAGAGCGAAGATCTTCCCCATGAAGATGACATAATGAGGTTGCAGATCTGATGACAAGGACTGCACATCTAAACTTAGGTGACGACATATTTCTTCAAGGTGATCCCATCACCATACTGCCTCCAACCATGCTGCATCCAATCATGTTGCATCTTCCAGAATGCTGTCCTTTTCCTGCAATACTAGCTGTCACTGCTATATGAGCTGGTGCATCAAGCTTCAGTGCATCCTTGATACAGTCATGATCCAAGTTGAGGTTTCAGTACTGCCATATTTGCAAGACTGATTTGTGCAACCCTTGACACAATCTATGCTGCTGGCTATGGCCTGTGGCCTAGCCCAACAACAGGTACGGTCTACACACAATACCCAGCTATCTTTATCCTTGAACAGCAATGTCTTCCAATCTTCTCCTGAGAGATCTTCTTAGACAGACTTGTTTTACCTTCTCTCTGAGGCTGCACTATTTCTTCATTGTAGTTCTGCCCTTCAAGAACCATGTCAACATGCCCATAACAGATCTTAAGTGAGTCACACTATCACCTACAAACGGTGACTGCGTCCTCATGCCGAGAATCATCACTTCAATTGAGTGCCCAGATCACACACTGCCAGATCTACTCCGCCAGATCACATGCTGCTTGCTCTACACTGCCAGATCACACACTGCTTGATCTACGTTGCCTGATTTACGCTGCCAGATCCCACGCTGCGGCTGTGACGTCATCTGCAGCTGCGGCATCACTGCAGCTGCGGCATCATCTGCGGCTGCAGCTGCGGCATCATCTGCGGCTACGGCTGCGGCACATATGAATTGTGGCTAGGGCATCATACACTTAGCCCAACGTACTCTTTAGTGTCTCTCCTTCACCAAAAACCCAAGACGTGGAGAGGAGGAGATCACATGAGGAGTGTGTGTATAAATGACTTCAAGTCCTCTCCTATTTATACTAAAACGTAGATGATGAATAGACATGACTATTGGGCTCCTGAGCCTACATAAGATGTTGGCCGACTTGACAATTTGTCTTGTAACACAAATAAATTCATAACTCCATGAATACTTGTCGGAATCGGATGATCTTTAGATCAATCCTACACCTCTCGACGAGAGGGATCCAAGAAAAATATCAGCAACCATAAATAAGATGACCCACATGGAGTTTGGCCCTAGTTTCCAATTTTAACACTCCCTCTCAACTAGGGAGAACTCCATCCGCTGATCCATATGTCCAACTGTACTATCTTTGCCATCAGTGCCCTGCACTGATCTGCTCTGATTGGATCTGCTCTGCTCAGCTTTGCCTAGCTCTACTATACTCGAACTATGAAGAAGAAGAAATGATCGAGAATGTATCATACCATCCTCCACTGACCCGAAGTCAGTCATAGAGTGTGTACCACTTTCACTGGTCCTAGACCAGTCCTCTACTGACCCGAAGTCAGTCACAGAGTGTGTACCACTTTCACTGGTCCCAGACCAGTCCTCTACTGACCCGAAGCCAGTTTCAGACGGTGTACCACTCTCAATGGTCCCAGACCAGTATCATTGATCCCAGATCAATGAAGGTCATCCTAGCAATAGGGAGTACGGTAGATACAACGATGCGTCCATCGGTACTACTATGGTCCCTATCCTCATTTTCCTGCTCATTGATCAAATGAGAGGTACTTCCCATGAGTCCCAGACTGCATGGGTAGGATGCCTCGACAAGAGAACTAATCATCCTATCCACAGGAGAGTGAATCATCCTGTCCAGTGGATGCCACGGAAAACTAATCATCCTGGCCTACAGGAGAATGAATCATCCTGTTCCACAATCGCCATGGAGAACACATCATCCAAACCCACAGGAGAACTAATCATCCTGTTCCATAGTCGCCACGGAGAACGAATCATCCTAGCCCATAGGAGAACTAATCATCCTGTTCAGCACACGCCACCAGGGGAGGGTGAGTCACCCTGTGGTCGTATGTTGCTCTAGTAAGAACCCCAAGCCCCCAGAGCTCCCAGAGCTCAATGTATGCAACATGCAGGACCCTTTTACAAGGGTCTCTCGACGACTCCAAGTCGTTCGGGAAAATCACAGATTTGATCTTTCCCCTGGGGCTTTGACAAAGTGTAGCGACCTGTACATCATCTCACAGCGATGGAGCTTCCTCGCTCATAGACTTACCATATCCCAAATAAGGTAGTATCTGATGTCTATCTGTTGGAGCAATCATCGAATACGGGATTCCTCAATAATCGAATCCCACCTCTGGCTGTCACAGAGAATCACAGTGGTATTCATCATGTGTACAATCAGCTCACTGAAGAGCTTCCTCAACCAAACAGCTTCATACAAGATCATACTCATAGCTATGTATTCAATCTCGACTTCTGCTTCCTGAGTGTCCATGATATCGAAGCAGAATCCAAAGAGAACCAGCACTGAGAAGTGCTCTAGTGTTCCTCCACACTGCCTGCCCAGTCAGCATTTGAATAATTATGCAGTTTCATATTTCCGGCCGTGTATCTCAATCCATGAGAGATTGTGCCCCGAAGATATCTCAGAAGATTCTTGGCACCAATCCAATGAGGCTCAACCAAATATGAACTCACCATGCTAACTGCAAAACATATGTCTAGACGGAAGTTCACAAAGAACATCAACGCAAATGAGTTTATGAAACTCATAGGCATTTCCCAAATCTGGTCCGACATCACTACCATATAACTTTTGAAATTTAAGATCCTCGAAGTAGTCACAGACTTGCAGTTTATCATTCCACATCTAGAATCCAACTCCCTTTTACTTCTACAAATGAGAGGGTCTGCACCTGTCAGAAATAGGTCGTCCTCATAAGGTGCTGGTATGAGAGGTCTATCATCCACAACCTTCAAACAATGGTTTGGATCGGCTTCACTGTGAGTGAATCTCAGCTTCATCAGACAGCTATCAATCCTCTCATATTAGGTCCGAGGTGTTTTACTTCAAGCCATAGTGGGCTTTCTTCCACCTGCATACATGAGATTCCCGATCATGAATCTCAAACTCCTTGGGTTGTTCCAAACCTGTGGACCTGCTACATAAGGGGAATGGTCCCCTTTTAAGATTTTCCTTCGGTACATCTCAGACATGTACTTTCATGCTCCTTTTGAATTCAGGCATTCCTGTCACCATCTGGCTTACAGACCTTCGGTGCTATGTGTCAATGGACATGGTCCCCAGTGGACTTCCTGCAACCTAAACTCAAAAACATCTTTGAAAATTCTATTTCCAAACACGTACCTTTCCATCGATGAGTGCCACCTTGAAACCTTTAACTTCCATTTGCTGAAATGGACACCAGATTCTTCTTGCGATTAGGTACATAAAAGAGATTCTGTAAATGAATTGAGTTACCCTCATTCAATTGAAGGATAACATTCCCTACACCCTTTCCGGGATAGGTGGCATTGGCTCCAAGTATAATCCCACAATTGTTTCCATCTCTACCAAATTAGACAGTGCACTCATCTATCCGATGAAGTGCCTTGAAGCACTACAATCAATAAGCCAGATTCCCAAAAAATCTAAAGGAGAGGGCCAATACAGGATAACAACATTTGATTCTACATACTAGGGGTTCCTTGCTTTCTTTGAAGAGTCAACCATTTCCATGATGACCTGCATTACCTGTCATTCCTTTGATCATTGAAGATGTCCCTGGAATGATTGTTATCTTCATCAAGAGATGTGTTTGCCATTCGGACACTCCTTCGCATAATGGCCGAACTTATCGCAACCAAGGCATCTGCATTTCTTTCCACCCTTAGATCCGAACTCCTCGATGAAGTGATCTTAAGGTAGGCCATCAGAAACTTCTGCTGCGCCATTCTGATAATATTCTCTTCTTCGACTTCACCCTTGGTGAATTAGAAGAGTGATGAGGAACCCATTGACCCTATTGTCCTGTCCCAACTGTCTTCGGTGATTGCTCTTTCACTCTAGCTTGGGCATTGTCTTCACCTCAGCTCTGATTCCATGTTAATTTTAGGTATGTTCTATGCTAGAGCAATTTATTTCAATTTTCATAGTTAGCTCAATATCTTTTCCAGATTAGCAATCACATCAGCATTAAAGTAAACTGCAGATAGAACATAAATATAAATCGCAAAAGACAAGCCAAGACAAGAGGACACAAGATATGGCGCTAGCCAGGGACAAACCCTAATGTGGGGAAACCCTTGATAAATTCTTCTTCTATGTTCTTCAATAGATCAGCAGAGAGAGAGATAGTACATATACATCAGAAGTCAACACTTTGACTTGACAAGATAAGAGCAGAGATCTTCACCATGAAGATGACATAATGAGGTTGCAGATCTGATGACAAGGACTGCACATCTAAACTTAGGTGACGACATATTTCTTCAAGGTGATCCCATCACCATACTGTCTCCAAACATGCTGCATCCAATCATGTTGCATCTTCTAGAATGCTGTCCTTTTCCTGCAGTACTAGCTGTCACTGCTATATGAGCTGGTGCATCAAGCTTCAGTGCATCCTTGATACAGTCATGATCTAAGTTGAGGTTTCAGTACTGCCATATTTGCAAGACTGATTTGTGCAACCCTTGACACAATCTATGCTGTTGGCTATGGCCGGTAGCCTAGCCCAGCAGCAAGTAAGGTCTACACACAGTACCTAGCTATCTTTATCCTTGAACAGAAATGTCTTCCAATCTTCTCCTAAGAGGTCTTCTTAGACAGGCTTGTTTTACCTTCTCTCTGAGGCTGCACTATTTCTTCATTGTAGTTCTGCCCTTCAAGAACCATGTCAACATGCCCAGAACAGATCTTAAGTGAGTCACGCTGTCACCTACAAATGGTGACTGCGTCCTCATGCCGAGAATCATCACTTCAATTGAGTGCCCAGATCACATGCTGCTTGCTCTACGCTGCCAGATCCACTCTGTCAGATCACACACTGCTTGATCTACGTTCCCTGATTTACACTACCAGATCCCACGCTACGGCTGCGGCATCATCTGCGACTGCGACATCACTGCGGCTGTGGCTGCACATCATCTGCGGCTGCGGCTAGGGCATCATACACTTAGTCCGACGTACTCTTTAGTGTCTCTCCTTCACCAAAAACCCAAGACGTGGAGAGGAGGAAATCACATGAGGAGTGTATGTATAAATGACTTCAAGTCCTCTCCTATTTATACTAAAACGTAGATGACGAATAGACATGACTATTGGGCTCCTGAGCCTACATAAGATGCTGGCCGACTTGACAATTTGTCTTGTCACACAAATAAATTCATAACTCCATGAATACTTGTCAGAATCGGATGATCTTTAGATCAATCCTACACCTCTCGATGAGAGGGATCCAAGAAAAATATCAGCAGCCATAAATAAGATGACCCACATGGAGTTTGGCCCTAGTTGCCAATTTTAACATTTATACTTGCCAGATATAGCATGGACGAATTCTTTAAAAGGAGGTCAAAAGGCACAAGTTTGTATTGTTTGCACAAGTTTGTGTGAGAAGAGCTTGTTGTAGAGAGAGCATACTTTGGAGGAGCCATACGCTGAGATAGAGAGGCATTCTTGTTGCAAGTCTGCACTAGGATTTAGGAGGAAATTCCTAAATAATAGGGGCCACTATTGCGCTAGAAAATAGGGGCAGTGACTGCAGAAGGAAGTAGGAGCTGGGTTAGGTTGCTTACACGGTGTTTCAAGCTAAGTATAAGTAGTGAGAACAAGTGTGTTTTCTAGTGAAACAATGTTGCCTTGTAAAGAGATCTAATTGCTCAATTTTTGTCGATAAATTCTACAACAACAAGAGGGTTTTCCCAGTTGGGTTTCCCAAGAAAAATCATTGTATTATTGTGTGATTGTGTTCTTTATATCTGTGTTTTATTAAGATGCTTATCTAGAGTAAAGAAATTTTTGTGTCTTGGTAAAAAGAAATTCATTTCAGATTATTCATCATAGCAGTTGCAGAATTTCATCGAAAATCTACATGGTATCAGAGCAGAGAACAGCGTAAAAACCAACACCAAAAAAATCAAATTTGTGAAGAACAAAGATCAGTTTGTGAAGAGCAGTTCTTTGGATGAGGATGGCGTACCAAGGACTGAGAGCAGATCATTGTTTAGAAGGAGACTCTAACTTCTCTTCATGGAAGGAAAGGATCACAATAGTGTTGTAAGATAATGGGGTGGGTGAGTTTATCAAGAACGCTATACAACTACCACAAGATCCCCAACAGTTGGCCCAACATACTAAGAATGACATCAAGGCAAAGAGGATTAATCTAGAGGGGGTCAAAGATCATATTATTCCTCATCTCTATGAGAATGAGACAACATATGAGATGTTCAAAGCAATGTTGCATGACTCGTACTCGTATAAGACTCGTCTAGCTATTGACTCGACGACTTGTATAAGACTGAAGAATGACCCGTATAAGACTCGACAAAATACAAAAAAAAAAACTTAAAAAAAATATGATCTCCAAAAAAAAATATGAACTTTGAGTAGGTCCACCGGTCTTATGCGAGTCTTCACGGGTTCAATACGAGTATACGAGTTCTATGCAGGTTTGGACGAGTACGGGTAGAGATTGAGGGTCCTATGCGAGTGACCCATCTCGCTATAAAACCCGTCAAGTCCCACAGGTACTCGCGGGTCTTATAAGAGTCGTGCTACACTGGGACTCTCAGCATTTCCTTCACAACACATTGCAGGTACTCCAAACTCGACAAATCACACAGCTTACTCGCCTATCTTTGCCCACAACCGACTCGATCTCTTCCTGTCGCTATCCTATGGCTGACAAACTCATAGAAAAGAAGAATGAGGGACTGCACATCCAATTAAGCCAAAAAAACCTAAAACTATGAATCCAAAAACTAAAAATCGCATTGAATAAAAAGTTGAAATTAGGAATTCTACACAAGATATGTTTCCAAAGTGAAGGATCCATTTCCATCAATCAGGGATCGCCACACTGTCAGTTCTTGGACACATCTAGTCAGATCTGGATTAGATCCATGGATCCATGGATCCTGAACCCCAAAGGGCCGGATACGGTAATGTAAATTCACTCACATGTTGTAAGCATTGAATGCAAATGTAGACAGAATGTCCATCCAGCGAGTTAAACTAAATGGTGCACGCATTCTTTATAAACTCATGCATAATGAACAATCCGCATAGAAACCTCACAAAAACAGAAAATTTTGTTGGTTTAGAAATGGATAATGTTAAGAGGTGGAAAAACTCTCGAATTTTGATCCCATCATTATGTACCACAATGCTTCCAACAAGAAGATGCCCAAGACTAATTGGAGAAATTGACAATTGTAAAGCCCAAGTGGAGGAGGTTAAATTCAGCCTTCAACAACTCAAATCCTCCAAGAGACTGAGAGAAAGAAAAGGGAAAAGGACAAAAGCCTCTTTGCGCCAAGAGGCGCTCTCCAGCCCAATATGGTAGAGATGTTGTAAAGTAATGTAATGTAATGTCCTGTAAATAAAAGTAAAAGTAAAAATTAAATTAAATAAAAATATTAAGGTAATGTAATGTAAACATTTTAACTCGGTCAAAATAAAATAAAAATAACCCTATGAAAATAAAATAATAATAAAAATATAAATGACCCATGGTATTCATGTTGAATATAGCCTATTTAAAGGGGGAAATTAAACCAGCCTAGATCCATCTTAACTTTGGATCTACCAAGTGTCAGGAGGGATCAAATCATTTGATAAGCAAACCTCTTTTAGAGTGAAAAGAGTTTTGATCCCTCTCGGCGCTTGGTAGATCCGGAGTTAAGATGGATCTAGGCTGGTAAATAGAAGCTTAAGGGTCAAAGGATCTCAGTAGGGAGGTCCAGCACCTTCAAGGTCATCTATAAAAGATTCGAGGATGACTTCAGATTCAGTTTGGATCCCACATACTTGTAGCAACTCACGACTACCAATGAACTACTCAAACAGCTATAGCATCTCATTCAATGAAGCGAACCACACACATAGTGGCACGTAGCAGTAGGCAACCAAGCTCTCCAATGACACATCAGAGGATGCTAGATTATTTGACACAACTCCAACTTAGTATTCAGATTTGGCCCCTCATGGCTCTGAAAAATATTAGTTTTGATTTTTTATTTCCATCAATATAAAGAATTACAATGACATGAAGGTAGCAAGCACTATCCCAGATAGACGCACAAGTCAAAGATGAGAGATCTATAGATGCACTGCTTTTGCACATAAAATACTACAGGTATAGTTGGGGCTTTGTTATATCAATTGTATAATATAATTTTACTTTTTTTTATGAAGAAATGACAGCCATTGCAGAGTAATTTTTGACTTAGGTATTCATGAGAGACTGAGATCCTGGGCTGTGTGGATTATATATAAGTGATGTTAGTATCTGCATATTATTTTATATGGTTGAGAATTGAACTAGGAGTTTATTGTCACATGAAGTTGAAATTCATATGGATTTCCTTCCAAGCACAGAAGTGCATGTAAGCTATCTATCAATCTATAATCCACGATGGCAAAAACTATCTAAATACATGCTTCCTTAGCAACTCTAGTTCGATACCATCCATAGTTATGGAGAATTTACTTATAGCATTTTCCTGTATACTTGATGGGATTGATGGAAAAGGAAGATTAGTTTATAAAAATTCAATCTGTTCTGAACACACAGCACCCAATAATCAAACAAGACTTCCCAATATAGATAAATGCTATAATGCTCAGTTATTAAACAGGGCCTCTATAAGGAAGAGTATACAACGCAGGTAAAGATGATCTCCAGGTATGAGAATTTGAGTTTAAGGAGTGAAATTTGATTAACTTAAAGTAATCAAAGAGTATCTTTAGCATATCATCTTACGACTAATGTATTTGTCCACAGCATTTGAAAAATTTTACCAAGACCATTACTGGGGTTAAATAACACATTATAGGAGGGTCCTTGAAATTTCATTGACAATTGAACTAGGAGTTTATTGTCACATGAAGTCGAAATTCACATGGATTTCCTTCCAAGCACAGAAGTGCGTGTCAGCTATCTATCAATTTATAAATCTAAATACATGCTTCCTTAGTAACTCTAGTTCGATACCATCCATAGTTATGGAGAATTTACTTATAGCATTCTTCTGTATACTTAATGGGATTGATCGAACAAGAAGATTAGTTTATAAAAATTCGATCTGTTCTGAAGGCACAGCACCCAATAATGAAACAAGACTTTCCAATAGAGATAAATGCTGCAGTGCTCAGTTATTAAACAGGGCCTCCATAAGCAAGAGTCTACAATGCAGGTAAACATGATCTTCAGGTACGAGAATTTGAGTTTAAGGAGTGAAATTTGATTAACTTAAAATCATCAAAGAGTAGCTTTAGCATGTCATCTTACTACTAATGTCCTTGTCCACAGAATTTGAATTTGAAAACAATTTATGAAGACCATTACTGGTGTTAAATAACACATCATAGGAGGTCCTTAAAATTTCATAAGCATGTTCTTTGTAAGAGGTAGTTAAATTGTTATTAGGGACTTGATGGTCTGCCATAATTATATGTTTGCTTAGGGTAGTTCTTTGCCTCCGGTCTCTTGTTGGAATAGCTGCAATACTCATGCACTTCGCACATTAGTACTGTGTCATTCAGTATTACGTTTGTGCTGTGCTAATATAAATCTTGACATGTTTTTCTAAGCATGGTCTTTGTAAGAGGTGGTTAAATTGTTATCAGGGACTTGATGATCTGCGATGAATGTATGTTTGCTTAGGGTAGTTCTTTGCCTCTGGCCTCTTGTTGGAATAGTTGCAATATTCATGCACTTTGCACATTAATACTGTGTCATTCAGTATTACATTTGCGCTGTGTTAAGATACATCTCGACATGTTTTCCTTGAGCTTTTTAGTTCTTTGTATGCCATTATTCCAATATGCCAATGGAAATGATCATGAAAATCTTTTAGTTAGTGCTAAGGCCTCTTCAAAGGGTCGATGTTTCAGTTGAGTGAAAAACAAATTGTTGTTAGAGTGTGTGAATTAGGGTTATTTCTGGTGGTTGGGAGGAAAGACTCTTCCTCACCCAAGTTCAATTCCATAAAGTGATATGACAGATGTTAAAGTGTACTTATATTCCTCCTATAAATATAAGCCAAAATAAAAAATAATATATATATATGAAAAAATAAAAAATAATATATATATATATATATATATATATATATATAATTTTTTGGATGGAAAATATCTAAAATATATATGTTTCAATTCTGAAGGGAAGGACTGTGCTGAACAGAGCTCTGAGTCATTGTAAAAAAATACTTATTTTGATGTCTTTAGTCATTATAAAAAAATATTTATTTTGAGTTTAACATGTTATATGTGAAAATTAAATCCTGAAAGGGAGCATAATAAGTTATAACATTTCTCCCGAAAATAGATAATGAGAGCCACTTGATGAAGGTTTAAAGCACGAAAGATATTTCATGATGGCGGTTTAACTTTGAAGGTCTGAACCAGTGTTACAGCCCCGGTATCTCACTGATACGAAACCTGGAGGAGGGCAGTGCCCTGCTCGCTGAGCTGCGCAGGCGTGGGCAAGCCTTGGCCCAACAAATGAGGAGAGCGGGGTCCAATGAGACCCCTTCATACAAACAAGTAATGCTGGAGAAAGGAAAAGCCCCACTAGAAGGGGTGAAGATTTTGGGCTCGGAGAATGTAGCCCAGGATGGACCAGGAAGAAGGAAGAAGATGGGTGGGCAGACCAAGGAGGCCCAAATACACAAACCCATAAATGACATCAGAAGTCTCGAAGGAAAAAACAAAGGACACCCTGATCCCAGCAAGGAACCACAAGAAGCAGAAGGCGAAAACAAAGATAAGGAAGATGAAGGTGGTCAGCCCCAGCTCAATACAGATCTGGAAGAATCGAGAACCATGGGGAAGAGATCAATGAACCTAGGGCACTGCAAACCCAAAACAACAGAAAGTTTGTGGGTCATCATTACAGATCCAGAAATGCAAGCTTACAGGGACCATATGTCAATACACGCGGTTATTTGTAAGTTCATGGGTTTCTGGCCAACAAAAAAAGCTCTCTGCCTATGGATCAAACAACAGTGGAAACCAAAAGGAGATATCATACTCCACCTAGGAGCCAAAGGCTTCTTCACGGTAGTCTTTGCTAACCTAGAGGACAGGGATCGAATTTTTGATGGCGGTCCATACTTTTATGCCTCAGCAGGCCTATACATGAGACCATGGAAACCCAATTTTGCACCGGAACAGGAAACTTTCAAGCATGTACCTGTGTGGATACGGCTTTTTTCACTCCCCATTGACTACTGGAGACCTGCGGCGTTAGAGCAAATAGGCAACAAGCTAGGAACCTTCATCAAAGCTTCGGAGGCCACACTGCAAAAAAGGTATACATCTTGTGCACGAATCTGTGTTGAAATGGATGTATCAGGTGCCCTACATGAGGGTCTGTGGTTAGAATTCAGAGATGAAGACTTCTTCCAAGCTATAGACTACGAACAAATCCCATTTCGATGTCGGAAATGCCATGAACATGGCCATTTGTCCGGGAATGTCCTTTGAACAAGCAAAATGAGAAAGGCATAGAAAATTTCAGCCAGCCTCAGGAAGGTTTCACTCGTCTAAATGGCAAACACCGAGCCAATAGGAAGCACAACCCCAAATCAAGTATCTCTACCAAAAGCAATCTCAATGCTTTTGAAGTTCTTGGATCTGAACAGGAAGCTGCAGTAGACCAACAGGATCTTATCCCTCCGATGGAAGTCCAGGATGCTCCAATTGCACAAAACCTTGATTCGCATCCCCTTCCTTCAAATGTGGCCTCTCAAAATTAGGAAGCATCAAAGGACTCTGAAGGAGATGCGGAAATGATAGCTAATGAAACAGGAACAGAGGACTTGGACCTCAGTGACACTCTAGAAAAGGAAGGCATGGATCTAGTTAACATGGTAGAGCAGTGGAAACAAAAAGGAATGGATTTCATTCCAGAGGAGGAAGTTGCAAGAGTGAATTCGTTGTTCTTAGCAAGACAAGATATTGAATTGTTAATGCAGAAACAAGGTGTAAGCGCCACAAAGGGACTGGGAGTCAAGGCCCTAGGTCTACACCAACCGCATATCAATGCCAAGCATAAGAAGAAGAGAGGCCGAAGATCAAACAATGAAGCACTTCAAGAGCTGGGTCAAATGCTCCTCAATTCAGGTAAGATCACAGTCCTCTTAAAAATTTTGTTTATCTATGAAAATTCTCTCATGGAATGCTCGAGGGCTAAATAGCCAAAGAAAACAAAGACTTTTAAGAAAGAAAGTTAGAAATGAAAACCCTGATATGATTTTCCTGCAAGAAACTAAATGTTCAAATCAAAAGATGCAAGGACTAAGCAGAAGTCTAAGGAAAAGTATGGAATACATGGAAGTGGAAGGAAATGGAAAGGAGGGAGGCCTAGCCACTTTCTAGAATCCCCATATCCTCCATCTCATTACAGCAGAAGCGTCCAGATCCTTTATATCTCTGGAAATGCAAATCATAGGAGACCCAAATTCTTACCTGTGTACTAATGTTTATAGCCCCCAAAAGCTGGAGGATAAGCTGGAACTGCTAGATCACCTCTCTAAATTGCAGAATAGATATCCCACAGCCAAAGCCATTTATGGAGGAGATTTTAACATGATAACCTCGCTAGCCGAAAAGAGAGGGGGAATAAGAATGTTGAATAGGGATGCAGAGGCATTCAGCAACTTTATCAAAAATGCCAAGCTGGTGGATGTTCTCCCTAAAAACGGACTCCATACCTGGAACAATAAGAGAGGAGGAGACAGGTAGATAGCCTCAAGACTTGACCGCTTTCTCATAACAGAAGACACAATCCTTGAAGGAGTCAATGTAGAAACTGATATCATCCCTAGTGGAGGTTCGGATCACTGGCCCATCACCCTTGAAGTTGCTTTCCTTGGAACACCAAAGAACAAACCCTTTAGGTTTGAAAAATTTTGGTTAAGCCACCCGGATTTCAATTCCAGGATCAGTCAATGGTGGCAGGAAGATCTAAACATCAGGGGAACCAGAATGTTCAGATTCCAAGCTAAACTGAAGCACCTTAAAGCCCGCTTGAAGTCCTGGAATCAAGAGGTCTTTGGTGATATCTTCAGAGACAAAAAGGATTTGGAGGAGAAATTGACACAAATCCATACAGAATGGATCCACGGGGACATTACACAGGAAGCGATCAATAATGAACAAATCCTCATGAAGAGGTGGAATGAAAGGTGTCAGCAGGAAGAAACCCTATGGAAACAAAAATCTCGCATTCAATGGCTCAAAGAGGGGGAAAATACCAAGTTCTTCCATCGCTCGACCATAGACTATAGGAGCGCCAACAAGATCACACGACTGAAGGATGAACATGGTACCTCCCTCAAATCTCATCAGGACATCTCTTCCCTCCTCACAGACCACTTCAGCCACATAGCAACGGAACTTAATTCTGATAGGGAGGAAGCCATTAAAGAAATCATGGAATCCATCCCAAGAATGATAACAGAGGATCAAAACAAGTCTTTAGATCGCCCTGTTACTATGGAGGAGGTGGAAGAGGCAGTAAAAGAAATGCCCAATGGGAAAGCACCAGGACCGGATGGTTTTACCATTGATTTTTACAAAGCCTGTTGGGAAATTATTCACATGGAAGTTTGGGAGGTGGTGGAAGATTCCCGTAGATCCGCCACTATCCTCAAATCCCTAAATTCCACTTTCATTGCCCTTATTCCCAAAGAGGAGGCAGCTAGCACCCCTTCAAAATTTCGACCTATTGCTCTTTGTAACGTTCTCTACAAGATCATCTCGAAAGTGATAGCCAACAAATTAAAGCCAATCCTTCCCAGAATTATCTCAGAGGAGCAATCTGGCTATGTGGAGGGCAGACAGATTATGGATAATATCCTTCTAGCTCAGGAAATGGTCCACACTCTTCAATCGAGGAAGAAAGCAGGAATGATTATTCAGTTGGACCTCTCAAAGGCCTATGACAAGGTTAACTGGAAATATCTCCAAGCCATTTTAGAAGCCTTTGGTTTTGCTCCGCGCTGGATCGACTGGATTCTGGCCCTTATCAAGTCTCCCATGTTCTCAATCCTGGTCAATGGAGCTCCATCCTCTCCTTTCAAACCTTCAAGGGGTATTCGTCAAGGGGATCCAATCTCCCCTTTTCTTTTTGTTATTCTCATGGAAGGCCTAAGCCGCACCATCAAATCTGCCAAGGAAAGAAACCTCATTCAAGGCCTCCAGCCTGTGTCTCATTGCCCAGCCACAACTCACCAACAATTTGTAGACGATACCATGCTCCATGGTACCCCTACCATTAGGGAAGCTCAAGGATTTAAAACTATTCTCGACCTTTTCAGCAAAGCCTCTGGAATGGACCTAAATTTGGACAAATCATCCATTTTCTTTTTCAACACCCATTCAGCTATTCAGAGAAACCTCACTAAAATCCTTGGGTTCAGGATAAGAAGCCTTCCCTCCAGATACCTTGGTATCCCTCTAACTGATAAGCCTTGGCTAAAGCTCCACTGGGAGAAGTTGCTCTCTCACATTGAAGATCGAAGCAAACTATGGACTAACAGGGTCCTCAACTTTGCGGGTCGGCTAGTCCTTACCAAGGCTGTCCTTCAGGCCATCCCTCACTACATGCTCTCCATCCTTCCCGCCCCCAAAGGAGTTCTCCAAAAAATCAGAGACTTACAAAGAGCATTCATGTGGTCTAGAAACTCAGATAAACAAAAATGGGCTCTTGTGGCGTGGGAGAAACTATGCAAGCCCAAGGTCCTGGGGGGTCTAGGCCTTCAAAACCCGGAAAGTGTCAACAAAGCCTGCGGGGCCAAACTCTGGTGGAGGTGGATTAAGGAACCCAGACTTCCTTGGGCAAAGATCTGGAAAGCCAAGTATGCTGACAATTGGAACCCTCAGAACATTATTCGAATGGATAATCCCCCAGCTGGTTCACCCATTTGGAATTTGGCTAGAGCCAATCGACACCTCATTCAGCAGCACTGCTTCTGGGAAATTCGTAATGGTGATACAACTCTATTTTGGGACGATGCCTGGTAGCAACTTCCCAAACTTGGGAATCCCGGCTTTCTCCCTTTGCAGAACAGGTATGAGGAACAGGGAAAGATTAAGGTCAACCAGTACTGGAAAGACCATGAAGCAGACCAGCATTGGAGACAGTGGGACAACAGTAGCATTCCTCAGGCTAGTGATCTGGATAACCTTCTCCTATCACTGCATTCAAGCCTGGAAAAAAGGAAAATCCGATTTTCGCAGGAAGCAGATCAACTAAGATGGGGCAACCTCGAAGGCGGAATCTTCAATCTAAAGGAGGCCAGATACTATCTAGAGAACAGGAACCAGGAGGAGAAGGTAAATTGGCACAACAACGTCTGGGATGCAGACCTTTGGCTGAAAATAAAAACCTTCCTGTGGCTGGTAATGAACCGCAAGATCCTAACCTGGGAAAACTTGCGAAAAAGAGGCTTTACAGGACCGTTTAGATGCCCTCTATGCGAAAATGCAGAGGAAACAATAAATCATCTATTAAACAGCTGTGAATGGACCAACACATTGTGGATCTGGATGGAGCACATCTTTCAACAATCAGACAGAATCAAGGATTCAATTCAAGACAGTATAGCAAATTGGAGAACAAACTACTCCAGTTGCAACTTAGTAAACACTTTATGGAAACTGAGCCCAGGTTTTATAATCTGGTCAACTTGGAAAGAAAGGAATAGAAGGATATTTCAAAAGGAGTCACGGCAGTTAAACGACATTAAAACAACCATAATACAGAACATGCGTGAGACCACCCTTAACCGATGTAAAGCTGATCAGAAGCTCAAACCTTCAGCTAAGGACGTGCAAATTCTTCAAATTTTTGGTATAGTGGCAGCAAATTACCCCATCTCTCAGGTGCAACATCTACAACCCGTTGCGTCCCTTCCCTCCTGGCAACCTCCTCCACCAGGTTTTCTTAAATTAAATTTTGACGGGGCCTCCCGGGGCAACCCTGGCCCAGTCGGCCTTGGAGGGGCTATTCGAAACTGTAGAGGTGAAATTCTTCACATTTTCAGTCGATCAATGGGCGAAACAACCAACAATGAGGCTGAATTCGCGGCTCTGGAACAGGGATTACAAATACTAATTAGAGGCTCTGGAATAGGGATTACAAATACTAATTAGACTAAGAACAGGGGCGACGGTAGTGGAAGGTGATTCTCTCCTCGCCATAAACGCAGCAAGAAGATTACAGACAGGCACCCGGATTGAAAAGGTCACGAAACATTGGAGGTTGGCACAGGTAACAGAACTAATAGCTCAGCACCTCTCAGCTCTCGACGGGATTATCCTGAAAGCGATCCAGAGGACTGCGAATGCGTTGGCGGACCAACTTGCAAATCACGCGGTGGACCATCGCAATAATAGTCAGGACACCTTTTGGCAGAACGTGGAGCATGGGAGCCTTAGGAACTCATGCCATCAGATTTCTATGAGGGATAGTAAGAGCCGGTCAGCAGGACGGGACGGTTCGAATGCAATGGATCATCATTAATCCATGAGGCTAGACATTTGGGTAAATGCCTAGTCCAGCCTCTGTGAAACGCTTCATGATTTGCGCTGAATCCAAGGAGGAAAACGAAGCTGGACCAAGCGAAGCAATCAATACAGGAGCTGCAAATTCCAGCCAGTGATCCTCCAAATTGAAACTTCTGTTTATGCAGGTTTTGATGATGCATTCTGCTTATGTGTTTATCACCTTCGGCATTATGGAATTTTGGTCCTTGTTACTGATGGCAGCCCTGTATTAGCTAGCCATTCCTCTGTTTTTAGTGTTGGTCCAATCATAGCTCTTTGGTTACTGCCTAGTTCAAGGAACATAGGGTAGGCTCTAAGATGTTTGTAAGAATTTCCTTGTGACACTGACTGGTCTGCATTTCTCTCCTTCTGGAAATGGCAAACCTTTTTGTAACTCTATGTAATTTTGTTATCTAATATACATCTATTGATTTACACCCAAAAAAAAATTATAACATTTCTCCCAGAAAGAACCAATTATTGGAAGCAGAAGTCACTAACAATGAAATCAAAAACGCCCTCTTTGCTATGGAGCCTGACAAGGCCCTAGGCCCAGATGGCTTTACTGCTAGATTCTTGCAGAACTGTTGGCCGATTGTTGGAAAAGATTTATGCAGAATGGTCCGGAAATCTCAAGCTTGTCAGAAAATAGGGGGAAGCACCAACTCGGCTTTCCTGGCCCTTATCCCTAAGGAAAGAGGCGCCAACTCCTTCTCCAGATTTCGTCCTATCTCTCTTTGCAATATAGGCTACAAACTGATAACAAAAGTGATCGCAAACAGACTGAAAACTATCCTCCCTGACATTATTCCTGAGAATCAGGGGGGCTTTATTCAGGGAAGGCAGATAGTGGACAACATTATCCTGGTCCAAGAGGCGATTCACTCAAGCTTGGCCCGGAAAGAGAAAGGAATGGTCGTCAAATTAGACCTTGAAAGCGCCTTTGACAGGATGAGACATAGATTTCTGTTGGATGTCCTGCACAAATTCGGGTTTGGACTCAAATGGATTGCCCCCTTGGGGAGAGCCACTGGCTTCTTCAAAGCCTCTAGAGGGCTGAGGCAAGGGTGCCCTCTCTCCCCCCTGCTCTTTGTCCTCCAAGCTTCAGTACTCAGCTTCCTCTTAAATAAAAAGCAGGCAGAACAAGAAATAATGGGATTAAACATTGCAAGAGGCGTCAAAAGCATAAATCATGCGCTTTTCGCGGACGACTCTCTCTTGCTGGGTGCTGCCTCCTTGGCCTTGGCTAAAAGATTTAAAGATGTGGTGGATGCAGCCACCTCTTCCTTGACATCATTCAAGTACCTGGGGCTCCCTGTCTTCCAAAAAAGGGCTCTCAGCAGAGACTCGCTGCCTCTGTTGGAAAAATTCAAATCTAAAATTCAATCCTGGGGATATAACTGGCTCAATCTAGCAGGTAAGACAGTGCTAATAAAAGCGGTTTTGAACAGCCTTCCCATTTATCAGGCAGCAGTTATGATGGCTCCTATTGGCATCACGAGGAAAATGGAGGATTATATAAGAAGCTTTTTCTGGAAAGGCGGCAAAGCTAATGAGAAGAGAATCCCCTTATTAAGCTGGGACATAATCTCATTACCCAGAATGGAAGGCGGGTTGAATTTTAAAAATCTCAGCAAACAAAATATAGCAATGGGTGCTAAATTGCTATGGAGGATCATCGCCCCAAAGCCGGGTTGGGCGCAGCTTGCACTGTGGAAAAAATATTACCGTGGGCAGAGAGCACGCTGCCTGGACAAACCTAAGATAATCACAGGATCGATGATTCACAAACTGTGTGAAAAAGCCTCCGACTTGATTAAGCTACATGCGCACTGGATTCCTGGAAACGGAAAGCGCATCCAAATCTGGGACGATCGCATTATGGGCAGCGAACCACTTGCTGATGACCGCTCTCTGGTCTTGTTGAAAGAGTGGATGGACAGAGCAGGAATTAAAACGCTCTGGGATTTATCTCGTTGGGTCGAACCCCATCCCGAATGTCTGCTTTCCTGCTATTCAACGGGGCTTTGCCTTTTAGAGGGGATTTATCTCACTGGGTAGTATTTTTTCCACAGTGCAAGCTGCGCCCAACCCGGCTTTGGGGCGATGATCCTCCATAGCAATTTAGCACCCATTGCTATATTTTGTTTGCTAAGATTTTTAAAATTTAACCCGCCTCCCATTCTGGGTAATGAGATTATGTCCCAGCTTAATAAGGGGATTCTCTTCTCATTAGCTTTGTCGCCTTTCCAGAAAAAGCTTCTTATATAATCCTCCATTTTCCTCGTGATGCCAATAGGAGCCATCATAACTGCTGCCTGATAAATGGGAAGGCTGTTCAAAACCGCTTTTATTAGCACTGTCTTACCTGCTAGATTGAGCCAGTTATATCCCCAGGATTGAATTTTAGATTTGAATTTTTCCAACAGAGGCAGCCAGTACCCCTGGAAGTTATACTGTCTCGCAGGGCTATAAACAGCTCTCTCGACATCCCAATGTCCCACCTGATCCGAAGCCCTGGCAGGGGATCTGGTCACTGACAACATTCCCCAAAATCGACTCCTTTTGTTGGCTTCTATGCCACCATAGACAGAGGATAGGCTCCGGAAAGAGGCTTATAGGGCCCTCTCGTTGCTCGCTGTGTGGGGAACATGAAGAAAATGCCTCCCATATGATGTTGTTCTGTAATTTTGCTGCAGACCTTTGGAAGGAGGCTTTAAGTTCATGGAGCATGGACTTCGTTCCCCCTAATCACTGCTCAGAACTGTTCTCAAATTGGAAGCGTATGTACCCTGGTGGCACTGCTCAGAACCCCCATATCAAAGAAGCTTGGCTCGCCCTTCCCAAATTAATCTGCTGGCACATATGGCTGGAAAGAAATCAAAGGATTTTTAGGGACAAGAAGAGCGATCCCAAGATAACCTGGGTAAAAATTAAAAGCCATCTAAAAGACTGCTTGGGAAACCAGCTAGACAGGACAGATCTCAGTGAACAAGAAATTGTATGGGGCGCCTCTCTTGATCTCCATTTCACTGATAGAGTTAAGACCCCCCTCCTCCGCTAAAACATTGGCAAATCCGTCTTGAGGATACAGAATTTACTGAGTTTTGCATCAAGAAGGCGAGGAAAGCTCTCTTTTTTTACGGTGCAGCAAAAGGCAATCCAGGTACTTCTGGAGCAGGGGGTGTTATTAAAAGCGCAGAGGGCAGAATTGAAACTAGATACCCTTGGGGAGTGGGCTTTAACACCAGCATTCAAGCTTGAAGCACTAGCTCTCCTCCAGGGGCTCAAGGTGCTCAAGTTCTTGGGAATCAAAGATGCAGTTGTATTTGGGGACTCTCAAACTATTATAAAGGCCATTGTGGACAACTCCTCTCCATTAGATTTAAGACTATCTAGATTGCTGACTCCCTCTCGGAGTTTTTCTAAGAGACGGAGATGAAGGCTGGGATCCCATCCCCTAATTGTCTGATAAAAATGTTTTACTGTCTATTATTGAAGCAGTTTGTTTGCATCTAAAAATTAGGAAAGATAGAGAAATCTGCAAGCAATATAGTATGCAAAATTTGCAGGCTCATTAGTGGGAAAGTCATATGGTTCCTGGTCGAGGCGAAACCTGAGCCCTCCCTTCCTCTTTGTAATCTGAATTGAGGCATTTCAGCCAAGAATTAATATATCTTTATAACCACTTCTGTTAAAAAAAAAAAAAAAAATCTCCCAACTACCCCCACATATATATAGTTATATACACGAAAACAATGGAAAAGAGAGCAATAAAGTGAATTCGAACTGACCTGTGGATACACGCAGTTTCGAATGACAAGAAATCAGGAGATGGGTCGGGGTTTGTCGTGGCCGTCATCATTATTCTCATTACTCTTGGAAGTGGAGATGGAAGGCGGAGGGTTGGATCCTCTGATGAACCAACCGACTGCGAAGAAGGAAATGCCAACAAAAATGGCAGCGCTCCATGCATGAGAAGACCACCTGATATACTGCCTGATGGGGACCTTCCACCGCTCTCTCAGACTTGCAAGTTCAGGATTATGTGGGTCGGGGGGATTGGGATACTGAGCTTGTTTCCAATTCCCATTCTTGTTGTTAGCATTGTTTTGGGTTGTTACGGGGTCCGAACCGGGTACTTTGGGTGCTTCACCTGCCATTCTTACAGCCACGAATGCTTTACACTGCCACCATGCCCTTCCACCGCCTGAACTTCGTAGATTACACAAATCGTCCTCCCCCCAGCAGCTACGTATCAGTCGAAGTGCCTGAAAGCGTGATGGAGAACTTTCCAAACGCTGCTTATTATTATGCCGGCTTCGGCAGTTTGGAAGTAAAATTATTTTGCTCTGATTCGTTCTTTTGTTGGTTTAGGGTCGTGTAAACATTTTTTCAATTACGTTAGCATTTGCCTAGGGTCAAGTCCTTTGATTTGTGATTTTATTGTAACTTTTCTTTTTTTTGATTTTATTGTAACTTTAAATGAAGTATTATGAACAAAAAATAAATATATATATATATATATATATATAAAATAATAAAAATAAAATTTTATTTTTAATTTTTTATTAGTCGAGCAAGTTTTGATGTGACATAATTTTTGTGGTGGAGGATGATTTAATTTTGATATTTGTCAGTGTCTAACAAATCATTTGAAAATGGGGTGGCAGGAAGCGGAGGGATTCTCATCAATCCGAAAAAATCATAGAAGATAGATACGCTTGGGGGTTGGAAAAGAAGACAAACAATCAAGTTGAGGCTTATGGCTTGTTTCTTGGTCTCACCTTGGCTCAGAAAAAAGGAATCAGGGATATGAATATTCTAGGGGAATCTCTTCTAATCATAAAGCATATGAACCACAACTTGGCCGCTCAGAACAATAAGCTGAATCAAATCCTCAGGAGAGCCAAAGGAATGCTTCCTCCATTTGGAAAATTAAAGTTTTTCGACATCCTAAGAGGGCAAAATAAAGAAGCTGACAGGTAAGCCAACTTGGCATGCCAAATGAAAGAAGAAAGCAGTGAAGTGAATGGTGTAGCTGGTCATTTTCCTATTCCCTAATTGCTTATATGATAATACAACTCTTGAGAGATATTTTTGATTCCTACTTTAAAATGGAAATAATTAGTTGGAAATGACAGAGTTCAAGTGGTTTTTATCTCCTGTCATGCCATGAATTGCTCCCATTTGGCTACCCCTTGGCCTCTCCCTCTACCTCCTCTCGTATTTCTTCCCCCTCCCTCCCCTCTACCTCGGATTAGGCTCCGAAACAGTTGCATTTAAGGTGATAACAAGTGAATTCACTTAGAACGACACTGGCATTTAATCCATTCAGCCTGGCACAGACTGTTCGCGCGGGGGACGATGAATTTGGACAAGCCGCAAGTCGTTTCAGCACTTAGGATCATAATGGAGGATCATTGGGATGCAAGAGGTAAGTGACAGTCCATCATTTCCGTATATGGCTAAGGCTAGAGAATTTTTATTTAAGGAGGAATAACGAATCGAACTTCTATCATAAGAGAAGGTATGTCTCTGTCCTGGCAGTAATAAGCTCTAGGAGCTTGTGGCAGGGTCTAGGGATTATGGGGATCCAAGAGTTTGTCACGACTATGGATCCAGAAGGTAGAAACACTCGAGAGTGTAAGCTTGTGTTAGCTGAGGGGGGCTACAGAACATTTGATTAGAGCGAGGCGTTTAAGAAGCTTTGTGTTTTTCCTCTTGTTGTGGTCATTGTTGGGCTCGAGGTTTTTACTAGTTGTGGTCTTTGTAAGGAAATTGAGAGGCTTTGGGTTTATCCTATTTGCACTTTTCATTACGGGAATTTGAGAGGCTCTATCTTTGTTGGGCTCTATGTTCATCAATGTGTTCTTCAATGGGAAATTGAGGCTATGTCTTCGGGCAATTTTGTTAGAGTAATCTTGGTTGTAATCATGGAGGCTTTGAGTCTCTCACGAGGTGGTCTAGGTTTTGGGTTCTTGGGCCCGTCGCCACCCTCGTTCTGGAAGAATGACGGGGCGTTCGGTGAAGGATCGGGGGAGGTGCACTCAGCAGACAGAATTCCCTGCTTCAGATTGTGATAGTTGTGTTAAGGAACATGTTGAATTCAAGGAGGGGTTGGCGGTGATTCAAAAGGTGTCTCCATCAGCAACAGAATGAGGCATACAAAATGCACAAGAGGCAGATAGAAAAGAATCTGAAGATTCATCAATTAGAGGATGAAGTAGATGCTCTGAGAATGCAAATTGAAGAACTCAACTCAAGCTGGAAGAAAAGAATGCTCGGTCTTAGGATGACACAACTATAATTGATCTCAATTTTTCAACGACAATGAAGGATTAGCCATTCCCCTATGTTTTTGTTTTTTGATGTTGAAACATAAATGTATTTTGTTGTTGAATCAGTATTATAGAGTATATAGTCGTATTCAGGTAGATAGGTGGAATTTTGTAATTTTGGCAAAGAATTGGGGTTTGAATGAACAGTCTGAAAATATGGTTGCCATGAATGACATTGTAAACAGTCTGTAATTCTCCTGGTTTTTAGCCAGGTACGGGCACAGATTAATATAATATATCTACTCTTTACTATTAAAAAAAAAAACAAATCATTTTAAAATGAAAAAAAAAAAACTAATTTTGTAAATGGTCATTTCGTCGTTGAGTGCTCTGGAACTAACACTGATACTAACATTGTTATGCTTGACACTATTAGTGCTTTGCTTAGGTCCTTTACGTAAGCGAGGAGAGGTGGGGGAGCGGGAAGGGGCTAGGGGGAGAGGGGGAGTGGGTTGCAGTTGTGGTTAGTGGTCCTTGGGTTATATTATTTCATTTTAGATGTTTTACCTCTTATTTCATTTTGAACTACACATTTAGTTGTACAGAACAACAGGTGTATGGAGCCAAGGATGTGCGTGGAATAAAGGATATGCGGAAGAGGGGATATGTGCAGGAGAATGGATGTGCAGAGGGAATGTGTGTGCAAAGCAAGAACACAAATTTTCTTTTGCACGCATAAAATTATTTTAAGCAGAAACTTCAAATCATGCATGCTCATAGTTGCTCAACAAATGAATCTTTGATCTATGTTCTCCTTACAATCTCTTGTTCACCCTGTGATATGATATCACTCTCATTGTATAAAAGCAATGGCTATGAAAAATACAAATAAAAAATGCACAAATAATTGAGAAATCAAAAGTTGTTGCAACAGTTAACATGATAAGCAATTCACATAATAACACTTGGAAATTTGAATGGTTGGAGATTTGAATTGCTAAAATAAATAAACAAAAATATTAGTAAAAGATACTCCAAAAAAACATTAATATATCTTACACATGCTAGCTATTCTTCTCTGTACTAATTTTGGATTCCCAATAAGCGGCATTACAATATAGTTGCAACAAGGTAATTATATTATTGAGAAGCATAAAAAAGAAAATATTGATACAATTGAGTACATAAAATTACAAACTATTATCTTAGGGTTGGAAACACTCACACAACCAAATACCCTGGTTCCACATACACAATTATACAATATATTCACATTTTTCTCTAGATCCATCTTCTTTGCAATCTCCCCTCTTTTGAATGACGTGTGTTTTTTCAAAAGCTTAAAAATTGTAAATCATCATTATCGGATTGTTATGTTCAATGTATATAACTATATACCACTGATGTAAGTTACTTTGCAGGTTCCTCATGTAGTGTTTTGTATTTATGTTGTAAGCCTCAATAGGTTGTGCTTTCTACTTACCAATGCTAGTAACATGGCCCTAATTCCTTAACCTTAGGGTTGCTCCTATCCGTAGGAATTAAAATATGTTAGGAAAAATATGGTACCATAGATGCAAGCATAATATCACCGGTTAAAAATCCATGGTGGCAACAATGCTAAGCCTTAATGAGAAGTTTATTTATACAATCATTTTTTACTATTGTTCCAACTGTCCAACTTTCCTGACCATTGTAAAATTAGCAAAATATATGTTTTAACTTATGGAAATTCAATATCGAAATGTAAATTAATTACGCCGATGGCATTTTCCTCTATGGGTTTTCATGTGCAAACAATTTTCACTGCAGTGAATCAGTGAGCTTACATTTCGTCCTCCTTCATCCTATTAAAATATGACACGTGGATGGTGATTTCTTGTTTATGGTTCTCCTCCTGCTATTTGTGGTGGGCGCGCAGGATACAACCTTACAGTGGTTTGAGTGTAATAAGGATAAAGTCAAACCTGACGATCCTTTCAACGGCATTATGGTAAGCCTATTTCAAAAATTGATACAAATCATAATCGTGTACGACACACCTTACGTCTTGTACACCTAAGTGCCAGGCTCACCTACTACCTACGGATTCACAAACTGAAATTCGGGGAAAGTCAATCAGGAGTAGTGCAATAACTTCCTTTCTATCTTGGTTAGTGTCTATGTCACCCTTGTTTCGATAGCAGTGAATTGCTTCGTCGCATGATCGAGTTGCATTGCTTCGGTGTTCCTTTTCACCTTTAGGTGAAATTGCTAATTATTAATCTTGTGTCATTTCTTCATAGGGAACCTTCGATCATGTAATAGTGCTAACTTTATAAGTTCACAACATCCACCAAAGATTCAAAATTCACAGATGGTCCAAAACTCATGGAATGAAATCTAGTTTTAACACAAAAACATTGAGGTGAGTTACTTGATCAGGTTCGTGCATGCTTCCCATCGATTGGACATTTCTTTATCAAAGGAAAACTTTGTTTATCTAAATTTCATAGTTCTTCTTGGCCCATTCCTTCGATATTGTGACAATAGACACGAGTATATCCATGTTATCCAAGTAATTTGACAAAAACTCAAAAGAACCCAATGGCCAATCGGGTGGTGCCACATAATCCAAGCAGTGGGTCCATATTGCACATCGAGTAACTTGACAGAGTTAAATCCCTTCTTACTTTATGGCTTGACGTGTCTTATTTACCGTTGATTTTCTTTGGGGTGCTTTGGACTCTGCCACGTGCTTTGGACTTATATTACATGAAAGGCTTGGCACGTGGCCAATTAACTAAATCGGCAATGGACAATGTATATTGGGTGCAAAATAGGGGGGCAATTAATTATGCGGAGTGACCCGATTGTTGGGTTGGATATGATATCATTATTTTGACATGGTGTTGCATTATTTGATGTCATGTTTCAAAAGAGGTGTGCCAGAAACGGCTTATGGATGATCCGATATCTGTTTTTGAAAACTAGGGTGGAACACCATATCATATTTCTGTAGACAAAGGAATTTTGTTGCAAACTAAGAAGACTTGGGATGGAACCTTCCCTTAGTGTGGGTCCCCACCGGTATAACAGTTGTGATCACCCGTCAAAATCAATGGCTCAGAACGATTACACCCGCTGCCCCCCACCACCCCCCAATGACATTGTGCAAGAGAAAGGTTATGCAAGGGAATGCATGTATAGAGATAGGAACACAAACTTTATTTCGCACAGATGAACAACTGTTATGCCACATTCTAGCTATGGAGAGTAGCTATTACCCAAGGTAGAAGTAGAGCCAATCACGTGTTCCCCTGATCATGGATGCCTCTTATTCAATAATAAACCCATGTTGGTTCGAGTGAAATGCAGTGGATCATTGCCCATGATTTCAGCACTAAAAATTATTGATAAAATTATTCATCCATTTATCACTACAAATAGTATCATTAAACAAAAATAAAAAGTGTTGAATATTGACATGAAGTTCGATAGGAATCAACCCTTATTAATTAGATTGAGATCTTTTTTCTATTTGCAAGCAATAAAGTCAGCTCTTAAACGAACATTTGCAATAGCAATTAAAGTTATTTGATTAGTTATCTATTTCTAAGATCAAATATGCACGATAAATCTATATGTTGCGCTACTTGGATTTCTCTCAATAGTTATCGAAATAACTGCAATGGCAAAAGTATAACTAATTCATAATTATTATAATTTTATAATCATTGCAAATTTCAATATTAACATAAAATTCAAATACTAAAAATAGTAAACACTGACTAGATTACATGCACTCAAAACAATTACAATAAATAACAAATAACTATCTTTCAAGATCCAAAG
Source organism: Pinus tabuliformis (assembly GCA_031772625.1). NCBI lineage: Eukaryota > Viridiplantae > Streptophyta > Pinopsida > Pinales > Pinaceae > Pinus > Pinus tabuliformis. The sequence continues at coordinate 160,320,389 of CM062815.1, read as the reverse complement.
GCCATAATTGATGAAATCTGAACAAATTTTGTTGTTGAACAATGTCATGCCAATATTTCACATTCATACTAAACTGATCATGATGCAGTTTATGCTTTATTAGATTCCATTTGATTTTGTGTAAATAGTCAGTGTACAAGATAAAAGTATTTAGATGTGGCTTTTAAGACAGTGTTCTTGAGGCAATAGCCGTCATTCCCTTGCTTCTAAAACTTTTTCTCATATGTATGTTTCTTCCCTTATTTCTCTTTAAACATTAACTTATTATATACACAACCTAAGCAAATAGAAATCTGAGATTGACTCTTTTACTTTACACATACTTATGTATTCCTTGAAAGAAATTTTAGAGTTGTTGTCACCCCATTCTCTAATTTATTACCTTTTATGACTACTAGCTTTGAGTATTGAATAAACTACAATCATAGTCACTTACCTCTTTTCCTATTCCATTACAGAGGTCTCTCAACTTCTTCATCATCCTCATTCACAACAAGCTGATGACTGAGCAAATAAGACAAAGAGTACCTTAAATGTTATTGCCATAAAGAGTACATCTATAAGCTATGAGTTTCTTAGGGATGTCAATTGAACTTTTTGTTTCATACTTTTCTATTTATCAAACTTAGGCCTTTGGTGTCATAAAGAATATGGATTTATTCAATGATATATGTTGTCTAATGCTTCTTCCTACAATGCTAAAACAATAATACTTACAATTCGTCTTCCATTTCACTTCTAGATTATGAACGAGAGTCCATATTTCCTTGGTTTGTGTTATCTCATTCATTTTGACCTAGACAACATTAGACAAGAGGAACTTGTTGCAATTTCTTCTGACCACTGATAGTTGCTCTAAATACAACAATAACAATAAAACAATTTACATTAGTAGTTTTTATCTTTGTATCTTTTGTACCTTTGAGCTTATAGCCTATCTTTCATTGTCTTTGGCATAAACAATGTAATAATGTGAGAACTTTGTCGCATGAACAAAGAAATGCGAGAACTTTGCGACATGAACAAAGAAGAACCATTAGCGAAATTCAATAGGTTTTCATTCGCTTAAGCCCTAAATACATGATCATTTCACCATTACTTTCGTACAAATGCTTATGATTTTGATAATACTTTCCATTAAGATCTGAAAATATGTCTGACACCAGACTCTTCATTGAATAGATGTGGCATTCAATTACATCTAAACATGAAATGACCTCCAATCTACGCCACTTTAGCGCTTTATGATGAGTTGTTGTAGCTCCTAACATGGACAAACATTGTAGATAAGATCCTTATGTGTAACCCCTGTGACAATAACACATGTTAACCGAAAAAGGACACATAGTGCTAATCAGGAGATTGTTTGAATTCTTAATGACATTTACTCTGAAGCAATGTGTAGTGATTATTGGTTGTGAAAAAATCAAGAAGGTGCAAAGGGCTCTACAGTGTTAAGGAAACGGGAGGTGTCACCACGTACAAAAATTTGTGTTCGAAAAAGAACAAAACTAACTCCTGCACCTTCGGAAACATCACTGCCTCCGCACACTTTCTCCATATATGTCCACCCTGAACATTTGTCCTTTCTCACACACTTTGCTACTCAATGCTATCAATATTTTCTATGTCACCTGTTGTCATTACAAAGATTTCATGGTCTAATATTTAGTTGGTTACCCTTAAGTACTCATGTTAACGCTTAAAATACATGGATTAATGCTCTAACACTAATGTTGTGCCACAAAGGGAAGTTGCTCTCCTTATATAGGGCAAAACATTATTTTTTCTAATAATCCCCGATTTTAGCACTCTATGATGAGTTGTTCTAGTTGTTGATGTGCAAAAATGATATGGATAACATGCTTATGTGTGCCCTTGTAACAATGATATGTGTTAACCGGAAAAGGACCCACATTACTGCGTTTGTCAAATGACATAAAGATCCTCATCTCATTGATTCTATTAGGTCATGTTTTTTGCCAACTCTAAACAATACACTATGAATTTGCGCTAAGAAATGAATCATTAAGCCTCATGTGGCTACTATGATGTACTGCCACGTATCACCTATTTTGGCCAAATCAACATCCATAAATCACATATTTCAACTGCCACATTTCCTTGTTTTGGGCAATATGTCATCACTTTTCATACTATACTTTCCACAATGGCCACTGCCAACTTAGATTCATTTAAAATTGCAAAATGTCAATTTCCACATTATTTGATATACATATTTTTGTGCTTTGTGGCATGTTTTGGCGAAATATCACATAAATTCAATTAACCTCCTGCAATGAAGATTACGTCTTTTCAGCGTTTATTTGGCAAATCGACCCGTAATTAGGATATCGTTCAAATGCTTACTAGCATACTGTGAGGCATTGTGTAATGATTACTAGTTGTAAACAAATAAAAAACGTGCAAAGGAATTCATAGGTAGTATTTGTCACAACAAATTGTAGTAACCTAAAGTATTGATATGTACAAAAAGTCACTTCAATTTACAATGAATGACAAGTTTAACAAGCATTTAAACAAGGATTTTACACCACAAAACACTACTCTGCCATAATTTAATTCCAATTTTAAATAAATCATAATTTAATTTCTATTGTTTCACACTACGCAAAAATTGACATTTTAAAATTAATCTCATAACTTTACAGCTAATTTTAATTTTGCATTTTAAAACTAATTTCGTAACTTGACTCCACATGGTAGAAAGCTTTTAAATTTCCAGTGTTTGGAATTAAGGAGTGTGAAAGAGAGATATGTGCGGGAGAACCATTATATACCCACTTCCGCACCTATGCACACATTCTCCCCATCACACACTTCTATCCCACCAAACTGCAAAACGTCAATTTTCACATTATTTGACACAAATATTTTCCGGTTCCATGAAAATGTTTTCACGAAATGTCACATAAACTCCATCAACCATCCACGACATAGATTAATGCATGTTAAAAAAAAAAGGCTTAATCTTACAATTAGCAAAAACTCCCTTACCAGTAAATGTAAGTCTTTTCAACATTTTATTAGGTGAATCAATATGTAATCGAGACATCGTTCAAGTGCTCAATAAAATTTAATCTGAAGCATTCTGTAATGATCACTGGTTGTAACGGTACAAAAATTCGTTAAAACTACAAACTCAATTTAATAAAAAACTGCAAAACTTTAATTTTCACATTATTAAACACACATATTTTCCTGTTCTGGGACAACATTTTGGGCAAATGTCACATAAACTCGATCAACGCATATTGAAAAATTAATTAAGACTTAATCTTATGACTAAAAAATCTCTCTTGCTGGTAAATGTAAGGGCAAATTAACACGTAATTAGGACATCGTTGGAGTGCTTAATAACATTTACTCTGAAATATTGTGTAATAATTATTGTTGTATAAACAAATAAAAAATGCCACAACCAATATCCCTCGCAACAAGTAGAAACACAACATCTCACACATACAAAAAGTCGTTTTTGGATATTGCTTTAGTCATTCTTACCGATAACTACCAAAAGAGGAAAGGACTATGTTGTTGTCAAACTATTACTCTTGTTTTTCAAATTTCTTTGGTTGATTTTTGTTGGTGTAATGTGTTGTAAATATTGTATTAAATTTAAAATAAAATAAAGTAAAATAATACATACATACATACATACATACATACACACACACACATATATATATATATATATATATTATTATTTTTTTTCTTTCGATTTCTAAAAATTTTATTGAATAAAGAAATATTTTTTAATTTTTCAATTAGATACATTATGCTTTATTTTAACTTTGACGCATGGTATAGTAGGAAACCCTAGCTGTCGCCATCTTGAATGAGATCATCATGTATCAAATGTTCATCAAGGGTTTGGATGGCAGAACAAAATGTCTGTAGTTGTCTGCACCCTACCTCGCAGTGTCAAATCTGGAGGATGGGCTCTTTGATCTGATTAAAATCCCTCTGCAACTTCGCAAGCTCGTCTTGGGCACCCGCCAGATTGTAGATGATGCCCTTTTGGCCGCTTCGTGTGATGGCTTATACTGCAATTTAATTCCTCCTTCAGTTGAGAGGGGGAAAGGAGGTTTCGACTCTCTTCTAAGGGGTGTCGTCACCAAGGCCAACTAGTTATGGCGACATGAGTGGATGCAAACTTTTCCATGTGAATTTTGAGAAGAAACTGGAGGAGTAGAAGGCAGAGGCATAGGAGAGGCATCTTGAGAATATTATGGAGGATTACTTGAAGAAGCAAGCAAAGATTATGACCAGTTACCCCTCAAAGGCCAGGCTAGAGGTCACAAGGGTTCTTGAGCCAGAGGATTCTAATTGGCTTCTAGAGGAGGGTAGGAAGAAAGTTTTCTTACTTAAGATCTCAAAAACCAGGGGAAATATTTTTTGATGCAAAGTTCTTCCTGCCTCCAAGATGAGGTTATTTCCCTAGATTTGGCGAATTTTACGTTCTTTATGAGACCAATCTCAAGAGGTTCCCTTTGTCTGCAGGTCAAAGCCACAAATCTCGTTGCCTCACTCATAGCCATGATACAGGATTGGATGGAATCCCATATGGTATCATTCAACTCCTACATAGAGGTAGGTAGCTTCAAGATTTGAAATCCCTTTGCGAGTATGGCATAGCCAAGGATGCCTTGATTTATATAGTGTCAAAATTAAGAGGTGGAGGTAGAGGCTGGAGTGCATCCTCCTCCTCCCAACCCAAATCCTTTAAGGATGTCCTAAACCCAAGACATTCAACCTTGAACCCTAAAGATATCTCACGGCCAACATTTGTTGTGGATCAGGCAACATAAACCCCATCTCTTGAAGTGGATAACCTTGTATCTAGATTCATGATTGTAGATTATAATGATAGGCAATTATTTGTAGGTTAATGGTGTTTGGCCATTAACATTTTCTCTTTAGGAATGGGTGCACTAAAACTAGTCTCAGAAAACAATGTTGCATTTTCGTTCAAAAGGATTCTTTGTTGTGTTCTTCAAAAGAGGACTAACAAAATGTTTTTTATCAAGGACCCTATTTTTGGGGTCATCTAGTCTCTCTTTTCAACCATGGTTTCCTAATTTTAATCCTCTTGCCATGACGACTCTGGCAAACCTAGTTTGGGTAAGGCTTCCTAACTTGCACATTCACTTTACATAACCATATATCTTAGTCGATGTGGGTAACTTACTAGGTCACTTCATCGTGTTAGACACTAAAAAGATTGTGAAAGGAATTGTCACATTTGTTCGCATATGTGTCGAATTGGACCTCAGTAAAGGGCTGCCTTATAAAATCCTTCTCAAATGGTGGAGTAGGGTTTACTCGCAATTGATAGATTATGCAAACATTACTTTCCCTTACAAAACTTAGCAACAACCCAGTCATCTTCAAAATGTCTGTCCTTTTTCACAAGGGCCTTATACCCTCTAGATGCTAATAAAAAGAGTCTTGGATGGAAAGATCCAAAGGAAACAAAAGGATCCAAGACTACTTCGACTCACAAGTAGGACAACATATAACGATAGAAGACACCCACCTCCAAATAAACTCCTTCAAAATCAACCACATGTAGAGCCATCTCAACCCTCGGTAGAGGAAGCTCATCCTTAGACCGAAAAGGAAAAAGACTCAGCCATAAATTTGGCTTTGTCAATGAGTGGGCACAAATGTATTTACGAATCAGATCACTAGGTTAGTGACAAGGAAATAACAAGCAAGATAGAACCTCCAACAATGGAATCATCTCAAGGAAATGTCGTCATTGTCTCATCTGCATGTGTTCTTGAGAACTCCTCGGAATGGATAACATGTGCAAGAGAAATGGAAAAAATGAAAAATCCATGGATAATCTTGGGATCTAGGACCAGGAAGGTAGTAAATGTATTGTTGTGTAATGTGCTTATCAGTTATGGAAGGAATGATGTAATTTGATATTTTGAGGTAATACAAATCAATTTACAAACAAAAAAAGAAAAATAAGATATTTTTAAATTTTTATTACTGTTTGGTTTTGATGAGGAAAAAATAATTTCATGTAAAGAGATTTTAAAAAGAATAAAAATAAATAAATAAATTAATTAAATAAATAAAATTTAGTGTTATTTGGTCTTAGAAGTTCAGGGAAAGAAGGTGATAACTATATAAATTAGCCCAACCATATAAATTAAATGGCTAGTAAACGCGGATAAGCATAATTCGAGATAAAAAAACAAAATACTTATTTCATGATATATATTGCTAAAATAAAAATTAAAAAATCACAAAAACTAACTAAACTATAACTTTATTTGGAACAAAATTCTTAACCATGAAAGTTTACCCCTACTTTACCATGGAGATTCTTATTTTGTAAATAAATTTTGATACAATACCATGGGCCAATACCAATGTTTATCAATACCACATGACCAAAACAAGGATAACTCACCTTCCTTCTTTTTTTTTTCCAGGGGAGAAGGGCATCCCCGCTGAAGAAGCATCATGTTACATCTATATACATTATTTGTACAATTGAAACCGTACAACAGATATGCTGCAGAGCAGCGAAGCGGGAATAGTACAATATGCTGCGGAGCAGCCCAACATGCAACGAGAGTCGAACCTGGGTGGGGAGGTGATAAGCCGACTGTCCCAACCACTCGGGGTAAACGATCAAGTGCAAATGACATTTTTTTTAGTTATGTTGATTGAAATGTCTATTTTGGAATATGACATCTAGAAATTTAATTTAATTATCACTAATTATTAAATGGATGGTAGGGATTTACTATCCATATAATATTCTAAAATATTCTTCGTAGTATACACAAATCAAAGGATGAGATTTATTTTCAAAGTATTTATGTCTTTTTTGCCCTATAAATTAAATTCAATAACTAAAAAATGTCATATGAACAAGTGTCATATGAAATGAGTTATGGTTTTTTGAGCATGTGGTATTGATAAGCCATGGTATTGGCCCATGATATTGTAACAAAGCCTATTTACATATTAAGAATCTTCATTATAAAGTGGGATTGAATCACCACGGTTAAGAATCTTGTTACATGTTTTTTTTCTAAATTTATATATGTTTGACTTATATATTAATTATTTTAATCATTAATAATAATTATTATTATTTTAAATAAAGTTGCAATTTAATCTCCTTGAGAAAGTCAAAAAGTTGGAAGCTTGGCTTGCTCACTTTGAGCATCATGCCAATTGCTTGTATCACCCTCATCCTCCTCGAGGAACGGGCTAGATAATCCCGCTTCAAGTACCTCTGAAAACTTATTATGGTAACCAATGTCTTTATAGTTCTTTGTGTTCTTTGGTATGCTAAGCCTCTAAGGCTATGGACCTCTCAACTGGGAATTTTTCTTTTTGTATGTTGCATGGTTATAGCACTAGTCAAAAAACCTGGTCGGGGTGAGACCACATGCATTATGACATCTTTGTATGTGCTTTTTGATTAATATAGAAACTCTTCGACTTACAAAATAAAAATAAAAATAAAGTTGCAATTTAGTTCATTCTTATGATTTTTTTTAATTTTATCAAATTGAGATGTATAATGAAGTAAGTGTGACTATTGAATTTTACTAGCCATTTAATTTCTATCGTTGAGCTAACTAACTAATTTAATTAAAATGACAAAAAAGGCATAATTACTTTGGAAATAAATCTTAACATTTGATTTGTGTATACTACTAAGAATATTCTAAAATATTATGTGGAGGTTAAATCTCTACCATCCACCTTATAATTATTGATATTAAAATTGTGAAAACCATATTCCAAAATTGACATACCCATCCTCGTATTTAATTAATATTAACTTGTAATTAAGCTCAAGATTATATATAAAAATTAAGGAAGGTTAATGTAAAATAAACAAATAATGGATAACATAGGTCTCATCAAAGAAGTTGTCTACTCAAATAAAAAAAATAAAGAAAAAAGAATGGCAATAAAGTTAGATATGGCCAATGCCTTTAACCAACCGTGTGAGGCGGTCCTTTTTATTTGAGGTATGAGCAAAGTTGGGTTCAATCCCATATTTATTAGATGGATTTCTTCATGTATCAATGCTCCTTAGGTCACGAATTTAGTCAATGGACATCTCACTCTTTTTTATTTGAGGTCATGTGAAAATTTGGGTTCAACCCCTCCTTTATTAGATGGATTTGTTCATCTATCAATGCTCCCTAGACCACGCCTTTAGTCAACGTACATCTCACTTCTTTCTTGTAAGGAAACAAAGGACTAAGAAAAGGTTTCCCCATGTGACCTATTTTATATATTATCATGGTTAAATTTATTAGTTGGAAGCCTGAGACAGAAAGAATAATTAGGAATGTCCTTGGGATCAAAATAGTGAGGGAAGCAAGGAGATTGAACCATTCCAAGTTCATTGATGATATCATCCTTTTGGGTGGAGCTTCAACTATAATTACTTCCAAATATAAAAAGGAGGTTGATATTTTCATAGTTGTGATAAATCATCATAAGAGTCAAATTTTAGGATGGAATGTAAAGCCTCATGAGCTATAAGCCATTTATAGAAATATGTTATTTCCTTACACATGAAAATGATCCACCTTCGTGTAAGATCTCTGCTAGGGTTTCGCTTTGAAGATTCTGAAGCATCCTTACAAGTGTCTCTTCTCAAAACCCCATGGCATTGCCTTTGCTGAACTTCTATTACGAATAAAATATATATAAATAATATAAATATAAGTAATGAGGATCATTGTAATAATGATTAGTTAATTAATAACTAGGTTGAAGAAGAATCTCTAAATGGGACATGACTCTCCATGAAGAGGCACTTGCCTAATATATAAGTAGGCCCCTCACTCTCATTGTATCATCATTCTTATTCATACATTTTAATATATATTATTGTATCTCAATGGAGATCTTTATATTCCAAGTCTTCTGGAGTAATTAATCTGAAGAAGGAACTTTGTTAGCTTCATTTGGTATCAGAGTCGTTCGATCATTTGGCAAGCTCAACCGTTGCACAAGAGTCTCGTTCTCTGATCCAGGTCTTTGACCATTGAAATTCGTCAACTTCGTTGTCGTCGAAGCGTTTCACTACAAACTTTTGGAGTTTCTCCATTGCTAAGTTCCTCAGAGGCCTTGGCCATTTTTTAAAGAAGAAGAAAAATACATATTAAAAAAAAAGAAAAAAGAAAAAGTCAAATAGTTATATATAAAAAAATAGAAATCCAAACTTGAGAGAGATATATAAGAACATAATTTTCAAAAAAATAAAAAAATAACATATATATAAAATAAGAACTCTCAAATCCAACAGGTTGGATTTCTCCCATGATAGCTCTCCATTGTTGTCGTTCCGATCGCTGCCCAATCGCACGACCGACGGCTCTAGAGGCCTGTCCATCGGCACAACATTCTTTCGCACACCACTTCTCTATCGACTACTACTTGAGCTACCTTCCACTGACTTTTGCAGCAACTAACCACTACCATAAAAATATTTTGACCACCGATCCAGTCATTGTACGATCACTGCCAGTGGCCTTCAATCTACCCATTCATTTTTCTCTTGGGTAACCCAGTCACAAGACGTCAACGGTTCCATTACAATAATCGCCGTCATTGTTTGTCGATCAGCGATAATAGGTCATCAACCAAAGTGCCCACTGATACGCAAGCCGCACAACCGTCAACAAGAGTCATTGCCACAGTCGTGGTTGCCACCTTGCGACTCCGCCAGACCACCAAACCATCCTCGATTTTTTGTTCGCTCCATTCTTACATTCAAGACACTACTGCGTCACCATTGCTCCTTGTTCCAAACCCTCCTTCGCTAATTATGTTCGTTGTCCCGACTCAACCAAACTCCCACCACTCTCATCCATTTCGTGTCTGTCGTTCTTCTCCACTATTCCTCCTATGTCGATTTTTCCAACACACTTCGCCACCGCTCTGTATTGCTCAGTTCAATCACCACACCACCATCGCCGACCACACCGTTACTCGTTGAAATTAAAAAGAATTTTATTTTTTATCCAACTATTATGAAGGTGGCCCAACGATCAAACCAACTGTGACTTGTGTAGGGATGTGACCATAAGGAAACAACACATCAAATTAAAATCAAGGGGAATATTTATTTCCTTTAGAGACTTTAATTAAAGTTGACAAGGAGTATTATATAGTAATAATTACAAAATATTAAACCCTTCATTTTCTGCCAAACAAATGCCAACCATATTTCCAAGTGGTGTACCTTGACTGTTCGTGTGAATTAAGAGCAAAAGAAAAATAAAATAAAAATTTAAACATATAAATTATAAATTTAAACTATATAAACTACATATATCTATTTATGGGAAAAAGGGGTACAAATAAGAAGGGTCATTTTGGTCTAGTTACTATAGCTAATTGTTTTTTTCCTTTAAAGAAATATATCTTAAAAAATCTATTAAAAAAATGGGTAATTAGAAAAAGTACATTACAAGTAAGGAGGAATATTATTGAATTTTAAGAAGTTCACCTCGACAAAAGAAAAATGAAGACAATTGCCAACGAGAAAGAAATTGAGTCGAAGTCGGAAATGAAAGAGGGAATATTTCCTAAAACTTTTAGTATATGTGTCGATGCGCTATTCAAACTCAAAGGATCACTTGTGGGAAATGATGTTATCATCTCTATTGATCCTACTCAAAATAATAATTATGTTAGTACTAAATGTGCTAACCAATTAGTGATTCCTGAATCAAATATAATTGAAGCAAATTTTGTCGACACAAGCGACAAACAATAGGATATAAGTAATCTACGACTAAGTATTGGAGACTATACTTCTGTCTCGCAGTTCACACATAAAACCTTATTTTGCGACAAGAGTGATATAGTTATGGGTTTACCCTCGATCGAATCACTGGGATCCTTTATTCTAAATAAAAAATAAAAAAAATTGACATTTTCCCACAAAAAGAAAAAAATAACACTACAAGAGGTTACTTTGAAGCCAGATTCAGTAACACCAAAAGACATACAAGAAATCTCAAATTAATTCTTCAAGAAAGTAAAAAAACGATACAAAATATGCAAAAGGAAGTTGACAAAATCACTGCTGAAAAGGAGGAAGTTTCTCAACTTAGAGACCATAGTGAAAAATTAGTAACACAAATTAAGAAGCTTAAGAAGGACAGGAAGTTGTTGGGAAACAAGGGGCAACAACTTGCTAAAAAGGAAGCGTCGAAATCTTCAAATGTAGAAATTCAAGTTGAAGAAGACGAACAACGATCCAGTGAATATGACAACTCAAGAAGAAGACAAGTCAGTTAAAGAAAAGACACACTTAGATGTTGCAGTTCAGATGATAAACATCTCAAGTGAAGGTTGTGTAACCAACTCAATAACATCGTCACTTGAAGTAAATCAAAAAAATTCCACACACCTAATAAAAGAAAGTCAAACCAAAAAATTTCCCTATCGACATCTGAATCATGAGAGTAGACAACTCAACCAAGCTACATATCAGGATCATTCAGAACAGAAACAACAAACTGATGTTTCCAAATAATATTGATGTAACGTCAATCCAATCTTATGATGACAATTCGTTATGAAATTCCAGTGATCAGAATATTCCATAGAAGATTAATCTAGGATGGTCTGATCCCTTCTGAGTGTGACAGTTGTGTTTGTCACTTAGAAGATCATATCGACTTGTATCAACAAATATGACAGTGCCGATACGAGAAGACATTCGAAAACTAAAAAAGAGATGAATGCTTTTGCATCAACAAGCTTTGAGGGAAAATATTTTTTGAGGAAACCAATGTTACGAATAAAATATATATAAATAATATAAATATAAGTAATGAGGATAATTGTGATAATGATTAGTTAATCAGTAATTAGGTTGAAGAGGAATGTCTAAATGGGACATGACTCTCCATGAAGAGGCACCTGCCTAATATATAAGCAGGCCCCTCACTCTTATTGTATCATCATTCTTATTCATACATTTTAATATATATTCTTATATCTCAATGGAGATATTTATATTCCAAGTCTTCTAGAGTAATTATTCCAAAGAAGGAACTTTGTTTGCTTCAACTTTTGATAGGGGTAGGGGCATGAGCACGCAAGTTGGGAGGGGAGAGATCCCCTCTTATTGCAGCATTGCGATAGGAGAAATAAGCAGCCAAGGAGGGGTCGCAACCTCAAATGGAACCGAAGAAAGAAGGAAAGGTAGTCCTGTCTTAGGAGCACAATGGCAGGCAAGAATCCACGGACGATGTTTGCCAAGAGTAGTGAAGAAACCTCGATTTGTGATTCCTAACAACAAACTGGAGAACTATCGAAATTTTATGAAAGATCATGCATTGATTTGCAAGTTTATAGGAATTTGGCCCACTGAACGAGATCTGGTGAAATGGATTCAATTGAAATGGCAGGCAAAATGGCATATATATATATATGAAGTTGGGGGCTCAAGGATTCTTTATAGTGATTTTTACCAGTCTTGAGGATAAGGAGAGGGTTTTTGGAAATAGTCCCTACTTCTATTACAATGTTGGTATCTTCATGCGTCATTGGGAGGAGTTTTATAACCCAGATCACGAGAAATTTATGGTTGCCTCGTATGGGTCAGACTATTTTCCCTTCCTATGGATTTCTGGGATCCAGAAATACTGGAAGGAATAGGAAACTCTATTGGGAGTTTTGTTAAGGTTGTCAATTCAACAAAATGGGGAAGGTATACTTCATATGCCCAAATCTGTGTGTATATGAATTTAACAGAGCCCCTACCAGAATTCATTTAGCCGAAGTATCAAGATGAGGTATGGAAACAACCATTGGATTATGAACATATTCCATTCCGTTGTCGAACATGCCATGAATACGACCATTTGTACAAGGAATTCCCTCGTAATAAAACCAAACCTGTAGTGTTGCAGACTGTTAAAGACACAAAAAAACTCCAGGAAAATTCAGATGGATTCTAGGAAGTCCAAAAAAAGAAGCGTAATGTGCAAAACCCACTAGTTTTAGCCCAACAACAATTTTGGAAGGCCCCTAACAACTCAAACCATTTTGAGATCTTGACGGAGGAAGGCGAAACTCCCAGCAAGGCTCGAGATTCCGTGAGCACACATAAGCCTATAGCTCCTCCGAAGGGTGACCATAATGCTAAGAGGAAAGTTGAGGAAGAACCACATGAAAAGGAAGAACAAGGGAAAAATAAGCATAAAGTGAATATGGAGATAGATGGAATGAAGGAGAATCTCAACATAGAAGAATAGATCATGAAATGACTGTTGAATGAATGGTGCCATCTAGATAAATGATTCATCCCTGAAGACAAAAAAGAATTATACAAGGAAACATTTCAATAATATCAAGCCAAACGAGGATCAATATCTCTGGATCAGCCATAACACTTGGGCTCCTAGTCGAACCAAGGCCTAGATCCAAGCACAACAGGAAAAGGAGGTAAGAAGAGGGGCCGAAAGAACTTGCAAGAATCTATCTAGATCATGGGTGATTTGTTGGTAAACTCAAGCAAGGTGGTATCGCTATCAACGGTTTTCCACCAAATTAACAAGCCTTTCCAATGATTATTACATATTGGAATGTGAGAGGCCTCCACAGTAGAGGCAAGCAATGGTACTTAAAAGACTGAATCAAAAGAGACAAACCGAGTATTATGATTCTCCAAGAAACCAAAACCTCGGAGATTAAACTTAAAGACACGTTCAGGAATTTCAAACCCCAGTACAAAGTGATAGCCCAAGATTCCAAAGGGAGTGCAGATGGGATCACTCTTTTATGGAATCTTGCAGAAATTATATTTGAAGGTTGGGTTAGCCTGCCTCGAATTCTCTTAGGTAAATTCCGACAAATTGGTACTCATGATTGGGCTCTACTAACCAGGGTATATGGGCCTAACATTCCAGGAGAAAAAGGGGTTTTCCTCTAGAATTTAGGAAAACTCAAAAGACTATACTCAGAGGAGCTTTGGATTTTAGGTAGTGATTTCAATCAGATCATGTCGCTGCAAGAAAATAAGGGAGGCATGTGTCACATGGATGCCTATATGGAAGCATTATGGGACACAAATGAGGAACTACATTTAATGGATTTGCCGAAAAATAACAGGGTGTATACTTATAACAACAAGCGAGGACGCCCTCACCAGGTAGTGTCGCGCCTTGATTGATTCCTTGTATCTAAACATGTGATTAGTAGGGATATCTTTATTGAAGCTTCCATTCTCCCCTGCATGGGATCAGACCATTGGTCGATCAGGTTGGAGATTGATCTAAAAATGTGTAGAAATTTTTGTTTTCCCACCCCGGTTTTCAGTTTCACCTTATTTCTCCCATGTAGTTAAATGCCCTTTCCCATAACCATACATTCAACAAGCTGGAAAAAATAAATTTGCTGAAAACACAAATTCTGGAAATTTTTACAGAATGCTGGAAATTGCAGAAATAAAAATCAACAGTAATAAACATCCATTAAATCACATTTAAACACTGAGATTTTTGGTCAATGTGACCCTGGAAAAACCCCCTACAACTCTTGGGGAAAACCAGTTTGAGAGCTCTTCTTTATTTCTGGAAAATGCCTTTTACAGTGAGAAAATTTTCAGCAAAACAAATTTTTCCAGCAAGCAAACTTATCTGTTTTTCAGCCTAACAGACAATCTGGAAACTTGTTGTACGAACTGTACGGACCGTAAAGATGTACAGATTGTGCGGACTGTCGTACGGACAGACCTCGGTTTCCGTGCAGAAAATCGCCTCCTCGAAATTCGTGCCCAAAAATCAGTTTTTCTCTGTTTGCTCAACAAAAATCTGCCTTTTTTCTGCTTGTTCTTTCAGCTGTACGGATTTGCTGAAGTGCTGCCTTGGTATGTGTGCCAAGCTGCTGCCTCCTTCTCCTTCCTGTCCAGAAATCTCCCTTGCTCTCTTGCTCTCCTTCTCCCAATCTGCTCATGAAAGAATGAATGATCTTTTCCTCCTTTTCCTCCCTTAATCCAACCCTAAGTGACTTTTGGGTGATCCCTAAATCCAATGGCTGAAATAGATTTAGATCAATGGCTGAGATTAAATGCTCATTTAAATCTCACTTTCTATTTTTTAATTCACCCCACTTTAATAAAGACCCACTTAGTCATTTATTTCCAAAGTCACTTTTCCTTTCTAATTTTTCATTGACTTTATAAAAGTCACTTTAAAATTAGACTTAGTAACTTTATCACTTAAAGTCACTTTTAAATTAGATTTAACTTTATAAAAATTATAAAGTTACTTTAGGAGAAAAATTAAATTCTTTTGGACACTTTTCCCTAGGCCAAAGATCAAAGCCTTAAGGAACCACCTGTCCTCCGGTACCAAATTTCAACACTCCCTCTTACCGAGGAAGGTGTTCCTCACCACACCCATCTTGTCTCTGAAGTAGACATGCTTGCCTCGTGGTAAGGCTTTGGTAAGAATATCTACAACCTGCTCATCAGTGGAAATATACTCAAGCTTCACAACTCCCTTCTGAACATAGTCTCTGATGAAATGATATCTGATCCCGATATGCTTTGACCTGTCATGAAATACTGGATTCTCTGTGAATTTAATGCAACTCTGATTATCACAGTAAATCACTGAAGGTCTCAACGGCTGACCAAATAAGCCAAACAACATCTTGCGAAGCCAGATGGCCTCACAACTAGCTAGACTGGCTGCCATATACTCTGCTTCCGCCGAACTCAGTGCTACTGACTGTTGTTTCCGGCTGAACCATGACACTACTGCTGAACCCAACCCAAAATAGCACCCTGAAGTGCTCTTCCTATCAGAAACACAACCTGCCCAATTAGAATCAGTGTATCCTGCTAATCTCACTCCATCCCCCTGCCTGTAGTCCAGACCATAATCCACTGTCCCCTGCAAGTACCGCAAAATGTGTTTTTGCAGCCACCCAGTGAACCTTCCTAGGCTCACACATAAACTGACTCATCGTGTTGACTGCAAAACAGATATCTGGTCCAGTGTTGACCAAATACATCAAGGAACCAATCAGTTGCCTGTACAATGTGGGATCCACCAACTCGGAATCTGAAGCATGAAGCTTCTTCCAGTTGGTGATCATCGGCGTCGACATGGGTCTATAATCCTCCATGTGGAATCTGCTAAGGATATCCACAATATACTTCCCCTGCCCCAGGAAGAAATGCCCCTCCTCCTGCCACACCTCCAAACCCAAAAAGTAATGCATCAAGCCGATGTCCTTCATCTCAAACTCCGTCGCAAGATCTCTCTTGCAGTGCTCTATGAGTCTCTCTCCACCTGTAATGATCAAGTCATCCAGATACAACACCAGAATGAGAGGCTCCTCACCTATCACAATAAAGTAAAGGTTCAGATCTGCCTCACTCTTTGTGAAACCCATCCCCTGCAAGTATGTATCTATCCTGGAGTACCAAGCTTTGGGAGCTTGCTTCAGGCCATAAAGGGCCTTCTTTAGTCTGCACACATGGGACTCCTTCCCATGCACCTCAAAGCCCTGTGGCTGCTCAATGTACACCTCCTCCTGTATGAAGCCATTGAGAAATGCGGTCTTCACATCCATCTGGTGGATCTTCCAACCCATCTTCGCTGCTATCGATATAATGGAGCGGATCGAAGTATATCAAGCCACGGGAGCAAAGGTCTCCTCATAATCAACTCCCTCTACCTGGGAGAACCCTCTAGCCACGAACCTTGCTTTGAATTTCTCAATGCTACCATCTGCAGCATGCTTTACCTTGTAAAGCCATCTGGAAGTAACCACGGATTTTCCCTCAGGCCTCTGCACCACCTCCCAAACATCATTCTTCATGATAGAAGAATACTCCTCCTGCATGGCCTCTCTCCAGACGTGCTGGCTAGCTGCCTCCTCATAGTTAGAAGGCTCAGAGTTAAGGATGATGGTAACCATCGCCATATAGCTACAAAACCTCTCAGGTGGTCTACTCTCTCTGACCGGCCTCTTCGGCTCAGCAACAGATGTGGCATCTCTCAAGGTGTCCTAAAGCCACTTGGGCTTTCTCTTCCCTGAGCATGCTTCTCCCATAGGAGAATGAAACTCCTCCTCCTCATCACCATTAGTAGCCTAAACTCCTGACTGTTTGTCTGCTATCCTCCTGCCTGCACCTGAACCTGTAGAAGCTGAGGTACCATGTGAGCTGTCCATCAGTGGACTCCCTAGTGAACTGCTCTGCATGCTGCCCGGAGCACCACCCCTCTGGCTCGGCGAGCCACTGCCCACTGACGGACCTGACATCCTCATAGATGTACCTCCGGATCCTCCTGATCCCTGCCCACTGGATCCCTACGACTGACTCAACTGCTACTGAGGGTCTGGCTGATCCAGATACTCTAACTGTCGTGACCTCCTAAAGGCCTCGTCCTCCTCGAACTTCACATCCCGTCTGACAACAACTCTCCTCTGTGCAGGAATGTAAATCCTAAAGGCCTTTGAGGTCTCACTGTAGCCCACAAAGATACCCTTCTCTGCGGTGGGCTCTAGTTTGGTCCTCTTCTCCTTGGGTATATAGGAGTATGTAATGCATCCAAAGATATGAAGATGACCAATATCAGGTTACTTCCTAAAGAAAGCCTCCTCCGGAGTCATGTGCCCCAAGGCACGATGCGGACTCCTGTTCTGCAAGTAAACAGCTGTGTTGCAGGCCTCTGCCCACAAGAACAATGGCAACCCCTGATCATGTAACATGGCTTTGGCAGCTCCTATGATGGATCAGTTCTTCCTCTCCGCAACCCCGTTCTGCTGGGGGTTGTAAGGAACAGTGAACTCCCTCCTAATGCCTGCCTCCGCACAATAATCAACAAACTCTCCAAGGGTGTACTCTCCTCCATTGTCCGACCTCAGGGACTTGATCTTCCGACCTGTCTGTGTCTCCACAAGAGCTCTGAACTCCTGAAACCGCTTGAAGACCTCACTCTTGGTCTTCAAGAAATAAATCCAAGTCCTCCTGGAGTGATCATCAATGAATAAAACATAGTACTCATATCCACTCAAGGAAACATGAGACATCCAACTGCTCACATCAGAATGAATCAAATCAAGTATCCGAGTCGCTCTGCTGTCACTGCTGGGAAAAAGGGATTTGGCAAACTTGCCCATTGCACAACCTCTGCAAGTATCAAAGTGATCAATACTGAAATCTAGCACACCTGTAGTGATCTCCCGCAATGTCCTAAAGGCTCCATGATACATATGTCCCATCCTGCGGTGCCAAATCTCACACAGCTCAGAACTGCTAGCTCTGTTGTCGGTACTACTGCTCGATGCCAAAAGGGGCTGGAATGCAAACTTGTACACCTTTGCATGGCGTACACCTATCACTCTAGCTGAATCAGCTGGAGTGCCCCTGGGATACATCAACACCTGTCCTCCCCTGAACAGTACCTCATATCCTCTGTCCTCCAACGCTGAGACGGATATGAGGTTCTTCCTCATCCCTGGCACATAAAGAACATTTGACACCTTCAAGGGAGGTTTGGACTCCCTCTGAAATGTCAGTGTCCCCACCCTGACTGCTCTAACAACTCTGTCATCAGCGAGTACTACCTCAATATCAGTGCCACTCTCTGAAAGCTCTGAGAAGTACTCACGGACTCCTATCATATGACGTGAAGCCCCACTGTCCACATACCAGATACCTGAAGATGCTCCGCTAATCGAGGGAAAAGCATGCTCCCTCTGAACCTGTGTGACAGGTGATCCTGCACTAGAGGACTCACACGTAGTGAACGCAAACTCCCGGTCAAACGACCTGTAAAGTCCTCAATCTCTGCTGAAGCTGCCATGTCCTGGTTCTTCCCCTTCTTCTTCTTCTTCTCCGGACACACAACTACATAGTGTCCCATCTTTTGACAATTCCAACACTTCACCTTGGAATAGTCCTTCTGTGTGTTCCCCTGTTTACTTTTACCTTTGCCTTTGCCCCCACCATTGCTTGCGGAAGCCTGCTTCTTCCCTTTGCCTTTCTTGCCTCCTGTCACCAGTGCTACATCCTCATCCTGCTCAACTGGCTTGGCTGCCCTAAGCCCGACCTTTTCTGATCTCTGTTTGAATGCAATCATCCCAAAACCTCTCCCATGTGGGAAGGGTCTCACGTGCACAAACCCCATCAGCAAAGTTCAACCATGAACGGGGGAGGCCATTCACTGCAATCCGCACCAACTCAGTGGGTGGAATGGCCTCTCCAATCGCTGCCAACTCATCTCTCACATTAGTAATCTTTGTGAGATATCTAGTTGCACTGTCATTACCCATCTTAATGTTTTTCAGTTTCTCCTTCAGAACCATTTTCCGGTTCTCATTGGTACTCTGGTAGAGATTGGACAATGCTGTCCACATCTCATGGGCATTGCTCTTTCCTCTCACATGAGGAATGCAATGGTCTTTGATTCCGTCTAGAATCAACCTCTTACCCTTGTTGTTCTTTTTGTTATAAGTTGTCAACTGAGTAGCATCAGTAGGCACAACAACAGGGTTCTGTGTGGTATGCACCATGATATCCTAGACTTTTGCCTCCTCAAAGATACTCTGCATTCTCTCCTTCCAAACGCTGCAATTTGTATGCCCATCTAGCCTATCCTCCACCCTCAATCCCAATGACATCCTGCTGTCCTAAAACTGAAAAATAGCACTGCTGTAGTAAAGGTAAAACTGTTGTTTATGAAAAAATCAGCTTGCTGGAATTTCCTAAGTGAAAAATCAGCAACTGTAATTTTTCCTTTTGCTGTCCCAAACTGCCCTTCAGCACTCAAGCTCTGATACCATGTAGAAATTTTTGTTTTCCCACTCCGGTTTTCAGTTTCACCTTATTTCTCCCATGTAGTTAAATGCCCTTTCCCATAACCATATATTCAACAAGCTGGAAAAAATAAATTTGCTGAAAACACAAATTCTGGAAATTTTTACAGAATGCTGGAAATTGCAGAAATAAAAATCAACAGTAATAAACATCCATTAAATCACATTTAAACACTGATATTTTTGGTCAATGTGACCCTGGAAAAACCCCCTACAACTCTTGGGGAAAACCAGTTTGAGAGATCTTCTTTATTTCTGGAAAATGCCTTTTACAGTGAGAAAATTTTCAGCTAAACAAATTTTTCCAGCAAGCAAACTTATCTATTTTTCAGTCTAACAGACAATCTGGAAACTTGCTGTACGAACTGTACGGACGTATGAGCGTACAGACTGTACGGGCGGCCGTACGGACTGTACGGGCGGACCTTGGTTTCCGTGCAGAAAATCGCCTCCTCGAAATTCGTGCCCAAAAATCAGTTTTTCTCTGTTTGCTCAACAAAAATTTGTTTTTTTCTGCTTGTTCTTTCGGCTGTACGGATTTGCTGAAGTGCTCCCTTGGTATGTGTGCCAAGCTGCTGCCTCCTTCTCCTTCCTGTCCAGAAATCTCCCTTGCTCTTTTGCTCTCCTTCTCCCAATCTGCTCATGAAAGAATGAATGATCTTTTCCTCCCTTAATCCAACCCTAAGTGACTTTTGGGTGATTCCTAAATCCAATGGCTGAAATAGATTTAGATCAATGGCTGAGATTAAATGCTCATTTAAATCTCACTTTCTATTTTTTAATTCACCCCACTTTAATAAAGACCCACTTAGTCATTTATTTCCAAAGTCACTTTTCCTTTCTAATTTTTCATTGACTTTATAAAAGTCACTTTAAAATTAGACTTAGTAACTTTATCACTTAAAGTCACTTTTAAATTAGATTTAACTTTATAAAAATTATAAAGTCACTTTAGGAGAAAAATTAAATTCTTTTGGACATTTTTCCCTAGGCCAAAGATCAAAGCCTTAAGGAACCACCTATCCTCCGGTACCAAATTTCAACAAAACGTTCCCCCAAAAACCGACCGTTCTGATTCAAATCCTTCTAGCTAAGGGACCCTTCATTCATGCCAAAGGTGGAAAGACGGTGGAAAGGGAGCTTAGTCCAAGGCCGAAATCACATGCACTCTTTTCAGCTAAAACTAAAAGACCTTAAATCTTAGATCAAGCGATGAAACCAGGAAGATTTCGGTAACATTATGAAAGATCAACAACAACTTCAAAATAGAATGCAAGAAATACAGCAAAGAATCATTCATGAAGGCAGATCTTAGGGCACTATGGTGGAAGAAGGTTGACTTGTAAATGAGATGGGGGAGAGAAGAAAACAGGAAGAAATCCTGTGGAAGCAAAAATATAGATACAATGGCTTAGGGAAGGTGAGAGAAATACTATATTTTTCACAAAGCAATGATCCAACATCGACAACACAATAGAATATTTTCCCTAAGGATGATTTGGGGAATAGATTAATTCATCACGAAGAGATGGAAAAATTTGTGGTGAATCACTTTCATTCTCTTATGTCGGAGCCCTCCCAGGATAGATTGGAAGTTATTCAAAGAATAACTCAGAACATTCCTCAACTCATCTCTCGCGACCAGAATCTGGCCCTTATGCGTGCGGTTAACTTGGAGGAAACAGAGGATGTTGTCAAACAGATGGCTAAAAAAATGCACCAGGGCCTGATGGATTTACTGTGGAGTTCTACCAGGTTGCTTGCAGCTTCATTGGACAAGATATTTTGGAGGTTGTGGAGGAATACGATTGTAACCAGAAGGTAATATCGGGTCTTAACTCCACATTCATAACTTTAATTCCTAAAACTATTAAATCTAAAGATCCTCGAGGCTTCATACCTATTACCTTGTGTAATGTCATTTACAAGATCATATCCGCAATTATTGTTAAGAGTCTCAAGCCTCTCCTCCATAGCCTTATCTCTCCTGAACAAACGGGTTTTGTGGAAGGCCATCAAATCTTGGAT
This sequence comes from Pinus tabuliformis, assembly GCA_031772625.1. Taxonomy (NCBI): domain Eukaryota; kingdom Viridiplantae; phylum Streptophyta; class Pinopsida; order Pinales; family Pinaceae; genus Pinus; species Pinus tabuliformis. The sequence goes on along the minus strand of CM062815.1, from coordinate 160,298,483 downwards.
GATATCATTACTTTCCAAGAAATTATCCATTCTTTGAAGCAACATAAAATTCCTAGATTGATGATCAAGATGGACCTATCTAAAGCCTATGACCGGTTAACCTGGACTTACCTTATCAGTGTTCTTAAATCTTTTGGTTTTGATCAATGGTGGCTTAACTCAATCCTGTCCCTAATCTCGTCCCCTATTTTTTATATCATGTTGAATCGTTCCCCCTCTCAAACATTCAATCCCTCCCATGGATTTAGGCAAGAGACCCAATCTCTCCTTTTCTCTTCATTTTCACGGTTGAGGGTCTTAGTAGATATCTGAAATCGGTGGCACAATCATCCCAACTCAAGGGCCCGCGTCCTTGGGGTAATTATCTTCCCATTACCCACTAGTAATTTGTGGATGACATTATGTTATTCTGTCAGGTGTCACCACGGGAAGTGAGAAGGATCAAAGATATTATGCAGGATTTTATGACAGCCTTGGGCACTTAGATCAATAATGGAAAATCTAGTTTATTTTTCTTTAACTCTTTCACGGTCACCGTTACAACTAATATATATAAACCGCCGATGGGATTTGAACCCAGTCGATGACCCCAATGGCCGGACCACCGACAATGGTGGTCACTGTACAAACCATACAAAGCGCCACATTACATGTTACCGCCACTGTAACAGTTCCACCAATTATAAAACAATGCCAAAACACCAATGGGTCCTCCAAACCGCATATCTTAACCACCGATTGAAACCGTAGTGTCAAACGGTTTCATGTGAAAAAAAATAACCAATGTTTATTTTGGTTGGGCGGGGTTTGGAACTGTCGACCTCGCACCTAATTTTGGCACTTTACCAACGGACCAACGACCCTACATTGTAATGTTCGCCGACACATATTTATTAAAACCCAGATTCATTTGCCTAGCGACCAAACGAAGGTGCAAAGGACGGAATCATGTGGATCGTGGAACCCTGAGCATCTGGAGGCAGTGGAACCATGAGCCGGAGAATATGCAAGATGCCAAAACTATTCCCTTAAAGGGCCAGAGATGCCAGTGACAAAATTTTTCAAGTTGATAGTCATTTTTGTACGTTTTCTCGCTAGGAGTCCAAACGTGCAGTCAAATTCTCCATCTGAGCAACAAAATTTCAGGTTTCCAGCAAAAAGGAATCATTGGAGAATCTCGTGGAATCTAAAAGATTCCCTTGGAGGCTGATTTTTTACAGAGGCAGAATGATGCAAACTTTATAGTCATTTTTCACAGAATTTCACAAGGAGTGCAATGGTGTGCTTAGAATCTTTATCCCAACAGTGTATTTTTCAGCGATCTTTAGGAAGGAATCTTTGGGGAAATCTTCAAGATGCCCGAGGGTCTAGAATTTGACGGTGTCAGAAAGGGTCAAAGTTTATAGTCGTTTGACACGATTTCGTTCCATGAATTCAACGACGGTGTCCATTTCAATAGCTGAGCTTTACATTTTTAGGCCATCCTCGAAAGTGAAGGTATATGATGCAATTATGTCATGCTTTTCTTCTGATTTTCTAAGATGATGTTTTTGTTGTTGAGATCCCTGATTACCATTATGTTGAGGGATACTTGATTACCATTATGTTGAGGAATTCCCATTTTAGTGAGAGTTCCTATAGGGAGAATGTCTTGTGGAGAGACATGCCACTCTTATTGAGGGAATTTTCCCATGTGAGTGAGAGTTCCTAAGAACATCTCATGGAGAGACCTACCACTTTAGTTGAGGGTATTTATCCTTGTAATGACAAAGAACATACCATGTACATTATCATCATTTGCAACATTTAATGAAGCGACCTCCCCACTCTTGACACCAGGGCCCAGAGACGTAATCCACACTAGGTGAACTTTGTTATCAATGTGTCTATGTTCTTTGATTTGATGGTTATCGTTACATTTCATCTTCTTTACAAGTATGCACATATGGATTTTCATACTCTTTCATATGCAATTATGCTAACATCACAGAAGTAAAAGACCTTGGTTAATTCTGGTAGCTGAATAGATCCAGATCAATACCATGGTGTATTTACACTTTTTTGTTCATTAGATATTCAAACATATGTGTCCCCTACTCTAGTGGATCTTCGAAGAGTTATCAACAATCATTGCAAGGTATCTGGAAAGATGCCTAAGGGTCTTCCACGTGCTCAAGATCATGACCATGCTATTCATTTACAGCTTGGAAGTGTACCACCTAACATTAGGCCTTATAAGTATCCATATGCACAAAAGAGCTAGATTGAGCATATGGTTCAAGAAATGTTATAGGTTGGCATCATTCAACCTAGCTAGAGTGCTTTATCTTCACCAAATGGTTATAAAAAAGAATGGTTCATAGAATACAAGTTTAGATTATAGACAATCCAACAAAATGACATTCAAAGATAATTCCTATTTCTTTCATTGATGAATTATTAGATGAATTTCATGCAACAATTTTCTTTATTAAGTTGTATCTTCATTATGGATATCATCACCTCATATTGAGGCAAGAAGACATTCCTAAAACAACCCTCAGAACACATGAAGGTCATTGTGAGTTTTTGGTTATGCCATTTGGACTTACCAATGCACCTTCAACATTTCAAAGCTTCATGAATTTCATTTTCAAGCCCTTCCCAAGAAAAGTTGTGGTATTATTTTTGATGACATACTATTCTACAACAAATTTTATAAAGAGAATGTACAACATGTTGACAAGGTCTTAACACTATTGGAAGAGCAACAACTATATGTAAAGCCTTCCAAGTGTGCCTTCTGGGTTCAAGAAGTGGAATATTTGGGCTGTATTGTATCCCAAAAAAGTGTAAAAGTGGACCCTAACAAAATCAAAGCTATGAGGGAATGGCCATTCCCCAAGACCCTGAAGAAACTTATAGGATTCTTAAGATTGATAGGATATTACCACAAATTTGTTAAGGATTATGGTTAAATAGTAGACCCTATAACAAAATTATTAAAGAAGGAAGCATTTTCTTGGACTAAATAAGTGACCAAAGCTTTTGAAATACTTAAAGAGGCTATGTGTACAACTCTCATATTGACCACACTTGATTTCACAAAAACCTTCATTATGTAGACTGATGCCTAGAGGCATGCCATTAGTGCAGTTTTGATGTAAGAAGGAAGCCCCCTTACCTTTGAAAGTAGTGAACATAAAGGAAAGAACTTACTTAGACCCATATATGAAAAATAAATGTTGTCCATACTACATGCAATTAATAAGTGACATCCATACCCAATAGGAAGACACTTCAAAGTAAAAATAGATTATGATAATTTGAAGTACTTCTTGGAAGAAAGACTATCTTTAGAAAAGCAACCAAAATGAGTTACAAAGATGCTAGGTTATGACTTTGAAATTATCTACAAAAAGGGAAAATAAAATATTATGGTAGATGTACTCTCAAGGACAAAGTAATACACAAAAATACTTACTATGTGCGATGTTCATTCCACAATCATACTAGGTGGAAGAAGAAAGGGTAAAGTGGAAGTAAGATGAGAAGGTATGCAAGATCATTCAACAACTATAGAGGTACCTCGATGCAATAGGAAAAAATTATGTGGAAGAATGGTTTGTTGCGGTATTAAAGATCATTTATACTCATGTAAGAATTCTCAACTCAAATAGAAGGTCATCTTGAAATTACACAGTTCTCCTATTGGAGGACATTCAAGGTTTTTGAAAACATATCATAGGATTAATAATAAAAAAAATCGAGAAGGCCTTAGAATAGATGTGCAAAATTTTGTGGTTAAATGTATGGTATGCCTGATCCAGACTTAAACAGGAACACAACAAATTATAGAGATAACCATAAACACAGATATGCAGCGGAAATAATACTTCACTTCATTAATGTAAAATACTGAAATATGCTTACAAACAGTAATGGAAATAAACCAGCTAGGGCGATGGTAGCTTATCTCTGAGAAGAGATGTGGTGGCTACATGCCTCTGAACTGTCTTACAATGAGGCTCGAAGGCCTATCTATTGTTGAGAAACAATGGAAAATCCTTAACATTCCAAAACCTAACCCTAGAAGATGAAACGCCAAACTGTGGGCCCCGTTTGGGTAAATTGGTACATCAACTTCCCAGGGTCGTAACTTTGGCATACGATCTCTGTTTGACGCGTACAATAGCTCGTTAGAAAGATCTATCCGAACACTACCACTTTGGGCCTCAGATTTCCCAAAAAACGTCGTTTAGGGCCTCAAAACAGCTCCGGAAGTTTAGGACCCGAAAAACTGCTAAAAATAGTAAGTTGTGCTACAATTAAGGAAACTGAAAATGCTAAGAGAAACAATGGTGGGGGTCCAGGAAGACTTGGCAGGTGGCCACCAAGATCCACCTGGACCATTCCTCCCCCCTTAGGAAGCAATGATCCCCATTGCGTTGAGTTCCTCCATGAGATGAGGAAACTTTTGCTGAACTTGGTCCCTAGTGAGCCACTTGCCCTGGTGAAGGAGTTGGCCTGCTTTGACAACTCGATACAGTTGGATATTCTGTTGGCGAGTGTTCTTGATCTATGTGTCCATGATCCGATCAGTTGCAGCTTGTTCCATGCAATCTGGATTTAATTCTGTGGGTGTGAGCTGTTCTGCAATGTCGGATGTGTCTAGCAATGGTGGAAAGTATGGCCGAAGGCGGTCCACATTGAACACTGGGTGTAGGCCAAGGAATGGGGGAATGCTGAGCTCAAATGCATTGTCTCCCACAGCCTTAGTAATGGTGTAAGGACCATATCGGAGTGGTCTCAGTTTCCGATAGGCTACAGTAAGGCGTTCCTTTTGCAAATGCAACCAGACTTTGTCGCCCACCTGAAACTTGTGTGGCACTCGATGTTGATCATGTCACTGCTTGTACTTGGCATTTGATTTCTCCAGAATGTCATGGACCTGCTGGCGAATATGTTGGATGTGCTCAATGAAGCTGGTTGCCTTATCTGTTTCGGACTGGACATGAGCCGAATCTGTGTGAGTAGCTGCAAGTGGCATGGCCACATCAATGGGGCATAGTGGCTGGAATCCCAAGCCCACCTGAAAAGGGCTGTGGCCAGTCGAGCTGTGAAGAGCTCGGTTGTAGCTGTGCTGAACATAGGGGAGGCTCTCGTCCCATGTGCGTGGATGCTTTGAGTTGTACATGCGCAGAATGTGTACAATCATCCGATTGACAACCTCTGTCTGGCCATCAGTTTGAGGATGGAAGGCTGTGGACTTAGTGAGTTTGGTGTCCAGCATTGACCAGAGACTAGACCAAAATGTACTGAGGAACCGACTATCCCGATCTGAGATGATAGACTGTGGGATCCCAAAGTGCACCCACACTCGTTCAAAGAAGAGTTTAGCAGTGGCTTCTGTTGTGATATTCTTCTTGCAGGCCGCCATAATGGCCATCTTCGAGAACCTGTCGACGATCACAAAAACACAATCATTTCCAAGCTTAGTGGAAGGAAGGCCTGACATGTAATCCATGGAGATGGATTCCCAAGGTCGACTAGGGGTAGGCAGCAGGGTATAGAGGCCTTGCTTCTTGATGGTTGGTTTGGCAATGGCACAGGCAGTACATGATCTGATGTACTTCCCGACATCCTGTCGAAGATTTGGCCAATAGAAATACTTTTGCAGTACTGCCACCATTTTATCGACCCCGAAATGCCCAACAGCCCGACTGTAGTGTGCTTCCCAAATCATCTTGGCACGCTCTCTTGAAGGAACACAAAGGTGAACCAGGTGGCATAACAGGGCATCCTGGAGGTGAAAATATGGAACATGCTGACCCCCCAAGAGTGTCTGGTATGTGTGGCCAAATTCTGGGTCGCTTTTGTAGAGAAGTGGCCAATCAGAAGTCTCATGCCCACAAGAGTTGAGCACGGTGGTTAACGCCATGATCGGTGGTCGACTGAGGCAATCTGCAACATTATTGGTGCTGCCCTTCTTATACTTGATATTCAAATGGAACTGTTGCAGATATGTAGACCACTTCTGATGGCGATCATTCTGCAATTTCCCTTGGGTCTGTATGAACGGTCGGTGGTCTGTGTGGATGACCGTTTCCTTCCCCAAAATGTAATGCTTCCATTGTCGGCAGGCCTGCACAATGGAATACATCTCTTTATCATAAGTGGGATACTTCCGGACTGTGTCTGAAAGTGTTTCACTGTGATATGCCACTGGATGCCCGTGTTGAGTAAGGACTGCCCCAATAGCATAGTCAGAGGCATCTGTCTCGACCTCAAATGGTTGTTGTAAATCTGGTAATGCGAGCACTGGTGCCGTGCAGAGGCGATCTTTCAACTCTATGAATGCCTTCTGTTGAGATTCAGACCAAAAGAATTTCGCTTTCGCTCCTCCCTTGGTGACTTGACTTAAGGGCCAAGTGATATGAGAAAACCCCAACACGAACCTGCGGTAGAAGTTGGCAAGACCTAGAAAGCTGCGGAGCTCTGTCAGAGTGGTTGGAGATGGCCAATCCCGAATGACTTGGATCTTGGCTGGATCCACATGCACCCCCTGTTCATCAATAATGTATCCCAGATACTGAACCTGGGTCATGCCAAAAGTGCATTTCTCCAAATTGGCACATAGCTTGTGTTGCCGCAGTGTTTGAAGAACCTGTCGGATGTGGTGGAGGTGCTCTTCCCAACTCTGGCTGAAGATCAGAATGTCATCCAAGTATACCACTACAAATGAGTTGGTGAATGGCCGCAAGATGTCATCCATTAGCCTCATGAAGGTTGCAGGAGCATTCGTCAATCCGAAAGGCATAACCAGCCATTCGAATCTTCCACACATCAGAGGGTTCAATTGGTACCTGGTGATATCCTGACTTCAGATCGGTCTTGCTGAAATATTTTGCCCCCCTTTAGTTGATCCAAGAGGTCATCAATCCACGGGATTGGGTACCTATTACAGACAGTGATCTTGTTCAGCGCCCGATAGTCAATACAGAGTCTCCAAGTCCCATCCTTCTTCTGTACCAACACGATCGAGCTCCCACAAGGCGATGAACTTGGACGGATGTGACCTTTCTGCAACAGCTCCTGAATCTGCCTCTTGATTTCATCGTTCTCCAGAACGGAGCGTCGATAAATTGGTCCATTGGGTAGCGACGCACCTGGGGTCAGATCGATGGAGTGCTTGACCTGACAGTGCAGAGGAACCCTGACGGGGGAGGTGAAGATGTCCTCGTACTCCTTCACGACCTTATCCATTTGTAGTTGTTGTGTGGAGGGGTCATGTCTGGATGCCGTGGCCACCATCTTCTTCTTTCCTTGAGGGTGTATCATCAGGAAAACAAATTTCCCAGTCTTGGAAATGAGCTTACTGCATTGTTTTGCAGTAATCAAAGAGATGGCGGTAGGCGGTGCTACCTCTGGTATCCTGTACAACTTATTCCCCAATGTAATAATAACAGCACGGGGCCTTGATTCATACACAGCATGTCGCTTCCACAAGTATGGTTGTCCTAATAATACATCACAAACTTCAAGGGGAGCAATGTCACACAATACCTCATCCGTGAAGGGCTTGATGTTGTACGGAAGGCGACACTGCTGGCTCACGCGAAGATCCCGTCCTTGGTGAAGCCACCTGATGGTGTATGGTTGTGGATGTGTTGTGGTCGGTAAGCCCAACCGCTTCACGACCTCTGCCGAAATGAGGTTCTTTTGGCTCCCGCTATCAACAATGAACTGTAGTGGGGAGCCCTTTACCCACATCTGGGAGTGGAGACGCTCCTCCTCCTCTGGATCTTTGGGTTCATTTTTCTGGATTTTGGCGGTAGCAACAATGGCGTTGGGATCCGTGTCAATGATCTGCTTCCCTTTGTCATTCCCCTTGTCAAGTTCTGACTCAGAGTCGGAACATGCATCTGATTCTGGAACCTTTAGCTCAGCCACCAGTGACTGCTTGGCCCAACACTCACTGGTATTGTGAGTGGAGCTCTTATGGAACTCACACCACTTTCCCGTGTCCTTTTTCGTCTTCGCGACGCTGTTCTTTGCCTGCAGCTTTGGCGAGTTGTCTTGGGCTGCCCCGCCTTGGCTTTGTACTTTGTTCTGTGTTTTAGGGGCACCTTTCCCTTGCTTCAGATTCGCAGATCCAAAGTCTTGCTTCTTTTGTTTGAACTTCTGCTCGACCTTGACGGCATATCGGTATGCTGTGTCGAGCGAGGAGATGTTCAGGAATTGTATTTCTTCCTGGATGTACTTGTGCAGGCAGCCGCGGTATTTGAGTATCAAATGCTTCTCTGTATCCTTGATACCCAACTTTGTGCGAAGGGTATGGAAAAGATTGGTGAACTTCGGCACATCTTGGTCCCTTCCTTGCCGCAGCGTGGTCCATTTTATGTATTCATCCTCATAGCTTCCGACAGGATAGTACTGCTCCTTGATGACATCCCGGAATGAATTCCAGGTGGGTGTGGCTGAAAATAGTGAGCCGGTATTTTCATCCTTTTGCTCGCAGTAGGTTTCCCACCAGTCCTTGACGTGGGGGGCTGCTTTGAGAAGAGCGAAAACAATCTTTTCTCGACTCGAAAATTCATGAACAGAAAAATAACCCTCCAGCAGATTTAACCATTTATCTACGGCATCTGCGTCTATCTGACCCTCAAATATGGGGATTTCAAAATTAACTTGTACCTTAAAGGGCGTGGCGTTTCTAGAGTAGCTGCTGGAAGCCGATGCGTCGCTTCTGGGTAGCCGTTGAAGGATTTGGGCAAAACTGTCCATCATCGCATTTCGTTGTCGCTCGAGGGCTTCTTCGAGCAAGATTTTGATTGGATCTCCTGCCCCCTTGTCTTTCTTCTCATCCGCCATGGGAGGCCGTCAGGATTTGCGAGGCTAGTCTCGCAAAGGTTCGACCAGTTCAAGCCCTAACTCCTTATATCCCAACCTCGTTGGGGACATGCAAAGAAAAACAGAGAAAAAGTAGACCGCTCTGATACCACTGATCCAGACTTAAACAGGAACGCAACAAATTACAGAGATAACCATAAACACAAATATGCATAAGAAATAATACTTCACTTCATTAATGTAAAATACTGAAATATGCTTACAAACAGTAATGGAAATAAACCAGCTAGGGCGATGGTAGCTTATCTCTGAGAAGAGATGTGGTGGCTACATGCCTCTGAACTGTCTTACAATGAGGCTCGAAGGCCTATTTATTGTTGAGAAACAATGGAAAACCCTTAACATTCCAAAACCTAACCCTAGAAGATGAAACGCCAAACTGTGGGCCCCGTTTGGGTAAATTGGTACATCAACTTCCCGGGGTCGTAACTTTGGCATACGATCTTCGTTTGATGCGTAAAATAGCTCGTTAGAAAGATCTATCCGAGCACTACCACTTTGGGAGGAAACATGGGTCCATGGTCCATGGACCCATGTTGCCCCAGATTTCCCAAAAAACGTCGTTTAGGGCCTCAAAACGGCTCCGGAAGTTCAGGACCCGAAAAACTGCTAAAAATAGTAAGTTGTGCTACAATTAAGGAAACTGAAAATGCTAAGAGAAACAATGGTGGGGGTCTAGGAAGACTTGGCAGGTGGCCACCAAGATCCACCTGGATCAACGCCAATAGAATAAGGCAGAGACAATCAAGACCCTGGGGCTCCTACAACCATTTTCCATACAAAGCTGATGTTGGGAAAAAGTTTCAATGGATTTTATTACAAGTTTACCCAAATCTAAAGGAAAAAATGTTATAATATATTGTCAGATTGAATGAAAAAATATGCCCATTCTTTCTATCATTCTCATCCTTTTAAAGCAAGTATAATAATAAAAGCACTCATGGAAACAATCTAAAAGATACATGGAATAGCAACGATTATTATACGTGACAAAGATCCATTTTTCATTGGAAATTTTGGACTAAATTATTTTCTTATTTGGGTGCTTAATTGGCACACAACTTGTCTTTCCATTGTCAATCCAATGGGAAAACTAAGATTGTAAATAAATGTTTACAACAATATCAATGTTTCTTTGCATCTGATAAACATACACAATGGGTCAAGTGGTTTCCCTTGACAAAATGGTGGCACAACACATTCTTCCATACTTTATCAAAAATGTCCACATTTATGGAACTTTATGGATATCATCCTCCCTCCATCACATCACCCTTGAAAGGGACTGCAAAGGATTAAGTAGCGGAGGATCACATGGGGCACCAACAAGAGGTTCTCAAACTATTGAAGGACAACTTGGTTATAGCACTACATACTATAAAATAAAAAGTAAATCAACATTACAGTGAAAGGGAATTTGAAGTTGGTTTGGCATGTTAAGCCCTATATAAGCCACATGTTAACCCTAAAACTCTCTAGTAAGCCCTAGATATTGAGTTATTACAAACTATTGGTATATTGTTATGTTAGCTTGAACATTTCATTATAATTGTACCCTCTGTCTACTATATATATACTATGGAGACCTAGTCTTATGATCATCAAAGCTTGTTTTATACATTGTAAAAGGAGATTTACCCCTCAAAGGGGAATATCTTGCTCAACTATCATGTCTCCCTTTTCCCTTGAAATCCCTTATTTGGAAATTCATTTGGCATAGTGACAAACTCCCCAAGATCAACTCATTTTCCAAATTATGGTGCATGGTAAGCTCCTCATGTTGGATGATTTGAAAAAGAGAGGAATTAATTCCCCTTCTAGGTGTGAATTATGTTAATACGATGAAGAAATTGTTCATAATTTATTATTTGTTTGTAATTATATCATGAAGTTTTACATAACAATGTTTGCAGGAATTAATCATTGTCTAGGATTCCCCATTACTTGAAAATAGACGTTCTACTTATGGAGAAAATCCTATAGAGGAACAATATGTAATGAAAATGATTTGAAGCAAACCCATAATCCCCTTCCCAAGTATATCTACTAGAAGATATGACTCACTCAAAACAATGTCATGTTCAATAAAAAAAGAGATTAAACCATCATTGAAAACATTAAAATAAAATGGTATATGTTTCAAATTCAAACAATCTCTCACCCTCCTCCCATTTACTCAAATCAGAGTCACCCACATTAGATAATTCAAATGGACAATCAAGAATTCATAGATTTGAGAAGGGGCCAAAAGTCGCACATTTTATTCTTCAATGGAGCCTCAAAGAGAAACCGAAGGGTCTCGGGTGTGGGGGGATACTCATTGATCTCGAGTGGCATGCTATAGCATCTTATGCATGGGGCTTAGGACAAGCAACCAACAATCAAGTGGGGGTCTATGCCTTATTGTGAGGCATTTTAATAACCAAGGATGAAAGAATCAAATCACTTATGATAATTGGGGATTCTATGGTGGCCATCAAAACCATGATCAACAAAGTGACTCCCATGGGAATCAAGTTGGTTATCATCATTTTAAGGTAAAACAAGGAAACAAGCTTCTACATGAAATTCTCTTTCTTCCATGTCAAAAATGACCTCAATTCATATGTTAATTAGTAGGTCAATAGAGCCACAATTTTTAAGCTAAGAGTCTTTATGAAAAATAGGGATAACAACGTTGGTTATATCCCTTAAAGTTCCCCTTGGAACAATGCTTAATCAACATTTAATTCCACATGAATAAGCCAATAGATCATCTTTCTCCTTTTTTAAATATGGGAGCCCAAAGGATGTATTATAGTACTCGTATAATGCAAGCATTTAACCAAGCTCTAGGTTTTGAAAAGCTAGAGTATTAGTATGTTTATTTAATGGGATATTGGTGAGATCACACAACCAAATTGGGAAACTGATAGCCTCAATTCAAACCTATGGTATGCTTTAATTTTCTCTTTGGTCTATTCTTTAGCATTGATTATGTTGGTATCTATTCTGGAATTCTTCATGGGGATTTAACTTGAAAGGAAGGTTTCACTCTAAAAGTTCGTTAGGACAATATATTTAATGAGCTTAATATTAAGCTTCAATTTTAACTAAGTTCTTCTTTAGATTCTTTCTAGAATCCAAATTCTATTATTTTGAGGAACACTAGAATTCTTAACATTGTTGAATTGGTCCCTAATTTCCTCTCTCAATTGGAAATTTTATTTAGGGTTGGATTAAAATAAAATTGGATTAAGAGACCAGTTCCTATAGGTTCACCATCCAACCCACTCCCTTTTCCTTTGCTTATAGGAACTTTGTTGAAGCCCCACTTTTGTCTTTTATTAAGGCTTTAACATTTGAATTCCTTTGGAGCGAATTGTAATCCATGTTCTTTCAAGTGTCATGTCTCCATTAGTTTAGTTTCAAGGTTGTTCTCTAAGCTAATAATTTGGGGTCAGTTTAAAATTTTGGGGGGTTTGAACAAAGGTTTGGTTATAAACACCTTTATTGGTAATAATATCTAACCTTTGTAACATATAAGTCTTCTAATGCATACTCCTTTTTTAAATCAAATAGGAAACTTCCTCTAGGTTCTAATTTTGAGTTCAAAATCCCTAATTCTTTTGATGCAAGGAAATATTTATTTGGTTCTAACTCTGTCTCTAGTCTAAATTTAGTAATTAGAATTAAAGCAAGAGGCAACTATTTTCTTGAGGGACACAAGTTCTCCCTCCATCTAACAATCTCTCAAGTATTTTGGATAGTTGAGGCATGTAGCATGGACAATAGGAATCTCTCAAAACTTAGAATAATTATGTGAATGCATGAGGAGGGCATACACTTCAACAAGAGGAATTTGCTTTAAATCATTGCAAATATCAATGAGATTAAGCAATTCTATGCATTGTAACATGCAAATATAATGAATATTTTAATCCATCAAAAGCAAGGAATCAATATTCTTGAAGCCAAATGTAACATGGTGAGGAACTTGGTTTTGAACCTTTGCAAAGAATCTTAGTCTTTATCCTCCAACAATCAAGCATCCCATAATTCTATGCAAGTGAATTTCAAAGAAGAAGAAACAATTCACCAACTCTATTAGCCAATGAATTTGGAATAATGATACTCCGTTCCCTTTATGTTCGATGATATGAGGAAAATACTAACTAGGTCTTTCATTGAATTTCATGTATGTTAAAGTCATTACAATCTCACAAGCCCTGTCAAACTCGCAAGAAGTAATAATACTTTGAATGTTTTATATGTAATATGTTTTGATTTTTTTTTTTTTTTGTGAGTAGAGGACTCGTTAGCCTTAGTTTTGGAACTTTGAATAGTTTTATGTAATCATTATTCACTTTGCTATAACCCCTATTAATATAATATTTTTGTTTTCATCAAAAATAAAAATAAAAATTACAGTTAAATGCAATAGTACTTTGCATGTTGTTGTTGTTCCTATTTAATCCTCATAATGTTTTGCTTCTTTGAATTCAAAGACATAATCTAGTTTGAACTGAAACCATATTCATGCATGTGATCATCAACATCTAGAATAAAAAATGAATGCAAAATGCCTTAGTTTGCATTGCTTCTAGTATATATATTTAGGGCCTTGGGCTTGAGTTGTTCCAAGATTAGGTGCTTTAATTTTTCCCTTAAACTCCACTTCAAAATTAGGCTTTTCAGATTCCTTTTGTTTGATTCACTATATTAGTAGAGGTTCATGTAGCTTCTATGAACATGATATTGTTATCAAATTCAATGCCCTCATTTTCTCTAGCTTGGATGATATACAATATCCATGGATATTGAACCAATATTAATGATGATTGGATTAATGGAATACATAGGAATATAACCCTTCTAGATCACTTGTAATTTGGAACTTTTTGGCTTTGCATTAGGCTTATGATCCTTTGATTTTTCCTTTCGATCCAAGAACTGCGTGTATTGTAGATGCTCTTGCTGAAGCCTGGCATCACTTACAACTATTTTTGAACATGTTGTTTCATAGATATATGCCTAGAGCAATTATCAATTCCAAAAGGAATTGATGGATTGCCTCCCATTGTGGAGAACAATGTTGTATTTTCCCTCGCTCCTAATTTTCTTGACATCTCATTTTAGAAATCTCAAATCCCTCTTAACCTGGAGATGACCGATGAAATTGGCCCATGCTATATGCTATATGTTTGTGAATTTCCAAATACCTCGAAACCTTTAAAGTTGGGGCACTCCACTCAAGACCTTCAATGACTTGGAATTATAGTTTCTTGAACACATGGGAGTGAATGGTTGTGGTTAAGTTTGGTTGTAGGTCATCCACTTTCCAACGGGGTCCTCTAGGGTTCCAATTACAAGGGTTATTCAACTCATATCACCTTGTAGGGAAAGATAATGGGGCAAGCTTGGGGTGAGATAAGGGTTACACCTAATAGAAATACATTTTTATTCAAGTTATCATTGACAATGGATAATTTTCTATTTTCTTTACACATAAAATCATGCAGGTTCATGTGCAAGGTAGTAAAATCAATATTAAAAATGAAAAACACTACTATGACCATTTGACACATGGAAAAATAGTAAGATTCCTTTACATCCTGATGATTGTTGTCACATTTAGCATGTTTTTTACCAACACATCTTCACCTACGATGAGCTTCAACTTCATGCTTCAAGATTTTTCTCTTTTACAAGCAATGCTCAAAACCCTAATATTTTTTTGGGTGTATTTTTTCCATTACATATTTGTTGTCTCCACCCTCATTTGAATGAGATATTTTGTAGGTCTGGTTTTTCTATCCTTGTTGTATATTATCTTAGCTTTATTTAACTTGTATACAAAAGTGAATTTTTTAAAATTAGCTAGATCCTAACCATATACTAAAGATTTTATAATAGTGTCACATAAAACCTATATTTATGAATAGTAAAAAAATTTGTTCGAAACAACATATCAATTGATTGTTCATACCTAATACTAGCTTCGAAAAGTAACGTCTTTCACAACCTTACCTTGTCTCATGACTTTCTTAACTCCACCTTACTCTTACTTATGATTTGTCACAATATCGCCTTGCCTGATGACTTGCTTAAATCCATATTACCCCCCCTAGCTCATTGCAGCGACACATACACAAAAGGGTGTGGAATATCGCAATATATCTCCTTTGAAAAAATTGCAATTAAATTTGTTCAAAAAATATGCATGCATATTTGTATTTCCTACTATATTGATCACCATGAGTTAGATATACCATGATATAGCAAGCATTGTTAATATTTTACTTTTGTAGATAATAAAATGATGATGACCAAGACTAGTAGACGATGAGCGCCTATAGGGGCTATGATACCACAAGTAGGGAAAGGTAATAGGGTCTAAGAGATTTCTTTATTATTTCTCTATCTATTTTTCCTTATCATCTTCACCTTATTTAAGTCACAAATAGTGGCGAAAACTAATTCCTAGAGTTAAGGCATCACTTCTATATATTAGCAAGTTGTCTCCCCTACATTCCTGTAACAAGAAAAAGTAGAGAGTGGAACTTCTTGTTAGGTGGAATGCATGGGAAAATTCGAATAGGAGGAAACATGCTGGGAAAAAGGGAAGAAAAAAAAGTTGCAGAGAAAAGAAGAGGAGAAAAAAAAGTTCCAGGAATATATAGATCAAAAGAGCCATGAAAATATGTGTATATACTTGTTGAAAGAGCTAGGAAACTAGGAAAACATGCAAGAAGTTTTGTGACATTAACTAGACCTTTTTATGTCTTCTCTAAAAAGCATAAGAAGAAGAGGATTTTGAAGTACTAAGAAGTAGAGAAGGAAGTCCTCTTGTATTGTGAGAGGTAGGTAATGTGGGTGCCTCTAGTTGCTTTATCCTTTGAAAAACTTATGAGTGGAAATTATCTTGGTTGAATTTCTTATAGAATGAACTCAGAACTGTTGTTCCTACTTCACCCCTGTGGTATCATAGCCTAGATAAGGGGTGAAATTCTACAATAGAACTACCTATGTTTGGGTTGAAATCGCTAAGTCTGCTAGGCTTATCGTATTCATATAAGTTTCTATTTATACCTTTATTAATTCATTATATTATTATGGTTATAAATTATGAGTATGCTATGGGTAAATAAATAGAAAATTGTCAGGTTATAATTTGAATTAATAAAACTATAAAATTTCCTACATGCCGATACAAAGAATGCTTAATATATAATCATGTATTTTCTTCATTGTATTCTATATGGAATTGAAGAAATAATAATCAAGTTATTAGTATAACATTACAAGTCTCTTCTCTTTCAGATATAATAATTATTGCGTAAACTGAGTATTTTCATTCTTGGAGTTTCGAGTGATTCCTATCTTCATTCCATGTGATTTTATAAATATTATTTGAGAAGTGTTTTAATTATGGATGATGTTTTGGATGCCTTTAGAGGTTGTTGAATATTCCAAAACCTTCAAGAGTCTTCTAGGCAAGTATTTTCCTCAATAAAATTAGTTTTAATCCTTTGGAATAGACTTGGATGCTCAACAAAAGTTTTCTTGTTTTGGAAATTTAGAAATTGGAAGTTTTGTTCTTAGTCATTTACGATATAGACCAATGGGGGTTGTGACCATGGTCCTAGTGGAAATGGGACTAAAGGGGCATAAATTCCTAAAATTTAAATGATATCGACTTTGTTAAATGTGGAAGTCCGACACTCAAGATCTGTTAAATGCCGAAGTTTGAATACTAGAAGGTATCTGGAATTTGTTAATTACCCAAGACAATGTTCTGTCAAGTTTCAAAATATAAATACTTGAATCTGTTGAGTGAGGAAATTTGGAGGCATCCTGAATCTATTAATACCAAAGACCAAATTCCGTCAAGTGTTGAAGTGTGGGAATTTGGATTCTAATAGTGGAGGAAGTCTAAGCATTTAGAATTTCTAATAAGTGGAATTTATGGAAAAAAACATATATGGATGCTAATTAAGCAGTATATGACTTGAAGTCATCTGAAAACGAAGGAGGAGGTCAATTTCCTCTTCCTAAAAACAAGGATCGTTCTCCGACGCTTTGCAAGGAAAAATGGGTCTTAACACAAAACATGTTTTCCAATAGGTCTCTTCAAGATATGAGTTAGTTTTCACATGTAAACTTAAGCATATGAAACAAAACATCCATGACTCATACAAATATTCATGAAGAGTAGAACAAAGGATTCGGTGATGGAGTTCACCCCTCCTGGGCTACATCTCTGGGTCTGCCAACATAGCTAGACCGCTCCATATATTTAGTGGAAAAGGAGTACATAAAAGTTTGCTGATAAAAAATGTAGCTATTTCCCCTTTAAGGAAATGTTCTCCTATAAATAGCTCTCACATAAACATCATGACAACCTACAGTCGGTCATGAAAACATCAACAACACACGGTGTCTCCTACAAATACCCTGTACTCCATCTGAAAATGAGCATACATGAGCATATAAGCACTTCAATTCCACATTGAAGGACAAATAGAAAACTTTCCTCAACAAGACATAATGAGAAAAGTATAGAAGAGCTGAACCCTGCAAGTAACAACTACTGCAGTAAACTTCTGAAGGTAAGAAAACCCCTACAATGTCTTCTCCATGCTCAAACACCTTCAAGAACTGCTCCAAAACACTAATTGATCCATACACCCATGGACTTGAACCTACAAAAAGTTCCTTTAGATGTGCTCAAATCAACAAATAGAGGTCACCATTGAATCCATAATGTCCACCCTAGGTAGACTCTTGTTGAGCTCCAAAACACCAAAAACTCACAAAAATTTGGTTCTACAAGCTCTCCCTGTAGTTTTTTCATTATTTGTCCTACAAATAAGACCAACAATTTAATTGTCCTACAAATCCACCCTATTTTCTGCTGCAGAGGCGAAATATTTGCCCGCCGAAGGCGCAATTTGTTGGATACTTAAATTTCCCAATAACCCTGATTCGGAATAATCTGTCCACAAGGGCCATGCGAATGGGGGACATGGCTAGCCACTGGCCCCCATCAGCCTAACCGCTGGCCCCCACCGGCCTAGCCCCTTAAGCTTCGGGGTCGTGGTCCTGTTGGCGTCCATGGGGCTGAGGGCTAGGCCATCGACTTGCCCTTACCACTATAGACCCCTTGCGCTTTTGACATGGTCATGGTGGAGGCCATATGGCTAGGGGTTGGCCCCCTTCATGAGCACCCATTTGCCAAGCCCTTGCCATGGTCCTGTGGCACCCATGTGACTTGGACCTGGAGCTTACCATAGCGTCCTCCTCCTAATACCTTCCAGACTTCGCCTCAGGTCTTGTGGGAAACCTGTGACCATGCACCAGGCTAAGGTATTGAGCCCCTTAACCTTTTGCACCCAATTGTATGGTGGTGTGGTGAATGGGGGTCAGGGCTGACAACTCGACCCCTCCTCCCATATGCGCCCTTTGTAAAATTTAAATAAGTCAGTGCCATATACGGGTAAGAACCATTATGAGGGCATAGTGATAAGGCGCTGGACTATTGAACTACAAGTTGGGGGTTTGAGCCCTTCCTAGGACATCCAAACCCTTAACAGATTTTTGTCTACCGTGGGGTGCCACATGGCAGCCTCTGGTTGGGCCATGTGGCACACCCTAATTGGTCCACCACATATAAAACGACCTAATCAAAACATGGGCACCTTCACGAATCGAAGCTTGACACTTGGCATCACTTGATTGGTCCATACCTGCATAGTCACCCTGGATGATGTCAGTTGTACGGAAGCCCAGTGAGCTGCCCAGTTAGCAGACCTTCTCATTTTTTAGTTGTTGGGACAAACAATTAGAATGAAATAAATTGAGCATACAATGTCGGATTGAGGTGAAATAAATGTCTTTGGATTCAGAATGACGAGCACTTCGACTTGAAGCCAATTTCAATACTTTCTAGGCACTTTCATTTTTAAGCTAAAATTTGATCCCTGATCATCGGGTCCACTTAGAAGAGTCACAAACCTTTTGGTGGTGAAATGCTAATGTAGAGGAGTGATGTGGTACTTTAATGTATCTCACAAAAAAGGTATGAAGGTTAAGATACAATGACATTGCATGTTGATGTCATTTGCCAACATGGTGTGCTTGCATGGCATTATAGTGTGGAAGATCTATCGTGGCAGTTAATAAGGTGCTTGTCATGGCTAGTGATGTGGAGTTTAGAAGATTTTGGATTTCTATAGCCGCATATAAGAAATCTGATCTTTTTGAAAAATGGCCTTTTAGGATTGTCTCGAATTTGGATATCCAGAGTTATGAATCATTCACTGTAGAAGATATCCATAAATCCTATTTTTTGGAACAAATAGCCTTTTAGGACTTTCCTGAATCTGGATATATAGAGATTTGAATCTTTTACCATAGTAAAATATGGAAGAATTGAGAATAATGTAGTGGGAGAAAAATAAATCTCAAATCTAAATGTGAATGGGTAACTAATATGCGTGGATTTTGAAGGTGGCGCAATGCGATGTTAACACATGGGCATAGGACTGCCACATGTCAATCATGTATTAGATGACATGGAATATTGTGGTGGTGAGTTGTGGGCACAAGGTTGCCACTTGTCAGCTATGTGTCAGTTGTACAATTGTTGATGTCGCATAAAACAATGAAACTTCCGAAGTCCATAACTTTGTGTCCAAAGTTTAGATTTGGATGAAATTTATATCGTCAGAAAGCTCTTGGCAAGCAAAAAATGATGGTGATCTTAGGAAAGAAGTTTAAGGTGTTGGGTGTGTGTGACATTCTTTCCATGACTAGTCCCAGGTGTTTTTATGTTTTATTGGGTGCAACAGGGGGTGACGTAGGGGGGCTACGCGCAAGGGTGTGGTAGCCCCCTTGCAGAGGGTCCAGGGTAGTGCCCCAGGATTTTTTTTGTTTTGTTTTCGTTTTTGTTTTTTTTTTTATGCGCACTCAATAATAGTTGGGCAGACCTAAGGATGGTGGGAGGACCCAAGGATGGTGGGCAGATCTACCCATGTTTTTGGGCATGATGGTTTAATTTTGTAGATTTGTTCAAGGGAACTACAATTATGTTATAATCTACGGTTAATGGATTGAGGTTTATGAATGCTTCAACATGTATATAATGTATTTTAACATTGAAAGGAATATAATGAAGAATCAATCTGGTTTTCCTGGTTTGGGTTCTAGGAGAAAATATCTGTGTATATTTTATGTTCTCGCCATTGTATATTTTTAAGTTTTAAAAATCTATTTGTGGGTGATTTCTATATAGGGTTAAAACCTTCATTGGATATCAAAGTGGTTTCAATTTCAAGGGGATGCATTTGCAGCTGAGGGGTTTGTTTCTTAGGGTTATGGTAGACCCCGTTATAGTGGGAGATCTGCGTGATCAATTCTTGCGGTGAAAGTAGATGGTGAATAATGGAAAGATAGAGTTAGAGAAATTAAATGGACAAATTTTTGAGCTGGAAGCTCAAGATGGAGGATCTGTTGGTGGATAGAGATCGCTGGATTATTGTAGATACATGTACGACACCAACATGAATGTCGCAGAAGACTGGAAAAATTTAGATCGAAAGGTGACAAGCAAAATATGATTGTGTCTCTTAGATTTAGTATCATTGGATGTATCAGAGGAGGCTACGACAAAGGTTTTGTGGGACAATTTAGGGACTTTGCATCAATGTAAGTCTCTGATGAACAAATTATTCTTGTGGAAAAGCTATATAACCCGAGGATGAAGGATGGAGACTCAGTGATAGAGAATCTAAATGCCTTCAATATTGTGGTAAGTCAGTTTTTATCTGTTAATATTAAAATTTCAGATGAAGATAAGTGCATTAGTCTATTGTGTTCTCTACTAGACTCGTGGGGTAGTCTGGTTGTTGCTATAGGTAGTAATGCAACTACCTTGAAGTTTGATGAAATAGTCTCATATTTTTTGTTGGAGGAGATTAGACAAAAATATGGAGAGCCAGAATGGAGATGCCTTATATGTAAGAGGACGATCCAAGAAAAAAATAAAAAATAAGGCCTCAATTGGGAGATCTAAATCTCCAGGAAAAGAAGTAAAGGTATGCTAGAAATGTGGAAAAGAAGGGAACTACAAAAAGGACTGTAGATCTAAAACTCCTGAGAAAGGAAAGGGATCTGATGATGCTCCTTTTACAGAAGTGAAAACCACCTCAGATGAAGGTTGGGATGTGTACTTCACTTATTCTTCAAGTACACACGTAGATCATGAGGCATGGTTGATTGATTATAGTGTTAATCAAGGTTGTCATTGATGTTAATATGGCATTGACCGAGATGTCAATATTCTTGAGATGTCTGGTTCCAGATGATGATGTCAAGGCTCTTGTTTGACAAGGATACCATGAATGAAGATTTCAATCCACTGAGAAGAAGTCTTGTCCTAGATGCGTATTGTTCATAATGTCCTAGATGTCCTTGAACTAACCATGAAGACACTAATCATGATGATTTCCTTACTCTTGATGAAGAAGTCCTTCTTATTGATGCTCATAGTGACTCTTGATGTAGAAGCTCTCCTTGTGATGATCTAATGACATATGGCTAATAACATATCACTGCACTAATATATGATGACTTTTTTAGATGCGTGATGCTACACTATCATGATGACAACACTCCTACATGATGACACTATGATCCTATGACAAAGCCATGAAAAAACCTGTTATCCCAAGCAATGGAGAAGCCCTAGTGACCTTGCTGTTCTGCACTTGAAAATTATTTTGGACACCTTGGAGGCATCTTTCCACAATGAATCCTACACCATCTTAAAGAGGATTTTTTCCTCTTTCTAACGAGCCCTTACTTGCCCTCAAAATCCTAGCGGTTGAAGAGAAATTTATCTTTGAAGTTATATATATTTAACTTAATTTCTAGCCTTCCTATGATCACTGCTCAAGTCGACCTACCTCCTGAGACGTTTCCTTTCGTTCAAGTGACAAAAACCACTATAAATAAAGATTTCGTACCTCATTTCTTACATAGAATTTTCGGTGATTCTAACAAGAAAAAGGATAATTGTTCACAACTCGTGAACATTACAGGAGGGAGATAAAAGGAGGAAAATCAGAATTGTTTTGGGCATGAATTTAGATAGCAGATTCATTGTAGCAGCTCTGTGATGGAAGCACATTGGAATAACAGTTCGTATTACTGAAACAACAAATTAATTACATATTTCAGACCAGAACAAGAACAACAATCTCGGTTTGATTGGGTTATAGGACTGTGAGAGCTTCAGACCCTCTAAACAGTACCTTGACCTTTGTTATAAGCTTTGTACCTTTGAATATGTGGTGCTACTAAGCCCAGACTTGTAGCATTTGAGAGGCTCGAATATTTTTAGAAGAATTGTGCCTTAAACAGTGGCTCAGACTAGGTTCATTAAATGGAAACTTAGACGTCCGAGTACCTAGGCCTGTTGATATAACTGTGGAGACATAGTCAATTCCTCTGAGGTATTGCGGTCCAGTGGAGGAATAGAGGACTGTGGAATTGTGAACTAGCTGAACAATAGAGGCAGACTTAGAATATGGAGTAGTGACACTCCTATTTCTTGGTGGCATAATCCCAGAAGGCATGCATGCAAAAGATTCCAGACTGTGTGACAAATTGCCATCTCCTTTTTGGACAGTAGGTTAAGATTGCTATAGTAAGGTATATGCTTCAGGGTGTGTCAAGCTTCATTGGAAACCATACATTCAAGGTAACTTTTAGGACACAGTGAAGGATTTGGAGCTCATTTCTGAGTAACATATTGGAGCAGCATTGGTTTGAAGACAGTTTGATAAGAGTAGTTCTTGTTGAGCTAGTATAAGCCTCCTTGTTGAAGAAATCTTTCGAAGATTTGATTGAAGGCCTCATTGAAGACCATGATGCATGAGACATCATGAGGTGACTTGAAGAACTTGTTTGGGTACGATGAAGTGTAGTGGCGATACCTTCTCATTGACAAGGTTGTCATTGATGATCTTGCAGTGAAGCTAAATATTAACAGGGCTCGTTGAAGAAAACTTTGGGAGCCGTGAAATACAACCAAACATACCTTGAAAAAGTAAAGCTATAGGGTTGGAGCATGGGGTTGGTGCCTTGGAAAGTCCAAATTATTGCTCGGAAAACATAGGATTGGTTTCCTTGGAGTTGGTGCTCCTAAACTCAAAGTTGGTTCCTTGGATAAGATAGGGTTGGAGCCCTAGAGGATTAGAGTCCTCAAGAAACCAAATCAGAGTTTGTACCAGATAAGGGTTGGTGCCCTAGGGGTTGAAGCCTCTAAAATGTAAGGTTGGTGCCTTGAGAACATAGGGTCGGTGCCTTAGAGGTTAGAGCCTCACGAAAGTCCAAGTTGGTGCTTGGAAACATGTTGGAGCTTGGGAGATTGGAGATTGGTGTCTTCATCTAGGGTTGAAGCCCTATATACATTGTACTTGATTTATTGTGAAAAAGAAATTCATAAAATAATTTATTCTTATTGTTCATTTTGTGTTCTAAATATAAATGATCTAACTGGTAAAAGTAACAATTGAAAAGAAATACTGATTCAACCCCCTCTCAGTATTTCCAACATATAGTGTATCCTTTAACTTTACCCCATATAGGGAGTGGTTATGTAAGTACAAGAAATATGATGGAAGTGATGTCTTCCTAGGGGATGACAGGAAGGCCATAATCATAGGACATGGAAAAGTCAAGTTGAAGTTACAAAGTGGAAGCATCAAAACACTTCCTGGTGTTCTGCACATTTCTGCATTGGCCAAAAATTTAATTTCTGCAAGCAAGATGGATGATGTAGGTGTAAAACAATGTTCAAGAAAGATACCTGCAAGATGGTTTAGAGAGAAATTGTATTGATGCGGGGAGTTAGGATTGGAACTTTGTACAATCTTATGAGAAACATTATTATTAATGGGTGCAACAATTTTGTGGTTCCTGAAAGTGGAGTAGAAATCTAGTCATCTATAGAGAAAAGACTATGTTGTGGCATAAAAGACTTGACATATTGGAGAGAAGGGCCTTCAAATACTGCATTAATGATATGGTAGAATGTATATCTAATTTCTCTTTGGATTTCGATTTCTATGAACATTGTGTATATGGGAAGCAAAATCGAGTGAGTTTCCCCTCTCGTGCTAAGAGGGTGAAATGGATATTAGAGCTTGTACACAGTGATGTGTTTGTACATGTGTCGGTTCCATCACTGGGTAAGTTTGTGTACTATGTATCATTTATAGATGACTTCTTGAGGAATTCATCAATATATTTCCTCAGGAAGAAATATGAAGTCTTTGACAAGTTTAAAGAATTTAAGGTTTTGGTGGAAAATCAAACAGAGAAGAAGATCAAGGCGTTAAGGATAGATAATGGTAGAGAGTTCTGCAAGAAGTAATTTGAAGAGTTTGGTAAGAAGTGTGGTATAGCATGGAAAAAGACTACTCCATACACACCTCAAAAAAGTGGAGTTGTAGAAAGAATGAATAAGATGTTGATGGAAAATGCAAGAAGCATGCTCAATGGTGCTAGATTAGGGCAACAACAATTTTGGGTAGAGGCAGTGGATATTGCATGTTACTTTTTTAACAAATCACCTTCATCAGCATTGGTGAATAAAACTCCACAAGAGGTATGGACTAGTAAGAAACCCCATCTCTCACATCTCAGGGTATTTGGTTTTGATGCATATGTACACGTTCTGAAGGAGAAAAGAACCAAGTTAGATAGTAAATCTAAAAGGTGCATCTTTATTGGGTATAAGGATGGTTTAAAAGGTTATAACCTTTGGAACCTAGAAACAAGGAAGGTAGTGTACAATTGAGATGTGGTGTTTAGAGAGTTGAAAGATGTTATTAAACATGAAGTCCTACCAAAGGAATAGGAACCATAGAAGATATAGTTTGAACTAAAGGAGGAAGAATTAGTCTCTATAGTAGAACATGAATCAGAAGAGGAAGAGCTACAAACTCCATTTTTGAGGAGATCGGTTTGAGAGAGAAGGCAACTAGAGAGGTATAGTCCATATGCTTTCTGTTCAGATTTGGATTTATATATTATTAATGATGATCCTAAAACTCTCAGGAAGGCATTGGATTCATAGGATGGAAAACTGTGGAAGGAGGCCATGATTGAAGAAATGACATCTTTAGATAAAAATGAGGCTTGGGATCTAGTGGAGTTGCTGGCTGGAAGGAAAACCATTAGAAAAAAATGGGTGTTTAAGAAGAAGACGAATGCAGAAGGAAAGGTGGAGAAATACAAAGCTCGGTTGGTAGCAAAAGGTTATTTCTAGGTGTTGGGATTGATTTTGGTGATATGTTTTCTCCTGTTGCCAAGTTAGCTTTTATTATAGTACTTTTATCTGTTGCTACTGCTTTTGATTTTGAGGTAGAACATATGGATGTGGAGACAACCTTTCTTCATGGGGATGTGGAAGAAGAGATCTACATGAAGCAACCAAAAGGCTTGCAGTGAAGTGTAAGAAAGAACTGGTATGCAGGTTAAGAAAGTCTTTGTATGGGTTAAAGTAGTCATTAAGGATGTGGTATCAAAATTTTGATACATATATACAGAGAATTGGCTTCAAAAGGAGTAAAGTGGATCACTGTGTCTATTTTAAATTAATTGGTGATTGTGTTATTTATTTCGTCTTGTATGTGGATGATAATTTACTGACTGGAAATGACAAAGAAATTATCTAGGATCTGAAGACTCAATTGTCCTCTAAATTCGACATGAAGGATCTTGGTGCTACAAACTATTTTTTTGGCATGGAAATTAAATGAGATCGGGCAAAGAGAAAGCTTTGGTTATGCCAAAGGAAGTATGTCGAGATAATATTGCAGAGGTTTAATATGCAAAATAATAAACTGGTGAAGGTTTCTATTCCTGTAGGTGAAAATTTATTTGCTAAATAATGTCCCAAAACATAGGAAGAGGAAGAGAACATGTCCCATGTTCCATATGCAAGTGCAGTTGGTATCCTAATGTATATAATGGTCTGTACTAGACCATACATTGCGCATGCAATGGGAGTATTGAGCAGGTTTATGTCAAAACCAAGGAAGGAGCATTGGAAAACAATGAAGTGAGTTTTCAGGTATTTGCATGGCACTAGTGATTATGGCTTGTGCTACTAAGGAAGATCTGGATTGGACATAGTGTTGGACATACATGGCTTTGTTGATGCAGATTGGGCTGGAGACCTGAATCAGAGAAAATCTACAAGTGGGTATGTGCTTAACCTATTTGGAGGAGTAGTTAGTTGGATGCGCAAGAGACAATCTATAATGGCACTTTCAACTATAGAGGATGAATACATGGAAACCACTCATGCAAGAAAGGAAGTAATTTGGTTGCAGAGATTGTGTTCAAGTATGGGGTTGATACAAAGATCTATAAGGATAGATCGTAACAACCAAAGTGCAATTTTCTTGGAAAAGAACCCAGGTTATCATTCAAAGACAAAACATTGATGTTCAATATCACTTTGTGAGGGATATGGTTGAATACAAAAGGTGTTGGTAAAGATGGGCACTTTAAAGAATGTTGCAGATGCATTGACAAAGTCTGTGAACACTGAGAATTTTTCTTGTTGTAGATAAACAATAGGCGTTGCAACTCGATACCAATGAATGTGCACTCCTATAACCCCCTATGTGAAAGAAAACAACAAGTGGGAGAATGTTGTGTATGTCTTATATTCTTTCCATGACTAGTCACATGTGCTGTTATGTTGCACCAGGCGCAACAGGGGGTGGAAGCCCTCCCAACTAGGGGGTTTGCAGGGGGGCGATATCCCTCCTACACAGGGTCCCAGGAAGTGCTTCAGGAATATTTTTTATATGGACCCAATATTAGTTGGGCAGACCCAAGGATGGGGGGTAAACCTACCCATGGTTTTGCACATAGAAAATTTTAGGGGCAAAATTTCACCCATGGGCGAAATTAGGGGGATGTTTTTTTTGGTTGGGCAATTTTTTTACAAATAGGGGTTTGAATATGGATCACTCAATATTTAAAAAAAAAATAGTTGTAAGCCATTAGCCCATGGGAATTTGATGGGGAGAGTTAAAAAAATTATTTTGCCTTGCAAAATTCAAACTACATTCTCTCATTCACCTTATTTTTATGGTAATGGAAAGTATCAAGATATATTTCACCCTATTTTTATGGGAATACCAATTATTTGGATTCGTTTCTCCTCGTGGAATTTATTTTCACTATATTACTATATTATATTTTTCTATTAACCCAAAATTGTTGGAATTTGTTTTGTTTTGTTTTGTTTTTTTTTTTTCCCACTAAATTTCAAACTACATTCTCCCATTCACCCTATTTTTATTGTAATGACAAGTATCAAGATATATTTCACCCTATTTTTATGGGAATACCAATTATTTGGATTTGTTTCTTCTTGTGGAATTTATTTTCACTCTATTATATTTTTCTATTAACACAAAAGTTAAAATTGTTGGAATTTTTTGTTTTTTGTTTTCTTAGTAAAATATATCCCACACTTCACGGAATTGTGGAATCATGAGTTTATAGGAATTTGGGGTTAATATGAAATCCATTCCATCACTATTTAATCAACCATTGCAATGGAGAGACCAATTTGTCAATTCTTCCCTATTGATTTGACATCTAGTGAACACAATTCTTCGATTATCTACGTTTTAATTTGGTAAGAATTCACTCACATCCATGTCCTTTAAATGTTCAAATGAAAAAAACTATCAGCATAAAAATATGAATATGATTATTAAAATTTTACTTTTACTTTTTATTTATTACCTGCATAAGCTACTATATTTTTTTCTTATTGTAATAGTAGAGATTATCAATAAAGATCTATATAAATAGTAGATGATGTATTATCTTTTTATATGTCTATATTGAAAAGTTGTTTCATCTACTAAATCATTTAACCCTCTATATAAAAGAGAACCGATTTTATAAACCTAAAATACTCTCATTATAAAATAATAGTCCAGGGAAGATTGTTGTGGGAATTCACAAATTCCTTTAACATGGACACTCTAGGATATTCAATGGAATTGATCCACCATGTATCATGAAAGGTTGATTATTCTCATAAGTGTAGGAATCTTTCCTTTCTAATTCAATTAGCTATAAATGATTGCAATGAGGGTGGCGGACCTATATTCCAATGTAGATATAAAAACTAATTGTTGAATCAATAAAATAATAGTCCAGGGAAGATCGTTGTGGGAATTCACAAATTCCTTTAACATGGACACTCTAGGACATTCAATGGGATTGATCCACCATGTATCATGAAAGGTTGATTATTCTCATAAGTGTAGGAATCTTTCCTTTCTAATTCAATTAGCTATAAATGATTGCAATGAGGGTGGTGGATCTATATTCCAATGTAGATATAAAAACTACTAACTTGTAATGTCTCCCTTTTACTTACCATAGCAATTTAAAAAGGTTACAAAATAGTTAGTTTCTACACGTTGAGATTCACATTAACTCATTTTCATGCGACTTTAAAGGTTTGAAATCACCTTCAAATAATCTCTAAATTCCTTTAATTTTACATCCACCTTTGTGTTTTGCTTGAGTGTAACAGTTTTATATGTTCCATTAAAAGCTTATTCATGTTTAAGGTATAAATCCTAAATCTTTAAAAGTTCTGCACAATAGGTTGCAAATATTAATTTTGCTCAGTGCTTAGAAACATTCTATTGCTTACATGTTGTAGTTTTTTTTGGTAAAAGTTTGTGTATAGAATTAAAAAATATAATCAACAAACATATATAGATAAAAAGTATAATAATTAAACCTTCTTTACAAAACATTATCAAAGATATGAAGTTTGTGCATGGAATAAAAAAATTATAATGATTTATATAAATGATTTGTTGGTGGAGACGAAGTGGGGGCCATTCCTTCCATTCCTTCTATTTGTAAAAGTAGATTGACTATGTTTTCTAGTACAATTTAGATAAATTCGTTTATATATATATATATATATATATATATATATATATATATATATAGTAGTCCTGGAATGTTTTTAAATAGATTTTGTTGTAAAAAAATTAAATGGGTTTTGATGCAAAATTATGGTAACACCCGAGTCTGCATTTTTCTTACTCATTTCACTTGTTCCATTTCATTTTATTGCATTGTAATTGGATTATTAGAAAAAGAAAGAAAGAAACTATTTATTGCTCATAGTAATAATATTATTGATTTATTTTTATTAATTTTGATATTATTATTATTATTAATATTATCTGCACTACTTTGAGTAAAGAAGCAAGTGTTTCACTAATTTTCTCATTTAAAATTAATAATTTTATAAATTTGAAAACACCTAGTAGGGTAAGTTTTATTTCTTAAGATATTAATTAAATAGTCTCAATTTTTGTTTAGTGATTTTCCAATTTTTTTTGAAAAATGTTATATATCCAAATATGTTTCAATGTCATCTTCTAAATTGACTTGTCTATTTTTCTTTATATTATATCATCAGTTAAAAAATGTAATTGCACATATTTATTTAATTGTTTTTATAATTAAAAAGACAAGTGATATAAAAATGAATTAAAAAAATACTAATAATATAATTTGTATTTTGATTACATTAGATTTTTTTTTATAATTCATATATATATGTATGTGTGTGTGTCAATAATATGATATTAATTAATGATAATTTTTTAGTCAAAATTAGTTGTTATATTCTAACCGCTAGAAAACATATCTCTTCATCTATATAATCTAATGCCATGATCTAGTTCTTCATCTTGTTCTGAAGATGAACCACACTAGATGGTTCATCTTCACACTAGATGGTTCGAAACGACACTAGATGGTTCATCTTCACACTAGATGGTTCGAAACGCGTTGATTTATACTTTCTTTATGTGATTTTTACTGAAAAGTCTCTCAATATATATACGAGTTATTGGTTTTACAAAAACCTTTATATTTATGTATATTTTCCTCTAACAAAAATGTCCATAACACTTGTAAATGGCTCAAATTCATATAAACATGTAATGCTTAACCAATAATGGATGTAGGGATACAATGAAACTATTTCATTATGATAGAAAAATAATTAATGTAAGATATAATGTTTATATTTACTATATTTAGATTTTTACCCAAATACACTAAATATTATTATAATGGAACTTTTATATAACTCAAAATATTATTTTGACATTCTAACCATATTTTTTATATAACTCAATATAAAATAGAATATAAATAAAAACATATAAAATATAAGTAATTTTTTATATAATTAATATAAAAAATTATTATATAATTATAATAATTATTAAATTTTAATTAAAAATATTTATATAGGAAATCTTATTTATTTTAATTTATGTTTTAATGTGAAAATTATATACATCATATAACATTTATTGTAAATATTAAAAAATAATAAACTTAAAATAATAAATGTTTTGTTTTTTGTTTTTGTTTTTGTTTTTTTTGAATCACACTTTCTATTAATTGCCAAAAGATTTTACATACAATACCAAAAGACTAGTGGTCTCACCCTGATCGGGTTTGTCGACCACCGATAACTGACCATTACAAAACATCCAAAATAAACTAAGGGCCACTGCCAAAATCCGATAAGGCCAAAGACACCAAAAACCCTGCAAAATACATAACACCCCAGTGACCATGGCTAATCGTTGGAAGTTATGGACGTCGGATTGTCAGGCCTTGTCCTGGGGGGCGAGGGCGATACGTGAAGTCATGTTGCTCTAGATGAGTCAGTCGTGCTTCCAATTTGTCCAACTTTTCTGACCAGATTCTGCCCATGCCACACCATAAACACATAGTCACAAAGGTGGCATTAGAAGTATTACAGCTGCTGGAGTGCTGCCATCACAATCTCATGTTCCTCCCGACGAGTATTATCCTAAGCCTCCAAAATTGCCTGAACAGATTGCACTGATGTCATGAAAGTGGCTGCACAACAAGGAGGACCCCCACGCCCACACCCACACCCAATAGGGCTCCTATTGCCAACCCTGCTGCTACGTTGGGTCATTCCACCACCACGACCATGACCCCCACTAGTTTTCCTACGTCCTCCACAACTAGCCTTCATGCCCCCACGTCGAACATTCCCCTAGTAACCAAGCGGGGCAGAGGAGGCTTTGGCCAAACGAGAAGACTGATGAGTAGACCTCATATTATGCCCGACCTTACCTAAACCACCAAAGAACCACTAGACACGAAAACAATGTAAACTTTGAAACGAGAACTATAAACTCAAAACGGGAACTTAGCCAAAAAACCCCGTAAAAACATCAAAAACAGTGCTAAAAACGAAGAGTGTTGACACTGGAATAACACTTCTTTTTTTTTCTAGGGTAAATTTTCAAAGCGTTTTAAAAATGGCGGTGAAAACCAATTTTTGTGCATAAATTGTCAAAAAAAACACCCTCAAAACAAAAAGTGTTGATGCTGGGATAACACTTTTTTTTTCAAGGGTAAAATTTCAACATTTCGAAATAATGGCGTAAAATATTTTATCATGACCCCGAAAAACATTAAAATTTAAAAAAAATAATGAAAACTAAAATAAAATAAAATATAAAAAATTTAAAACGATGAAAAAACACAAAAAAAAATAAAATAAAATAAAAATATATACTTAAAAAGAAAAATCAAATATATAAAAAAGACAAAAAAAAAATCAAACATCAAAAGAAAAAATCAATCATAAAAATGTAAAAAAAAAACAAAATTAACGGTAAGAATTAAAAAACTAAGAAAAAAAAATTGAAAAAAATGGAAAAAAAAATATTTTGTAAACCATAAAAAAAAATTGGCAAAAGAAAAAAAAAATATGGAAAAGAAAAAAAACATTAAAAAAAAACTATAAAATTAAGTAGGTAAAAATAGAAAAATTTAAAAAACATTAACAAAAAAACAAAAAAAATAAAATTAAAATTAAAAACAAACTAGATTTAAAAAAAAATAGAAAATTAACAAAAAAAATTTAAAAACAACTAAAATTAAGATTAAAATGTTGATTACTTAAAAAAAAATATAAAAATATATATAAAAAAAGACAAAAAAAAAAATGTTAAAAAAAAAAAATTATCTCATAAACCATAAAAAATTATTATTATTATTATTTTTTTAAACAAATTTATTTATTTATTTATTTTTCATTAAAAATTTTATTTTTTTTAAACAAATTTAATTTTTTAATTTCAAATTTAAAAAATTATTTAAAAAAACAAAAATTAAAATAATTATTAAAAAAAATTGATTGTTGAAATTGAGGCTTCTGTGATCCATATTAACTTTATGAGATATTTTTGGGCATAAATCACAAGATATTTCATTTGATTTTTTTAAAGTATTTTTTATTTATTTATTAATAATAATAATAAAAAAACCCGTGGCCCCTCCGCCTGCCTGGTGATTCCATGCAGGCCCTCCGCCCAGGGCCGCGCCACCACGGGTGGCGGGCAAGCGGAGGGCCACAGGGTTTTTTTTCATTTTCTTTTTAAATAAAAAAAATATGTTAAAAAAATCAAATTTTTTAATAATATTTTTAAATTTTAAATTTTAAATGTTTTAATTTTTAATAAAAAAATAAAATTGTTATATATATTTTAAATAAATAAAAAATTGATTTTTTTTAATAATTTTTTTTAAATAAAATAAAATAAAATATTTTAATAATTTTTTTAAATAAAAAATGTAACCTTAATAAAAATGTTTTGTTTTGTTTGTTTGTTTGTTTTTTTTTTTAATTAAAAATACATGTTTCTTTAAAACTTTAAATGTTTTTTTATTTTTTTTTTTGTTTTTTGTTTTTTTTTGTTGTGTTTTGTTTTTTTTAATATATATTTTTAAATTATTTATTTATTTATTATTATTATTATTATAAATTTTAATTTTTTTTAATCTAGTTTGTTTTTAAATGTCTTTTTTTGTTAATGTTTTTTTTTTTACTTATATACTTAATTATATATATATTTTTTAAATGTTGGTTTTTTCTGGCAAATTCTTTTATGGTTTATGAGATAATTTATTTATTTTAATAATTTTTATTTTGTTTTTTGTCCTTTTTTATATTTGTTTTTTTTAAGTAATCATCATTAAAAAAAATTTTGAAAATTTATTAAGTAATCATAATTTAATTTTTTTTTGATATTATAAATTTTAAAGTGTGAAAAATAAGTCCTCTAAAAAAAAGGTATGCTGCACCAACACGTTGCATCAACACGTTTCAAATCAGCATGAAGATCACTAACATTTAAAAACAAATATTTATATTTGATATATAGGAGAATTTAAAGTGTAAAAAATATGCTCCAAAAAAAAGAATTGTATTCTGCATTACCACTTTTCAAAACCAGGTCACGTTTTTACTGCCCCTACGAAACAGGTAATCGTATCGGTTATTTAAAGTGCCAAAAACTATGCTCTAAAAAAAATATGCGTGTTTTGCGTCGCCCCTTTTCAAAATCGACTCAATTTTTTGCTATCTCTACGAAACATGTAACAGTATCAGTTCCTGTTTCAAAGTTTACATTGTTCGAACACAATCAATTATTTTCTGGCTACCCCGAAACCACTTCAAACCTCCCAAAGAGTGCACCGACCCTTCGACCATGCGACCTTTACCGACAACGTAAGGAATGACAAGGAGGTTCCTCCTCCAGAACCACCACTCACTCCCGAATCCAAGATTTAACACCCCTATCCATACTTCAATCCACCAGCTCCTTTCTGGCCATTGTGGAGCTGTGCACTAGACACACAACCATGACAACTTCCTTTGCAATTGGTAGTTCCCCCAAAGCCAGAGCCCCCTAGCTAAATTGCAGCACTGACATGCCTAGGGGGACCATTCCTACCATGACCAGAAAGAAGAGCCCCGCAACACTTCATAATTCACCAGGCACCCCAAAAAGTAACACAGTTTCCACCTGAACTGAAAATTTAAGCAAGGGAGAAACAACTCCCCAAAACACCGAATATGGAAAGTCCTAGAATGAAAAGGAGAATATTGAACCTAAAAACTGATGACAACCCCAAATAAACCCATGCATAGTCCACCATAATAACATAGGACCTTGAGAAAATTAATCTGCCGCCCACACCACCCAGACCTTGCTCCAAGATCAATTTACTAAAAATCCAAATAGCTGAATGCACCAGGACGAACAAAAAAAAACCAAGATGAGCATACTTACCAATAGAACCCCACCATCTTGGAGTCTAGGCTCGCCCAGTCCGTTGGAGTCTCTGAAATTCTTGTCTACGTCGTAGCCGACATGCACCAACTTTCTTTCGAGACCCCTACTGGTATACTACAAGAGCCACAAAGCTTGTTCTCCAGGATGATTTAGCCACCGAATGGTTTGGCCAGACATATTCCCAAGTATTTAAACCCATTTCTCTGTATTGCCAACATCCAAGAGAGACTCGACTATCACACACTTGCAGAGTAAATGAAACAATACGGGGGCGCAGCTCACGCGCCCTCCCACAACCTTGCATTAAGCCTTGAGTCATGTCTCCACGAGGGAGTGAACGAATATCAAGTTTTCCTCTACTTGAGCATGCACTCCCATCGGGGTATTATTTATTTATTATTATTTAAATAATAATAATAAATATTTTTAATATTATTTATTAATTATTATCTTTATAGATGTATTTTTTTGGAATGGGGTTTTTTAAATTTTAATTTAATTATCAGTGGTTATTTGGTGGAACAATTTGACCTACACTAATTTTTAGTACTAGTCACGATAAGGGTTTGAGATTTATCTCAAAAAAATAACTCCTAACCAACCTAATTTCCCCTCAAATGCCACCAAACCAACCCTACTACAACTCACCAAGTGGAGAAAATGCTCCTAAAAATGAGCAAGCCCAAAACTTGAAACAGGTGGGTAGGGAAATAATGTCACATATATTAATGGTCCTTTGAACTTTTCCAAGATGTTGCATTGATCTCACCCAGTGCCAAAATATAACTTGTGAAGGTGTTGAACACTTTGAACATAGCATCACTGACTTAGCCACCAAAACACTATGTTGAGAAGTAACATTATTTGCAATGATTTTACAATGTTTTATAATTTAGTGAAAAATTCGCCAAGATTTAACAAAAAATTATAATTCAATAAAAGACCCACAAAAAATATATATACATATTATATAATTGAAAAAATAGCCTATACATTTTTATATGTACCATGGGGATTCACCTATTTATTATACATACGATTTCGGGGGGAAGGGTTCCTTAAACTTTTCCCTGGTTTTGTACGTGGTTTTGGGCATGATGGTTTTCACACATGGTATTTTGTAGATCCGGTCAAGGGAACTACAATTATGTTCTAATCTAGGGTAAATGGATTGGGGTTTATGAATGCTTTAGCATGTATATAATGTATTCTAACATTGAAAGGAATATAATGAAAAATCAATCTCGTTTTATGGGTTTGGGTTCTAGGAGAAAATATCTCTGTATATTTTATGTTCTCACCATTGTATATATTTTCTGTTTTAATAATTTGTTTAAAGGTGCTTTCGGTATAGGGTTAAAGCCTACAAAGGTGATTAAAAGAAGAGTAATTTTGATAACATTGCCTCCTTATGACACATTAAAGGGTTGGAACTTAAACAAAACAATGAGGCCATAACAAAGAAATTATGTATCAATTTATATATATTATTATTCCTTGTCATAAATTTGGTTATATTTATAATTTTTTATTTTTAACAATTGGAGTGTGTTACAAATTGGTATTAGATATGTATCTCAAACACTAGGCTTGGTGGGCCAAAAATACACTGCAAAGATGATCTTGGAGCAAGACAAATAACTTACTAGTTATGATTGGTTGTAGTAATGCTAACTTAATATAACCTCGGATAGAATGTTATGTTGCCTAGAATGGAACAACCATGTGTGAAAGAGTGCTTCTTTCAAAAGGAAAGTCATGCTTTGGAAGTTGTGCCTTGAGGAAGGTTGTTTAAAAGGGCATGACTCTTGGGATTGATGTTGATAATGAAACCAAAACGGAAAAATAAAAGGATGAAAAGTGTAGTGAATGTGCTTGCATACATGATTAAACATATGAATATGGGTGTATGCAAGAATTTAGATGCCATTTAAAGCAATGCTTAAAGTACATTACCAGAAGGTACACTATCATGACTTGAATCAATGATTTAAGCAATGATGAAATTCATTGCTAAGATATAGTTGTGCATGAGTGGATCCCATTTGGGATGTTTTAGTTGAAGTAGCAAGAGTTATGACTTGTAGGAATCTTGGGCAATGCGGGTATTACCTAGCAACATTGTTTGTGGAGGTCAAGAATACCTTGGAAGGGTTAAGGAGAGGGTGGTGTGGCATTGACCATACCTGAACATCCTTAAAATATTTCATCCTTGGATGGATGATGTGGCTACCAAACATCCCTTTGAGGATGGGAAGTATGGAAAATAGTAAAAAGCATAAGTGGATGAAGCTAGTTATGCTAGGGATGAGAAATAGTCCTTGCACTATGTGTGCAAAATGGAAAGACTTGAGTTAGAAGGCTTTGGTTTTCGTTCTAGGATAGGTGACCTAGATGGCTAAGGATTGGTGCCTTGAAGAGAAAGGATAAGGGGTGTTGTAGAACATAGAATATGAAGTGAGGTGATGAATGTGGGATGTGATTGATTGTGATGATTGAATTGCATGGGGATGTATGCATAGATCAACTAAGAAAACAAGCAAAGCATAAGGTTTACTTGACTTGTTGTAGGCTAGATTTAGCATTTCCTAGTTGCCTTAGTGGGAGGCTATGTGGCACATGTTTCTCATAGAAACAAGGGTGCTTGAGAAGAATCGCTTAGTAAAAGAGAGTCATATTGTTGAAGTGTGTGGTTGAATATTGTTGAGTGAATGCTTGTGAAGGTAAAGTCCTGTAGATTAGGTTTACAATAAAATCTGAGTGACAAGGATCATGGGAAAAGTGATGTACATGGATATATGTGTATGTTCACATGAAGGTATGTAGGTAATACCTAAAGGTACCCTTGAGTGTCTTGTATGATGCATATCATGAATACATGGAATTGGTATGAATGATGAACTTTCCAAATACTTATTCCTAATGGAGATGAGGATCTCCTTGGATAAGCTGGTAAAAGTACTCAATAGAAGTCAATGAGATTGCCATATGTATATTAGATGTTACTTATGGGAGAGAGAGCCTCTTGGTAAGAGTGCCTATGTGAATTTCCACGAGGACAATGGAAATCCCATGGCAAGGTTGTGAGAGAAAAACTAGATATTGAAAGGGCATGTTGACGTTGTCTTTGATATGAGAAAGAACTTGCAGTATTAATGTAAAATAAGTTCTTTCACATAAATGAGCATGTAGACCAATAGAGTAAGTGTTGGTAAGGCTGAGGGTTGAATGCCTTTATGTTCTTAGAGAGAAAGAGAAAATTTCTTAGGAGAGGGGCTAAATTTTATGAGCCTGTGATGAGGCTTTAAGGAATAATTTCCAACCATTTAAATAAATAAAATGGAAACGTTTTTGTCATCCTTGAGGAAAAAAGTGACAACATAATATTTAAAGCTTGTTGAATCTCTCATGAAGTGCAAGTTTGTACATAGGTTTATGTGAAGGCCAACTAACTAAGTGATAGTTAGATTAAGAGACTAAGTGGTTTGATCATGTTGTTGTATTAGGGGAAATTCAACAAAGTATATGGTTTGATCATATTGTATTAGAGAAATTCAACAAAGTTGTGGTAGGTATCTGTCTAGAAACTGCATTGATGGGTTGTAGATAAAATCCAATAAACTGAGGGTTGCCTAAGACCTCAATTTTTCAGGGTCTACTTTGGATCTACTGTATGTTGCTCTTCCAATACCTGTGACCTAACAAATATTTGAAAAAGGGAAAAGAGTACCAAATTTATATAAAAACCACTAAAAATAAAAATAAGCTAAACGAGGAAAATGGGAGAGAGTCCACAACACACAACCTAGGACTTGAAATGTTCATATCCCCAGTAGAGTTGCAATTTTGTTGGTGTGTTTCTACAACAAAGGTTAGCAAAAAGATCTAAACTATGGGTTGTAAATAGTTGAACAAACAAATGTGAGGATTTATTGATTTAAATCTAGAGTGTTATGGATTATTCATTAACATGTGCATATTACTGCAAGTTTGATTAAAAGTACTGCAAAAATAAATTAGAAATGCAACACATAAAATAAACAATGATACTCCAAAATACCCAAATATGGATGAGATTTATTAGATATCACCTGTGAGAAGATTCTATGGAATGGTGGTTTTGAAGACCTCCTCCTTGGGAAGGTTCCTTAGCAATCATATCTACAAGACATGGTATCCCTATCTCCAAAGGGAATATGAGACAAAGAAAAAAAAGGTTTGAACTTACTAGTGGAAAAAGCTCAAATGGCATAGGATCATAATGAGGACAATGAAAATGGTTCATGGTGAAATGAGGTGGAAAACCTTTCTTATTTATATTAAAATTCTAGTTAGATTTGGTGAGGCCAAATATTAAAATAATATTTGTTGGACCAAATCAAGATCTAACTAATTTGGTATTTTATTATTATTTGTGAGAAGAAAAGATAAAAAATAATGCTTAATGACCTTTATTTGGGTAACTAACTCAAAAATAATGATTTATTGAGTTAATTAATGAAAACAATCCATAAATAAATGATTTATTTGTATTTTTCCATTTGACTGGTTAAAATTGTTAGAATTAATTAATAAATAAATGATTTCTTAACTTATTTCTAGTTGAAAGGGTAAATTGATAGGAAATAATTCATAAATAATGATTTAATAAATTATTTTTATGAGAATGTTTCAGAATATTTAAAAATAATTAGTAAATAAATGATTTGAATAATTGAGAAAAACTTTCTGCAATATTCAATTATTCAAATATGGATCATAGAAACCTGAATTCAAAAATAAATGATTTATTAAATTATTTATATGGGAATGAATAAAATGAGTGAAAATAATTAAATTATTTTCACATAAATAGGTAAAATTATGAGAATAACATAAAATTATTGAATTTATGAGTTATTCTCATGTAAATGGATAAATTAATGGAAATAACTTAGGAAAAGTTGTTCGTTAGGCTATTTCCTTAGGAGAAAGTGGGTTTTAATGTATACAACCCATATTAACATGGAATATTTCAATCCACCTAGTAATTTTAACTAGGTGGTCACTTTTTGTGCGATAACAACCTTAATCACCATGTAAGCTTTGAAGTGTCCTTATTAATAGTAATTTCTAAATTAAAAGTGATACTTGATAAATTCCACATGATCAAATTAATCTAAGACATATACATGCATATGACAATTTAAAGTTTTGACATGGTTATCATGGATAAATCCATATTAACACTAGATTCATAATGGATCAATAAGTATCAAATCCTTAGCGTTGAAATCTTCCCTCAAGTTTTACACTAAAAAAAAGGTTTGCACGTCAAGGGATTTGATCCCTCTCAGTGTATTGTAGATTTAAAGTTAAAATATATTTACATTGATTGCACTAAAAGTTACTTTTCACAACCCAATGTGAGAATGTTGTGCAACTCCTTCTATGTTGAATGCTAAGTTGACATGTGCCACTTAAAAAACTTATAAAATATTAAGTCAACAAAAAATATATATTGTTGTCTTTAACTTAATTATAAACCACACAGACATTGTTAGTTCTACTTTACGTTAAATTAATCTTAACTTTATACTTGCACATGCTCACAATCTTCTTTAGATTCGAGGAAGATGGTGAGCATGTGAAAGTATAAAGTTAAGAGTACTTCATGTTTATGAAATCAAAATGTTGGATTGCACATTATGGGAATTGAAACCGACATAAATGTAGATTACTAAATGTCACTAGACAAATAGAAGGGCCACAAAGGAAACAAATACTTCTAAAGCCCCCTTATTATTATATTATTTACCAAAAAGTTATAGACAAAATGTTATTCAATAAATACCAAAAATGACTTGGAAATGTGACCTCTTGGAGGGGGAAATTTCCTTTCATAATATAGCCATGTATAAGAATGAAAAAATGGAATCCTCGTAAGACTAGGTCTCTTTTGTGTGTGTGTGTGTGTAGAGAGAAAGAGACATGTTCTAGCCGACCTAATAATATAACATTAGTAATGTAATGACTTAATATCTAGGGCTTAATAAGGGGTTTTATGCTTAACACGGGGTCTATTCTAGGGATTGACATGCCCCTCCCCTTCAAACAAGTTTTGTCCTCAATACTTGACTAATTGTGGGTGTTTATGCATGATTAAGTCATCTTCCCATGTCACCTCTTCTACTAGTAGGTTGTTCCATTTGAAGAGATACTCAATGATTACTTAATCCTTGTTTTATGGAAATTTATGGTTCTAGTATGATTTCCCCTCCATTAATTTTTAGTAAAATATTTGTCTTTGGGCCATAATACTTGGGTAGTAATTTATTGTCCGTCTTTTGTTTCTTGTGGTACATATGTTTACATAACTATAGCCTAAAAAAATACCAATCCCCTATTCAAATTCCCTTTCAATACCAATCCCCTATTCAAATTCCCTTTCACTGTGATGTTCATATGTTATTTGTTTCATCCTATTTTGTGTTATAACCAAGTTGTCCCTGAATAGTTTGAGAACCTATATTTGGTGCTCTATGTGGTCCTACCTTACTTGAAAAATTGCATTCACTTTAAAATGTGTGATGTGATGGATGAAGGATGATATCCATGAAGTTACCATAAATGAGGACATTTTTTATGAATTATGGAGGGATGTTTTGTACCACTATTCTGCCAAAGGAAACCACTTGACCCATTGTGGTTTTTTGTTAGATGCAAAGTGACAAGGATTTCCTTGTAAACATTTATTCACAATCTCAATTTTCCCATTCGAATGAGGGTGGTAATAAGAATTGTGAGTTAATTAAGTACCCAAAATGTTAAACACCTAATCCTTTAAAGGTTATGGGCTCGTTCACCCGTTTTACATTTGGTGAACCTGACGTGAAAGCTGATGAAGAGCACGATGCCGCTAGACCTTCTTCACGCATGCCGCTAGACCTTCTTCACGCTTTCTGGTGTTCAGTTTTAATGGCAAGCACCATCGACATGAGTATGTAGATCTGTTGGTTCTGTGAATGAACTCCAAACTATTGATGTCTGGATTTCAAGAAAAGAGTTGTTTTCGTTTCAAGGAGCAGTAATTGACGGTTTCGAGCAGTGGTGCCGCCACGGAGGAGCAGTGGCGCGCCAGATAGGGGACAAACAAATCCGTTTAGGTGAAGAAATAGAGGAGCAGTGGCGCGCCAGGTAGGGGACAAACAAATCCGTTTAGGTGAAGAATTACCTCTTTGATGATGTGCGAGATAAAGCAGGTACTGTTGCAATATTAGAGAAATCGCGAACCTTCAAATACTGCACGATAATAACTCTGGTTGGCTATTCATTTCGTTTCCGTCACCGAACGGGGAGGTACCACATGTGTCCTTGGTTCTTTCAACCTTAAATCGATAAGTGAATGCATGGTAACGCAAATCGTAATTATCGATATTATTCGTGAATGCATGGTAACGCAAATCGTAATTATCGATATTATTCTGCTTTTTGATGCAACATTAGAATCCATTCCATGTGGGAATCTTACGTTGACTCCCCATACGCCATCAACCATGTGAACTTTGTTGAACGACTATTGAACGCTCTCCATCACGCCTTCCGTCGCATCGACACTGCAACCACCCATCGTGGCCCTGTAAACCGCCTCCTCGCGCTGTGTGCATACCATGCTGCCATACCACCTCCGCTTCCACCGCTTCCCGCCATATCCCAATGTGCCAGTCAATATAATGACTGTCCAGTTAATTCATATAGCGTGTAACATGGCCTGACAACAGAAATTCCTCACTGTCGCTCTTCCTCTCATCTTTGCAGTACTGAATAAGCGTTACAAGGTTTCGGTGTAATGGCAAAACAAACATCCAATGGCGTTGGCCACAAATACAACTTTCCCTTGTGCTCTTGACTGGACGTTCTCGAATCGCTGGCGGGACTGGTGGTCGCATCTTTGCCGCCAGATGTGGAGAAACTTTCCTTAATGTTCTTGTCAACTTCTCATTAAAAGTAATTGCAAAGTTGTCATTAGTATCACAAGAGTAAATCCTGCCAAAATAGCAGCCAAGAGTGCAAGGGGATTTATCAGAAAGGCCAACCCAAGAATTAATGAAGTAGTTGGTACGATAATAGTAGAGATTGCATTTGGCATGGTTGTTCCATTTGGAATAACTCCAAAATACATATTTTCTACATTGTTAAATCCTTAGAGCTTTTAGACAAGAGGGATGTTCAAGGAAACAAGAGACTTGAATGTAATGTGAATCAAGCTCGCTTAGTGAGTATAAGGTTCTCATCTGCCACATTTCCATATATCTTCCATCAAGCCGACGTAGAAATTTACTACCATCGAAGCAAGCGGATCCAAAAAAAATCATGTGGACGTGGACAAGATGACATAGTTATTGTTGTTAATTCTTTCTTGAGGCAAGTTGATTATAGCTAACATTTTTTCCTGTCGTTTCTGAGAACACACCTGCGCTGTTCGGAACAATCCAAGAATTGAAACTTAAAATAGCCAAAAATTTGATTGAAACCAGGTCGGACAATAATTGCAGATTATAAATCGTGCTCTAAAGGATATTGACTTGTTAAGGTCAAGTTTTATTAACATGAAATGTTGACCGTTGAATGTTGAATATTTAAAGTGAGGAAAATCAAATTAAGAGGAACGCTCCTTCAAGTAGTTATGTTAAAGCTTACACTCTTTGTTTGTTAGTTAAGAAAATGGGCAAAGTTTATCAAGTATTAGAGTTCTTGAAAATTTTGATACAATATAATACAATATAATGTTGATGATACAATGAAAATAAGAAAAGACTCTCTTTTAGACATTTAAACTTGTCTACAAAATGTACAAGAGAAAATTGACTTTTTGCAGTTTGAATCTTAGCGTCAGCAAGATGAGTTATAGAAAATAGAACATTTTGAACCTGTTTGTGTTCAGAATATTGAGACAGACACTCATCAACAACCAATAAGTCATAAATCAATAATGTTGAGGTTGATTCAGATCAAGTGCTCATTTCAGAAGCAAATTTGAATACAGGTGTGGAAATTCAACGTTCACTTCCCAAGCCCATCATTAGACCTTGGGAAGATCTTGTCCATAACAAGCACAGAACATGTCTTGGATATATAAGTAGGTTTCCTTTCACATTCCAGTTTACTCAAAGCCCATCCAGTTTCAGAGTGTTGGATTTCTTCATGGCAGTTCACCTTCAGCTATTTCATATTCCGCTCCTCTTCCACAACAACAACATCAAAATGTTAAATGCCAACATTGTGACTGAGTTGGCCATATGAAAGATCACTGTTTTGATCTTCATCCATGTGAGAATTGTCATAAAACCACTACTTCTTCAAACAAATGCTTCAAAAACAAGCCTCTTGCAAGAACAAAAATTCATCTTGGATGGATCGCTTT
Source organism: Pinus tabuliformis (assembly GCA_031772625.1). NCBI lineage: Eukaryota > Viridiplantae > Streptophyta > Pinopsida > Pinales > Pinaceae > Pinus > Pinus tabuliformis. Next base: position 160,254,929 of record CM062815.1, on the reverse strand, counting down.
TTGGCAACAGACTTTAATAACCAAGAAGATATTTCAAGCATATGTCAGAACTTGTTCTAGAGTATTGAACAATCTTGCAGTTGAGTTTTCTCCATCATCTCACCTTGTATCTTACAGGGGGGGAAATGATGGTCATCTACAAGCTTCAAAGCCACATTAAGCAATCCTGAGCCACAACCTACCAACCAGATTCAGAGTTATAGACAGAGACACAGATGCCCCTAAGCATGCCTTCAGTTGATGATGAGCCTTAAACCATCTATGTGGGTTTGAGACATATCTTCAAATAATTGGGGACACTTCCTCTAGCAGCAGACTTCAACTTCTTGCCAGTTTTGGAAGAGCTCCAGGAATTGCATTAAGCATTCTAGAGTTGGTGGTCATCCTTAAACCATTGCAGGTTGTAGACCTCCCTGTTTTAGGTTGAAGGTCTCCCTCTCCAAACCATTAGGGACACTTCCTCTAGCATAAAACTTCATCTTATTGCCAGCTTTGGAAGAGTTCTGGGAACTGCATTAAGTGTTCCAGTGTTGGTGGTTATCCTTAAACCAACACCCTTATACCAACATTTCAGAAAACACATTCATTCTAGTGCTGCCATGCATTTTTTCACATTTTGTATTATAACTCTCTTCTTGGACTCATACATACCCCTTCGGATTAAGGGGGAATGTTGGACACCTAATCCTCTAAGGGTTATGGTGTGGAAGATAAACTGTCAAAGGGAGTCCAAGAGACCTTGGAATATGGAATCCAATGGTCACTCCCATATATTATAAATGTGTATCATTTGTTAATAGAAAATGTATTCACTATTTACCTTATTTAGCTGTCCACATTCCATGTGCATCTAACACAAACAAAAAAATAATTTAGCCCAGACATTTCAAGTGAAGATTGGATCTCTTCCTCTCACAATAATGTTAAGGATTCCATGTAGCTTTGAACTACTTCCATGAATTTCGTTGTTACTATAATTGCTTTAAAAGGATGAGAAAGAGAGAAAGAATTGACATACTTCATCAATCGATCCATTACTATCATGATGACATTCTTTTCTTTAGATTGAAACCAATTTAAACTTATGATAAAATCCATTGAAACTTCTTCCTAACATTGACTTGGTATAACTAATGGTTGTTGGAGACTTGGGGACTTGATTGTCTCTTCCTCATCTTGTAGGTAGACCACACATTCAACAACAACCTTTTAGAAATTTTAAGACTTTCCTAGTAAAAATATTTCTTGGTCCTCTGGTAAGTTTTTAAGAACTGTGAATGTCCTCCTATAGGATAAGTGTGCAATTCCAAAAGGACCTTTTTTTAAGTTGGGAATTCTTACATAAATATAGGAGATCTTGATACCACAACATATCATTCTTAGACATAAATTTATTTACCATAATATGGTCCTCTTGTAGTTGTTGAATGACCCTGCTTTCATTCCATTTTTGCTTCTTCCACCTAATCAGATTACATAATAAAAAGAGCACAGTAAACCCTCTCTTTGTTCTTCTTTCCTTGAAAGTGTATCTACCACCCTGTTATGTTTTCTTTTTCTATAGATAATTTCAAAGTCACAACATAGAATTTTTGTAACCCATTTTTTTTTGTTCTTTTGAAGTTAATCATTGCTCCAAAAAGTAATTTAAATTATCATGATTTTTTTTTTTCACTTTGAAGTGTCTTCGTATTAGGTAAGGATACCATTTTTTATCTGCATATAGTATTGCTAACATTTCTTTTTCATAAATGGGTTTGAGTAAGTTATTTCCTTTAAGTTGGCTACTTTCAAAGGCAAGGGGCCTTTCTTATTTCATTAAAAATGCACCAATTCCATGGTCTGAGGTATCACATACCACAATAAAGGTTTTTGTGAGTCAAGTTTGGAAATAACATGAATCATATATATAGCCTTCTTAAGTTTTTGAAAATATTTGGTTGTTTCTTGAGTCCAATAAAATGCTTCCTTCTTTAATATTATTGTTAAAGGTGTGACTATTTGATTGTAACTATTGATAAAATTGTGATAATCGGTCTGTCAATCCTAAAAATACACTAAGTTTCTTCAAGGTTTTAGTGATTGGTCACTCCATCATAGCTTTATTTTTGTTAGGATCCACCTTTACACCTTCATGAGATACAATATGACCCTAATATTCCACTTCTTAAACCTTAAAGGAACACTTGGAAGGATTTTCATATAGTTGTTGCTCTTCTAATAATTTTAAGACCCTGTTAACATGTTGTACATGTATTTCCCAAGTTTGGTTATATATTAGTATCTCATCAAAAAACACTGACACAAATTTTCTAAGGAATGGTTTGAAAATAGAATTTAACAAGCTTTAAATGTTGAAGGTGCATTAGCAAGCCCAAATGGCATAATTAAAAACTCATAATGGCCTCCATGTGTTCTAAATGTTGTTTTGAGAATGTCATCTTTCCTCCTTCTAATTTAATGATATCCCAAACAAAGATCCAACTTAGTGAAGAAAATTGCTCCATGTAATTCATATCATAATTAATCAATGATAAGAATTGGAAACTTATATTTGATCGTCATTTTGTTGATATGTCTATAATCTAGACACATATACCATGAGTCATCCTATTTTTTAACCATCACCATTGGCGAAGAGAAGGAACTTTAGCTAGTTTGAATGTTGTTGGCCTCAATCATTTCTTGAATTAGATGCTCAATCTCACTTTTCTATGAATATGGAAACATGTAAGGCCTAATGTTAAATGGTACGCTTCTTGGTTGCAAATTAATGGCATGTCCATGATCCTAGATAAGTTGAATACCCATATAAATCTCTCCATATGCCTTCAATTTGTTGCGGATAACTTTTTGTAGATTCACTGGAGCAACATATATAGATGTTTGAAGATATAGGGAGCACAATTGTGTAATTACACTTACATGAAGTCCCTTTTCTAAGGGAATTATCATGAAAATATCTTGAAAATTAAGGGCCATTGTTCCCAGTGATTGTGATCATTGGCCTACTAAGCAACATCAACACCACCCATTTAAATTGAAATCATGGGACCATCCAAGTAACACACCCCATATTGAGCTTAATACTATGGTACTTCCTTGCAAAATTTATGGTACCTCCATTTGCAACCATTACTTGAAACTTTGGTATTGGAAACACAAAGCAATTGAGAGGGTTTTCTAATTTGTAATTAATCAAGTTATGGGTACCACTTATATCAATCAACACCATTACCTTTTTCATTTTGATGTACCCTTCTATATTAAGGTTTGTGGAGTATTGATGTTATCCAATGAATGACAATATATCATTGGGGTAGTCTCTTCTAGCTCTAACTTGTGATGGTTCCAATTCTTTACCTTTTTTCTTTTCACAGTGTATGTGGAATAATTTATTCTCACCACATTATGCCCTTATTGTTCTTTTCGGCATAATTCAAACATAGTCCTTTTTATTTTCATTCATCCATTTGTTGAGGTGACAACCTTGTCGATTGAGTGAGGTTTGGAGAGGGAGCATGATTCTCTCTATAGTTGTTAGTGACCACTCACCTAGTAGCCATATTTTTACTTTAACCTTCCTTGCTAGGTCAAAGCTTGTTCTAGGGGTTTAGGTTCAAAGAGATACACTTCATGTTGGATGCTTTCCTTTAAAGTTTCACAACTTGTGGATAACTTTTTTTAGATTCACTGGAGCAACATATATAGATGTTTGAAGATATAGTGAGCACAATTGTGAAATTACACTTACATGGAGTCCCTTTTCTAAGTGAATTATCATGCAAATATCTTGAAAATTAAGGGCCATTGTTCCCAGTGATTGTGATCATTGGCCTACTAAGCAACATCAACACCGCCCATTTAAATTGAAATAATGGGACTATCCAAGTAACACACCCCATATTGAGCTTACTACTATGGCGCTTCCTTGCAAAATTTATGGTACCTCCATTTGCAACCATTACTTGAAACTTTGGTATTGGAAACACAAAGCAATTGAGAGGGTTTTCTAATTTGTAATTGATCAAGTTATGGGTACCACTTATATCAATCAACATCATTACCTTTTTCATTTTGATGTACCCTTCTATATTGAGGTTTGTGGAATATTGATGTTATCCAATGAATGAAAATATATCATTGGGGTAGTCTCTTCTAGCTCTAAATCTTGTGATGGTTCCAATTCTTTACCTTTTTTCTTTTCATAGTGTATGTGGAGTAATTTATTCTCACCACATTATGCCCTTATTGTACTTTTCGGCATAATTCAAACATAGTCCTTTTTCTTTTCATTCATCCATTTGTTGAGATGCCAACCTTGTTGATTGAGTGAGGTTTGGAGAGGGAGCATGATGCTCTCTGTAGTTGTTACTAACCACTCACCTAGTAGCCATATTTTTACTTTTAACCTTCCTTGCTAGGTTGAAGCTTGTTCTAGGGATTTAGGTTCAAAGAGATACACTTCATGTTGGATGCTTTCCTTTAAAGTTTCATAAAGATATCTAATAGCTTATCATCTAGAATGTCCTTTACCCTAAGAGTTAGCTTTCAATTTTGTTGAATGCTCTTTGCAATTAGACCTCTTTCCAAAGATTTATCAATTGACTAAATAATTGTTGAAAATGCAACAAGATGATGGAGCTTAGTGGAAAGGAGTCGCCTTCACTAAGTGGGCCCGCAGGTTATTTTTGGCGCAAAGTCTATTTTTAGACTATGTCTATTTTTAGACATATGGATCATGGTCTATGAGTTGCAGGATGCTATTTGTGGATGATTGGTCAAGTTGGTAAAAACAGATGGACTTATATTTTTAGACATATGGGCGGAGTCTATTTTTAGACTGCCAAGCTAAAAATAGAACAATTGACTATTATTAGCTCTTAATAATATTTGGACTATAAACATTGTCTTATCCTCTTGGAGCACTTAAGTTCGAGCTACAGATGTGGCACATGCAGCTGCCAGAAGGAAATACACTTTTCTTGTGGGTCAGTTGAGCTATTGCATGATGGACTTCAGTTAGAACTCAAGAGATTGAGTTTGGTGGAGTTGATTGAGGAGTTGATGGAGTTGTGTTCAGTTTGACTTGGTTGAACTAGTTGTATTTAGTCTAACTAACGAATACACTAGTGATGAGTGATGTGAATTAATTATTAATTAATTCACTAATTATTAACTCATAAAGCAACTAAAGAATACATCAGTTAACTCAGTGCATGGACAGTTCAGTGGGGACAAGTGTTAGAGGTGGGTGAAAGAGTGAGACTGCTATCAGTTGTGACTATAGATGTGCATGAGATTTGCACATGCATGGATGGAGATTGCCAATGAGGATTGCGCAGTACAAGCCAAGGGAAAACGAGCTTGGATCATTCCTATTCTTGCTTTGGATTGCGTAGTAGAGGCAGGTAGACAACGAAGGAGATTTGAACCTGTGACTTGATTCAGATCTGAGCTAGTTTGTGTGTAACAGGTGGAGATAATAATGAGTACTTGTGAGAAGTATTGTACTATGTATTGTTACATGTTCTCTATCATTATAATATACAGATAGTGTGGGGTTTTCAGCTGTATGCTTTCCCCGGATTACATATTGTGTTAATGTGCGCATGCGATTGATGTTTCATTGTTTTTAATTCTGCAAAATTGATGATCAACGTAGAGGAGGTTATGTATTATGCATGCATTCCGCAATAGTGTATAATCAGGATAATCTCTGTGAATAAGTGTCATATTATTCAAAATTTCTACAATAATGCATCTCTCTTAATATCCCCATAATGTGCGATTAATTTATCCATAAAAATGGATAAAGAGTCACTAGAATCCTTTTTCCATCCACAAAGGCATCTATACCATATAATTTTTTTCACTCTACATACATGGATGCAATAGTTACCTTTTGAAGGGTTGAAACTTGGTGTAAACCAAAGTATTGCCCCATCTAAAATGTCCATGTTATAGGATCTTTTCCATAAAAATTCCTCACATCGACCTTTGGAATGAAGTAGTTCCTTCTTTCCACATTGAACCCCTAATGATGTGGATTTGGAGGCTGTAGGGTTTGCATGAAAATGGATGACATGGTATCTTGTAACTATAGTATTTGTATTTGTGTGTTTATCAAATCATCCTTTGTTAATGACTTATCACCCAATTCATTAACTCTCTTCTCTAATTGGGAAAGTTGGTTATGTATCTCTTTACTTTCTTCTCAAGTGATGCTTTAGCTATCTAGATTTTTAATTCGTGAAGTAATTTTTGGATATTTCTTTGGAGCCATGTGAGAAAATAACAATTCTCTTATTTTACCTCTTTATCTTAAATTACCGTTATCCTTCGTGCATAGGCTTATTGGAAAACATTACCGGGTCCTGAGGACAAGGGAGTATTAGGTGATATCTCTCTCTGATATATGTGTGGAGTCCAATAGTAGTACTTGGCCCAATATCTCAAGGCACTATCTAAGGAGGCTCAATCGTGCCTTTAGTTGTACTACTCGACTACCCAAGTACTAGAGAAAGATTTCCTTGAGTGTTGTTATTACTGTACAATAGCAACATGATGTCCCATTAGCTTATCTAAATATGGTTTTAAGTATAACTCAAGGACTTCCTATATTCCTAAAGGTACATGGAAGTAATATTACGTAAATAGGTATTGTACGATGTGATACTACTCAAATGGGTACTAGTAGGGATTATAGGGTTTCCAACCAGGTGAAATTAAGTTTACTTCCTATGTGTATTCTTCCCTAACAACAATTTTACCCATTGAATGATAAATCACTATGTTATTTAAAAAAAATGAAACATGCCTCTAAAAAAATGAGAAAATGTGGTTGCTAGCCTCAAGAAATCTCTTGAAATCACTAGAAAGTAGCTAATGTAAAGTAGAGTTTGAATTTGAAAATGTATAATAACTTATGCAATGTAGAGTTTGAAGCTCAAAATGTAAAATGATTACAACATCTACATTTATTCTCATATTGGATATTATGACCCCAATTATGAAATTTCACACCTTTTATAGATATATTGGTACTAGTGTAGATCTTCCATCCATAAGTTATGCCAATTGTAAGTTACGTACGTTTCAAACCCTAATTGGAAATTATTCGGATGATTGACCTTTATCCTAAAATATATATGAAACTTGAACCCTTCTAAGTTTAAATTTTTGGCTTGTAGTACTCTAATATGACTTATAAAACTATTCAAACTTTCACAGTCTAGAACTTCACAGAAAAATGTTATAACAAAAATTACACGACGATTATTTTTAAAACTAATTTCAAAATTAGTCACAAAAACTATCTTCCATAGGTTATATCTCTGAAAGTATAGACAACTAGGATTTGAAATTTTTACCGTTGGTGCTATGATAATTCTACTCATTCTCCACAAAATTTCACTATCTAAAACTTCCCAAAAAGAAAGTTACAATGAAAAGTCCAATATGATTCATTTAAAACTGATTGCAAGGTTAGTCACAAACCCTATTTTCTATAGGCTATATCTCATAAAGTAATATTAATCAAAACTTGAAATCTTGATCACATGTACCATGCACCTTGATATTTTTTCTCATTCACCTCAAAATTTCACCATCTAAAACTTCCCTAAAAAACAATGTATAATCAAAATTCCAAGATGTCCTAATTGAAAGATAAAAACCCTAGGATATTATGCTTTGAAACCAAATGTTATACAACAATACCAAAATAGCTTGAAAATCCAAACTCTTTGAGGGGACAACCTCCTTTTATAATAGAACAATGTACAATAATGAAAAAAATGAAATGCTCCTAAGACTAGGTCTCATTTGTGTGTGTGTGTGTGTATGAGACAAAGGGTACAATGAAAGCTTATGGATGACTTGCAAATATAACACTAAAAGTGTGATGACTCAATATATAGAGCTTAATAAGGGGTTTATGCTTAACATAGGGCTTTGTCTAGGGATTAACACAACATCTTTATTTGAGATTCTAAAAAAAGATAATGAAATTGAAAAATAAGATATTGAAATTAGTAGCATGGAGCCACAACAAAGATGAATAACCACCTGAAATCAATGGACATATGCCACATCTATGTTAATGTGTAGCCTCTTTGATCATACATCACTTCTAAGAAATATGGTGAGAACTTACAATCACATTAGAAGGTGAAAAGGGGGTGAAAGATATATTTAATGGTGCCATCAACTTATGTCCCATCCATACACATCCAAATAGACATAGGACATGGAACCAAGAAATATGACATGTACCATCAAGAGTTGTCCCACCATGTAGTACCCCAGGTTTACCCTTGCCGAAGTATTTATTTTTAAATTAATATTATGGATACATAGAACTTTGAAGACTGTGAATAGAATTTAAACATTGATAATTTGAAACTATGTGATATTGTAAATATTCTTTCTTTATTTAATAAAATTAAACATAGCTTTATGACCTCATTGCAATAGGATAAACTACGAGTTTATGGGAGAATGAAGTAGATGATTGTTGTCAATTTAAAAATGACAAGTGGCATTGGTGAAGAAATTTGTTCCTTGAATTAAATGTGACATGGGGGCATGGTGGCAAAAAGATAGGGCCACATGTTCTAGTCTTGGAGGTGGTTAGATGATGGCAATTAAATGTCCTAGGAAAATATTCGAATTAAGGAAAATACATGTATGCTGTGGAGATAGTTTTTGTTAACTGTTGAGTACATTTGTCAAAAAATACAATTGGAAGGGATAGTTATCAGAAAAGACACTTTTCGGAAAAGTGTGAGTTATTATTCACTTTCTACAAGCTATCTGAGAGCCAAGAAAGAAAAAAGAGAAGGAAAAGAGGATAGTTTATGTTCTGAGCACTGTGTAAGTGCCATGGAATTTTTTGGGAGCGGTTGAAAGCTATTGATCCATCCCTATAAGCTCATAGTCTAGGCTAGGGGGTGTCAAGAGCATGTAAGTTGTTGGCTATTCTAAGAATAAGGCTAGGAGGAAATTGGTCATCAAGCTTTATTTCCTAGGTTTTGTAATTACTATATTCATTTTGATAGTTTGAAAATTTATGGTAAAGAGCTGTAGTTATAGTTAGAATAAGTTGCATATTTTATAAGTACATTTGAAAGAAAATTTATATTGATAGTTATACTCTGGAAGTGAAGAATAGAAATATGGAGATATTATGTATTTTAATGTTATGTTCAAAAGAAGGACTTAGTGATCCATAAACTGTCGTGGATATTCCACTACACAGTTTGTCACAATAGATTTGATAAAATTATATTTAAAATATGAAATTCTACACTATTACAGTTTTATTAGATTTCTAGATTCATTGTTAATAGTGCATGCATATGAATTAAAATTATGTAGAAAATAGAGAACAACAAAATAAAAAATCACACACACATTTGACAAAATATATGCTTTGGGAAACCCTGTTGGAAGGTGACGCTACTCCACTCTCTTTCTTTGAATGGAAATATGGCCGTGATTACAAATAAGTATGGCATGTGGCCCGTGCGTTGCTACAACGCACAAATCCTCTTTGTGTGCTCTATCTGCTACCCCTCTCGGCTAGTTTTTCTCAGTGATGGAAAAATGCATTCGAAAGAATGGAACCCATTTTCCTCCTAATGGCTCGGTTATAACACAACCTGATAACCCACTAGTGGTTAGGTTTGACTACCTCAACTCTTAACTAGAGTTACAATATAGACTCTTCTAGAGTCTTCTACATCATAATCACGTGGCTATCCCCTTTTTCATGAATAATGGGGGCTGATGTGGCATCCTCTTGAATTATGGTGGTGAAAATAGGATGGTCAACTTTTGAGTGGTATAACTTTCGCATACAGACTCTAATTGATGTGATTATTATTTGGCATAACTGTCGAAGGATCAACGTCATATTGACAGATCTTGACGTAAAAATATCCATAATAAAAACCATAATAATAACTAGATAATTAATGAAAGATTATTAGTGGAGATCCATGTCACAACTTCGACATGGAGGAGTATGAAAACCACATTATCAACCGATAGTATGATGATAAACATTTTATATGTCATCCACTCCTACTCTTACTTCAGGAACTTATTTGGAGGATGGTAAATCCATTCAAATTTAAGTAATTTAGAGAAAAAAATATTGGAAGATTGTTTTGGTCCAAGGCTAATGTGTCAAGTCAAAAGCAGAGCCTTGCCCCAAGTAAATTACAATATTTATGAAAAATCTAAATAAATAAAATTCAGATTTCAGATATTTATGAAAAATCCAAATAAACAAAATTCATATTTCAGACTTCAAAAGAATTTTAAAGAACTATAGAATACGATACTAAAATTAATAATAGAGAGACTCCCCAACAAAGATATATGAGGGAATTTATAGCTAATGAAGTAAATTAATATCCACATGAAATAAATGAGCATAGGATGCACTAAGTCAATCTATACCCTTTTTACTCATAGATCATATAGAGAAAAATATGGAGAGTACTTAGAATAATAATGACAGGTTAAAAAGGAGTAAAATGTGTATTCAACAATGCTATTAACCAATATTTGGTCTAAAGACCTTAGGTTTCAACATATCTAAACATATATTAGAGGATCAACTTTCCAACCTAATCTTTTTTCAATCTGCAAAGAAAGCAAAGACAAAGTTATGACAAGTTCACATAACCATTTCAACATCTTTTTTACATTATTTGTTATATTAATATATCCTTAAACTTTTGAAAGCAATCACTAGTTGCACTAAAAGGCACTTTATATAGCTTTGTATGAGGGATATGTCTGATTCTTTACCTACTCAACATGGAATTGACACGTAACATTTAAAAAAATATGGATTATAAAAAATCATTTCAATGACATCCATAAATAAGTATTTCAATGTAGCCCTAATGGTTAGCTCAATTGGTTGAGTCCCCATTGTCAAAGCACCTTTGCTATTGAGAGGTCATGGGTTCAATTCTCTCGACACCCTCGGGGCCATGCTCTGTGGTTGAGATGGCAGGAAGTGATCCCTTTAGGTGGATCTACATGGTACAAATATTTCGTGGACGTAGCGGTCATCGATCTTCGAGGTCCATGAACCATATAGAAAAAAAAAAGAGTATTTCAAAGTGCAACTTGAGTAAAATAATTTTATATCAACTTTATATATCTATATATATATATATATATATATATATATATAGAGAGAGAGAGAGAGAGAGAGAGAGAGAAGTTAATTGAATGTAAAAAAAAATTATTCTATTAGTCCTAGTGTGAAGGATATTTGTAATTCTATCAATGCTTAATATAGAGATATGTGTTTTGGGGAGCCTCTTGCAATCCTGTTGTTTATCTTTTTCTTTTACATTAAGTACGTAACCATGGAGGAGTGCCTTAATGGGGGAGAGTCTCACTTCTATGAGGAGGATATAATAGGGTGTATTACTTTTAATATTAAGACTATAAGTTATAGAATGCTTTTGGATTTGCTCTATCCTTCTCTAAGATTCTCTAAAGATACCACACCCCTAGACTTCACATTCATATAAGATAACATGAGTGATGATATCATCAAAAATGAGTTTTCAACTTATCCCACAACAAGAAGTAAGCAAATTTACACTTGTTTTCAAGCCTATAATAAGTTTTTCACGCTCTATTTATCCTTTTTCAACACTATAGTTCTAATTGAGCTTATGATGAATATCAATTCCAAGATACTTGAATGAAAACACTTCCTCCTAACTAATTATTTCCATATATGAAAATTTCATAAGTGATCTTATGGGATTTGATTATCATAACCTTTATGTTTTTTGTTCACAGTCACACCCATACTAGAGCATAATTCCTTGAGCATTCTTAGATGATTATTGAGGTTATAGGCATTCTATGCTATAAGAACAATGTCATTAGGATAAGGAAGAAGGATGATGACCATACTGCGAGATTTAGGCTAGTACAACTAGCTTCTTCCAACCAACATTTTAACTTATCAACGCTAATGCCAAACAAAGTAGGGGAAAGGGGATAACCTTGCTTGACACCTATATTACAATTAATTTCTTCTGACCAACCTCAATGTTCCTAAACATGGCAATGCCACTTTTATATAGCCTTACAATAATAGCTCTTAGTTCATAAGGAACTTTAGCTCTTCTAACCTATTCCGAATATTAGCCCAGGGCATAATGTTAATTTTTTTCTCTAAAATAATGAAATAACAAAGGGAATTGGTACTATTATTGTGGAACACATTGGAAATTATCCTTAATGTAACAAGATTATCGATAGTTGAATGATATCCCCTAGATGTAACGTGTCCTTTAGCTCTTTTTTCATGGCTCTCAAGCCACATGCATATCATTTTTCCCAAAATGATTTGATAAAGCTTGGCTAAGATGGGCATAAGCATAATGGTTCTATAATTAGATGGATTATTTTTATCCCAAATTTTAAAGATAGGAACAATGAGACTTGGAGTCTCGGGTTTAATGAATCCGTGCTTGTTTGCTAAATTGAAAAACTTGTGTATATGAGGGATGAGGGATGAGGATAGGTCATCCAATTTCAATATTTTAGGTTGGTAGCCTTCGATGTCCTTAGATTTACATTTTGTGAGTTGCTTAACCCCAAAATTTATGTCTTCTATAGAAAACACTTCATCTTTTATATGAACATTTGGAATGTTGTCCACAACACAAGGGGATTCATAAAGTTTTTTTTTTTTTTTTTTTTTTTTTTTTTTTAACTAAAACGGGTATTTTTTATTTATGGGTGGCCGAAGCCAGATCAAGCAATACAATTCGCTGTTTCAAACATTACATTTCTCTGCTTTTACAAGAACTCCTTGCCCTTTTAGGGAATAGTTGCCATATTCGGTGCTCCTACATTTATGCTGATCATGCTCTTTTCAAGAGTACATCCTGTGTTTGCCAGTCTGTCTGCTTCTGTGTTTAATTCTATGAGGATGTGGAAGAGTTGTACTGAGGAAAAGTCCTTCAGGAGTCTGTTCACTCTTGTGAGCTGTTTGTCTAGTGCTGGATCCTTGAGCCCTTTCTTGTTTATTAGAGACTTTATCAGCAATTCTGAGTCTCCAAAGACTATGATTTCCTTTGGGTTTCCTTTTCTGGCAAGTTGACAAGCTTTTAAAAGACTGAGGACTTCTGCCTGATTATTGGTTTTTAGCCCAAGTCCCCAGCTGAAATCCTCTTTTCTCCCATTCGGGAGGTAGATGACCCCCCCTGCTCCTGATCTTCCTGGATTGCCTTTCGAGGCTCCGTCAAAGAAGATAGTGCATTTTCTTTGTGATTTCCACCACTTCTGAAAATTATCCAAGGTGTCTCTAATCTGCCAATTTTCCTTGTGAGTTGGGCGAATGATTGCTGAAGGTCTCGGCGTGGGGGAGAAGCCATCCAGCCATGCCCTTTCTTCATTTCGAAGGGAGTTGTCTTTGACATTGGATTGTCTCAGAGTTTCTATTAGGAGTTTCTTGGCCTGCTCCACTGCTGTTTCTGCGGTGATTTCTTTTTGGTTGAAGACAATTTCGTTCCGGGAAAGCCACAGCTTCCAGCAGACATATTTTGGAGCTGCAATCCACACCTTGTGCCAAAGAGATTTATCAATGATGTTGTAGGGGTATCGAGCTTTCCAAGACGAGAACATGTCTGTGATCGTACAGTGTGCTGGGGGTCTCACATTCAGCCCTGTCAAGAAGCTAGTCCAGGCCTTCTGTGCATACTCACATTCGATGAACATGTGAACTGAGGTTTCCAATGCATTTTTGCAGAACGCACATCGGTGAGGACCAACAATATTTCTTCTGCACAGATTATCTCCAGTCAGGATTTTGTTGTGGAATAAAGTCCAGCAGAAGAAGTTGATCTTGGGAATGCTGAAGTTTTCCCAGATCTGATTCCACACTGTTGCCGAATGCGGAGAATCCTTTTTTCCTTGCATCTGTAGGTATCCTTGTTTGGCTGTGTACTCCCCTGTTTTTCCCCATCCCCATGAATCTTCTTCGTTCTTATGCATTGGAGTAAAGTCTGTAATTGCATTTGTGAAAGTATTTAACTGATCTTTTAAATGCGCTGGAATGTTAGGCAATGACCAGCACTGCCAATTGCCTTTGTTATCCCACTCTGCTATATCTTCAATTTTCTGGATTCCTTTTGAACTTAACCAAGCTCTTAAATCTGCAATTTCATTAATGGTTGAAAGTGGGGGGTGACCCATTATTCGATCTCTCCACAGCAAAATGTTTTTGCCATTCCCTGGGATTTTATACAGATGAGTTCTAAAGAATTCGATCCCTTTACAGCAGAGCCTCCAAGCCTGTGTTCCTCTAGGAGAAAGCGCTGGATTGAAGGAGATGATCGACTGATTTTGGAGGTACTTGAGATTTAAGAGCTGGCTGATAGGGTGCGTAGGCTCGGTTATTAACTGCCACAGGAGTTTGCAACCCAAAGCTAGATTTGCTTGCTGGGGGTCACGAATTTGGAGTCCGCCTTCGGCAATGGGACGCTTCACTGTTTCCCAATTAATAAGATGAAATCAGTTGCTGTTTCCCTTCCCACCATTCCACAGAAAATTCCGCATTAGACAAGAGATTTGATTTGCGATTTGTCTTGGAGCCATCAGCAGAGAGGCTTGGTATGTGGGAAAGGCTGAGAGCACAGAACCGATTAGAGTGAGCTTGCCGCCTGTGGTGAGCCAAACACCGCCCCACGCTGCAATCTTCTTTTTAAACTTAGAAATCACCTCCTCCCACAGGTGATTGCGGTTGGATCCCATCGTCAGAGGTAGACCAAGATACTTTATTTTATCCCACGTTGCATAGCCTTTAAACCCCAGTTTGTTGGCAATCCTATCAATTGTTTGCTGATTAGTATTCCATCCATAAACAACACTTTTCCTCTCGCTGACTAGCGCTCCGGAGATGCTGCAATACTTTTGGAGAATGGTTTTGAATGAGTTAGAGATTCTCACGGAAGCACCCCCGAGAAGGAGTGAATCATCAGCAAAGAGCACGTGATTCACAGGGGCTATGCCTTGCACAATTCTTATCCCAGGTATGGAACCGATTTGTTTCTCTTGAGTCAGCTTTCTGCTTAGTGAATCAGTCATCAGAATGTAGAGAAAGGGAGAAAGAGGGCAGCCCTGCCTCAATCCCCTGGTGGCTAAAAAGAACTCTACTGGTCTACCATTCACCATTGGGGCGATCCAGATGTTTTCAATGCAAGCTTTGATGAGCTTTATGAAATCCTGGTTGAATCCAAAGGCTGCAAGAACCCTGAACAGGAAAGAACGATTAACTCGATCAAAAGCATTACACATATCTAATTTGATAATCATACCTTGTTCTTTCCGAGTTTGACTGGAGTGGAGGGCTTCTTGGATCTGAATGACATTGTCCAGGATCTGCCTGCCTTTCACAAATCCACCTTGGGCCGGAGAAATGAGCTTTTGAAGAAGGGGCTTAATTCTGTTAGCCAGCAGTTTGGCCACAATCTTGTAGGATGAATTGCAGAGCGAGATCGGCCTGTATCTGTCGAAGGAGCCTGGGTTTGTTTCCTTGGGGATTAAAGCGAGGAAGGTGGAGTTTATTCCTCCACCCACTTTTGCCTTCCTCAGGATTCCTCTTATCATTCTGAAGAGATCAGTTTTGATTATCTCCCAACAAATTCTATAAAAATGAACTGAGAATCCGTCAGGTCCTGGAGCTTTGTCTGGTTCCATGGACCAGACTATATTAGTTATCTCTTCTTCCGTGACTGGGCTCAACAGAGAATCATTGTCTTCCACGCTGACTAGGTTTGGAATGTTTGTGAGAAACTCTTCTGCATCCTCCTCATTCCCATTTCTTTCCGCACTTAGAAGGTTCTGAAAATGGTTTACAGCTGCTTCTTTGATTTGAGAAAATCCTTTATACACCTGACCGCTAGTGCTGGTAATTTCTGCTATATGATTGCGTGAGAGGCGAGCCCTGCACTGTCTATGAAAGTATGTGGTATTTCTGTCCCCAGATTTGAGCCACAGGCTTCGAGACTTTAAGCGCCAATGTTCTTCTTCAATTCTAAAAGAGCAGTATGCATTCCTTTGGGCAGATTTTTCATTGGCTAAGTCTGTGAGAGAGGGATCTTTCTCCTCCATTTCAAATTGTATTCTTTCTAACTGAAGAACAACCTCCTTCCTCTGCCTAGTGGGGGTTTGCATAGATTTCTTTATCCAATCTTTAAGAGCTTTTTTTGTGTTTTTCATTTTTTGTTCCCACACATAGCTTGGGGATCCGAGTACATCTATCCTCCATGTTGTTTGGACTGTTTCAAAGAACCCTTCTTTACCTGCCCAGAGAGGGCTGAAACGAAATGGGAGGGGGCCAAGATCTTCTTCTTCTTTTAGGCATAAAAGGATTGGCTTATGGTCTGATGTGAGCTTTGGGAGGATCTTGGAAAAAACTATTCTGTTATCCATCATTAATGAGCTGCTGATTAGAAATCTGTCCAACCTAGCAGAGATTTGATTTTCGCCTGTTCTATTGTTAGTCCAGGTGTATTTGCCTTTCACGGGTTTGAAGTCAACTAAGTCCCACTGCAGTATCAGATTTCCCACTGTATTGATGAAGGGATCCCTAGAGTAAATTCCTCCTCTTTTTTCTTTGGAATCCAGAATTATATTCAGATCACCGCCCATGACTATATTTGTGGGGTTGATCTGCTCTATATAATCCAAGAGTGTCCTCCAGCACTCTCTCTTTTCTTCATAATGAACAGGGACATACAAGTTAAACAGAGCAAGGGGGAGATTGCTACAGTGTGGCGCAGTTCTGTGTAGATCCAATGTTGGGTCTCATAGAATCGTTCTAATGAGAAGGAGTTTTTTGACCAAAATGTGCCTATTCCTCTGGTCGAGCCCCTTGCACTGACAGCCTTTCCTGAATCATATTTCCATTTCATAATGCTAGTGTTTAGAAGGGTTTCCCCTTCTATTTTAGTCTCTTGGAGCATAAGGATGTCCGCAATTTCCATCTTCAATAAGTCTTTGATAGCTTCTGCCTTTTTGGGGTTAACCAGTCCCCTACAGTTCCAAGAGACCAACTGCATCATTTACCACTTGATGGGGTGGGGCCTCCTCCCTTGGATGCCCTTGGTCTTGTATTTCTCCCGATGGTCATTTCAATGGTAGTTTGACTGCCTAGGGTTTTCTGTCGTTCTGATTCTTCTTCCCTAGTTTCCTTGTTTGTTCTTCTTCCCACTTTTTTTGATGGCCTTTCAAAGGTTTCCTCATCAGATGAGCCCGTGTTTTCTAGATTCTTCTTCTTTTGTTTTATGATGTCAGCATAAGAAGGAGAAGGGGTATTGCTAGAATTCGGGTTTGGAATGTTACCTAGCTCTTGGTTGTCTGCATTATTCATCTGTGGTGGATCTTCCTGCTCGGCCTCTGGAGGATCTGCTGGTGGTGTAAGAGATTCGAAGGGGTTTTTATCTCCTGCACTACTGTTAGCTTCCCTGCTTCCACTATTTTGATTACTTGCGTCTTCTTGCCCTGATTTGTTCCCTGTCTCTTTTGCTTTGTTTTTGTCATTCTGCCTGCTGCTTGCTGTTCTCTTTGCTTGCTTCCACTGCTCGCATTTTTCTTTTTCTGCTATTTCCTCATTTTTTTTTTTGCAATATCTTGGCAAAATGCCCATATTCATGGCAATGTCGACATTTAAAAGGCAGTTGTTCGTAATCTAGCTCTTGAATATGCGACCAGTCTGCCATTGAATGTTTGATGGCTTCAGGAAGCCCGACCTCCAGATCAACTTCTACACAGATGCGTGCGCAGGAGAACTGATCCTTCCTCGGGGCCTGATCAATATACCTGCCTAGGGCATTGCCAATGGATTTTAGCGAGCTCTGAATCCTGCAATGGAGAGGGAGGTGCGGGAGGCGCACCCAAACAGGGACAGCTGTGGGCACATCTTGAGCAGGGTCAAAATCTGGAGACCATTTGTTCAAATATAACCCTTGAGGGCCCATGAAATAAGGTCCATTTCTGAAGATCAAGCTTCGGTCTTCCCCACTGTCAAACACGAAGACGAAGAACCCTTTTCCTACAAAGTGGCTTTTTATTCCTTCCTTAACCAGCGGGATCCAGTTTCGTTTGACCCATTCATCTACTGCCTTCGGGGATGGCCAAAGCCCTGTGAACTGGCCGATGAGGCCCCTTTCGGCAAGGTTTAGCGCTGATCTGCAAGCATCGTCTACCGGTAGAGACACCGTAGGGATGTTGTCCAACTTCTTAACGAACTTTTGTTGTGAGGCCGAGATCGGCCGCTTATCAGCTGCAGCAACAAGGGAACGGAATGCATCTAGATCTGAAGGCGGAGAGGGATCGCCTCCATTCGCCATGATCGGGGATTGAGGGGCGGGGATCAAAGCAGAGACCCCATGCACCAGCTCAGATCGACCCCCAGAGCTGTCGAAACGCGATTGCAACTCGAATCCTGAACCTCTTCAATCCTAAACTCCCTGCACACCGAAGATCTCACCGAAAAGCAGAGCTCCACACCCGGATCGGGCAGGGCAGGGCCGAGCCCAAGGGATGCAGAGCAGCGTGGAAGTTTTCCATTGCAGAGCTGCGGGCGAGCAAGTGTCCCTGGCTATCAGAGCTCTTAGAATCCCTGATTTTGAACATTTAGACGAGATCCATAAAGATTTTTGAGGTAGGAGTTCAATTCCTTTAGGGGAATCATATTATTTTTCTTTAGTTTTAAGAGTCAAAATTTGTGTCCAAACTCTTCTAGGATAGATCTTTGATAGGTGGAGAAGCTTCTCTTGTTGTATACTAATGTATTTCCTTTATTTCCTTCTAATTAGGGCTTTTTTATATTTTTATTATATCCAATTTTAAGAACTTGTTATAAGCATTTCTGATGGATTTTATAGAAATTTTGCATTCCTTGTCATAATTTTACTTTTTCCCTAAAACCTTGATAGCGAATTCGTTAATGGAGGTAGAGAGGGTTGTCAAAAATTATAATAGAGATCCTCAATATTGTTCTCATACAATAAGAGTTTTAATTCACGATTAACCCATTTAAGAAAAGATCAACCTTTCTTTTTGTTAAAAAGCAAGTGCCTTTGGTTACCAGAATTTTCCTCAATGGGTTTTTTTGCATAAAAAGGTTTAAGGTTAGGGCTAAAAGTCTATGATCAAAGTCAAGCTCATAGATATTTAAAAGGTCAAAAAAATACTATTTGATTGCATATGGGGAAATCTGAAACCACATAACCTACGAAACTACTGCCCAACCCATGGATATAATTCATTTGGTAGGAATTTGGCCATTTCCTTACACCATTGAAAATTATCATATTGAGAGCTACAAAGTTTGATCAGTTTGGTACCAAATAAAAACTTAGTAAGGTCTTTAGAGCTTTTTGTACTTTTTAGGGGAAACAAGGTCCTTATTTACCTAAAGAGGATTAGGGTCGGAATCATTGCTTAGAAAAATAACTTGATTAGTTGTATTTTTAGCATTAAATAGAACCATAACTTGATTAGTTGTATTTCTATCATTAAAGCATCCTAGTAGGTGTTAATTTTTCCAGTGTTCTATGCTTAACACAATTACTTATTACAATTCTTCAATTAACAATCAATTCATCCAATATTCTTCCAGCAACAATAAGAAATTATAGATAGAAGAATAAACCAATGCATAATAGAAGAAAACTAAGAAAAAGAGAGACACAATATTTAGTCAAAGACTAGGGAAAAACCCCACAAGGGGGATGATCTGAAAATGGGGCTCTTAGGATTCTTGTCTAACTTACAAGAACCTCTCCCACTTCCAAAGCTTTAAATTTTCCAAGTCTTAATGATTAACCAATGCGGAATTAAGGAATGCTTGAAAATAAGGTGTATGCTGGCATGTGTTTTTAACTGTTTATGTGCTTTTAAAATTCGGTTGTTCGTGCTAAGATGTAAATACATATGATAATAGACAAATGTAGCAATAAACAAACACATAAGACAACAATTTAATACGGAGTTCACCCGAAACGCTTGGGCTACGTCTCCTTGAGCTATAGTCAACTCGAATAGGCTCCTTGGGATTATGGCAATAGTTCTTTTACAAGTTCCACACTCAACTCCAATGTTTTACATAGGAACATTGGGCTCAGAACACCATCTTATCCCTTGGCTCTTGGAGATCTTCGACTTTCTGGCTCTGGCTCTTGGCTCTGGCTTTGGCTCTTGCTCTGGCTCTTGCTCTGGCTCTTGGGTCTGACTCTAGCTCTAGCTCTTTGGCTCGAGCTCTGGTTCTAGCTCTCAACTCTTGCTTTTTGCGCTTGCTCTGGCTCTTAGCTCTGGCTGTGGCTCATGGCTCTCTACTCTAGCTCTCTAAGCTCTTTCTCTCGGCCTTTGCATGCCTCTGTGAGTCACTCGAACTCCAAGCAACTCCAACGACAATATCCTGCTGTCAATTGAGCTCTCTAGCTTTTCACTCGACCTCCGAGTGACTCCAAAGACTCTCTACGCATTCAGCTTTTTCTCGCTATTCGCTCTCCTCTCTTCTTCTCCCCCTTCTATCTCTGTCAGTCTGTGGCTTTAAGCCATTTGCTTCTTGACTGTTCGTTTCCGCTTTCAGCTCTCTCGTTCCCTGCCTCTGTCCATTCGAATCCCTTCTTCGGTTATTACAGTCATTGCATCACACCTCACAGGGAAGTGGCCGCCTATTCTGTAATGGATAAGTGTCAGGTTCACCGAAAACACTCAATATTTTGAAACGAACGTTATTTCCGTTTACTCGAAGAATGCCCGCGAAACACGAATCTCTGCCAACTCATTGTCCACGTCAGACTTCAAATTCCCACACAATCTGCTTTATGAATTTGTCAAATTCTGTCATCCATCGTCACATCTCTGCTATTGATCTAGAGCCTCCAGATCCTATGGTTTCTGTCCATATCGTGCAGGTAAGTTGCGTGACCTTTACTCGCGTGATGTGAGCGGTTTTCTCTCTCATCTTCTGGACACATGTCACCCAGTGTATGGAATCGAGCGGGACTCAGTTGAACCCGCTTACCACCTGAAGTGCTCGCGATATCTTACCAGTTTTGGCGTGGGACCCGCCTTCTGACGGAATCGGCGTTTCCCGTACGATTTTATGCATTTTCTTCGTGACCGAGTGCTTGGGGCTTTCCTTCACTGAGGGGGATTCCCTACGATACACGATTAGTGCTAATCGCGTATCAGAAACTGCCTCTGTTTTTGGATTTGGCCTCCCGATTGCCAATTTGTGCCAGTGCGCGGTCACCATGGGCCAACAGTCTGCGCGCTTTGACCGAGGGTCCTCGTTGTTCCGTGCTGACCACAAATTACCATTGTTCAGAGGTTATTTCTGATAAGCTCGATATCCACAAGACTTTGAACTTTGACATGAGTTTCTTTACAGAGTTTGGGTAACTTTAAGAGAGTTTAAGGATCCAATTTGGATCACGCCTTCCCACTAAAAGAACTTTTGGTCCACCAAAAGACTGATATACTGATCTGAGCAGTAAATGAGAGTAACAACACCCTCTTCTTTCAGCCTCCCTACACTTGCCTTTGCATAGTGCCTTTGAACCACAATCTCTAACCACTTCCCTTCTTGGATGGGTTGGTCATCTTGGGAAGAACTGTTTTCCTCCTTGACTTCATGTAGAACTTCTGTTGTGAAGTTTATAGAAGGTAGTTTGAACTTCTTTACCTTGATCCTTGATCCAAGGTGGCTCAAACGAATGTGAAGTACATTTGCTCCACAAAACTTTCATTTGTACCTGTTTGAAAAGCTGCCAACAACAACTGTTAACAACAACAAGTATACAGACAACAACTGGATGGACTAATTCCTGCTTCAACAAAGAAACATATTTCACATCTTCTGAACCCTTCCTTGTCTTATATCTGCATACAAATGATTGACTAGATAACAAGCCAATATAACATGCCTTTAAAACAAATGACCCTTTAGGTCAAGCATGTAGAAAAAGACCTTTAGGACTCTTTTCCAAAAGACGAAACACTTCATCATTATCTCCATTTTGGAGACCAAGTTAACTTCTCCCAAGCCAATATTACATGCATCTCATGCTCATGCATGCATTCCATCTATCAGCTTTCGCTTAAGTACAATGTACTTTCGAAGCTGAAATGAAAATATTGTTTCAACAATAAAGTGACTCAACTTCTTTCCATTTACCATTTTGGTAAGATCTTGCAACTTGCATTTATTCCACAAAGAAATGCAAATAGATAATTCAAAGGACATGCAATATTAATTGGATAATAATTCTAACCATTTCTTACCAATCCATTTCAAAGGTCCCTCCTTGGTTTGCACATCAACATCAATATGTGAATCATCCTGAAACACATCAATCATGGAATCTTTATTTCCATCCCTGCCATTTTCTTTTTCCACCTTCTCCTTCAGCTTTGGTGGAAGCAATGCTGGATTCAAAGTCCAACACCTTTCAGCAAGATGCCCTTGCTTATGGCAGTAAGTGCAACACATGTGCATCCTTTTGACAACATGATTTGCCTTGTCCTGTGGACCTTTGGTTGCTTGCTTCTTTTCCTTCAAAAGTTTCCTGTATGTGGCCATCCTCTTCCAACATCTAGAAACATAATGGTTATCCAAACCACAAAAGGAACATGCAATTCTTTTTCCAGGCTTTACAAAATCAAAAGGAATGTGTTTAGAACCAGATTTATACTTGCCTTTTTCACCTTTATTGCCTTCAGGAGTAGGTGAAGCAAATGAAGAAGTGGATCCCTTTGGAACACCATCACTTTCTTCAAGGCTGTCAGAGTTTCCACAACTCTCTGGTTCAAGTGTGTGCTTATGAACACCTGCATCATGTGAATGATGTTTCGAGCTATTTCATTCCTCCTGAATACAATCCTCACACTTCTAAGGTAGAGGGCCTGTAATGAAACTCTTTTTTGGAACTGTTTCAATGGCCTTCATGGAAGCTTTGGAACTCTCTCCATATGACTGTCCATAACCAAGACCCAAATACTTAGGCCTTTCCTCAACCATTATTGGCTCAACAATACCTTGTGCATGTTTTCCCAATCCTTTTCCTTCATAGCCCATCTTGGACATTAGCTTGGAACCTATGCCTCTTGTATGTTTTTGAAAAGAACCAATATGAGAATTCTTAGAAGAATTTGAAGACAAACTAGAATGGTTTACCTCTTCTTCAAGCTGATACTTGACCAAGGCTTCTTTGGCAACAAAGAGTTGTGACTCCAACTCATGCATCCTTTTCAGGTTCATATTTGCAATATGAAGTTGCCTCTCCATTTCCTGCAATTTGCCAGAAAGCATCTGCTTCTCTTCCTCCACGGAATTCAACTGCTCTCTAAGTATGCTGCTCTTCCTTCCATCCTCATACATTTCTCTTACCTTGTTCATCATGATGAACAAGTCTTGCTTCATGTCTCCATCAAAGGAACTTGTGAAGAAAGAAGAATTCGAGGATTCACTTGTAGAAGTCGTCATTATGCAAATGAACAAAAGAACTTCAAACAAGATTATTAAAGAGCTTATTCAGTAACCTCTTACAACAACCTTTTGTGCTTCAAGGATTGCCCTGAGGTCCTTTGGGATAGAAGAATGCCTTCAGCCCTTCTTCCTTCTTGTCCTTCCTGGACTGAGCTATCAATAACTTTCCCTTCACCTCTGCAAACTCAAACAATAGTCAGTGTGCAACCAAGCATACAATCAATGAGGCAATCAATCCTTGATTGTCCAAAAACCTTTCAGACAAGCAATCTTTGCCCTATCAATCAAGCACCCTGATACACCTTTCTTTGAAGGTGGGGTTAATCAATCTTAAGCTCTGATACCACCTGATCTGAAAATGGGGCTCTTAGGATTCTTGTCTAACTTACAAGAACCTCTCCCACCTCCAAAGCTTCAAATTTTCCCAAGTCTTAATGATTAACCAATGCGGAATTAAGAAATGCTTGAAAATAAGGTGTACGTTGGCATGTGTTTTTAACTATTTATGTGCTTTTAAAATTCGATTGTTCGTGCTGATATGTAAATACATATGATAATAGACAAATGTAGCAATAAGCAAACACATAAGACAATAATTTAATATGGAGTTCACCCGAAACACTTGGGCTACGTCTCCTTGAGCTCTAGTCAACTCGAATAGGTTCCTTGGGATTATGGCAATAGTTCTTTTACAAGTTCCACACTTAACTCCAATGTTTTACATAGGAACATTGGGCTCAGAACACCATCTTATCCCTTGGCTCTTGGAGCTCTTCGGCTTTCTGGATCTGGCTCTTGGCTCTGGCTCTGGGTCTTGGCTCTGACTCTAGCTCTGGCTCTTTGACTCGGGCTCTGGTTCTAGCTCTCAGCTCTTACTTCTGGCGCTCGCTCTGGCTCTTGGCTCTAGCTGTGGCTCGTGGCTCTCTGCTTTGGCTCTCTAAGCTCTTTCTCTTGGCCTTTGCATGCCTCTGTGAGTCGCTCGACCTCCAAGCAACTCCAACAACAATATCCTGCTGTCAATTGAGCTCTCTGGCTTTTCACTCGACCTCTGAGTGACTCCAAAGATTCTCTGCACATTCAGATTTTTCTCGCTATTCGCTCTCCTCTCTTCTTCTCCCCCCTCTATCTCTGTTAGTCTGTGGCTTTAAGCCATCTACTTCCTAACTGTTCATTTCCGCTTTTATCTCTCTCGTTCCCTGCCTCTGTCCATTCGAATCCCTTCTTTGGCTGTTACAGTCACTGCATCACACCTCATAGGGAAGTGGCCACCTATTCCGTAACGGATAAGTTTCAGGTTCACCAGAAACACTCGATCGTTTGAAACTGCCGTTATTTCCGTTTACTCCAAGAATGCCCGTGAAACACGAATCTCTGCCAACTCATCGTCCACGTCAGACTTCAAATTCCCGTACAATCTGCTTTATGATTTTATCAAATCTGGTCATCCATCGGTCGCATCTCCGCCGTTGATCTGGAGCCTCTAGATCCTACGGTCTCCATCCATATCGTGCAAGTAAGTTGCGTGACCTTTACTCGCACGATGTGAGCGGTTTTCTCCCTCATCTGCTAGACACGTGTCACCCAGTATATGGAATCGCGTGGGACTCGTTCGAACCCGCTTACTGCCTGAAGTGCTCGCGATATCCTACCGGTTTTAGCGCGAGACTCGCCTTCTGACGAAATCAGCGATTCTGGTACGGTTTTATGCCTTTTTCTCGTGACCGAGCACTTGGGGCTTTCCTTCACTGAGGGGGATGCCCTGCGATACGCGATTAGTACTTTAGCGCTAATCGCGTATCAGAAACTGCCTTTGTTTTTTGGATTTGGCCTCCCAATTTCCAATTTGTGCTAGTGCGCGGTCACCATGGACCAATGGTCTACGAGCTTTGACTGAGGGTCCTCGTTGTTCCATGCTGACCACCTAAATTGCCATTGTTTAGAGGTTATTTCTGATAAGCTCGATATCCACAAGACTTTGAACTTCGACATGAGTTTCTTTACAGAGTTTGGGTAACTTTAAGAGAGTTTAAGGATCCAATTCGGATCAGGGGAAAACCATTTCAAAATTCTCCTTCTATTAGATTGTCATCAAATGTTCAACAGAGAGATTCAATGTTCAATTTCATCCACAATGAGTCAAAGGGTCAAGCCCTTGACTAACCAAGTTAACAATCAATATCCAATATAATGATGAGCTAGAAAGCCAAATTTGGCCAACAAGTCAAATCTACAATTATGGTCAAAGTCAATAATAACAATAACAACCCTAATCAGTCAATGATTAATGGTCAAACCACCTCCAAATCAGTGTGTTCAACAATCAAAAGATGTGGTCTTCTTTGCTGGTCAAAGTATAGTCAAAACAGTTAACAAAAGTCTTCCAGAAATCGATCAAAGTCAACATGTTCACCTATGGAAACCCTAGGTGCAGATCTGCGGTAAACTCTGGTCAAATTGCTTAGAAAAAATTAGTCAACCTTTTAGTCAACTTGGCCTCCAAAGAAAATTAGAAATATGGTAAAAAAAAGTCAAAATACCCATGGTCAACACTGGTCAAACAGTCCTAAACATAAAGTCAATGCACCAAAACAGAAAAAGCTTCCTTCCCTTTGCATGTGTGAAGTCAACTTGCAATTTCAGATGTAGTAAGAACCAACCAAGAGAAGAGAGATGATGTGTGATGATGCTCCAAAATGATGTGACATAAGGTCTATTTATATGAGTCTTTGGAGGTTGAATTAAGTTGCTCGGCTGACTTGTACTTGTGCACATGTGGGTTTCACCTTAAAAATAATATTTTACCTTGACTAAATTAAATTCTTCCAAGGGCTAGTAGGGGCTTCTCTGGATGAGGAAGGCTTCCCAATGGAGGGAATTTCTCCCCGAGATGCCAAATTAACACTCCCTCTCAGCTAGGGAGAAATTTCCAACTACATCATAAGTCCCATATCAAATGTCTCGTCATCGTCATCGCTGAATCAAGTCATATCTCGTCTATACTCATTTACTGAACATTCTTGAATTTAAAGAAGAAGAATCATCATTGGGGAGCTCTAGCTACCACCCTATATAAAAGAAAAATATGTGAGATACTACTTACCACAAGGGGTAAGGATAACACTCTATCCTATTGATCTGTGACAATAGGCGAGATACACTTACCATGAGAGGTAAGGATCACACTCTATCCTATTGTGCATTGATACTTCCCATCTTGACCCTCAAACGTCAAGTGGTAGAACATGTGCATCCACCTAGCTTGCAGGAGATACACACTTGCCATAAAAGGTAAGGATCTCACACACACCCAAATCACCTCACCCATTCGCTAGATGGGGAGGAACAATCCCAGCAAGCCCAACTTGTGGGTAGGATTCCAAATGGGGTATAATTTATCAAGTCCTAGACTTGATGGTAGGGTGAGATACCCACTTGTCATAAATGACAAGGATCACACACATGCCCTACATTGACAATAGGCGAGATACACTTACCACAAGGGGTAAGGATCACACCCTATCCTATTTTCCAGAGATCCCTCAACCCCAGGAGTTCACTGGCTCAATTCCTTTCCCTGTGAGCTCAAACGAGGGGAAAGAACATAGCTCAGTGTCCTCAATCAGTTATGACCCTTAGCCGAGAGGGTTACATCCATCAGTCCAAGTTTCACTTTGAAGACCAATAAATTCCATTTAGGCAAATCCCTGGTGAGAATATTTGTTATCTACTCATCATTCGAAATGTGATGGAGTCTTACGACTCCTTTCTGCACCATGTCTCAAATATAGTGATACCCGATCTCAATATTCTTGGACTTGTCGTGGAACATGGGATTCTTTGCCAGATGAATCCAACTTTTGTTGTTGCAATATATCACTATTGTGACCAAAACCTTCTTAAACAACTCCAAAAAGATTCCTCAACCATATTGCCTCATGACTAGCCATGGTAGTAGCAATATATTTTGCCTCGACTGTGCTTAAATTAATGAACTTCTACTTATTTCTCATCCGAGATATCATGGCAGAATCCAAACAAAAGTAGCAGCCTAATGTTCTCTTCCTATCAATAACATTTCCAGCCCAGTAAACATCGGTGTAACAATGTAGTCTCACATCTCTATAAGTATATCTTAGACCAAGATTAATCGTCCCATGTAAATATCTCAGCACATGCTTAGCAGTGACCTGGTGTGCATGTAGAATCTCAGTCATAAATTGACTTAGAGTGTTAACTACAAAACATATGTCTGGTCGAGTGTTCACAAGGAACATCAGTGCCCCAATCATCTATGGATACTAAGATGGATTCACCAAGTCAGGTCTAGAATCTTCTCCACATAGCTTATTGAAGTTCATTTCCATCGGTGTGGCCATGGACTTGCATTCTACCATACCAAATATTTCCAACAATTTCACAACATATTTTCCTTATGAAAGGAAAATCTCACCGGGTCTTTGCCACACCTCTAAGCCAAGGAAATCATGCATCAATATGAGGTATTTCATTTCAAATTAACAGGCCAACTCCCTCTTTCACTCGAGCATCAGAGGCTCACTACCTCTCAAGAATAAGTCATTAACATATAAAATCAAATTCAAGGGCATACCTTGAACAAATTTGAAATATAGATTCAGGTCACCACTGATTCTTGTGAATCCAAGATTCATTAGGTAGCTATAAATATGGGCATACCAAGCCCTAAGGGCTTGCTTCAATCCATAGAGAGCCTTATTCAGTCGACACACATGAGTCTTCTTGTCCTGTACTTCAAATCCCTATGGTTTCTCAACATATACTTCTTCTTGGAGTATGCCATGAAGAAATGTAGCCTTCACATCCATCTGGTGAAGAGTCCATCCCTGGCTGGCAACTAGAGCCACAAAAGATCTAATGGTAGTGTAGCAGGCAACTAGTGCAAATATGTCATCATAATCTTCTTCCATTTCTAGGAGAAACCTTTAGCCATGAACCTGACCTTATATTTTTTGATGCTTACATCTGCTCCATGGTTGATCTTGTACAACCAATTAGAAGTCAAAGTATACTTCCCTTTGGGTCTCGAAGCCACTTCCCGTACATCATTCTTCATAATAAATTTGTATTCTCCGTCCATAACATCTTTCCAAACCTTCTCTTTCACTGCTTTTTCAAAGGTGGGAGGCTCAACTTGTATGATGGTGCTCATAGCTACAACATAACCATAATATCAACATGGCTTCTTTCTTTTCTTGAAGGTTCATTTGGCAATGATATGTATTTCAACATCTTGTAAGGTGTCACGAAGCCATAATGGTCTCTTCCTAGTAGGAGGATCACTTAGAGGGGGATCCAAGGGGTCCATGGGTTCCATGGGATCATCAATAAGCTCATTCTCAAGTCCAAGCACAGAAGGACCTTCTAGTGGGTCCATGTCATCATCCTTTTTCTCAATAGGAGGAGAAGGAGGAATGTCCCTTGCTTTTCCAAGGGCCACATATTCATCGAAAGTCACATCCCTACTTTGATATTCCTTTGACTAGGCACATATATCCTAAAACATTTAGAATTTTCACAATATCCAACAAACATACCTTTATTTCTAGTGGCTTCCAACTTGTTCCTCTTGTCCTTTGGCACATGAAAGTACACGGGGTAGCCAAAGTTCCTCAAGTGTCCAACTTTGGGCTTCACACATGTGAAAACTTCTTTGGGGTTCTTGTAACCCAAGGCTTGATGAGGGGTCCTATTTTGAACATAGACGACAATGTTGGAAGCTTAACCCCACAGAAACTTCGAAAACTTTTGATCATGCAACAGGGCTCAAGCAACTTCCATGATGGTCCTATTATTTCTTTCAGCCACTCCATTTTGTTGAGGGTTTTAAGGTACAATGGTTTCCTTCTTTATCTCGAATTTCTTACAGAAATCAATGAACTTTTTCAAAGTGAATTCTCCACCATTATCATATGTGAAGACCTTGATTCTCTTCCCTATTTGATTCTCTATTAGTGCCTTAAAGTCCTTGAACATGTCAAATGCCTCGTCCTTGTGCTTCAAGAAGAATATCCATGTATTTCATGAGAAATCATCCATAAAGGTTATATAATATAGATAGACACTAAGATATTTCATTTCCATGGGTCCACATAAGTCATAATGTATGAGTTGTTTAATATCACTGGTCCTACTCCTGCTATAAGGGAATGGTCCCATCAATTTGTTTCCACTTGCACATCCCGGACATACTCCATCATGATTAGCTTGAACCTTAGGCATTCCAGAAACCATCCTCCTTAGTTTTGACAAAGCTTCATAGTGAATATGAGAAAACCTTCAGTGCCATAACTCATTTGATGATTGATATCATGTACTAATGCTCAAATTGGTCTTCCATTGACTCTATAGAGTCCTTCAATTCTAGATCCCAAAGTAAATGCATCACTCATGCGATATTCCATAGGCCAGACGAGGAACTATCCTCTTATAAAGGAAACCCTCATCCCTTTATCTTGCAAGGTAGATATAAATAAAAGATTATTCTTCAATCCTAGAACATACATAACATCATGTAGATGTACGATTTCACCATAGTCCAAATGAAATGAAACAAAACCAAAACCCTTCACAGGATAAGTAGAATTGTCCCCAAGAATGATCTTCAAATTAGTCTCCCTCTTAACCAAGTTTGAGAGGACTTCATGATACCTAATGAAGTGTCTAGAGGCCCCACTATCATAGAAACCCAGGGGCGAGGAAATAGAAATAGAAAAAGTACGAAAATATTCAGATTGGGTATCAGTTGCATTATTTCCATACCTTGAATTTCTTGATCTCTTTTGAGGATGATGGCCTTCTTCACGATCATCAGGAGCATCTCTTCTTCTTCTATTGAAATCATCTCTTCTTCTTCTATCATTCAACCTGTTGTTTTTGTAGCCACAGTTGTTGTCGGATAGTCTCAGGCATAGTGACCATGCTTGAGGCAATTGAAACATTAAATTCTCCTCACTATTCTATTAGAGTCCTTTGATTCAAGGGAAAGCTTTCTTGAATTAGATGGTCTTCCTCTTCCTTTCCTCTTCTTGTCTTGAGCAAAAAATGCAGAGGGTTCTCCTTCTTCATGCTTTTGAATTCTTCCTTTAGAAATCATCTTGGTCTCTTCTTGAGTGCACTTTCCAACCAGTTCATAAAATGTTAGAAACTTGTAATTTTTGCTAATAGTTGTAATGAATGTCTCCCAAATTGGAGGAAAACCTTGAAGTCTAATGAGTATCATCTCTCTATCAAACATAGATTCTCCAACAATTAACAATTGATCCCCGAGTTGTGATAATCTCATGAAGTATGATTGCACAGTCTCTCCCTTGTTCATATTGATGTCCCTGATTTGATTTTTCAAGGAGAGAATATGGTTCAAATTGTTGACCTCATACATTCCAACCAACTTATCATAAATTTCCTTGGACTTCTTCAACTTATAAATATGAGTAAGCAGATGATCTCTTAAAGAATCAATAATTATTTTCTTAGATTTGATCTCACCTTTCTTGTACTTGGCCTTGATAGCAGCAAAATAATGTTATGGAGGCTCAGGTACTTTTCCTTCCACATATTCCAATATATTGTTCTCATCCAAGGTCACTTCCAACCTGATCTTCCAAGCAACAAAATTAGATGAGTCATTCAACTTCTCTCCCTCCTTGAAGTAGATAGACATCTTGAAAAAGTCAAATTGGCCTCTTCAAATTTATCTAAAAGTGATTACTTGCCTCTTGTCTCCTTGGGTTTGTCTTCACCTCAACTCTGATACCATGTTAATTTTTCTAGTGTTCCATGATGAACACAATCACTTATTACAATTATTCAATTAACAATGAATTCATCCAATATTCTTCCAATAATAATAAGCAATTGTAGATAGAACAATAAATCAATACATAATAGAAGACAACCAAGAACAAGAGAGAAACAATATTTGGTCAGAGACTAGGGAAAATCCCACAAGGGGGAAAACTATTTCAAAATTCTTCTTCTATTAGATTGTCTTCAAATGTTTAGCAAAGAGGTACAATGTTCAATTTCATCCACAATGAATCAAAGGGTCAAGCCCTTGACTAACCAAGTCAACAATTAATATCCAAGCCAATGATGAGCTCAAAAGTCAAATCTGGTCAACAAGTTAAATTTGCAATTCTGGTCAAAGTCAACAATAACAACAACAACCCTAACCAGTCAACGATCAATGCTCAAACCGCCTCCAAATCAACTCAGTCAACAGTCAAAAGATGCGACCTTATCTTCTAGTCAAAGTCTCATCAAAAGATTCAATAAAATTCTCCCAGAAATCAGTAAAAAATAACTCATTGACCTGTGGAAACCCTAGGAGTAGACCTACGGTCAACTCTAGTTAACTTCGGTCAAACTGCTCAGAAAAATTCAGTCAACCTTCCAATCAACTCAACCTCCCAAGTAGATAAAAAATATGGTCAAACAAAGTCAAAATATCCACGGTCAAGGTTGGTCAAATAGTCCCAAACAAAATGTCAATGCACCAAGACAGAAAAAGCTTCCTTCCCTTCACACGTGTGAAGTGAACTTGCAATTTCAGATGTAGTACAAACCAATCACGAGAAGAGAGATGATGTGTGATGATGCTCCAAAGTGATGTGACATAAGGTCTATTTATATGAGTCTTTAGAGGTCAAATTAGCTTGCCTAGGCCAACTTGTACTTTTGTGCACATGTGGGTTTCACCTTAAAAATAATAATTTTCCATTATCAAATTAAATTCTTCCAAGGGCTAGTAGGGGCTTCTCTGGATGAGGAAGGCTTCCTAGTGGAGAGAATTTTTCCTCGAGCTTCCAAATTAATAGCAGGAGGATACTACCTTAATTTTTTTGGGTATAAATATCTTGTTCTAAGTTTTTGTCGAGACAATTCTTATCTATATTATTTTCTTATAAAAAGAAGAATTGATAGGTGCAAAGTAACAAATTGATATATACATATTCTTAGCATTAATATCGAAATATCCATCCATATGTACTAATTAAGAGTGTCTTTATTATGAAACCAAATGCGATGAGATGTTCTTTTTTACGTAACAAGCTATGCCTCCAATCCCCCTGTAGGAGCATTTCTTATTCCGTGTTGACCACAATATAAATCCCTCAATGTGATGAACCTTAGATTTTTCATGCTCCTAAGTTTCAACCATAAATATAATATCAATTTACTTAGGATCTAGCTTAATATAGACCCTTTGCTCCATGGAAAAACATGATAGTTCCATGCGATGATCTAGAGTGTACCGAATTCTTATTTATTATTATCCTTTTGGTATATGCCCCTCATAATAGTTTTTTCAATTCCTAATTATTGTCCATTTTATTTCCTTTATAACTTCTTTTACCTTTTGAACTTCCCTCATTCTACTTGGTCTTATGGAATGAGGTCTTTGTTTATAAATATTCTTGACCCTTTTAAGCTAGAAGTATGTTATATTTATGGCCACTAGATCTTATCTGATCATGAATCAACCTTTTTTATGTTTAATAATTTTTCCCAACCTCTTTGCTTCTATGAAGTTGTTTCAATTTTTGATTTGTTTTTTTAGTTTTCCTTAACTATTGCCAATATGTCTTCATCTTTTTACTTTTTAATACAAAAAATGATAAGGTTCAAGGCTATTTTGTTACACTCATGGTATAACTCTATGAGCTTATTCATTTTCTCTTTGGTGGGTTAAGTTATGCTCCAAAATATTTAGAGCTAAATTGCAAAGTATTTACAACCAAATTGTTCCATAGTTTTTCCTCCAGCTTTTTAATCTTGTCTCTAAGATTAATATTTTCTTTGAGCTATTCTCCTTGGGTTTATTGTTTGTTTTCTTGTCCTTGGTTTTCCAATTCTTACAATCAAGCATCCATTTCCTCCAACCAAATCTCCACTCCTAATATTAAATTATTTATTTGTATCAAAATATTGTCTTATAAGTAAATAATTGATTATCAAAGATTGCTTCTAACTATGTTTGAAGTTTGATTTCTATCTCTTCTCCACATTTTTCTAAAGAATCTAAATGTTCATATGATTATCTAGGGCTATTTTTCTAGCCCCCACCCCACAAGAAGATTTTGACGTTTGTTGTGACCTATAAGTATTTTTTGTTTGTTTGCTAGGTTATGTGAGTCTTGAGATGACTGACACACCTAACTTGTGGCTTGAGTAGTCACAACCCAGGGGCATCTAAGCCATCAAAATTACCCAAGGACTGCACTCGACTTGGGCCACACCAACCCTTAGCATGGTTGGATTTTTGCCCATACGACTTTTGAACCAGTGACGTTTACACCATTAACTGCCTTAACATAACTCCCTCTCACTGTTTGCTCTATGCCTCGTGGGCTATTCTTTCTATTTTTTAAATTAGAACATCTTATACTTTTTTATCAACACACTATTGCATCATATTATCCATTTGTATATTGTTTGAAATCTAAAGAGGTTTGGCAATTAATATATTATTGAGATGATAGTTTGATATAAGGAGAAAAAAGAGAGATATATAATCATGTTTTATTAAGTTATTAAAATGAAAGGAAGTTTCAAAATTTAGAAGGTAGGGGTTTTTATTATTGAAATGTTCAAATTATGTAAATGAATAACATTCTCTAATGACATCCATTTCAATATTGACTTTAATGATAATATAATATAAAAATATTTAGAATATTAATTTTAATAATGATATAATACAAAAGGATAGGGTGCATTGAATACATTGATAATACAATGAAAAATAATTCACTCCACTCCAAAAGGCATGATATCAAGAAAATCCATATGGTATATTGATTTTAATATAGAATGTTAAAATATATAGACAAAGTTAGAATTATGGAGAAATATACGAGGTTAAAGAAAGAAACTATTAATATTGGAAAGCAAGAAAAGTAGAGTTTGAACTTCAATTTAATATTATATAATTTCAAGTTAAAATTTGAATAGTTTTCCAAATCAACATCTTAACACTTATGAGTAAAAGGAAAAAAACGAAGACATATGGAGATTGGTCACTACTTAATTTATTTAGGGATACTAACTACTATTTTACTATTTACCTTTTTTATCATTCAACATTAATACTTTATTATTGTTAACTTCAATCTTTTTATAACTTTTGAATTATCTTTTTTAATAATGTTTAGTAAATTAGAAATGATCAAATTGATTTAAAACATAGACAAATATATGTAGATGATGATCTATAATTTGGATGTGATCATATAATCAAAATAGATTTATCTTAACATGAATCAATCATAATTAGAATGAGATCAAATCTTTTGAGATTTTCAAATCTTTAGAAGTACAAACCTTTCATTAAATTTTTTATCTTTAAAAATTTAATCGTTAAAATAAATCTTAAATTAAAATCAATTTATAAAAAAATCAATTTATAAAAAAAATATTTTTAAAATTTAAATAAAAACTATTTCTTAGCCCAAAAACGTTGATTACTTCTAATTAAAAATAAATAAAACTTAATTAAAAACCATTTTTAATTTTTTTTTTAATTAAAACTTAATTAAAAACCATTTTTAAAAATCAAATTTAAAGATCACATTCCGCAAACCATGGTGATTTCACCTCTTCATCCTTCAACTAAGTTCACATCCTCGTTCTTGAATTATTGCTCACATAGTAATACATAATATAGATCAAGTTTATGGGATGAATCGAAGTTATGACGTGAAGGAGCTTCACATATGCCCATGTCTTAACTTTTTGGCGGCTATTGACATGGCTGGCAGGCAACCAACTGAACTGCCTCCTTTCAATTTTCTTCAAGTTGAGAGGTCAGAGGCAGAGAGAAAAGACTTTCTTCAAGTTCAGAGACAGACACAGGGAGAGGGAGGTAGTTATCGAAGAAATCTTCTATGGAGGTGTAAGGAATCTCTGGATAAAGTTGGCACACCTCTGCATCATGACGTCCGTCTATCTCAAAGTTATACTGGCATCCCTTTATGAAGATGTCGTGTGTGAGAGAAGCCACAATGCTCTCTGGAATGCTGTTCTCTGCATTTATCAAATAATTTGAGTGAAGAGTTGCTAGTTTCATCTTTATATTGAGCGTAGATTTTGGAAATATTTAAAATCGGAAAGAGATGAGTAAGGTGAAATTTCGAAATATTCCTAAAATCTACCATAAAATTAAAATCAACTAATAATTTTTTATATATTTTTTCATATGCAACATACACATACCCTCAGCTAAATCCAAAAGATCTTGTTCAGAGATGTATACTCTAGGCAAGGTCCTTCCGATCTTCTTCTCCCATATACCTGCAAGCTCGTTTATAGTCAAGAAATTCTTGGAAGGCCGGAAGTGGACACATTTGTTCAGAGTCCTCGCATCCTCCAGGGTCTTGATGGTGTATTTCCCAATGTCAGCTCCAGTCACAAAGTAAGCTGTGTTTGAGTATATACAGTTATGGTTAATAACTGCACCTTATATTTTTTCAATTTTTTTCCAAATAACTATATGATATAGTAACAGAGGTGCTTTACCTTTCACATTCCCATCTCCATAAATTTCAAACTGTTGTGTGGGAGGAGGAATTTGAGAAGGATGAGTGTGATAAAAGTAAGGCCAGCCAGATATGGAGTTGCAGCAGATATATGTAAAAGGAATTTTGGCTGCCTCCACAGCCCGCCGAATTGTTCTCTTCTCCTTGTAAAAGGTGAGCCCGGGCTCCACCGGCTCGGCTCTGTCGATGTCATGCCCAAATTCTGAAGGAAGAAACCTCTGCAACATATCTCCTCATGATGATCAGGTTAACACAATTAATTTAAATTTGCTTATTTGAGGGAAGCCAAACAAATAATGATGAGTAAATTTTTGGAATGTTATATAATTTAGAATCAAATTCAGAATCATCTACGAATACTAACCTTAACAGCTCCATCTAGTTCTTTAATGGCATCCACAATCTTGAGTTGGTCTGTCACCTTTGAGCCCCCCATGACAGAGATAACAACTTCTATGCCCCTCATTGCATTCAGCAAGGAGTTGTGGTCGCTCACAGAGCCCTATACAACCATGGTATCAAACCAACATGATATTTTGTTGGAGCATAACCGAATTCCAGATTTTAAAATATTCTGGAAATTTGATGAACAGAAGCTAATTCAAATAGTCAACCTTGCTTCTATTTATCAGCATAGATTCATCTTAAATTCGGATCTAACATGAGCCTAGAGGGATCCAATTTCTTCGCATGCAAATTTTTTTTATGAGCTGACATTATTTAAATATTTTGTATAATTATTTATTTATTTTTGTTTTATTTTTTTTGGACAGACATGAGCAAAATTTCAACTTTGATGATGGGCAGACAGGGTTACACATTATTCTGGGCTGTAGAATGATCCTCTCGGCTCAATTAACTCCCTATGTATCAAGTTCCGAGAATGATCAAATCTCTCAAAGTGCAAGTCTATTTTTTGAGTGCAAAACTTGAAAAAGATCTAGAATTAAGATGATCCAAATTAGTTTAATTATTATTAATTATAATTATTAATTTTGTTAAATTTTATTATTTTAATTTTAATTCAATTTTAATTTTTATATAATTTGACAAAATCAAATTGCTTAACATACCATAATCTTACAACATTTTTTACATATTAATGAGTCACTCTTTGTTTTTTTTTTTTTTTTATATGAATGACTCTGTGACACAACAAATTTGACATTTTTATTGGAGAGGATCTCTTATGAGAGCCAACTTGATATTATTTTGAAAAGATTATTGAAATCCTGAAATTAAGAGCAGGTCTGGGCCCAACTAACTTGACATTCTTTAGAAAAGAGTATTCAAATCATGAAAATTTCGGAACAGTATATTATAAGTTAATTTAATAAAATTATAAAAAATATATAAAAAGATGTGAAAACCTGAATTATTTGATAATTTGACAGGATCAAAATTAATCAGAAAGGATCAAAACACAGAAGACTTAAGCTACGTTACTCAGAATTAAAATAAATTTACGCTACAAAATTGGAAAATATACATGAACAATGTGAACACCGGAGTCCTTCAACTGTTGGATCCGTTGCGCTCTGGCGGGATCAGAAGCAGTGCTAGAGCGAACAAGAGCATATGTAGGATGACCAGCAGCTACAGCCGCTGCAACAATAAACTGGCCTATGTAACCAGTGCCTCCAATCACCAGTATTTGACTGCTAGCCATGGAGGTGGTACTGCTCGCTACAGTTGAACAATAGACCTAGACCTTTTTCAATTAAGATCCTATTTTCAGAATTTTCAGTCTCTTAGGTTAATTTTATAGCCATGAACCTGACCAAGAATCCTTGGGCCATTGATGATACGCGTGTTTCTTGCTGGCTGTCAATTTGAACTGAATCGTGAATTCCGATCCTGGACAGGCTG
Organism: Pinus tabuliformis; assembly: GCA_031772625.1. Taxonomy (NCBI): domain Eukaryota; kingdom Viridiplantae; phylum Streptophyta; class Pinopsida; order Pinales; family Pinaceae; genus Pinus; species Pinus tabuliformis. The sequence continues at coordinate 160,216,928 of CM062815.1, read as the reverse complement.
TAATCCGCAGATAAATGCGGAAAAATGGCAGGCCAAATTTTTTTTGGGTTGAGTAGGTTTGAGCATAGTCCAGCGCTATTTATTATTTATTGGATGGAAGAAGACTAATTTACCATAATCTCACCCATAACATTTGAACCTGTAATTAGCAAGAACTACGGTAAGTAAACATAGATAGATCATAAATCAAGACAGACTCCTCTCATTAATTAATTAACTGATTTGTAGAAGAAGTGTTGTTCTTTTTCAACTTCAGGGAGATCCATGGTTGATTCTGCACGCTTTCACCATTTCCGTTGTTCGATGAGTGGGAGCAGCCTGTGACACGCAGAGCTTAGAAGTACACAAAAGCACGTGGTTTCATACGTGTTAGGTTTTGTTTTCAACGATCACGAACCGATGTTGATCCACTCATGTTCCTCGTGGGCAAATTATGCCCATGTGAATTCTCATCCACAAGTCATGGCGTTGATTTTTGCATTGAAGAAAATTCAAGAACCACACAAGTCCACATCAAAAAGATTATTGTCGATCGATTTTGGATCCTGCAATGCATATAGCTTGCATATCGATTTTGGATCCTGCAATGCATATAGCTTCCATATGGCTAGATTATGGGAAAAAATATATTACTAGCAATGTTGTTATATAGAAATCTATGCATTGTGAAATGTGGATAATATTTATTCAGTGATATGTAGTATAATATTGAATGTATTATTAAAAAGGTATATCATGTTAAAAGTATGTGTTTTTTTTGTTGTTGAAAAGTTAAGTTCAAAATCTTAGAGATGGAGTAATTATGTATTATAGACAAATCCAGGTGGTTCCTTGTTCCATAAACAAGAGGTTTCATATATTAATTTGGTGACCTTAAAAGTGGTTAATAATAATAATCTTAAATCATTTAAGAATACTTAAATTCGAAGGATTATTATTTTAAAATTCAAGCTATGACTAAATATAAAAGGTTGGCACCTAGAATGATATAAATATACAATTATTATTTTTGAAGCATTAAAGAATTGACATTTAAGAATGGTATAAATTTACAATTAAAGTAAATTCTTAGGCTCATTGCGGTGTAGATGTTTGGTCCCCACAAGTCCCAAGGTCTATTCTCGAGCAAGGCTATGTACTCACTCTTCCTTGATTCCTACAACATGCATCGATCATAATAAACATTTTATCATACATCTCAAGTATCTAAAATTAAAAAATCATAAGAATTAACTAAAATATAACCTTATTTAAAATATTTATTATTATTATCACTTAATTATTATACAAATTAAACATATATACATTTAAAAAATATATAATAAGATTATTAACTATGGATATTCGCCCCCATTTTATCATGGAGATTTTTAATTTGTAAATAGACTTTATTACAATACATGGACGAATATCATGGTTTATTAGTACCTCATGCTGAAAAAATCATAACTTAATTCATATAACACTTGTTCATATGACATTTTTTTAATTAATTAATTTAATTAAAGAGGCAAAAAAGTTATAACTACTTTGAAAATAAATCTCAGCCTTTGATTTGTGTATACTACAAAGAATATTTTAGAATATTCTATGAAGGTTTTTCCAAAGAAAGAAAAAAACGAACTTTTTATTAAAATAAAAAGTTACATAGTATATGCATTAAGCATTCAATTTTGTTGTATGAAAGAAGATCATATAGCCCACAGGATACAGTCCTGCCTAAAAACAAAAAAAGAGAGTGCCACTCATGTTATTAGGAGTGCAGAAAACAAAAAATACAGCTGGCCTAAGCCTTCCTGCCTTTTTTCTTCTCCACTTTTCGCCAACCATCCATGTTGTGAGTGGAGTCAATAATGGCAAGCTGGTTTTCCTCTGTGTTCATTGGCTGTTCCTTATCTGAATCCGATCCTTCAGGACTGTGAATTCATTTATTACCACTTATTTCCAGCTGGAGTTCTTGTTCCTCTTCCTCTTTATTCTCTTTTTCCTTATTGTCCTGAGCTTTATCCTTTGCTATATTATGTTCTTCTCTCTTTGCTATAAACACCTTCTTTAATGCATCATCTATATTCTGCCATCCTTTCGGCTTCCTTTGTTGTTGCTTGCTCTTGTTGGGGCTTGGGCATGCATTGAACAGATGACCTGTTTGTTGACATCCCCGGCATCTGAAAGCTGTGTTCTCATAGTCCAAGGGTTGTTTCCACTGTGTATTATTGAAATTCAGAAATATGCTTTCAGGTAGTCCTCGGCTGAGATCTACCTCGACACATATTCTGGCAAAAGTAAATATTCCTTTTAGATGTCTCTCTGCATCTATCTTTAAATGTCTCCCCAAGGTATTTCCAATAGCTGTTAGAGCCTTTGGATGCCAAAAATGTAAAGGGAGGTTATGCAGCCTAACCCATACTGGCATCCTTGATACCACCATGGTATTGGCATCAAAGTCAGGAAACCAAGGGGTAATAAAAAGTCCAGCACTGCCCCAGAACCATGGCCCTTGGTTGAGAACTGTTTCCTTTTCTTCTTCTGTGTGAAAGCATACTATAAAAAACCCCTTAGGATATAGGTAGATTTGGAAATTTTTTGTCCAGACCGAATGGATCCATTGATACAATACATCAGTTCTAGGCCAAAAGCCATTAAATCTACAAATAACTGCCTTTTTTTGTAGATCTGAATATATATTATTTACCTCTGGTATTTCGATGGAGATAGATGGGCTCTCCGGAATTTGATCTACAATGTACTGCCCCGGGGGTTCAGTGCCAGCTGTGGGGTTTTTCCCCTTGCCCTTTACTGCTTCTTTGAAAGACCCTTTGCTTTGCGAGCTAGTTCCAGTGCTTTCGGCACCTCCGCGTAATCTCATATTGAGAATGATTGTAGAGCCTGACTTGATGTTGTAATCTTGCATGGTTCTGCAGTCCTGCAGCGATCTGCCCTCATTTAATAGGTGTTGTTTCCTAGCCGAGTAGCCAGTCTGTTCGGCGATGAATCATATATATAGCCTTCTTAAGTTTTTGAAAATATTTGGTTGTTTCTTGAGTCCAATAAAATGCTTCCTTCTTTAATATTTTTGTTAAAGGTGTGACTATTTGACTGTAACTATTGATAAAATTGCGATAATCAGTCTGTCAATCCTAAAAATACACTAAGTTTCTTCAAGGTTTTAGTGATTGGCCACTCCATCATAGCTTTATTTTTGTTAGGATCCACCTTTACACCTTCATGAGATACAATATGACCCTAATATTCCGCTTCTTAAACCTCAAAGGAACACTTGGAAGGATTTTCATATAGTTGTTGCTCTTCTAATAATTTTAAGACCCTGTTAACATGTTGTACATGTATTTCCCAAGTTTGGTTATATATTAGTATCTCATCAAAAAATACTGACACAAATTTTCTAAGGAATGGTTTGAAAATAGAATTTAACAAGCTTTAAATGTTGAAGGTGCATTAGCAAGCCCAAATGGCATAATTAAAAACTCATAATGGCCTCCATGTGTTCTAAATGTTGTTTTGAGAATGTCATCTTTCCTCCTTCTAATTTAATGATATCCCAAACAAAGATCCAACTTAGTGAAGAAAATTGCTCCATGTAATTCATATAATAATTAATCAATGATAAGAATTGGAAACTTATCTTTGATTGTCATTTTGTTGATATGTCTATAATCTAGACACATATACCATGAGTCATCCCATTTTTTAACCATCACCATTGGTGAAGAGAAGGAACTTTAGCTAGTTTGAATGTTGTTGGCCTCAATCATTTCTTGAATTAGATGCTCAATCTCACTTTTCTATGCATATGGAAACATGTAAGGCCTAATGTTAGATGGTACGCTTCTTGGTTGCAAATTAATGGCATGTCCATGATCCTAGATAAGTTGAATATCGATAGAAATCTCTCCATATGCCTTCAATTTGTTGTGGATAACTTTTTGTATATTCACTGGAGCAACATATATAGACGTTTGAAGATATAGTGAGCACAATTGTGAAATTACACTTACATGAAGTCCCTTTTCTAAGGGAATTATCATGAAAATATCTTGAAAATTAAGGGCCATTGTTCCCAGTGATTGTGATCATTGGCCTACTAAGCAACATCAACACCACCCATTTAAATTGAAATCATGGGACTATCCAAGTAACACACCCCATATTGAGCTTAATACTATGGCGCTTCCTTGCAAAATTTATGGTACCTCCATTTGTAACCATTACTTGAAACTTTGGTATTGGAAACACAAAGCAATTGAGAGGGTTTTCTAATTTGTAATTGATCAAGTTATGGGTACCACTTATATCAATCAACACCATTACCTTTTTCATTTTGATGTACCCTTCTATATTGAGGTTTGTGGAGTATTGATGTTATCCAATGAATCACAATATATCATTGGGGTAGTCTCTTCTAGCTCTAAATCTTGTGATGGTTCCAATTCTTTACCTTTTTTCTTTTCACAGTGTATGTGGAATAATTTATTCTCACCACATTATGCCCTTATTGTACTTTTCAGCATAATTCAAACATAATCCTTTTTCTTTTCATTCATCCATTTGTTGAGGAGCCAACCTTGTCGATTGAGTGAGGTTTGGAGAGGGAGCATGATGCTCTCTATAGTTGTTAGTGACCATTGACCTAGTAGCCATATTTTTACTTTTAACCTTCCTTGCTAGGTCGAAGCTTGTTCTAGGGATTTAGGTTCAAAGAGATACACTTCATGTTGGATGCTTTCCTTTAAAGTTTCATAACTTGTGGATAACTTTTTGTAGATTCACTAGAGCAATATATATAGATGTTTGAAGATATAGTGCAATTACACTTACATGGAGTCCCTTTTCTAAGTGAATTATAATGAAAATATCTTGAAAATTAAGGGCCATTGTTCCCAATGATTGTGATCATTGGCCTACTAAGCAACATCAACGCCGCCCATTTAAATTGAAATCTTATCCAAGTAACACATCCCATATTGAGCTTACTACTATGGCGCTTCCTTGCAAAATTTTGGTACCTTCATTTGCAACCATTACTTGAAACTTTGGTATTGGAAACACAAAGCAATTGAGAGGGTTTTCTAATTTGTAATCGATCAAGTTATGGGTACCACTTATATCAATCAACATCATTACCTTTTTCATTTTGATGTACCCTTCGATATTGAGGTTTGTGACAATAAATCATTGGGGTAGTCTCTTCTAGCTCTAAATCTTGTGATGGTTTCAATTCTTTACCTTTTTTCTTTTCACAGTGTATGTGGAATAATTTATTCTCACCACATTATGCCCTTATTGTACTTTTCGACATAATTCAAACATAATCCTTTTTCTTTTCATTCATCCATTTGTTGAGGAGCCAACCTTGTCGATTGAGTGAGGTTTGGAGAGGGAGCATGATGCTCTCTATAGTTGTTAGTGACCACTCACCTAGTAGCCATATTTTTACTTTTAACCTTCCTTGCTAGGTCGAAGCTTCTTCTAGGGATTTAGGTTCAAAGAGATACACTTCATGTTGTATGCTTTCCTTTAAAGTTTCATAAAGATATCTAATAGCTTATCATCTGGAATGTCCTTTACCCTAAGAGTTATCTTTCAATTTTGTTGAATGCTCTCTGCAATTAGACATCTTTGCCAAAGATTTGTCAATTGACTAAATAATGCATCTCTCTTAATATCCCCATAATGTGCTATCAATTCATCCATAAAAATGGATAAAGAGTCATTATAATCCTTTTTCCATCCACAAAGGCATCTATACCATATAATTTTTTTCACTCTACATACATGGATGCAATAGTTACCTTTTGAAGGGTTGAAACTTGGTGTAAACCAAATTATTGCCCCATCTAGAATGTTCATGTTATAGGATCTTTTCCATTAAAATTCCTCGAATCGACCTTTGGAATGAAGTAGTTCCTTCTTTCCACATTGAGCCCCTAATGATGTGGATTTGGAGGCTGTAGGGTTTGCATGAAAATGGATGACATGGTAGCTTGTAACTATAGTATTTGTATTTGTGTGTTTATCAAATCATCCTTTGTTAATGACTTATCACCCAATTCATTAACTCTCTTCTCTAATTGGGAAAGTTGGTTATGTATCTCTTCACTTTCTTCTCAAGTGATGCTTTAGCTATCTAGATTTTTAATTCGTGAAGTAATTTTTGGATATTTCTTTCGAGCCATGTGAGAAAATAACAATTCTCTTCTTTTACCTCTTTATCTTAAATTACCGTTATCCTTCATGCATAGGCTTATTGGAAAACATTATCGGGTCCTGAGGACAAGGGAGTATTAGGTGATATATCTCTCTGATATACGTGTGGGGTCCAATAGTAGTACTTGGTCCAATATCTCAAGGCACTATCTAAGGAGGCTCAATCGTGCCTTTAGTTGTACTACTCGACTACCCAAGTACTAGAGAATGATTTCCTTGAGTGTTGTTCTTACTGTACTATAGCAACATGATGTCCCATTAGCTTATCTAAATATGGTTTTAAGTATAACTCAAGGACTTCCTATATTCCTAAAGGTACATGGAAGTAATATTATGTAAATAGGTATTGTACGATGTGATACTACCCAAATGGGTACTAGTAGGGATTATAGGGGTTTCCAACCAGGTGAAATTAAGTTTACTTCCTATTTGTGTTCTTCCTTAACCAATATTTACCCATTGAATGATAAATCACTATGTTATTTAAAAAAAATGAAACATGCCTCTAAAAAAATGAAAAAATGTGGTTGCTAGCCTCAAGAAAATCTCTTGAAATCACTAGAAAGTAGCTAATGCAAAGTAGAGTTTGAAGTTGAAAATGTATAATAACTTATGCAATGTAGAGTTTGAAGCTCAAAATGTAAAATGATCACAACATCTACATTTATTCTCAGATTGGATATTGTGACCCCAATTATGAAATTCCACACCTTTTATAGATATATTGGTAATATTGTAGATCTTCCATTCATAAGTTATGCCAATTGTAAGTTACGTACATTTCAAACCCTAATTGGAAATTATTGGGATGATTGACCTTTATCCTAAAATATATATGAAACTTGAACCCTTCTAAGTTTAAATTTTTGGCTTGTAGTACTCTAATATGACTTATAAAACTATTCAAACTTTCACAGTGTAGAACTTCACAAAAAAATGCTATAACAAAAATTACACAACGATTATTTTTAAAACTAATTTCAAAATTAGTCACAAAACCTATCTTCCATAGGTTATATCTCTGAAAGTATAGGTAACTAGGATTTGAAATTTTTACCATTGGTGCTATGATAATTCTACTCATTCTCCACAAAATTTCACTATCTGAAACTTTCCAAAAAGAAAGTTACAATGAAAAGTCCAATATGATTCATTTAAAACTGATTGCAAGGTTAGTCACAAACCCTATTTTCTATAGGCTATATCTCATAAAGTAAAATTAATCAAAACTTGAAATCTTGATCACATGTACCATGCACCTTGATATTTTTCTCATTCACCTCAAAATTTCACCATCTGAAACTTCCCTAAAAACAATGTATAATCAAAATTCCAAGATGTCCTAATTGAAAGATAAAAACCCTAGGATATTATGCTTTGAAACCAAATGTTATACAACAAATACCAAAATAGCTTGAAAATCCAAACTCTTTGAGGAGACAACCTCCTTTTATAATAGAACAATGTACAATAATGAAAAAAATGAAATGCTCCTAAGACTAGGTCTCATTTGTGTGTGTGTGTGTATGAGACAAAGGGTACAATGAAAGGTTATGGATGACCTACAAATATAACACTAAAAGTGTAATGACTCAATATATAGAGCTTAATAAGGGGTTTAGGCTTAACATAGTGCTTTGTCTAGGGATTAACACAACATCTTTATTTGAGATTCTAAAAAAAGATAATGAAATTGTAAAATAAGATATTGAAATTAGTAGCATGGAACCACAACAAAGATGAATAACCACCTAAAATCAATGGACATATGCCACATCTATGTTAATGTGTAGCCTCTTTGATCATAGATCACTTCTAAGAAATATGGTGAGAACTTACAATCACATTAGAAGGTGAAAAAGGGTGAAAGATATATTTAATGGTGCCATCAACTTATGTCCCATCCATACACATCCAAATAGGCGCGGGACATGAAACCGAGAAATATGACATGTACCATCAAGAGTTGTCCCACCATGTAGTACCCCAGGTTTACCCTTGCTGAAGTATTTATTTTTAAATTAATATTATGGATACATAAAACTTTGAACACTGTGAATAGAATTTAAACATTGATAATTTGAAACTATGTGATATTGTAAATATTCTTTCTTTATTTAATAAAATTAAAAATAGCTTTATGACCTCATTGCAATAGGATAAACTATGAGTTTATGGGAGAATGAAGTAGATGATTGTTGTCAATTTAAAAATGACAAGTGGCAATGGTGAATAAATTTGTTCCTTGAATTAAATGTGACATGGGGGCATGGTGGCAAAAAGATAGGGCCACATGTTCCAGTCTTGGAGGTGGTTAGATGATGGCAATTAAAAGTCCTAGGAAAATATTTGAATTAAGGAGAATACGTGTATGCTGTGGAGATTGTTTTTGTTAACTGTTGAGTACATTTGTCAAAAAATACAATTGGAAGGGATAGTTATCAGAAAAGTGTAAGTTATTATTCACTTTCTACAAGCTATCTGAGAGCCTAGAAAGAAAAAAGAGAAGGAAAAGAGGATAATTTATGTTCTGAGCACTGTGTAAGTGCCATGGAATTTTTTGGGAGCAATTGAAAGCTATTGATCCATCCCTATAAGCTCATAGTCTAGGCTAGGAGGGTGTCAAGAGCACGTAAGTTGTTGGCTATTCTAAGACTAAGGCTAGGAGGAAATTGGTCATCAAGCTTTATTTCCCAGGTTTTGTAATTACTATATTCATTTTGATAGTTTGAAAATTTATGGTAAAGAGCTGCAGTTATAGTTAGAATAAGTTGCGTATTTTATAAGTACATTTGAAAGAAAATTTATATTGATAGTTATACTCTAGAAGTGAAGAAAAGAAATATGGAGATATTATGTATTTTAATGTTATATTCAAAAGAAGGACTTAGTGATCCATAAATTGTTGTGGATATTCCACTAAATAGTTTATCACAATAGATTTGATAAAATTATATTTCAAATATGAAATTCTACACTATTACAGTTTTATTAGATTTCTAGATTCATTGTTAATAGTGCATGCATACGAATTAAAATGATGTAGAAAATAGAGAACAACCAAATAAAAAATCACACACACATTTGACAAAATATATGCTTTGGGAAACCCTGCTGGAAGGTGAGGCTGCTCCACTCTCTTTCTTTGAATGGAAATATGGCCATGAGTACAAATAAGTATGGCATGTGGCCATTCATTGCTACAACGCACAAATCCTCTCTGTGTGCTCTATCTGCTACCCCTCTCGGCTAGTTTTGCTCAGTTATGGAAAAATGCACTCGAAAGAATGGAACCCATTTTCCTCCTAATGGCTCGGTTATAACACAACCTGATAACCCACTAGTGGTTAGGTTTGACTACCTCAACTCTTAACTAGAGTTACAATATAGACTCTTCTAGAGCCTTCTACATCATAATCACGTGGCTATCCCCCTTTTCATGAGTAATGGGGGCTGATGTGGCATCCTCTTGAATTATGGTGGTGAAAACAGGATGGTCAACTTTTGAGTGGTATAACTTTCGCATATAGACTCCAATTGATGTGATTATTACGCCGTTGGAAAGGTCTCTATGTGTAGAATAGAAAATAAAGGTGCAACGCTAAAGAGGGCTAAAAAATTTTACCCCAAAAAACGTCATTTGATGCCTCAAAATACTCTTGGAAAGTTTGAGAACTTGTTTTGCCAAACTGAATACCACTAGTAAAAATGTTCCCATGAGTTGATTCTTCCACTTTTTCTACTCTGAAAACGTCAAAATGGATAACAAACAATATAATGATCCAATTTGAATCATTTAAAGTTGTTTTGTTTAAAAAAATAATACTAAAATAATTTCTAATTATAGTTGAATGAATATTATAATATGAAAGAAATACTTAAGAAGAGAAAAACTCTGAAAGTGTGTGTATAATAGTTATATAGGCAAACAAATAAAATAGAGGATTAAATATTATCAACGTCGAAGAGTGATAGAGACAAAGACTCTAAAAATGAAAGGGGTTTGAGGGTCGAATCCTTCCCTGAGGGACTTCGAGAACCAATTTCGATTTGGGTTGAACCAAACACTTGTGAGTTATACATAGAAGCCAAGGTTACATATCGTCCTCGAGAGTAGAGGAAATGCTAGCATGGAAAATTCCACCATTAAATAATAACTAAGAACTCGCATACCTGCATAAGCTAATGTTGCATCATTAGTAAATGTAGAGAAATATTTAAACACTATAAACATCACGTTGAATGTTATGAAGAGCAAGATTGCTGAAGCTTACCATGACACACAGAGCCAAAGAAAGTTGTAGGTTAAACCCTCCATTACGTCTACAAATCCTGAGGGATCAATAAACTGTGATTGATCATTAAGTAGAAGCAATTCTTGACTGGCGCGAAACTGCAGTACCATATGGGAGAGTGAAGAATCAATACGGCCTGAAAGACATGTCAAGGAGTTGAGCAAGCTTTCATTTGGCATAATTGTCGAAGGATCAATGTCATATTGACAGATCTTGACGTAAAAATAGCCATAATAAAAACCACAATAATAACTAGATAATTAATGAAAGATTATTAGTGGAGATCCATGTCAGAACTTCGACATGGAGGAGTATGAAAAATCTAAATAAACAAAATTTAAATTTTAGACTTCAAAAGAATTTTAAAGAACTATAGAATATGATACTAAAATTAATAAGAGAGAGACTCCCCAACAAAGATATACGAGGGAATTTATAGCTAATGAAGTAATTTAATATCCACATGAAATAAATGGGCATAGGATGCACTAAGTCAATCTATACCCTTTTTACTCACAGATCATATAGAGAAAAATATGGAGAGTACTTGGAATAATAATGACAGGTAAAGAAGGAGTAAAATGTGTATTCAACAATGCTATTGACCAATATTTGGTCTAAAGACATTAGGTTTCAACATATCTAAACATATATTAGAGGATCAACTTTCCAACCTAATCTTTTTTTTGGTCTAAAGACATTAGGTTTCAACATATCTAAACATATATTAGAGGATCAACTTTCCAACCTAATCTTTTTTCAATCTACAAATAAAGCAAAGACAAAGTTATGACAAGTTCACATAACCATTTCAACATCTTTTTTACATTATTTGTTATATTAATATATCCTTAAACTTTTGAAAGCAATTCACTAGTTGCACTAAAAGGCACTTTATATAGCTTTGTATGAGGGATATCTCTGATTCTTTACCTACTCAACATGGAATTGACACGTAACATTTAAAAAGATATCGATTATAAAAAATCATTTCAATGACATCCATAAATAAGTATTTCAATGTAGCCCTAACGGTTAGCTCAATTGGTTGAGTCCCCATTGTTAAAACACTTTTGCTATTGAGAGGTCATGGGTTCAATTCTCTCGACACCCTCGGGGCCATGCTCTGTGGTTGAGATGGCAGGAAGTGATCCCTTCGGGTGGATCTGCATAGTACAAATATTTCGTGGACGTAGTGGTCACCGATTTTCGAGGTCCATGAACCATATAGAAAAAAGAAAAAAGAAAAAGGAATAAAAAAGTATTTCAAAGTCCAACTTGAGTAAAATAATTTTATATCAACTTTATCTATCTATATATATATATATATAGAGAGAGAGAGAGAGAGAGAGAGAGAGAGAGAGAGTATATATATATATATATATATAGAGAGAGAGAGAGAGAGAGAGAGAGAGAGAAGTTAATTGAATGTAAAAAAAAAAATTATTCTATTAGTCCTAGTGTGAAGGATATTTGTAATTCCATCAATGCTTAATATAGAGCTATGCGTTTTGGGGAGCCACTTGTAATCCTGTTGTTTATCTTTTTCTTTTACATTAAGTACGTAACCATGGAGGAGTGCCTTAATGGGGGAGAGTCTCACTTCTATGAGGAGGATATAATGGGGTGTATTGATTTTAATATTAAGACTATAAGTTATAGAATGCTTTTGGATTTGCTCTATCCTTCTCTAAGATTCTCTAAAGATACCACACCCCTAGACTTCACATTCATATAAGATAACATGAGTGATGAGATCATCAAAAATGAGTTTTCAACTTATCCCACAACAAGAAGTATGCAAATTTACACTTGTTTTCAAGCCTATAATAAGTTTTTCACACTCTATTTATCCTTTTTCAACACTATAGTTCTAATTGAGCTTATGATGAATATCAATTCCAAGATACTTGAATGAAAACACTTCCTCCCAACTAATTATTGCCATATATGAAAATTTCATAAGTGATCTTATGGGATTTGATTATCATAACCTTTATGTTTTTTGTTCACAGTCACACCCATACTAGAGCATAATTCCTTGAGCATTCTTAGATGATTATTGAGGTTATAAGCATTCTATGCTATAAGAACAATGTCATTAGGATAAGGAAGAAGGATGATGACCGTACTAGCGAGATTTAGGCTAGTACAACTAGCTTCTCCCAACCAACATTTTAACTTATCAACACTAATGCCAAACAAAGTAGGGGAAAGGGGATAACCTTGCTTGACACCTATATTACAATTAATTTCTCCTGACCAACCTCAATGTTCCTAAACATGGCAATGCCACTTTTATATAGCCTTACAATAATAGCTCTTAGTTCATAAGGAACTTTAGCTCTTCTAACCTATTCCAAATATTAGCCCAATGGCATAATGTTAATTTTTTTTTCTAAAATAATGAAATAACAAAGGGGATTGGTACTATTATTGTGGAACACATTGGCAATTAACCTTAATGTAACAAGATTATTGATAGTTGAATGATATCCCCTAGATGTAACGTGTCCTTTAGCTCTTTTTCATGGCTCTCAAGCCACATGCATATCATTTTTCCCAAAATGATTTGATAAAGCTTGGCTAAGATGGGCATAAACATAATGGTTCTATATTTAGATGGATTATTTTTATCCCATTTTAAAGATAGGAACAATGAGACTTGGAGTCTCGGGTTTAATGAAGCTGTGCTTGATTGCTAAATTGAAAAACTTGTGTATATGAGGGATGAGGGATGAGGATAGGTAATCCAATTTCAATATTTTAGGTTGGTAGCCTTCTATGTCCTTAGATTTACATTTTTTGAGTTGCTTAACCCCAAACTTTATGTCTTCTATAGAAAACACTTCATCTTTTATATGAACATTTGGAATGTTGTCCACAACACAAGGGGATTCATAAAGATTTTTGAGGTAGGAGTTTAATTCCTTTAAGGGAATCATATTATTTTTCTTTAGTTTTAAGAGTTAAAATTTGCGGCCAAACTCTCCTAGGATAGATCTCTGATAGGTGGAGAAGCTTCTCTTGTTTTATACTAATGTATTTCCTTTATTACCTTTTAATTAGAGTTTTTTTTATATTTTTATTATATCCAATTTTAAGAACTCGTTATAAGCATTTCTGATGGATTTTATAGAAATTTTGCATTCCTTGTCATACCAAGGGTTGGTTGTTCTATTTTTCTTTTTCCCTAAAACCTTGATAGAGAATTCGTTAATGGAGGTAGAGAGGGTTGTCAAAAATTATAATAGATATCCTCAATATTATTCTCATACAATAAGAGTTTTAATTCATGATTAACTCCTTTAAGAAAAGATCAACCTTTCTTTTTGTTAAAAAGCAAGTGCCTTTGGTTACCAAAATTTTCCTCAATGGGTTTTTTTTGCATAAAAAGGTTTAAGGTTAGGGCTAAAAGTCTATGATCAAAGTCAAGCTCATAGATATTTAAAAGGTCAAAAAAATACTATTTGATTGCATATGGGGATATTTGAAACCACATAATCTACGAAACTACTGCCCAACCCATGGATATAATTCATTTGGTAAGAATTTGGCCATTTCCTTACACCACTGAAAATTATCATATTGAGAGCTACAAAGTTTGATCAGTTTGGTACCAAATAAAATCTTAGTAAGGTCTTTAGAGTTTTTTGTACTTTTTAGGGGAAACAAGGTCCTTATTTACCTAAAGAGGATTAGGGTTGGAATCATTGCTTAGAAAAAAAACTTGATTAGTTGTAGTTCTATCATTAAAGCATCCTAGTAGGTGTTAATTTTTCCAGTGTTCTATGCTTAACACAATTACTTATTACAATTCTTCAATTAACAATCAATTCATCCAATATTATTCCAGCAACAATAAGAAATTATAGATAGAAGAATAAACCAATGCATAATAGAAGAAAACTAAGAAAAAGGGAGACATAATATTTAGTCAAAGACTAGGGAAAAACCCCACAAGGGGGATGATCTGAAAATGGGACTCTTAGGATTCTTGTCTAACTTACAAGAACCTCTACCATTTCCAAAACTTTAATTTTTCCCAGTCTTAATGATTAACCAATGCGGAATTAAGAAATTCTTGAAAATAAGGTGTATGCTGGCATGTGTTTTTAACTATTTATGTGCTTTTAAAATTTGGTTGTTCGTGCTGATATGTAAATACATATGATAATAGACAAATGCAGCAATAAGAAAACACATAAGACAACAATTTAATACGGAGTTCACCCGAAATGCTTGGGCTACATCTCCTTGAGCTCTAGTCAACTTGACTAGGCTCCCTGGGATTATGGCAACAGTTCTTTTACAAGTTCCACACTCAACTCCAATGTTTTACACAGGAACATTGGGCTCAGAACACCATCTTATCCCTTGGCTCTTGGAGCTCTTCGACTTTCTGGCTCTGGCTCTTGGCTCTGGCTCTGGCTCTTGCTCTGGCTCTTGGCTATGACTCTAGCTCTAGCTCTTTGGCTCGGGCTCTGGTTCTGGCTCTTAGCTCGCTCTGGCTTTTGTCTCTGGCTGTGGCTCGTGGCTCTCTGCTCTGGCTCTCTAAGCTCTTTCTCTCAGCCTTTGCATGCCTCTGTGAGTCGCTCAATCTCCAAGCAACTCCAACAACAATATCCTGCTGTCAATTGAGCTCTCTGGCTTTTCACTCGACCTCTGAGTGACTCCAAAGACTCTCTGCACATTCAGCTTTTTCTCGCTGTTCGCTCTCCTCTCTTCTTCTCCCCCCTCTATCTCTGTCAGTCTGTGGCTTTAAGCCATCTGCTTCCTGACTGTTCGTTTCCGCTTTCAGCTCTCTCGTTCCCTGCCTCTGTCCGTTCGAATCCCTTCTTCAGCTGTTACAGTCACTACATCACACCTCACACGGAAGTGGCCACCTATTCCATAACAGATAAGTATTAGGTTCACTGGAAACACTTGATCGTTTGAAACGACCGTTATTTCCGTTTACTCCAAGAATTCTCGTGAAACACGAATCTCTGCCAACTCATCGTCCATGTCGGACTTCAAAGTCCCGCACAATCTGCTTTATGACTTTGTCAAATCTGGTCATCCATCGGTCGCATCTCCGCCGTTGATCTAGAGCCTCCAGATCCTACGGTCTCCGTCCATATCGCGCGGGTAAGTTGCGTGACCTTTACTCACGCGATGTGAGTGGTTTTCTCTCTCATCTACTGGACACATGTCACCCAGTGTATGGAATCGCGCGGGACTCGGTCGAACCCGCTTACCGCCTGAAGTGCTCGCGATATCTTGCCAGTTTTGGCGCAGGACCCGCCTTCTGATGGAATCGGCGATTCCCGTACAATTTTATGCTTTTTCCTCGTGACGGAGCACTTGGGGCTTTCCTTCACTGAGGGGTATGCCTTGTGATACGCGATTAGCACTTTAGCACTAATCGTGTATCATAAACTGCCTCTGTTTTTTGGATTTGGCCTCCTAATTTCCAATTTGTGCCAGTGCACAGTCACCATGGGCCAACGGTCTGCGCGCTTTGACCGAGGGTCCTCGTTGTTCTGTGCTGACCACAAATTGCCATTGTTTAGATGTTATTTCTGATAAGCTCGATATCCACAAGACTTTGAACTTCGGCATGAGTTTCTTTACAGAGTTTGGGTAACTTTAAGAGAGTTTAAGGATCCAATTTGAATCACTCCTTCCCACTAAAAGAAATTTTGGTCCACCAAAAGACTGATATACTGATCTGAGCAATAAATGAGAGTAACAACACCCTCTTCTTTCAGCCTCCCTACACTTGCCTTTGCACAGTGCCTTTGAACCACAATCTCTAACCACTTCCATTCTTAGATCGGTTGGTCGTCTTGGGAAGAACTGTTTTCCTCCTTGACTTCATGCAGAACTTCTGCTGTGAAGTTTACAGAAGGTAGTTTGAACTTATTTACCTTGATCCTTGATCTAAGGTGGCTCAAACGAATGTGAAGTACATATGCTCCACAAAACTTTCATTTGTACCTGTTTGAAAAGCTGCCAACAACAACTGTTAACAACAATAGGTATACAGACAACAACTGGATGGACTAACTCCTGCTTCAATAAAGAAACATATTTCACATCTTGTGAACCCTTCCTTGTCTTGTATCTGCATACAAATGATTGACTAGATAACAAGCCAATAAAACATGCCTTTAGAACAAATGACCCTTCAGGTCAAGCATGTAGAAAAAGACCTTTAGGACTCTTTTCCAAAAGATGAAACACTTCATCATTATCACCATTTTGGAGACCAAGTTAACTTCTCCCAAGTCAATATTACATGCATCTCATGCTCATGCATGCATTCCATCTATTAGCTTTCGCTTAAGTACACTGTACTTTCGAAGCTGAAATGAACATATTGTTGCAGCAATAAAGTGAGTTTCCTACTCAACTTCTTTCCATTTATCATTTTGGTAAGATCCTACAACTTGCATTTATTCCACAAAGAAATGCAAATAGATGCTTCAAAGGACATGCAATATTAATTAGATAAGAATTCTAACCATTTCTTACCAATCCTTTCAAAGGTCCCTCCTTGGTTTGCACATCAGCATCAATATGTGAATCATCCTGAAACACATCAATCATGGAATCTTTATTTCCATCCCTGCCATTTTCTTTTTCCACCTTCTCCTTCAGCTTTGGTGGAAGCATTGCTGGATTCAAAGTCCAACACCTTTCAAGAAGATGCCCTTGCTTATGACAGTGAGTGCAACACATGTGCATCCTTTTGACAACATGATTTGCCTTGTCGTGTGGACCTTTGGCTACTTGCTTCTTTTCCTTCAAAAGTTTCCTGTATGTGGCCATCCTCTTCCAACATCTAGAAACATAATGGTTATCCAAACCACAAAAGGAACATGCAATTCTTTTTCTAGGCTTTACAAAATCAAAAGGAATGTGTTTAGAACCAGATTTATACTTGCCTTTTTCACCTTTATTGCCTTCAGGAGTAGGTGAAGCAAATGAAGAAGTGGCTCCCTTTGGAACACCATCACTTTCTTCAAGGCTGTTAGAGTTTCCACAACTCTTTGGTTCAAGTGTGTGCTTCTGAACACCTGCATCCTGCGAATGATGTTTCGAGCTATTGCATTCCTCCTGAATACAATCCTCACACTTCTGAGGTAGAGGACCTGCAATGAAACTCCTTTTTGGAACTGTTTCAATGGCCTTCATGGAAGCTTTGGAAGTCTCTCCATAAGACTGTCCATAACCAAGACCCAAATACTTAGGCCTTTCCTCAACCATTATTGGCTCAACAATACCTTGTGCATATTTTCCCAATCCTTTTCCTTCATAGCCCATCTTGGACATTAGCTTGGAACCTATGCCTCTTGTATGTTTTTCAAAAGAACCAATATAAGCATTCTTAGAAGAATTTGAAGACAAACTGGAATGATTTACCTCTTCTTCAAGCTGATACTTGACCAAGGCTTATTTGGCAACAAAGAGTTGTGACTCTAACTCATGCATCCTTTTCAGGTTCATATTTGCAATATGAAGTTGCCTCTCCATTTCCTGCAATTTTCTAGAAGGCATCTGCGTCTCTTCCTCCACTGAATTCAACTGCTCTCTAAGTATGTTGCTCTTCCTTCCATCCTCATACATTTCTCTTACCTTGTTCATCATGATGAACAAGTCTTGCTTCATGTCTCCATCAAAGGAACTTGTGAAGAAAGAAGAATTCGAGGATTCAATTGTAGAAGTCGTCATTATGCAAATGAACAAAAGAACCTCAAACAATATTATTAAAGAGCTTATTCAGTAACCTCTTACAACAACCTTTTGTGCTTCAAGGATTGCCCCAAGGTCCTTTGGGATAGAAGAATTCCTTCAACCCTTCTTCCTTCTTGTCCTTCTTGGACTGAGCTATCAATAGCTTTCCCTTCACCTCTGCAAACTCAAACAATAGTCAGTCTGCAACCAAGCATACAATCAATGAGGCAATCAATCATTGACTGTCTAAAAACCTTTCAGACAAGAAATCTTTGCCCTGTCAATCAAGCACTCTGATACAACTTTCTTTGAAGGTGGGGTTAATCAATATTAAGCTCTGATACCACCTGATATGAAAATGGGGCTCTTAGGATTCTTGTCTAACTTACAAGAACCTCTCCCACTTCCAAAGCTTTAAATTTTCCCAATTCTTAATGATTAACCAATGCGGAATTAAGAAATGCTTGAAAATAAGGTGTATGCTGGCATGTGTTTCTAACTGTTTATGTGCTTTTAAAATTCAGTTGTTCGTGCTGATATGTAAATACATATGATAATAGACAAATGCAACAATAAGCAAACACATAAGACAAAAATTTAATACGGAGTTCACCCGAAACGCTTGGGCTACGTCTCCTTGAGCTTTAGTCAACTCGAATAGGCCCCTTGGGATTATGGCAACAGTTTTTTTACAAGTTCCACACTCAACTCCAATGTTTTACACAGGAACATTGGGCTCAGAACACCATCTTATCACTTGGCTCTTGGAGCTCTTCGACTTTCTGGTTCTGGCTCTTGCTCTGGCTCTTGGCTCTGACTCTAGCTCTGGCTCTTTGGCTCGGGCTCTGGTTCTGGCTCTTAGCTCTCGCTCTGGCTTTTGGCTCTGGCTGTGGCTCGTGGCTCTCTGCTCTGGCTCTCTAAGCTCTTTCTCTCAGCCTTTGCATGCCTCTGTGAGTCTCTCGACCTCCAAGCAACTCCAACAACAATATCCTGTTGTCAATTGAGCTCTCTGGCTTTTCACTCGACCTCTGAGTGACTCCAAAGACTCTCTGCGCATTCAGCTTTTTCTTGCTGTTCGCTCTCCTCTCTTCTCCTCCCCGCTTTATCTCTGTTAGTCTGTGGCTTTGAGCCATTTGCTTCCTAACTGTTCGTTTCCGCCTTTAGCTCTCTCATTCCTTTCCTCTGTCCATTCGAATCCATTCTTCGGTTGTTACAGTCACTGCATCACACCTCATAAGGAAGTGGCCACCTATTTCGTAACGGATAAGTGTCAGGTTCACTGGAAACACTTGATCATTTGAAACGGCCGTTATTTCCGTTTACTCCAAGAATGCCCGCGAAACACGAATCTTTGCCAACTCATCGTCCACGTCGGACTTCAAATTCCCGCACAATCTGCTTTATGACTTTGTCAAATCTGGTCATCCATCAGTCACATCTCCGCCATTGATTTGGAGCCTCCAGATCCTACGGTCTCCGTCCATATTGCGCGGGTAAGTTGTGTGACCTTTACTCGCGCGATGTGAGCGGTTTTCTCTCTCATTTGCTAGACATGTGTCACCCAGTGTATGGAATCGTGCGGGACTCAGTCGAACCTACTTACCGCCTGAAGTGCTCGTGATATCTTGTCGGTTTTGGCGCGGGACCCGCCTTCTTACAGAATTGAAAATTCCGGTACGGTTTTAAGCCTTTTCCTCATGACTAAGCGCTTGGGCCTTTCCTTCACTGAGGGGGATGCCCTGTGATACGCGATTAGCGCTTATCGTGTATCAAAAAATGCCTCTGTTTTTTGGATTTGGCCTCCCAATTGCCAATTTGTGCCAGTGTGCAGTCACCATGGGCCAACAGTCTGCGCGCTTTGACCGAGGGTCCTTGTTGTTCCGTGCTGACCACAAATTGCCATTGTTCAGAGGTTATTTCTGATAAGCTCGATATCCACAAGACTTTGAACTTCAGCATGAGTTTCTTTACAGAGTTTGGGTAACTTTAAGATTAAGGATCCAATTCAGATAAGGGGAAAACCATTTCAAAATTCTCCTTCTATTAAATTGTCATCAAATGTTCAACAGAGAGATTTTCATCCACAATGAGTCAAAGGGTCAAGCCCTTGACTAACCAAGTTAACAATCAATATCCAATATAATGATGAGCTAAAAAGCCAAATTTGGCCAACAAGTCAAATCTACAATTATGGTCAAAGTCAATAATAACAATAACAACCCTAACCAGTCAATGATTAATGGTCAAACCACCTCCAAATTAGCTCTTTCAATAATCAAAAGATGTGGTCTTCTTTGTTGGTCAAAGTATAGTCAAAAAAGTTAACAAAAGTCTTCCAGAAATTGATCAAAGTCAACATGTTCACCTATGGAAACCCTAGGTGCAGATCTGTGGTAAACTCTGGTCAAATTACTTATAAAAAATCAGTCAACCTTTCAGTCAACTTGGCCTCCAAAGAAAATTAGAAATATGGTAAAAAAATTCAAAATACCCATGGTCAACACTGGTCAAACAGTCCCAAACATAAAGTCAATGCACCAAAACAGAAAAAGCTTCCTTCCCTTCACATGTGTGAAGTCAACTTTCAAATTCAGATGTAGTACGAACCAATCAATAGAAGAGAGATGATGTGTGATGATGCTCCAAAATGATGTGACATAAGGTCTATTTATATGAGTCTTTGGAGGTTGAATTAAGTTGCTCGGCTGACTTGTACTTGTGCACATGTGGATTTCACCTTAAAAATAATATTTTACCTTGACTAAATTAATTTCTTCCAAGGGCTAGTAGGGGATTCTCTGGATGAGGAAGGCTTCCCAATGGGGGGAATTTCTCCCCGAGATGCCAAATTAACACTCCCTCTCAGCTAGGGAGAAATTTCCAACTACATCATAAGTCCCATATCAAATGTCTCATCGTCGTCATCGCTGAATCAAGTCATATCTCGTCTCTACTCATCTACTGAACATTCTTGAATTTAAAGAAGAAGAATCATCATAGGGGAGATCTAGCTACCACCCTCTATAAAAGAAAAATATGTGAGATACTACTTACCACAAGGGGTAAGGATAGCACTCTATCCTATTGATCCGTGACAATAGGCGAGATACACTTACCATGAGAGGTAAGGATCACACTCTGTCCTATTGTGCGCTGATACTTCCCATCTTGACCCTCAAGAGTCAAGTGGTAGAACACCTGCATCCACCTAGCTTGCAGGAGATACACACTTGCCATAAAAGGTAAGGATCACACACACACCCAAATCACCTCACCCATTCACCAGATGGGGAGGAACAATCCCAGCAAGCCCAGCTGGTGGGTAGGATTCCAAATGGGGTATACTTTGTCAAGTCCTAGACTTGATGGTAGGGGGAGATACCCACTTGTCATAAATGACAAGGATCACACACATGCCCTACATTGACAATAGGCGAGATACACTTACCACAAGGGGTAAGGATCACACCATATCCTATTTTCCAGAGATCCCTCAACCCCAGGAGTTCACTGGCTCAATTCCTCTCCCTGTGAGCTCAAACGGGGGGGAAGAACATAGCTCAGTGTCCTCAATCAGCTATGACCCTTACCCGAGAGGCTTACATCCATCAGTCCAAGTTTCACTTTGAAGACCAAGAAATTCCATTTAGGCAAATCCCTGGTGAGAATATTTGTTATCTACTCATCATTCGAAATGTGATGGAGTCTTACGACTCCTCTTTGCACCATGTCTCAAATATAGTGATACCTGATCTTAATATTCTTGGACTTGTCATGGAACATGGGATTCTCTGCCAGATGAATCCCACTTTTGTTGTTGCAATATATCACTATCGTGACCAAAACCTTCTTAAACAACTCCAAAGAGATTCCTCAACCATATTGCCTCATGACTAGCCATGGTAGTAGCAATATATTCTGCCTCGACCGTGCTTAAATTAACGAACTTCTACTTACTGCTCATCTGAGATATCATGGCAGAATCCAAACAAAAGTAGCACCCTAATATTCTCTTCCTATCAATAACATTTCCAGCCCAGTAAGCATTAGTGTAACAATGAAGTCTCACATCTCTAGAAGTATATCTTAGACCAAGATTAATCGTCCCATGTAAATATCTCAGCACATGCTTAGCAGTGACCTGGTGTGCATGTAGAGGCTCAGTCATAAATTGACTTAGAGTGTTAACTTCAAAACATATGTCCAGTCGGGTGTTCACAAGGAACATCAATGCCCCAATCATCTATTGATACTAAGATGGATTCACCAAGTCAGGTGTAGAATCTTATCCACATAGCTTATTGAAGTTCATTTCCATCGGTGTGGCCATGGATTTGAATTCTACCATACCAAATATTTCCAGCAATTTCACAACATATTTTCCTTGTGAAAGGAAAATCTCACCGGGTCTTTGCCACACCTCTAAGCCAAGGAAATTGTGCATCAATCTGAGGTATTTCATTTCAAATTAACAGGCCAACTCCCTCTTTCACTGGAGCATCAGAGGCTCACTACCTTTCAAGAATAAGTCATTAACATATAAAATCAAATTCAAGGGCATACCTTGAACAAATTTGAAATATAGATCTAGGTCACCACTGCTCCTTATGAATCCAAGCTTCATTAGGTAGCTATAAATATGGGCATATCAAGCCCTAGGGGCTTGCTTCAATCCATAGAGAGCCTTATTCAGCCAACACACATGAGTCTTCTTGTCCTATACTTCTAATCCCTATGGTTTCTCAACATATACTTCTTCTTGGAGTATGCCATGAAGAAATGCAGCCTTCACATCCATTTGGTGAAGAGTCCATCCCTGGTTGGCAACTAGAGCCACAAAAGATCTAATGGTAGTGTAGTGGGCAACTGGTGCAAATATGTCATCGTAATCTTCTTCCATTTCTAGGAGAAACCTTTAGCCATGAACCTCACCTTATATTTTTCGATGCTTACATCTACTCCATGCTTGATCTTCTACAACTAATTATAAGTCACAGTATACTTCCCTTTGGGTCTTGGAACCACTTCCCACACATCATTCTTCATAATAAATTTGTATTCTCCGTCCATAACATCTTTCCAAACCTTCTCTTTCACTGCTTCTTCAAAGGTGGGAGGCTCAACGTGTATGATGGTGCTCATAGCTACAACATAACCATAATATCAACATGGTTTCTTTCTTTTCTTGAAGGTTCATTTGGCAACGATATGTCTTTCAACATCTTGTAAGGTGTCACGAAGCCATAATGGTCTCTTCCTAGTAGGAGGATCACTCGGAGGGGGATCCAAGGGGTCCATGGGTGCCATGGGATCATCAATAAACTCATTCTCAAGTCCAGGCACAGAAGGACCTTCTAGTGGGTCCATGTCATCATCCTTTTTTTCAATAGGAGGAGAAGGAGGAATGTCCCTTGCTTTTTCAAAGGCCACATATTCATCGAAAGTCACATCCCTACTAAACTTGATATTCCTTTGACTAGGCACATATATCCTAAAAGATTTAGAATTTTCACAATATCCAACAAACATACCTTTATTTCTAGTGGCTTCCAACTTGTTCCTCTTGTACTTTGGGACATGAAGGTAAACGAGGTAGCCAAAGTTCCTCAAGTGTCCAACTTTGGGCTTCACACATGTGAAAACTTCTTTGGGGTTCTTGTAACCCAAGGCTTGATGAGGGGTCCTATTTTGAACATAGATGACAATGTTGGAAGCTTAACCCCATAGAGACTTTGAAAACTTTTGATCATGCAACAGGGCTCGAGCAACTTCCATGATGGTCCTATTATTTCTTTCAGCCACTCCATTTTGTTGAAGGTTTTAAGGTACGATGGTTTCCTTCTTTATCTCGAATTTCTTACAAAAATCAATGAACTCTTTTGAAATGAATTCTCCACCATTATCATACATGAAGACCTTGATTCTCTTCCCTATTTGATTCTCTATTAGTGCCTTAAAGTCCTTGAACATGTCAAATGCCTCGTCCTTGTGCTTCAAGAAGAATATCCATGTATTTCATGAGAAATCATCCATAAAGGTTATATAATATAGATAGACACTAAGATATTTCATTTCCATGGGTCCACATAAGTCATAATGTATGAGTTGTAGAATATCACTAGTCCTACTCCTGCTATAAGGGAATGGTCCCATCGATTTGTTTCCACTTGCACATCCCGAACATACTCCATCATGATTAGCTTGAACCTTAGGCATTCCAGAAACCATCCTCCTTAGTTTAGACAGAGCTTCATAGTGAAGATGAGCAAACCTTCAGTGCCATAACTCACTTTGATGATTGATATCATGTACTAATGCTCAAATTGGTCTTCCATTGACTCTATAGAGTCCTTCAATTCTAGATCCCAAAGTAAATGCATCACTCATGCGATATTCCATAGGCCAGACGAGGACCTATCCTCTTATACAACCCTCATCCCTTTGTCTTCCAAGGCAGATATAAATACAAGATTATTCTTCAATCCTAGAACATACATAACATCATGTAGATGTACGATTTCACCATAGTCCAAATGAAATGAAACAAAACTAAAATCCTTCACAGGATAAGTAGAATTTTCCGCAAGAATGATCTTCAAATTAGTGTCCCTCTTAACCTTGAGAGGACTTCACGATACCTAATGAAGTTTCTAGAGGCCCCACTATCATAGAAATCCAGGGGCGAGGAAATAGAAATCGAAAAAGTAAGAAAATATTTATATTGGGTATCAGTTGCATTATTTCCATACCTTGAATTTCTTGATCTCTTTTGAGGATGATGGCCTTCTTCACAATCATCAGGAGCATCTCTTCTTCTTCTATTGAAATCATCTCTTCTTCTTATATCATTCAACCTGTTGTTGTTATGGCCAGAATTGTTGTCTGGATAGTCTCAGGCATAGTGACCATGCTTAAGGCAATTGAAACATTAAATTCTCCTCACTATTCTATTGGAGTCCTTTGATTCAAGGGAAAGCTTTCTTGAATTAGATGGTCTTCCTCTTCCTTTCCTCTTCTTGTCTTGAGTAGAAAATGCAGAGGGTTTTCCTTCTTCATGCTTTTGAATCCTTCCTCTAGAAATCATCTTGGTCTCTTCTTGAGTTCACTTTCCAACTAGTTCATAAAATGTTAGAAACTTGTAATTGTTGCTAATAGTTGTAATGAATGTCTCCCAAATTGGAGGAAAACCTTGAAGTCTAATGAGTATCATCTCTCTTTCAAACATAGATTCTCCAACAATCAACAATTGATCCCTGAGTTGTGATAATCTCATGAAGTATGATTGCACAATCTCTCCCTTGTTCATCTTGATATCCCTGATTTGATTTTTCAAGGAGAGAATATGGTTCAAATTGTTGACCTCATACATCCCAACCAACTTATCATAGATTTCCTTGGATTTCTTCAACTTAGAAATATGAGTAAGCAAATGATCTCTCAAAGAATCAATAATTATTTTCTTGGATTTGATCTCACCTTTCTTGTACTTGGCCTTGATAGCAGCAAAATAATTTTATGGAGGCTCAGGTACTTTTCCTTCCACATATTCCAATATATTGTTCTCATCCAAGGTCACTTCCAACTTGATCTTCCAAGCAACAAAATTTGATGAGTCATTCAACTTCTCTCCCTCCTTGAAGTAGGTAGACATCTTGACAAAGTCAAATAGGCCTCTTCAAATTTATCAAAAAGTGATTACTTGCCTCTTGTCTCCTTGGGTTTGTCTTCACCTCAACTTTGATACTGTGTTAATTTTTCCAGTGTTCCATGATGAACACAATCACTTATTACAATTATTTAATTAACAATGAATCCATCCAATATTCTTCCAATAATAATAAGCAATTGTAGATAGAACAATAAATCAATACACAATAGAAGACAACCAAGAACAAGAGAGACACAATATTTGGTCAGAGACTAGGGAAAATCCCCACAAGGGGGAAAACCCTTTCAAAATTCTTCTTCTATTAGATTGTCTTCAAATGTTCAGCAAAGAGGTACAATGTTCAATTTCATCCACAATGAGTCAAAGGGTCAAGCCCTTAACTAACCAAGTCAACAATTAATATCCAAGCCAATGATGAGCTCAGAAGTCAAATCTGGTCAACAAGTTAAATTTGCAATTCTGGTCAAAGTCAATAATAACAACAACAACCCTAACAGGTCAACGATCAATGCTCAAACCGCCTCCAAATCAACTCGGTCAACAGTCAAAAGATGCAACCTTATTTTCTAGTCAAAGTCTCGTCAAAATAGTCAATAAAATTCTCCCAGAAATCAGTCAAATTTAACTCGTTGACCTGTGGAAACCCTAGGTGTAGACCTACAGTCAACTCTAGTTAACTTCTGTCAAAATGCTCAGAAAAATTCAGTCAACCTTCCAATCAATTCAACCTCCCAAGTAGATAAAAAATATGGTCAAACAAAGTCAAAATCTCCACGGTCAAGGTTGGTCAAATAGTCCCAAACAAAAAGTCAATGCACCAAAACAGAAAAATCTTCATTCCCTTCACACGTGTTAAATGAACCTGCAATTTCAGATGTATTACAAACCAATCACGAGAAGAGAGATGATGTGTGATGATGCTCCAAAGTGATGTGACATAAGGTCTATTTATATGAGTCTTTGGAGTTCAAATTAGCTTGCTCAAGCCAACTTGTACTTTTGTGCACATGTGGGTTTCACCTTAAAAATAATAATTTTCCTTTACCAAATTAAATTCTTCCAAGGGCTAGTAGCGGCTTCTCTGGATGAGGAAGGCTTCCTAGCGGAGAGAATTTTTCGCCGAGCTGCCAAATTAATAGCAGGAGGATACTACCTTAATTTTTTTGGGTATAAATATCTTGTTCTAAGTTTTTGTCGGGACAATTCTTATCTATATTATTTTCTTATAAAAAGAAGAATTGATAGGTGCAAAGTAACAAATTGATATATACATATTCTTAGCATTAATATCGAAAACATCCATCCATATGTACTAATTAAGAGTGTCTTTATTATGAAACCAAATGCAATGAGATGTTCTTTTTTACGTAACAAGCTATGCCTCCAATCCCCCTGTAGGAGCATTTCTTATTCCGTGTTGACCACAATATAAATCCCTCAATGTGATGAACCTTAGATTTTTCATGCTCCTAAGTTTCAACCATAAATATAATATCAATTTACTTAGGATCTAGCTTAATATAGACCCTTTGCTCCATGGAAAAACATGGTAGTTCCATGCGAGGATCTAGAGTGTACCGAATTCCTATTTATTATTATCATTTTGGTATATGCCCCTCATAATAGTTTTTTCAATTCCTAATTATTGTCCATTTTATTTCCTTTATAACTTCTTTTACCTTTTGAACTTCCCTCATTCTACTTGGTCTTATGGAATGAGGTCTTTGTTTATAAATATTCTTGACCCTTTTAAGCTAGAAGTATGTTATATTTATGGCCACTAGATCTTATCTGATCATGAATCAACCTTTTTTATGTTTAATAATTTTTCCCAACCTCTTTGCTTCTATGAAGTTGTTTCAATTTCTGATTTGTTGTTTATTTTTCCTTAACTATTGCCAGTATGTCTTCATCTTTTTACTCTTTAATACAAAAAATGATAAGGTTCAAGGCTCTTTTGTTACACTCATGGTATAACTCTATGAGCTTATTCATTTGCTCTTTGGTGGGTTAAGTTATGCTCCAAACTATTTAGAGCTAAATTGCAAAGTATTTAGAACCAAATTGTTCCATAGTTTTTCCTCTAGCTCTTTAATCTTGTCTCTAAGATTAATATTTTCTTTGAGCTATTCGCCTTGGGTTTATTGTTTGTTTTCTTGTCCTTGGTTTTCCAGTTCTTACAATCTAGCATCCATTTCCTCCAACCAAATCTCCACTCCTAATATTAAATTATTTATCTGTATCAAAATATTGTCTTATAAGTAAATAAGTGATTATCAAAGATTGCTTCTAACTATGTTTGAAGTTTGATTTTTCTCTCTTCTCCACATTTTTGTAAAGAATCTAAATGTTCATATGATTATCGAGGGCTATTTTTTTAGCCCCCCCAAGAAGATTTTGACATTTGTTGTGACCTATAAGTATTTTTTGTTTGTTTGCTAGGTTATGTGAGTCTTGAGATGACTGACACACCTAACTTGTGGCTTGAGTAGTCACAACCTAGGGGCATCTAAGCCATCAAAATTAGTCGAGGACTGCACTCAACTTGGGCCACACCAACCCTTAGCATGGTTGGATTTTTGCCCATAGAGTTTCGAACTAGTGAAGTTAACACCACTAAGTGCCTTAACATAAATCCCTCTCACTGTCTGCTCTATGCCTCGTGGGCTATTCTTTCTATTTTTTAAATTAGAACATCTTATACTTTTTTATCAACACACTATTGCATCATATTATCCATTTGTATATTGTTTGAAATCTAAAGAGGTTTGGCAATTAATATACTATTGAGATGATAGTTTGAAGTAAAGAGAAAAAAAAAGATATATAATCATGTTTTACTAAGTTATTAAAATGAAAGGAAGTTTCAAAATTTAGAAGGTAGGGGTTTTTATTATTGAAATGTTCAAATTGTGTAAATAAATAATGTTATATTAATCATTCTCTAATGGCATCCATTTCAACATTGATTTTAATGACAAGATAATATAAAAATATTTAGAATTTGATTTTAATAATGATATAATACAAAACGATAGGGTGCATTGAATACATTGATAATACAATGAAAAATGATTCACTCCACTCCAAAAGGCATGATATCAAGAAAATCCATATGGTATATTGATTTTAACATAGAATATTAAGATATATAGACAAAGTTAGAATTATGGAGAAATATACGAGGTTAAAGAAAGAAACTATTAATATTGGAAAGCAAGAAAAGTAGAGTTGGAACTTCAATTTAATATTATATAATTTCAAGTTAAAGTTTGAATAATTTTCCAAATCAACATCTTAACACTTATGAGTAAAAGAAAAAAAATGAAGACATATTGAGATTGGTCACTACTTAATTTATTTAGGGATACTAATTACTATCTTACTATTTACCTTTTTCATCATTCAACATTATTACTTTATTATTGTTAACTTCAATCCTTTTGTAACTTTTGAATTATCCTTTCTAATAATGTTTAGTAAATTAGAAATGATCAAATAGATTTAAAACATATACAAATATATATAGACGATGATCTATAATTTGGATGTGATCATATAATCAATATAGATTTATCTTAACATCAAATCAATCATAATTAGAATGAAATCAAATCTTTAGAAATTTTCAAATCTTTAGAAGTAGAAACCTTTCATTAAATTTTATATTTTTAAAAATTTAATTGTTAAAATAAATCTTAAATTAAAATGAATTTATAAAAAAAATATTTTTAAAATTTAAATAAAAACTATTTCTTAACCCAAAAACGTTAACCCAAAAACGTTGATTACTTCTAATTAAAAATAAATAAAACTTAATTAAAAACCATTTTTTAAAATCAAATTTAAAGATCACATTCCGCAAACCATGGTGATTCCACCTCTTCATCCTTCAACTATGTTCACATCCTCATTCTTGAATTATTGCTCATATGGTAACACATAATATAGATCAAGTTTATGAGATGAATCGAAGTTATAACGTGAAGGAGCTTCACATATGCCCATGTCCTAACTTTTTGGTGGCTATTGACATGGCTGGCAGACAACCAACTGAACTGCCTCCTTTTCTTTTTCTTCAAGTTGAGAGGTCAGAGGCAGAGGCAAAAGATTTTCTAAGTTCAGAGACAGACACAGGGAGAGGGAGGTAGTCATCGAAGAAATCTTCTATGGAGGTGTAAGGAATCTCTGGATAAAGTTGGCACACCTCTACATCATGAGGTCCGTCTATCTCAAAGTTATACTGGCATCCCTTTATGAAGATGTCGTGTGTGAGAGAAGCCACAATGCTCTCTGGAATGCTGTTCTCTGCATTTATCAAATAATTTGAGCGAAGAGTGGGTAGTTTCATTTTTATATTGGGTGTAGATTTTGGAAATATTTAAAATCAGAAAGAGATGAGTAAGGTGAAATTTCGAAATATTCCTAAAATCTAGCTTAAAATTAAAACCAAGTAATAATTCTAGTTCTTTAATGGCATCCACAATCTTGAGTTGGTCTGTCACCTTTGAGCCCCCCATGACAGAGATAACAACTTCTATGCCCCTCATTGCATTCACCAAGGAGTTGTGGTCGCTCACAGAGCCCTATACAACCATGGTATCAAACCAACAGGATATTTTTTTGGAGCATAACTGAATTGCAGATTCTAAAATATTCTATTCACCAGCATAGATCCATCTTAAATAAAGATCTAACATGAGCTTAGAGGGACCCAATTTCTCCACTTGCAAATTTTTTTATGAACTGACATTTCAATATTTTGTATAGTTATTTATTTATTTTTGTTTTGTTTTTTTGGACAGATATGAGCAAAATTTCAACTTTGATGATGGACTGACAGGGTTACACATCATTCTGGGCTGTAGAATGATCCTCTATGCTCAGTTAAACTCCCTATATATCAAGTTCCGAAAATGATCAAATCTCTCAAAGTGCAAGTCTATTTTTTGAGTGCAAAACTTGATGAAGATTCAGAATTAAGATGATCCAGGTTAGTTTAATTATTATTAATTATAATTATTAATTTTGTTAAATTTTATTATTTTTTATTTTAATTCAATTTTAATTTTTATATAATTTGACGAAATCAAATTGTTTAACATACCATAATCTTACAACATTTTTTACATATTAATGAGTCACTCTTAGCACAACAAATTTGACAATTTTTTTTTTTTTTAACATATAAGTGACTCTTGGCACAACAAATAACAAATTTGACATTTTTATTGCAAAGGATCTCTTATGACAACCAACTTGATATTATTTAGAAAAGATTATTGAAATCCCGAAATTAACAGTTTTACTTGAGAGCACCTCTGGGCCCAACTAACTTGACATTCTTTATGAAAATTTCGGAACAGTATATTATAAGTTAATTTAATAAAATTATAAAAAATATATAAAAAAATGTGAAAACCTGAATTATTTGATAATTTGACAGGATCAAAGATAATCAGAAAGGATCAAAACACAGAAGACTTTATTCGCCACCATTTTATCATGAAGATTTTTAATCTGTAAATAGACTTTATTACAATACATGGACGAATATCATGGTTTATTAGTACCTCATGCTGAAAAAATCATAACTTAATTCATATAACACTTGTTCATATGACATTTTTTTAATTTAATTAATTTAATTAAAGAGGCAAAAAAGTTATAACTACTTTGAAAATAAATCTCAACCTGTGATTTGTGTATACTACTAAGAATATTTTAGAATATTCTATGAAGGTTAATAATTATTGATAATTAAATTAAAATTTTGGAAGCCCTATTCCAAAATAGGCATGCTTATAAACACAATTATTAAATTTGAAAGTTTGGCACTTCAAAATCCATGCAATGATTAAATATGAAGGGTTGACACTTTAAATAGTATAATTTATGTGTTTATTTCAAAATAAAATATTTTGGAAAAGTATATATTTTAATTGATAATAATATATTAGCAATACATTTATTAAAAATGTGTTAAAAATAACATATTTTTAGCTTTGAGGGTTAGCTCAATTCGTTTAGTCTTTTTCGTTAAAATACTTTTGTTATTGAGAGTTCATGGGTTCAATTCTCTTGACACTCTGCTCAACTCTTGTGGTTGAGCACAAATATTCCCTTCAAGTGGTGTCACTATAGAGACAAAGCATAAGTACAAATAAGAGTAAATGTTTCTAATATAAGAAATGCATTGTGGTGTCACTATATATTTTTCCAAATAAAAAATAAATTAAAGACAAAGCATAAGTACAAATGAGAGTGTGTTTCTAATATAGGAAATGCATTTTAGCACTTATTGTTTTTTATTTCACACTAGTTAACATCAAACAGTTAGTCAAATTTGAAATGCATATTAAAATAACGATAAACTTCGTAAATTATACTATTTATTTTCAAAATGAAATAGTACATTTTGTTCCCAAAACAACGTATTTTTGAGTGGTTTTATCCATCATATTTCATCTATTCTCCAAAAGTCTATATTGTAATTTTAAGAAGTTGAAATTTGGGACTATAGATATGTTCCACAAACTTTTAGAAATTAACTATTAAATCTCAGTATTTTTAGTGACAAAAACTTAAATGAAAGAGGAGTGGCTTTGCAAAGTGTTCACATTCACATTTTTTAAAATGATCAAATCTTGGATAATTAGAAACATGAATCTATTTTTCTAGTCAAAGAGGCTTTCAAGTTTCATATGTTCTTATATATCATATATAGCATGTTTGTATACCTTGTTTAGAGCATGAGGTACATTGAGAGACATAAACATTAACATATTGAACATTTCTAAACAAAGTCTTTGATATACCATCATTTATATTTGATTTAGTTTTGAGAATCCTCTTTCACATATTGATGTGCTAGAGGGAATAACAATAATAGCTTTCCATACTTGCATCAAACATGGAGATTATTCAAACCATTTATGTTCACCTCCTTATACCTCACATGTTCCAAACATTAGTTTTTTTAGGTATGATTTATAAATAGTATAAATAAATTCATCCATTTCATCAAAACATCTAGCATTATCCACAATAGGTGAGTCCCCAACACTAAATTTCTCCTATAAACATGCTAGTCATCTTTTTGTTTGGGAATCTTTATCATCCATATCTTTATAATACTTATGCA
The DNA here is from genome assembly GCA_031772625.1 of Pinus tabuliformis. Taxonomy (NCBI): domain Eukaryota; kingdom Viridiplantae; phylum Streptophyta; class Pinopsida; order Pinales; family Pinaceae; genus Pinus; species Pinus tabuliformis. The sequence goes on along the minus strand of CM062815.1, from coordinate 160,183,873 downwards.
AATTAAAAGACTTAGCAACATTAAATATAGGTAAAGATGTGAACCTTACATTTAGAGAGTGAATCACCTTCATTACAAATTTTTTTCCCAACATAATGTAATAATCTAGTGTCCTTGTTTTTTATGACTTTGAAAAACTCTCAAACCTCAACGTATGTACACATACCATACCTATGCAATTTGCAAACAAAAGAGTTCCTTGTTGTGTTTTACTTAAAAAATATGATATGTGAATTGCAATTTCCCTAAATATGCCTCTTAGAAATCACTTATCAAGCAAGCTAATAGTGATATCAAATTCATTTCAATGATATAATGTGAACATCATCCTCTTAGAACTTTTGATTCAACATATTTAACTCAAGAATAACATTTCCAAGTAAATGGATGAAAAATTGCACTCAAAATATTGTGGCTAGCTCATACAATTTATCCCCTAACTTTGAGTCTCTTGAATAAAGTAAGCATGAACTTAACGAGTTTTTCCATGAATTTTCCTCTTGAGAGCCACCTAATATAATGAATTTGTATGTAACAATTTTAACATTGTGATTTGAAATGATTCCATTAGATCTTCCAATTATCCATGTATTTTAGTAGATTTCCCAAGTCATGAATAAACCTTGTTTACAAACTTATCAATAGCTCACATTTTCGCAAAATAAGTTGAAGCATCACTTGTTGTTAATGCTTCTCAAATCTCTATGAACTATGCAATGGACATCTAATAGATAAGAAGCATGCTAACAGAGCATAGTAGGTAAACCTTCATGAATACTCCTCATGGATGAATATCCATCAAATCCAAGTCCAACTAACTTCATAGAGGATATATCCATTTCTACCAATAGAAATGTCACAACAACATACAAGATTGTGATGTTCCATCCCTAATTTGAAGCAAACATATCAAATTTTTAATACATTAACCTCTTCCTTCATTTGTTAAATATGTAATATAAATGTTTAATTGTTGTGCCATAGTTCAATAAATAATTTCATAAGATAAAATCAAGTAAGATGGGTTGTCGAAAATATCATCTTTTAAATTTGTCCAATATACCTCTATAATAGCTTGTAGTTTATTTTTATTTTTCTTCACAGAAAAATACATGTAATTTTATTCATCAACGAAGAAGAAAATTACATTTTTCATATGCACCCAATGCATTCCAGACAACATTCACCATCCAAAGCCAGGAAAAATTCTTACAAACAAAAAAAACCAAGGCATGTAGGCCCGTTGTAAAACCCTGAAGGAAGCATCATTACAAAGCCCAAAAATGGGCACCCAACATTGCAAAGCTGGAAAACAAACCCCGACAAGAAAAAAATAAGGAAAATGACACAAGGCCCGCACAACAAAGCCCCAAGGGCACTGAAATTCCGGGAACAAAAACAAGAATATGACTCATAAATGAGTGACAAGAAACAAGTCATAAACGCCCAGAAATCGGGCCTCCACACAAATGAAAACGAGCAATAAAGCCCACACAAAAACCCACAACAACATCAAAGAGGGTACCATCGCCAACACCCCTGAGAAAAAAGGCTAACAGTGACAAGGAAAAGTGATGACACATTAACCAAGCCTAAAGATGGGATGAAATAAAACAAGTCACAAAGCTTAGAGGAAAACGGACAGAGGCGCCAAAACAACAAACCCACAATCAGGGTGGCGATAAGAAAACCAACGGGAAACAAAGACAGACAATGAAGCCGAATAGGTGGTAAGAAATACTTCCAGGACCCAACAAAGTAGAGTGATAGTGCAAGAACAAATGACGATGGCGGGAAGGAACAACAACATCCAAACCCCAACGGGAAGCACAATGCGAAATACCACACAAAAGAGAACTTGCAAAAACCTAAAAATACCCGCTAAGGAACAAGGAAGAAACCCCTAGCTACCTGGAACGAGACGATACAAACCAAGGAGCCAGGGTGACTACGGTTCTAGCCTCCCCGCTCCCTTCTCCCTCAACTTCTACCTTCTGATAATAGCTTGTAGAAATTATTTTCCATATTTTTTATTTGTATATGCTAAGTATTACTTTGTAAGAAACATATGAGGGGTGTTTTTATACCTATTGAAGTCAGATAGTGACTTAAATACTTCTAAAGGTAAATCATGTGTGGCAACAAAATACATGTTTTTGATCGCTAATATAATTATATCCTTTGTAGCAGGGGTCATTAGCTCTACATGTTTAGTAATTCTAAGAGTACTCCATTTTCTTTCCCCTTCCAAAAGTTTCAAAGAAAATATATGAACATCTAATGTTGTATGGGTGTTTAGACCACTGACTTAAAGACTCATAATTCCTTCTTTAACAAAAGGAATGTTCTATAAACTACCATGGATATTCCACTCAACAATTCATCCCAACAAATCTCATAAATTATACTTTAAAATATGAAATCTACACTATGAGGGTTTATTTTTCTTAAGATTTATGGATATGTAAATTATTGTTTATTACATATGCATGAAAATTACAATTATGCAAAAAAAGAAAATATCACAAACCATGGTTTGAAACAAGATATAACCTGGGAAACCCTTTTGGGAGAAAACCCAACTGGAAGGTGGGACCACTCAACTCACTTTCTCTAAATATAAAATTGTTGTGAGTAAAAAAAAGTGAGGCATGTGGCCCATGGGCTACTACAATGCACACATCCTATCAGTGTGCTCTCTCCCTATCCCTGTTAGTTACTCTACTTGTCTATGGAATGAATGCACTAAAAAATTGTAACAACCCCAGGTTAAAAGTTCATGTAATAAAGTTAATAAAGGAAAAATAAGACCAAGGTCATGGGACAGGTATTCCAAGTTGAATGTTGGGAAAAATATCCTAGTGGTTGTCACTTTCGGTTTATTATGGTTAAGGAAATTGGAAAAGGAAAAGAGGCATTTATTGGAAATTGGCAAAGGTGAAGAGGCATTAATTGGAATTTATTTATGAAAAATAAAGTAAAATAGGAGAAAAGGGAGATGAAGGGCCACAAATTTTCATGAGAGGAAAATTGAAGGAAAATGGAGGAAAATTGAAGAAAATTGAGGCCTCAATGATAAAAAGGTTTCTAAGGATCAATTCACAACTTTTCATCAGTTCATTTTTGGAACTCTCTTTATTCTCTCATCCTATTTCACACTTCGAGAATTCTTGGAGCACTCCAGCATTGGATAAAGTAAAGCAAGGAAAGACAAAAAAGGTGAAGGGGGGGCAAGGAAAGAAAAGGACAAGAAAGGAAGGTTGGATCAAGTAGCTTCAGCAGGAGGAATTTGTAGGTAATAGGTTGCATGTGTGATTTCCTAGTTGGTTTGTGAATGCATGGTACAAGAATTTGTGTATTTGGTTCTTTTACTGTCATTGGCATGGATTTTTCTGGGTGTGACAGTGGTTTCAGACTTGCCTTGCCATTTCCAGATAGTCGTGGTGTGATGGGATTCTTTTTTGGTTGAGCTTTGGATTGCCAGAAGGTTTTGTAACCGAGTGAGGTGGTCTCAGGAAAATTCCTAAGGGTTTGGGATGGAGGTGGTTTAATCTCCGGCAAGCCCTCAATATGTGGGTGGAGATAGACAAATTCATCAAGGTAATGGTGAAGAAAATCTGAGGCATCCAAGCTTGTTTTGGGCATTGTGATCTCTTGACCAGTTTTGGAGGGATCGCGGTAGCCTGAGGCTGGAGGTGGTTTAATCTTCGGGAATCCCTGGTTGTTTATGTCTTTAGTCACCACATTCATGCTTGAAATATGACTCAGGGGTGGTTAACTGAAAGAAATATTTATTTTAGCCCAATCTATGGTCGGGTGATACGTGGAAGTCCCTGACTTGGTTGGATTTTGCATATGTTAATAAGAGTTATTTTCTTATTTTGATTCATGAGTACTTGTACTTGTTATTATGTGGCTTTGATGTCTATTCTATCATGGTTAATATTTTGGTTATATGTGTTGGGCCTCACAATTTTCATGATTCCCTTATCCTATTTCTTAGTTTTAATATTGTTTTCTTGTCTTTTTCCTATATTTATGATACACTGACCTATATAATATAGGTTTTAGAAGGAATCAAATTATTTTTACTATTTTTCCTTTTTGATGAACTATTTCGGTTGCAAAAGCATTATTTTCTCATTATTGAGCCTTTACTATGAACGGGGGTTTCGTGATAACTGGAACTCGATGCTACTTCTTGACCTATTCGTGATAAAATCGAGATAGCGTGATGGTGTCTTAGCCAACTATAGCAGAAAAGTGAGCCTGATTCTTTCCTGAGTAAATCTGTTAGGGACAAAGCCCTTGATTCTCTCATCTGGGCGATATTAAGACTCTTTTATAATTGAAAACGAGCATCCTAAGAATAATTAGATTCTCAGGATTGCTCTTTTTTAAAAGATTTACTATTTTTATCTTCTGTAACTGTGGTATAAAAATGGGGGCTTGTGTCCCGAAAGAGAGCTTTTGGATGTAATATTTTTATACATTTGAAAAAACTCGTTGAAGTGTTGTAGTCGTTCTTTGGTAATATAATGCAAGTTTTTGTTGTTGAGAGTTAATCTACTATTATGATTTCTCCTATAAGGCAGTCTAACTCCAATAGTTTGGGCCATCTCCTAGATAAGGTGTTGTATTCCTTTGTACACTAGCTTTGAATTTTATCCCTTTATGTCAATCATCTATATGTTAGATTAATTGCAAATCACGTGCTTTATTTTGAGTAGGGTTAATATTGGTAGCCATAATATTGGTTTGTAGGGAATGCTATTTAGATAAGTTGATTTATAATTATTGTTGCTTTACTGTGGTTCCTTGAAGGTTATCTCTAGATCATTGATGCTTCTGCACTAGTTCAGTTTCTTTCCTATTATTTGTTCGTTTTATTTCACACAGCATAGTTTTCTTGTGTTGTTCCTTCAATTACGTGATTTCCATTTCTTAGGTAGAAGATTATAATTCTATAGATTTCTTTGCTATTTCTTGTGAAGATTAATTAAAATTCGATTTTTCTGAATGTTTTCTAGAAGCTGAGAGATAGATCTTTTGAATGCGTGTTTCAAGTTAGGAATTGATTCAATCGATTGAACAATCACTATTCAATCAATTGAACAACACTTATTTGTTCAATCGATTGAACAATCACTATTCAATCAATCAATTGAACAACACTTAGGAATTTACTGTTCAATTGATTGAACAATTATTGTTCAATCAATTGAACAACACTTATTTGTTTGTGTGTATTTTTCTGTTCAATCGTTTGAACGATTGCTGTTCAATCAATTGAAAAACACTTTTTTTTTGTGTTTTGTTGTACAATCAATTGAACGATTGCTGTTCAATCAATTGAACGATTGTTGTTCAATCAATTGAACAACACTAATTCCTTTTTTTGAGTGTATGTTGTTCAATCGATTCAATGATTGATGTTCAATCAATTGAACAACACTAATTCCTTTTTTTGAGTGTATGTTGTTCAATCGATTGAACGATTGATGTTCAATCAATTGAACAACCTCGATTTTGCTTTTTTTTGTGTGTGTTTATTGTTCAATCGGTAGAATGAATAACTGTGATTTCTTTTTGTTGTTTTATCGTCAATCGTTCTTTTTGCCATTTTCTTTCTCTTTTATGTTTTGAATAAAAACCATCTGGTTGGATATGTGCCTAAGATAAAGAAAAATAGTAATGTTAATACCATTATGACCTATGAAACCTTTTGATGGTCATATTTATTCAAAAGTTGACATGGTGCATCTCTATAATGACTGGCTGAATATCTTCTCTTTGGACACATCATAAAATGATTTATTATTCTAATACCATGCTGGTTTATCTTTTACACTTTCAAATGGATAAATCCCTTTGATATGATGATATGGGGGTAAAAGCATAACTTTCATTGGCATTTTTTTACTTCTTATGCCATCCCTGACTCTTAAGGAGTAAATGAGCCTCCCTCTTTTTACAATAAAAGCATCAAAATATGAAAATACAACAAATATTGTTTTAAAGAGGATAGGGGGTCTCATCACGAGCCAGCCTACCATGATCATAAGGATGTAACAGGTGACATTCCATTATGGCCACCACACCAAGGTAATGACCTTCTTGATAATTAAAACTGTCAGAAGGATAGGGGGTCTCATCATGAGCCAACCTGATCACTTTGTTATATCCTAGTGAATGGCACTATGATTACCTGGTTACCATGCCAGCATAGTGGTCTCTTTATAGCAAATAAAAAGAGAGAATCATCTAAATATTAAAAGGAGGACTTTGGCTCATTTGTGGGGTTAAAAAGAAACCCTGTCGAGGCTATGGACGCCTGCTGGCAGTAGTGGCTCTGCTTGTGGTATTGAAGTACTATGTGACACTGCCAAATGCTCTCTATTCTATTACCACCTATGGATTCGTTTCTAAAGGAAAATTTCCCATTTGAACAACATTCCTAAAAGCCAACATGCATGGTAACTTATATCTTATATCCATTATATCATATTTGTCCAATCACTTTACTGCCAGTCATTAATATTTATCGTCGGTCGTGCGTTTGCCACTTTGCCACCTAAGGTAAAAATCTATTGACATAATGGTATAAATCTCTGTTTTATTTTACAGGCATTTCAAATCTTTTGACGTGTACTGCTTTGATTGCCGTTGTCGTATATTACACTGCTTTTATTGATTGGTTGCCTGCATTTATGATTTACCAATGCTTTCTCCTTTATTTCCCATGCTTGGCGGGCGTGGACGCCCTTTTCTAATTGGAGGGGGGATGGTCTGCGTATGAACAACATGTGTGACAATTTATGGATAGTTGTGTGATGATTATTAAACTAATTTTCGGTTAAAGGACTGCATGATGATTGCATGTGTGTAATAATTATCAAACCATTTCTGATTGGAGGAAAGAAGGCAACCATTATGGATAACACGCGAATTGATTATGATCATGTGCCAAATATTGCTGACGAGACAAATAACTTAATTTTCTATGATATTAATTCTCAAAACAACATCATTTTCCTATCAATAGCTTTAACGTTCTCAGTTGTTGTTCCAAACTGTGAAAGTGTGAGAGAAGTGCATGCAAGTGAATCAGTCACAGAAAAAAAATAGCCATGGGAGGAAAAGCCATTCGAAATGAACCCACAGTGCTCAGGGTATCAGACCAAGCTCGTGCGATTCTTGAGCACGCCGACTGGCTACAATATTTGACCAAATTACAGGGATTTCATGAGGAGATGACACTTGAATTTATGCATAATTTATTGAATGGCTACACCATGGTGAGAGGCAAGAACATAACGGTCTCCAAAGCAATCATAGTTGAAGTCATTGGACTTCCAACAGAAGGAACAAGATGGACAGACAAACATGTTCTTCTACAGGAAGCAGTCACAGTATTTCAGGACCCAAACGAGAAATTGGTGCGAAAAGGAAAAGGGTTTCACCCTACAGCTTTGAGACAACCATGGTAGGAATTGGCAGTGATTGTGCAGAGGTACATCACGTGCGACGGATGACAGGACATGTAAAACCTCGCCAACTTAAACTGTTAGTTATTTTGAAATAGAAAATTACAGTTAAATTGCCATTTTATTTAAATTCTGTATTGCATGATGTTGCTCGTCGGGTCAGAAAGGCAAAGGACCCACATACAATCATCAACCATCATGGGCTGATCAAATTAATCATCATTCATGGACTGGCCCAGCAGCAGCTAACCTAGGATAACCTTGTGAATCCTACTTTGGCCCCACCTATAGAAAATCCAGCAATTGAACAACAAGGGCCAAGAGTGACAGGTGCGAAAAGGAAACAGAAAAGGAAGAATACCTCTTTGGCCTCGAGCCCAACAAAACGAAGACGCTCTGCGAGGATAAAGTTGCAACGACACACCCCAATTCAAATAGGTGAGGCAGGGCCATCTCACATACCCCCTCCAAGTCCACAAGATGTCTCTCTGCAAGACTATGAGGAAGAGGTTGCCCATGTACTGGAGAATATGGGGATATTTGGTGAAGGAAGGGAGAAATCTGGGAATTTTGAAGGGAAAAATTATGCCCCCAACCAGCCTGCCCTGCTGGTTGTCCTGGTCATGATGAAACCCTATCGTTTACTGATAATGTGGAAGAACAGAGGGAACCAGTTCCTTCTATGGAGGAGCCCCTTGAAGCAAAAGTGCATGCAGAGGAAACCATTAGGGAAGGAAATCAAGCAGAAGCTACTGGTCCACTGGAACCCCCAGCTAAGGAAAACCCTACAAAAGAAACCCTGGAAGGTGAAAATCAACCAGGGAGCACCATTTTTATGAAGTCCCCAGAGGACGAGGCCCATCTTGAAGTAGACCCTGAAAATGATAATTGCTCAGGAGACACCATTCCATTGGGGTCTCCTGAGAGGGAAGCTCATGGAGATAGAGACCTGGAAGGTGAAAATCCATCAGGAGACACAGTCCCATTAGAACCCCATCCTGATGTTGACACAATTCCACCTAAACATGAACCTGAAGTAAATACAACCATGCCACCGCCGGTCAAAAGCCTCACAACAAAGAAAACATACAAGGATAGACTCAGGAAGATGCTTAAGAAATATAGGAGGCAAAAGAAAACAATTAAGCAGCTAAGACAATGGTTGAAGGAAGCAGTCAGGGTTAAGAAAGTGAAAGCAGAATTGGAGACCACAGGGACCCAAACTAAACATTGCTTTGGGGAAGATGTTGAAACCCAGACTGAGACCATTTTGGTTTATTCAAAAGAAACCCAAACAGAGCCATGTCTTTTAGAAGACAGTGAAATGCAGACAAAATATCCTTATGTTTGCCCACAGGAAACCCAAACAGACTTCCCTACTGTTGATGCTGCTGTTCAAACTGATACTGAAGAAAACACCCAAGTTGATTGTTGCATGATTTGAGAAGCGGCCAAGGTTGCTGTTCAAACTGACCCAATGGAAACACAGGATGATGAGGTCCAGACAGAGGAGACGCTTGCCTACATTCCCCTGGTAAGGGAAGCAATCATTAGGAAATTGCAAAATGAACTAGTCAAGACTCAACAGGAATTGACTCGGCATAAAGAGGAAGTAGTGCCCCTGCGAGTACACCAGGAGTTACGAAAGAAATTTGAGGCACTCACGGTCATAGAGGATGATACTTTCACTAATTACAAGGATGAACAGAAGAAAGTCAAAAAAGCATAGGTCAAGTTGCAGAAAGCTAAAGAGAAATTGGAGACTGTTTGCTCTCTTTATTCAGATGCCTTGTCATGCCAAGCTCCTAACACTAACTATGCACTGTTCCTACTAGAAATATACTTCTTATTGAAGATAAAAGTTGTTAAAGCTGGAAAGTCAGTGGAAATTAAGACCACCCCAGATTTTGTCAAGTGTTTCAAAGAACTGAATGAACAAGTACATCGCCTCCTGTGTGAGTTGTACATGCATTTTAGAAGATGACTTAGATAGAAATCCTGGCCCCTTCATAGGGGATATCCAATTCCAAGCTTTTCTTTCCTTTTCTACTAACTAGATCAAATGGGCTAAAGCCCATAATACTTTTAGAAACCGAGAATATAACATAGACTTATGGGTTAGGGGAGAACCTACAAAACCCCTGCATCTCTCTATCCAACACAAATAGTTCATGAAACGAACGGGTGTTGTGGGCCAATTAGGACCGCTGCACACAGACATTATACAGGCAGGGAAGGAGTACTTCCAGGAAATAAAAGAAGAAGCTTTATCTGCAACCAGACAGAGATGGGAAGCCTCCAACAATACTATCAGGAACAGAGAGCCATTTGGATTAAGGAATTTCAAAGCTTCCTCCATCCACTTACACAAATACAACAACATGGTCTTGAGCATGGGCCCTGAGTGGATAGGGTGCCGATATAGAAGTCCAATTATTTGGTATCCCCCAGATGGGTACCGCAGTGATTATAACTTGATAGATCAACAAGTGAACCAGGCTTTTGCAATGCTTAAAAAGAAAAACAGTTTCAGGCTGTATAAGGAGGAAGTATATCCAACATATTCCTTAACTCAACTACACCTTAACCATCTGATTTCATGAGGACATGCAATAAGGTAAGCAAGGGAGTATGTTGGGCCGAGGAAAAGGTATATTTTCTCCTCGTAAATAGCCTAATTAAGCATTTGTCTTCACATGTTTATCTTCATTTTATGGATAAAAATAGAGGAAACAATAGCAGAAGTTGGGTAAAATCGATTAGTAACAAATTAGATAAATCTAGGCATAGAAAACTAACTTTCACTATCTTTATATGTAGGGGCGCGGATTGGACAATTGTTGTTCAATCGACAGGACAAAAATAACCAATAAAGGAAAAGAGACAACATCCTGAGCATGGAAGAAAGCAGAAGACCAGGAGGACCAATGCTATTTTATGATGAAATCAGATCAAGTGTTGCGAAATCCTCAGGATCCCCTGATCCTGAGGATTCACTTTTATCTATTTACTTTTCCAAATGTTATATAAAGCCGTAAGGCGAACTGAACAACTAGTTTAGGAATTCACAAATTGTAACTATTCTTTTTGGACATATAATACTTTCATCTCAGTGATGCTGTAACTCTGTTATTGATTTTAATGAAGAATATTGCGTTTAATTCATAATCATATTCTGAATATCTAACAGTGGGGACTTCTGGAGACTTTGGGCCCAGTCAATAGAAGATCTACTGCTTCAATTGTGTTATAATCATTTCTGTTTATTCTTCACTGTTTATTATTGTTAGTTTGCAAAGTTAGTATCATTCTGATTACTGTGAGGATTGATGATTCTGATTTGTGTTTGTTGTTCAGTCAAGATTCTAGATTTAGCTGTGTGATTATATATGCGTGATGCTCTTTATTGAATTGGTTATGTTAATTCCAGATTGTTGTTCATTCTAAGGTAACACTATCATAGATTTCAAAGCTAGAGTGATTGCTTTCCATGAGATGTTTATATGGTTATTTGTTGTTCAATTATCATAGCTTTCCTTCATGTTAAATGAGTTAGTTTCAATACCAGTTAGATTTTCAAGTGTGATTCTTTCTATTTACATTCTGATTCAGTTGCTTGCAGAATAGATTAAGTAGCTTTGAAAGTGTGTTATGAATTCCTTTCAGAAGTGTTTGGATTGAATTTAGAGAAATAGACATTAGCAATTGCAACGATTCCAACATAAATTGACCTCTAAATTCACTACATATATAGTGCTGACACTCTTGAAATAAAAAGACTTGCCCTAAGTTGAAAATGAATGTAGGTATTAAGATTTCTTGTAATAAGACATCTTATTTCACCAACACCAACTATCATACAAATCCAGGGGCGAGGAACTAGAAAGAGAAAAAATAAGAAAATATTCAGATTGAGTATCAGCTGCATTATTTCCATACCTTGAATTTCTTGATCTCTTTTGAGGATGATGGCCTTCTTCACGATCACTAGGAGAATATATTCCTCTTCTATTGAAATCATCTCTTCTTCTTCTATCATTCAACCTGTTGTTGTTGTAGCCATAATTGTTGTTGTAGTTGGACCTTGGAGCATCTCTCTTTTCTTGACAGTCTCAAGCATAGTGACCATGCTTGGGGAAATTGAAACATTAAATTCTCCCCACTCTTCTATTGGAGTCCTTTGATTCAGGGGCAAGATTTCTTGAATTAGATGGTCTTCCTCTTCCTTTCCTCTTCTTGTCTTGAGCAACAAATGCAGGGGGTTCTCCTTCTTCATGATTTTGAATCCTTCCTCTAGAAATCATCTTGGTCTCTTCTTGAGTGCACTTTCCAACCAGTTCATCAAATTTCAAAAACTTGTAATTGTTGCTAATAGTAGTAATGAATGTCTCCCAAATTGGAGGAAGACCTTGAAGTGTAACGAGTACCAGCTCTCTATCAGACATAGATTCTCCAACAGTCAGTAATTGATCCCTGAGTTGTGATAATCTCATGAAGTATGATTGCACAGTCTCTCCCTTGTTCATCTTGATGTCCTTGATTTGATTTTTCAAGGAGATAATATCGTTTAAATTGTTGATCTCATACATCCCAACTAGCGTATCATAGATTTCCTTGGACTTTTCCTTCCACATATTCCAATACATTGTTCTCATCTAAGGTCACTTCCAACCTGATCTTCCAAACAACAAAATTTGATGAGTCATTCAACTTCTTTCCCTCCTTGAAGTAGGTAGAGATCTTGATAAAGTTAAATAGGCCTCTTCAAATTTCTCCAAAGATGATTACTTTCCTCTTGTCTCCTTGGGCTTGTCTTCACCTCAACTCAGATACCATGTTAATTTTTCCAGTGTTCCATGCTTAACACAATCACTTATTACAATTCTTCAATTAGAAATGAATTCATCCAATATTCATCCAACAATAATAACAAATTGTAGATAGAACAATAAATCAATGCACAATACAAGACAACAAAGAACAAGAGAGACACAATATTTGGTCAAAGACCAGGGAAAATATCCACAAGGGGGAAAACACTATCAAAATTCTTCTTCTATTAGATTGTCATCAAATGTTCAACAAAGAGATATAATTTTCAATTTCATCCACAATGAGTCAAAGGGCTAAGCCCTTGACTAACCAAGTCAACAATTAATATCCAAGTGAATGATGAGCTCAAAAGTCAAATTTGGTCAACAAGTCAAATGTGCAATTCTAGTCGAAGTCAACAGTAGCAGCAATAACCCTAACCAGTCAATGATCAATGGTCAAACCACCTCTAAATCAACTCGGCCAACAATCAAAATATGTGGCCTTCTGTGCTAGTCAAAGTCCAGTCGAAACAATCAATAATATTCTCCCAGAAATCGGTCCAAGTTAACACGTTGACCTGTGGAAACCCTAGGTGTAGACCTGCGGTCAACTCTGGTTAACTTCGGTTAAACTGATCAGAAAAATTCAGTCAACCTTCCAGTCAACTCAACCTACCAAGTAGATAAAAAATATGGTCAAACAAAGTCAAAATCTCCACAATCAACATTGGTCAAACAATCCCAAACAAAAAGTTAATGCACCAAAATAGAAAAAGCTTCCTTCCCTCCGCACATGTGAAGTCAACCTATAATTCCAAATGTAGTACGAACCAATCAAGAGAAGAGAGACGATGTGTGATGATGTTCCAAAGTGATGTGACATAAGGTCTATTTATATGAGCCTTTGGAGGTCAAATTAGCTTGCCCATGCCAACTTGTAATTTTGTGCACATGTGGGTTTCACCTTAAAAATAATATTTTTTCCTTTAACAAATTAAATTCTTTCAAGGGCTAGTAGGGGCTTCTCTGGATGAGGAAGGCTTCCCAATGGAGAGAATTTGTCCCTGAGCTACCATATTAATAGCGGGAGGATACTACCTTAATTTTTTTGGGTATAAATATCTTGTTCTAAGTTTTTGTCGGGACAATTCTTATCTATATTATTTTCTTATAAAAAGCGAAATTGATCGGTGCAAAGTAACAAATTTATATATACATCTTCTTAGCATTAATATTGAAAATATCCATCCATATGTATTGATTAAGAGTGTCTTTATTATGATACAAAATGTGATAAGATGTTCTTTTTTACGTAACAAGTTATGCCTCCAATCCCCCTGTAGGAGCATTTCTTGTTCCATGCTGACCACAATATAAATCCCTCAATGTGAGGAACCTTAGATTCTTCATGATCCTAAGTTTCAACCAGAAATATAATATCAATTTACTTAGGATCCAACTTAATATAGACCCTTTGCGCCATGCAAAAACGTGATATTTCCATGCGAGGATCTAACGTATATTGAATTCCTATTTATTATTGACCTTTGGGTGTATCCCTCATAATAGTTTTTTCGATTCCTAATTATTGTCCATTTTATTTCCTTTATAACTTCTTTTACCTTTTGAACTTCCTTCATTCTACTTGGTCTTATGGAATGAGGTCTTTGTTTATAAATATTCTTGACCCTTTTAAGCTAGAAGTATGATATATTTATGGCCACTAGATCTTATCTGATCATGAATTGACCTTTTTTATGTTTAATAATTTTTCCCAACCTCTTTTCTTCTATGAAGTTGTTTCAATTTATGATTTGTTGTTTAATTTTCCTTCACTATTGCGAGTATGTACAAAAAATGATAAGGTTCAAAGCTCTTTTGTTACACTCATGGTCTAACTGTATAAGCTTATTCATTTGCTCTTTGGTGGGTTAAGTTATGCTCCAAACTATTTAGAGCTAAATTGCAAAGTACTTAGACCCAAATTGTTCCATAGTTTTTCCTCTAGCTCTTTACTCTTGTCTCTAAGATTAATATTTTCTTTTAGCTATTCTCCATGGGTCTATTATTTGTTTTATTGTCCTTGGTTTTCCAGTTCTTACAATCTAGCATCCATTTCCTCCAACCAAATCTCCATTCCTAATATTAAATTATTTATCTATATCAGAATATTGTCTTACAAGTAATTAAATTGATTATCAAACATTTCTTCTAACTATGTTTGAAGTTTGAATTTCCTCTCTTCTCCACATTTTTCTAAAGAATCTAAATGTTCATATGATTATCTAGGGCTAATTTTTTAGGACCCCCCCAGAAGATTTTGACATTTGTTGTGAATTATAAGTATTTTTTTTGCTTGCTAGGTTATGTGAGCCTTGAGATGATTGACACACCTGACCTGTGGCTTGAGTAGTCATGACCCAGGGGCATCTAAGCCGTCAAAATTACCTGGGGACCACACTTGGCTTGGGCGACACCAACCCTTAGCATGGCTAGATTTTTGCCCACAGAGTTTTGAACTAGTAACATTTACACCACTAAATGCCTTAAAGAACACCATGTCACCATCTGCTCTACACCTCGTAAGCTATTTTTTCTATTTTTTAAATTAGAACATCTTATACTTTTTTATCAACACACTATCGTATCATATTTTTCATTTTTATATTGTTTGAAATCTAAAGAGGTTTGGAAATTTATATATTATTAATTAATATATTATTGAAATGATAGTTTGATATAAAGAGAAAAAAATAAGATATATAATTATGTTTTAATAAGTTATTAAAATGAAAAGAAATTTCAAATTCAAAATTGAGAAGGCAAGGGGTTTTATTATTGATATGTTCCAATTATGGAAATGAATAATGTGATATTAATCATTCTCAATGATAATATAATATAAAAAGAATATGATTTTAATTATGATATAGTACAAAACAATGAAAATTGATTCACTCCAAAAGACACGATATCAAGAAAATCCATATGGTATATATTGATTTTATAGAGTATGTTAAGATATATAGACAAAGTTTGAATTATGGAGAATATACGAGGTTAAAGAAAGAAACTATTATATTGGAAAGTAAGAAAAGTAGAGTTTGAACTTCAATTCAATATTATATAATTTCAAGTTAATGTTTGAGTAGTCTTCTAAATCAACATCTTAATACTCATGAGTAAAAGAAAGAGAATAAAGACATATTGAAATTGGTGACTACTTAATCTATTTAGGGATACTAATTACTATTTTACTATTTATCTTTTTTATCATTTAACATTATTATTTTATTATTGTTAACTTCAATCTTTTTGTAACTTTTGAATTATCTTTTTTAATAGTGTTTAGTAAATTACAAATGATCAAATTGATTTAAAACATATACAAATATATGTAAATGATGATCTATAATTTGGATGTGATCATATAATCAAAGTAGATTTATCTTAACATCAAATCAATCTTTTAAAATTACAAACCTTTCATTAAATTTATATAATAGTTAAAATAAATCTTAAATTAAAATAAATTTATAATATTTTTTTTTAAATAAAAATTATTTCTTGACCCAAAACATGGATTACTTCTGATTAAAAATAAATAAAACTTAATTAAAAACCATTTTTTAAAATCAAATTTAAAGATCACATTCCGCAAACCATGGTGATTTCACCTCTTCATCCCTCAACTATGTTCACATCCTCATTCTTGAATTATTGCTCATATAGTAATACATAATATAGATCAAGTTTATGAGATGAATCGAAGTTATGACGTGAAGGAGCTTCACATATGCCCATGTCTTAACTTTTTGGTGGCTATTGACATGGCTGGCAGGCAACCAACTGAACTGCCTCCTTTTCTTTTTCTTCAAGTTGAGAGGTCAGAGGCAGAGGGAAAAGATTTTCTTCAAGTTCAGAGACAGACACAGGGAGAGGGAGGTAGTCATCGAAGAAATCTTCTATGGAGGTGTAAGGAATCTCTGGATAAAGTTGGCACACCTCTACATCATGAGATCCGTCTATCTGAAAGTTATACTGGCATCCCTTTATGAAGATGTCGTGTGTGAGAGAAGCCACAATGCTCTCTGGAATGCTGTTCTCTGCATTTATCAAATAATTTGAGTGAAGAGTTGCTAGTTTCATCTTTCATCTTTATATTGAGTGTAGAATTTGGAAATATTTAAAATCGGAAAGAGATGAGTAAGGTGAAATTTCGAAATATTCCTAAAATCTATTCTAAAATTAAAATCAACTAATAATTCTTTATATATGTTTTTATATGCAACATACACATACCCTCAGCTAAATCCAAAAGATCTTGTTCAGAGATGTATACTCTGGGCAATGTCCTTCCGATCTTCTTCTCCCATGTACCTGCAAGCTCGTTTATAGTCAAGAAATTCTTGGAAGGTCGGAAGTGGACACATTTGTTCAGAGTCCTCACATCGTCCAGGGTCTTGATGGTGTATTTCCCAATGTCAGCTCCAGTCACAAAGTAAGCTGTGTTTGAGTATATACAGGATCCCAATTATGGTTAATAACTGCACCTTATATTTTTCCAATTTTTTTCCAAATAACTTTATGATTTAGTAACAGAGGTGCTTTACCTTTCACATTCCCATCTCCATAAATTTCAAACTGTTGTGTGGGAGGAGGAATTTGAGAAGGATGAGTGTGATAAAAGTAAGGCCAGCCAGCTATGGAGTTGCAGCAGATATAGGTAAAAGGAATTTTGGCTGCCTCCACAGCCCGCCGAATTTTTCTCTTCTCCTTGTAAAAGGTGAGCCCGGGCTCCACCGGCTCGGCTCTGTCGATGTCATGCCCAAATTCTGAAGGAAGAAACCTCTGCAACATATCTCTTTATAATGATCAGGTTAACACAAATAATTTAAATTTGCTTATTTGAGGAAAGCCAAACAAATAATGATGAGTAAATGTTTGGAATATTCTAAAATTTAGAATCAAATTCAGAATTATCTACGAATACTAACCTTAACAGCTCCATCTAGTTCTTTAATGGCATCCACAATCTTGAGCTGGTCTGTCACCTCTGAGCCCCCCATGACAGAGATAACAATTTCTATGCCCCTCATTGCATTCACCAAGGAGTTGTGGTCGCTCACAGAGCCCTAAACAACCATCGTATCAAACCAACATGATAGTTTGTTCGAGCATAACTGAATTGCAGATTTTAAAATATTCTGGAAATTTGATGAACAGAAGTCAAGTCAAACAGTTAACCTTGCTTCTATCTACCAGCTTAGATCCATCTTAAATACAGATCTAACATGAATTGTGAGGGATCCAATTTCTTTACGTGTAATTTTTTTTATGAGATGACATTATTTAAATATTTTGTATAGTTATTTATTTATTTTTGTTTTGTTTTTCGGACAGACATGAGCAAAATTTCAACTTTGATGATGGATAGACAGGGTTACACATCATTTTGGGCTGTAGAATGATCCTCTTAGTTCAATTAACTCCCTATATATCAAGTTCCGAGAATGATCAAATCTCTCAAAATGCAAGTCTATTTTTTGAGTGCAAAACTTGAAAAAGATCCAGAATTAAGATGATCCAGATTAATTTAATTATTATTAATTTTGTTAAATTTTATTATTTTTATTTTAATTCAATTTTAATTTTTATATAATTTGACATAATCAAATTGTTTAACATAACATAACCTTACAACATTTTTTATATATTAGTGAGTCACTCTTGACACAACAAATTTGACCTTTTTTTTTACATATAGTGACTCTTGGCACAACAAATTTGACATTTTTTTTAACATATGAGTGACGCTTGGCACAACAAATTTGACATTTTTATTGGAGAGGATCTCTTATGAGAGCCAACTTGATATTATTTTGAAAAGATTATTGAAATCCTGAAATTAACAGTTTTACTTGGGAGCACCTCTGGGCCCAACTAACTTGACATTCTTTAGAAAAGAGTATTCAAATCATGAAAATTTCGGAACAGTATATTATAAGTTAATTTAATAAAATTATAAAAAATATATAAAAAATGTGAAAACCTGAATCTTCTCATTACTCAGAATTAAAATAAATTTACGCTACAAAATTGGAAAATATACATGAACAATGTGAACACCGGAGTCCTTCAATTGTTGGATCCGTTGAGCTCTGGCGGGATCAGAAGCAGTGCTAGAGCGAACAAGAGCATACGTAGGATGACCAGCAGCTACAGCTGCTGCAACAATAAACTGGCCTATGTAACCAGTGCCTCCAATCACCAGTATTTTACTGCTAGCCATGGAGGTGGTACTGCTCGCTACAGTTGAACAATAGACCTAGACCTTTTTCAATTAAGATCCTATTTTCAAAATTTTCAGTCTGCAAGGTTAATTTTATAGCCATGAACCTGACCATTTTCGCATGCCGCCCAACGCTTTTCCCGAGGATATGAAGAATCCTTGGGCCGTTGATGATACGCGTGTTTCTTCCTGGCTGACAATTTGAACTGAATCGTGAATTCAGATCCTGGACAGGCTGTAATCCGCAGACAAATGCGGAAGATGGCAGGCCAATTTTTTTTTGGAAGAAGACTAATTTACCATAATGACATGTTTATTATTATTATTGGTTTGTTTTTGTGGGTTTATTATCAGTATTTATCTATAATGAGATGCTTATTATCAGATTGTGTAGGGTCAGATTGTGTAGGGTTTTGTTGATTTTTGAGATTTTTAATTCTCAAAGTGATTTCCATCCTTAATCTTTTTTATAACATTTGACCCTGTGATTTAGCAAGAACTACTGTCTATCCACCCTTGAAATATTTATTTCCCAAATAATTTCCATCCTTAATCTTTCCTATAATCTCACCCATAACATTTGAACCTGTGATTTAGCAAAAACTACTGTAAGTAAACATAGATAGATCATAAATCAAAACAGACTCATCTGAGTAAACTTTTGGAAAAAAACAAAAAAAAATGGAAAAGTCAGTAACGCCATTAATTAACCGATTTGTAGAAGTGTTGTTCTTTTTCAACTTCAGGGAGATCCATGGTTGATTCTGCACGCTCTCACCATTTCCGTTGTTCTATGAGTGGGAGCAGCCTGTGACACGCAGAGCTTAGAAGTACACAAGAGCACGTGGTTTCATACGCGTTAGGGTTTGTTTTCAACGATCACGAACCGATGTTGATCCACTCATGTTCCTCGTGGACAAGTTATGCCCATGTGAATTCTCATCCACAAGTCATGGCGTTGATTTTTGTATTGAAGAAAATTCAAGAACCAAACAAGTCCACATCAAAAAGATGGTTGTGGGTCGATTTTGGATCCTGCAATGCATATAGCTTGCATATGGCTAAATTCTGGGAAAAAATATATTACTAGCAATGTTATATAGAAATCTATGCATTCTGAAATTTAGATAATATTTATTCAGGGATATGTAGTATAATATTAAATATATTATTAAAAATGTATATTAGGTTAAGAGTATGTGCTTTCTCTTGAAAAGTTAGGTTTAAAATTTGAGAGATGGAGTATTCCACAAACAAGAGGTTTTATATACCAATTTGGTGGCCTTAAAATTAGATAATAATAATAATAATAATCTTAAATCATTTAAGAATTAATA
Organism: Pinus tabuliformis; assembly: GCA_031772625.1. Classification (NCBI taxonomy): domain Eukaryota; kingdom Viridiplantae; phylum Streptophyta; class Pinopsida; order Pinales; family Pinaceae; genus Pinus; species Pinus tabuliformis. Next base: position 160,163,943 of record CM062815.1, on the reverse strand, counting down.
TAATACTTAAATTTCAAGAATTAGTATTTTAAAATTCAAGCAATGATTAAATATAAAAGGCTGGCACCTAGAATGATATAAATTTACAATTACTAATTTTGAAGGATTAAAGAATTGACATTTAAGAATGGTATAAATTTACAATTAAAATAAATTCTTAGGCTCACTGCGGTGTAGATGTTTAGTCCCCACAAGTCCCAAGGTCTATTCTCGGGCAAGGCTATGTACTCACTCTTCCTTGATTCCTCGATCATAATAACCATTTTATCATACATCCCAAGTATCTAAAATTAAAAAATCATAAGAATTAACTAAAATATAACCTCATTTAAAATATTTATTATTATTATTCCTGAATTATTATACAAATTAAACATCTATACATTTAAAAATATATATAATAAGATTATTAACCATGGATATTCCCCCCATTTTATCATGGAGATTTTTAATCTCTGAATAGACTTTATTACAATACATGGACAAATATCATGGCTTATTACTACCACATGCTGAAAAAATCATAACTTAATTCATATAACACTTGTTCATATGAATCTCAGTCTTTGATTTGGGTATACTACTAAGAATATTTTAGAATATTCTATGAAGGTTAATAATTATTGATAATTAAATTAAAATTTTGGAAGCCCTATTCCAAAATAGGCAGGCATATAAACACAGTTATTAAATTTGAAAGTTTGGCACCTCAAAATCCATGCAATGATTAAATATGAAGGGTTGGAACTTTAAATAGTATAATTTATGTGTTTATTTCAAAATAAAATATTTTGGAAAAGTATATATTTTAATTGATAATAATATATTAGCAATACATTTATTAAAAATTTGTTAAAAATAACATATTTTTAGCCTTGAGGGTTAGCTCAACTCATTGAGTCCTTTCTGTTAAAATGCTTTTGTTATTGAGAGTTCATGGGTTCAATTCTCTTGACACTCTCGAGCTCAACTCTCTGGTTGAGCACAAATATTCCCTTCAAGTGGTGTCACTATAGAGACAAAACATAAATACAAATAAGAGTGAATGTTTCTAATATAGGAAATGCATTGTCGTGTCACTATAGATTTTTCCAAATAAAAAATAAATTAAAGACAAAGCATAAGTACAAATGAGAGTGAATGTTTCTAATATAGGAAATGCATTTTAACACTTATTGTTTTTTATTTCACACTAGTTAACATCAAACAATTAGTCAAATTTAAAACGCATATTAAAATAACGATAAACTTCGTAAATTGTACTATTTCTTTTCAAAATGAAATAGTACATTTTGTTCCCAAAACAACGTATTTTTGAGTGGTTTTATCCATCATATTTCATCTATTCTCCAAAAGTCTATTTTGTAATTTTAAGAAGGTGAAATTTGGGACTATAGATATGTTCCACAAACTTTTAGAAATTAACTACTAAATCTCAGTATTTTTAGTGACAAAAACTTAAATAAAAGAGGAGTGGCTTTGCAAAGTGTTCACATTCCCTTTTTTAAAATTATCAAATCTTGGATCATTAGAAACATGAATTTATTTTCCTAGTCAAAGAGGCTTTCAAGTTTCATATGTTCTTATATATCATATATAGCAATTTTGTGTACCTTGTTTAGAGCCTGAGGTACATTGAGAGAGATAAACATTAACGTATTGAACGTTTCTAAACAAAGTCTTTGATATATCATCATTTATATTTGATTTAGTTTTGAGAATCCTCTTGCACATATTGATGTGCTAGAGGGAATAACAATAATAGCTTTCCATACTTGCATCAAACATGGAGATTATTCAAACCATTCATGTTCACCTCCTTATACCTCACATGTTCCAAACATTATTTTTTTTAGGTATGATTTATAAATAGTATAAATAAATTCATCCATTTCATCAAAACATCTAGCATTATCCACAATAGGTGAGTCCCCAACACTAAATTTCTCTTATAAACATGCTAGTCATCTTTTTGTTTGGGAATCTTTATCATCCATATCTTTATAATACTTATGCAAATTAAAAGACTTAACAACATTAAATATAGGTAAAGATGTGAACCTTACATTTAGAGAGTGAATCACCTTCATTACAAAATTTTTTCCCAACATAATGTAATAATCTAGTGTCCTTGTTTTTTATGACTTTGAAAACTCTCAAACCTCAATGTATGTACACATACCATACCTATGCAATTTGCAAACAAAAGAGTTCCTTGTTGTGTTTTACTTAAAAAATATGATATGTGAATTGTAATTGCCCTAAATATGCCTCTTAGAAATCACTTATCAAGCAAGCTAATAGTGATATCAAATTCATTTCAATGATATAATGTGAACGTCATCCTCTTAGAACTTTTGATTCAACATATTTAACTCAAGAAGAACATTTCCAAGTAAATGGATGAAAAATTGCACTCGAAATATTGTGGCTAGCTCATACAATTTTCCGCTAACTTTGAGTCTCTTGAATAAAGAAAGCATGAACTTAACGAGTTTTTCCATGAATTTTCCTCTTGAGAGCCACCTAATATAATGAATTTGTATGTAACAATTTTAACATCGTGATTTGAAATGACTCCATTAGATCTTCCAATTATCCTTGTATTTTAGTAGATTTCCCAAGCCATGAATAAACCTTGTTTACAAACTTATCAATAGCTCACATTTTTGCAAAATAAGTTGAAGCATCACTTGTTGTTAATGCTTCTCAAATCTCTATGAACTATGCAATGGACATCTAATAGATAAGAAGCATGCTAACAGAGCATAGTAGGTAAACCTTCATGAATACTCCTCATTGATGAATATCCATCAAATCCAAGTCCAACTAACTTCATAAAGGATATATCCATTTCTACTAATAGAAATGTCACAACAACATACAGGATTGTGATGTTCCATCCCTAATTTGAAGCAAACATATCATTTTTTTAACACATTAACCTCTTCCTTCATTTGTTAAATATGTAATATAAATGTTTAATTGTTGTGCCATAGTTCAATAAATACTTTCATAAGATAAAATTAAGTAAGATGGGTTGTCGAAAATATCATCTTTCAACTTTGTCCAATATACCTCTATAATAGCTTGTAGTTTATTTTTATTTTTCTTCACGGAAAAATACATGTAATTTTATTCATCAACGAAGAAAAAAATTACATTTTTCATATGCACCCAATGCATTCCAGACAACATTCACCATCCAAAGCTAGGAACAATTCTTACAAACAGAAAAAAACCAAGGCATGTAGGCCCGTTGTAAAGCATCATTACAAAGCCCAAAAATGGGCACCCAACATTGCAAAGTTGGACAACAAACCCCGACAAGAAAAAAATAAGGAAAATGACACAAGGCCTGCGTAACAAAGCCCCAAGGGCACTGAAAGTCAGGGAAAAAAACCAAGAATATGAATGAGTGAAAGGAAACAAGTCATAAACGCCTAGAACCGGGCCTCCACACAAATGAAAACGAGTAACAAAGCCCACACAAAAACCCACAGCAACACCAGAGAGGGTACCATCGCCAACACCCTTGAGAAAAAAGACTAACGGTGACAAGGAAAACGATGACACATTAACCAAGCCCAATGATGGGATGAAATAAAACAAGCCACAAAGCTTAGAGGAAAATCGACAGAGGTGCCAAAAAAACACACCCACAATCAGGGCGGCGACAACAAAACCAACGGGAAACAAAGACAAACAATGAAGCCGAACAAGTGGTAAGAAAGACTTCTAGGACCCAAAAAAGTAGAGCGATAGTGCAAGAACAGATGACGATGGCGGGAAGGAACAACAACATCCAAACCACAACGGGAAGCACAATGCGAAATACCACACAAAAGAGAACTTACAAAAACCTAAAAATACCCTCTAAGGAACAAGGAAGAAACCCCTAACTACCTGGAACGAGACGACACAAACCAGGGAGCCAGGGCGACTACGGTTCTAGCCTCCCCGCTCCCTTCTCCCTCAACTTCTACCTTCTGATAATAGCTTGTAGAAATTATTTTCCATATGTTTTATTTGTATATGCTAAGTATTCCTTTCTAAGAAACATATGAGGGGTGTTTTTATACCTATTGAATACTTCTAAAGGTAAATCATGTGTGGCAACAAAATACATGTTTTTGATCACTAATATAATTATATCCTTTGTAGCACGTGTCATTAGCTCTACATGTTTAGTAATTCTAAGAGTACTCCATTTGCTTTCCCCTTCCAAAAGTTTCAAAGAAAATATATGAACATCTAATGTTGTATGGGTGTTTAGACCACTGACTTAAAGACTCATAATTCCTTCTTTAACAAAAGGATTATTCTATAAACTACCATGGATATTCCACTGAACAATTTGTCCCAAGAAATCTCATAAATTATACTTTAAAATATGAAATCTACACTATGAGGGTTTATTTTTCGTAAGATTTCTGGATATGTAAATTATTGTTTATTACGTATGCATGAAAATTACAATTATGCAAGAAAATAAAATATCACAAATCATGGTTTGAAACAAGATATAACCTAGGAAACCCTTTTGGGAGAAAACCCAACTGGAAGGTGAGGCCACTCAACTCACTTTCTCTAAATATAAAATTGTTGTGAGTACAAAGAGTGAGGCATGTGGCCCATGGGCTACTACAATGCACACATCCTCTCAGTGTGCTCTCTCCCTATCCTTGTTAGTTACTCTACTCGTCTATGGAATGAATGCACTAAAAAATTGTAACAACCCCAGGTTAAAAGTTCATGTAATAAAGTTAATAAAGGAAAAATAAGACCAAGGTCATGGGACACGTATTCCAAGTTGAATGTTGGGAAAAATATCCTAGTGGTTGTCACTTTCGGTTTATTACGGCTAAGGAAATTGGAAAAGGAAAAGAGGCATTAATTGGAAATTGGCAAAGGCGAAGAGGCATTAATTGGAATTTATTTATGAAAAATAAAGTAAAATAGGAGAAAAGGGAGATGAAGGGTCACAAATTTTCATGAGAGGAAAATTGAAGGAAAATGGAGGAAAATTGAAGAAAATAGAGGCCTCAATGATAAAAAGGTTTCTAAGGATCAATTCACAACTTTTCATCAGTTCATTTTTGGAACTCTCTCTATTCTCTCATAATATTGCACACTTGGAGCACTCCAGTATTGGATAAAGTAAAGCAACGAAAGACAAGAAAGGTGAAGGGGGGACAAGGAAAGAAAAGGACAAGAAAGGAAGGTTGGATCAAGTAGCTTCAGCAGGAGGAATTTGTAGGTAATAGGTTGCATGTGTGATTTCCTAGTTGGTTTGTGAATGCATGGTACATGCATTTGTGTATTTGGTTCTTTTACTGTCATTGGCATGGATTTTTCTGGGTGTGACAGTGGTTTCAGACTTGCCTTGCCATTTCCAGATAGTCGTGGTGTGATGGGATTATTTTTTGGTTGAGCTTTGGATTGCCAGAAGGTTTTGTAACCAAGTGAGGTGGTCTCAGGAAACTTCCTAAGGGTTGGGGATGGAGGTGGTTTAATCTCCGACAAGCCCTCAATATGTGGGTGGAGATAGACAAATTCATCAAGGTATCTGTTATCACAAAATCTGACCTTGATAGGCTGCTGATCAAGTAGACTCTGAGTAACTCTTTCAAACCAATCTTTTGGTTGAGGCTTAGCCTCCTCAACCTGAGAGGGCTCTCTCAATAGGTTAAAGATTTTTGATTAATGATTAGATGGCTAACTCTAGGAACAAATGGACAGATGTATAACTGGTTGACTGGTTGAATCAAAGATTAGCAAATATCTATTGGGCTATGGAGTCAAAATAGTCTTCAACAAAACAACATGATCAACAAAACATGGAAGTCAAGGCACTTAGAGTTTAGGTTTATAAATAAAACAGTAACACAGTGAATCAACACAGTTTACAAGCATGTGAAGGAAGTTAGAGCATTTTCCAATGAATTCTAAGTATCACAAGCTCATACCACTGCAAATAAGTAATTGAACAAAGCCATAAGAACATCAAACACATAAACTCCTTGTGAATCTTGAGTAGTCAAACTGATCTCTGTATTAAGTATGAAAACCACAGTTTCTTACAATAACACAATCTTTCCTTTACTAATGAAATTTCCAACCCTGAGGAATTTGATTCTCAAGATTTATATAGAGTTTTACAACCTTGGATACTATGATCCATCTTTGGCACGGGGCTTGCCTTCTGATGGAATTGGCGATTCCCGTACAGTTTTATACCTTTTCCTCGTGACCGAGCACTTGGGGCTTTTCTTCACTGAGGGGGATGCCTTGTGATACGCGATTAGCGCTTTAGCACTAATCGTGTATTAGAAACTTCCTCTGTTTTTTGGATTTGGCCTCCTGATTTCCAATTTGTGCCAGTGCACAGTCACCATGGGCCAACGGTCTGCGTGCTTTGACCGAGGGTCCTCGTTGTTCTGTGCTGACCACAAATTGCCATTGTTTAGATGTTATTTCTGATAAGCTCGATATCCACAAGACTTTGAACTTCGGCATGAGTTTCTTTACAGAGTTTGGGTAACTTTAAGAGAGTTTAGGGATCCAATTCGAATCACTCCTTCGGGCCACTAAAAGAACTTTTGGTCCACCAAAAGACTGATATACTGATCTGAGCAGTAAATGAGAGTAACAACACCCTCTTCTTTCAACCTCCCTATACTTGCCTTTGCACAGTGCCTTTGAACCACAATCTCTAACCACTTCCCTTCTTAGATGGGTTGGTCGTCTTGGGAAGAACTGTTTTCCTCCTTGACTTCATGCAACACTTCTGCTGTGAAGTTTACAGAAGGTAGTTTGAACTTATTTACCTTGATCCTTGATCTAAGGTGGCTTAAACGAATGTGAAGTACATTTTCTCCACAAAACTTTCATTTGTACCTGTTTGAAAAGCTGCCAACAACAACTGTTAACAACAGCAGGTATACAGACAAAAACTGGATGGACTAACTCCTGCTTCAACAAAGAAACATATTTCACATCTTGTGAACCCTTCCTTGTCTTGTATCTGCATACAAATGATTGACTAGATAACAAGACAATAAAACATGCCTTTAGAACAAATGACCCTTCAGGTCAAGCATGTAGAAAAAGACCTTTAGAACTCTTTTCCAAAAGATGAAACACTTCATCATTATCTCCATTTTGGAGACCAAGTTAACTTCTCCCAAGTCAATATTACATGCATCTTATGCTCATGCATGCATTCCATCTATTAGCTTTCGCTTAAGTACACTGTACTTTCGAAGCTGAAATGAACATATTGTTGCAGCAATAAAGTGGGTTTCCTACTCAACTTCTTTCCATTTACCATTTTGGTAAGATCCTGCAACTTGCATTTATTCCACAAAGAAATGCAAATAGATGCTTCAAAGGACATGCAATATTAATTGGATAAGAATTCTAACCATTTCTTACCAATCCATTTCAAAGGTCCCTCCTTGGTTTGCACATCATGATCAATATGTGAATCATCCTGAAACACACCAATCATGGAATCTTTATTTCCATCCCTGCCATTTTCTTTTTCCACCTTCTCCTTCAGCTTTGGTGGAAGCAGTGCTGGATTCAAAGTCCAACACCTTTCAGCAAGATGCCCTTGCTTATGGCAGTAAGTGAAACACATGTGCATCCTTTTGACAGCATGATTTGCGTTGTCCTGTGGACCTTTGGCTACTTGCTTCTTTTCCTTCAAAAGTTTCCTGTATGTGGCCATCCTCTTCCAACATCTAGAAACATAATGGTTATCCAAACCACAAAAGGAACATGCAATTCTTTTTCTAGGCTTTACAAAATCAAAAGGAATGTGTTTAGAACCAGATTTATACTTGCCTTTTTCACCTTTATTGCCTTCAGGAGTAGGTGAAGCAAATGAAGAAGTGGCTCCCTTTGAAACACCATCACTTTCTTCAAGGCTGTTAGAGTTTCCACAACTCTCTGGTTCAAGTGTGTGCTTCTGAACACCTGCATCCTGCGAATGATGTTTCTAGCTATTGCATTCCTCCTGAATACAATCCTCACACTTCTGAGGTAGAGGACCTGCAATGAAACTCCTTTTGGGAACTGTTTCAATGGCCTTCATGGAAGCTTTGGAAGTCTCTCCATAAGAATGTCCATAACCAAGACCCAAATACTTAGGCCTTTCCTCAACCATTATTGGCTCAACAATACCTTGTGCATATTTTCCCAATCCTTTTCCTTCATAGCCCATCTTGGACATTAACTTGGAACCTATGCCTCTTGTATGTTTTTCAAAAAGAACCAATATAAGCATTCTTAGAAGTATTTGAAGACAAACTGGAATGGTTTACCTCTTCTTCAACCTGATACTTGACCAAGGCTTATTTGGCAACAAAGAGTTGTGACTCCAACTCATGCATCCTTTTCAAGTTCATATTTGCAATATAAAGTTGCCTTTCCATTTCCTGCAATTTGCCAGAAAGCATCTGTGTCTCTTCCTCCATGGAATTCAACTGCTCTCTAAGTATGCTACTCTTCCTTCCATCCTCATACATTTCTCTTACCTTGTTCATCATGATGAACAAGTCTTACTTCATGTCTCCATCAAAGGAACTTGTGAAGAAAGAAGAATTCGAGGATTCAATTGTAGAAGTCGTCATTATGCAAATGAACAAAAGAACTTCAAACAATATTATTAAAGAGCATATTCACTAACCTCTTACAACAACCTTTTGTGCTTCAAGTATTGCCCCAAGGTCCTTTGGGATAGAAGAATGCCTTCAACCCTTCTTCCTTCTTGTCCTTCCTGGACTGAGCTATCAATAGCTTTCCCTTCACCTCTGCAAACTCAAACAATAGTCAGTCTGCAACCAAGCATACAATCAATGAGGCAATCAATCCTTGACTGTCCAAAAACCTTTCAGACAAGAAATCTTTGCCCTGTCAATCAAGCACTCTCATACAACTTTCTTTGAAGGTGGGGTTAATCAATCTTAAGCTCTGATACCACCTAATTTTAAAATGGGGCTCTTAGGATTCTTGTCTAACTTATAAGAACCTCTCCCACTTCCAAAGCTTTAAATTTTCCCAATTCTTAATGATTAACCAATGCGGAATTAAGAAATGCTTAAAAATAAGGTGTATGCTGGCATGTGTTTTTAACTGTTTATGTGCTTTTAAAATTCAATTGTTCGTGCTGATATGTAAATACATATGATAATAGACAAATGCAACAATAAGCAAACACATAAGACAACAATTTAATACGGAGTTCACCCGAAACGCTTGGGCTACGTCTCCTTGAGATTTAGTCAACTCGAATAGGCTCCTTGGGATTATGGCAATAGTTCTTTTACAAGTTCCACACTCAACTCTAATGTTTTACACAGGAACATTGGGCTCAGAACACCATATTATCACTTGGCTCTTGGAGCTCTTCGACTTTCTGGATCTGGCTCTTGCTCTGGCTCTTGGCTCTGACTCTAGCTCTGTCTCTTTGGCTCGGGCTCTGGTTCGGGCTCTTAGCTCTCGCTTCTGGCACTCGCTTTGGCTTTTGGCTCTGGCTGTGGCTCATGGCTCTCTGCTTTGGCTCTCTAAGCTCTTTCTCCTAGCCTTTGCATGCCTCTGTGAGTTGCTCGACCTCCAAGCAACTCCAACAACAATATCCTGCTGTTAATTGAGCTCTTTGGCTTTTCACTCGACCTTTGAGTGACTCCAAAGGCTCTCTGCGCATTCAGCTTTTTCTTGCTGTTCGCTCTCCTCTCTTCTCCTCCCCCCTCTATCTTTGTCAGTCTGTGGCTTTGAGCCATCTTCTTCCTAACTGTTCGTTTCCGCCTTTAGCTCTCTCGTTCCCTGCCTCTATCCGTTCAAATCCATTCTTCGGTTGTTACAGTCATTGCATCACACCTCACAAGGAAGTGGCCACCTATTCCGTAACGGATAAGTGTCAGGTTTACTGGAAACACTCGATCATTTGAAACGGTCATTATTTCCGTTTACTCCAAGAATGCCCGCGAAACACGAATCTCTGCCAACTCATCATCCACGTCGGACTTCAAAGTCCCGCACAATCTACTTTATGACTTTGTCAAATCCGGTCATCCATCAGTCACATCTCCGCCGTTGATTTGGAGCCTCCAGATCCTACGGTCTCCGTCCATATTGCGCGGGTAAGTTGCGTGACCTTTACTCGCGCGATGTGAGCGGTTTTCTCTCTCATTTGCTAGACACGTGTCACCCAGTGTATGGAATCGTGCGGGACTCAGTCGAACCTGCTTACCGCCTGAAGTGCTCGCGATATCTTGTCAGTTTTGGCGTGAGACCTGCCTTCTTACAGAATTGGAAATTTCGGTACGGTTTTATGCCTTTTCCTCGTGACTAAGCGCTTGGGGCTTTCCTTCACTGAGGGGGATGCCTTGTGATACGCGATTAGTGCTAATCGTGTATCAAAAACTGCCTCTGTTTTTTGGATTTGGCCTCCCAATTGCCAATTTGTGCCAGTGTGCGGTCACCATGGGCCAACGGTCTGCGCGCTTTGACCGAGGGTCCTCGTTGTTCCGTGCTGACCACAAATTGCCATTGTTCAGAGGTTATTTCTGATAAGCTCGATATCCACAAGAATTTGAACTTCGGCATGAGTTTCTTTACAGAGTTTGGGTAACTTTAAGAGAGTTTAAGGATCCAATTCAGATCAGGGGAAAACCATTTCAAAATTCTCCTTCTATTAAATTGTCATCAAATGTTCAACAGAGAGATTCAATGTTCAATTTCATCCATAATGAGTCAAAGGGTCAAGCCCTTGACTAACCAAGTTAACAATCAATATCCAATATAATGATGAGCTAAAAAGCCAAATTTGGCCAACAAGTCAAATCTACAATTATGGTCAAAGTCAATAATAACAATAACAACCCTAACCAGTCAATGAATAATGGTCAAACCACCTCCAAATTAGCTCTTTCAACAATCAAAAGATGTGGTCTTCTTTGTTGGTCAAAGTATAGTCAAAACAGTTAACAAAAGTCTTCCAGAAATCGATCAAAGTCAACATGTTCACCTATGGAAACCCTAGGTGCAGATCTGCGGTAAACTCTGGTCAAATTGCTTAGAAAAAATAGTCAACCTTTCAGTCAACTTGGCCTCCAAAGAAAATTAGAAATATGGTAAAACAAGTCAAAATACCCATGGTCAACACTGGTCAAACAGTCCCAAACATAAAGTCAATGCACCAAAACAGAGAAAGCTTCCTTCCCTTCGCATGTGTGAAGTCAACTTTCAATTTCAGATGTAGTACGAACCAATCAAGAGAAGAGAGATGATGTGTGATGATGCTCCAAAATGATGTGACATAAGGTCTATTTATATGAGTCTTTGGAGGTTGAATTAAGTTTCTCGGCTGACTTGTACTTGTGCACATGTGGATTTCACCTTAAAAATAATATTTTACCTTGACTAAATTAAATTCTTCCAAGGGCTAGTAGGGGATTCTGTGGATGAGGAAGGCTTCCCAATGGGGGGAATTTCTCCCTGAGATGCCAAATTAACACTCCCTCTCAGCTAGGGAGAAATTTCCAACTACATCATAAGTCCCATATCAAATGTCTCATCGTCGTCATCGCTGAATCAAGTCATATCTCGTCTCTACTCATCTATTGAACATTCTTGAATTTAAAGAAGAAGAATCATCACAGGGGAGATCTAGCTACCACCCTCTATAAAAGAAAAATATGTGAGATACTACTTACCACAAGGGGTAAGGATAGCACTCTATCCTATTGATCCGTGACAATAGGCGAGATAAACTTACCATGAGAGGTAAGGATCACACTCTGTCCTATTGTGCGCTAATACTTCCCATCTTGACCCTCAAGCGTCAAGTGGTAGAACACCTGCATCCACCTAGCTTGCAGGAGATACACACTTGCCATAAAAGGTAAGGATTACACACACACCCAAATCACCTCACCCATTCGCCAGATGGGGAGGAACAATCCCAGCAAGCCCAACTTGTGGGTAGGATTCCAAATGGGGTATACTTTGTCAAGTCCTAGACTTGATGGTAGGGGGAGATACCCACTTGTCATAAATGACAAGGATCACACACATGCCCTACATTGACAATAGGCGAGATACACTTACCACAAGGGGTAAGGATCACACCCTATCCTATTTTCCTGAGATCCCTCAACCCCAGGAGTTCACTGGCTCAATTCCTCTCCCTGTGAGCTCAAACGGGGGGGAAGAACATAGCTCAGTGTCCTCAATCAGCTATGACCCTTACCCGAGAGGGTTACATCCATCAGTCCAAGTTTCACTTTGAAGACCAAGAAATTCCATTTAGGCAAATCCCTAGTGAGAATATTTGTTATCTACTCATCATTCGAAATGTGATGGAGTCTTACGACTCCTCTCTGCACCATGTCTCAAATATAGTGATACCCAATCTTAATATTCTTGGACTTGTCATGGAACATGGGATTATCTGCCAGATGAATCCCACTTTTGTTGTTGCAATATATCACTATCGTGACCAAAACCTTCTTAAACAACTCCAAAGAGATTCCTCAACCATATTGCCTCATGACTAGCCATGGTAGTAGCAATATATTTTTCCTCGACCCTGCTTAAATTAACGAACTTCTACTTACTGCTCATCTGAGATATCATGGCAGAATCCAAACAAAAGTAGCACCCTAATATTCTCTTCCTATTAATAACATTTCCAGCCTAGTAAGCATTGGTGTAACAATGAAGTCTCACATCTCTAGAAGTATATCTTAGACCAAGATTAATCGTCCCATGTAAATATCTCAGCACATGCTTAGCAGTGACCTGGCGTGCATGTAGAGGCTCAGTCATAAATTGACTTAGACTGTTAACTTCAAAACATATGTCCGGACGGGTGTTCACAAGGAACATCAATGCCCCAATCATCTATTGATACTAAGATGGATTCACCAAGTCAGGTGTAGAACCTTCTCCGCATAGCTTATTGAAGTTCATTTCCATCGGTGTGGCCATGGATTTGCATTCTACCATACCAAATATTTCCAGCAATTTCACAACATATTTTCCTTGTGAAAGGAAAATCTCACCGGGTCTTTGCCACACCTCTAAGCCAAGGAAATTGTGCATCAATCTGAGGTATTTCATTTCAAATTAACAGGCCAACTCCCTCTTTCACTGGAGCATTAGAGGCTCACCACCTTTCAAGAATAAGTCATTAACATATAAAATCAAATTCAAGGGCATACCTTGAACAAATTTGAAATATAGATCCAGGTCACCACTGCTTCTTATGAATCCAAGCTTCATTAGGTAGCTATAAATATGGGCATATCAAGCCCTAGGGGCTTGCTTCAATCCATAGAGAGCCTTATTCAGCCGACACACATGAGTCTTCTTGTCCTATACTTCTAATCCCTATGGTTTCTCAACATATACTTCTTCTTGGAGTATGCCATGAAGAAATGCAGCCTTCACATCCATCTGGTGAAGAGTCCATCCCTGGCTGGCAACTAGAGCCACAAAAGATCTAATGGTAGTGTAGTGGGCAACTGGTGCAAATATGTCATCGTAATCTTCTTCCATTTCTAGGAGAAACCTTTAGCGATGAACCTCACCTTATATTTTTCGATGCTTACATCTACTCCATGCTTGATCTTGTACAACTAATTAGAAGTCACAATATACTTCCCTTTGGGTCTCGGAACCACTTCCCACACATCATTCTTCATAATAAATTTGTATTCTCCGTCCATAACATCTTTCCAAACCTTCTCTTTCACTGCTTCTTCAAAGGTGGGAGGCTCAATGTGTATGATGGTGCTCATAGCTACAACATAACCATAATATCAACATGGCTTCTTTCTTTTCTTGAAGGTTCATTTAGCAACGATATGTCTTTCAACATCTTGTAAGGTGTCATGAAGCCATAATGGTCTCTTCCTAGTAGGAGGATCACTCGGAGGGGGATCCAAGGGGTCCATGGGATCATCAATAAGCTCATTCTCAAGTCCAGGCACAGAAGGACCTTCTAGTGGGTCCATGTCATCATCCTTTTTCTCAATAGGAGGAGAAGGAGGAATGTCCCTTGCTTTTCCAAAGGCCACATATTCATCGAAAGTCACATCCCTACTAAACTTGATATTCCTTTGACTAGACACATATATCCTAAAAGATTTAGAATTTTCACAATATCCAACAAACATACCTTTATTTCTAGTGGCTTCCAACTTGTTCCTCTTGTCCTTTGGGACATGAAAGTACACGAGGTAGCCAAAGTTCCTCAAGTGTCCAACTTTGGGCTTCACACATGTGAAAACTTCTTTGGGGTTCTTGTAACCCAAGGCTTGATGAGGGGTCCTATTTTGAACATAGATGACAATGTTGGAAGCTTAACCCCACAGAAAATTCGAAAACTTTTGATCATGTAACAGGGCTTGAACAACTTCCATGATGGTCCTATTATTTCTTTCAGCCACTCCATTTTGTTGAAGGTTTTAAGGTACGATGGTTTCCTTCTTTATCTCGAATTTCTTACAGAAATCAATGAACTCTTTTGAAGTGAATTCTCCACCATTATCATACATGAAGACCTTGATTCTCTTCCCTATTTGATTCTCTATTAGTGCCTTAAAGTCCTTGAATTAGATGGTCTTCCTCTTCCTTTCCTCTTCTTGTCTTGAGCAGAAAATGCAGAGGGTTCTCCTTCTTCATGCTTTTGAATCCTTCCTCTAGAAATCATCTTGGTCTCTTCTTGAGTTCACTTTCCAACTAGTTCATAAAATGTTAGAAACTTGTAATTGTTGCTAATAGTTGTAATGAATGTCTCCCAAATTGGAGGAAAACCTAGAAGTCTAATGAGTATCATCTCTCTATCAAACATAGATTCTCCAACAATCAACAATTGATCCCCGAGTTGTGATAATCTCATGAAGTATGATTGCACAATCTCTCCCTTGTTCATCTTGATGTCCCTGATTTGGTTTTTCAAGGAGAGAATATGGTTCAAATTGTTGACCTCATACATCCCAACCAACTTATCATAGATTTCCTTGGATTTCTTCAACTTAGAAATATGAGTAAGCAAATGATCTCTCAAAGAATCAATAATTATTTTCTTGGATTTGATCTCACCTTTCTTGTACTTGGCCTTGATAGCAACAAAATAATTTTATGGAGGCTCAGGTACTTTTCCTTCCACATATTCCAATATATTGTTCTCATCCAAGGTCACTTCCAACCTGATCTTCCAAGCAACAAAATTTGATGAGTCATTCAACTTCTCTCCCTCCTTGAAGTAGGTAGACATCTTGACAAAGTCAAATAGGCCTCTTCAAATTTATCCAAAAGTGATTACTTGCCTCTTGTCTCCTTGGGTTTGTCTTCACCTCAACTTTGATACTGTGTTAATTTTTCCAGTGTTCCATGATGAACTCAATCACTTATTACAATTATTCAATTAACAATGAATCCATCCAATATTATTCCAATAATAATAAGCAATTGTAGATAGAACAATAAATCAATACACAATAGAAGACAACCAAGAACAAGAGAGACACAATATTTGGTCAGAGACTAGGGAAAATCCCCACAAGGGGGAAAACCCTTTCAAAGTTCTTCTTCTATTAGATTGTCTTCAAATGTTCAGCAAAGAGGTACAATGTTCAATTTCATCCACAATGAGTCAAAGGGTCAAGCCCTTAACTAACCAAGTCAACAATTAATATCCAAGCCAATGATGAGCTCAGAAGTCAAATCTGGTCAACAAGTTAAATTTGCAATTCTGGGCAAAGTCAACAATAACAACAACAACCCTAACCAGTCAACGATCAATGCTCAAACCACCTCCAAATCAACTCGGTTAACAGTCAAAATATGCGACCTTATTTTCTAGTGAAAGTCTCGTCAAAATAGTCAATAAAATTCTCCCAGAAATCAGTCAAAGTTAACTCGTTGACCTGTGGAAACCCTAGGTGTAGACCTACAGTCAACTCTAGTTAACTTCTGTCAAACTGCTCAGAAAAATTCAGTCAACCTTCCAATCAACTCAACCTCCCAAGTAGATAAAAAATATGGTCAAACAAAGTCAAAATCTCCACGGTCAAGGTTGGTCAAATAGTCCCAAACAAAAAGTCAATGCACCAAAACAGAGAAATCTTCCTTCCCTTCACACGTGTGAAGCGAACCTGCAATTTCAGATGTAGTACAAACCAATCACGAGAAGAGAGATGATGTGTGATGATGTTCCAAAGTGATGTGACATAAGGTCTATTTATATGAGTCTTTGGAGGTCAAATTAGCTTCCTCAGGCCAACTTGTACTTTTGTGCACATGTGGGTTTCACCTTAAAAATAATAATTTTCCTTTACCAAATTAAATTCTTCCAAGGGCTAGTAGGGGCTTCTCTGGATGAGGAAGGCTTCCTAGCGGAGAGAATTTTTCCTCGAGCTGCCAAATTAATAGCAGGAGGATACTACCTTAATTTTTTTGGGTATAAATATCTTGTTCTAAGTTTTTGTCGGGACAATTCTTATCTATATTATTTTCTTATAAAAAGAAGAATTGATAGGTGCAAAGTAACAAATTGATATATAAATCTTCTTAGCATTAATATCGAAAATATCTATCCATATGTACTAATTAAGAGTGTCTTTATTATGAAACCAAATGCGATGAGATGTTCTTTCTTACGTAACAAGCTATGCCCCCAATCCCCCTGTAGGAGCATTTCTTATTCCGTGTTGACCACAATATAAATCCCTCAATGTGATGAACCTTAGATTTTTCATGCTCCTAAGTTTCAACCATAAATATAATATCAATTTACTTAGGATCTAGCTTAATATAGACCCTTTGCTCCATGGAAAAACATGGTAGTTCCATGCGAGGATCTAGAGTGTACCAAATTCCTATTTATTATTATCCTTTTGGTATATGCCCCTCATAATAGTTTTTTCAATTCAACATTAATACTTTATTATTGTTAACTTCAATCTTTTTATAACTTTTGAATTATCTTTTTTAATAATGTTTAGTAAATTAGAAATGATCAAATTGATTTAAAACATAGACAAATATATGTAGATGATGATCTATAATTTGGATGTGATCATATAATCAAAATAGATTTATCTTAACATCGAATCAATCATAATTAGAATGAGATCAAATCTTTTGAGATTTTCAAATCTTTAGAAGTACAAACCTTTCATTAAATTTTTTATCTTTAAAAATTTAATCGTTAAAATAAATCTTAAATTAAAATAAATTTATAAAAAAAATATTTTTAAAATTTAAATAAAAACTATTTCTTAACCCAAAAACGTTGATTACTTCTAATTAAAAATAAATAAAACTTAATTAAAAACCATTTTTAAATATTTTTTAATTAAAACTTAATTAAAAACCATTTTAAAAAATCAAATTTAAAGATCACATTCCACAAACCATGGTGATTTCACCTCTTCATCCTTCAACTAAGTTCACATCCTCGTTCTTGAATTATTGCTCACATAGTAATACATAATATAGATAAAGTTTATGGGATGAATCGAAGTTATGACGTGAAGGAGCTTCACATATGCCCATGTCTTAACTTTTTGGCGGCTATTGACATGGCTGGCAGGCAACTGAACTGCCTCCTTTCAATTTTCTTCAAGTTGAGAGGTCAGAGGCAGAGAGAAAAGACTTTCTTCAAGTTCAGAGACAGACACAGGGAGAGGGAGGTAGTCATCGAAGAAATCTTCTATGGAGGTGTAAGGAATCTCTGGATAAAGTTGGCACACCTCTGCATCATGACGTCCGTCTATCTCAAAGTTATACTGGCATCCCTTTATGAAGATGTCGTGTGTGAGAGAAGCCACAATGCTCTCTGGAATGCTGTTCTCTGCATTTATCAAATAATTTGAGTGAAGAGTTGGTAGTTTCATCTTTATATTGAGTGTAGATTTTGGAAATATTTAAAATCGGAAAGAGATGAGTAAGGTGAAATTTCGAAATTTTCCTAAAATCTACCATAAAATTAAAATCAACTAATAATTTTTTATATATTTTTTCATATGCAACATACACATACCCTCAGCTAAATCCAAAAGATCTTGTTCAGAGATGTATACTCTAGGCAAGGTCCTTCCGATCTTCTTCTCCCATATACCTGCAAGCTCGTTTAAAGTCAAGAAATTCTTGGAAGGCCGGAAGTGGACACATTTGTTCAGAGTCCTCACATCGTCCAGGGTCTTGATGGTGTATTTCCCAATGTCAGCTCCAGTCACAAAGTAAGCTGTGTTTGAGTATATACAGGATCCCAATTATGGTTAATAACTGCACCTTATATTTTTTCAATTTTTTTCCAAATAACTATATGATTTAGTAACAGAGGTGCTTTACCTTTCACATTCCCATCTCCATAAATTTCAAACTGTTGTGTGGGAGGAGGAATTTGAGAAGGATGAGTGTGATAAAAGTAAGGCCAGCCAGCTATGGAGTTGCAACAGATATATGTAAAAGGAATTTTGGCTGCCTCCACAGCCCGCCGAATTGTTCTCTTCTCCTTGTAAAAGGTGAGCCCGGGCTCCACCGGCTCGGCTCTGTCGATGTCATGCCCAAATTCCGAAGGAAGAAACCTCTGCAACACATCAGGTTAACACAATTAATTTAAATTTGCTTATTTGAGGGAAGCCAAACAAATAATGAGTAAATTTTTGGAATATTCTATAATTTAGAATCAAATTCAGAATTATCTACGAATACTAACCTTAACAGCTCCATCTAGTTCTTTAATGGCATCCACAATCTTGAGCTGGTCTGTCACCTTTGAGCCCCCCATGACAGAGATAACAACTTCTATGCCCCTCATTGCATTCACCAAGGAGTTGTGGTCGCTCACAGAGCCCTATACAACCATGGTATCAAAAAAACATGATATTTTGTTGGAGCATAACTGAATTGCAGATTCTAAAATATTCTGGAAATTTGATGAACAGAAAAGTTAAATAGTTAATCTTGTTTCTATTCACCAGAATAGATCCATCTTAAATACGGATCTAACATGAGCTTAGAGGGATCTAATTTCTCCACTTGGAAATTTTTTTATGAACTGACATTTAAATATTTTGTATAGTTATTTATTTATTTTTGTTTTGTTTTGTTTTTTTGGACAGACATGAACAAAATTTCAACTTTGATGATGGACTGACAGGGTTACACATCATTCTGGGCTGTAGAATGATCCTCTTGGCTCAATTAACTCCCTATATATCAAACTCCCTATATATCAAGTTCCGAAAATGATCAAATCTCTCAAAGTGCAAGTCTATTTTTTGAGTGCAAAACTTAAAGAAGATCCAGAATTAAAATGATCCAGATTAGTTTAATTATTATTAATTTTGTTAAATTTTATTATTTTTATTTTATTCAATTTTAATTTTTATATAATTTGACTAAATCAAATTGTTTAACCTACCATAATCTTACAATATTTTTGACATATTAATGAGTCAGTCTCAGCACAACAAATTTGAATTTTTTTTTTTTTTTTTTCATATGAATTACTCCGACAGATTTAACATTTTTATTGGAGAGGATCTCTTATGACAACCAACTTGATATTATTTAGAAAAGATTATTGAAATCCTGAAATTAAGAGCACCTCTGGGCCCAAATAACTTTAAAAAAGAGTATTCAAATCATGAAAATTTCGGAACAGTATATTATAAGTTAATTTAATAAAATTATAAAAAATATATAAAAAATGTGAAAACCTGAATTATTTGATAATTTGACAGGATCAAAGATAATCAGAAAGGATCAAAACACAGAAGACTCAGAATTAAAATAAATTTACGCTGCAAAATTGGAAAATATACATGAACAATGTGAACACCGGAGTCCTTCAATTGTTGGATCCGTTGCACTCTGGCGGGATCAGAAGCAGTGCTAGAGCGAACAAGAGCATATGTAGGATGACCAGCAGCTACAGCTGCTGCAACAATAAACTGGCCTATGTAACCAGTGCCTCCAATCACCAGTATTTGACTGCTAGCCATGGAGGTGGTACTGCTCGCTACAGTTGAACAATAGACCTAGACCTTTTTCAATTAAGATCCTATTTTCAGAATTTTCAGTCTGTTAGGTTAATTTTATAGCCATGAACCTGACCATTTTTGCATGCCGCCCAACGCTTTTCCCGAGGATATGAAGAATCCTCGGGCCGTTGATGATACGCGTGTTTCTTCCTGGCTGACAATTTGAACTGAATCGTGAATTCAGATCCTGGACAGGCTGTAATCCGCAGACAAATGCGGAAAATGGCAGGCCAATTTTCAGTCTGTTAGGTTAATTTTATAGCCATGAACCTGACCATTTTTGCATGCCACCCAACGCCTTTCCCGAGGATATGAAGAATCCTTGGGCCATTGATGGTACGCGTGTTTCTTCGGTTGAGTAGGTTTGAGCATAGTCCAGCGCTATTTATTATTTATTGGATGGAAGAAGACTAATTTACCATAATCTCACCCATAACATTTGAACCTGTAATTTAGCAAGAACTACTGTATGTAAACGTAGATAGATCATAAATCAAGACAGACTCCTCTCAGTAGACTTTTGGAAAAAACAAAAAAATGGAAAAGTCAGTAACACCATTAATTAACTGATTTGTAGAAGAAGTGTTGTTCTTTTATCAACTTCAGGGAGATCCATGGTTGATTCTGCAAGCTTTCACCATTTCCGTTGTTCGATGAGTGGGAGCACGCAGAACTTAGAAGTACACAAAAGCACGTGGTTTCAAACGTGTTAGGTTTTGTTTTCAACGATCACGAACCGATGTTGATCCACTCATGTTCCTCGTGGACAAATTATGCCCATGTGAATTCTCATCCACAAGTCATGGCGTTGATTTTTGCATTGAAGAAAATTCAAGAACCACACAAGTCCACATCAAAAAGATTATTGTCGATCGATTTTGGATCCTAAAATGCATATAGCTTGCATATCGATCTTGGATTCTGGGAAAAAATATATTACTAGCAATGTTATATAGAAATCTATGCATTGTGAAATTTGGATAATATTTATTCAGTGATATGTAGTATAATATTGAATGTATTATTAAAAATGTATATCATGTTAAAAGTATGTGTTTTTTTTGTTGTTGCAAAGTTAGGTTCAAAATCTGAGAGATGGAGTAATTATGTCTTATAGGTGGTTCCTTGTTCCATAAACAAGAGGTTTCATATATTAATTTGGTGACTTTAAAAGTGGTTAATAATAATAATCTTAAATCATTTAAGGATACTTAAATTCGAAGGATTATTATTTTAAAATTGAAGCAATGATTAAATATAAAAGGTTGGCACCTACAATGATATAAATTTACAATTATTATTTTTGAAGCATTAAAGAATTGACATTTAAGAATGGTATAAATTTACAATTAAAGTAAATTCTTAGGCTCATTGCGGTGTAGATGTTTGGTCCCCACAAGTCCCAAGATCTATTCTCGAGCAAGGCTATGTACTCACTCTTCCTTGATTCCTACAACATGCATGGATCATAATAAACATTTTATCATACATCTCAAATATCTAAAATTAAAAAATCATAAGAATTAACTAAAATATAACCTTATTTAAAATATTTATTATTATTATCACTGAATTATTATACAAATTAAACATATATACATTTAAAAAATATATAATAAGATTATTAACTATGGATATTGGGCCCCATTTTATCATGGAGATTTTTAATTTGTAAATAGGCTTTATTACAATACATGGACGGATATCATGGCTTATTAGTACCTCATGCTGAAAAAATCATAACTTAATTCATATAACACTTGTTCATATGACATTTTTTTAATTAATTAATTTAATTAAAGAGGCAAAAAAGTTATAACTACTTTGAAAATAAATCTCGCCTTTGATTTGTGTATACTACTAAGAATATTTTAGAATATATTATGAAGGTTTTTCCAAAGAAAGAAAAAAACGATTTTTTTATTAAAAAAAAAGTTACATAGTATATGCATTAAGCATTCAATTTTGCTGTATGAAAGAAGGTCATATAGCCCACAGGATACAGTCCTACCTAAAAACATAAAAAAGAGAGTGCCGCTCATGTTATTAGGAGGGCAGAAAACAAAAAATCCAGCTGGCCTAAGCCTTCCTGCCTTTTTTCTTCTCCACTTTTCGCCAACCATCAATGTTGTGAGTGGAGTCAATAATGGCAAGCTGGTTTTCCTCTGTGTTCATTGGCTGTTCCTTATCTGAATCCGATCCTTCAAGACTGTGAATTCATTTATTACCATTTATATCCAGCTACTACCATTTATTACCATTCATTTATTACCATTTATTTATTACTAGGATTTTCATATAGTTGTTGCTCTTCTAATAATTTTAAGACCCTGTTAACATGTTGTACATGTATTTCCCAAGTTTGGTTATATATCAGTATATCATCAAAAAATACTGACACAAATTTTCTAAGGAATGGTTTGAAAATAGAATTTAACAAGCTTTAAATGTTGAAGGTGCATTAGCAAGCCCAAATGGCATAATTAAAAACTCATAATGGCCTCCATGTGTTCTAAATGTTGTTTTGAGAACGTCATCTTTCCTCCTTCTAATTTAATGATATCCCAAACAAAGATCCAACTTAGTGAAGAAAATTGCTCCATGTAATTCATATAATAATTAATCAATGATAAGAATTGGAAACTTATCTTTGATTGTCATTTTGTTGATATGTCTATAATCTAGACACATATACCATGAGTCATCCCATTTTTTAACCATCACCATTGGTGAAGAGAAGGAACTTTAGCTAGTTTGAATGTTGTTGGCCTCAATCATTTCTTGAATTAGATGCTCAATCTCACTTTTCTATGCATATGGAAACATGTAAGGCCTAATGTTAGATGGTACGCTTCTTGGTTGCAAATTAATGGCATGTCCATGATCCTAGATAAGTTGAATATCGATAGAAATCTCTCCATATGCCTTCAATTTGTTGTGGATAACTTTTTGTAGATTCACTGGAGCAACATATATAGATGTTTGAAGATATAGTGAGCACAATTGTGAAATTACACTTACATGAAGTCCCTTTTCTAAGGGAATTATCATGAAAATATCTTGAAAATTAAGGGCCATTGTTCCCAGTGATTGTGATCATTGGCCTACTAAGCAACATCAACACCGCCCATTTAAATTGAAATCATGGGACTATCCAAGTAACACACCCCATATTGAGCTTAATACTATGGCGCTTCCTTGCAAAATTTCTGGTACCTCCATTTGCAACCATTACTTGAAACTTTGGTATTGGAAACACAAAGCAATTGAGAGGGTTTTCTAATTTGTAATTGATCAAGTTATGGGTACCACTTATATCAATCAACACCATTACCTTTTTCATTTTGATGTACCCTTCTATATTGAGGTTTGTGGAGTATTGATGTTATCCAATGAATCACAATATATCATTGGGGTAGTCTCTTCTAGCTCTAAATCTTGTGATGGTTCCAATTCTTTACCTTTTTTCTTTTCACAGTGTATGTGGAATAATTTATTCTCACCACATTATGCCCTTATTGTACTTTTCAGCATAATTCAAACATAATCCTTTTTCTTTTCATTCATCCATTTGTTGAGGAGCCACCTGATGCAGCCCAGGCCGCTCCCAGGCCACTTCTACCAGGATCTTCCTAACACCATGCATGTACGCATATAAAAGCTTGGTGATCTTATGATTTATAAAAATTCATGCTTGGAATTAAATCCAATTCACATCTTAAATTCCCATAAACAATTTCCAAGTATATTGGCTGTTAAGCTCCATTAGCTTATGCAAAATTGCTGCCTAAAATTATGGAATTTAAACTACAGTCTTTCCTTAACTTATGGAAACCAACTGCAGTAGTTTCCTTAAGTTAAGGAAATCAACTGCAGTTAATAAATTTATTGTTGGGAGCTACTGAAGTGGTCCATTACTCCATCTAGAGTTCTCTGCCTTGATCTGTGGGACATCTGACACATAGCTATCAGAAGCTTGATGGAAGCTTAGCTATAAATTCATCTGTTTGGTCCCCAAGCTTGCATCTCAATCCCCTTCAGTTCTACACCATCTAGTTGAGATAGCAGAGCTCGGAAGTGCCTTCAGACTAGTTGTCTTCTTTCCTTTTTGCATGTGCAGCTGAAGCGTGGTGTTTCAGAAGGAAATTGCATCAACAGTTTCACCAATGGCTGGAGGTAATTCGTATCCCTGGGTATTAAGTTTCAGTGATTCTTTTCAGTTCTTTCCGCATGCAGAATCGTTGTTTAAGTTTATAATTGCATAACAGTTGGTATCAGAGCCCTTTTACCTCTGCCTTGCTGTGTGTTGGCCAAGAAACGAATTATTAATTTTGGGCATGGCCTATTAAGCATAACAGTCATTTTTCAGTATATGCATGTCGTTCTCAGAGGGTTCCGGCCTTGCGCTGTTTAGAAACCCTCAAACTTTAGTCATTTTCAGTCTTTGCGCAGAGGGTTCCGGCCTTGCGCTGTTTAGAAACCCTCAAACTCCACGTCCTGCATCCCTTGTCCTGCCCAAAACGTTGGAGAGCAAGAACGACATGCATGAGTTCTGCTTGCTTTTCGACTTGCATTTTATTGTATGGCTTCATTTTGTTGCTCGACCCCGGATTCGTGCCATTCACCCTTATAATGTCTTTTATAATACAGCTGAGAAGCTATTTTAATTTAATCTGTCCAGCCGTAGCAGGGCAGAGTGAGTGGCCATAGATAGCTTGATTGATCTAACGCCTCTACTTTGGCATGTTTTTTGTGGGTTTGGAAATGAAGTCTATAGCTTGCGTACAGATCTTCTTTTCTGCGATTGGCTGCATAGTTATCTTTTGTTGCATATATTTGGAATCTGATTTGTAATGCATGTTGGGGAAAATAATATTTATGTCAATGAAATGCACATAATCCTATCCTATGTGGAACTACAATACCCTATTGCGAATAATTGCATTTCGCGCAATTTCACTGAAAATAATCTGATGCAGAGACCCTACAGATCTCTCTTCAGAGAATCTTGTATTGCCTTTTATTTTCATCAGTCATTTACCGTACTTACAGAAGCGATCCGCATTTGTGATGGGTGTATTTGAAATACATCTGACACAATGGTGGTCTTGTTATCATATAATCTTGCTGTGATTGCAATATAAAGGCGCATTGCTAATTTTGCATTCGCAGATGGGTGTACTGACTATGGTCATTAAATTGATTCCCGTAATGGAGTAAATTGATTCTCTGGTAGTTGTTAACCTTTAATAGGGTAGGATTAATGGAGTTACATGGTTGTCTACGCATAGTTGAAACAAAGGGTTTCGTGTGGGAATAAAAGAATCGAAACTCAAGTTGATCCGGATTTTAAACAGGAACGCAACAAATTACAGAGATAACCATAAATACAGAGATGCGATAACCATAAAAATAGAGATGCAGCGGAAATAATACTTCATTTCATTACTGTAAAATATTGAAATATGCTTACAAACAGAAATGGAAAGAAACCAGCTAGGGCGATGGTAGCTTATCTCTGAGAAGAGATGTGGCGGCTACATGCCTCTGAACTGTATTACAATGAGGCTCGAAGGCCTATTTATTGTTGAGAAACAATGGAAAACCCTTCACATACCGAAACCTAACCCTAGAAGATGAAACGCCAAATTGTGGGCCCCGTTTGGGTAAATTGGTACATCAATTTCCCGGGGTCGTAACTTTGGCATACGATCTCCGTTTGACGCGTACGATAGCTCGTTAGAAAGATCTATCCGAGTACTACCACTTTGGGGGGCCAACATAGGGCTCGGTCGCCCCAGAATTCCAAAAAAACGTCGTTTAGGGCCTCAAAACGGCTCCGGAAGTTCAGGACCCGAAAAACTGCTAAAAATAGTAAACTGTGCTACAATTAAGGAAACTGAAAATGCTGAGAAAGACAATGGTGGGGGTCCAGGTGGACCTGGCAGGTGGCCACCAATATCCACCTGGATCATTCCTCCCCCCTTAGGAAGCAATGGTCCCCATTGCGTTGAGTTCCTCCATCTGCTGAACTTGTCCTGCAATCTCTGATGTGTCCAGTGATGGTGGGAAGCATGGTCGACGATGGTCCACATTGAACATTTGGTGCAGGCGAATGAATGGAGGAATGATGTGCTCCAAAGCATTGTTCCCCATAGCCTTGGTACTGTTGTAAGGACCATGTCGGTGTGGTCTGAGCTTCTGATGGGTTCTGGTAAGGCGTTCTTTCTGTCGATGCCACCAGACATTGTTGCCCACCTGAAACTTGTGTGGTACCCCTTTGGGTGAGGAGAAGCTGTTCCTGTGTTCTGTCATGACCGTATCCCTTTTCTGCTGCTGCTGCGTGGAGGAACCCTTTGCAGGGGTCATGGATGTAGCAACGATCTTCCCCTTATTTTGGGAGTGAACCAGACAGATGAATTTCCTGGTCTGTGATATGAGCTTGCTGCCTTTCTTGGTAGTGATCAAGGATGTGGCAGTAGGTGGGGCTACCTCTGGTATCCTGTATAATGAATTATTCAAAGAAATAATGACAGCACGAGGCCTTGACTCATACACAGCATGTCGCCTCCATAAGTATGGCTGGCCTAATAGTACATCACAAACATCCAGAGGTGTAACATCACACAATACCTCGTCTGTGAAGGGTTTGATGCTGTAGGGAAGGCGGCACTGCTGGCGAACTTTCAGATCTCGTCCTTCATGAAGCCACCCGATACTGTATGGTTGTGGGTGTGGTGTAGTCGGTAGGCCCAACCGCTTCACGACCTCTGCTGAAACCAGGTTCTTTTGGCTACCACTGTCGACAATGAATTGCAGTGGTGAACCCTTCACCCACATCTGTGAGTGGAAAAGACGCTCCCCCTCCTCTGGATCTTCGGGCTCATTTTTCTTGATCTTGGCAGTGGCAACAGTGGCGCTGGGATCCGCATCAATGATCTGCTTCCCTTTGCCATTCCCCTTGTCGGGTTCTGGCTCAGGGTCAGAACATGCATCTGATTCGGAAGCCTTCAACTCGGCCACCAACGACTGCTTGGTCCGACACTCACTTGTGTTATGAGTGGGACTCTTGTGGAACTCACACCACTTTCCTGTGTCCTTCTTCGGTTTCGTGGTGTTGTTCTTTTCTTGTGGCTTCGACGGGTTATCTTGGGTCACCCCGCCTTGGCTTTGTCCTTTGGGCTTCGGATTTGTAGATCCAAAGTCTCGCTTCTTCTGTTTGAACTTTTGCTCGATTTTGACAGCGTATCGGTATGCTGTGCCGAGTGAGGAGATGTTCAAGAACACCATCTCTTCTTGGATGTATTTGTGCAGGCAGCCGCGGTATTTGAGTACCAGATGCAGCTCAGAATCTTTGATACCCAACTGTGTGCGAAGGGTATGAAAAATGTTTGTGAACTCCGGCACATCTTGGTCTCGTCCCTGTCGCAGTGTGGTCCATTTGATGTATTTGTCCTCATAGCTTCCGACAGGGTAGTACTGCTCTTTGATGGCATCCCGGAAGTCATTCCAAGTGGGTGCGGCTGAAAATAGTGAGCCTGTATTTTCATCCTTCTGCTCGCAGTAGGTTTCCCACCAGTCCTTGACGTGGGGGGCTGCTTTGAGAAGAGCAAAAACAATCTTTTCCCGACTTGAAAATTCATGAACAGAAAAATACCCATCTAGCAGATTTAACCATTTATCTACGGCATCTGCGTCTATTTGACCCTCGAATATGGGGATTTCAAAATTAACTTGTACCTTGAAGGGTGTGGCATTTCCAGAGTCGCTGTTGGAAGCCGATGCGTCGCCTCTGGGTAGCCGCTGAAGGATCTGCGCAAAGCTATCCATCATCGCGTTCCGTTGTCGCTCGAGGGCTTCTTCGAGCAAGATTTTGATAGGATCTCCTGCCCCCTCGTCTTTCTTCTCATCCGCCATGGGAGGCCGTCGGGATTTTCGAGGCCGGTCTTGCAAAGGTTCGACCAGTTCAAGCCCTAACTCCTTATATCCCGACCTCGTTGGGGACATGCAAAGAAAAACAGAGAAAAAGCAGACCGCTCTGATACCACTGATCCGGATTTTAAACAGAACGCAACAAATTACAGAGATAACCATAAATACAGAGATGCGATAACCATAAAAATAGAGATGCAGCGGAAATAATACTTCATTTCATTACTGTAAAATATTGAAATATGCTTACAAACAGAAATGGAAAGAAACCAGCTAGGGCGATGGTAGCTTATCTCTGAGAAGAGATGTGGCGGCTACATGCCTCTGAACTGTATTACAATGAGGCTCGAAGGCCTATTTATTGTTGAGAAACAATGGAAAACCCTTCACATACCGAAACCTAACCCTAGAAGATGAAACGCCAAATTGTGGGCCCCGTTTGGGTAAATTGGTACATCAATTTCCCGGGGTCGTAACTTTGGCATACGATCTCCGTTTGACGCGTACGATAGCTCGTTAGAAAGATCTATCCGAGTACTACCACTTTGGGGGGCAACATAGGGCTCGGTCGCCCCAGAATTCCAAAAAAAACGTCGTTTAGGGCCTCAAAACGGCTCCGGAAGTTCAGGACCCGAAAAACTGCTAAAAATAGTAAACTGTGCTACAATTAAGGAAACTGAAAATGCTGAGAAAGACAATGGTGGGGGTCCAGGTGGACCTGGCAGGTGGCCACCAATATCCACCTGGATCATTCCTCCCCCCTTAGGAAGCAATGGTCCCCATTGCGTTGAGTTCCTCCATCTGCTGAACTTGTCCTGCAATCTCTGATGTGTCCAGTGATGGTGGGAAGCATGGTCGACGATGGTCCACATTGAACATTTGGTGCAGGCGAAGGAATGGAGGAATGATGTGCTCCAAAGCATTGTTCCCCATAGCCTTGGTACTGCTGTAAGGACCATGTCGGTGTGGTCTGAGCTTCTGATGGGTTCTGGTAAGGCGTTCTTTCTGTCGATGCCACCAGACATTGTTGCCCACCTGAAACTTGTGTGGTACCCCTTTGGGTGAGGAGAAGTTGTTCCTGTGTTCTGTCATGACCGTATCCCTTTTCTGCTGCTGCTGCGTGGAGGAACCCTTTGCAGGGGTCATGGATGTAGCAACGATCTTCCCCTTATTTTGGGAGTGAACCAGACAGATGAATTTCCTGGTCTGTGATATGAGCTTGCTGCCTTTCTTGGTAGTGATCAAGGATGTGGCAGTAGGTGGGGCTACCTCTGGTATCCTGTATAATGAATTATTCAAAGAAATAATGACAGCACGAGGCCTTGACTCATACACAGCATGTCGCCTCCATAAGTATGGCTGGCCTAATAGTACATCACAAACATCCAGAGGTGTAACATCACACAATACCTCGTCTGTGAAGGGTTTGATGCTGTAGGGAAGGCGGCACTGCTGGCGAACTTTCAGATCTCGTCCTTCATGAAGCCACCCGATACTGTATGGCTGTGGGTGTGGTGTAGTCGGTAGGCCCAACCGCTTCACGACCTCTGCTGAAACCAGGTTCTTTTGGCTACCACTGTCGACAATGAATTGCAGCGGTGAACCCTTCACCCACATCTGTGAGTGGAAAAGACGCTCCCCCTCCTCTGGATCTTCGGGCTCATTTTTCTTGATCTTGGCAGTGGCAACAGTGGCGCTGGGATCCGCATCAATGATCTGCTTCCCTTTGCCATTCCCCTTGTCGGGTTCTGGCTCAGGGTCAGAACATGCATCTGATTCGGAAGCCTTCAACTCGGCCACCAACGACTGCTTGGTCCGACACTCACTTGTGTTATGAGTGGGACTCTTGTGGAACTCACACCACTTTCCTGTGTCCTTCTTCGGTTTCGTGGTGTTGTTCTTTTCTTGTGGCTTCGACGGGTTATCTTGGGTCACCCCGCCTTGGCTTTGTCCTTTGGGCTTCGGATTTGTAGATCCAAAGTCTCGCTTCTTCTGTTTGAACTTTTGCTCGATTTTGACAGCGTATCGGTATGCTGTGCCGAGTGAGGAGATGTTCAAGAACACCATCTCTTCTTGGATGTATTTGTGCAGGCAGCCGCGGTATTTGAGTACCAGATGCAGCTCAGAATCTTTGATACCCAACTGTGTGCGAAGGGTATGAAAAATGTTTGTGAACTCCGGCACATCTTGGTCTCGTCCCTGTCGCAGTGTGGTCCATTTGATGTATTTGTCCTCATAGCTTCCGACAGGGTAGTACTGCTCTTTGATGGCATCCCGGAAGTCATTCCAAGTGGGTGCGGCTGAAAATAGTGAGCCTGTATTTTCATCCTTCTGCTCGCAGTAGGTTTCCCACCAGTCCTTGACGTGGGGGGCTGCTTTGAGAAGAGCAAAAACAATCTTTTCCCGACTTGAAAATTCATGAACAGAAAAATACCCATCTAGCAGATTTAACCATTTATCTACGGCATCTGCGTCTATTTGACCCTCGAATATGGGGATTTCAAAATTAACTTGTACCTTGAAGGGTGTGGCATTTCCAGAGTCGCTGTTGGAAGCCGATGCGTCGCCTCTGGGTAGCCGCTGAAGGATCTGCGCAAAGCTATCCATCATCGCGTTCCGTTGTCGCTCGAGGGCTTCTTCGAGCAAGATTTTGATAGGATCTCCTGCCCCCTCGTCTTTCTTCTCATCCGCCATGGGAGGCCGTCGGGATTTTCGAGGCCGGTCTTGCAAAGGTTCGACCAGTTCAAGCCCTAACTCCTTATATCCCGACCTCGTTGGGGACATGCAAAGAAAAACAGAGAAAAAGCAGACCGCTCTGATACCACTGATCCGGATTTTAAACAGGAACGCAACAAATTACAGAGATAACCATAAATACAGAGATGCGATAACCATAAAAATAGAGATGCAGCGGAAATAATACTTCATTTCATTACTGTAAAATATTGAAATATGCTTACAAACAGAAATGGAAAGAAACCAGCTAGGGCGATGGTAGCTTATCTCTGAGAAGAGATGTGGCGGCTACATGCCTCTGAACTGTATTACAATGAGGCTCGAAGGCCTATTTATTGTTGAGAAACAATGGAAAACCCTTCACATACCGAAACCTAACCCTAGAAGATGAAACGCCAAATTGTGGGCCCCGTTTGGGTAAATTGGTACATCAATTTCCGGGGTCGTAACTTTGGCATACGATCTCCGTTTGACGCGTACGATAGCTCGTTAGAAAGATCTATCCGAGTACTACCACTTTGGGGGGCAACATAGGGCTCGGTCGCCCCAGAATTCCAAAAAAACGTCGTTTAGGGCCTCAAAACGGCTCCGGAAGTTCAGGACCCGAAAAACTGCTAAAAATAGTAAACTGTGCTACAATTAAGGAAACTGAAAATGCTGAGAAAGACAATGGTGGGGGTCCAGGTGGACCTGGCAGGTGGCCACCAATATCCACCTGGATCATTCCTCCCCCTTAGGAAGCAATGGTCCCCATTGCGTTGAGTTCCTCCATCTGCTGAACTTGTCCTGCAATCTCTGATGTGTCCAGTGATGGTGGGAAGCATGGTCGACGATGGTCCACATTGAACATTTGGTGCAGGCGAAGGAATGGAGGAATGATGTGCTCCAAAGCATTGTTCCCCATAGCCTTGGTACTGCTGTAAGGACCATGTCGGTGTGGTCTGAGCTTCTGATGGGTTCTGGTAAGGCGTTCTTTCTGTCGATGCCACCAGACATTGTTGCCCACCTGAAACTTGTGTGGTACCCCTTTGGGTGAGGAGAAGTTGTTCCTGTGTTCTGTCATGACCGTATCCCTTTTCTGCTGCTGCTGCGTGGAGGAACCCTTTGCAGGGGTCATGGATGTAGCAACGATCTTCCCCTTATTTTGGGAGTGAACCAGACAGATGAATTTCCTGGTCTGTGATATGAGCTTGCTGCCTTTCTTGGTAGTGATCAAGGATGTGGCAGTAGGTGGGGCTACCTCTGGTATCCTGTATAATGAATTATTCAAAGAAATAATGACAGCACGAGGCCTTGACTCATACACAGCATGTCGCCTCCATAAGTATGGCTGGCCTAATAGTACATCACAAACATCCAGAGGTGTAACATCACACAATACCTCGTCTGTGAAGGGTTTGATGCTGTAGGGAAGGCGGCACTGCTGGCGAACTTTCAGATCTCGTCCTTCATGAAGCCACCCGATACTGTATGGCTGTGGGTGTGGTGTAGTCGGTAGGCCCAACCGCTTCACGACCTCTGCTGAAACCAGGTTCTTTTGGCTACCACTGTCGACAATGAATTGCAGCGGTGAACCCTTCACCCACATCTGTGAGTGGAAAAGACGCTCCCCCTCCTCTGGATCTTCGGGCTCATTTTTCTTGATCTTGGCAGTGGCAACAGTGGCGCTGGGATCCGCATCAATGATCTGCTTCCCTTTGCCATTCCCCTTGTCGGGTTCTGGCTCAGGGTCAGAATATGCATCTGATTCGGAAGCCTTCAACTCGGCCACCAACGACTGCTTGGTCCGACACTCACTTGTGTTATGAGTGGGACTCTTGTGGAACTCACACCACTTTCCTGTGTCCTTCTTCGGTTTCGTGGTGTTGTTCTTTTCTTGTGGCTTTGACGGGTTATCTTGGGTCACCCCGCCTTGGCTTTGTCCTTTGGGCTTCGGATTTGTAGATCCAAAGTCTCGCTTCTTCTGTTTGAACTTTTGCTCGATTTTGACAGCGTATCGGTATGCTGTGCCGAGTGAGGAGATGTTCAAGAACACCATCTCTTCTTGGATGTATTTGTGCAGGCAGCCGCGGTATTTGAGTACCAGATGCAGCTCAGAATCTTTGATACCCAACTGTGTGCGAAGGGTATGAAAAATGTTTGTGAACTCCGGCACATCTTGGTCTCGTCCCTGTCGCAGTGTGGTCCATTTGATGTATTTGTCCTCATAGCTTCCGACAGGGTAGTACTGCTCTTTGATGGCATCCCGGAAGTCATTCCAAGTGGGTGCGGCTGAAAATAGTGAGCCTGTATTTTCATCCTTCTGCTCGCAGTAGGTTTCCCACCAGTCCTTGACGTGGGGGGCTGCTTTGAGAAGAGCAAAAACAATCTTTTCCCGACTTGAAAATTCATGAACAGAAAAATACCCATCTAGCAGATTTAACCATTTATCTACGGCATCTGCGTCTATTTGACCCTCGAATATGGGGATTTCAAAATTAACTTGTACCTTGAAGGGTGTGGCATTTCCAGAGTCGCTGTTGGAAGCCGATGCGTCGCCTCTGGGTAGCCGCTGAAGGATCTGCGCAAAGCTATCCATCATCGCGTTCCGTTGTCGCTCGAGGGCTTCTTCGAGCAAGATTTTGATAGGATCTCCTGCCCCCTCGTCTTTCTTCTCATCCGCCATGGGAGGCCGTCGGGATTTTCGAGGCCGGTCTTGCAAAGGTTCGACCAGTTCAAGCCCTAACTCCTTATATCCCGACCTCGTTGGGGACATGCAAAGAAAAACAGAGAAAAAGCAGACCGCTCTGATACCACTGATCCGGATTTTAAACAGGAACGCAACAAATTACAGAGATAACCATAAATACAGAGATGCGATAACCATAAAAATAGAGATGCAGCGGAAATAATACTTCATTTCATTACTGTAAAATATTGAAATATGCTTACAAACAGAAATGGAAAGAAACCAGCTAGGGCGATGGTAGCTTATCTCTGAGAAGAGATGTGGCGGCTACATGCCTCTGAACTGTATTACAATGAGGCTCGAAGGCCTATTTATTGTTGAGAAACAATGGAAAACCCTTCACATACCGAAACCTAACCCTAGAAGATGAAACGCCAAATTGTGGGCCCCGTTTGGGTAAATTGGTACATCAATTTCCCGGGGTCGTAACTTTGGCATACGATCTCCGTTTGACGCGTACGATAGCTCGTTAGAAAGATCTATCCGAGTACTACCACTTTGGGGGGCAACATAGGGCTCGGTCGCCCCAGAATTCCAAAAAAACGTCGTTTAGGGCCTCAAAACGGCTCCGGAAGTTCAGGACCCGAAAAAACTGCTAAAAATAGTAAACTGTGCTACAATTAAGGAAACTGAAAATGCTGAGAAAGACAATGGTGGGGGTCCAGGTGGACCTGGCAGGTGGCCACCAATATCCACCTGGATCATTCCTCCCCCCTTAGGAAGCAATGGTCCCCATTGCGTTGAGTTCCTCCATCTGCTGAACTTGTCCTGCAATCTCTGATGTGTCCAGTGATGGTGGGAAGCATGGTCGACGATGGTCCACATTGAACATTTGGTGCAGGCGAAGGAATGGAGGAATGATGTGCTCCAAAGCATTGTTCCCCATAGCCTTGGTACTGCTGTAAGGACCATGTCGGTGTGGTCTGAGCTTCTGATGGGTTCTGGTAAGGCGTTCTTTCTGTCGATGCCACCAGACATTGTTGCCCACCTGAAACTTGTGTGGTACCCCTTTGGGTGAGGAGAAGTTGTTCCTGTGTTCTGTCATGACCGTATCCCTTTTCTGCTGCTGCTGCGTGGAGGAACCCTTTGCAGGGGTCATGGATGTAGCAACGATCTTCCCTTATTTTGGGAGTGAACCAGACAGATGAATTTCCTGGTCTGTGATATGAGCTTGCTGCCTTTCTTGGTAGTGATCAAGGATGTGGCAGTAGGTGGGGCTACCTCTGGTATCCTGTATAATGAATTATTCAAAGAAATAATGACAGCACGAGGCCTTGACTCATACACAGCATGTCGCCTCCATAAGTATGGCTGGCCTAATAGTACATCACAAACATCCAGAGGTGTAACATCACACAATACCTCGTCTGTGAAGGGTTTGATGCTGTAGGGAAGGCGGCACTGCTGGCGAACTTTCAGATCTCGTCCTTCATGAAGCCACCCGATACTGTATGGCTGTGGGTGTGGTGTAGTCGGTAGGCCCAACCGCTTCACGACCTCTGCTGAAACCAGGTTCTTTTGGCTACCACTGTCGACAATGAATTGCAGCGGTGAACCCTTCACCCACATCTGTGAGTGGAAAAGACGCTCCCCCTCCTCTGGATCTTCGGGCTCATTTTTCTTGATCTTGGCAGTGGCAACAGTGGCGCTGGGATCCGCATCAATGATCTGCTTCCCTTTGCCATTCCCCTTGTCGGGTTCTGGCTCAGGGTCAGAATATGCATCTGATTCGGAAGCCTTCAACTCGGCCACCAACGACTGCTTGGTCCGACACTCACTTGTGTTATGAGTGGGACTCTTGTGGAACTCACACCACTTTCCTGTGTCCTTCTTCGGTTTCGTGGTGTTGTTCTTTTCTTGTGGCTTCGACGGGTTATCTTGGGTCACCCCGCCTTGGCTTTGTCCTTTGGGCTTCGGATTTGTAGATCCAAAGTCTCGCTTCTTCTGTTTGAA
The DNA here is from genome assembly GCA_031772625.1 of Pinus tabuliformis. Taxonomy (NCBI): domain Eukaryota; kingdom Viridiplantae; phylum Streptophyta; class Pinopsida; order Pinales; family Pinaceae; genus Pinus; species Pinus tabuliformis. The sequence continues at coordinate 160,128,525 of CM062815.1, read as the reverse complement.
CTTTTGCTCGATTTTGACAGCGTATCGGTATGCTGTGCCGAGTGAGGAGATGTTCAAGAACACCATCTCTTCTTGGATGTATTTGTGCAGGCAGCCGCGGTATTTGAGTACCAGATGCAGCTCAGAATCTTTGATACCCAACTGTGTGCGAAGGGTATGAAAAATGTTTGTGAACTCCGGCACATCTTGGTCTCGTCCCTGTCGCAGTGTGGTCCATTTGATGTATTTGTCCTCATAGCTTCCGACAGGGTAGTACTGCTCTTTGATGGCATCCCGGAAGTCATTCCAAGTGGGTGCGGCTGAAAATAGTGAGCCTGTATTTTCATCCTTCTGCTCGCAGTAGGTTTCCCACCAGTCCTTGACGTGGGGGGCTGCTTTGAGAAGAGCAAAAACAATCTTTTCCCGACTTGAAAATTCATGAACAGAAAAATACCCATCTAGCAGATTTAACCATTTATCTACGGCATCTGCGTCTATTTGACCCTCGAATATGGGGATTTCAAAATTAACTTGTACCTTGAAGGGTGTGGCATTTCCAGAGTCGCTGTTGGAAGCCGATGCGTCGCCTCTGGGTAGCCGCTGAAGGATCTGCGCAAAGCTATCCATCATCGCGTTCCGTTGTCGCTCGAGGGCTTCTTCGAGCAAGATTTTGATAGGATCTCCTGCCCCCTCGTCTTTCTTCTCATCCGCCATGGGAGGCCGTCGGGATTTTCGAGGCCGGTCTTGCAAAGGTTCGACCAGTTCAAGCCCTAACTCCTTATATCCCGACCTCGTTGGGGACATGCAAAGAAAAACAGAGAAAAAGCAGACCGCTCTGATACCACTGATCCGGATTTTAAACAGGAACGCAACAAATTACAGAGATAACCATAAATACAGAGATGCGATAACCATAAAAATAGAGATGCAGCGGAAATAATACTTCATTTCATTACTGTAAAATATTGAAATATGCTTACAAACAGAAATGGAAAGAAACCAGCTAGGGCGATGGTAGCTTATCTCTGAGAAGAGATGTGGCGGCTACATGCCTCTGAACTGTATTACAATGAGGCTCGAAGGCCTATTTATTGTTGAGAAACAATGGAAAACCCTTCACATACCGAAACCTAACCCTAGAAGATGAAACGCCAAATTGTGGGCCCCGTTTGGGTAAATTGGTACATCAATTTCCGGGGTCGTAACTTTGGCATACGATCTCCGTTTGACGCGTACGATAGCTCGTTAGAAAGATCTATCCGAGTACTACCACTTTGGGGGGCAACATAGGGCTCGGTCGCCCCAGAATTCCAAAAAAAACGTCGTTTAGGGCCTCAAAACGGCTCCGGAAGTTCAGGACCCGAAAAACTGCTAAAAATAGTAAACTGTGCTACAATTAAGGAAACTGAAAATGCTGAGAAAGACAATGGTGGGGGTCCAGGTGGACCTGGCAGGTGGCCACCAATATCCACCTGGATCATTCCTCCCCCCTTAGGAAGCAATGGTCCCCATTGCGTTGAGTTCCTCCATCTGCTGAACTTGTCCTGCAATCTCTGATGTGTCCAGTGATGGTGGGAAGCATGGTCGACGATGGTCCACATTGAACATTTGGTGCAGGCGAAGGAATGGAGGAATGATGTGCTCCAAAGCATTGTTCCCCATAGCCTTGGTACTGCTGTAAGGACCATGTCGGTGTGGTCTGAGCTTCTGATGGGTTCTGGTAAGGCGTTCTTTCTGTCGATGCCACCAGACATTGTTGCCCACCTGAAACTTGTGTGGTACCCCTTTGGGTGAGGAGAAGTTGTTCCTGTGTTCTGTCATGACCGTATCCCTTTTCTGCTGCTGCTGCGTGGAGGAACCCTTTGCAGGGGTCATGGATGTAGCAACGATCTTCCCCTTATTTTGGGAGTGAACCAGACAGATGAATTTCCTGGTCTGTGATATGAGCTTGCTGCCTTTCTTGGTAGTGATCAAGGATGTGGCAGTAGGTGGGGCTACCTCTGGTATCCTGTATAATGAATTATTCAAAGAAATAATGACAGCACGAGGCCTTGACTCATACACAGCATGTCGCCTCCATAAGTATGGCTGGCCTAATAGTACATCACAAACATCCAGAGGTGTAACATCACACAATACCTCGTCTGTGAAGGGTTTGATGCTGTAGGGAAGGCGCACTGCTGGCGAACTTTCAGATCTCGTCCTTCATGAAGCCACCCGATACTGTATGGCTGTGGGTGTGGTGTAGTCGGTAGGCCCAACCGCTTCACGACCTCTGCTGAAACCAGGTTCTTTTGGCTACCACTGTCGACAATGAATTGCAGCGGTGAACCCTTCACCCACATCTGTGAGTGGAAAAGACGCTCCCCCTCCTCTGGATCTTCGGGCTCATTTTTCTTGATCTTGGCAGTGGCAACAGTGGCGCTGGGATCCGCATCAATGATCTGCTTCCCTTTGCCATTCCCCTTGTCGGGTTCTGGCTCAGGGTCAGAACATGCATCTGATTCGGAAGCCTTCAACTCGGCCACCAACGACTGCTTGGTCCGACACTCACTTGTGTTATGAGTGGGACTCTTGTGGAACTCACACCACTTTCCTGTGTCCTTCTTCGGTTTCGTGGTGTTGTTCTTTTCTTGTGGCTTCGACGGGTTATCTTGGGTCACCCCGCCTTGGCTTTGTCCTTTGGGCTTCGGATTTGTAGATCCAAAGTCTCGCTTCTTCTGTTTGAACTTTTGCTCGATTTTGACAGCGTATCGGTATGCTGTGCCGAGTGAGGAGATGTTCAAGAACACCATCTCTTCTTGGATGTATTTGTGCAGGCAGCCGCGGTATTTGAGTACCAGATGCAGCTCAGAATCTTTGATACCCAACTGTGTGCGAAGGGTATGAAAAATGTTTGTGAACTCCGGCACATCTTGGTCTCGTCCCTGTCGCAGTGTGGTCCATTTGATGTATTTGTCCTCATAGCTTCCGACAGGGTAGTACTGCTCTTTGATGGCATCCCGGAAGTCATTCCAAGTGGGTGCGGCTGAAAATAGTGAGCCTGTATTTTCATCCTTCTGCTCGCAGTAGGTTTCCCACCAGTCCTTGACGTGGGGGGCTGCTTTGAGAAGAGCAAAAACAATCTTTTCCCGACTTGAAAATTCATGAACAGAAAAATACCCATCTAGCAGATTTAACCATTTATCTACGGCATCTGCGTCTATTTGACCCTCGAATATGGGGATTTCAAAATTAACTTGTACCTTGAAGGGTGTGGCATTTCCAGAGTCGCTGTTGGAAGCCGATGCGTCGCCTCTGGGTAGCCGCTGAAGGATCTGCGCAAAGCTATCCATCATCGCGTTCCGTTGTCGCTCGAGGGCTTCTTCGAGCAAGATTTTGATAGGATCTCCTGCCCCCTCGTCTTTCTTCTCATCCGCCATGGGAGGCCGTCGGGATTTTCGAGGCCGGTCTTGCAAAGGTTCGACCAGTTCAAGCCCTAACTCCTTATATCCCGACCTCGTTGGGGACATGCAAAGAAAAACAGAGAAAAAGCAGACCGCTCTGATACCACTGATCCGGATTTTAAACAGGAACGCAACAAATTACAGAGATAACCATAAATACAGAGATGCGATAACCATAAAAATAGAGATGCAGCGGAAATAATACTTCATTTCATTACTGTAAAATATTGAAATATGCTTACAAACAGAAATGGAAAGAAACCAGCTAGGGCGATGGTAGCTTATCTCTGAGAAGAGATGTGGCGGCTACATGCCTGAACTGTATTACAATGAGGCTCGAAGGCCTATTTATTGTTGAGAAACAATGGAAAACCCTTCACATACCGAAACCTAACCCTAGAAGATGAAACGCCAAATTGTGGGCCCCGTTTGGGTAAATTGGTACATCAATTTCCCGGGGTCGTAACTTTGGCATACGATCTCCGTTTGACGCGTACGATAGCTCGTTAGAAAGATCTATCCGAGTACTACCACTTTGGGGGGCAACATAGGGCTCGGTCGCCCCAGAATTCCAAAAAAACGTCGTTTAGGGCCTCAAAACGGCTCCGGAAGTTCAGGACCCGAAAAAACTGCTAAAAATAGTAAACTGTGCTACAATTAAGGAAACTGAAAATGCTGAGAAAGACAATGGTGGGGGTCCAGGTGGACCTGGCAGGTGGCCACCAATATCCACCTGGATCATTCCTCCCCCCTTAGGAAGCAATGGTCCCCATTGCGTTGAGTTCCTCCATCTGCTGAACTTGTCCTGCAATCTCTGATGTGTCCAGTGATGGTGGGAAGCATGGTCGACGATGGTCCACATTGAACATTTGGTGCAGGCGAAGGAATGGAGGAATGATGTGCTCCAAAGCATTGTTCCCCATAGCCTTGGTACTGCTGTAAGGACCATGTCGGTGTGGTCTGAGCTTCTGATGGGTTCTGGTAAGGCGTTCTTTCTGTCGATGCCACCAGACATTGTTGCCCACCTGAAACTTGTGTGGTACCCCTTTGGGTGAGGAGAAGTTGTTCCTGTGTTCTGTCATGACCGTATCCCTTTCTGCTGCTGCTGCGTGGAGGAACCCTTTGCAGGGGTCATGGATGTAGCAACGATCTTCCCCTTATTTTGGGAGTGAACCAGACAGATGAATTTCCTGGTCTGTGATATGAGCTTGCTGCCTTTCTTGGTAGTGATCAAGGATGTGGCAGTAGGTGGGGCTACCTCTGGTATCCTGTATAATGAATTATTCAAAGAAATAATGACAGCACGAGGCCTTGACTCATACACAGCATGTCGCCTCCATAAGTATGGCTGGCCTAATAGTACATCACAAACATCCAGAGGTGTAACATCACACAATACCTCGTCTGTGAAGGGTTTGATGCTGTAGGGAAGGCGGCACTGCTGGCGAACTTTCAGATCTCGTCCTTCATGAAGCCACCCGATACTGTATGGCTGTGGGTGTGGTGTAGTCGGTAGGCCCAACCGCTTCACGACCTCTGCTGAAACCAGGTTCTTTTGGCTACCACTGTCGACAATGAATTGCAGCGGTGAACCCTTCACCCACATCTGTGAGTGGAAAAGACGCTCCCCCTCCTCTGGATCTTCGGGCTCATTTTTCTTGATCTTGGCAGTGGCAACAGTGGCGCTGGGATCCGCATCAATGATCTGCTTCCCTTTGCCATTCCCCTTGTCGGGTTCTGGCTCAGGGTCAGAACATGCATCTGATTCGGAAGCCTTCAACTCGGCCACCAACGACTGCTTGGTCCGACACTCACTTGTGTTATGAGTGGGACTCTTGTGGAACTCACACCACTTTCCTGTGTCCTTCTTCGGTTTCGTGGTGTTGTTCTTTTCTTGTGGCTTCGACGGGTTATCTTGGGTCACCCCGCCTTGGCTTTGTCCTTTGGGCTTCGGATTTGTAGATCCAAAGTCTCGCTTCTTCTGTTTGAACTTTTGCTCGATTTTGACAGCGTATCGGTATGCTGTGCCGAGTGAGGAGATGTTCAAGAACACCATCTCTTCTTGGATGTATTTGTGCAGGCAGCCGCGGTATTTGAGTACCAGATGCAGCTCAGAATCTTTGATACCCAACTGTGTGCGAAGGGTATGAAAAATGTTTGTGAACTCCGGCACATCTTGGTCTCGTCCCTGTCGCAGTGTGGTCCATTTGATGTATTTGTCCTCATAGCTTCCGACAGGGTAGTACTGCTCTTTGATGGCATCCCGGAAGTCATTCCAAGTGGGTGCGGCTGAAAATAGTGAGCCTGTATTTTCATCCTTCTGCTCGCAGTAGGTTTCCCACCAGTCCTTGACGTGGGGGGCTGCTTTGAGAAGAGCAAAAACAATCTTTTCCCGACTTGAAAATTCATGAACAGAAAAATACCCATCTAGCAGATTTAACCATTTATCTACGGCATCTGCGTCTATTTGACCCTCGAATATGGGGATTTCAAAATTAACTTGTACCTTGAAGGGTGTGGCATTTCCAGAGTCGCTGTTGGAAGCCGATGCGTCGCCTCTGGGTAGCCGCTGAAGGATCTGCGCAAAGCTATCCATCATCGCGTTCCGTTGTCGCTCGAGGGCTTCTTCGAGCAAGATTTTGATAGGATCTCCTGCCCCCTCGTCTTTCTTCTCATCCGCCATGGGAGGCCGTCGGGATTTCGAGGCCGGTCTTGCAAAGGTTCGACCAGTTCAAGCCCTAACTCCTTATATCCCGACCTCGTTGGGGACATGCAAAGAAAACAAGAAAAAGAAAAAGCAGACCGCTCTGATACCACTGATCCGGATTTTAGCAGGAACGCAACAAATTACAGAGATAACCATAAATACAGAGATGCGATAACCATAAAAATAGAGATGCAGCGGAAATAATACTTCATTTCATTACTGTAAAATATTGAAATATGCTTACAAACAGAAATGGAAAGAAACCAGCTAGGGCGATGGTAGCTTATCTCTGAGAAGAGATGTGGCGGCTACATGCCTCTGAACTGTATTACAATGAGGCTCGAAGGCCTATTTATTGTTGAGAAACAATGGAAAACCCTTCACATACCGAAACCTAACCCTAGAAGATGAAACGCCAAATTGTGGGCCCCGTTTGGGTAAATTGGTACATCAATTTCCCGGGTCGTAACTTTGGCATACGATCTCCGTTTGACGCGTACGATAGCTCGTTAGAAAGATCTATCCGAGTACTACCACTTTGGGGGGCAACATAGGGCTCGGTCGCCCCAGAATTCCAAAAAAACGTCGTTTAGGGCCTCAAAACGGCTCCGGAAGTTCAGGACCCGAAAAACTGCTAAAAATAGTAAACTGTGTGCTACAATTAAGGAAACTGAAAATGCTGAGAAAGACAATGGTGGGGGTCCAGGTGGACCTGGCAGGTGGCCACCAATATCCACCTGGATCATTCCTCCCCCTTAGGAAGCAATGGTCCCCATTGCGTTGAGTTCCTCCATCTGCTGAACTTGTCCTGCAATCTCTGATGTGTCCAGTGATGGTGGGAAGCATGGTCGACGATGGTCCACATTGAACATTTGGTGCAGGCGAAGGAATGGAGGAATGATGTGCTCCAAAGCATTGTTCCCCATAGCCTTGGTACTGTTGTAAGGACCATGTCGGTGTGGTCTGAGCTTCTGATGGGTTCTGGTAAGGCGTTCTTTCTGTCGATGCCACCAGACATTGTTGCCCACCTGAAACTTGTGTGGTACCCCTTTGGGTGAGGAGAAGTTGTTCCTGTGTTTTGTCATGACCGTATCCCTTTTCTGCTGCTGCTGCGTGGAGGAACCCTTTGCAGGGGTCATGGATGTAGCAACGATCTTCCCCTTATTTTGGGAGTGAACCAGACAGATGAATTTCCTGGTCTGTGATATGAGCTTGCTGCCTTTCTTGGTAGTGATCAAGGATGTGGCAGTAGGTGGGGCTACCTCTGGTATCCTGTATAATGAATTATTCAAAGAAATAATGACAGCACGAGGCCTTGACTCATACACAGCATGTCGCCTCCATAAGTATGGCTGGCCTAATAGTACATCACAAACATCCAGAGGTGTAACATCACACAATACCTCGTCTGTGAAGGGTTTGATGCTGTAGGGAAGGCGGCACTGCTGGCGAACTTTCAGATCTCGTCCTTCATGAAGCCACCCGATACTGTATGGCTGTGGGTGTGGTGTAGTCGGTAGGCCCAACCGCTTCACGACCTCTGCTGAAACCAGGTTCTTTTGGCTACACTGTCGACAATGAATTGCAGCGGTGAACCCTTCACCACATCTGTGAGTGGAAAAGACGCTCCCCCTCCTCTGGATCTTCGGGCTCATTTTTCTTGATCTTGGCAGTGGCAACAGTGGCGCTGGGATCCGCATCAATGATCTGCTTCCCTTTGCCATTCCCCTTGTCGGGTTCTGGCTCAGGGTCAGAACATGCATCTGATTCGGAAGCCTTCAACTCGGCCACCAACGACTGCTTGGTCCGACACTCACTTGTGTTATGAGTGGGACTCTTGTGGAACTCACACCACTTTCCTGTGTCCTTCTTCGGTTTCGTGGTGTTGTTCTTTTCTTGTGGCTTCGACGGGTTATCTTGGGTCACCCCGCCTTGGCTTTGTCCTTTGGGCTTCGGATTTGTAGATCCAAAGTCTCGCTTCTTCTGTTTGAACTTTTGCTCGATTTTGACAGCGTATCGGTATGCTGTGCCGAGTGAGGAGATGTTCAAGAACACCATCTCTTCTTGGATGTATTTGTGCAGGCAGCCGCGGTATTTGAGTACCAGATGCAGCTCAGAATCTTTGATACCCAACTGTGTGCGAAGGGTATGAAAAATGTTTGTGAACTCCGGCACATCTTGGTCTCGTCCCTGTCGCAGTGTGGTCCATTTGATGTATTTGTCCTCATAGCTTCCGACAGGGTAGTACTGCTCTTTGATGGCATCCCGGAAGTCATTCCAAGTGGGTGCGGCTGAAAATAGTGAGCCTGTATTTTCATCCTTCTGCTCGCAGTAGGTTTCCCACCAGTCCTTGACGTGGGGGGCTGCTTTGAGAAGAGCAAAAACAATCTTTTCCCGACTTGAAAATTCATGAACAGAAAAATACCCATCTAGCAGATTTAACCATTTATCTACGGCATCTGCGTCTATTTGACCTCGAATATGGGGATTTCAAAATTAACTTGTACCTTGAAGGGTGTGGCATTTCCAGAGTCGCTGTTGGAAGCCGATGCGTCGCCTCTGGGTAGCCGCTGAAGGATCTGCGCAAAGCTATCCATCATCGCGTTCCGTTGTCGCTCGAGGGCTTCTTCGAGCAAGATTTTGATAGGATCTCCTGCCCCCTCGTCTTTCTTCTCATCCGCCATGGGAGGCCGTCGGGATTTTCGAGGCCGGTCTTGCAAAGGTTCGACCAGTTCAAGCCCTAACTCCTTATATCCGACCTCGTTGGGGACATGCAAAGAAAAACAGAGAAAAAGCAGACCGCTCTGATACCACTGATCCGGATTTTAAACAGGAACGCAACAAATTACAGAGATAACCATAAATACAGAGATGCGATAACCATAAAATAGAGATGCAGCGGAAATAATACTTCATTTCATTACTGTAAAATATTGAAATATGCTTACAAACAGAAATGGAAAGAAACAGCTAGGGCGATGGTAGCTTATCTCTGAGAAGAGATGTGGCGGCTACATGCCTCTGAAAACTGTATTACAATGAGGCTCGAAGGCCTATTTATTGTTGAGAAACAATGGAAAACCCTTCACATACCGAAACCTAACCTAGAAGATGAAACGCCAAATTGTGGGCCCCGTTTGGGTAAATGGTACATCAATTTTCCGGGGTCGTAACTTTGGCATACGATCTCCGTTTGACGCGTACGATAGCTCGTTAGAAAGATCTATCCGAGTACTACCACTTTGGGGGCAACATAGGGCTCGGTCGCCCCAGAATTCCAAAAAAACGTCGTTTAGGGCCTCAAAACGGCTCCGGAAGTTCAGGACCCGAAAAACTGCTAAAAATAGTAAACTGTGCTACAATTAAGGAAACTGAAAATGCTGAGAAAGACAATGGTGGGGGTCCAGGTGGACCTGGCAGGTGGCCACCAATATCCACCTGGATCATTCCTCCCCCTTAGGAAGCAATGGTCCCATTGCGTTGAGTTCCTCCATCTGCTGAACTTGTCCTGCAATCTCTGATGTGTCCAGTGATGGTGGGAAGCATGGTCGACGATGGTCCACATTGAACATTTGGTGCAGGCGAAGGAATGGAGGAATGATGTGCTCCAAAGCATTGTTCCCATAGCCTTGGTACTGCTGTAAGGACCATGTCGGTGTGGTCTGAGCTTCTGATGGGTTCTGGTAAGGCGTTCTTTCTGTCGATGCCACCAGACATTGTTGCCCACCTGAAACTTGTGTGGTACCCCTTTGGGTGAGGAGAAGTTGTTCCTGTGTTCTGTCATGACCGTATCCTTTTCTGCTGCTGCTGCGTGGAGGAACCCTTTGCAGGGGTCATGGATGTAGCAACGATCTTCCCCTTATTTTGGGAGTGAACCAGACAGATGAATTTCCTGGTCTGTGATATGAGCTTGCTGCCTTTCTTGGTAGTGATCAAGGATGTGGCAGTAGGTGGGGCTACCTCTGGTATCCTGTATAATGAATTATTCAAAGAAATAATGACAGCACGAGGCCTTGACTCATACACAGCATGTCGCCTCCATAAGTATGGCTGGCCTAATAGTACATCACAAACATCCAGAGGTGTAACATCACACAATACCTCGTCTGTGAAGGGTTTGATGCTGTAGGGAAGGCGGCACTGCTGGCGAACTTTCAGATCTCGTCCTTCATGAAGCCACCCGATACTGTATGGCTGTGGGTGTGGTGTAGTCGGTAGGCCAACCGCTTCACGACCTCTGCTGAAACCAGGTTCTTTTGGCTACCACTGTCGACAATGAATTGCAGCGGTGAACCCTTCACCCACATCTGTGAGTGGAAAAGGACGCTCCCCTCCTCTGGATCTTCGGGCTCATTTTTCTTGATCTTGGCAGTGGCAACAGTGGCGCTGGGATCCGCATCAATGATCTGCTTCCCTTTGCCATTCCCCTTGTCGGGTCTGGCTCAGGGTCAGAATATGCATATGATTCGGAAGCCTTCAACTCGGCCACCAACGACTGCTTGGTCCGACACTCACTTGTGTTATGAGTGGGACTCTTGTGGAACTCACACCACTTTCCTGTGTCCTTCTTCGGTTTCGTGGTGTTGTTCTTTTCTTGTGGCTTTGACGGGTTATCTTGGGTCACCCCGCCTTGGCTTTGTCCTTTGGGCTTCGGATTTGTAGATCCAAAGTCTCGCTTCTTCTGTTTGAACTTTTGCTCGATTTTGACAGCGTATCGGTATGCTGTGCCGAGTGAGGAGATGTTCAAGAACACCATCTCTTCTTGGATGTATTTGTGCAGGCAGCCGCGGTATTTGAGTACCAGATGCAGCTCAGAATCTTGATACCCAACTGTGTGCGAAGGGTATGAAAAATGTTTGTGAACTCCGGCACATCTTGGTCTCGTCCCTGTCGCAGTGTGGTCCATTTGATGTATTTGTCCTCATAGCTTCCGACAGGGTAGTACTGCTCTTTGATGGCATCCCGGAAGTCATTCCAAGTGGGTGCGGCTGAAAATAGTGAGCCTGTATTTTCATCCTTCTGCTCGCAGTAGGTTTCCCACCAGTCCTTGACGTGGGGGGTGCTTTGAGAAGAGCAAAAACAATCTTTTCCCGACTTGAAAATTCATGAACAGAAAAATACCCATCTAGCAGATTTAACCATTTATCTACGGCATCTGCGTCTATTTGACCCTCGAATATGGGGATTTCAAAATTAACTTGTACCTTGAAGGGTGTGGCATTTCCAGAGTCGCTGTTGGAAGCCGATGCGTCGCCTCTGGGTAGCCGCTGAAGGATCTGCGCAAAGCTATCCATCATCGCGTTCCGTTGTCGCTCGAGGGCTTCTTCGAGCAAGATTTTGATAGGATCTCCTGCCCCCTCGTCTTTCTTCTCATCCGCCATGGGAGGCCGTCGGGATTTTCGAGGCCGGTCTTGCAAAGGTTCGACCAGTTCAAGCCCTAACTCCTTATATCCCGACCTCGTTGGGGACATGCAAAGAAAAACAGAGAAAAAGCAGACCGCTCTGATACCACTGATCCGGATTTTAAACAGGAACGCAAAAAATTACAGAGATAACCATAAATAAGAGATGCGATAACCATAAAAATAGAGATGCAGCGGAAATAATACTTCATTTCATTACTGTAAAATATTGAAATATGCTTACAAACAGAAATGGAAAGAAACCAGCTAGGGCGATGGTAGCTTATCTCTGAGAAGAGAGTGGGCGGCTACATGCCTCTGAACTGTATTACAATGAGGCTCGAAGGCCTATTTATTGTTGAGAAACAATGGAAAACCCTTCACATACCGAAACCTAACCCTAGAAGATGAAACGCCAAATTGTGGCCCCGTTTGGGTAAATTGGTACATCAATTTCCCGGGGTCGTAACTTTGGCATACGATCTCCGTTTGACGCGTACGATAGCTCGTTAGAAAGATCTATCCGAGTACTACCACTTCTTTGGGGGGGCAACATAGGGCTCGGTCGCCCCAGGATTTCCAAAAAAACGTCGTTTAGGGCCTCAAAACGGCTCCGGAAGTTCAGGGCCCGAAAAACTGCTAAAAATAGTAAACTGTGCTACAATTAAGGAGACTGAAAAATGCCGAGAAAGACAATGGTGGGGGTCCAGGTGGACCTGGCAGGTGGCCACCAATATCCACCTGGATCATTCTCCCCCCTTAGGAAGCAATGGTCCCCATGCGTTGAGTTCCTCCATCTGCTGAACTTGTCCTGCAATCTCTGATGTGTCCAGTGATGGTGGGAAGCATGGCCGACGATGGTCCACATTGAACATTTGGTGCAGGCGAAGGAATGGAGGAATGATGTGCTCCAAAGCATTGTTCCCCGTAGCCTTGGTACTGTTGTAAGGACCATGTCGGTGTGGTCTGAGCTTCTGATGGGTTCTGGTAAGGCGTTCTTTCTGTCGATGCCACCAGACATTGTTGCCCCCTGAAACTTGTGTGGTACCCCTTTGGGTGAGGAGAAGTTGTTCCTGTGTTCTGTCATGACCGTATCCTTTTCTGCTGCTGCTGCGTGGAGGAAACCTTTGCAGGAGGGGTCATGGATGTAGCAACGATCTTCCCTTATTTTGGGAGTGAACCAGACAGATGAATTTTCCTGGTCTGTGATATGAGCTTGCTGCCTTTCTTGGTAGTGATCAAGGATGTGGCAGTAGGTGGGGCTACCTCTGGTATCCTGTATAATGAATTATTCAAAGAAATAATGACAGCACGAGGCCTTGACTCATACACAGCATGTCGCCTCCATAAGTATGGCTGGCCTAATAGTACATCACAAACATCCAGAGGTGTAACATCACACAATACCTCGTCTGTGAAGGGTTTGATGCTGTAGGGAAGGCGGCACTGCTGGCGAACTTTCAGATCTCGTCTTCATGAAGCCACCCGATACTGTATGGCTGTGGGTGTGGTGTAGTCGGTAGGCAACCGCTTCACGACCTCTGCTGAAACCAGGTTCTTTTGGCTACCACTGTCGACAATGAATTGCAGCGGTGAACCCTTCACCCACATCTGTGAGTGGAAAAGACGCTCCCCCTCCTCTGGATCTTCGGGCTCATTTTTCTTGATCTTGGCAGTGGCAACAGTGGCGCTGGGATCCGCATCAATGATCTGCTTCCCTTTGCCATTCCCCTTGTCGGGTTCTGGCTCAGGGTCAGAACATGCATCTGATTCGGAAGCCTTCAACTCGGCCACCAACGACTGCTTGGTCCGACACTCACTTGTGTTATGAGTGGGACTCTTGTGGAACTAACACCAC